>CM060938.1:713784085-716284085 GCA_030765085.1 Allium cepa | reverse complement strand
AATGATATCGTATTCATGGTTATGAAATGGAATGTTCATTCTGATTTTTAAAGTATAACCTATTTTTAAATGACCGCGGTGTTATAATAACGATGGGTTGGCAAAGAGACCGGGATCGGATATCTGACATACTCTCTGTCGATACCGAAAACCACTTTGACTAACCGTATACGCGGTGGAGATTCCAGAATGAAGTAGGTGGTGGTGACGTTTCCTGTAAGGTAAATACGTGGACCCGACTCCCGTGAGTTGGTATAAGGTGGCTAAAACAGGAGCGATTCTCAGGCCAATGAGGTCATTCCTCTGATCGGACCCTCCTCTTCGATATTATACTTTGATTTTGGATTGATTCAGTGGCCACTTCTATATTTTGATTTTGGGGAGTTAGTCCGAGGTGGGCGGTAACTGCGGCTACGCGTTTCCACCAGCCTGGATAGCAATTGGTATATCTACCCTGGCATTTCCTAGTTGTGCCGTGTCACCTACCATACCGAGCCTTTACTACGAGTTTCTATTTGTGTCGTAGCTATGGAGTATCCTCTGGTAGCTTCCCGATCAGGAGGTATTACGGTACTGTATAGACTATTGGCATTATTTGTGTTAAGGGCTATATGGGTAACCCCTTAACGCTATTAAAAAGTAAGTTTATTTTATAAATAGACACTATTATAATAGCGCAATATACTACATAGTAAATAGTTTAATGGATCCTTAGGAGATGTAAATCCCGAGCATCTCTTGAGTTACTGTACTCATATTTATTTCTGTTAATTTAACTCACATAAGATCTTTTAGTTCTGACTCGAGTGTTTTTGTCTTTTCAAATTCGCTCGGGTCAGTCCGAGCGTTTCAGGATCGAAGACTTTAGCTTTGAAGGACGAAGACGAAGGAGTCGTATTATTATTATCCATAGTATTGCACCACACTCATACTGTTCCGCTGCATTGATTGTATTGGTAGGTGTAACTCTGATATTTATTGTATAAAGCAAATCAAGTGTTTGTAAACTGTTTTGAACTGTATATTTATTATTATATTTTATCCTTCCGCTGTGAGATTCTGTTTTGTTTTATTTCTTCTCTGTTTTCTTATTTACCCCATAACAATCTGCCCTTGCGTATGCTTTGAATTGGCACGTGTGTCGGTTTAAAGTGTGCGAAAAGGCAGGATGTTACAGAAATCAATCATTCCAAGGTGTAATATATACTACTATATATAATATAACACACCAAAGCCAATCAATCAATCAGTTATTTAAATTTAACCAATTTAATTTAAATTATAATTCAGCTGAGTGAAATTAACTCACCTTTGGTTTTGTTTGGCAATCTGATCCAATCTCGACTTGTTCCCTTTTGGATTTTGACCTTGAATAAATATTAAATTGTTTTATTAATATTCGAACAATCAATTATCGTTAATAAATTTAATTTATACTAAATTTTATTTTCAACCAATTTTCCTCTTTTTATAAATTTTACAACATTTTAAAATTCCTATATTTCAGTAATTCTTATATATATAGAGATATATGTATTTACTATTTCACCTATCTCTATGTATATACGTATACATCTGTATCTTCCTTTGATTAAAACCGAGTTAATTTATACCTTTATTAAAAATATTTTTTCTGCATAAATATATTAATATTTATTTATTCAATTTTAAATTTTAAAAACAAGAATCGTTATCTCATCGATCGAGAAATCAGGCGGCTAATCCTCCATTCGTTCGCCCAAACCTCACTGCTAACACAACCCTAAGCTGCCACCTCCGCGAGCTCGACGCAACCAATTCGATCCCCCTTGACTGAAATCGATCGGCTCCTCCATCGACACCGACCCACTTCTCCCAGCTGTCGCGCGCGCGCGGCACCTTTAACCACTGTGAATCGACGCACTCCCCTTCCAATGCCCTAGCCTCCACGAAGCCGCAATCTCATCCTTCTATCACCCAGCGCGACTCGACCATCGAGCCCCTTCGCCTCGCGCGAGCTTCCAGAACTTCCGCTCGACCCCTGCTTCGCACGCGAACCCGAGATCCACGCCCTATGCCATCGTGAAACCCGAATCAATAGAATCACGTGCCTCAAAGCCTCTCAGCGCCGCCACCGCGACCTTCCAGTCGCGCGTCGAAATCACCGACACCCCCTTTGTCGTGCGAGCGAGCGGCCCTCTCTCTCTCTCTCTCTCTCTTTTCTTCGTTTCAAATGGATTTAGGGCAGAAAGAGATTGGGGATGCCATTTAATTTTGCAAACGAATTGATGAAAGTCGGTGAAAACGAACAAGGGGAAAGCTTCGATTTTTATTTATTTTTTTCTTACTGTCGGCTGTCCAAACAAGAGAAGGAGGAGAGATATCGATTTTTAAAAGAGAAACGAATTGAATTGCCTTGCGTTAGAAGCTAGAAGGGTGTGACTTCTATGAAAAGGTTTGACTATGTAAATTAAAGTTAATTAATTCTTCTCTGCATTTACGGGTTGTACGATCAAACGGTAACTCCGAACGCTGCGAAAATTGAAATCCGATAATAATTACATATTACGGACCCAATGGAACTGGTTTCGTCAAATTCCGAGACTATGCCTCGGAAGGCTATTTTTAAATTCAATTTAAACGATAAAATTTCAAAACCGAACAATCACTGTTAAATTCAATTTTACAACTTCTATTATCCTCAGTATTATCAATACAACTTTTATAAGCCTTCAAATTATTTTTAAGAGGCTTAAAACTCCAAATTCAACAATTTACTCAACTTCAAATTATTTAATTCAATAATTTAATTATCAAATAAATTGTGATATTCATAGTTCAAGTTGAAATTACTCTATTGAATATTTAAAATCAATTAAATATTCCGATTTCAAATGTTTAAAAATTCCGGGTCGTCACATTCCTCCCCCCTTAAAAGAATTTCGTCCCCGAAATTACTAATCAGGAAGAATGGTTTCCAATACCCGTTTATTCTTTTTCCCAAATCCAAACAGTTTAACATCTAACCCACTATTTTTTTGTATAAAATACCCATTATCATTCTTATTAACTTCTCAACTCTCTCATAGTTTTCAAATATTATTACTTGCTCAATCATTCAAATTTCAATTTCAAACCAAATTCTGAATTGTTTAAATTTTTCAAAATTTTTTCTAACTCCCTAAATTTTCGAAATTTTTTGCCAGCGTCTCCTTTGCGCGGCTAGCTCGGTACAACTACAAAAGGCCTCTACGGGCTCCCAAATCCGAAAAGAAAACAAAACGCCAGTGGCTATATCCAAAAATCCAATCAAATTTCACAGAAATTTAATCACATACCTTTTTGTCGAGAAATTCTAATTTATTATCTGAAATCAAAACCAATTTTCCTTTCTCTTTTTCATACCTGCATATCCTTCATGACAATAATATCCAATCACAATATCCCAAAAACATTTTATCGACTTCCTCACAAAATGTCAATATCTGTTCATTGAAATATTGACTTAGATTATATTTGTAGTATCAATTTCCAATTAAGAATTCACTATTCCCTTCTTAAATTAGCATAAGCATTATATATGCTTCTTTATTTATTTTCACTTCACCACTTTAGTTTGTATCTACTTCTATTCAAATCGATTCTTTCATTTCCATATGAATTCAATTTATTTCCAACTCTAAATATTTAAATTTTATTTTCCATTGATAACTAATTCATGTCATTATTTTAAATTAGTTTCATTTACTAATTTATTTCAATTTCCAATTTGAATTCGTTTTGTCATTAACTAAATTTTCAGAAAATTTCTAACTCCCAAAATTTCTGAAATTTTTTGGCAGAGTCTCCTTTGTACGGAGGAGCTTTTGCAATTTGACAAAAGATATAAATATATATACATCGATCCACCCGGTCGGAAAAACAAAAACAGTTCATATTTCCTATTTTTATTGCGTAGGCGTACCTTATTTAGCATTTTTAAGCAAACATCTTATTTATTTAGCAGTTAGCGTGCCCAAAATCCAGCCACACGGCTTCTCGGTACCTGTACTTACTTAATTTAAACATGTAAGTGCCAAATATATGAAGTTTAACAACATTTCACTTACTTGCAATAGTTAAACACATGAATTCTAAAAGAAATGTACACCAAACACTTTTCGTAAGCAATTTATATAGTTTCCATACTAATTCAACTATTTCAATTAATTTATAAACCATTTTCATTCAATTTGAATGGTTTTCAATCCATTCCTATACAACTTCATCAATTTGAATGGTTTAAAACTCAATCGCTTACATTCAATTCATTTTTAATTTTAAACAAACCCATATTATTCCAATTGATTTAAAAAAATCAATTTTATTTACTTGCAATGATTCATAGAATTTTATTTTCTTCTATTTTCGTCCAACGACCAATTTTCTCCTGTAAATTGGTAATATTCATTCAAGTAAATAACCACTTAAGTCGATGACCATTTTAAATTGATTCTAACTCAATTTATTATTTAATTGTTTCTATTTCATTTTTAAATTTATTCACACTCCATATATTCCCATTTTCATTGCATTTTAAATTTGAATCCATTCACTTGCATTTCATTTTACTAACCAAACCAGTTCATTCAAAACCATTAACAATTTAGGTTCATCTTTATTACCAATTAAATTTCCTTTTTATTTTAACTCATTTACGACCATTTATTTTGCTCGGCACATTCCATTTCAATTTTATTCACAATCCATTCATTTTCTTTTCATTTAAAACCATTCTATTTTTCTTATTGACTCCAAATTATTTCAATCCCTTAACAATTTAAATAGTTTATAATTATTTATTTAAGCATTTCATTCCCTTAAATATTATCTATAGCTCATCGAATCATATTTCGATGTGATTTATTTTCACTTGATTTAAATCCAACCCAATATCATTAAACATAGTTCTAAGTTAAATTCAATTCAACTTCCCAATCTATTTAGCTTAAGTCAATTTACTTCAATTTATTCAATTTTATACTTAAGCTCATTTTCATTTTACAAGTAAATTTTTCCCTTTTCTATTCAATTTAACTCTATCACAATCAAATCTCAATTCAATCTACAATTTCTTTTGATTAGTTATTATAAATTTTAACTTCCAAATTCAACTCGTTCAATTGATTACAAGGCCATTTCCAATTTATTTCCACATATTTGGATTTTATTCGCAATACAAACCACTACTATTTTAATCCAATTTCATTTTCCTTTATTCGAAACATTTCCAACTATATTTAATTTGTTAACACTTCAAGTCAAATTTTAATTAATAACTCAAGTTCTAATTCCACCATTCACTTTTAATTTACCATCCAATTTTATTAACTCACAATTCAACTTCATTCTCAATTCATTTAATTAATTGCAAGGTTACTTTCAATTATATTTTCTTCACCAATGCTTCAAGTCGAATTTGATTTATAACTTGAGTTTTATTTCCAAACATCAATATTAACTTACCAATTCAACTTCTATTTAGCTACATTAGGTTCCATTTACATATTTCATTAACTAATTTATTATCAAATTAGTTTTTCCCCTGGTAAAAATTCAATACTTGATTTTTAATTCCAAATACCACTTCATTTAATTTTCTTAAGTTCAACTTATTTTATAATTCTAGTTTGGATTTTTTTTGGTTTTATTTTTCAAATCGTCAACAATATTTATTTATTTTGGATTTCCTATTCCACTTTCAAATTTTGAAAGTCACAACTTATTATTTACGCAATCCCATTCATTCAAGGCTTAAACATATCCATCTTTTATTTTTAACTCGAGTTTTACATTTATTTAAAATCCAAGCATATTTTATTTTATGGATTTTTAATTCTGATTCTTTTATAAGTTATTCTTATTTATTTATTCCAAATCCAATCCTTATCCAACTTATTTTCCATTTATTCAGGTAAGAATCTAATTTCATTCAATAATTCAACTGAATTCTTATTCCAAATCAATTTTATTTTAACTCAGATTTATTTAACTCAATTCCATTTCAACTTAATTCGAATACAACGGGATATTATTTTCAGCCTATCCAACTAATTTCAATCCAGTTAAATTTTTATTTCCCAATCGAATTAATTTCATTTTTAACTTTTCACTTTAAATTTAAATTCCAATATTCAAAGCTTATGTTTCCTTCCTGATTTAAAAATCATCTCAATTTATAAGCTTACAACCTATCTCATCGGTATTTTTAAACACCCGACTTTGGTTTCAAATTATTTTGAAATCTTCAACATCTCAAATCACATTTCTCAAAAGTCAAACCAATCCTGGCTTTGTTCCTAACAAATTTCCTTTGAGATTTTCAAAAACAACTAGCTTTTCTGAACAAATCAGTTTTTGGCAGCAATCCATCACTTAGAAATTCGAAAATGAATACTGATGATGCGGCCGTCATCGTCAGAATTATTTTCCAATAATCCAAGTGATTTCAATGCTATATCACTTTCAAAATCCCTTTAAAACAATTTCCTTTCAAAAATATCTCTAAAACAATAATGCTATTATTTATCTCCAAACACTTCGACAAACACTTCCAAAATCATCGGGATTTTAAATTTCCAAATCCTGCTTAAATCAATTTTAACTATAATTCATTTTCATAGCTTATGCTCATACAAATTCTTATTTGATTATATTTCAATTTATAAATTACATTTATAATTCATATTTATGAATTTCATTTTATAATGAATTTATTCCCTTAAATTTTGGTTATATTTTCAATTTCCAGTAATTTTCCACTCAACAATGATAGTAATCCAATCAACCATATATTAGCTAGAATAGTTTACAAAAACTTTTCTTTATATCAAAATATACTTTTGGGTAAAAAAAATTTTGCATTCACCCACATTTAAAACAATACCATGTCAATTGTTCTATTCAAGTGTTTAGAAACCCCTTCAATACAGTTGTACAGACTGTGTCGATGAAGGTTCATATGCCACTCAATAAATCAATCAACATAATATTAAAACAATTTATATTCACTAACAAATACGCGTTCATACCTATTTATACGCTCAAACTCATTATAGAGTACCACAGACTCTATTTAATGAGTAATCCCCACCAGAGCCAAGGTTATCACCAACCAAGCTTTGATACCAACTGTAACGACCCGCAAATCCGTACCCCTTGAGTCAACACTATTCTACAACAATCAACTCAAGTTGCACAAAAATACGAACCATTTGGGTTAAAAAAGAAGAGGTAGAAGAAGAAAATAGAAAACAACATCACAACCTAACCATCGCAGCGGAATAAAATATAATAGATAATAAATAATCTTTACTCAAAAATCAAATATCTCTGATTATATATTACATCATCAGAGTACATCAATCACAGTTCAACATCAATAACATACAACTAGATACACAGCTACTCAACATAGCGGAATATATATAAAAAAGTACGAAAGTACGTATCGTCATCCAGCTCGTCTCCTGAGCTCCACAGCATCATATCAAGTATCCTATAATACTCGGTCCGACCTGAGCACTACAGTTAAATAACACCCGAGTCAGTCTGGAATAACAATGTGAGAAAATCACACTCAATTGATTATTAAAGTTTCAAAAATCCTTTTGAAAATAAAAGCATCTCGTAAGACCACGCCACAAATAAAATATCAGGTTTTTACCTTACGATAGCTAAAACAATTTTTATAGAAATCCTCTAATATTATAATAGGGTCTATATACAAATACTTATAAAATAGCCGAAATTGTTACATTCATCAAATTCCAGCTACTAGCCACAGAGTGGGTAATACAAACAAAACTCGTACACGGCTCGTAGGAAGAATGGATTTCCAACTAATGACTAGGCACTGGGGTACCACCTGTCACAGTACGTGGCCTAGATCACAATACCGAGGAGTACGCCCGCTCCCCTGCAACACATGACCGGGACTACCCCTTACTGGATAATCCCGAGTGAGATCACCCCACGGTTGGGATTAGCAACAGCCCACTAAGCCGGAATAAAAGGGATATTTAGGCAGGGATGACCTCACCCTGCATGGGTGCTACCCACCTAGCCTTGCGCATAACCCTTGATTTTCAGTCATTCCCGGTTGATGAGGCTTGAGGCTAAGCGTTACCTTTTTAGAACATATCCCTTAGAATGCCCATCGTCCACCTGGCGATGTTCTTAAAGCATTCATCCATACAAGTCCGTCCGAGTTCGAACGGAACCGAAAGCACTATTCCTACTACATCCATTTTGAAAAAATCCTCAGGATTAGTAGCGACTTTCCCTTGCACTTCACTTCTCCATCTTCGAATCCAAATCGTTTCCCACGAAACGTACAAACCGGATTGAAGTGGTTTTCGAGAAATAAATCTCGATCCTGGTCACTTCGAAACGATCAACGTATTTGGCCAATATTGATAATCGGTGATTTAACTATCAATTAATATTCACAAAGATCCATCACACAATAAATAATCTCCCAAATTATTTATTAACCTCAAAATATCTTCACAAGGTATATTTCTATTTTCAACCCTTTGAAAACAGTTTCAAACCATCATTCTTTTCAGAATAAACTTTTCCCAAATATTTTCTATCTCCACTGAAATCACCAAGCACAAAACGAGATTTTTAAAATAATTTAAAACACATTACTTTGAAATATACTTTAAACATTTATTTTTAAAAACTGCTTCAATAATTTATTAAAAATATATACTATATGAATATTTGAAAGTAAGGTTACTTAATAAAATATAAAACTAGATTTTCACTTTTAAAAACAAAATACTAAGTCACTTTTTAAGTAATTACTCTATAATAGATTTAAGAAAATACTTACTTTAAAATTTAAATATTAGAAATAATAAATTTTCCAAAACTTACTTTTTAAAACAACTTTAAAACTTTTAACTTATATTTAAAAATTTACTTTGAAAACGTACTTGGTTATTCAGGGAAAAATTCCAACTTCAATCACTTAAATCAATTTCCCAAATTGATTCCCAATTTATTCCATTTGAAATAAATTTCTTTACTTACTCAGTTCATTTCAAAATTCATTAATTGTGGACTTTATTATTATTATTATTTTCCATTTGATTTTAAATCTTTTAACTGAATTATACAAATTTCAGATTTTTTCCCAATTTCTTCTTTATTCTTTAAAAAATTCAAATCTTAAATTTAAAATAAATGCTTTGTTCTTTTAAATAATAACACTGGAGTTTAAAGTTCATTAACTTTCAGTTTATTCAAAATTTCATTTCCATACTCAAGATTTATTTATTATAATTTTAAAGTCACTTTATTTCTTTTCCAATTCATTCATAAATTTATTCAAATTTTCTATAATTATTTTACTTCCAAATTCACTTCTTTTATTTTCTTTTCAAAATCCAATTTATATATTTTTGGTAATTCATTATACCCAGTTATATCCAATCGAACCATAGCATTTAATATTCCAATATAATTCATCATAGAATATCAAATAATCACAACAGAGGGTATTAAATAATTTAAATAAATGTTGAGGGATCCAGTTGGATCCCTCCAACCTGTTTTCCTTGCATCCACAGACGTTAGCGCAACATAAATATCTCCGTTATATAATGCGGAAATCAATCATTCCAAGGTGTAATATATACTACTATATATAATATAACACACCAAAGCCAATCAATCAATCAGTTATTTAAATTTAACCAATTTAATTTAAATTATAATTCAGCTGAGTGAAATTAACTCACCTTTGGTTTTGTTTGGCAATCTGATCCAATATCGACTTGTTCCCTTTTGGATTTTGACCTTGAATAAATATTAAATGGTTTTATTAATATTCGAACAATCAATTATCGTTAATAAATTTAATGTATACTAAATTTTATTTTCAATTAATTTTCCTCTTTTTATAAATTTTGCAACATTTTAAAATTCCTATATTTCAGTAATTCTTACATATATATAGATATATGTATTTACTATTTCACCTATCTCTATGTATATACGTATACATCTGTATCTTCTTTTGATTAAAACCGAGTTAATTTATACCTTTATTAAAAATATTTTTTCTGCATAAATATATAAATATTTATTTATTCAATTTTAAATTTTAAAAACAAGAATCGTTACCTCATCGATCGAGAAATCAGGCGGCTAATCCTCCATTCGTTCGCCCAAACCTCACTGCTAACACAACCCTAAGCCGCCACCTCCGCGAGCTCGACGTAACCAATTCGATCCCCCTTGACTGAAATCGATCGGCTCCTCCATCGACACTGACCCACTTCCCCCAGCTGTAGCGCGCGCGTGGCGCCTCTAACCACTGTGAATCGACGCACTCCCCTTCCAATGCCCTAGCCTCCACGTAGCCGCAATCTCATCCTTCTATCACCCAGCGCGACTCGACCATCGAGCCCCTTCGCCTCGCATGAGCTTCCAGAACTGCCGCTCGACCCCTGCTTCGCACGCAAACCCGAGATCCACGCCCCTATGCCATCGTGAAACCCAAATCAACAGAATCACGCGCCTCAAATCCCTACAGCGCCGCCACCGCGACCTTCCAGTCGCGCGTCGAAGTCACCGACCCCCCCTTTGTCGTGCGAGCGAGCGGCCCTCTCTCTCTTTTTTCTTCGTTTCAAATGGATTTAGGGCAGAAAGAGGTTGGGGACGCCATTTAATTTTGCAAACGAATTGATGAAAGTCAGTGAAAACGAACAAGGGGAAAGCTTTGATTTTTTTTTCTTACCGTCGACTGTCCAAACAAGAGAAGGAGAGAGAGATCGATTTATTAAAAGAGAAACGAATTGAATTGCCTTGCGTTAGAAGCTAGAAGGGTGTGGCTTCTATGAAAAGGTTTGACTATGTAAATTAAAGTTAATTAATTCTTCTATGCATTTACGGGTTATACAATCAAACGGTAACTCCGAACGCTGCGAAAATTGAAATCGATAATAATTCCATATTACGGACCCAATGGAACTAGTTTCGTCAAATTCCAAGAATGTGCCTCGGAAGGCTATTTTTAAATTCAATTTAAACGATAAAATTTCAAAACCGAACAAATCACTGTTAAATTCAATTTTACAACTTCTATTATCCTCAGTGTTATCAATATAACTTTTATAAGCCTTCAAATTATTTTTAAGAGGCTTAAAATTCCAGATTCAAAAATTTACTCAACTTCAGATTATTTAATTCAATAATCTAATTATCAAATAAATTGTGATATTCATAATTCAAGTTAAAATTACTCTATTGAATATTTAAAATCAATTAAATATTCCAATTTCAATGTTTAAAAATTCCAGGTCGTCACAATGTGCATGGATTTAGACCACAATAGACATATTGGCCCCTCTTGCATTCGATTTTTGCCTGAATGTGTATATGTATTTGCATCAATATGTGTGTGTGTGTGTGAGTCTGTAAATAAATAAGTATACACACACACATATATATATTCACTTTTACATAAGTTAAAATAATAAGTGTAAACAATTTATCTAGAATATTTACAAAATATGTTTATACATATATGTTCATGTATATATAAATATATAACATAGCATAAGTTGTGAAGAGCACTTTGAAAATGAAAAGGCAATATATTATTAAGGAATGAAAATAAATTTGTGATTAATGTTCTTGTAATTAAGACCGCCTTTTCATTTTAAAATGACGGCTAACTATAAATTAGATGTATACGGAGCATTTTGAAAATCAAAAGGCAATGTCTTATTATAAGAGGAGAATAAATATGTAATTAATATCCTTGTAAATAAGATTGTCTTTTCATTTCAAAGTAAAAATAAATGTAAATAATAATGGAGCAAATGAATGTCGCCATTAATGTGTGATTAACACCAGCATTTCATTTCAAAGTTCAAATAAATATAAATAACATCAGTGGTAGATTTTATATTTAAATATTTACCTACTTATGCTCTTGGACTAGATAATAATATTTTTATTTTTCGGTTTCTAGAATTAAGACATATGTATTAAACATTTGATTACGTACATAATTAATGGCAAAATAAAATTGGAATATTTTAAGTCTAGATATGCATAATATAATTCAAACTTCAGTTTGATTATACAAATGAATATATGAATGTATGAATAATCAATTATATATTAATAATATATACATATATAATAAAGTAATTTCTATAGTTGAATGTATGTTTTTACATAAATAAGTTTTTTGAAATTTTAAAACATGTAATACATGATTGATAACTCTTACAAAAAATTATTAGTTCACCAAAATCATCAATAATAATATTTTATTGCAATTGGAAATTATAATTATTTTCTTTTGTTGGTCATGAGCATTAGCATTGCAAACATTCATTAAATGTTTTTTCTATATACTATAGATGCAACTGATACACAACCAAGCAGTTTGTGACTTTATTTCGATATACAAGATTTATAATATAACATATAAATATAAAATAACAAAATTAAAACATAGATTTACCTTTTAACAAAGCCTTTATGCATACGTTGAAACATTAGATTGATCTCCTTGAACCACTTCATGAATCAGAAGGTGTGAGCTTCCGAATTGCTGACCACCGACTATAGAAATAATGTTGAATTTTATGTACTATGGACATGGGAATATTTTGTATTTTCTTGGGAAGCCATGACTGAAATTTTCTAATGTAGAGATGTTTTTTTGGAGAGAATGGTCAGGAAATGAAATGAAGAGACAATGTTTTATTAAAGGAATGGAATTAATGTATGATTAATATGGTCATTAAACTCCTTTAACACTTGCTTTTTCGTTTCAAATTCAAAAACAAAACTTCTCCTTTTTTTGTTATGTCATGGCCAACCACACTAGGCCAATCGATGGCTGAATACATGTGCTGGCTTATGGGCATAAAAAACATTTAACTCGGTACAAAATTAATGTATTTAAATCTAATTCAAACACGCACTGATATTGTATATTGTTAAGTATATTTATAACTATTATAAACACACTATTTAATCATGTTCAATACATCAAATAAATTTCATAACTGATATTTCATAAATATTAATTAATTTATAGCGATTATTGATTAATTAAATCAGGTGGTCAATGGAATAATCAACATTTCGATTGTATGAATCTTATGTGTAAGTTTGGTCAGCCATTAATAGTGAATAATTCGAATATTAAAGTTCACACATCACTTAGCAGGTGGTGTGACATTTTGACCAAATTTATCGCTTACTTAGTTCCGGTAAAATCCAGTTTTACTTTATTAAGCGTTACCCGACTGTGACGATTATTTACACCAATTTTCTTTGTCAAAACCATATCACTTTAGACTTATGGAATTCGGTAATGATCAAAATTCCAATATTACCATATTCAACTTTATAATCCAAACATAAATTGCTTAGTTAAATAACAAAAATTATTATTAACCGAACTACTTTGGCAGAGATTTAGACTTTTAGTTGATTTCAGTCAACCGTAATACTAACCCTATATAACTGAGAAGATGAATCCTCTCTTGAATCATGTTTCACTTCCAATACTTCCACTCGACCCAACTATGGTTGTTCGATGATGTCGTGCCATGGTTTAACTATAATCAAAGTGGAGCTTTCATATTGAAGATCAACAGTATTATCAAGTCAAGAGAATTACGTAAGTTAGCCACTTCGATATTTTCTGTTTGACCTTAGTTATATTAACCAACAGAAAACTATCAAGTGAGTCATTACATAGTTATCCAATAACCATTAGTAAGTAACCCCTTGGTGCTTCCAGCAGCCATGAGTAATACATTACCAAATATTTCGAGAGCGTTACGTACTCTAGTCTCAACGGAAGTATCGATGTCCAGTCTCAATATATCTTGACTAGGAATATTTTAAATAATGTGCTCATCATATTGTGATATAATACTCATAGCTACAACTATTTGTGATTTCTATCACAAACACATCATTTATGGACTTTTTGACATGTACACTTAAATTAACTAATTAAATATTTATAATATTTTATAGCAAGTACATAACAGAAAGGATAAAGCTTTTATTTTGAACAAGATTGGTTATCAAGTTATATTAATGTAACAAGTTACATAATTGCCACTAGGGCATACCCCTAATTCTATCAATCTCCCACTTGCAGTTAGGATCAATTATGAAATCTTGTTCCAACTACTCCAAACAGTTTCTTTAAAATCAATCAGGTCAGTCCAACAATGAACGGGTATGCTATTATTTTTCAATTATGAATATGTCCCTTGACCTCTAGTGAGCTCTAAGTTATGTTATGAAGTATATCACGACATTGTTATCAGATAACAATGTTATGAAGTTTGAGTCAGAATACTCCATGAGGATTTCGTTATTTTTATAAACAATTCTCATGTATTTCGTAAATACATGAGAACACTGTAAACTATCATGTAATGACCTTAAGTTGAATTTGATATTTGCTTCATGGTTCAAATACATAAACAAATCATGATATTGTAGAGAACATAACATGTATGATAATTCCTATTGCCAATGTAAAAGGAATCCATCTTACATGTTTCTTATTAAACATTTTAATAAGGTGTTTCTGCATATTGTTTCGGATATTCCCAATGCCCTTTATACTCACTATAAAAGACATCATTTTCAAATCTAACGTCGAGTATTAAAATAACTAAAAGCTAATTTTAACATAAGTACATCATTAACAATCAATAGTGTGTTGTTTTCTTATGTTTAGAAATATCAAAGTACTTTTACGTCCTCATGGACACACGTTTTCTTTGCATTTTGACTGAAATTAAACTATTTGATATTTCTATCCAAATACTTGTTCAATCTTGATGCTAGTTACACGATACTATCGTATCGATTCTTGGGTCATATCCAAAACCCACAATTTCAATATTGCTCCTACTGACTTCAAGACACTATGGTTATTATGTGCAAACAGTTTAGTCGAAATTTTTATTTTGAACTTTTTTCGTTTCAATACATATATACCAAAACACAAAGTCATACAAGGCGATCATTTTGTAGATAGAATCTGAATCAACTTAAGCACACTGAATGTACAATCTGCTATACTAATCTCAATAATTGAAATTTATGACTTTATTCTTATTAATGTGGCTCACCACATTCCAACTGTATTCACCTTTCTCTTAAAAATAGATTTGTGGCCGATGGATCATATCCCTTCAAGTCCAACTATCAAAATCATATTTTGATAATGTACTTAGAATTTATTTTGAATCTGCGCATCTTACCATGTCATAAAGTTAATACTCTTAATGGTTTAACTAAACAGCCAAGGATAATTTATTCTTGACGTTGATAATAAACTCATAGTTTCTTCTTCAATGTGCAAGAATAATCATTAGACACTCTAATGCTATACATTCATTTATGTTTGGTTAATTACATTTCATCCCTTATTATCAGTTTATCCTTAGATCGTATTCATATCCATTTTACTATCGATAATTTCTCAAAGAAATTCCCTCGTTATGAAGTTGGTATTTCTTGAAATAATAATTATTTCTCGATGCATCAAAAAGGCATTCATAAACATTTTATGATTTTCCTTATATAAAAATGATTTTTTGTTAGTTTGCAATTCTTATGTTTACAACATAAATTGGTTATCCAGTGACTATTATCTCTAAACTTCTTTTGGTGTGATTCACATAAGACCCTTACATACAATTATGACGTGCAGTCTTTTGACTCATACTACTCGCCAATCCTTGGCTTAGGACATGATGGGGTTTCTTTTAAACCCTTATCTTGTATGATTTTGTAAAGTATTCTTTGGATGATGTAAATTTTAATTTTGTGTACTACTCTTGAGTACATACCTTGTAGAAAGAATTTAACTCAACTTCACTCAATATTGATCATGCTTTGTCCAACAAAGTTCGAATACTCGTTGTCAATCCATCATTATGTATTATGAGGCTAGCGACTCTTGAAACTGAATTTATATTCATTTTAGGTACATTTAGAACTCTTTTCGATATACTTACCTATTGGATCAAATCGAATCATTTTGTTGCATGTTATTTTATTTACTTCTATTTTATATTCTATGAACTTATCATAAACATGCTCCATATGTATCAAATATTGATACTTATGTTTGTGGTAATTCATCGGTCAATACAAGGAAGTGCATGGAGCCATTTTGGTATTATCATACATGTGATTGCATACATACATACGTACGTACGAATGTACATACATACATACATATGTATGTATCAATTCAAAGAAGTCATCAACACTTTTTACGCTCCCACTAAATGGGTGTTTTGCTCTTAATTGTATGAATATAATTAACTAGTATCATTGATTCATAATCATATAAAAGAATTATTACTCAAAAATATGTATTAGTCTATAATTCCAGTAAAATTATAAATAATTTGTAACGACCCACTATTTCAAAACATTCGCATCCACACATGTCGGATTTGAATTGCTCAAAACAACCGATTATTAATTTATGTTTTGCAAAACTTAGCATACACAGTAAATAAATCAATCACAGAATCACAGACACAGAGCAATATAACAATAAGCGGCGGAATAGATGAGTAATAATTTAGCTATTATAAAAATCAGAGTTTGAAATAAAATATAACAGAATAACTCAAATACAATGAATCTTTAATACATAAGTAACTGACAAGCCCGAGCTGAAATAAACTAAAATAACTGAAAGCTGGATAGATAGATCTTTAGACAAAGCTCCAATCTCCAAAGGTGAGTCTCAAATGCTGTGACACTCAGTCTGACCCGAGCATAAAGCAAAATACAAAACACTCGAGTCAGGATTAACATTCTAATACCAGTAAATTCAACTCAAGTTAAATATCAACTGAAATACAAGTAACTTAAAGGTTGTTTGGGATTTCCATCCTCTAACGATCCATGGAACTATCTACTTTATAGTAATACATGCTATTATAATATGTCTATAGTAAAGTAAACTATTATAATAGCGTTAAGGCATTACTCATATCCTCCGTAACACATTTTATATATTCCCATAGTCTATACAATGACGTACACTCCACCAAACTGATGGTTTACCCAGAGGACACCATATAGGTACGGTATAAAATAAACTCGTAGAAGGCGCGATAGGGCATGTGACAAGACACGTGAGGCAATGCCAGGGTAGATATACCGTTTGCGGATCCGGACCGATGGTAATGCATAATAGCTACTGCTGCCCACCTTGAGACACACTCCCAAATCAAAGGTGCGCCCCATCAAATCACAAAGTAATAGAATGGTATCGAAGAAGTGTGCCCGATCGGAGGAATGATCTCACTTAGCCTGGCGTGGCTCCTGTTTTAGCCACATCAAGCTGACTCACGGGAGTCAGGGCTGCGGTAATACCTCATATAGAATCATCGCCAAACCATCCTACTTCGTTTTGGAATCTCCATCACATACATAGTTGTTAAAGTGGTTTTCGATGTTGGCAGAGTATGACAATATCTGATCCTGGTCTCTTTAACAACCAAACACTTATTTCACACCATAGTCATTTCATTTCATATAGTTCATGCCTTATATAAAAATATCATATTCATTTCAAAATCATATCAATTTTATATCATTATTCACTTTAAAAAAATATTCATTTCCAGAATCGTAACACCTTCAAATTTATAACACTTTCGAAATCATAACACTTTCGAGATCATAACACTTTCAAGATCATAACACTTCCAACTTAAACAGTTTAGATATTGAAATAGTATATATATTAAAATAGTTATAAATTAAAATAGTTTATATACTAAATGATTTATATATTAAAATAGTTGTAAATTAAAAATAGATTACATTTATTTAAAGAGATTATACTAAAATAGTTTCCAAAATAGAATTGTTTCATCCAATTCCACAAATCGATTCAAATCAACTTTAAATTCCAAAATTTAATTTAAATCAATCCATGTTCAACACTTTCAATTTAAAATTTTAAAGATTCGATTCAAATTCTCAATAATCCGTTTAATTTTATATCGATTTCAAATCCAGGTTTGAATTATCACTTCAATTCCAATACGATTCAAAATTTAAATATTCAAACATTTACAATATAATTTTAATTTATATTTCAACATTTAACTTTAATTTTATTCAAATCGGCAAAATATACACTTAATCATTGTAATAAAAATTAAATAAAATCTCAATTTCTAAATTTAAATTGATATTAAATATTTAGTCCCAATTTTATGTAAACTGAAAATATTCATTTAATCACTTTTTATCAAATAAAGTTATCAATCATATCTTTCAAAATCTCAAAATCAATAAGTCTTAATCAATTATTTTTATTTAAATTCAATTATTAACCAATTTAAATTCCAAGTTAACATTAATTTATCTCCTCAACCTTTATTATTAAAGTTACAAAACATCTATTTTTAAAATATTAGTATAAATTTAAATAAATACTTAAACATATTATGAATTAATTAAATTAAATTTTATTGAATTAAATCTTATTATTAAATTTATTTTGTATTAAATATTATTTTATATATTTTTAAAATAATAAAATTATAAGAAAAATCTTAAAAATTTGATTTTCAAAACTAACTTATAAATTTAAAATTTCCAAAACATATAATTTTAAAAATCTAAATTTACACGTATATTAAAATAAATATATTATAATTTAAAAAAATCAATATTTAATGAAATTCATATATTTCCTTCCAAACTTTGGCAATCATTTCAAAATATAGTCCAACGGTGTACGTATATAATTTTCTACTATATGGTCAAGTGATACGGATGTTTATCATTTCAATCCGCAAATTAAATATTTACGGATATATATCATTTCAACCCGCAATCCCAAAAATAAAAAATCAATGAAAACCGCTTGGGTTTATCATTTCAACCCATAACGATTTTCCCCTATTCTACAAGATCGTTAGGGTATGTATCATTTCAACCCATAGGGAATCCTAAACTAACAGGGAATTTGCAGAGTGAGAACAAATATGATAATAATATTATATGTCAACAAAAGGCTTATATAATCAGTAATAGATTAAATAAATACATACAACAGGTTATGGTGTCATATGTCATAGGTAAACAACTGCTGATAATAGCACAACATATTAACAATTAAATAACTTAAAAATTCAAATTTAACAGCATATTGCAATTGTTATTTCAAGGTGAATTAAATTTATGGAATATAAGAATGTTAATCGTGAGTAATTGCTAACCTTTCGAGGCTAGAGAACAATGGATAATGAGAAGCAACAGACTCATATACGCATACAGATACGCAAACGACATAGAGACAAAGCTAGATATGTTGCTATCGATCTGGATAGCGGAGAAACAACGCAGGGTGAATTTAGATTTGATGCACCAAGTGTATATTCTAAACATATCATATAAAGAATTATTATAAAATTTATAACATAAATTCAAATAAATTTTAAGCATATTATTTATATATAAAAATTGAAGAAAAAATCTATAAAAAATAATAGTATAAATTTAAATAAATACAATTCTTATAAAAGCCATATATAATCTTCTTTAACCATACTATATATATATATATATATATATATATATAAACAAGATAACATACTTATATATATATAACTTACATTACTATTTAACATATTATATAAATACTCTAAAATAATATATAATTACATTAAACATTTTCATTGAAATACGATAAACACATAAAATGAATACACTGAACATATTGTAAATTAAAATAATCTTTAACCATTTCATGTATATATATAAAACTTGATATATATATATATATATATAAACTGGGAATCAAATTAAATATATACACTGATATATATACACTAACACTAACATATATATAAATATGCAAAACAAAAGAAGAGAAAGCTTCAGATCAAAAATATACAAGTACACATAGATATAAAAGCTATATACCATACTATATATATATATATATATATATATATATATATATATGCGAACCTATGCGAAAACATATACTACATATATATGTTATATTGTATAAAAAATGTTCTTCTCTGCTTTATTATATATATATTAACATATATAAACATATATACAAACATACCTACTACAACTGCTTTTTTTAAGAAGAAAGGCTAGGACAGAATCAAACAAAGCACAAACTGCTAAGACCAGCGACTCAAAGGAGAGGGAAGTGGCTTTGGCTGCACTTACATCAACTTTTTGGGTTGAAGCGAATGGATGTGGGCACTAAATGCAGAGGAGGGTGGCGAGGCAAGGGTACATGGTGTAGAATGGGATGGTGGCGCGGGTTATTTGAGGCGAGGTTTGAGGCAAAGGTAGGCGATCTGGTATGCTGCGTTTGGTCGAAAAAAATGGTGGAAAGGCGGTTACTGGGTGATGGATTCACTGGTACAGGTGAAGGCCGCTAGTTGTCAGAGGTGCAGCGGGCTCGGGTGAAGGTTGGAGATGTAAGCTTACGTCCAGGAAGCGGAGGCACAAGGCTTGGCAATGGTGGCCGAAGTGGAGGGGTTGATGGGTGGAGGGACACAGATATGGCAGGAACAGTGGGGGAGGCATGAGGGTTTGTGGGTCCGAGAGGGCTAGTAGGTGGTAAAAGGCAGATATAGCAAGGGTAGGGGCTGGCGGAGGGAATGGTGGTAGGCGAGGTTGTGACACGGTGGAGGGTTCAGTTCTGGCGTTGGCGTTGATAGGTTATGCCGCGAGGGAAGCAAGGTTGCTGGGATGAGAGTGGCTGTAAGGGAAGCATGGTAGAGAGAGAAAATGGAGTGGGTGCGTGATGAAGACGTGTAGGCTCAAAACACAATATATATACATGAAAATTTTATTCTACTTCTTTCCTTCATTTTTTTCTGTTTTTGTTTAGAGGAGGAGAAAAGAGGCGGCTATAGCAGGATGAGGAGTTTTGTCACAAGCAAGGTGGGTTCGAATAGAATGATGTGGATTCAAAACAAAGAAAGGAGACGAAAGAAGAAGCTTTCCAACAAACAAATATACATGTGAAAATTTAGTATGGTGTGTGTGTGTGTGTGTGTGTGTGTGTGTGTGTGTGTGTGTATATTATTTTCTTCAAGAAGAAGACATCACGAAAATTAAAAGCAAGCGTCAATGCGGCAAGAGCCAGGGAATGTATTGAACAGTTGGAATGATGAAAGCCAAGACTATTGAATTCAATGAATATAATACCCAGTGGCTATTCATTATATCTTGTTTGTACAACGAAGGACACATGGAAAGCCAAAAGGTTAAAACAGTTACTAATATGGCAAATCATTATTTCAATTTCGCCGCGTACTGAACATCAAAACATACAAATGAATATACTACGGAGATCAGCACGACGAGACGAACAGAACGATATATAGTTCTCAGCAATACAATCATCTAATCAAAAACTGATATTTGCTGCCTGTAACTGCTACAAATTCGTCGAAAATAAGATAAACGGGGCGGGAGAAGTCCAAAATTGACGAAACGAATTATGATGTCTCACTTAGAAAATGACTTACAAATTTTATTAAATAAAAATATTCAGATTTCGAAAACATTTTATTATTATCAAATTAACTGAATTTAAATTGAAAACTACAAGACAGAATTTACTTCATATTTTCCAATAAAATTTTACCAGTTGCTATGTTAAAATAGACGTATACCAAATATCAAATTTTCGTTGTTAAATTCAATTATTTAATTTCAGGCAAAATTTCAGTTAATTACGTTATAAAAACCGTTAAAATTTATGGGTTAATTTTAACACTTCAGCACTTTTTATGTAAAAAAACCATATTATAGTTTTGTTTCATAATAAATATTCACAATATTTGCATTAAAATAATGCTTTAATCTTCAGTCATCATCAAAGTCACTAAAGTACCTCTTAGAATGATCCCAACCTTCTTCATTCGTTATGGTTGGAATTCTTGGCCTCCTACAACTTTGAAATTTCCTATACGCCCTGTAAGTAAAATGCAATCAACTTTGCTTTAAGTAAAAGACACTCCAGTTTAGGAGCGATGTTCCTATAGTGGAAACAACTTGAGTATATAAATGGTTATGACTTCACTCCTCGATGTGAGCTAAAGCCAAAGATGTTGGTTAGTTTGACGATCAGACTTACTTTGATTGAGCATATCAGTAGTAATCAGAGGCGTGATGCGAGATTAACAGAGATCGTAACTAAGTTAGAGAAAGGAGTAGTGTCCAAGGAGATGAAGTGGTACAAACGCGACTGATATTGTTGGATTCGTAAGGATAGGAGGTTGTTTGTACCCGATGATGACAGATAGAGGGATGAGGTGTTACGAGAGTGTCATCATTCGAGATTGACTATATACCCTAAAAGTAATAAAATGTATAGAAATATGATGCAAACATTTTATTGGAAGGGGATGATGAAGGACATCAGGACGTTTATATTGAGATGTATAAACTATCAACAGGTAAAGGCTTAACAGAAAAAGGCGAGTGGTTTGTTGCAACCCCTTGAGATTCCCAAATGGAAGTGAGAATAGATATCGATAGACTTCATTGATGGATTGTCGAGGACCATAGGAAGTTAAGATAGCATCTGGGTTATAGTAAATAGATTAACAAAGAGTGCTTGATTTACACCTGCAAAGCCAAATAAAACGACATTCAAACTGGCCGATTCGTATATGAAGTGGATTGTGAGATTTGACAGTGTGGAAAAAAGCATTTTGAGCGATCAAGATCCATTGTTCACTTGTGGGTTTTGGAAAGGTTTACAAGGGGCGTGCCAAAGATTATTCTAAGCACATCTTATCACCCATAAACCGATGGGAAGACCAAGAGGGTAAAATAGTGTTTCAGAAGATCTCTTACGAGCTTTCATACTCGAATTTGGAGGCTCGTGGGACGATCACTTACATCTAGTGGAGTTTGCATACAACAATTATTATCACTCTAGCAACCGTATGGCACCATTCATGGCGTTATATGGTCGATCGTGCAATGCTCCTTCATGATTGTGGGAAGCAGGTGAGAAACTGAAATTGGAGCCAGATATAATTGGGGAGATATTGCAAAAGACCAAGTGGACAGTGAATGAAAGCTACTCAAGTGTAACGTCACCTATTTTGAAGCTCGAAGCTAACTGCTATAGATGATGCAGTCGTCTATAGCATTAAATTAAAGTGACAAAATACGGTAATGTTAATGGTATCCAGAGTATCAAAAGCACATGAATATGAAATAAAATCAACACAGATTTCAAAGCAACTTTTCTGAGTACATTTCAAATCAATATTTCATATTCAATTACATAATCCCAAAACGATTCCCAGGTTCAGATAAATATAATTGTTACAAAATACGCCAAGAGCAACATATGAGGATGCTCTCTTACATGATCAGAGTACTAAATAGACATATCAATCACTAAATACATCACAACGGAAACAATAACGGATAGACCTCTAAATAGCTAATCCTTGCCTTCAAAATGTCTTCGAAAGCTTATTCGTTACCTACTAAAACCTAAAATACTTTAAATCTCAATCTCTCAAAATAAATTTTGAGCTCTTGAGAGTTTAATGAGAAAACATAAACTTTGTGTCAGACATAAAGCCTGGTGTGAATAATTCTATTACATCTTAGTTTACTAATATTAAGTGATATTACGCCGCTTAGCCGAATGGGTTTCCCCTCAGCAATGTCCTTTTAAAAGCATCTCTTTTGCAAACCAAAATCTTACAATCAAACTGATTATAACAACAAAATCGATAACATATATGCATATAAATCAGGTAATCAATGGACTACACGTCAGAACATTATAGTTTTATCAAGATGATTATTAATCACTGGCTGACTTGGGCCTACTAGTCATAGTAAATATTCTAACTTATGTTAGACACAATACTAGACGGTCTGTCCTTAACTTACTTCTCCTAGGATCAATTGATCCTAATAGTTTTGCAGACTCACCAATAACCTATCTCTAGTCTATGTATTCCTTTCTGTGTGTGACATCATTTTAACCTTACTTGTGACAAAGCCCTACACACTAGAATTTTGGAATTATATTAGCTAGTAGGTACTAGCTAAAGTGCAAGGTGCAACCACACACCGGTCCTATTTGGTCTTCTAATATCTGAGTCATTCTTTTAGCAAATATCTAGGCTGACCACCCTATTCAAATTTCATTTCCTTGAAAATAATCTTTACAAATGATTTAACCCTCGAAATCATAACTTTTAAAACAAGGATATCATACTGTTTTTTATTTACTCAAAATTCTTATGCCATGATATATGCTTTATACAAAACAATGTTGATGAAAACCTGAAATCAGTAGGGTTATATATCCCTTTAAAATATGTTAAAGCCCATTTTAACTTAGAAATCATTAGGCTATAAAGCCAAAATAATGCCTTCGAAACCATTTTTGAAAACCTTAAAAAACCTCTTTCGAAATCATTGAAAGCATCCCTTTCGAAATCATTGAGTTCAATACTTAATAAAACTATAAGGTCAAAGGGAACAGGGCCGAGCATCACTTTCGAAAGCATTAGTCTCAAGTTAAAGAATTGGAGAGGAGGGTAGCTTCAAAACTATCATTTTGAAACCATTGCTCCGAAACTATTAGTAAAAGCGGCTAAATCAATCCATTCGAAAACATTGTGGAAGGTGGCTTCAATATTAGCGGAAGGTACAAAGATGAAAGTCTCCCTTTTCGCATGCACTGTTTAAAGGTTGTAAAAATTTGCCTCTAACCAAGGCGAAAGGTTTTAATACGGCAATTAACATAGCGACAAAGGGATATATATGGCAGCATACTGCTCCGCAATCATCATTTTAAACAAGGCGAAACCGTAGCGTCGAAAGCATTGGAAAAAGGCGGCTTTCTCCCCACCATAAGCATGCCTTCGCCACCTAATTTCCTTCCGTCCAAACTCAATACGCTACTTACCAACTCTCATGTGTTTAGGTTTTGGCAGTATCAAAAGGGTAAAAGAAGTTGTATAGTGGCGGAAGCAGGCATATGGAAGTGGTGAAAGTGTAAATTAGTGCAAAACCAATTTTATGCTTTATAAAGTAACTCATTTTCACCTAACTTTCATTATTTATCAAAACATGATTGGTTGACAATTACTTTACCGATTTCTTTCTGAAATTTACCACTGCAAGTCAGAAATTGAAATATTAAACAATTTTACATTTTAACCCATTTTGATCCCATTTTAATTTAAGTAAGCACTTTCAGTTAAAATAATTTATTTGACTCTCCTAAAATCTTAGGAAAAATATACAAAAATCAAATTAAATCAATTTACTATTTTCTTCCCTCTATCCAAGTGTTTAGGCCGAAAACATAAATTAACCATATTAAATATTTAAAACCAAATTAATCATTTTCTTAACTTAGAAAATTCACTACAAATCCATATTAAGTTGGAAAATTATAAAACTTGAAACTCACTTCTAAAATAATGATTCTCATATCATATCAAAATCTCAAGTCAATCGGATGTAATATGAATGATTTTCTTATTCAAACATAACACAATAAATGATAAATCATCAAGATATCATATACACACTTTTAAACACTAAACATGGCATATACTTGCAAAAAGAAAACGAGTTTACCTTTAAACCGAAATCATTCATCAAAAATAGAGATGCAAACTAATTATTTACATTGATTTGGATTAAGGAGTTGAGACTTGAATTAAGATTGATTTCCTAAGCTTCTTCCTTTACTCTCTTGGCTTTAATCTCTTGTTTTCCTTCCTTGTAATGGCCGACCGAACTTAGTATTTTTTTTAGTTTGTGAATGTTGAATGAACGAGGAAGTGGACAGAATGGAAGGGTTTAGGGTATAGATAATGACTCTTCTTATTTTATCCTTATCATTACTCTCCTTCTAACCTATGTCTAATTTCCTTCATTAATGTATTGATTAAGACATGGCTCAAGTTTAATTATCAAATCTCAATTCCTCTAACCCTTTACATTATTTTATTTAATTTTTCTAATTAAATGTCTAAATAATGTTAGCTAAATTAGGGTCATTACATAAAGATAGACAAAATAGCTACGTTGATAAAAGACATATAGTATGACATCCCTTAAATTTTGAAACCTAAAGATGGAACCTCAATATGCTGCTATCATCTTGGAATTATCTTTTGGTGAAATAGTTGAGATTGGTTATATTACACAGTCTTAAGTAAATAGAGCAAAAATACAAAATGAAACAAAACCATTACGGATTTAGTTTAACAATTATTTCTACATACCAAAGACACACCTATGCAATTAAAAATATAGTAAATAATATAACTATTGGTGTCCTTTATATGATAATGCGGGCATCAACACTAGATATAATGGAAATAAAAATAAATATAACAACCAAGCCTCTTGCTTCATCTTTAGCTATCTCCAAAAGACCTTGCTTAAACCATAAAATCAGCCCACTCAAATGAGTACTTGTAAAACAAGAATAAAAAAAATTGGTGAGACATAAAGTCTGGTGTGAATAACATATTATCCTTAAGCATATAAGCTAGTGAGACCCTGCCGCCAACATGTGTAATGGGTTATCTCCTCACTTTCCAAGGTAATAATACAAGAATATATAGTGAGTTTAAATTGTAAGATCATTACCAAGTATCAACACTACCGTGATACCGTAATCGAAAGCATCCACTCTGTTTATGTCATAGAGAAAATTTCAATATTTTATTATGCAAAAATGCCTTATCCTTGTCTACCCATGTGGCTATACATATCTTTGAATTCAAAATATATAATTAAAGTCCTATCATTCGACTGCTACTAAGGCCTTATGCCTATGTACTATATCCATTAATTATACTATTTCACAAGTGTCGCTAAGGCCTTACGCATCGTCACCAAGGCTTTTATACTTATGTTGCCACATAGTCTTATACCTATTTCACTTTTGATTTCGGTTTCCATGCATGCCGTACACCTTCGTTTTCAGCTTCTAGTTGCCACCTAAAGCCTTACATAATCCATTGTTCTCTTAGTTACATCTCTTGGACATACACCAATTACTTCAGATGTAACACATCCCTTACTCCTTCACTTTCAATTGTGGATACCACACACGCCTTACTCCAATTCTTTTGGTTGTGGATGCCATATAGGCCTTAATTCTTCCATTGAATTTACTGCCCAACATCCACTATCAGGGTTTTCAATTATCTATTTATTAAGATAACATTCAACTAATCGTCATTTCATAATTAATATTGATTACACTATTGTCATCGATGTCTCGGGTTTTGATCTCGACCAAATTAAGACTTATCGTGCCTTAATTGCCTCTCGAAGTTACTAAATTTCAGTTTACACAATTTTCTTAGAGTTATACTACTCTCAAAACTCAAAGTTCTCATCCCATCTATGGAAGCCTGTTATAGTTTAGTTTTAGTGGTACGTGAAATGAACTCTTTAATTTATCTAAAATCGCCTCGTTCACTCATATTTCCTCTTTAATTGTTGACCTCCTTCGGTCCTCGGTTTATATCCTCAATTTCTAACCCCGGCCTCAAACCTTGCCTATCTTAGCATTTATACTTAAGCCGTCACACATAAGATTTCAGTTTTACTAAAGTTTCGGTTCGAATCTATCTCCTTCAGTACTGTCCATTGGTACCGTCCTTCAGTATACGTTGGGAACTTCCCATTACACATCTAACACCAGCTTTACATGTGTCGACTTTTGATTCTTTTGATTTAGTCTTTTATTATCATTTTAAGCACATTGCTAACTTATTCAGCACGAAATGTGGATATTGTCCACAACCCTATAATTAATGAAACTCTACAACCAAATAACTTTCCGACTGTTACCCATTTACCTTCTAGTTCCCTATTGTAAACTTTTGGTTGGACTTAATTTCCTTTATAACCTACCTAATTAATTTGTCCAAGTTTTTATATAGTAAATTAATCATGTATAGAGTTCTTCATAACTAACCCATATATGGACCTAAATTAATTAATAACAATTCATATACTCAAGGATAAATTCTATTAATCAAACTGTAAACTAATATAATATTCTTCCCCCTATATTTATACCTCATCCCAATTAAACAAGTAAAATTACAGGTATGGCCAAATTATCATATAGCTGCGAGGAATACAAGGAAGAAAAGATTAGAGAATATATTACTCACCTATACTTTTAGCTAACGAAATATCTAATTCCCTTAGCTTTAATCTTTTCTTCTTCTTGTTATTAGACCGCAAATACCATTAAAGAGCTCAAGCTTTTGTTTTACGTTTTGAATGTAAAAGGGAATGGAAAAAAAGAGGTGGTTATCTTTACTTAAAAAAGGAATAATTTGGGTCGTCGATCCACTACCCCATTTTCTTATAATTTGTTAGCCCAAATAATTGCGTTTAATTCTTATTAATTTATATTTTCAATTAGGACTTTCCTAATGGCACTTGATTCATCCAAGCATAATGAGTAAATAAAATATTTTACCCTCTTTTCATTATCCCTCTTCCTTAACTTCAGAATTAATTTGATTAATTATTTATTAATTTTATAGGGTGCTGTGGGATTCTCCCTTACAGAAATTTCATCCTCGCAATTCAAATAAGGTGAGATACTAAACTCTATGCTTTCTTATGCCTAATTTAACATGTGTGCACATACACATGGGTTCATCACCCATGCGTCTCAATCAAAATGTACTAGTGCCCATAACAATACATACCAAAAATCAACCATAACAATCACACACATATATATGGCATCCAATTAGACATAGTAAACATACAAGCTAAGCTAAGCAAATAACTCGGGATTGGTCCCCTTAAACTTAACCTCTGTTTCCTAAGTACAATCATCCAAGTCCTTGTTCCACTTGATCTGAAAAAGCTTTACTTCTTTATCCAAACCTTCTCTTATCCCAACCTATTATCTAAATAGTCTTCCTAACACAAGTCATGTTTGGTTCAATAGCCAAATCGTCCATAGCTTTGGAATCGTAACATCAAGAGGGTCTTGGACACGCTTCCAAAGATGTGATACATGAAACATATTTTGCACCTAAGTAAAAGCACTTGGCAAATTGACTCGGTAAGATACCCTTTCGATCTTCTGTAATATCCGAAATGGACCAACGTATCTTTGTGCTAACTTTTCGGCCTTTCAAAACCTCATAGAGCCTCTTATAGGTGACCTTCAAAAACACATAATCTACCAGATTGAACTCCAAGTCTCCGCCTCCTATTTGCATAACTCTTTTGTGTAAATTAGGTGTCCTTTATCCTTTTTCTAATTAATTTGATCTTCATTGAAGCCTCCTTTACTAGATCTGGAACTAGCACAAGTTTATCTTCCATCTTGCACTAACTTACTAGCAATTTACATGGCCTTCCGTATGATGCCTCAAAATGTGACAACACCATGTTGGACTAGTAACTATTTGTTATCCAGTCTTTTGAATGGGAAATATTCGAAAAGATTAAATGAATCGAACTTGAAAGCTATCAATGTAGGAAGCCTGGAGAGATAATCTAAGAGTATATAAACCAAGTGTAAACAGAGCCATGAGGAAAAGACCTAACCACTTCAAGAAACAAAGACCCAAAATATAACCAAATATTGGATCGGTACCGATCCAACACGTGGATTGTACCGATCCATGAGATTTTGTCCATTCTTGCCTTGACTCCTCCTGTCTACTAATGATGATGCTATAAGCCTATTTCAAGGTTTATTTCACTAATTCCATGCAATTCTCTATCGATCTCCGGGAGAACTAAAAGTAAGCAACTCCATTCTTCCATAGATCCTTCATTTGGGATCAGAATCAAGTTGGGAATCATGTAAACAAGTTCGGAATCATGAAGCTAACCATGAGCCAATGCAAAGCATCCAAAACAATCCCTTTGGTAATCTTATGGATCAGACCGATCCAAAATTATTGATGATGTGGCCGTGGTTTTCTCAGAAGGAATTGTTGTTGGCATGGAAAACTATGTAGAGATCATGAGGGCCTAGATTTTAGGCTTCTAGTTATAAATAGGAGGAGTATGGCTCATTTTCAAGGATCTTTTTTAGCTCTCTTACTCTCTAACTCTAATCTCTTATAATTGCCCTTGGATTAATGCCGATCAACATGAACTTGTCGTTGCAAGTCAGCAACCAAAGCAATAAAATCATTAATGGACGTAAACCGAGATTAGCCAAACCACTATAAAATGTTATGTATTCTTTTCTTACTCCTTTTAATTTACTTTTCTTCACTTTTCCACACAATCTCATGGATGTTTGTGCCCTTTTTGTTTCAAATATTTTGGTGCTTTCACCGAGAAGATATTCTCAGGCTACTTGGATCCATCGTCTACTATTGGATTTCTTAGATCCGAAAGGTAGATCCAATCTTTCAACCTTACTATTCTACCGTTCGAATTTTCAGTAATCTATAAGAAGCTATTTGCCATAACCCAAAGGGAGACTGTTCTACGAACTCCAAAGCTTCTAATGATGTTGAGAACTAGAATACAACGAATGCGGATGAAGTTGCCCCACCCAATCAACCAAAGATCCAGAATCTAATTGGTGACATGACCAGGTTGGAAATGGTTTGTATGATGAAGCAAATAAAGGATAGGTTCCAGGAGAATCGCATCAAGACGAACCAGTAGATGTGGGAGAACTTGAGACCGCTGAGTGAGCTAACTTAGACTACCATAGAAGGAGCATGAGGGACTTAACATCTTCTAATTCAAAGTTTGATAGTTCCTCATCATCCAAACATAGACAGTGAAATAGAAAGAAAAATGGCTAAGAACACTGCTGGGACTTCATAGTATGAGAGACAAACTCGCAGTTTGGGTTTGTCGATCGGTACCGATCAAGAGGATGGATCAGTATCGACTCATATAACCCCTTAAAGCTAGACCTCGCCCTTTGGATGGCACTATGGATTTGACTTCTAGCCGCACCACAAATGATGCGAATCAAGAATATCGAACAACCGTTGATGATTCAACACACATAAATCAAACATGGGGGACTATTGGACAAACGGATCTCTAGAGTCTAGAGAACCCAAGTATTGAGGGTTTGCCTAAGAGCGTTAGCCAGGCCGAACACTCGAAACGGATCCTGATTACCGCCATTTGACTGAACCTATAGAACTGGGTAGTTTGATGAGATAGTCAGAAAACTTGTGGTTGAAAACAAATTCAGAAGTAATGATGAGTAGGGTACCTCTCCGAGTCGGAACCCATTTACCGAGGACATTCTGCGTGCAAAGTATCCACGAGGTATTTATTGTCGATGATGCTATTGTATGGTGGAAAAATGGATCCACATAAATTTTAAGAGGTGATCTCCACTCTTATGTATTGTTTGATTATTTTCAAAAGAACCGGGTTGAATTTTCCATGACAATCGATTTGGGTTTTGGAGCGACCGGTAAGCGGGGGAGTGTACTTATATAAGATGACTCGAAACCGTAACTACTCCAAAACCGTATGCGTGTTCAGTGCTTGGAAGAGGTTCCAGACCTGTTCAAGATGTTCAAAGATGAAGTTTTTTTAAGTGCAAGTGCTACTTGCTACTAATCCCGAGGGTGATCCCAAAATGGATGAAGTAGAAGTAGTGCCTTCGGTTTATTCATATCTTGAACAACTTGTATGGATGAATGTTAGCATTGCATTATTATTTGGAGGGTAGTGTTATCATTCCAAGTGGGATTTGCTAAGAGAGGAAAAAGGTAATTGTGACCTCGAAAGCCTTACAACCTGGTAATGACTAAAATAGAGGATTACAGCAGAGATACATGGTTTGCTGCCATTAGGAGCATCATTCCTTGATCTAGATTCGATATTTATGGATTTTGGTATGCATGCGCATCAGAAGAGTAGGTCCACGTGAAAATGTTGTGCAGCATTAGTTCTCAGGGAATGATGTAATCTGGTATGCCATGCTAAAGCGGTAGCCGGCTTTGTGTAGCAGGGGTGCAAGAATTTTTTGCTGACCATGATACATTTTGTCTAGAGGTGTACTATAACGGTGATACCCAGTAACCCAGTTATTGATGGAATTCCAATCTCCAATATGATCCCCTAGCGATTTATTCTTATAATTATTATGATGGAATTTAATTAATGTAACAATTTTTATTATGGTTAATATTTATTTTACCCTAGATATTATTATAATATCATAAGGTTTTCTATAAATGTTAGATTATCGTAAGGTAAATACCCGTTCATGTTTATATGCAGGGTGGTCTTACGAGATACCTTTAATTAAGAATTTTTTTATAACATCAAGCAATTTGTTTGATTGTGTTTCTCATGCAGCTTTTACCAAACTAATCCGATGTTATTTTTTTATAATGCTCGGGTCAGCCTAAGCATATTTTTCAAATTTAGTTGGACACTTTGGAGCTTCAGGAGATAAGCCAAATCCTCCAAGTTGTATTCTCGTACTTTATCTTTCGATGTATGTTCTTATCTATATTTATCAGAAATTGTAAGGACAAGTTGTTATAACTATCCGCTCTGATGATAGATTTGTTTAACTCTGATGATAGTGTGTATATTAAAGTTCAGTTTTCTTTATAAAAATCATTGGTATATTATATATTACCCATCAGGTTATGAGAATATGTTTTTTTTCTTTATTTCACCCCAACGACCTATCTTTCCAGCACTTAGATGCTCGGCACACGAATATCAGGGATGTAATAGTGTCGACTTCTAAGGAATGAAAAGATGGGATGTTACAATAAGTATATACAAAAAAAAAGTTTGAACAACTTATGATGAGTAAAAAGAGGTTTGTCAATAAAACGATTTTCGATCACTTTATCAATATTTCTTCAAAGTTATTATTTTTATATACATTTTTTCAAACAAGTTTACCATCATTTATAACGACTTGGAATTTCGGACACTTCGTATTTAAATATCTAAATTGTTTAAATATTTGAATCTTGGACTAAATGTTATTAAAACGATTTAATAAGCTTGTTAACCTCCTTTTAAATCATAACTAATAATTGTAAACTTGTTTTGGAAAAATGTTTAAAATAGTATATTCTTCGAAGGAAAATCGATAATGTGACCGAAAACCGGTTTATCGATTTAACGATTTGCCTTTTCGACCCTTAAAGGTACAAGTGCTCGAAAGATGAATTATTAGGGTTAAACAAAAAGAAAATGAAATAGAACAGGGAAGAAGGAGCACAATATCTGAATCTCACAATGGAATGGTAATATATAATATCAAACGACGGTATAAACAGTCGTTCTAAGATACAAAGTATTTCAGAGTTACAATAATCAGCCTAGACAGTTATAACAACATGTCCTTACAAATACCGATGATATAATAGCAATGCGACAGAAATAAATATTACGGTAGGAAATCATCTAGCCCAGCTCCATAAGCTCCAAAGCATCCAAGGCTGGATCTTGAAAAATACCCGGGGCTAGCCTGAGCATTATAAGAAAATAACACCCGGATCAGTCGGTAACCAGCGTGAGAAACTCATGAAATATGAGTGATATGTAATAGTAACATTTAAGTCCGTATGGATTCCTGTAATGGTTTTTCCCTCAAAGAAAACCATTCATTAAGTTTAGCGTATAGTGATATGACAGATAATGGCTAGAGTGTAGCACATAAATCATATCACTAGTTGTTGTGTGAACGCTACAACACTAATAAGTATATAATAAATACCGCTAAGGTGCATTCCCACGATTATCTTTCACATGAGTCTTCACCATTTGAGCAGCACACGAATCCCCAACAGGATTCCTTCATATCGAATAGAGCATGAATCACTACATGGATTCGAGCATCTTGAATAGATATTGAACCTCCATATAGGTTCCTCGCATAAGTCTTCTGATGAATGCTAACGCTGTCCTCTCTCTTGGTGTACTCCTCAATATTTACAGTAGCATCGTTCGAAATGTTAATGCTAACCTCCCTTGGACTTAACCTTTGGATAAATAGTTCAACTCTATAACATTCCACTTCTCAACCACTCCCAAAACATAGATAGCTTATATGGTTTTAAAGTGGTTACGAGTTCGATTCATCCCATATAAGTAAACTCTTCCCATTTACCGGATGCTCCAAAGCCAATCGATCAATTTTCGGTAAACTCAACTCTGGTTCTTTCGAAAAATAAACAGACAATATATAAGAGTGGATATCCCTCCTAAGTGTTTAAGCAAACATATTTTCTTATCACTTGTTCAAGAAGAACATAATGAGTTTATACATACAATATAGCATCACTGAAGATAATTATACCATATAATTCCCGTATTTCTTCTAGATATTCCAAGAGTTGTATTTGGTCAATTTTGATAGTCGACTAATCGATTACCTAGTACAAGATAGATATTTGTAAATGGAAAGCAAGTCTAGTATAATTTCCATAAACAAGTGAACATATAAAACACTAACGAGTCATACAAAACACGATCAAGTCATATAAATTTTGGTTAAGCCACTTAATCTCTTATATTTAATTAATTCTTTTATTAATTAAAAACTCCTTATTAGTAAACTGATTTTAACAAATAAAACGTTTACTTTTCTATCTGATTCTATACTTATAATTTCCATCAAAATATCCATTTAAAGGATCTAAGTACAAATTTCCGTACTGATTTTCCCCTCAAAGAAAACAACTATTAATTAAGTTCAACATATATTGATATGATAGACAATGGCTAAAGTGTAGCACATAATCATATCGAATAGTTATATGTAAATGCCATAATAATAAGTATACAATAAATACTGCTAAGGCGCGTTTGTATATGGATTGTTTTCCATAGAGATGCCCCTAGTAAACTATAGCAGACATCCATGACAAGGATTAGAAACTTGCTTCCAAGCATAGCATATCTCTAGATAGGACATACTCTATGGTAAACATAACTAGTCTAATGATGAAACGCACAACACTAATTATCAACAACTCCCATGCGCAACATATCGATAAATGTACTCTAGATCTGGAGTTGATATACCCTCGTGGATAAGCTAAATCCAAATTTGTGCATCTTACGCTGGTTTTAATCATTTCTGATGTTGAGACTATGCTCGGCATTTTCACATGAGTCTTCACCGCTCGAGTAGCACATGAATCCCCAATTGGATTCCTTCATCTCGAATAGATCACGAATCACTACATGGATTCGAGCATCTTGAACTGATCTCGAACCTCCACATAGCTTCCCGGCATAAGTCTTATGATGAATGCTAACAATGTCCGCTCTCTTGAAGTACTCCTCAAGATAGACAGCCCCACACGATAGCATCGTTCGAAATGTTAATACTGACCTCTCCCTTGGACTTAAACCTTAGGATAGATAGTTCAACTCTATAACATTCCACTTCTCAACCACTTCTAGAACATAGACCATGTACATGGTTTTGAAGTGGTTACAGGTTTGAGTCATCTCATATAAGTACACTCTTCCTACTTACCAGATGCTCCAAAACTAATCAAGGAATTTTCGATAAACTCAACTCTAGTTCATTGAAAAATAAAAAAACAATAAATAAGAGCGGAGATCACCTCCTAACCGTTCAAGCAAATGGGTTTCCCTATCATTTGTCTTAGAGAAAATGAAGTGTTTATGCATACAATATAGCATCACTGAAGATTACTGTACCATATAATTCCTATATTTCTTCTAGATATTTCCAGAATTGTATTTCGTCAATTTCAATAGTCAACTAATCGATTACCTGGCACAAGACAGATGTTTGTAAATGGAAACCAATTTAGTATACTTTCCATAAATAAGTGAACATACAAAACACTAATAAGTCATACAAAATATGATCAAGCCACATAAAGTTTGGTTAAGCTACTTAATCCCTTCTATTTAATTAGTCCTTTTAGTAATTTAAAATTCCTTTATTAGTAAACTTCTTTTATCTAATAAAACTTCTACCTTTCTATCTTTTTACAAAAGATTCCATATTGATAATTTCCTTCAAAATATCCAGTTTAAGGATTTAAGTACTTTCATAAATGTTTTTAATAAGGTTTAAAAATAATGTTATTTAAACACCGTCACTACATACCGAAGACCATTTCTTACTTGGTGCTACCTTTCAAACATTTTTTAAAGGTTTAAGTCCATATTTGGTTAAGTTCAATATTGGCTGGTTAATTATCAGATTCTAAACACGATTGATTATAGAAATCACGATTCATATGCTTAACTTATATCCAACATTCCAACTTAACTATTCCTCGTTCAAGAGTGAATCCAAGTAAGCTTGGGCACTGATTGCATCAAACCCTTGCCCAGACACTTCATTCTTGAATCTCACAAATATATAAGTCTACCTCGTCGACTTTTAGTGTTATGTATAATATTAGTGATTTCTATAAAGAAATAAGATCAACATGGTTAACACATTTGTGACATTTTTCAACTTAACTATTCCTCGAAAAAGGGGAAAACCAGTAGGTTAGAGCTCTATTGCTCTGTCCATACTCGACATCAATCTTAACTCTCACAAATAGATAAGCCTACTTCATCGGCTTTTGGTGTTAAGCATAGTCAATTACTTTTCAAGTAAGTAATTAAACAATAATCTATTTGGCCATCGACAATTACTAACCCCTTTCTTAACCTTTGGTTTATAATTTAAAACCATTTTAGAAATGATTTATATAAGTACAGTAATTTATTTACAAATCTAGATATTAAATAAACCATTTTATAAGATGTTTATTACATAAGACATAAATAGTCAACATAGTTTATAAAAACTATATGCTTTTAAAATACTTTATAATACTTATAATAGGTTTTAAAACATTTTCTCAAAGCATTATTTGAAAATAACAAGTCTATAAAATTCCTTAAAACTTGAAAAGAACATGTTTTCTATATATTTGAACAATTTTTTTTTTAAATTCACAATTTATTCTTAAAAATCCAGAAAGATATAAAACCACTTTTAATATACTTTAATAATAGGTAGTAAATAGTTGTAAAAAGAATGAATTAAAATACTGAAATTTAAATATCTTTTCAAACCATTAAATTCCAAAAATCAACTCTAAACGGGGAGGTTTTGCACAATCAAAGTTCTGGCCATTTTCGAGATGTTACCCATTGTTGTCCTATCTTTTAATAGCAATAAACATACATATAAAACATTACAAATATGATAAGAAACCACTAATGATCTCTCAAGAAAGTTCCATAGAAATAATTGAATACTGGACAATTCCTAGCTGCATCTATAGCGACTATCGCTATAAGTGCACTTTCAAATCCAAGTCCGATCTAAACCAAAGTTCATATATAATCTATATGATTTGTTTCAAGGTCTTGTCACAAGTCATATAAGTCCGTTCAAGTCCATTCATGTGGATCACATCGGCTTCTTGTTTTTAAAACAAGAACTAAACCAATATTTTTAACAATGTCAATAATAATTCAACAATTTAAACACAATTAAAACACAACATATGTGTTGGCTCAGTTTTCCATCAAGTAAAGAGAAAGGGAAGCAGAAGCGAACGAAGGCATGAAAGAAAAAACTACCGGACCAGATGTTTGGTCTGGCATCCATTGATATGCCAGACTAAACATTTAGTTCGGCACCCTCTCATATGCCAGACCAAATATTTGGTCCGACATAATACGTCCAACACCGACTAAACATTTGGTCTGGTACATAAGCGCGCCAAACCAGATAACAAAAAACACCCAGGCCAGGAAAGATCCATGACCCAAATGCCGATCCAAATTCTCTTGCTCAATTGTCGAACCAGATTCATAAAATTATAACTTCCTCCTCCAAACTTCACAACTCTACTTTATAAATACTGAAGCTCCTCAACAACAATAGGGACAGATTTGGAGAAAAGAGGGAAAATTCTGCCGAGACTCGGTCACTCTAGCTACTTCAATTTTTTACTCTTTCCAAACAAACTTGTATTTGTAACCAAATTAAAGTAAGAAGAATAAGATGGATAGTGGATGTAGACACATTCTGGCCCAACCAGTATAAAACCCTGTGTGATTTACTTCCTTCATTGCTTTCCGACTTATGAGCCTGTAAACTATTCTGTGAGTGCAAAAATTATCCCTTAACGTATTGGAATATTAAAACTCTAAATCAATCAACCTAAACAGACCTAGCTAAAATTGAACTTAGAGGTGTTTGTTTAATTTTTGTGCAGACATTATTGGTGCTTCCACTAAGAAGGATGGTGTGGAGAGCCAAACTCTTCTAACCACTCTCCTTCTAAGCCTTAACTCAACATTAGAACATGGCTCCCTTTAGGCACAACGCCGATAAAGGTAAGAGCGCGGCCATTGCTAGTACACTCAATCCCATCCAAAGAAGATCAAGAAAACCTACCCACTCTCAACCTCCAGACTCAGTTGTCAGCCGAGAAGACTTAGACAGGGTTGTGAACGAGACGACTAACCGCTTCGCTGCCCAGCAAAAAGATTTAGCGGACCAACTCATGACACGCTTGAGAGGCCTGGAGGAATCCACTCACAACACTGAATCTCAAGGAGAGTCTCAATCCGAAGAGTCACATAGATGGAACAGATCCCTTGCAAATGAAGAATTCAATCAAGAAGATACAAGAACTCGAAGGCGAACCAAAACTCAGCCTGAAGTCAGTCCTGAAAGAGCATAAAAGCTGGGCCCAGTAAAGGGCGCACCAGGCAAGGACCGATTGTGGCTGACCCTGTCATGCTTCGAGCCAACCTCGTCAATCCAGCCTCTACCAAGGTTCCAAATGCCATCAATATCTTCTCCTAAGGCTGACCCAAAATCTAAGGAGAGGATGACACGCCTCTTCAGGGAATATCTCAGGCGTGAACAACTTAAAAGAGGGATAGGGGAAAGGGTGTCCAACCCCTTCACCAGGGATATAGAAGCGACAACTACTTCTCGAGCATGGAAGATGCCCACTATGGATCCCTACAAAGGCATATCCTACCCAATCATCCACTTGTAGGCTACACCCAGCACATGCTCATGGATGGGGCAACAGAGGGTGTGTTGTGTAAATGTTTTTCGCTATTCCTGTCGGACTTAGCAACCATATGGTTTTGTCGCCTGCCTCATGGATGCATTAGCTCTTGGGAAATGTTGAAGGAAAAGTTCATAAGCCAATTCTGAATCCACATGGAACGGCCCAAGGATGCCTATTCCTTATTAGACGTAAAACAAGAGGCAGGAGAATAGCTGCAGCAATATCTTACCCATTTTCACGCTGCTGCAGTAGTAGTGCAAAACGCCAATGAAAGGCTTACTCTGATGGCACCGTGCGGAGGCGTCCACCAGGATTCAAAGCTCGCAAGAAGACTGACTAAGGAAAAGCCTCTGACTCTTCAGGATTTCTTTTGTAAAGCTGGAAAGTACATGAGATTGTAAGACGCAGCGGCCCACTGACATTGTGAGAAACCCATAAAAGCTTCTAGCGTCCAAAGAAATTTGGTTGCCCCACTCCGAGGGGAAGGGAATAAACCGAACAACGAAGGAAAGAATGGCCACTAAGGTAACTCTAGAACTGAAAAAGTCAATAAGCCACAATATAGGCCTAGACTAAGATTCGATTCATGCACTCCTCTGAACGACACTGTGGAGAAAATTTACAAGGCTACTCAACATGCATTAAAATACAAACGCCCTCAGTACAAAAAAGAGTCAGAAGCCGCAATTAGAACAAGAAGATTTTGTCGCTTCCACGAGTCTCATGGGCATAACATTGAAGAATGCCAGCATTTGTTGGATCTTATTAGGGAATATATTCGAAAAAATAAACTAGAACGATACGTGTAGAAAGGGCGCAACTCTCCCTTGTCGATCCATAAAGGTTATGGGCAACACCTATAAGGGAAAAAACAAGGAGGGAGCGAGTATGAACTGCTCCAACCAAGAGAAGATAACTATCCATACAATATCTGGAGGCCCACATATAGCCAATGGAAGTTGGGCCGAAATGGAGAGGTATGGGAGATCCTTGAAAGATAAGGAAGGATATGTTCATTCTGTAACTAAAGCACGCATCGTAAACGGAGATAAAAGGTCGAAATAACCTTCAACGATGAAGATTTGGTTGGAAAGCAATATCCACACACTGATCCCACCTGGATCGACCCAACGGAGGTGTTCCGCTTTTTAGTCGATACGGGAAGCTTGGTGAATATTTTATTCAAACGTGCATTCAACAAAATGAAGTTATCAATGAAAGATGTATCCCCATGCAATAATCCCTTACAAGAGTTCACTGGGGAAGCCATGATGCCACTTAGACAACCAGACTTGTTCGTTGAGCTAGGAAGTCACCCCCGATCAATCGTCCGAAAGCAAACAGTCATGCGGGTGGACGGGCATTCTGCCTACTATGCTTTCTTGGGAAGGCCTGCGTTGTCAAATTTCTAGATAGTCTTGGCATTATGGTGTTTAAAGATGAAATTCCCAATTGATAACAGAATAGGAGAAGTAGAAGGCAACCAAGACATGGCTCGCGATAGCTACGTGGTAGAACTCCACCAAAACAAGAAGAAGGAAAAAGGGAAAGGCATAGAGGTCGCCCTCTATGCGAAAAGTATTGAAGCATACCAATCAAAGAAGACCCCTCCTCTTGAACATACTAGTGGCCCATTTAACGAGTTGATCCTAGAGATAGAGAGGTGGAGGTCAACGCCGAGCCCGTGGAGACTATGGAACATGCGATGGTAGACGGACACAATAAAACAAGGTTTTTAAAGATAGGTTCTCAGTTGAACCAGAACCTAAAATTCCAGTTGATAGGATTTCTACGCAAGAACTTGGATGTATTCGCATGGACCCACAAATACATGGTGGGAATATCCCCAAAAATAGCTTGTCATTCCCTCAATATTAACCCAACCAAGATCCCGATCAAACAAAAGAAAAGAAGCATAGGGATAGAACGGTCAACTACTCTCGAAGAAGAGGCGAAGAACCTGCTCGCTAACGGTTTAATCCACGAGAACCGAAATGGATCTCTAACCCGGTTTTAGTGAAAAAGCCTAATGGGAAGTGGTAGACCTACATTGACCTCTCCAACCTCAATGATGCTTGTCCCAAAGGCTGTTTTCCTTTGCCTCGAATCGACCGACTGGTAGACGAAACCGTAGGACATGAGTTGCTGTCATTCATGGGCACATATTCATGATACATCTAGATCCATATCCATGTGCCGGATCATGAACATACTAGCTTCATCATGGATCTAGGCCTATATTGCTAAGAGGTCATGCCCTTCAGGCTTAAGAATGCCGAAGCTACCTATCAACGTCTAGTAAATAAGATGTTTGAGCAACAAATTGGTCACTCCATGGAAGTCTATGTTGATGACATGCTTGTCAAATCAAGAAGAGCAATGGATCATCTAAGCCACCTAGACGAGATGTTCCAAATATTACGCAAATACCAAATGAAGCTGAATTCTTTAAAATGCTCTTTTGGGGTGTCTTCAGTTAAGTTCTTAGATTTCATTGTGCATGCTAGAGGAATAGCGGCGAATGCAGAAAAGGTATAAGCTTTGAAAGACGTTAAACTCTTAGCCACGCGAAGGGAAATGCAGAGCCTAAATGGGAAGGTAGTTGCTCTGAGTAGGTTTATATCGAAGGCCACGGAAAAGTGCATCCCATTCTTCGAAGCCCTCAAAAAGGAAAAAGGAAAATTTGAATGGACCGATGAATGCTACTCAACCTTCCAGGGTCTGCTAGAACACTTACAAAAGCCGCCAATGCTCTCCACTCCGATAGATGGTGAAAGCCTCTACCTATACCTAGTTGTATCCTCCCACGTGCTAAGTGTCACATTAGTACGTGAAGATGATCATATCCAAAGATCGGTACACTTCATTAGCAAAAGATTCATGAAGGCAGAAGCTAGATACCTAAAGATTGAAAAATTGGCTTACTGTCTGCTGATAGAATCTAGGAAATTACGACACTACTTTCAATCGCACTCCATTAGAGTCCTAACGGATCAACCTTTAAGGAAAGTCCTACATAAACTGGACATGTCAGGGCGCCTATTAAAATAATGCATTGAGCTGAGCCAGTATGACATTACCTACCACCTGCGCACTTCAATTAAGGGACAAGCCTTGGTTGATTTCATAGCTGTGTTCACAATGCGAGATGAGGAGGCATTACGCCATAGATGGCCTATTGCAACGAAAATACAAGATGTTGCTAGCTACAATGTATCAATAGCTATGCTAATTTTTCTCTATTACAACATTAGCTTCAGGATGTTAGCATAGATATCAACACTATGTTGCAATAGCTATAGACTTATAAAAATATTATAAAAAATGAGTGTGGGCTGGAAAAAAAAGCGGGCTGAAATAATTTTTAACGCGGGAAGCAAAAACAAAGCGGCAAAAGTTAACAAAATATTGAAGGGTTTCCCAAACCCTTAACAAAATACGTACTCCACCGCCGTTCAAGCAAAATAAAGTAAACGCAAGTAAAAATTCTCTTGTCAAAATTTACCAAACACGCTTCCTCAATCAAATTTTCAGAAGATACAATCGCAATCCAAATCGATTTTTTTCAAACAAAATTTCACAAAACCATTTCTCAATTCAAATTCATTTCTGGAATTCGCGGGTTTGGTGTTGCGGTTTGTGTTACAGATTCGTGTTTCGAATTCTGGAATTTGAGAGCTCTTCATGAGTTCGATTCGAGGCGAATTTGTGTTGTGGATTAGCGAATTGGTTCTGCGATTCCAAGTTTGGTTGGAGATTGTGGTTGAGGAGATGGAATTGCCTAGTTGTACAGGTCTGTTGATTAGAGGAGAAGTGGGTGGTCGAACGTTGTGATGGAGGACAGTGTTTCTGGGAACGGAAATGCGGCGATTTGTTTCAGGTGGTGGATTTATGTTGTAAATGAATTAATTTCTATTTTGTAAATGAATTTAATTAACACCAATGCATCTTCATTTTTAGACACTAATTAAAATTTGATGATAAAAGGCTCTCTAAACCTTTCATGAATAAAGGCTTCTTCTATATTGCAGGCAACAACTACTATGTACGAAGGAGCATATCTTCTAAAGTATGGATGGTAGAGGGAAGTCCTAATTTGTTCATTAAGACTATCAAATGTAAGTTTGTACGAACTTTTGGTTACTCAGATTATTGTTGTTGTAGCATATTAAAATTTTATTGGTACAAGCTTTTACTTCATGTTGTTGATAAAAGTTAACTGAAAATAGCAGAGCAAATGGTTAATAAGCAGAGGTAAGAAAAGCTAGTAAATTTGCAAAATCACACAGTCCACTATTCTGGTATGGTATGTGTAAAAAGTATTCGTTTGTTTATGTGATTTTTATACTGAAGGGACATGGCGTAATAGTTTTGAAAATATGAATTGATTTAGAACTATCACATGTTTGCTGTTGTAAATATGCTTTCAATCATGATACTGCCTTGTTTATAGTATGCAGCAGCAACACTTGATTTCCGCATGCTTAGTTTGTCGTCAAGTTTAAAACTGGGTGGTAAGAATTTTTATGAATTTGTCACTGTTCTAGGCAATGTTATCTTTACTTGCATGCTTCTACTTCCCATTAACGCCATGTTGGGAGTTTATCTTATTGGGATATATTTTGAATAAATCAAGTTGAATGTTATTTCCAGAATGTTACTTCCCATTAACGTGGTTCTGTATGAACCTGAAAACGAGAAAAATGTGACCATTTGTGATGAGTAGGCTCTCAAGGAAGGAAATGGGTGGAGATAGTGGTGGTCATGACCCTTTCGATATCTTCCATTCATTTCTTTGGTGGTGATGGTTTTGGGGGGTAACAATTATTTCTTCAGCATTTGCTTTTTGTTGGCTTAATCTATATTATTTTTTGTTTTGTAGTTATATGGATGGTGATGAGTAGCAGCTGGTGGAAGCGAATGGTAGGATGACCAGTGTCAAACTGGGATGTAGAGGAATTGAGATTATACTTAAGCAGAATGATGAAAGCACATCAAAAAGCACCGCCATCTCCATCCAATGGAATAGCTTTCGCTGTTTTGCTAGCTTTGAGGTACTGTTTTCAGCATAATTATGCCTAGAATTATGAATTACAATTCTCTCCAACTCAAATGTGAGTTCTTGCAACTTTTGGCAAACTATTATTATGCATCAGCTTTAGTAATTCCATATTCCCTATTTGATTTCAAAGCATGGTGATTTTTTACTGAAAAACAAAGTGAAATGAAAACTACAAGAAGTAATTTTGACGTATGTGAGGTTCACTGTTTGTCAGCGTAGACTTTTAATTGTCTTGATAAAGCATGGAACGTGATTTTCGCACAACTGTATTTTTAATCAATCGTGTAGTTGAGCTTATTGAAAGTTTTAAGCTCTTATGTCAGTTGTTTTTCTTGGTTTCTTCTTGTAAATGCGTTTTTTTATTGCAAAGTTCATTAAAATCATAATGTTCGTGCTACTACATTGTATGCTATTTATATTCATTATCAACTTTTCGTAATGCAAGTATAAATACTTTATTCAGTTGAGTACTAGAATTGGGACACCAAATAAACAATATGAAGCCAACAGTTTGAGTAAAAAAATGCATTATACATCACTCCCTTGTTTCTCCAAAAGTATCACTGGAAGATTTGTAACAGCCTGCATCACATTTTAACTCTAGGATATGAAATTGCTTAAATGTCAACAAGCTAGTCTCACTAGAACAAAATGTACATCTATAAAAACAATTTTTTAGATCAATTTTTCACAGGCTTCTCAATGCTTGGCCAACTTAGCTTCTCATAGGGATAGCAAAGGAACTAATGCTACTGTCGGTCAAGAAGAAGGTTCTCTTGAGGCACTACTACCGCTAACTTTTCTCTAAATGAAGGTGTATGATAATTTTATTGAATACTTTACCCTCCACTATTATAACCGAAAGTGAAAGGAAATCTTCATCAATTTTAATCGCAATTTATGTCTTTGCCTTTAAGGTGGTTATTAAGCTACACAGATATCTATTGTAAAAATACAAAATCTCCTTTTGTTTTACACTGTATTCATTTAAGCACAGGATGTAGTTTCATGCCCTTTTCTAGTCTGAGTGTTACCTCCCTTTTAGAAGGACATAAGGGACAAAATTTACTATGCGACCGTCTGCAGTGATGGCACTGGAGGCACTAGAGGCACTAATGGCACTGATGGCACTAGAGGCTCGCAAATATGAATGTACTGTTAATAAGTAGAATTTATTATGTACTGGCTGTAACTATGGATACACTAGTTGTGTTTTTAAGTATGTTTGTTATTTTGTACTTGACTGAGTAAAACTTGTGTTGCTGGTTATTCTGAAATGAAAAGTTCTTTTTTGTAGTGTAATGTTGCCATTAGATATGATATAATGTTGTAGTATAATGTTGCCATAGATATGATATAATGTTGCGGTACATTTCCAATTTAAATTGCAAAAGGTATTGCCATAGATATGATATAATGTTGTAGTATGTGATGTTAAATGTGGTAATAAACTGGCAAAGTGTTGCCATTGGATGGTAAAAGTGTTACCACAGATTAATGAATATGGGCCCCACAACAGGGTTCCGTAAAGGTGGGCCACAGAATTAGTGGGCCCCACGATGTGGGATCACATGTTGGGGCCCAGATTGTGGTGCCCACTTTTTAGTAAATTTGGTACATGTGGCAACAACAGAACCGATGTTGCCCTTGGGTGTTGCCTTTGACTCTAAGGCAACGCGGCAAAATGCATCACCGAGAAAGTGTTGCCTTTGCTCTTTTTTAGCCTACAGCAACATTTTTTGGCACATCCTGCATCATTCTTGGGTGTTACACTATGCAATCTATGGCGTAGTGAGGCTATGGCAAGGATTGAGGAAGCTGTCAAGTGGAATATGTTCATTGATGGAGAATCGAACGAGTTTGACTCGAGGCAAATGTCATGATAGTCACACCAAGAGGAAGGAAATTAAGCTGTGCACTGAGACTAGAGTTTGATGCAACCAATGATGAAGCTTAATACAAGGCAATAATAGCCGATTTAGAAATCATTAAAGAAATAGGAGTTAAGTCGATATGTATACACAGCGATTCACAATTAATTTGTAACCAGATCCTTGGAGAATTCCAGACTTACGGATAAAAGCTTGCATCCTACCTCAAAAAAGGCCAAAACCCTCCTTGATGAACTTGACTACTATGTAATAAAACACATACCGCGAGCGGAAAATCAAGAGTGGATGCCCTCACTAAAGGGGATAGCATATGATCCGAGCCAATGCCGAGGGCAACCTCCATCATGAGACAATCCACACTGAGTTCCGAATGTCTGCAAGTCACATCAATCACAAACAAGGAGGAGACATGGATGACCCCATCATCATATACTTGCAAGAAGGAACCTTACCAACAGATCGGAATGATGTCCGGAAAAATCTAAGGAGGGCATCCCGCTACACCATCTAGAATGACATATTGTACCGTCATGGCTTTTCTAACCCACTACTAAGATGTGTCATCGGGAATGAAGCGAAAGATATCCTTAATAACATTCATTAAGGAAGTTGTGGCGATCAAACCGGAGGGCAAACTCTTGCCAGAAAGATCCTACACTATGGATACTTTTGGCCCACACTGAACAAGGACACGGCCGAGTTCGCTAAGAAATGTGACAAATGCCGAAGATTTGCTAAAATCCCAAGATTACCACCTACCGGTTTAATCTAGATGGTCAGCCCCTGGCCCTTCGCCATCTGGGGAATTGATATGATCGGGGAACTCCCTATGGGTCGAGGAGGAGCAATATACGCTATAATGGAGTGGATTATTTCACCAAATGGGTGGAAGCAGAGCCTTTGAACAAAATTTCGTCTATCAAAGTGATAAACTTCCCAATACGTAACATCATGTGCAGTTATGGGGTGCTGCAGATATCGGATAACGGGCTCCAATTCGACGGTAAAGAATCCTCCAATTAGTGCCACGAACATGGGATTGCCCAAAGCTTCTCAGCTGTAGCATATCTCTAGGAAAATGGACAGGTCGAAGCAGTAAACAAGGTGTTGAAAAAATTAATCAAGAAGAAGTTAGAAAAGTCCATAGGAGCATGGGTCGACGAACTACCTACTACTTTGTGGGCCCACCGAACTTCTTACAAGACTACAACAGTGCATACGCTATTTGTATCGGCATACGGAGCCAAGGCCATGCTTCCTATTGAAATAGTCATCCCCTTGCACCGAAGAATGCATTACGATCCAAAAGAAAACATGGAGCTCTTAATATATCACTCGACCTGATCGAGGAAAAAAGAAACGGCGCCGCCCTCAAAGCTTCCGCTCATAGAAAGAAGGTGGCAATGCATTACAACTCTAACGTGAAGCCTCGAGCACTATAAGAGGGAGAGTTGGTACTCAAGAGAGTCTTCCCATGACCAAGAGCACTGGATCCGATTTGAGAAGGGCCGTTTTTCATTCATAAGGATCTTTATAATGGAGCTTAAATCTTATTAACGGTAGATGGAGAGGTGTTTGGGAAAGCATGGAATTTCTAACATATATGCCGCTATTTCTCTTTAGCTGTAAAGAAATGTGTACCAAATGAAACAAATAAAAGAAAGACAATGGACGTAAGCATATTTTGGCCGAACCACTATAAAATTTGGTGTCTCGAATTACTTATCTTATTTGAACATTCTTCTATTTAGTTATTTATCTAATGACTATACCTATTGCGAGCAATCGCAGGCGCTTGCCAGCAGTAGTGAAAGTAAGATAGCCATGATAAGAGGCACGAAACAAGCCTTTGCAGTTCACTACTAATGATCGGCACCCCCAAGCCGGCAATAATGAACCAATCATAAGCCACAGATTAGGCACGATTTATAGCCTAGGCAATTCATCATTGGCGTTCGGCTCATCGGCATTGCGAACCGATTATAAACCCCACGTTTAAGGCATGGCTGCAGCCAGGGGTAGTTCGCACTTAATGAACAGCATTACGCACGCCGGCAATGATAAATCGAATAATACTCACGATATGGGAATTAATCTGAGTAGTTATCATTTGCGATCGGCCCTGAATATTACAATGCGTTTATGGTTTTCTGCATCTCTAAACATAATAACAATTAACCGAGTCGTAAACACTTCACAAGTAGACAAAACAAACTATGAAAATCACACATCGCAAAAGTCATTCCAGATAAACATGCGAAAGACATAAATTAAACATTACACATTAGAAATCTCTATGTACAAAGCTTTTTGTCTATACATAAACAAATACAAAACAGTCGTACCTCCTTCTACACTACATACAGAAAGTGAAAAGAAAATTTCCTCAAATAGGGAGGAGGAACATCCTTGCCGCTTGGGCCGCTCCCTCCAACCATGTCTTTGAGGGCTCGGATTGCTCAACAGACTCATCTTCCTTTCGCGAAGGCCCAACTTGCCATAAAGATGTCCTTACATGATGCAATTATGAAGAATCATAGTTTTTGCAATCCAGAATAGGTAATAACAGAGTTAAAGTTAAAAGACGAGATACCTGTGGTGATGTGACGTGGATCACCAAGCCCCTCGAGATCCAAGCCATCCTCGTCATCCTCGTCCTCTGCGAACAGGTCATACCCCTTGGCGATGGCCTTGGTCTCCTCCATAGTGAACTGGCTATTCACCATCCCAACGTCATATACGTCTCATTCCTCCTACTCAACTGCAGCCTTAGTCTCCTTAATGAGCCTGGGATGAATTCCTGCCATCACCTGAGGATAATCATCCATCCATTGAAGGTTCCTCTATTTCCAAAACATGTAATAAGTATCCTTCAGCATCAGGTTGATTGTATCACAAAGGTCGGAGGATTTGTCAACTTTGGTCTGCAGAGACACCACCTTGTTCATGTATTGGTCCTTGTCCTTTCTCAACTGGGCCTGCTACGCCTTCAACTTATCAATCTCGGCCTTGTACAAATCTTTTCCTTTTGCCACTCGTTCCAAGACTTTTTCAGTTCAACTAAGGCCTCCACCGATTTCTTTACTTTTCCCTTGAGGGAGTAAAACCTCTCCAGATCCTTCTACCGAACCTCATCCACTGATCTAACAGCCATGTCAATCTGAGTCTTGCATAAATCGACGGCCTCTCTCGTTGCTTCTTCCTTGGCCTTCGCTATCTGAGATGCATGAGATGCCTCGACAGCCTCTAACTTAGCCTCTTTCTCCTTGAGCGCCTTGCGTTGATCCTCCACCACCAAACGCAACCGTACATTGATACTCCCAACTTCTTCACTAGCCTTGGCTAAGCGAGACTAGCAATCAATAATCTTTCTGGTCTCATCCATAATCTGGACCATCATTGTTGTCAAGTTAGAAAAATCAAGAGTCTTCGCCTCATCCAAGATTCAGACCAAAGGATTTCGAGGTAAAAGAAACTCGATATCAGGATCCACGGAGTGACGACCCGCATAGTTGGGATTGATATCATGATGATTCTCAAAGGCATTCCTCATTGGATGTTGATAATCCTAGAAAAAAGAGTCGACATTGCCCTCCCCTAAATCGTTTGGAAATTCGTGCACTTCAGAATCCATTGGATTGTGACCGCGACGGTGAGAGGAAGTTTGGGAATCAAGGGAGGTGGCTTCCTTATCCGGAGACCCCACATGTTTCTACGATGACTCATGACTCTCCCCTCTATCTAGGCCTAATGGAGTTTCCCTAATATTCCATGGTGCGGTTTTTTCCTTCTGGAAGGTCGTCTTGGAAGAAACGGTAGCCGCTTTCATCTGTTTAAATTGCTCAAGCCGCTTAGACACTTCATTCCTCTTCGGATTCCTCCTTTTCCTTGCAGTATGAATAACAATGTTAGAAAAAGGGGATGGAAAAAGCATAAAAATGAAAAACACACAAGACATTGGGACATTAACCCTCAGGGAAGACTGGATCAAGTGGCTGGGATAGGGTCTCACTCAAGTAGGGAATACCCTAGGACGGGACTGTACTTGGAGGAAGGAAAACACAAGATGACCGGGCTTTATTGGATTGAGTAGTAGGTGGAATCTGGGACTCGTCATAAAACAAAAAGTTCTCAAGAAGTATCCCAAAATCCATACAGTATTCAGAAGTACCTGGAGAAAGTCTGAATGCCTCGCCGATTCCTGCTTCACTTTGGCATCGAAAGAGGCTGTGTTCCACCCAAATCACCTGGAGCTAACTCTCTTGGGAAGGGTCAGCGGCAAGAGTTAGCCCAGGGATTGGCTCAGATTAATTCCAACTACTCGGGCCACTTCCGCCTAGCCTCGACATTCTTTAAAGGAGCCATGCCCAAGCCTTTTCGACTTGTGCTCTCCACATCTGGAGAAACATTAACCTCTGATTTCGTTGCTTTATAGTATCCCCTTGATCCTTCCTCCTCCTTAATCTCTCTCTCTTTAAATGTTAACCTTCCTCATTGTCAGGGGAAGGAGCATCCCGAATACACAAAGATTTCCCCGAGCGGGTTGGGCGAACTGTGCTCTTCTTATGCCTCAACCTCTTCGGGGCTCCAGCCAAACCACCCTCCTCCTATGGACGTTTGCCTTTGACCGCATCTCCCCTATCTCCTCCAGCTCTCGCTGCTTTCTCAGTGGAGCTTGGCTTAATCTTGTACATGGATTGTCCTGGTCCAATCAAGTTGTAAAATCGAAGGGTTATATCATGGAGTAGGAACGAGGCTTCCTTCTCATCCTCTGGGATAGAAAAAATTTCCTTGGCCATCTCTTTCAAGCCGTCATCCTCCGCCACCTTCACACAACCTAAAAATTATGAGAAATATGGAACCAAGTCGACAAAAAGTTTGGAAAAGATAATACGATGACTTTTAGCCAGAAATGAAAGCGTGCTAGGGAACAGTGTCATCGTGCACAAAGAAATGCTCCTTTTTGAATATGCTGAATTTGGAGTATAGATCAACGGCAGGCTTAAACTTATGAGCGGACTCTAAGCTAATGAAGGGACTCCCCTTTCGATAACTCCTCACATTATATAAATATCTAACCTCTCTTTGGGTAGGGGGTCTCTGATAATGCTTCACGGATATTAGGTATAAGCAGGTCAAGATGGCATAAGAATTCGGTTGAAGCTGAGGGACCAACCCCAACAGGCAGTAAAGACGCATGCTTGGAACGGAGCTCGCGACCAAAAGACATATTCCTGTGCAAGAAAATAAAAGTCAAGAGAAAGTCTAATGGAGGTAAAATCATAAATGGAAATTAAAACATTCACGGGAACCTCCTATCCTCTAGCCAGTTAAAACCATATTTCTAACCTAACCATCTCTACATGTCTCCCCTTTTGGATCGGCATACCAATGACCACCGTGCTCAGACAATTTGGTTCGGCATTGTCAACTCCCCAATACCGAACCAAACACACTAACTGCTGGCCCAAAGCCTACCCTCCTACTACCTAACTTAAGCAGTATTTTGTCTCTAGGCCCATGCTACCTTATTCGAGTCCGATCTAAACCAAAGACCATCTATAACCTATATGCTTTGCTCCAAGATCTTTTCACAAGTCATATAAGTCTGTTCAAGTCCATTCATGTGGATCACGTATGCTTCTTATTTTCAAAACAAGAACCAAACCAATGTATTTAACAATGTCAATAATAATTCAACAATTTAAACACAATCAAAAAACAACATACGTGTTGGCTTGGTTTTCCAACAAGCAAAGAGAAAGGGAAGCAGAAGCAAACGAGGGCATGAAAGATAGAACTGTCGGACCAGATGTATGGTTCGGCATCCTCTGAAATGCAGGACCAAACATTTGGTTCGGCATCCTCTGATATGCCGGACCAAATATTTGGTATGGCACAATACGTCCAAACCGACCAACCATTTGGTATGGTATTTGGTACGGCACAATACGTCCAACCAGTACAGTTAAAGCACTCGGCAGATTCGAAGTGGTGGAGGTGCAAAAAGTCACAGTGGGGATATAGCGAGGATATAGCAGGATATAGCGGATGGCTCTAAAATAGCACATAAAACTCGTACTTAATGTTTTTACAAATATATAAATGGTAATCAAATAAAGAATTATCGTTCAATTGAATTGTAATCAATACATAAATAATTTTAAACAAAAAACATGTGCGAATATACTTTAAATAAACGTAAAACTGTTATATAACATAATTGAATTTAGTATAATATTAGAGTATTTTCATTTCTGAAAATATATTAAAAATTAAATCAAATAAATTAGTTTCATAATTTTTATAATGTATAAATGCAATATTTTTAATTCATTTTATTAAAGAAGATATAGCGGAAATAGCAAAATATAGCGGGAATAACGGGATATAGTGGAAATAGTGGGGATTAAAGAGGAAAGGCTATACTTTGGGGCTATATGGAATAATCGTAGCGGTAGAAATCAACTATGAGATATAGCGGGGTAATAGCGGGGCATTAACTACACAGCGTCCAACACTGACCAAACATTTGGTACCGTACACAAGCACGCTGAACCAGACAAAGAAAAACACCCAGGTCAAGCAAGCTCCATGACCCAAATGTTGATTCAAATGCTCTTGCTCAAGTGCTAAAACAGATTCAGAAAGTTATAACTTCCTCCTGCACACTTCACAACTCCACTCTATAAATACCGGAGCTCCTCAACAACAATGGGGACAGATCTTGGAAGAAAAGAGGGAAAATTATACTAAGACTCAATCATTGTAGCTACTTTAGGTTTTTACTCTTTTCGAAAAAACTTGTATTTGTAACCAAATCGAAGTAAGAATAATAAGATGGACATTAGATGTAGGCACATTCTAGACGAACCACTATAAAACCCTGTGTGATTTACTATGCTTAACTGCTTTCCGACTTCTGAGCCTGTGATTTGTTCTATGAATGCAAAAATTATCCCTTAACATATTGAACATTGAAAACTCCAAATAAATCAACCTAAACGTGACCTAGCTAAAATTGAACTTAGAGGTATTTTTCCAATTTTTGTGCAAACAATATGTATGTTATATTTTCCATACAAAGTGAGGTATTAACTCATCTTTAATCCAATAAACAATTAAGATCCTACAACCTAAGTCCAAACCCAACTTTGCAACCACCTTTCCACCTCCTCCTTTAGCTTGCTTTGTACACTTACTTTCTCCCTCTAAACCACCATGTTGCTCACGACCATTCCAAGTGGGGAGTGCATGGCTTTTCTTCTTCAAATTTTGGTATGGTGGAAGGTGTTCTAATATTGTATTAAAGCTTGTGGCAAAGTTTGAAGTGATTTGGAGTTGATTTGCAAATATTTCATATAGAACATAAAAGAGAAAGAAGAAGATATGGACATTCGAAAAACTTGGTTTCTAGTTCATGAATTTGTGATTGATTCAAGGGTCTGACCCTCCTTTTATAGGAAGAAAATGGTGCTCTTTAAGCTTGCATTCACCCCCCTTCATGCCATGGAAGTCTTACCTCCCATCACTTCTCCTTTATTCTAATTACACCTATACCGTTCTCATGATAATATCTCTTATCCACGAGAACAATACATAACCTTCTAAGCTCTATGAACAGGTGTGTGTATTAATTAGTTGTTAATGTTCATTTGATCAATAGAAAAATTCACAAGAGTTCGAACAATTTATATCGATTGAAAGTTGTTTGCTGATAAACCAATTTTCGGTAATATTATCGATTTTCCTTCGAAACATAACTTTTGTTAAAAAATTTCTAGAACAAGTTTACCATCATTAGTTATGATTTCAAAAGGGATTAACAAGCTTATTAAATCATTTTAACAACATTTAATCCATGATTCTAATACTTAAATAATTCATATGTTTAAATACGAAGTATCTAAATTCTACGTTATTACATCATTAATTATGATTAAAAAGGGGGTTGAGAAGGTTATTTAATCACTTTAGTAACATTTAATCCAAGATTCATATATTTAAGTAATTCAAATAGTTAAATACAAAGTGTTCGAAATTTTGGGTCGTTGCAATTTGCATCCACTAGGTATATACTTGGCCTTTATATGTATGATAATTGACTAAAAATCATTTTTTTAATATATATATATATATATATATATATATTTGCGTGTGTATGTGTGTGTATGTATGTATGTATGTGTATGTGTATGTGTATGTGTATGTGAATGTGTATATGTGTATGTATTTACAAATTTTGAAAATATAACGTAATGGTTTGTTATAAAATAAAAATGACTAAGTTTTTAATTTTAAACTTTAAATTAAAATAGCTAAATTAGACTTGGTACACAAGATTCAAATTTAAGGCTAGATCAAACATTTGAATTTCAAATTTATATATATATAGAAAATATAAATTAATTTTATTAATAGATAGTTATAAAACAAAAATGAATAAGTCTTAATTTTGAATTTTAATTTTAAATATCTAAATTAGACTTAATAAACAAGATCAAAATTTGAATCTAGATCTGATATTTGAAATTCAAATTAAATATCTTTATTTTACTTTGCAATATGTTAAATAATATGTACACACACACATATGTAGAAAATGGTTTAAATTGGAATATATATGTAGCAACCCGCAATTTTGAACATTTCGTCTTTGAATATCGGAATATTTGAAATAGGATAAGTGTTAAAAAAGTGACTAAATTACCTTATTAAACTCATTTTAACTAATAAATAATGATGGTAAACTTGTTTGGAAAAATATTTACAAAAATAAATAGTTCAAAGAAATATCGATAGTGTGATCGAAAATCATTTTATCGATAAACAACATTTTTCTAGGTAAAAAATGTTCGAGTTTGTTATGCTTTCCTAATATATCAATGCGTAATTAATTGGCAACTAAAAATATTTTCTATGTTACGGCTAACTAAATTTAAATAGTAAGACTAGGAAATAGATTAAAGAGAAGATATTTTGGGTGAATTGTGTTTAGATACTTGTTTTTTGTCAAAAACGAGGTGGAATGCAATCACATGAGGGATAATTCTTCAACAAAAATTGGAGGTAGAGGGTATAAGTGGCAACTTAATGATGTCTATTTAAACCTCTTTAAGGCTTATAAAATGGGTTTAGAAATTCATAAAACATAGAAGCAAATCTCTACATTCTCTTCTCTTTACAATTAAACAATCTTAAATCGCATTGAAACTTCACCAAACTTAAGCTATAGTCCCAACACAACTAGCAACAAGGTTTAGCAACTCAAAACTTGAATAAAAGATCACACCCCTCCCTCTCTCTACACACATGCATGGTCGTGAGCTATATAGGCCAATTCTAGCCTAGGCCTCGAATATAAAGAGGTAAGATTGAACTTTGAAGCTTGCTTTGGTTGAGGTAGGAAGTGGTACTGAGGTAGAGGCTTATACTTCTTTATAGAATTGGAAAAGAGTTAGTTAACTCACCATTTGATTGTAATGAAGTTGTATAATACTTCTTGTATAATTATAGTAAAGTTATTAACTAATTAATATTGCATATTTGGATCTTACTTGCTTTTGATAGCAAATGAGAAGTATTTATGGCGCATCATCACTTCTAGGACCTTCTATAACAAGTGATGTGGCCTTGACATTGTGCATATTTGGTTGATTGGATGGTGTTTGGTTTGGACTTGAATATGGAATGGATTCCATAGTGAATAGTCACCTTAGAATCACTTTGAAATCGCCTTGTGTTCGTCGATTTCTAATATGATTTTGAGAGATTTTCTTAGGGGTATCATTGATATTTTAATAAATATTTTTTGTTCACCTAATACCGTAAAATTCCAAAGTTTAAATCATTTCGTAACTTGTTGAATGAAGTGGCAAAAATAATAGCAAAAAAGTTGCTATATGCACACTTTAATATAGCTTATTTTTGGGAATTTTTAATATAATTTAGGGGTTTCTTTGCATGGTTTCTACGTAGTCTAAGTATAATACTTGTTAAAAAACAAAATCTTAAAAAAGAGTCAAATGTTTAGGCAATTTTCCTACTGTTCTCTGTTTAGTAGCATTTACAACACTTATAAATGATGTCTTTGACCAATGACATCATCTTTGGGCTTATTTTACAACATTGGTCGTGTTATACTGTTATTGTAACACTTTTTATGATTTAAAGTGAGTTTAAGTAATAATTAAACTAATTAATTTTATTGGATCTTTTTAGGGATGTTTAATAACATATATCAGAGTATTTGAAAAGTAGTTTGAAATTTAAATATATCTTTACTAACAAACAATGAATTATTAAAGTAAGAAGGTTTGATAAATATAAACATGCTTTTTGGAAGTTTTAAAATAAATTATAACATAGTTACTTCTAAGTAATATTTTAAATGGATATTTAAAACATATTTATAAGTATTTTAAAAATATTTTCTTTTATAGTTTTAGAAAAATTAGTTAACTATATTATTAAAGTTTTAAAAGGTATGTGTAACATTTTATCTTTTAAACTATTTGGAATTTTATGAAGCATATTAGTGTGTGTGTGTGTGTGTATCATTTTTCAAAGGCTTTTAAATATAAATAAATGTTTTAAAAAGGGGATTAGGAGTCGCTTAAGTAACTTAATCATGCTTTGTTTGTTTACTTATTTATGGAAAGTGTTTAATCCTATACTTAGCACTAAAAGACAACAAAGTAGACCTGTACTATCTATGAGAGTTAAGAATGATGTTCATGTAGGGTTTAAAAGTAACAGTGCTCTAACCTATCGGCTTCACACTAGGCCGAGGGATAGAATAAGTTAAGAAGGTTAGAAATGTGATAACTATACGAGACTTGAATTCCATACGCGCGTTTTAGGACTAGATAGTCGATTAATCGACTATCCAACTTGACCAAATTAAATTAGGAAGTGTATGAAAGCTTTACGGCTGCATATGGTTTGAGATCCCCTAGGGAGGACTCATCGGTATGAAATATCCCTCACTTTCAGAATGTATATATATGAGATCCCTTAGGGAGGACTCCTTTATATTGTACGCTTACTTCTAAAAGAACAAAAATTTCATCGATTTAGTTTTAAGAATCCAGGATTGGATAAGCATACTTAGGTATTACTTACTGAATACTTCAAAACTAGTACATGAGTCTACGTGTTGGAAGCGGTTGTGTAGAGAAATGTTATAGAGTTGAACTGTCTATCCTAAGGTTAAGTCCAAGGGAGAGGCAATGTTAACATTTTGGACTAATGCTATACAGTTGGACTGTATATCCTAAGATTAAGTCCAAAGGAGAGGTTAGCGTTAGCATTCGTCATATGACTTGTGCTAGAATCCATAGAGAGATTCGTGATCTATTCGAGTGATGAAGACTCGTGCGAGAGATGTTGAATATGACTTTACTATCGAAAATGATAGAAAACAGAGTAGGGTTCACAACCAATAGGTTTAGCTAACCCGGGGATATATCAACACCATATCTAGAGAGATGTTTCTAACGGAAGTTGATGATATATGGCATATGTGTTCGGGCATGGTCTAGTTTGTTTACCTTGAGGTATATTTTATTTAGAGATATATGATGCTTAAAATGTAGTTTCTGACCCCTGTCATGGAGGTCGGCCTTGATATACTGAGGAGACCTCCATGGAAACCCATATGTGAATGAACCTTAGTGATTTTAGATGTACTTCTTATATTTTTGTATTGTGAGATGCAAGTAGTACAGCTATTTTTTTATTTATATTCTACATCTTAGATACTATCTATATTTACTTATCAAGTGGTTTGGTTTCTTTTGAGGGGAAAACTGTTATGATGATTTGAATAGTCTCAAAAGATACTCTTATATGGGCGCATGTTTTTTGGGTTTCTCATGCTAGGCGTATGACTAACTCGAAGTTTTATTTTTTCCTTAATTCCTTGAGTACTCTTCGAGTAGGCCAAGTAAGGTTTGACTATGGATGCTTCAAAGCTTCAGAAGACGAGCTGGAGGCTTCCATCTATCTATCTATTTCTATTTCTATTGCACTATGATTATGTATTTATCATCATTGTGAGGATAGACGGTTATGACTGCCTAGGTTAATGATAGTACTTAGGTTTTGTAACTTTGAAGTTACTATATATCTCAGAGTAACCCTTTGTGCTGTCTTTTTGGATATTGTATATTATCGTTATGCTTGTGAGATTCTGATATTGTGCTCTTCCTTTCTTGTTCTATTTCATTTTCATTTTACTTAACCCCAACAATCTGTCTTTCTGGCACATGAGTGCCTGACACACGAATACTGTGGCTGTATTAGTGTCGACATTTGAGGGTCGTTACAATTGGTATCAAAGTGAAGGTTTAGCGAACATCTTGGCTTTGGTTTGGTATGATTCGTTAGAGATAGGGTAAGCGATACCCTAGAATGAGTTGAGTGTATTATATATACAAGAGCATATTTGTATTTTTCTATAAACCTACCCTTTCTTTATAGTATTTCTTTAGGAGTAACACTTTCATAGAAGTTAACTCTATCCTTAAAGTATCCTAAAGATGTTTTGATATGTTTACATAGTGAAAACGATAATCACTGGAGCTTCTATTGCTAGAGAAGGAGGCAGAGGTAAAGGTTGAAGGATTAGTACTGTTACTAACGGCGGGACTCCATCATAGAGGAATGCCACTCCTATCGAGGTACCGAGGGTGAATGTAGTGGAAGAGGTTATGCAAGTTTGGCCATAGATGAACTTTATTTTGCTATGCTGTGACATTAAGACGTTGGGTGGTAAGAGGTTCGATGGCACCAAGACTATCATCAAAGTTCAGACTTGGCTTATTTATGTGATTGGATATTTGGGGACATGGAGTTGGACGATGCAATGGAGCATCATTTGGAATCGTGACATCTATGTGATGTTGTTATGGATTGGTGGAGTTCAATCACAAGTTATCTAAAAGAACAATTTTTTTTGGACCTAATTTAAGGAAGTGTTTGAAATGAAGTTTGTTCCTGAGGCCAGAAAGGCTAAGTTGTTTAGGAGCTTTCTAGATCTGAAGCTGGAAGCTATTTCAGTTGTTGAGATGACAATAGGTTTACGCATTGTCTTGGTTTGGGCTAGGGTTGATATATACACTGTTGAAGAAGAACAAGATGTTTTTATTGAGTATGCATCAAGAATTTCAGAGGGACATGTCAAATCATATCCAATGATCATTCGTGAATCTGATAGGTATGACTTTATGATTTGAGGGTTTGGCTCCAAAATCATTTGCATCTGTACCAACCAAAAACAACAAGATTGAGTTTTAGTCGTCCAAGGATGTTTTCAATTTAGCTTGCTAAAAGTGCGGATAGAAGGGACATTTTGCTAGGAAGTATAGGTCAGGTGGAGGAGGAAAAGTGACAAAAGCACCGATAGTTAAAGCGTTGATTGCAATGGTATAGAAGCTTGAGCCAAAAGCAGTTGAGGGATAACTTGCACCAAAGAGTTGTTACAACTCCCAGCGGCTAGGTCCTATGGTCAGAGATTGTCTGATGCTTCAAAAAGGACAACAGCCTAGGGTTTTTGCACTAGCTACAACACCTTCACTTTTGCAGCTGCAATAGGAAGTGGGTTCTTGAAGGTATATTATATGCTTATGGCATTCATATTCATATTTTGTTTGACATTTGTTTGCTTCACATAGTTTCATGTCTCGTAACCTTGTTAATAAACTGAAACTTAAATCTATTATATAGTTCTTAACTCTATTTGTGTGTCGAATCCTATGGGAGGCTCACCTACCTAAGTATGTTATGTTTAGTATTTCCAGTTACTTGTTATGACCAACTCCTTCCATGGGATATGTATATTTTTGGTTTTATGGGGTTTAATATATTACTTAGGATGGATTGGTTGTCTCGGAATCATGTAGTCTTTTATTATATTAATCGAACTGTCCTATTGAAGAAAGGAAGGGAGGTTCTAAAAGTGTCCCGTGAGGAACATATCCCATTAATGAGTAGTTTCCTTTATTCTCTCGATGCGGTTGAAGAGGAGTTGGGGTTGATTTTTGTTGTCCAAGACTTTACAGATGTGTTTGAAGAAGCATCTGGTTTACCACCTCATCGTGAGATTGAATTTCATATTGATTTGGTTTGAGATACTAAACCTATAGTATTGTCTGTTCATAAGCTATCATCAAAGGAGAAGTTAGAGTTAGCTAACTAGGTTAGCGATTTACTACGTAAAGGATTGATCCGACCTAGTCGGTTAAATTGGAAAGTGCTCGTTATCTTTCCTATGAAGGTGGATGGTACCTTAAGGCTTCATGTGGATTACTGTAAGCTCAATAAGCGGACTATTAGGAACAAGCATCCTTGGCCTAGGATAGATAACTTGTTAGTTCAGTTGCACGATGTTCAGGTATTTTCTCAACCAGATCTTGTCGCGCGGTTTCATTAATTGAGGGTAACAGGAGAGTACATGTTTGACAACTTTCAGGTCTGATAAGTTTTATGAACGGTTGGTTATACCCTTTAGCCTAATAAATGCTCCAGCATATTTTGTAAATTCATATAGATTAAAGACTTAGAATAAAGACGTATGCATATAAGACTTAGAATAAAGATGTACGTATATAAGAATCAAAAGATTAACATACAAATAAAATAAAAGAAATATATTTTGTAAATTCATATAGAATAAAGACTTAGAATTTAATATATATATATATATATATATATATATATACAGCAAGGGATTACGGAAAATATAACTATTATATTACTATATTTTAGATATTACTGACATATATATATGTTTTACTAACTATAAAAGATTATACACTGTAACCCTATATATACATACATACATACATATATATATATATATATATATCATAAGACAACTTATTTTAAACTTTTATATAAACTACATATATATACCTTTATATATCAGCAACAGAATATAACTTATATATATACACACACATACACGTACCAGTGTCACTAAAATACAAATACATACATACCTAAATATATACATCACTAGAGAAGCAAGCTTGGTCAGGAGGGAGAGAGAATTCGGCAAAGAAGCTTGCTCGACGAAGCAGTGGGTGTTCGAGCATGGAAGCGAGGCAAGGGCCATGGCTATCAGTCGGGTCTAGGAAGTGGGAAGGTGATGGCATCGGGTGGTTTGCGTGAGCATGCTGGTGAAGGTGGTGAGGCGGAAGGAGAATAGGTTGGCAGTTCTATTTGGTGGTGAGGCACGGTGGGGAGGTGCAGCTCGGTGGAGCATGTGGCATGCGGTAGAGAAATGAAGGCGGAAGGTGGAGGTGCCAGAGAGGAAAAAAATGGAGGTGGAAGATGGTGAAACGTATAGGTTGAAGAAGGGGAAGCATGCTTCAACTTATATAAAAAATAAATACTTTCAGAACCAGGTGAAAAGGCTAAACCGAACCAAAACAATATAGGGAACCGGTTGGAATTCTAATAGCCAAAGAAAAACAAAAGTCAGAAGTCAAGTTTTCAGCAATTATAGTGAAAGATGGCTATTAGTTTATACATTGGGGCAATAAACGGTCACGGGAAATCCAAAACAAAATTTGCAGAATCGATACAGGAATCGTTCCGTAGATTTCGATGTTTTCCTGGACTCCAAAACACATAAACAAATATACTGCAGAGATCAGCACGATGAGACGATCAAAATGGTACATAGATATCAGTGGTACGATCATCCATTCAAAAGTAGATATTTGGTACCGAAAATGCTGCTAAAACGCCGAAATTAAGATAAACAGGGCAATAGCAGTCAAAATTTGGAGAAACGAAAAATGACGTCTCACTCAGAAGATGATTTACAAATTTATTAGATAAATTATTCAGGTTTTGGCAAACATTTCAACAATTATTAAGTGATTTAAATTTAAATAAAATTAAACAATAAAATGAACTTTCATATTATCTAATGAAAATTTACCATTTACTATGTTTAAATAGATGTATTTCAAATTTTAGATTTTTATTTCAAAATTCAATTATTTAAAATTTCACAAAATTCAATTAATTATGTTATAAAAACCTTTAATATTTAAGGGTCGTTACGCTCTCCCCCACTCAAAACTTTTTGTCCCCGAAAAGGAACGAGGTAGGAGAATAGAAACACTTAGAAAGAAAAATAGATTGAAAAACAAAATAAAACAATTAATTTAAAACTTATAAATTTCAATTTAAATAAATTAATATTCAACAATTTGGTTTAATCCATTTCATTTCATTTAAGTTAAATTCAGCTTATAATTCAATCGTAACTATTTCTAAATTCATATTCATTATCTTATTATTCAATTTATCTAAAATTAACATTTTTATAATCATAAATTAAGTGTATAAACATTGATTATTGAAATCTTACTTTATTCAAATTAATTCTTTCCTTTTCCAAATTATTATATCTTATCAAATAGATTAAGTAGATTGTCACTTATTATAACCACTTAAATTATTCATAAATTCCTTTAATATCATTTTATATTGTGTACTATTCAACTACATATCCAACTTCAGAATAATTTAGGTAAGTTATATTGGAATAAAATTGAATATTATACGAGTGAATTTTCCAATTCAGTTATTTCAAGTTTAAATATTTATTCAAAATTTGACTTCAGTTTATAATTGAAATTATCCCTTAACAAGAATTTAAGAGTTAAATTTCCGGTTTACCTCGACCATCTAGAGATAAATGTATGCATATACATACATATATATATACATATATATCGAATCAAATCTATAATGCTATACTCATATATGTTATTCATCAAGTCATACTTAAGAATTTCAAATCAAATTCGTTTTCCAAATCAAAAGTGTAGCAAAGCTACAAGTGATCTCTCTACTCTGAAACTCAAAAATGAATGTCGAAGTCGTCACCGAAATTATTTTCCTCTTCAGCGACAAACAAAGAGAGTACTGATTCAAACTTTTAAAATCCTTTGGAAACGATTTCTGTTCGAAACTACTTTTAAATAAAATACCCTTAAATTTTAAAACAAACTTTCAAAAATATATCGAAAATTTAATTCTCAAATTCTTAATTTAAACTTGTTTAAATTCCAAATCAATTTATAAACCATATTTTATAATTTCATTATTTTATTTACATCATGATGCAATAGTCAATGTTTTACAAAAGAATAAATGAAAATCAAATATTATCATTTCTAACAACCAATTCAGTTAGCTATTTAATTTCAAAAAATTATACTTATATATATATAATCATACAAAATTTATTTCATTTACCAAATTGGAAAACAAAATTGTGTCAGTTCGCTCTGTTCAAGTGTTTTGGAATTGCTATCGATAGCGTTGATCAGATGAACCGATCGAAACCCCAAATCAACATTAACAAAACAAACAACACAATATATAAAACATTTTAGTACTAACTACAAATACACTCCCTCACTCGATGATTCCAGAATGTTTTTCAAAAGAAAAATAGTGATTCAAATTAGAGGAACCCTAATCAAAATAATTCTAACTAGAAGATAAGCTCGAAACGAAGATAAGATAATTAAAAATCAAAATAGGTAAGATGGATAGACTTATATAAATCGCGGCAACCTTAACTTGGTCAACCGTGACTTCAAGAATAAGATCAATGAAAAATTCTGAAACAAATCGACATTTGATCACAAGAGATATAATTCGGGCATGGCATGAGATAGCAGCATCTAAACCGAGGATATTGAAATCTCCGGTGAACCAATGCCTATTGTAAAGGAGTTTCACCCCTTTACAAATCATTCTATGAAGCTATGGGATTCTCCAGAATTCAAGAAGACACGAATAGGGAGAAACAAGAATGGACTTTTGAACGAATAGGGAACGTTCCAAAATTCAAAGGAATCTGAATTAACGAGAAAGAAATTTAGGCTCGAAAGAAGGTGGTTCTATAATTAAATTTACTCTATATGCTAAGTTTTTCCCAAAACCAAAGCTTTGATTCCACATGTTGCATCCCGATATTTTCAACCATTCGCTTCCACACATGTCGGACTTGAATTGCTCAAAATATCATATTGTTAATTTATATTTGGCAAAACTCAGCATATATGGTAAATAAAATAATCACAGAATCACAAACACAGAGTACTACAATAGTAAGCAGCGGAAACAAATGAATGGTAGTTCATGAAGCTACTATATATATAAGGTAAGAAATGCGGATTAGGATCTTAAGGATGGAATAAAACTAGAGAGGGGGTGAATAATGTTTTATGGATTTCATAAATCTTATTGAAACTTATGTAATTTAATCATCAACAAATGCAATTCATAGACACAGATATAATCACAGAATCAGACACAGATGCAAATACTCAATAAAAGCAGTAAAGGAAAGAACACACAAGGATTTTATACTTGTTCAAAGTTACCATACACCCAGTTCAGTACAATCATATGGATTTCTTATCAAAACAATCTCCTAGATTACACCCTCAGTTTGAAGGCTACGAGGTACACCCTCTTATATTCGAGTTCAGGGCAAACTCTCTTCATTTAACCAGGCTACAAGATCACTTAATTGACTTACAGGGCTACAATCACAACCAATTGATTTCAAGGCTCAACCGCACCTTTTACTCAACAGTTTGATTTACAAAAAATTCTATAACTCTGAATAGCACTGAGATCTTATGGAGAGAGTGGCAGAGAATCAAACAAGAGATAATCAAGTTTGATTCACTTGGTATTTCGACAAAGTATAGTTTAGAATTCTTTTAGAATAAATGTGGAAGATTAAGAGGAGAGAAAACAAGTAATATTATGATTAAAATTCGTTCAAAACAACAGGTATACATAGTAGAGCAATTGTCATATCTCTTCGCGAAAGGTTACGATGAATAGACACTTCTTTTGAAATTTGAATTTTAAATGTAACGGACACTATGTTGACATAGGGGTTAAGGGATGTCGACATGCTCAAGGAAAAAATTGATGTTTTTATTTCTTATTAAAATTGGTTTCTATAATTTGTCAAAACAATTTTTAAACTTTGTAAATATATTTGAATATAGTTTAAACTTATAAAAGAGTTTAGAAAGTAATTTTTAATATATATAATCTTAATCTACAAAGTGATTTAAAATCTGAGTATATAAATATTTTAAAGCTGAATATTTAAAACAAGAGATGGTTTAAAAACAATGACAATTTTGAAATCAAAATATTAAAAGTGATAAAAATAGTTTTGAGGCTAAAATATTTAAAACCAAGAGAGATGTCTTTTTGAAAAGAAAGTTTTGAAAAAAAAATTAAAAAACAAGAGATATATTTTTTAAAAGCCTTTTTATAAACTTAGTGGATATCAAAATAGGACCATTATATGTTCCAATAGACATTGTCATGGGTTCCATCCCACTAGTTCCATCCCTGTAATAGGCTCGAAGTGGATTCCATTCCATGAATAAATTTCGAATAAAGATGTAAGTGCTTTCAAGAAGTTTTAACATAATTCTAGACTCAATACTTATCTTATACTCTTGAAATCTTGAACACTTGATATCTTGATGCTCATGAGTCTTCAATCTTGATATCTTCAGTCTTTAATCTCTATACTGTACACTCTTCATTCTTGGTACCTGCATGTTTATATCCTACATATACATATACATATACATATACATATACATATATATCTTTTTCTAGAATGTTAGTATTTATATTTTATAACAAGTCCTAAGGTTATTGTCATCAAAACCATCATCTTAAGGACTAACAGTCTCCCCCTTTTTGATGATGACAACCGATATTTATAAAATATACTTCTCCTTCACAATATCTCCCCCTAAAACTAATAACTCCCCTTTAATCTACGCCTAACTACGCTAACTACTATGCTTTATATCTTTTTGTCACGGACTCGGATTTCGATGAAACTAGTTTCATCGGATCCGTAACAGTGAATTATTGTAGGGTTTCAAGTTTCATAGCGATCAGACTTGTCGTTTGATCGTACGAACGCGAAACGCCTTGAAATCGATTTAATTGAAATCAATTTAAAAATATTAATTTCAGCATAACTTCTTCATACGATTGAATTTGGACGTGAAACTTTTTCCATCGTGTTCAGAATATTTTAAAACACCTATTGTGATATATGGGTTGACCCAATTTTGTTCCGGAGTCGAAACGGGCTTTTTGGGCCAATATAACTCCCCCTTAATCTAATACTATCCAAATTAAATATTAATAAGGAAGTATAATAAGAGAAACAAAATTTTTATTATATAGGATGTTATATTTATATATATGGAACAAAAACACATAAATATATTTAAATACATAAATTAAAGAATAACACTACTAACGAGAATGTTTGACAATCGGAGATTTGTGAATCGAACAATTTGGATAATGAAAACAACAGTTTCCACATTGTTCGACCAAATTCCCATATTTGTCAAAACAGACTTCGCTTACGCAGACCACGTTGTCGCCTTCTTCCATGGGTGCTTCTTCCTCTTCTTCTTCTTCCTCTTCGCTATGCTCTAAGGGGTTATGCACTTGAATGTTGGGAGAATCTTCTTCAATCATAATAGGATTTGCATGATTATCCATTAGAAACTTTTGCAAATTCCGAAGAATTTTGCCTTTCTTTTCTTGTTCTTTTGCCATCCTTATTTGCACAACTTGAAGTTCAGTCAAAATTACATAGGATCCTTCATAGATTCTTCAATCTTTATCACAGATGCCAGTGCAGTGTGTGGGAATGGACCATAATGAGGAGAAGGGAAAGAAATAGTGCCATTTTGGTTTGATTTAGTGAAGGTGGTCATTAATTTTAACTATCAGAAGTTTAGTTCAGAGAAAGAGAAGTGATAAGAAAGAAAAATTCTAAATACATAGGTTTATATAACTACCAAAATGTTTTTAGAGGGAAAATTAAAATTTCAAATTTTAACGTTGTATATCGACATGGGTGGTAGGGATTTGTCGACATCCCTATGATAGATTTGGTTTTCTTGTATATCTCTGTTTATTAAATATATATGTTACTATATCTATATTATATATCTCAGTTATTAAACAAATGCCTAGCTCTCTTCTTAACTTATTAAATATAAGTTGATTTAAGGGTTTGGTTAAAATATCTGCAATTTGATTCTCGGAGTTGATAAATTCAAGAGAAATAGTCTCTTTACTTATATTATCTCTGAGAAAATGGTGTCTGATATCAATATCTTAGTCCTAGCATGATGAGTAAGATTTTTAGATAAATTTACTGCACTAGTATTATCACAACAAATTGGTGATTTTGAAATTGTTAATCCAAAATCTTTTAGGGTTTGTTGCATATAAATGACTTGAGAGCAAGCCAAAGCAGCAGAGATATATTCTGCTTCAGTTGTTGATAAAGAAACAGTGTTTTGCTTTTTACTAAACGATGAAATCAGAGTACGCTCCAAAAAATGACAAGTTCCACTTGTACTTTTTCGGTCAGATTTGCAACCAGCATAGTCAGCATCACAATAAGAGATTAATTCAAATGAATCATTTTTAGGGTAAAATAAACCATAAGCAAAAGTATGTCTAACATATCTTATGATATGTTTCACAGCTTTTAAGCGAGTCTCTTTGAGATTGGTATCTTGCACGGAGACAAACACTATGCATGATATTAGGTCTACTTGCAGTGATATAGAGTAGTGATCCAATCATTCCCCTATATAGTTTTCGATTTACATCTTTTGAAAGATCTTCTTTATTTAAAGCTTCATTGGTTGCCATGGGAGTGGGTTTTCCACTTGCAGTAGTCATACCAAATTCACTAACTAGATCCCTAGCATATTTTTCTTGACTAATAAAAATACCATTATCTAATTGTTTTATATGTAAACCTAAGAAGAAAGTAAGTTCACCCATATGACTCATCTCAAACTCTTTTGTCATTATTTTAGAAATTCTTTATTCATTTCATGATTAGCTAAACCAAAAATAATATCATCTACATAAACTTGCACAAGTTGGATATAATTATTATTTATTTTAATGAAAAGGGTATTATCTACTTTACCAATTTCAAAACTTAATTGTAATAAAAAAGATCTTAGTCCGTCATACCATGCTCTAGGAGCTTGTTTCAGACCATATAGAGCTTTCTTAAGTTTGAAAACATGGTTTGGAAATTTTTCATCTTCAAAGAGTGGAGGTTGTTCAACATAAACTTCCTCTTTCAAAAATCCATTTAGAAAAACACTTTTAACATCCATTTGAAATAATTTGAAATTATTATAATTTGCGAAAGCAAGTAGAATTCTAATGGCTTCTAATCTTGCAATGGGTGCAAAAGTTTCATCAAAATCTATTCCTTCTTCTTGATAATAACCTTATGCGACTAATCGAGCTTTATTTCTAACGACTTCACCTAGTTCATTCATTTTATTTTTATAAACCCATTTAGTTCCTATAATAGTTTTATCCTTGGGTCTAGGAACAAGTTCCCAAACACATTTCTAGTGAATTGATTTAGTTCTTCTTGCATAGCCAGAGTCCATGAATCATCAGTTGATGCTTCCTTTGGATTTTTAGGTTCAATAGATGATATAAAAGCTACATTACTCATGTAATTTAGTTGATTTCTAGTTCTAACAACAGATTCAATACCTCCTAGTATATTTCCTATAGGATGATCATTTAAAAGCTTAACCTTTCTATTTGGATGAATAAGTCATTATTTGTTTCAATTGATTCATTATATAGGTTAGCAAAATCTTCTTCATCATTAATTTGTTCAATATCTTTGAAATTTTCATCAAACGAAACATGCATTGTTTCTTCAATGGTATTAGTTCTTAGATTGAAAACTCGATATGCTTTACTTCTATTAAAATATCCGATAAAGATTACTTTGTCGGATTTAGGATCAAATTTATCCAAATTGTCTTTTGTATTTAGAATAAAACATTTACTTCCAAAGATTCTAAAATAAGATGCCTTTGATTTCTTCTTATAAAGAAGTTCATAAGGTGTTTTATCAGTTAATGTTCTAATTAATATTCTATTCAAAATGTAGCAAGCTGTAGCGACTGCTTCAGCCCAAAAATGTTTTGGTAAATTACTATCTGAAAGCATTGTCCTAGCACACTCTTGAATTATCCTATTTTTACGTTCTACCACTCCGTTTTGTTGTGCAGTTCTTGGAAAAGAGAAATTATGAGTTATTCCCTTTTTATTGTAGAATCTCTCAAAATTTTCATTTTCCAATTCCCCATCGTGATCACTATGAACAGTTATAATTTTTAGAGAAAGTTGATTTTGAAGTCTTTTCGTAAAAAATTTAAATGAATCAAAAGTATCACTTTTATGTTTCATAAAAATTGTCCATGTAAACCTAGAATAATCGTCTACAATTACAAAGACATATATATTGTGATTTATTGATTGAATTTGAGATGGACCAAACAAATCTAAATGAAATAACTCAAGAGGTTTTGAAGTTGAAATCATATTTTTTTTAATTTGAAAAAACTCTTCCTAAATTTTTCTAATTGAAAAGCATCACATGTACTATCTATTTTAAAATTGATTTTAGGGAGACCTCTTATTAGATCAAGTTTCGAAAGTCTAGATAAGAGTTTAAAATTAGAATGCCCAAATCTTTTATGCCAAATCCAAGGGTCACTTGTATTAGCCAAAAGACATAGATTATCATTTGAGATTTTCATACTAAGAATACAAATATTTTTCTTCCTAATTCCTTCAAATATGATATTTGAATTATTATCTTCGATGTGACACTTATCTTTTTCAAATTTAATTTTGTATCCTTTATCGCAAAGTTGACTAATGCTAAGCAGATTGTGTTTTATATTCTTAACTAATAAAACATTAAAAATAGTAGGAGTTTTAGAGTTACCGATATTGTCGATGCTAATCACATATCCTTTTGAGTTGTCTCTAAAATTATCCAATCCTCCATCTTTAAAGATAATATCATTCATCATATCTGGAAAACCAGTCATGTGTCTTGAACATCCACTATCAAGTATCCACTTATTCTTCTTGATTTACACAATTTGTCCATTGAGAGTTGATTCTTCAAAGGCCACATAACATTTTTCTTTTTGCACAGAATACAAACTCGGTAGTTAACTTGATTTTCTATAATAACTATATGCAGACTTACGAGACAATGATGATTTAAATAGTTTTAAACTAGTCTTAACAAAATCCCCAAAAATAGCCATTTTAAAAACTTTTTCAAAATTCAGATTATGAAAACTTTGAAAACCAATGCTCTGATACCAAATGTGAGAAATGTGGATTACGGATCTGAAGGCTGGAATAACACTAGAGGGGGGATGAATACTGTTTTACGGATTTTCTAAATATTTACGAAACTTATGTAATTTAATCATCAATAAATGCAATTCACAGACACAGATATAATTACAGAATCAGACATAGATGCAAATACTAAATAAAAGCAATAAAGGAAAGAACACACCAGGATTTTATACTGGTTTGGCGTTACCCTACATCTAGTCCCGTACAATTATACGAATTTCTTATCAAAATAATCTCATAGATTACCCCCTCGGTTTCAAGGTTACAAGGTACACCCTCCTGTATTCGAGTCTAGGGAAAACTCTCTTGATTTAACCAGGCTACAAGATCGCTTAATTTATTTTCGGGGCTACAATCACACCTAATTGATTTCAAGGCTCAACCGCACCTTTTACTCAATAGTTTGATTTACAAACGATTCTATAACTCTAAATAGCACTGAGAACATATCGAGAGAGTGGCAGAGAATCAAACAAGAGATAATCAAGTTTGATTCACTTGGTATTTCGGTAGAGTATAGTTTATGATTCTTTTAGAATAAATGTGGAAGATGAAGAGGAGAGAAAACAAGTAAAATTACGATTAAAATTCGTTCAAAACAACAGGTATATATAGTAGAGCAACTGTCATATCTCTTCGCGAAAGGTTATGACAAATAGACACTTCTTTTGAAAACTTGAATTTTGAATTTAACGGATTACATGTCGATATGGGGGGTGGGGGGATGTCGACATGCTCAAGGCAAAAATTGATGTTTTGATTTTCTTATTAAAATTGGTTTCTAGATTTTGTTAAAACAATATCTAAACTTTATAAATATATTTGAATATAGTTTAAACATGTAAAAGAGTTTAGAAAGTAATTTTTAATATATATAATCTTAAACTATAAAGTGATTTAACATCTGAGTATATAAATATTTTAAAACTAAATATTTAAAACGAGAGATGGTTTAGAAACAGGGACAATTTTGAAATCAAAATATTAAAAATGATAAAAATAGTTTTGAGGCTAAAATATTTAAAACCAAGAGAGATGTCTTTTTGAAAAGAAAGATTTTTATAAACAAGTGATAGATTTTTGAAAAGCATTTTTATAAAATTAGTGGATATCAAAATAGGACCACTATATGTTCCACTAGATATTGTCGTAGGTTCCATCCCACTAGGGTTCCATCCCTTTAACAGGCTCGAAGTGGATTCCATTCCACGAATAAATTTCGAATAAAGATGTAAGTGCTTTCAAGAAGTTTTAACATAATTCTAAACTCGATACTTATCTTGTACTCTTAAAATCTTGAACTCTTGATATCTTGATACTCATGAGTCTTCAATCCTAATATCATCGGTCTTGAATCTCTATACTGTACAGTCTTCATTCTTGGTACCTGCATGTTTATATCCTGCATATATATATATATATATATATATATACACCTTTTTCTAGAATGTTAGTATTTATATTTTATAACAAGTTCTAAGGTTGTTTTCATCAAAACCATCATCTCAAGGACCAACATATAATAGGGTTAAACAAGATACAACGGAAGTCTTGAATACATAGAAGTCTCAATACAATAGTCAAATACAAGATAAGAATATATCGTAGGAGTCAACTGAATAACTACAAGCTGAGTAGATAGATGGATCACCAAGCGAAGCTCCAACTCCAAAGGTGAGTCTCAAATGTTGTGAAACTCAGTCTGACCCGAGCGTAAAGCAAAACACAAAATACTTGAGTCAGGATTAACATTCTTATATTAATAAATCCAATCAAGTGAAATATCAACTGAAATACATGTAACTTAAAGGATGTTTGGGATGACCATCCTCTAAGGATCCATGGAACTATCTACTATGTAGTAATATACGCTATTATAATAATGCCTATAGTAAAGTAAACTATTAAAATAACGTTAAGACGTTACCCATATCCCCCTTGAAACATTTCATAATGCCACAATCTGTACAATACCATGATACTCCATAAACTAGGGCTATCAAAGGGCACTCCATAGGTACGAAACAAAAAAAAAACTCGTAATGGTCTCGATAGGGTAGGTGACACGGCACAACTAGGCAATCCTAGGGTAGATATACCAATTACACTTTCGGGCAGGTGGTAACGCAGAGCCGCAGCAAACACCCACCTCAAACCACATTCCCAAATCAGAGGTGCGCACCAAATCAATCACAAAGTAATAGAATGGCATACGATGGAGTGTGTCTGATCGGAGGAGCTACCTCACTTGGCCCATCAATTGCTCCAGTTTTAGCCACTTTATGCTAACTCATGGGAGTTAGGTCCACGTATATACCTCATATAGTATCGTCGCCACCATCTTACTCCATTCTGGAATCTCCACCACGTACACGGTTGTTAAAGTGTTTTTCGGTATTGGGAGAGAGTATGACAATAACCAATCTCGTGTCTTTAACAACCAATCGTTATTATAACACCGTGCTTATTTCAAAATAGTCTATACTTCAAAACCAGAATATCATTTCCATTTCAAAACCATATCAATATGATATCGTTTCTCACTTAAAGAATATACATTTCCAAAATCATAACATTTTCCAAAATTATAACTCTTCGAAATTATAACAATTTGACATTATAATACTTTAGAAATGATAACACTTTGAAATCATAACACTTCCCACTTAAATAGTTTGATATAGAAAATAGTGTGTGTGTGTATATACATATATAATAAAATATTTTATATAAATTACAATAGTTAATAAAATAAAAGTAGTATATATAATAAAATAGTTTGTATATTAAATAGTTATAAATTAAATAGTTTATATTAAAGTAATTAATATATTAAAATAGTTTTTTTGAAATAGTCTATATTGAAAATGGTTTATATTGAAATAAATATATATTAAGATAATTTACAAAATAGTTTCCTCAAGATTCACAAATCGATTCAATCGATTCAAATTCCCAAATTTCAATTTAATTCATTCTCGATTCATCAATTTCAATTCAATTCAGCTCCTCAATAAACCATTCCAAATTATAACGATTTCAAATGCAGATTTGAACCACAAAATATACCGTTTCAATTATAATATATTTCAAAGCTTTAAATATTCAACATTTTCAAAACTAAATTTGAAAATTTCATATATATCTTAATTCACATAATAAAATCCAATATCATTTAAATGAGCCTTAAATTACAAATTAAACTAAATATTTTCTCCAATTTATTTAAACTTAAAATATTCATTTAATCACTTTAAATCAAAATCAAGTTACAAAGTCATATCTTAAAATCTCAAATTCAATAAGTTTCAAATCGATTTAATTAAACAAAATTCTTAATTAAATACAATTTCAAATAAATTCAAATTTATCTTCCCAATCTTAACATATAAAAATCATTATAAAAAAAATCTATTTTAAATATAATTTTAAATAAATACTTAAACATATTATATATTAATTAAATCAAACTTTATTAAATTTAAATTTTATTATGAAACTTATTCAATATTAAAACTAATTTATACATATTTTAAAATAGTAAAATTATAAGTAAATTGCTATAATTTATAATCTCAAAACTAACTTATAACTTTAAAATTTTCGGAACATAAAATTTTAAAAATCAAGAATTTAACTATATATAAAATAACATTTAGATAGATATGTAATAATAAAAAATCAAAATTTATATAAAACCATACGTGTATATCTTTTTAAACCTTGGAAATCATTTCAATATGTATATATATATATATATATATATATATATATATATATATATACCAACGGTGTTTGTATATAATTCTCTATCCTATGGTCAAGTGATACAGTTATTTATCATTTCAGTCCGCAATTTAAACATCTACGGGTATATATCATTTCAACCCGCAATCCTAAATTCAATTCAATGAAAATCTCTTGGGTTTATCATTTCAACCCATAACGATTTCCTCCTATTCTACAAATCGTTCGGGTATGTATCATTTCAACCCATAGGGAATTCTATACTAACAAGGATCTTGCAGAGTGATAGCATATATGACAATAATATAATAATCAACAACAGGCATATGTCATCTGTGATAAAATAAATAACAGATCATGGAGTCAGATGTCATAGGTGGACAGATACAGATAATAGCATATGTATAGCTATTTAAATAACTAACAGCAGCATATTTCAATTGTCATTTCAATTGAAATCAAATTTAATAGATATAAGAATGTTAATCATGAGTGATTGTTTACCTTTCGAGGCTAGAGAAAATAGCCAATGAACTGAGTTACGGATCCAGGCACGAATGCCAAAACAAAGCAAGATTGGCATGAATTTGACGTGCACAGCTAATAGCTGGGAATTGACGAAATCAAATCAAACTGGATTGATGAAGATCAATGGTATAAGTGAACTTATATATGTGTAACTATTACATAAAACATATTCTAAATTCAAACACATTTTTAATTAAATATATATACATTCAAACTCATTGTTTTAAATCAAAACACATATATTAAAATCTAACATATATATAATATATTTTGAAATAAATACTTATATAGATATACAAACATATCACTTTGTATATGCACAACATAAAACAACAATATATATAAACCTTTAATTTAAATCTATATACTTTATAGAATTAAAATAACTATATATGCATGGAAAACATCTCATGTAAACTTATATGTATATATAATTTTAAACTTACTTACATATTATAATTTAAGATCAGTAGTTATTATAAAAATTCATATAACTTACTTTACTGCAAAATATATACATACGAAGGAAAGTATGAAAAGTTATTTTATTTTAAAGTCAATACTTTATTGAAATTAGTGTGTATATATATATATATATATATATATATATATATATATATATACGCGCACATAGCTCGACAGGTAACCAAATATATGCAGATTTAAAAATTTCAATATGATGTTTATAAAACAATATCACGTATATACGTAAAACTTATACCAGCATATATTATTTGATTTGTAGACTAATATACTATGCAGAGAAAAGGTTTAGATCCAACTAAATGTACCCGGTAGACAAAATAAATATGCAGACAAAATGTACAGACTTACACTATATATATATACATATATATTGTCTTCATATTGACTATTAGATCAACAGAAACAATGTATAAACAACTTTCATAAACCACATACATAACTTCTTTATAATATAATATATAGAAACATTAATATATATATATATATATATATATATATATATTAACCTAAAGTAAGATATATATATATATATACAAAAATGAAAACAAAGTGTATAAAAAGAAAACGTATGCATATAAGAATCAAAAGATTAACATACAAATAAAACAAAAGAAATATATTCTATAAATTCATATAGAATAAAGACTTAGAATTTAATATATATATATATATATATATATATATATATATGTATGTATGTACAGTAAGAGGTTACAATAAATCTAACTATGTATATTACTATATTATAGATATTACAGACATATATATATGTTTTACTAACTATAAAAGATTATATATTGTAACCATATATATATAACATAAGATAACTTATTTTAAACTTTTATATAAACTGCATATATATACCTTTATATATCAACAACAGAATATAACTTATATATACATATGTACCAATGTAACTAAAATACAAATATATATATACACACATATATATAACCAAATATATAGATCACCAGAGAAAAGCTTGGCTTGGAGGGAGAGAGAGTTCGACAAAGAAGCTTACTCGACGAAGCAATGGTTGGTCGAGCACGGAAGCGAGGAAAGGGCCATGGCTGTCAATCGGTCTGGGAAGTAGGAAGGTGATGGCATCGGGTGATTTGCGTGAGCACGCTGGTGAAGGGAGTGAGGCGGAAGGAGAATAGGGTGGCGGTTGTGTTCGGTGGTGAAGTATGGAAGGAGGTGCAGCTCGGTGGAGGATGTGGCATGCGGTAGATAAATGAAGGCGAAAGGTAGAGGCGGTAGAGAGAGAAAAAATGGAGGTCCAAGATGGTGAAACGTACAGATTGAAGAAGGGGAAGCATGCTATAATTTATAATTTTTTATACTTTCAAAACCAGGTGAAAAGGCTAAACTGAACCAAAATAATATAAGGAACCGGTTGGAATGCTAATAGCCAAAGAATAACAAAAGTCAGAAGTCATATTTTCAACAATTATAGTGACTGATGGCAATTGGTTTATACACGGGGGCAATAAATGGTCACGGGAAATCCAAAAGCAAATTTGTGAAACCGATATGGGAACATATTTCGACGTTTTCCCTGTCTCAACACACAAATGAATATACTGCGGAGATCGGCACGACGAGACGATCAAAACGGTACACAAATATTAGTGGTACGATCATCCGGTCAAAAGCCAAAATTCGATATCAAAAATGCTGCTAAAATGCCGAAATTAAGATAAACGAGGCAATAACAGCCAAAATTTGGAGAAAAGAAATATGACGTCTCACTCCGAAGATGATTTACAAAATTATTATATAAAATTATTCAAGTTTGGAAAACATTTTATTATCAACAATTATTAACCGATTTAAATTTAAATAAAATTACACAACAAAATAAACCTTCATATTATCTGATGAAAATTTACCATTTACTATGTTTAAATAGACATATTCCAAATATCAAATTTTTATTTCAAAATTCAATTATTTAAAATTTTAAAAATTCAGTTAATTATGTTATAAAAACCTTTAAAATTTACGGGTCGTTACACTTATGGTTGTTCAGGATTGGAAGAGGCCAGAAAGCCCAATTAAAATTAGGAGCTTCTTGGGATTAACAGGCTATTATCGAAGGTTTATTCAGAATTTCTCTAAGATTGCTTCACACTTGACGAATTTGACGAAGAAAGACACTAAATTTGTTTGGCCTAATAATTGTGAATAAGCATTCAAAGCTTTAAAAGCAAGGTTGGCTAGCGCTCCTGTTTCGACTGTTCCGGATGGAGGTGAGGGTATAATTATTTGTACAGATACTTATGGGACATGTGTAAAGACCCGCAAATCTGTACCCTTGAATAGACACTAATCTCCAGTGATTAACTCAAGATGAACAGAAATACGAACCCTTAGGGTTTTTTAAGAAAGAGAATAAGTAGAAAAGAAGAGAAGAAAAGAATAGAAACATAGAGAGAAAAGAGAATAGAAAATAGAAAAGGTAGAGAATAGAAAATAGAACGGAATAGAAAGAAAACAATAGAACAACATCAGAATCTCACAATTCGCAGCGGAACAACATATAATAAATAAATGAATAATCTTTAAACAAAGAACTATATCAGTTATTACATTACATTACATTTCATTTCATCATATCATCAAAGTGTACAACAACATCAACATCAAACAGCGGAAAAGAAATACTATATACTAGTGAATACACCATGCCATCCAGCTTGCCTCCAGCAACTCCAGAATATCCAGAATATCCTGATAAACCTTAACTCTTGACTGCTCGTGTACATGTTTAGGTGTAGTGTTGATGCAGCATGGAAGGGTTATTGCTTATGCTAACCGACAATTCTAGTAGTGTGAATCGAGGTATCCAACCCATGAATTGAAGTTATTAGATGTTGTATTTACGTTGAAAATATGGAGGCATCACTTACTTGGTGAGTTGTTCGAGTTGTACACGGACCATAAATCCTCAAAGTAAATTTTCACCCAAAAAAATTCTCAACATGAGACAACAACTGTGATTAGATTTTCTCATGGCTTATGATCTTTATATTTTGCATATGCTAGGAAAAGCGAATGATGTAGCTGTTGCACATGGTAGGAGGTATATGGTTATGGAAAATGTAGAAGTGCATCCGACACTTATAATTCGAATTGAAGGTGATTGGCTGAGAGATTTTTGACTAGCAAAGATAGCTAAGAATATAAATGGGAATGACTAATGATGGTAAACTTGCTTTCGAAAAATGTTTACAAAAAAAAATAGTTCGAATAAATATCTATAATGTGACTAAAAAACGTTTTATCGATAAATAGCTTTTCTCTCGATAAAGTTGCTCGAACTTGTTGTGCTTTCCTAATATATTAATATGTAATTAATTACTAACTATAATTATTTTCTATATTATGGCTAACTAAATATGAATAGTAAAAAGATTAGGAAATGTATTTAGGAGAGGATATTTAGGGTAAATAGTGTTTAGATATATTTTTTGGTCAAAGGTTAGGCGGAAAGAAAATACATAGGGGGATGGTTCTTGACCAGAAATATAAGGTGAAGATGACCTCTTACCAATGTCTATTTAAAATTCTTGAAGGCTTAGACAATGGGTTTACAAATTCACAAAACATAGAGACAATTCTCTTAATTCTCTTCTCTTTACACTTAAACAATCTCAAATGACATTGAAACTTCACCAAACCCAAGCTATAGTCCTAACACAACATAAAAACGGTTTAGTAACTTAAAACTTGAAGAAAAGGGGCATTTCCCCACACATGCATGGCCGTGAGCTATATAGGCCAATTCTAGCCTAGGCCTTGAATATAAATATGTAAAATTGAACTTTGGAGCTTGCTTCAGTTGAGGTAGGAAGTGATATTGAGGTAGAGGGTTGTATTGATTGTGGACTTGGAAAAGAGCAAGTTAACTCACCATTGAATTGTAATTAAGTTGTATAATATTGCATTTATAATTATGTTAAATTATTAACTAATTAATATGGTATATTTGGACCTTACTTGTTTTTGAAAGCAAATGACAAGTATTTATGATATATCATTGCTTCAATGACCTTCTATAACATGTAACATAGCCTTGACATTGTGCATATATGGTTGATTGGATGGTGTTTACCTCTTATAGTAAAATATCAAAAGTTTAAATCATTTCATAACTGGTTGAACAAAGTTGCAAAAGTTATAGCGAAAAAGTTAGTTTAAATCTTTTTGCGTTCTGAAGTAGGAATGTCGGACTACGATCCTACCAGTTTTCATGCCATTCGGATTCGGTTTGCTGGTCCGTATAATTTTCCGAATTTTGGTTCGCGTCAGTTTTGGACTATTTTCCAACACTTGGAATTTTCTCAGTGAAAGCATTTTTTTTCCTGTTTTCAGTTTTGAAACTGAAACTTTGTGACACCTCCACGGTCACATCCGTGGTCGGAATCCAAAATGTTTGGAATCGTTGGAAAACTGGAGTTCCGAAATCCATCTCTAGAAAGTTTGATTAGTATCCGAGTTCATTTGACTCTTTGAAATTGTTGTCGAAGAGGGACCCGGATCTCAGCAGAAACAGTGTATTCACTGTTTCCGGGTCCGACTTTGGGGCGTCGCTGCGACTTCGTTTCAAGTCGGAATCGAGTAATTCCTTTTACATTCTGAAATAGGAATGTCGGACTACGTTCCCACCAATTTTCATGCCATTCGGATCCAGTTTGCTAGTCAGAATAATTTTCTGAATTTGGGTTCGCGCCGGTTTTGGACTATTTTCCAACACTTTATTTTCAGTGATTTTCTGCTTTTGTCGATTTCTTTGAGATTTGTCTCTGGATTTTGTACACGGGCCTTATAAAAAGGTTTTAAAAGGATTTTTCACTCTGAAATGGCTTTCGAAATTATTATATAATACTATTTTTAATTATTAAATTAATTACTTCATAATAGGAGAGTTTTCAAGGGCCATTTTGAAGTGATTTCAAACAAATTATAAATCCGTTTTCCATAATTATTTTCTATAACAAAATCCCACACTCATACTTTAGCACTTCGAGCGATGTGGAAAGGTGCTTAAACGGTTGGGAAAAACTCCGGCCTATGAAGCCGTGTGTATTTCCTTTCTGATTAATCCCCGACCTATTCGAATGATCGTTTTGGCCTTTCGGCCTAGTTTACTGATGACATGAGGTGAACTTTGTACTGCTTTCAGTGTGGAAGCTTACGATTGGTTAGTAAACCATTTAAGGCGAACGTGGGGTATGGGACTCACGTTAACACTTTACGGGTTCCTTGCTAAAAGTTCGTGACACATTCCTTTTATTACCTTTGGGATAGTGTCTTCGGACTGTCTCCCTTAGAGGTATCGTTTTGGCATCTCTACTTAGATGGCCGTTATACATCTCTACATAGATGTATCGTTGTTGGCATCTCTACTTAGATGGCCTGTTATACATCTCTACTTAGATGTATCGTCTTTGACATCTCTACTTAGATGTTTTTGTTTTGGCATTTGTGCTTACATTATGCCGATGATATGAGGCTTGTTATACATCCCTACTTAGATGTTTGTTTCTTCTCTATGTGAGAGATTTTGGTCTTTATTACCATGATATAAGTTTCTCTTTTGGAGATTATTATGTTATATGTTGCCTCATTAACTTATCGTGGTTATTGTTAAGTTTATCTAACTGATTTGTTTAGCTAGCCTGACCCGAGTATTTTATGCTCGGGTCAGACCGAGTTGTTGCAGGTTAGGTCGTTTTGGACTTAGCTTGCTTCAGTGCTTCCGCTTTGGATATATCTGCTATACTATAGATAGCTTTACTTGTTATCCATCCTGTATGATACTCTGATATTATGACTATCTTGTTCATATTTATTTGACTCGCGAATGTGTGAGTAGTGGCTTTGTACCCACTTTTAGATTTGGATCGGTACTTGATGTTGTATTGTGCTGAGACTATTTGCTTGTTATCTGATGCTGTTCTGTGATGATGCTCATTCTGCTATTATGTTTTGTTCTGATAGATCTTTTAGCCATTGTAGTTTTTTTTCTTTAAGTATTTATTGAATATGTCGAACCACATGCGAAAAAAATAGATTCCATTTTTCGACGTGTTCAGTAGATAGTTAAAGTAAGATTACACATGGTCGCTTCCATTATATTCTATTGTCCGCATTAGCAGACGATATTATCCATATAATACTCTATGTTAATGAGGCTCTCGGAGTGGGGCGTTACAGCTTGGTATCAGAGCTTGGTTCAGAACTAAGTATAATAAACACAGAACAGTAACACTTAGTACAATACATCTTAGTATGATTCAAATATTACAATGCCCTTTCCTCATGACATTGGATAGATAAGTTAGGAATATGTTTAGGAATACATTTATATTCCGTAGTATTCCATTTGAATTATCTATCTTTGAATCATGCTTAACTCGTATCTTATCTTATCTTTCAGTATGGTTGATAGAGGTAGGAACCTATGTTCTGTTGATGCTGGGCAGCCCAGCAACCCTCACCCAGAAGGCGTATACATGACCACGGACCAGATCATGGAGCTGGTTCGTAACTCTCAATCGCACTCTCAATCTCCTACACCAGTTTCTGATGCACCGCGCATGTCTGCTTTTGCGCGTCTATGCAGCGACTTTATTCATCACGGAGGGAAGCCGTTCAGTGGCTCCGAGACTATTCTGGAGGTCAAGGCTTGGATCAGAGTTTGCGAGTGTAATTTTACTCGCATGGCTATCCCCGACCACGACAGAGTTCTTATTGCTTCTAGCCATCTTGAGGGTCGTGCCTTGGATTGGTACGAGCTGCTTGTCTCCGAGACCGATGAGGCCTCACTCACTTGGGACCGGTTCCAAGAGCGCTTCTTGCTCAAATTTGTCCCCGAGTCCGAGAAGATAGCCCTTGCACGCCGCTTTATTGACCTTAAGCAAGGGAAGACCTCTATTGCTGACTATTCATCATCTTTCGAGGCCCTGTCCAAGTATGAACTCGAGTTCATTAGCTCTCCTTATAAGAAGAATCTCAAGTTTGAAGAAGGCCTGAAGAAATATTTGAAGAAACAACTTATGCTCCAGCTTAAGCTCCCTTTTGATGAGCTAGTTGACGCAGCGCTTCACCTTGAAGCGGTTGAGTGTGAGAGAGACGGTGATGGAGATGGTGAGGGTTCCAAAAATCCCAATCAGAAGCGGGGCCCATTTCAGAAGTCCAAGTCTTGGCATAAGAAGAAGAAGACAGGCGGCTCTACTTCTCAGACTCAGCCTCAGTCTATTGCTCAGCTTAGTGGAACACCTTCCATTCGGAAGTGTTTCAACTGTGGATCTACCGATTATATGTTTAAAAAGTGTCACATGCCTCTTTTCTGCCGCTATTGTAAGAAGGAGGGTCATCTTATTGCCACTTGTCCTACTGCACATCCTAGATCTGGCAAGCTTAATGCTGCCAAGGCTCCTACATCTTCAGCTCAGCCTCGAGGTACGCATCTTTCCGCTCTCGAAGGTTCTATTTTATTTCATGGTAGATCTTGTAGAGTTCTCTTTGATACGGGTGCCTCTCACTCATTCGTATCAAAGGAACTAGTTGATACTTTATCTTTGGATGTTACTTGTTTGGTTTCTTCAATAAGGATTGTGAATCCCATCGGCGGATCCACGACCCTTAGCCTGCTTTGTGATGATATAGATATTGATATTTGTGGATTTTCTTTCCATGCGAATCTACACGTGATGGAGTATTTGGGCTTTGACATGATTCTTGGCATGGATTGGCTCACTCAGTACGACGCCAAAATCATTTGTTCAGAGCGGATATTATTTCTTCGTCATCCCGACTCGTCCGCTCCATTGGCTATTGCTCTTCAAGATGTTGGGATTTCTGATATTACTTTATTTGCTCTTGATTCACGAGATGAGGATGTGGACATATCTCGTATTCCTGTTGTTCGGGATTTCCCCGATATATTCGAGCCAGTATCAGGCCTGCTGCCAAAGCGGGCCATTGAGTTCCGCATCAATCTCATTCCAGGCTCCCACCCAGTTGGGCGTCCTCCCACGAGGATGTCTACTAAAGAGAATGAGGAACTCAGGAAGCAGTTAGTAGAGCTTGAGGCGAAGCAGTTCATTCGGTCCAGTTCCTCGCCATGGGGTGTTGATGTGGTCTTCGTTAAGAAGCCCGATGGCTCTCTTAGGCTTTGCATTGACTATTGCAAGCTTAATGAGTTGACCATCAGAAATCGTTATCCATTGCCACGGATAGACGATATGTTTGATCAATTGAGTGGTGCGAAGGTCTTTTCCCAGCTCGACCTTGCCACCGGATTTCATCAGCTCCGAGTTGCGGAAGACAACATTCCTCTTACCGCTTTCTGCACTCGTTATGGTTCTTTTGAGTGGTTGGTCATGCCATTCGGCTTGACGAATGCACCGACTTTCTTTGTCGATCTTATGAATCGAGTATTTCGAGAATACATCGATAGATTCGTTCTGGTTTTCATCGACGATATTCTTATTTATTCTAGATCCAAGGCAGAGCATGCTCATCATTTGCGGATCATCTTGGATACTCTTCGTCAGCATCAGCTTAAGGCCAAGCTCTCCAAGTGCCATTTTCGGGATAGTAAGGTCAAGTTCTTGGGCCATATTGTATCATCTGAGGGTATTTCTGTCGATCCTGCCAAGATTGAAGCTATTCATAATTGGAAGCAGCCCGAGAACGTTCATGATATTCGCAGCTTCCTTGGTCTGGCGGGTTATTACCGTCGGTTTATCAAGGATTTCTCTCGAGTTGCACTTCCCTTTACGATGTTGACTCGTAAGGGTGTTCGCTTTATTTGGTCTGATAAGTGTGAAGCTTCATTTCAGCGACTGAAGGAACTTCTCACTCATGCTCCTATTCTGGTGGTTCCAGAGAGTAACCATGATCTTGTTGTATACACCGATGCTTGTGGTAGCGGGCTCGGTGCCGTGCTTATGCAGAAAGATGGGGTTGTTGCTTATGCTTCCAGGCAACTGCGTCCGAATGAGGTTGGCTATCCTACTCATGATCTTGAGTTAGCAGCTATCGTCTTTGCCTTGAAGACGTGGCGTCACTTTCTATTAGGCGAACGCTTCATTCTTTACATCGATCACAAGTCGCTGAAGTATCTATTCAGTCAGAGGGATCTCAATATGAGGCAGCAGCGATGGCTTGAGTTTCTTGCCTCATATGATTTAGATATTCGGTATACCCTTGGCAAGGGTAATCGAGTTACAGATGCGCTCAGTCGCAAGCACTCGGCGGTAGTTTCTATGATGATTGTCGAGTGGGATATTCTTGAGACCCTATCTTTGTGTGATATTAGAGATCGAGCTCCATCTTCTGATTCCCCAGTCTTATTATTCAGCTTGGAAGCTCGTCCTATCTTATTGGATCGCATTGCCCATGCTCAGCGGCAGGATCCAGACTTATTGCATCTTATTCATCTTCTCGAGTCGGGATCCAGTGATGAGACATTGCTGGATTATTCTCTTGATTTTCATCGGTATTTTCGTAGGAAGAACCGTATTGTTGTACCATCTGATTTATCACTTAGGCGTGACATTCTGGACGAGTGCCATCGCATTAAGTACACTATACATCCCGGTTCGAGTAAGATGTATGCCGATATGTGCCGACTATATTATTGGGAGGGTTTGAAGAGAGATGTTGCAAGTTATGTAAGCGGTTGCATGACTTGTCAACAGATCAAGGCCGAGCATCAGCGTCCATCTGGTCTTCTTCAGCCTCTAGAGATTCCATTGTGGAAATGGGATCAGATATCCATGGATTTCATTGATGGTCTGCCTCGATCGAGGGCAGGCCATACTTCTATCTGGGTTATTATTGATCGCTTGACCAAATCGGCTCATTTCATTCCGATTAAGTCCATTCAGACTGCACCTCAGTTGGCCAAGCTCTATGTGAAGGAAGTCGTACGATTTCATGGCATTCCTAGCTCTATCGTATGTGATCGAGACACCATTTTCACTAGTCACTTCTGGAAGTGCCTACAGTCAGCTTTGGGCACAAAGCTGAATCTCTCTTCTGCTTATCACCCTCAGACTGACGGTCGGACTGAGAGGATGAATCGTGTTTTGGAGGATCTTTTGCGCTGTTGTATTCTGGATTTCGAGGGTAATTGGGAGGATCACTTACCTCTCGTAGAGTCTCCTACAACAACAGCTATCGGTCTAGTATTGGCATAGCACCTTTCGAGGCTCTATACGGAAGGCCATGCCGCTCTCCTGCTTGTTGGTTAGAATCTAGCGAGAAGCTCATTCTTGGTCCAGATTCAGTTCGGGAATCTTCTGAAAAGATTGTTCTTATCCGTCAGAGAATGAGAGAGGCACAGCACCGCCAGAAATCCTACGCGGACAATCCTAGGAAGCTTTTGAGTTCTCCATTGGTGATTTTGTCTTCATCCGATTTCACCCATGAAGGGGGTTGTGCGTTTCAGCTCTACAGGGAAATTGGCTCCTCGCTATGTTGGACCATTTCCTATCACGGAACGCATCGGCCCCGTTGCTTATCGTGTGGCTCTACCTGCTCACTTTTTTGGAATGCATGACGTGTTCCATTTTTCTCAGCTTCGCAAGTGTGTGCGCGGTCCTGATTCTATTATTGAGCCACATATCTTGCCTGATTTAGAGATCTCACCTGATTTATCATTGGAGCAGCAACCCCTTCGTGTTCTTGATTCGGAGGTCAGACGCCTTCGCAACAAAGAGGTTCAGCTTGTGAAAATTCAATGGTCACCGAATCCTAAGGATTGCACTTTGGAGACCAGAGAATTTATCGAGCGTTCTTATCCTGGCTTTCTTCTATCTTCTAGTACAGGTGAGAATCTCCATTTGATCTTCTATCATTTCTTTTGTGGATTAGGCGCTATAGACGACGTCCATCTTAAGGTTGCGGGGATGCAATTTTCTTAAGGGAGGAGTCTGTAACAACCCGGGATTTTCATTACCAAAAAAAAAACCTTTTTAGGATTTTGTTTAAATGGAGCAGGATTTTTGGGATAAGGATAATTTATTTAAAAATATGGACATTTTAATAAATGAGTTTTTAAAATGAGGCGAAGTATTATTTTGGAATAATAAAAAGTTAATGGAAAATTTAAGAAGGGGATTTGGTTAAGTATGGGCTTTCATGGCTATGTTAACACTTAAACAATTTTTATACATGTTTAGAGCCACTTTCTCTTAAGGGGTCCATTAGCCTAACGCAAACCCACTTACCATTCTATAAATTATCTCAAATTCTTAACCCTCATTCGTTCCAACCCTAATCAAAAAAAATTCTTAAAACCCTAAACCTAAAAATGGCCTCCATGCTTAGGAAAGCTTCATCCTCTCTTATATTGGCTTAAGCTAGTTAAAGTAAGGGAAGGTAATGCAAAAACCCTCTTATAATCTATTTCTAACTCTCTTTAATTTCTGGAAATCATGTTGTAACTCTTGGTTTTATGTGTTTTGGTATTTTTCTAGCTCCTTGATCATCATCTCTTAGCTTTGGTAGTTCCATATAGGTGTTTGTTCTTTTGCTTGAGAGGAATACTAGGTAAACCCTCCACTAATCTATGTATAAGCATCTCTTAATTCTGGAATTAGCCTAGTAACACTTTATTTGTTGTATTGCATAAATATCAAAGCTTGTTGATTACCATTCCTTCCATTTGGACATTGCACACAAGTTGCTTGCTATATTGGTTGCGAGGTAATGCTAGCTATATCCTCATCATTTTCATGCTATGGCTAGATATATATCTATGGTATGATTTTATAATCGTTAATGGTCATTAGTAAATCATTTGAGCAAGAAAAATTGAATTAATTAGCTCATTTCTCTATGTTTTGCAAAATTCTAAAACTGATTTATGCTGCAACTTTGACCATGAATATCTCTTTCAATATCTGATGAAAACATGCCAAATCACTTCCTAGTGATAGTTAGTATTGTCGTCTATAACCCCTCCAAATTTCGTACCATTCAGTGATCATTTGAATGGTGAAATCGGGGCTCAAAAAGGGGCCTGAATGCAGTTTTACTACTGGTTTCTGAGCATTTGCAGCTGGTGTGTATACATTTTTTTCCCTGTTTTCAGTTTTGAAACTGAAACTTTATGACACCGCCACGGTCACATCCTTGGTCGGAATCCAATGTTTTTGGACTCGTTAGAAAACTGGAGTTCCAAATTCCATCTCTAGAAAGTTTGATTAGTATCCGAGTTCATTTGACTCTTCGAAATTGCTGTCGAAGAGGGACCCAGATCTCAGCCTGAAACAGTGTATTCACTGTATCCGGGCCCGACTTTGGAGCGTCGCTGCGACTTCGTTTCAAGTCGGAATCGAGTAATTTTTTTGCGTTCTAAAGTAGGAATGTCGAAATACGTTCCTACCAATTTTCATGCCATTCGAATTCGGTTTGCTGGTCCGAATAATTTTCCAAATTTGGGTTCGCGTCGGTATTGGACTATTTTCCAGCACTTGGAATATTCTCAGTGAAAGCTTTTTTTTTTTCCTTTTTTCAGTTTTGAAACTGAAACTTTATGACACCGCCACGGTCACATCCTTGATCGGAATCCAACGTTTTTGGACTCGTTGGAAAACTGGAGTTTTAACCTCCATCACTAGAAAGTTTGATTAGTATTCGAGTATATTTGACTCTTCGAAATTGCTGTCGAAGAGGGACCCGGATCTCAACCTCAAACAGTGTATTCACTGTTTCCGGGTCTGACTTTGGAGCGTTGCTGCGACTTCGTTTCAAGTCGGAATCGAGTAATTCTTTTTGCATTCTGAAGTAGGATTGTCAGACTACGCTCCTACTAATTTTCATGCCATTCGGATTCGGTTGCTAGTCCGAATAATTTTCCGAATTTGGGTTCGCTTCAGTTTTGGACTATTTTCCAACACTTAGAATATTTTCAGTAATTTTCTGGTTTTGTCGATTTCTTTGAGATTTGTCTCTGGATTTCGTACACGGGCCTTATAATAAGGTTTTAAAAGGATTTTTCACTCTGAAATGGCTTTCGAAATTATTATATGATATTATTTTTAATTATTAAATTAATTACTCCATAATAGGAGAGTTTTCAAGGGCCGTTTTAAAGTGACTTCAAACCAATTATAAATCCGTTTTCCGTAATTATTTTCTATAAAAAAATCCCACACTCATACTTTAGCACTTCGAGCGATGTGGAACGGTGCTTTAATGGTTGGGAAAAACTCCAGCCTATGAAACCGTGTGTATTTCCTATCCGGTTAATCCCCGACCTATTCGATTGATCGTTTTGGCCTTTCGACCTAGTTTACTGATGACATGAGGTGAAGTTTGTACTGCTTTCAGTGTGGAAGCTTACGATTGGTTAGTAAACCGTTTAGGGCGAACGTGGGGTATGGGACTCATGTTAACATTTTACGGGTTCCTTGCTAAAAGTTCGTGACGCATTCCTTTTATTATCTTTGGGATAATGTCTTTGGATTGTCTCCCTTAGAGGTATTGTTTTGGCATCTCTACTTAGATGGCCGTTATACATCTCTACATAGATGTATCGTTGTTGGCATCTCTACTTAGATGACCTGTTATACATCTCTACTTAGATGTATCGTCTTTGACATCTCTACTTAGATGTTTTTGTTTTGGCATTTGTGCTTACGTTATGCCAATGATATGAGGCTTGTTATACATCTCTACTTAGATGTTTGTTTCTTCTCTATGTGAGAGATTTTGGTCTTTATTACCATGATATATGTTTCTCTTTTGGAGATTATTATGTTATATGTTGCATCATTATCTTATCATGATTATTGTCAAGTTTATCTAACTGATTTGTTTAGCTAGCCTAGCCCGAGTATTTTATGCTCGGGTCAGACCGAGTTGTTTCAGGTAAGGTCGTTTTGGACTTAGCTTGCTTCAGTGCTTCCGCTTTGGATATATCCGCTATACTATAGATAGCTTTACTTGTTATCCATCCTTTATGATACTCTGATATTATGACTATCTTGTGTATATTCATTTGACTCACGAGTGTGTGAGTAGTGGCTTTGTACCCACTTTTAGATTTGGATCGGTACTTGATGTTGTATTGTGCCGAGACTATTTGCTTATTATCTGATGTTGTTCTGTGATGATGCTCATTCTGCTATTATGTTTTGTTCTGATAGATCTTTTAGCCATTGTAGTTTTTTTCTTTAAGTATTTATTGAATATGTCGAACCACATGCGAAAAAAAATAGATTCCATTTTTCGACGTGTTCAGTAGATAGTTAAAGTAAGATTACACATGGTCGCTTCCATTATACTCTATTTTCCGCATTAGCAGACGGTATTATCCATATAATACTCTTTGTTAATGAGGCTCTTGGAGTGGGGCGTTACACTAAATGTCCAACCACTATAGTTTTATTTAGCTTACTATTAACCTTTGGCTGACTCGGGCTTACCGGACAATATAACAAAATAATCTAAAATCTGTTAGACTTTCCTTTTCTGGATGGTCTGTCCTTAACTATCTGTTAAATTCTTCTGTACTAGACGGACTATCCCTAACTTAACATCTCCCAGGATCGCCTGATCTTAATGGTTTGGGGGCTCACCAATAGGAACATCTGTCTATAGACATATATTCCCTTCTCTGTGTAGTCATAATTTTAGTCTTACCTATGATAAAGCCCTACACACTGGTATTTTAGACTAAATTAGCTGGGGCCAACAGCTAATGTATAGGGTACAACTCTATACCAGTCTCATACCTTTGGAAAACCTTTCATTTTAACCTTTCGAAACCATTGGGGAACCACCCCTTTGAAACCTTTCTTTAAACCTTTCGAAAGTATTGGGGAAGCACCCCTTCGAAACCATCATTTAAAACATTTAGAAAGCATCAAACTTTTGTAAACAGCAAACCATTTGAAAGCATTTTGGTTCAATTTAAAACATGTGGAAAACACATAGCGAAACTATTCAAAAATCTACCCCTTCGAAACCTTTGAAAACCGTCTCAGTCGAAAATATTTGAAATATGCCTTCAAGTTGAGCAAAAGGATCTGAAACTTGTTAGAGTTGAAAGCATTCCTTTTGAAAGCTATTTTTAAGTTAGAAGTGATGGTGTCGAAACCATACTTCCGAAAGCATTGGAGAAGCGGCAGGGTTTTATAAAAGCAAGTATACCCTTTTGAAGGCATTGCTTCGAAAGGTGAGAAGAGACAGCTAAAATGGCTTCGACTTAGTCGAAAGTCTTTATTCAATAATAAAGGTGCAGCCTCCTTAAAACCCTTTATTTAAACAATTTGACCCAGTCGGAAGCCAACCAAGTCTAAAGCAACAAAGTTGAAAACAAAGCAGGCGCATTTTTCACTTTAAAACAAAGGCGTGCTTCAAACCCTTCGGAACCTCTAGGTTTCAACCTCATACCTACTGCCTTCTTTCCAAGTCACTGCGCACCAAGCCTTTGATGCCATGAGCATTAGTTTCATTAATTATGGAGGCGGAGGGACTAAGTCGAAAGCCATTTGTGTCGGAAGCATGGTGCCGAAAGCAGCGAAACAGACTAAAAACAAGTAGAATTTGTCTTTAGCCAAAAAGAGAAAATACTTTTTGACTAACCTGCTAAGTTTATTAAAATCTTATTGGTTGCTTAATTTTGTTTTCTAAAAGTGCTACCATAATTTCAAAAATAAACAATAATTTTATTTTATAAAATACCCATTCTCCTTTTATAAATATATAGAATGTAAGTCCCATAACTTAAATAATTTTATATATTCATCAAAACACTTCGAAAAATTCTAAAAAAATTCCAAAAAATCTTTTTCAATATGTTTTCTTACATATATAAATTTCAGACCCAAATAATTAATTATTTAGCCGTAAATAATTTATAACCCAATAAATCATTTTCTTCACTATAAAATTTATATAAAATCCACATTAATTCAAAAAATTATAAAAATTGAAACCATTTCTACAATATCATTTTTGATCAATATCTTAATTTGCATTTCTACAGTATCATTTTCTTTCCAATTCGCTATGCACCAAGCCTTTGATGCCATGCACATTGGTTTCGTTAATGACGGAGGCGAAGGGACTAAGTCGAAAGCCACCTATGTTAGAAGCGTAGTGCCGAAAGTGGCGAAACATGCTAAAAACAAGAAAATTTTGTATTTAACTAAAAAGAGAAATACTTTTTGACTAACCTGCTAGGTTTCTTAAAATCCTACTGGTTGCTTAATTTTCTTTTCTGAAAGTGCCGCCATAATTTCAGAAATAAACAATAATTTTATTTTATAAAATACCCCTTCTTCTTTTATAAATATATAAAACATTTAAGTCTGATAACTTAAATAATTTTATATATTCATCAAAACACTTTGCAAAATTCTAAAAAAATTCCAGAAAATCATGTTCAATATGTTTTCTAACATATATAAATTGCAGACCAAATAATTAATTATTTAGCCGTAAATAATTTATAACCCAATAAATCATTTTCTTCACTAGAAAATTTATATTAAATCCACATAAATTCAGAAAATTGAAACACAATTCTAAAATATCATTTCTGATCTAAATCTAAATTCGGAAGACATTTCAATGTCATTAAATAGGGTTTTCACATCAAAACATATCATAAAATCTATATGAATAAGCATAAGCCATCAACAAGCATATATAATCATTTAATCATTCTAAAACATGGCATAATCATGCAAATAATTCAGATTTTACCTCAAAACCATAAATCATTAAGAAAAATGAGATGTGGTCATTATTCACCTTAGCTTTATGATTTAGGATATGAGATTTTGATCTTGATTAATTGATTTGATTCTTCTCTTGAATCCTAGCTTTATCTTCTCTTGAAATTGGTAATGGTGGACGGCCTTGAAGGTATTTTTTTTGAGAAAATATGAAATGAACGTGTGTTTGGTTTCCTAAAGTTTTAGGGTGTAAGTTTAATCATTTTCCTATTTTGCCTACCCTTATTTCCTAACACCTTAATTCTTTGATTCATTGTTTACTTATTAATATGGCACGACTACCCCTTAATTAATTCACAAATCTCAATCCATTAATCAATCCCACATTATTTAATTTAATTTAACTAATTAAATGTCCTAAATAATGTCACTAAAAATATGGGGTGTTATAATCTCCCCTCCTTAAAGAATTTCGTCCTCGAAATTACGATAAGGTACACATCAAAACAATCAAAGGTAAAACAGACCATAAAACAAATTAGGATAGGTGTCTCTAATCCTACTCTCAGTCTCTCATGTATAGTCTCTAGCATCGTCACTCCACTGGACCTTCACTAATCTGACTGTCTTGTTCCTCAACATCTTTTCATCCTTCGCGACTATTTGGATAGGTTTCCTTACTATAGTCATGTCTAGTTCCACTACTAAATCTTCTAACACAGTCAGTGCTGTAGTAGTGTCTGGATCCCTAACATACTTCCTCAGATGAGATACATAGAAAACATCGGGGACTACTTCCAAACTATTAGGTAACTCTACTCTATACGCGAGTTTCCTGATCATTTCTAAAATAGGAAATGGTCCTACGAACCTCGGTGCTAACTTCCCTGTCTTCTCGAACCTGATAACACCTTTCATCGGTGATACATTGACAAAAACATGATCTCCAACAGAGAATTCCAAATCTTTCCATCTTCTATCTACATAGCTTTTCTGCCTAGACTGAGCTTCCTTCATTCTCGCCCTTATTAGCTCAATCTTTTCTACTGCTTCTCTTACCAAATCAGGACCAAGGACTAATCTATCCCTGGTCTCTAAACAAAATGCAGGGGATTTGCATGGTCTTACATATAAAGCTTCAAAAGGTGTCATCCCTGTACTAATCTGATAACTATTGTTATACAAGAACTCGATTAGGTGTAGGTGGTCTTCCCATGATCCCTTGAAATCTAATACACAAGCTCTTAACAAGTCTTCCAAGATCTTGTTAACTCTTTCCGTTTGGACATTGTTCTGTGGATAGTAGGTGGTACTCATCTTGAGCTTGGTTCCTAAAATTTCCTGTAGACTCTTCCAAAATTCGCTAGTGAATAAAGACTCTCTATCACTAACAATATTACTAGGAATTCCATGCAGCCAGACCACATTCTTAATAAACAAATTAGCCAATACAGGTGTGGTACTATTTGACTTAACGGGAATGAAATGGGTATTCTTGGTCAATCTATCCACTATGACCGATATACTTTCATTTCCTCTAATAGATCTCGGCAACCCGTATATAAAATCCATATAAGTAGAATCCCATTTCTACACCGGAATATCGAATAGCTGAAGTAACCACTTGGCTTCTGATGCTCGACTTTCACTTGCTGACAGTTCAAACACTGTTTCACCCATAAGCCAACATCCCTCTTCAATCCTTCCTAGAAGAAACTTATCTTCATATCTTGATACATCTTCGTTCCTCTTAGATAAATAGTGAACTTCGAACGGTGGCAGTCCTCCAAACTTCTTTCCTTATGTCTCCCACATCTGGAACACATAATCTACCCTTCTTTCTCAACCATCCACTTTGGTCAAGATTGAAATCTTTCAAGTCATCGCTTTCAGTTCCTTCTCTTAACTTCTTGATCCTTTCAACTAACACTGGATTCGCTTCCTGTTTAGAAGCAATCTTCTCAATCAATATCGGTTGGACTTCTAAACAAGATAATATAGAAGATCCTCTACTAGACCCAGCCTCGGATCTCCATTGTACTCTACAAGATGACAATGCTTCCAAGTCTTCCCATTCTACTATCATAGCTAACACTACATTCTAATGCTTTTTACTAAGCTCATCTGCAACCTTGTTGCCTTTCCCTAGTGCGTACTCTACTCTAAAGTCATAAGAAGCTAAAAATCTAACCCCCTCTACTGTCTCATGTTCAGCTCCTTCTGAGAGAACAAGTACTTGAACGACTTATGGTTGGTATAGAGCTCGAAACTCTCTCCCAAAAGGTAATGCCTCCACACCTTCAAAGCAAAAATAACTGTAGCTAACTCCAAGTCATGCATTGGATATCTAATCTCATGCGGTCTAAGCTGTCTAGAAGCATAGGTAATCACTTTACCCCTCTGCATTAGTACAGCTCCTAACCTAGTACCACACGCATCTGTATAAACAACAAAATCCTGATTCCCCTCCGAAACAACCAATACATGTGCATGGGTTAATAAGTGTTTCAAGCTTTGGAATTCTTCAGCACACTTATCGGTCCACAAAAACTTCATATCTTTTCTCGTTAGCTTGGTCATCGGTGCCGCTATCCGCGAAAAATCCTTAATGTACCTCCGACAATAACCAGCCAATCCAAGGAAACTTCTTATCCCAATTACTGTTTCTGGCCCTTTCCAATTATTAATAGCTTCGATCTAATCTAGATCGACTGACAACTCTTTCTCAGAAACTACATGACCAAGAAACTTTATTTTCTTCTTTCAGAAATAGCACTTCAAAAATTTAGCCTTCAGGTGATGCTGCCTCAACGTCTCAAGCACAACTCTAAGATGAACTTCATGTTCCTTCTCATCCTTAGAGTATATCATGTTTGCGCCAAAATTGGACATAAACATCCAATTGTAGATGAAAGCACCAGTTCACAATCTCAAATCACAGATAGACAAAATGTAGAAGATATGAATACGAAGAACACTCAAAATCTCAAAGGAAAGCAGTAAAAAGATAGGGCTCATAGTGGTTCGGCGTTGTAGCCTACAACCACTTTTAATTATTTGATCTTTATTATTGATTGCTAACTGATTACAATAGAGAATAAACCAAACACTCAAGTTACAATGGATCTCCGGCTGAATCTAGGCGTAATGGAGTCAAAAGTCTATTTTGAAGGCGTGGGGCTGCTATTTATAGGTGTAGTCTGAAAATATCTGACTTAGAACTCGAAATACCACTTCTCCCACGTAGGTAGGCCCACTTAATCGATTCGAGGTCATTTGGGATCGATCTATGATCGATCACTACCTTGTTTATATGGATCCAAACAACACTCGTTTGAACTGAGATTGATCAGAGACATTGTTGAGGTGATAAGTAAGCCCTTGTGTAAATTTGGCGGCAATTTGACTTGTAGATTTTAAGTTATGATTGATCCAAGTTTGTATTTATAGTTGACTATCGAGTTCGTATCGATCCATGTTCGAATCGATCACTTCGTATCGATGCTTGTGCGTATCGATCAGCTGACGTGGAGCGATAGTCCAGGAGAGTTCCACTTTTCATGCTGCACGACCACTTCTTCCACTTGATTGTGTCTTCATCGTATCGATCATATGCCACTACTTTCGTATCGATGCTGGCATGTACTCTTCATATCGGTCATTCTATGTTGTCTTCGTATTGATGACTGTGGGTTGCTTCGTATCGATGGGAAGAGTTTGCTTCGTATTGATCATCTGGTTGATCGATACAAAACATACATCAACATGGATCGATAAGAAGTTAATGATTATTGAGCAATAGGCTTTGATCGATCTAAGAGATGCATTTGCCTGATAGATACGAAAGGAATGAGTGCAAACCTGATGGATACGAAGGAGAATAGAGGGTAATGGATACGAACTGAAGCTACCTCGAGGGATGGATACGAAATTGTATGGATACGAATGAGGTTGATTTTTCTAATCTCCATCGATCCATATCTTGAGCATACGAACTTCGACTGACCTGAAATTAGGAACATTGGCTTTTATAGCTTTGCTTGTCATATTATGTGAACTGTAGCTCAATCTGGACTCGGAAAAAATTCGCTAGTATCTGTAGTGAACTTGTGTTGTCGATTAGTTAAATCCGCATGTACGTTGCCTTGTCACAAGGCGGGTTAACACTTTTCCCCCCAAAACATGCCTTGCGATTGGAAGTTGTGTTTTGTAGTGCCAAAAGCTGGATGTTCATATCCTGTTGATGACCTGTAAAAAGATTGATAATCTTGCTTGATTGCGAAAAGCGATCGTTCGAGATCGTATGCCGTTCGAGGCGATAAATGACCATTCCCGGTTGAATGCCGTTCGAGGTGAATTGTGGCCATTCGAGGCCGGGTGCCGTACGAGGCAAATTGTGACCATTCGTCCTCAGGTGTCGTTCGAGGTTAATTGTGACCATTCACGTTTGAGTGTCGTTTGAGGCGAATTGCGATCGTTAGCGATCTTATTTTCGAATTATAAACATCAGAATTACATTCAAATGAGTCTTACAATAAAATTATCCAACTAAATCAAGTTCAGATGTAAAAAATAGAAAACAAAAGCAAAACCGAAACATTAAAGTGCAAATACCTCCATTCTTGCGGTTTATAGCCATCACAGAGTATGCCTGAGGACCGTTTGTGATCCCATAGAAGTGTAAGCAACTTAACCATGTTAGCGTGGAGTTTGCTACTTATTTGTCATTGTTCCAATCAGTTGATGATAAGATGACGATGCCTAGATCCGGAGTCGTCCTCATTTGATGCAGATGGTGGTTGCTCCTGCTCCACCGCCTTTGCTCGCCTTTTCACATACTGCAACAGCATGTCATTCCTGATATGTCCTTCGACCTCGTCCCTCAAATGCCTGCAATAATTCATGTTATGGACATTTAGCTCGTGGAATGGGTAATATTTGTCCAATTTCTTTTCATTATTGGCTGGATCCCTCCTTATTGGCCTTCGGTTGGGAACCTACCCCCTTGTGTCTTGGTAGATCCATTCTAAAGTCTCGCTCAGCTCCGAATAAGAGGTAATTCTTGGCTCCTTTTGCGGTTGCCTCAACTCGTCAAAGCTGTTCTCTACTTTTCGCTTCCCTTTATCCTTGTTCGAATCTTTCCTGGGCGGATCCTCGCCTTTGTCTACATAAACATCAACTTTATCTCCTTCTTCTCTCTCAGTCTGTGCATCCTCTTGCCATACGAACCTATTTTCCTCATGGTAAAATTCTCCTAGATCCATAGGTGGATCCCTCGTCAATGAATTCTTGAATTCCATGCCATCAGCTATGCTAGATAAAGCTTCCATCAAAACCATGGATGGATTTGGCCGATCCACTGATGCCGCCGCTGCATTAAATCATGTTGGAAAACTCCTCAAAGATTCCAAGTTTTCTGCTTCATTTTTGTCAAACTCATCACGTTCTTGGGCCTCAAGATGTAAACTTTGAACTGCCTCATAAACTTCTCAATCAACTTGATCCATGTTCCAACGGAGTCGCTTTCTAATTGTCTGAACCACGGCGCTGCTATATTCGTCAAATGCAATGGGAAACTCCATGCCATGACTTCCTTCGATGCCCCCAATACCTCTATGTGCCTCATATACCTCATCAGATGAACTGCAAGATCCGTCCTTCTATCATACGTCTCTCGTATTGGTAGCTTGAATTCTGATGGATTCCTAGTCTGCCTAACTACGGGAGCAAAGGGGCTCTTGTTCACATCTTCCAGATCTCTATTCACCAATCCTCCTCTCAAGGCTTGTCTGACCATTTCCGCCAATCTTCCACTGTCATCAAGTGGTGGTCCTTGTCCGCTGCCTCCGATCTGCCTCCCGAGTTCACGAGGGAATCCTGGAATCTGCTCTCCTAAACGAGCATCCATTCCTCTATCAATGCCATGTTGCACAGTACTGCCTGGTATCCTGCTTAAGATTGGATCAACATGCTCCGGGGGCGTGCCTCCTAGCTCAGGGGCTATTCCTAATGGTCTCACTCTATTCTGAACCGGTTGCTCCATGCTCCTAATCTCTATTTCCAGCACTTCCCGTAGTTGCTTTCTCTTGATTCTACGCTCTAGCTTGTCCAATCTGCTGCAGTAGGTTCTACATCAACTCCTCCTGCCTTTTCAGCATCCAACATCATCTCCATCCCGTCTCTGGTGATGAAAACTGAATTTTGATCAGCTCCCGAAGATGCCTTCTAGCTTCCTTCATGCTGACTCCTTTCCGCTCTTTGTCTCCTTGTTGATTGTTTTGTCGTAGCTTTCCAAATCCAAGTCCTTAAGCCTTCAGATCCAAACTCCAAGCTATAGAATCCCTGAGCGCTAGCCTTCTCGGTGAAAGTACCAAAATGTTTGCGCCAAAGTTGGTCACAAGCTCCTAATTGCAAATGAAAGCACCAATTCACAATCTTAAATCATAGATAGACAAAACGTAGAGGATATGAATATGATGAACACTCAAAATTTCAAAGGAAAGTAGTAAAAAGACAGGGTTTATAGTTGTTCAGTGTTGTAGCCTACGTCCACTTTAAATGATTTGATCTTTATTGCTGATTACTAATGGATTAAAATAGAGAATAACCCAAACACTCAAATTACAATGGATCTTCAGTAGTGTAACAGTGTAATGGAGTCAAAAGTCCATATTATGAAGGCATAGGGCTGCTATTTATAGGCATAGTCTGGAAATATCCAACTTAGATCTTGGAATACCACTTCTCCCACGTGGGTGGGCCCACTTGATTGATCTGAGGTCATTTGGGATCGATCACTACCTTGTTCGTAATGATCCAAACAACACCCGTTTAAGCTGAGATTGATCAGAGACATTGTTGAGGTGATAAGTAAGCTCCTGTGAAAATTTGGTGTTTGACTTGTAGATTTTGAGTTATGATCGATCCAAGTTTGTATTTGCAGTGGATGTCGAGTTCGTATCGATCCATGTTCGAATAGATCACTTCGTATCGATGCTTATGCATATCGATCAGGTGACATGGAGCGATTGTCTAGGAGAGATCCACTTTTCATGCCGCACGACCGCTTCCTCCACTTGATCGTGTCCATCATATGCCACTACATTCGTATCGATGCTGGCATGTCCTCTTCTTGTCGATTATTCGGTGTTGTCTTCTTATCGATGACTATAGGCTGCTTCGTATTGATGGGAAGAGTTGTTTCATATCGATCATCTGGTTGATCGACACAAAACATACATCAACATGGATCGATACGAAGTGCATGATTGTCGAGCAATGGCCCTTGATCGATATGAGAGATGCATCTGCCTGATGGATACGAAAGGAATGAGTGCAAACTTGATGGACACGAAGGAGAAAGGAGGGTAATGGATATGAACTGAAGCTTCCTCGAGGGATGGATATGAAATCGTATGGACACGAATGAGGTTGATTTTCTTTATCTCGATCGATCCGTATTTTGAGCATATGAACTCCAATTGACCTGAAATTTGGATTATTGGCTTTCATAGCTTTGTTTATCGTATTATGTGAATTGTAGCTCGATACGGATTTGGACAAAATTCGCCAGTATCCGTAGCGAACTTGTGTTGTCGATTGGGTTAAGTCCGCCTGTACGTTGCCGTGCCAAAAGGCTGGTTAACATATAAGAATATCATCTATGAAAACCAACACGAATCTATCCAAGTGCTCTCAGAAAATTCAGTTCATCAAGTACACAAAGAATGTCGACGCATTAGTGAGTTCGATCGGCATAACTAACCGTTCGTATAACCCATACCTTATTCTAAACACCATTAAAGGTATACTATCTTCTGCCACTCTAAGATAATGAAAACCTACAGCGAAATCCATCTGAGAGAATATCTTGCCTCCACTCAAATGATCGAGAAAATCTTCAGTTCTTGGAAACGGATATCGATTCTTTATCGTCTTCTCATTCAACTTATGATAATTGATACATGGCCTTAACGATCCATCCGGCTTCTTAGCAAATGTTGCAGCTGCTCCCTAAGGCAAACTGCTCAGTCTAATAAAAATCTTGCCTTCCAAATCCACCAACTAAGCTTTTAACTCCCTCGTCTCGGTAGGTGTCATCCTCCTTGGCAGCTTACTTACCGATTCGCCCTAGGCACTAAATCTATCCGAAACTCAATGGTTCGTTTCGGTGGCAATCCTACTACCCGCTCGAAGACATCTGCGATTTCTCTAACCATGAGAATGCGATTTAACCCAACCTCTAACTCCATAACTCCCAACAAAGTATTCACCTCATAGCTTGGGTTTTCTATGGTATAAACTATCCGATTAGTATAGTCCGGGTGCCTAAGTGATATTTTCCTATCTTGGATAAATATCCTAGCATCATATTCACTTAACCAATCCATACCCAATATAGTTACGAACTCTACAAAGTCAAATACATGAAAATTGCACACAAAAGTATGGCCTAACAAGTCAAACTCTAATTGGTCACATCTCAACCCTAGAGTTGCATACCCTCCTATTGGGTTCGTAACCCGTAAGGAAGTAACTAAATATGTGGGTTCTAGGTTAAGCTTATCTACCAAACATCGAGATATAAAAGAATGCAATGCACCAGTATCAAATAAAACGCTAACAAACATACCATGGATCTAATGCGTACCTCCCAACACTGATTTTCCTTTATCCTGGGCCGTTGGTTTTGAAGTAGCAGGCTCCAATGCAAATACTCGGCCCTTTTCTCCTTTAGCTGGCTTTTTGCACTAGTTCTAATAGTGAATGATTTGATCAAAATTAAAGCACTTGACGTTCTTCTTTCCAATCGCCCCTTTCCTTTTCCCTTTCCAATACGACACTCATGTGGACAATGTCCTTTCTTGTCGCACTTATAGCAGATCATCTCAGACTTCCCTTTCTTTGTTGCTCCTCCTTTCTGAGCATTCTTCTTATGGAAAAACTTTCTCTTTTGGCCTTGTCCAATCTGGACCTCCTTTTCCTTCTTCTTCTCCAAACAAGCTAACATCTCTTTGTGTCTTAACGCCATCTCCACTATCACATCACATGGATCTCTGATATGCGATAAAGTAGCCCTCGCCAACTTTGGCTTCAAACCTCTAATAAACTTTTCATTCCTTTTCATCACTGTGTCAACAGTGGCATATCCATACCGGGCTAACTCCTCGAACCTTCTAGCATACTCAAGAACTAAAATCTCCATTTGTTCTAGCTCGGCAAACTTTCTAATCAATAAAGACTACACCATTACTGACATGAACCTTTCTTGAAACCTCCTCCTAAACTCTTCCCACATCGTAGCCTATTCATTCACACCAGCAGTTACAGTATTCTACCAAAACAAAGCAACTCCCTGAAGCTTTCTTGAGGAAAGTATCCTTTTCTGCATGTCCTTGAGCCCTAAATCAACAAATATCCTTTCACGGTGCAATAACCAGTTCTCTGCTTCTATAGCATCCTCCGTTCCCACAAACAACCTCCCTCCAAGCCTAACATAGTCTCTACTCAAATTACCATAGTGGTTAACTGGTGGAACTTCTTGAACTCCTCCCATAGCATTTCCTTCTACAACCCCACAACGATCCCAGCTTGCATCATGTTCATGAAAAATTGATACATAGCCCCCGTATCTACTTGTAGGACTCCAATGTTAGGAATGCAGATTACAGATCTTAAGGCTAGAATAACACTAGAGGGGGGTGAATAGTATTTTGTGTATTTAATAAATCTTTTTCAAACTTATGTAATTTAATCACCAACAAATGCAATAAACAGACACAGATATAATCACAGAATCAGACACAGATGCAAATAATAAGTAAAAGCAGTAAAGGAAAGAATACACCAGGATTTTATACTGATTCGGAGTTATCCTACATCCAGTCCCGTATAATTATAACGATTTCTTTTCAAAATAATCTTCCAGATTTCACCCTCGATTTCAAGGCCATGAGGTACACCCTCCTGTATTCGAGTTCGAGGAAAACTCTCTTGATTTACCAGGCCATAAGATCACCAAATCGATTTTCGGGGCAATAATCACACCCAATTGATTTCAAGGCTCAACCTCACCTTTTACTCGATAGTTTGATTTACAACTAATCCTATAACTCTGAATAGCACTGAGATCTAATGGAGAGAGTGGCAGAGAATCAAACAAGAGATAATCAAGTTCAATTCACTTGGTATTTCAGAAGAGTATAGTTTGAGATACTTTAGAATAAATGTGGAAGATGAAGAGGAGAGAAAGTGAATGAAAATATGGTAAATATTCGTTTAGAACTTACTGATATTTATAGAGATCAACAGCCATATCTATCCATGAAAGGATAAGATGAATAGACACTTCTTTTAAAATTTGAAATTTGAAAATTAATGGGCACCATGTCGACATGAGGGGTAGGAGTATGTCGACATGCTCTAGGCCAAAATGGTGGTTTTGATTTTCTTATTAAAATTGGTTTCTATAATTTTTCAAAACAATTTCTAAACTTTTATAAATATACGTGAATATAGTTTAAATATATAAAAGAGTTTAGAAAGTAATTTTTAATATATAATCTTGATCTATAAGGTGATTCAAAATCTGAGTATATAAATATTTAAAAGCTAAATATTAAAACAAGAGATAGTTTAAAATCAAGGACAAGTTTGAAATCAAAATATTAAAAATGATAAAAATAGTTTTGAGGCTAAAGTATTTCAAACATGAGAGATGTCTTTTTGAAAAGAAGGTTTTGAAAACATTTTTTAAAATAAGAGATATATTTTGGAAAAGCATTTTCATAAAATTAGTGGATATCAAAAAAAGACCACTATATTAGATATTATCGTGGGTTCCATCCCACTAGGGTTCCTTCCCTTTAACAGGCTCGAAGTGGATTCCATTCCACGAATAAATTTCGAATAAAGATGTAAGTGCTTTCAAGAAATTCTAACATAATTCTAGACTCAATACTTATCTTGTATTTTGAAATATTGAACTCTTGATATCTTGATACTCATCAGTCTTCAATCTCGATATCTTCGATCTTTAAATTCATCAGTCTTGTATCTTTATACTATACAGTCTTCATTCTTGGTACCTGCATGCTTATATCCTGCATATACATATATATCTAAATTATAATGTTAGTATTTATATTTTATAATAAGTCCTAAGGTTGTTGTCATCAAAACCATCCTTCTCAAGGACTAACAATCTCCCCATTTTTGATGATGATAACTTATGTTTATAAAATATACTTCACCTTTACTCTAACTCCCCCTAAAACTAATAACTCCCCCTAAAACCAATGACTCCCCCTTAATCTAAGCCTAACTACTCTAACTACTCTATTTTATAATTCTCCTCCTTTGTCATCAACAATAACTAATCCTATACTAATATAACTCCCCCGTAATCTTATACTAGAGTACCTATGACACATTAAGATGGAATATATATATAATAACATGAGTTACTTAATGAAAACATAACAAATATGATAGTTTAAATCCAATAACCATATATTATGTTTCATATAATTTTGTACATTCCATTCAACCAAATTTATTCTAATCAAAGCAAATCAAATGAAATAATTCAAATCAAATAATTCAAATCAAATAATTGAAAAACAAGCAATTCAAACCATACGGAGATTAAATAATTTTAGGAACTTCAATCCATCCTTCTTCTCCAAAAATATGATCCCTTTTAATATCTTTTCAATCTTCATTATCTTGAATCAAAGTTCCTTCAGGATTTGCATTGAAATCTTCTTTGTTTAGAGTAGAAATCATCCAATGGAGGGCATCTAAATGTTTCTCTTGTTCTTTTATCATCTGCATTTGACTTGGTTCTAAGTGCCTTTGATTGCGGAGAATAAAAGTAAGTATATTCTTGAATGGCTTGAGAGTTTCTTCAAGATTTTCACTTAGGGTTTGAGAAGAGGATGTCATTTTTGGTAAATAGTTAAAAGATGCAAATAGAGATGAGTGGAAATAAAGAGTTTACAAATTTTTGGAAGAAATGGGTGTTTAAATAGGCAGGAGTTCGTTTATAATGAATAGACACAAGTTAGTTATTTTAAATTCAAAATTTTAAAAATAACTAAATCAGACTGTTATATGTCGACATAGGATATTGGGGTATGTCGACATGGGTGTGTTGATTTATGTGTCTTCTTTGTTTTATGCATAAGTATGTATATATATATAAACTTATATACTATACTATCATTTATTCCAGAAACACGATAAGGTATGAAAACAAAAAATAGATAAATTTAAAGTTATATGAGCTATTACAAGAGATACTTCATAACATGATAAAAGATCAATACAAGTTCATACCCCGATCAATACAAGTATGTTACTATAGCGTTATCCTATATGCCGATCTTAACTTTAATTTCTAAGGATTATGTTTTCAAAAATCATTTTTAGTGAAAGTATTTCATAAACTTATGCTATGCAAGTTGTAACATCCCCTATCTAGAGGTCCAAAGCTAAGCGCTACAGATGCTACAGTCATCTATAGTATTAACTTTCGACGACTAAATACGGCTATGTTAATGGTATCTATAATATCAGAAGTACTTGAATATGAAATAACTCACAAAATTTAAAACAACGTTTCTTCATTACATTTCAAAACACATGTTTCATATTCACATTACACAATCCCAAAATGTTTCCTAGGCAATGATAAAATACACATATTACAAAATACGCCAAGAGTGACATATGAAGATGCCCCCTTGGACGATCAGAGTCATAACTAGCTCAATACACAGCGGAAATAAACATAAAACAAAGAACTGCAACTGCTAAATTGCTATCCGTTAGCCTCCTCCTCACCTCCGATAGCTTTATTCGTCATCCTAATAAAACCTGAAAAGCCTCCACCCTCAGCTTACTCAAATCAATTTTTAGCACCCAAAAGTTTAAGGGGAAAACATAAACTTTGAGTCAAACATAAAGCCTAGTGTGAATAATTTTTATACATATCGTTTATTTAATGTTAAGTGAGACCATGGCGCTTAGCAGAATGGGATTCCTCTCACTAACATCCTTTTAGAATATATATTATTCAAATCCTAATCCTGCAACCAAAACTGGTTAAAATTGTAAAGTATTATTATGTAAACATACATATTAGGTAACAAGTGGACTATCTGTCCGACCATTGTAGTTTTGTTTGGCTTACTTTTAACCTTTGGCTGACTCGGGCCTGCTAGACAATATAAAATATTTATCTAACATCCGTTATACATTCCTCTTCTGGACGGTCTGTCTTTAACTATCTATTAAATACTTCTCTTCTAGATGAAATGTCCCTACATCTCCTAGGGTCACCTGATCCTAATGGTTTTGTGGGCTTACTAATAACCTATCTGTATATAGACATATATTCCATTTTGTGTGTAATCATAATTTTGGTCTTACCTATGACAAAGCCCTACACACTGGAATTTTGGACTAAATTAGCTAGGGACAATAGTTAATGTATAGGATGTGACCCAATACCAGTCCCATCTAGTATTCTAATATCTGAGTCATTTTACGTAGGATGCCTTCCCAAAATTTTCCTTGAAAACCTTTTCACCTGAAATTGATTTAATATCTTTTAAACTAAACATAAAATTGAAAACATTTATACACTTTGCTTTAATCAAATCACCTTGTCGTGTTATATAGACATACACACACACACACCCACCCAAAACTTTGTCGATGAATATATTTAACTTTTGAAAGTACCCCTTTCCAATCCATTGAAAGCATCTCTTTCAAAACCAAGCAAAACCCTTTATTTCTTGTAGGCCGAAAGGCCAAAACCTTCCTGTCAAAACCATCATCAAAAGCTATTGAAACCCTTGAAAAATCTTCCTTTCGAAAGCTTTAAAACCTTAGACGTTTTTTTTAAAACACTTTTAAAACTGCCTTTCGGCACCTTTGGAAAAACTTTCCTTTTAACCTTTTGAAACCATTGGGAACCACCTCTTAGAAACCTTTCTTTAAACCTTTCGAAAGCATTGGGGAAGCACCTCTTCGAGACCATCGTTTGAAACCTTTCCAAAGCGTAAAACCTTTGAAAACGGCAAACCATTCGAAAGCATTTGGGTTCAATTTAAAACATGTGGAAAACGCCTTTCGAAACCATCCAAAATTTACCCTTTCGAAACCTTTGAAAACCGTCTCGGTCGAAAACATTTGGAATATGCCTTCAAGTAGAGAAGAAGAATCTGAAACCTATTAGAGTTGAAAGCATTCCTTTCAAAATCTATTCTTAAGTAGGAAGTGATGGTGTCGAAACCATACTTCTGAAAGCATCGGAAAAGCGGTAGGGTTTCATAAAAGCAAGTATACCCTTTTGAAGGCATTTCTTCGAAAGGTAAGAAGCGACAGCTAAAAGGGCTTCGACTTAGTCAAAAAATGATATTTAGTAATAAAGGTGCAACCTCCTTAAAACCATTTCTTCAAACCAATTAATCCATTCGAAAGCCAACCAAATCGAAAGCAACATAGTCGAAAGCAAAGCAGGCGCATTTTTCACTTTAAAACAAATGCGTGCTTCAATCCCTTCGGAACCCCAGGGTTTGGACCTCATACCTACCATGTTCTTTCCAGTTCACTATGCACCAAGCCTTTGATGCCATGCGCGTTGGTTTCATTAATGATGGAGGCAAAGGGACTAAGTCGAAAGTCATCTATGTTGGAACCATGGTGCCGAAAGTGGCAAAACAGGCTAATAACAAGAAAATTTTGTCTTTAGCTAAAAAGAGAAAATACTTTTTGACTAACCTGCTAGGTTTGCTAAAATCTTGTTGGTTGCTTAATTTTATTTTCTAAAAGTGCTGCCATAATTTCAAAAATACACAATATTTTTATTTTATAAAATACCCTTCTCCTTTTATAAATTTATAAATATGTAAGTCCCATAACTTAAATAATTTTATACATTCATCAATCCACTTTGGAAAATTCTAAAAAAAAATTCCAGAAAATCTTTTTCAATATGTTTTCTAACATATGTAAATTTCAGACCTAAATAATTAATTATTTAACCGTAAATAATTTATAACCCAATAAATCATTTTCTTCACTATAAAATTTATATAAAATCCACATTAATTAAAAAAATTATAAAAATTGAAATGCATTTCTACAATATCATTTTTGATCAATATCTTAATTCGCAAGGCATTTGGATGTTATTAAATAGGGTTTTCACATCAAAACATATCATAAAATCTATATGAATAAGCATAAACCATCAACAAGCATATATAATTATTTAATCATTCAAAAATATGGCATAATCATGCAAAAGTTCGGATTTTACCTCAAAGCTGAAAATCATTAAGAAAAATGAGATGTGGTCATTATTCACATTAGCTTTATAATTTAGGATATGAGACTTGATCTTGATTAATTGATTTGATTCTTCTCTTAAATCCTAGATTTATCTTTTCTTGAGATTTCTAATGGTGGCCAGCCTTGGAAGTGTTTTTGTTTGAGAAAATATGAAATGAATGTGTGTTTGATTTCCTAAGGGTTTAGGCGAAAATTTAATCATTTTCCTATTTTGCCCTCCCTTATTTCCTAACACCTTAATTCTTCGATTCATTATTTACTCATTAACATGGCACAATTATCCCTTAATTAATTCATAATTCTCAATCCATTAATCAATCCCACATTATTTGAATTAATTTAACTAATTAAATATGCTAAATAATGTTACTAAAAATATGGGGTGTTACAGTTTTGAGAAACATAAGAATCTAGTGGGAGCCTTATTGGAAAAATGAAATGGTAACATTAACATATCTAATATTGTAAGAACATTAGCTATATAAAGTTAAATAATCTATATCGATAAATTTATGCAACTAATATAATCGATAAATTGTTTATCAGTTGAAATATACAACTGAACAAAATTAAGATTAACAAGAAACATAAAATATACCCACCTTTAAATCTTTTGGCTTGTTTTCACTTCAAAACCCATGTAAGAGTCAATTTATAAAACAAATAAAACACTATTGCATCAGTCGCTTAAGATTTTATTTTTTCAAGATAGTGTATTGTCTTTTATGAGTTTTGAACTCTTCATAAATATAAGAACATGGAATATTATCCATATCTAGTCACATATAAATGTTATATGGTGAACGGTCGTAGTTCATTTTATACAAAATTTCAATGAAACTAGTTCATTGAAAATAAGCTAATAAACTGTAATGCGAAATCATGTATTCAATTGATTGATTACAATCAGTATTTCTTTTATTTTTGAATGGTCGACCATGTAGAAAAGAAAAATGAATTTACAAGAGTGGATGTAACATAAGCGCAGTGAGAATGAATAAAATGAATAGTCAACTCTGCTTCATGAAGTTTTATCGAAGATGAGAATTATATAAAATACTAGTAGACACTTAATGTCTAATGGCAAATGTAATTTTTATTTCAATTATGCTTTTCATATAAAAAAATGTATAACATAAAAGTCATTTCTACGAGTTTAAGACATTTGATCGAAAACTCTTGACTATAAACTGGTAAAAGAAATAAAAAGCCCATAATAAGTAACTGAATGGAGCTTCATATTTCATACGCTATTTTAGTAATGGTGGAAATACTGGGAGAATGCCATATAATACTTATCAGTGTATGCATTAAGGCATAAAAAATTATTTTCATAAATATACAAAATATTATTTGTGAAATAATAATTAATTTCAATATTAACTAAATGTGAAGATGGTTTTATTTTATGATTAATGTTTTGAATAATCATTATAAGATAAAATATATTAGAATAACGGTATTTACTGCATTAGCTACATAACCTAGAAGTATTTAGAAATTCAAAAATTATTTTTTGGGATTATGGATTAAGCCATATCTTTAAGATACAATTTTTAATCTTATGATTATGAATCATATGGTACTAGTGAAGTTTATCTCAAACGATTAAAGGCAAAGCACCCATTCAGTGGGAGCAACAAAATAGTTGATGAACTCTTCGGATTGATGCATGTAGATGCACGCAATTCAAAGTCTAATAGTACCAAAATGCTTTCACATATTTCAGTAAAATAACTGATGAATTATCAGAGAAATGAACATGTGTATTTGATGCACAAGTAGCATAACAATGACAAGTTCATAAAATTCAATATAGAAGCAAAATGCATAACATGCAAAAGTAATTCGATTTGATTGAATATGTGAGAATGATGTAATAGGTTCCAAAGTACCTAAAAAGAATAAGATTCAATCTCAATCACTCCTTCCAATGATACATAATGATATGTCGATAAGGAGTAACCAGACTTTTTTGGACAAAGTACGATGACGATGAGTGAAGTTGAGTTAACTTCTTTCTGTAAGTTCGTGTACTTTAGACTAAGTACATAAGATTAAATCTAATTTCACCTAAGAGTTTGTAAGAAATGACCTCAATATATCCTAGGTTAAGGAGTTGACAGGTTGTGTGAGTTGAGAGACTGTAGTACTTGTTCGTGAGGGATCATGTGTGAACCACCCCAACGGAGTTTGCGACGGATCAATATTGGTTGACCTATTTATGTTACGGATGTAAGTGTCATAAACAAATAGCTAAATCAGTTTTATACACGAATAGAAGGAAATTCATAAAATGTTTATGAATACTTAATCCTTGAACTGAGAAACAATTGTTGTTTCACGAAATGTCAACTTCACAACGAAGGAATTTCTTTTAGAAATTACTTGTAGTAAAATAGATTTGGATATGATCCAACGATAAAACTAATTTCGAAGGATGAAATGAAATTAGCCAAACCAAATAGATATGACACATTAGAATGTATAATAATAAATCCCATACATTGAAGAGAAATTACAAATTTTATTGATATCCAAGAAAAGAATTTCCTCAGTTGTAAATAAGCTATTAAGACTATTAACTCTACCATATGGTATGATGTGAAAATCCAAAATGGATTCCATTTAAAATCATTTTAGATTGGTTGTCTAATTCTCGGTATAGGATTTGAAAAAACATCTTATATAATCAGTGTAAAACAATGTTGGGAATGTCCCAAAATAGTTTACAAAGACACTATATTAAATTGTTTAATATGTAGCATGTAAGATGAGTTCCTTATGCATTAACAACAAGAATTATCATACATGCTATATTGTCTAAAATATCACACTTTTCTTTTGTATGTGATACATGGAGCAAGTATCGAGTCCTAATTTAGAACATTAAATGATATTTAGAATTTTTTCGAATATTTGAGAAATACGAGAGAATTGTTTATAGAAATAACATACTCCTTATATAGGAGTGCACGAACTCGAACTTCATAAGTGATACTGAGTATAATATGTCGATCCTCAATTCATGTGTAAACTTAAGTTAAGAACTTTAATTTGGAATTTTTCCAAATAATAAGTAGTGGTTGATTCAACCAAAAGGTTAGTGCAATGTAAGAAGTATAAATAAATGTGAAAATTTATAATTGAGCCAAGGGTGATTTCGGTTGTTGAGAATCCAACGACATTATTATGTGATAACAATATTGTAATACATTTCGTAAAAACGTAAAGCTCACTAGAAGTCGAGAGACATACTTTGAAAAGTTCCACATGATAAATGCAGTTTATCGGCATCGAAGATAGTTGATTGACATGGTAGATAATTAAAATAAAGTGGCATGCCCGTTCACTAAGGGACAAACCTAATTATTTTTTGAGAAAACCGACTGATGAAGTTGGAATAAGACTCCATAATTGATCCAAAGTGGAAGTAGGAGATTGATAGAGTTATGAGTATGTTTTAGTGGCAATTATGTAATTTTCTACATATATATATAACTCTGTGACTAATCTTATTCAAAATAAAAGGTGTTTTCCTTTCTATAATATACTTGTTATACAGCAATATAGATAATTAAGTAATTAATTTAATGTGTATATATGGGAATTCCTTAAATGGTACGTTATGTGATAGTAATTACAAAGTTTTGTAATTATGAGAATTTTATCACATTGAAAATAACTTATTGTTTTAAATTAACCATGTCAAGATGTTTCGAAAAAGGATATCGATTCATCCATTAAATTAGAGTAAGTAACACCATCCAAATGTTGGGCAGTGTATTTCTCGTGGTTGCTAGCGACACTAAGGGGTTACGTACTCATAGTTATTGGATAACTATGGAATGACTCACTCAAGAGTTTTATGTTGGTAAATATATCTAAGGTAAAATAGAGAATTTTGAAGTGACGATGTTGTACAGTTCTCTTGACTTGAGAATACCGTTGAACTTTAATGTGGACACTCCACTGTTATATGGGGTTAGTATCACGATTAACCGTGGTTAACTCAAAGTTAAAATCTCTGGCTAGAGGATTACAGTTAATAATAAATATTATTATTGAATCAAGGACTTTGTTTTTGGATTTACAAAGTTCAATAGGCATGATGTTGGAATCTTGGCCCAAACCGAGTTCCATAAATCCTGATGTGATATAGTTTGACGAAGAGAATTGGTGTAAATAATCATTACTTCTAAGAATTGCTTATAATAAGTAAAATTTGGTTTTACCAAAAGAACGAGTAAACGATAAATTCTACCAGCAAATACTAGCTATGGTGATATGTGGACGTTAATAATCGAATTATTCGATAGGAATCGCTAACTAAATTTACATCTTTGAGTCGCACAACCATAATGACGAATACTCCAAATAAACCACATGATTTCATTAATTTATAATCGTTGTATAATTAAATTAATTAATAGTCATTTGAGGCTCATTATGCCTCCATGTTTGGCTGGCCACAATAGAGGAGGGAGGATAAGTTTTCAAAAGAACTAAAAAAGGGAAAATAATAATATAAAGAAGGAAAAGGCATCTCTTTAACAAGAATTCTTTATTATCATTCTATTTCATAACTTGATGGCTCTCTCCTTCCTCTTTAATGGCTAAAAATTTTAGAGCTTCCATGGATATTTTTCCCAACAATAAATACAAATAAAATCTATTTTATAATGGTGGTTTTTTCCTCTTCATCTTTGCAACATATGGTAAGATTTAGGAGCCATCGTTCATCATTTAAGATGCATTCTTTTTGGCTACATATCAATGACTTTTACATACCACATTTACTTTATGCTTATATATCTAACATGGATTGAATCTCTTTTTGTCCGTTAATAATATTTGTTCATGATGTTATTTTTTTGATTTAGATCCAAATTTATGATATACCCTTTCTAATCACATGTTCACCTTGTTAACATTAGATGTAACACAAGTAACATTTTAGTTAATTAGTTATTCGTATTGTTTAGATCTGAACTTCATAATAAATTTATATATGCTTAAGTTGTCCTTTTTGTTCTTGTTTTTGGAAACTATTGTTTAACAATTTGATTGAAATCTAATGTTAAATAAATTAATAATATTTTTATTGCTTTATATATATATTCAAACCTGAACAAAATAAATATGTTATTTATTTGAAATCATTTGGAACTTGAGTATAAGTTTTGTATGGTTGTTGTTTTGAACATAATTCTTTTCATCATTGTATACTTTAATTTGAAAGTTAAAAAAACATCATAAGTGGACTTTTATGTAAAATGTCACGCGCCATTTTGATCCCTTTTTTAGTTAAGGTTGGATTAACAACATCAAAAAGGCAATTTCCTCACGGTTATAAGCGTGACAAAACTAATTTGTTACGGTTATAACCGTGAAAATAGGTACCGTAGGCAAATTCAGTCACACTTTTGCTCACGGTTATAACCGTGATAAAAATAGTAATTTCTCACGCTTATAACCGTTATAAATTTAGATATTATCACACTTATAACCGTGACAGAACAGTATTTACTCACAGTTATAATCGTGATAAAATAGTTATTACAAATGCTTATAACCGTGGGAAATTTAGATAGTATCACACTTATAACCGTGACGGAACAATAGTTTCTAACATTTATAACCATTACCGAAAAGGAAACTCTAACGCTTATAACCGTGACAAATGCAAATTATATCACAGTTATAACCATTACGAAAGGTTATTTTCTAAAACTTATAACTGTGATAACTAAACAGTATCAAACAAACTATATAGCACCAATATTTTATTACAGCTACAAACAATCTACACAAAAAATATATAGTATTAACATTAAGAAAACATACGATCAATAATTAGAAAAACACCAAACATTTATGTTTCATACAAATACCACAAAGGATACTTCATACCAACACCACAAATTATAGCATGAAAGCAATTTGTCTATGCATTCAAGAACTGCCTTTCTAAGCTCAAGACCATCATCAACAGTATGTTTGAAAGGACCGAAATCCACTGTCCTTATCAGTTCTTTCTGTAACAATGAGAAAAGGAGTTATTTTACAAGTCAATGCCTAATATCACTTGATAGGGTAATTATCATGCTACTTGTTCCTTGTAAATTTGAATATAAAGGTGTATATCATTACATTTCACTGTCATTGAAAATAAAATTATTGACTAGCAATCATGTGATAGATATTTCTTTTCTTCTATATACATGCATTTGAAAGCTTAGGAAATTATTGACTAGCAATCATTTCACCGTCCTTATGCATTGGAAATTCGTCATGCTAAAATGCATAATTTTATTTTATTTAGAAAAAAATACTAACTATTTAACACAAAAAAATTAGAATGTCTTATACTACAGATCAAGATATACCTTTATAACAGTCTGATCATAGAGCAGAGGTAAAAGCTTAGGAAGGACTTGCTTTTTAATGGAAATGTTTATGTGTTCACAGTTAGACACAAATTGATAATTTCACCTGAAAAATTTATGAGCAGATTCAACATTCCAAACCAGGAAATAATCAGCGACCATTTTGCACCAAAAAGATCAAATAATTTTTTCTATACGTTTTATATTGTAAATAAATTCCTTTATACTGTAACTAAATTCCTTTGTTCTTTTAAAATGTAAAAGTTTTACTTGTATACGATATCATATATCAGAAGATATATCAGACAAGTGCACTAAATTTCATGATTTTAGGATTAAAAGACAATGACATCTGAAAAGATAAAGGCATAGAGAATGAATGGACCAGAGATGAACAAATGTTCAAATCTACTAATTAAATAATATACGGTTACCAGACATGAAGAATGTAGGTTGCGTAATCTCTCTTACAGTGGACTCCTTGAGCATGTTGACCTTCAAAGTTAAAGAAAACCTATAAATGATGAACGTATAGTATATGTTAGCACAGCAGAAAAGCAAGCAGGAAAAACCTTCCGATTTATTCATGCCCATTGAATATTATCAACATGCTCTTCAATGAATGTTCTGATCAACATATTCAGGTGAGTGAATATCACACACTTCTATACTCTAAACATATAAATTATCTATCATTTGTGTTGTGTTTGCTGCAACTTCAAAAACCACGAGACCATAATCTATTTCAAAGTAGAGTTTTTAAAAATGAAAGTAAGGCCAAGAACATGTGCTGTCACATTCACAGCCCTATATTTCATGTTCTATATTTTTTTTCTTTCGTTTTTTTAAAGAATAATATTTCCTTTACTTTGTTTACTTTTGTGGATAACATTTTCCCTAGTGATCACCATGTCTTCACCTATTTCTATATTTTTGCTTAAGTGCTTGTGGCCTGGAACTATGCTTACCCTCCATGTGCATTTCATAAAGCCTTCATAAGCAATAAAGCCTTTATAAGGTTAACATGTGCATGAACGTTTCCAGTGTGTATGCATGCGTTCTAAATGAGTATTGAGTTTTGAGTTTTATGTATGGATTGTGTCACTTTTGTTTTCCTGGAAACTTTAACTTGTGCTCCTGTTATGTTTAAGAATTTGCTACTTTATACTTTATACTGGTGGTGTGGTATATATCGGTGTATGTGTGAGTGTGTGAAGATAAGGTGTGTGTGTTTGTTATTGGATGGTTGTGTGCATGTATCCAAGTATAAATATTTATGAGTGCTGCTATTTACAAGATACATGTATTTGCATGGGTATTTGTAGATGAAAGTGTGTTTGTTACTAGAGTCTAGCTACTGCATTTTTATTTTGATCAAAAAAAATTTATTCACCCACCAACTATTTATGAATGCATTAATAGAGAACATTTTATTGTCATATATATAAAATAAATCAATTACCAATTATTCAAATATAGACAATGCAATAAACATAACACTTTCCAAAATGAAAAAAGTAAAAAATTAAACATCAAACATAAGCTGCAGCAGGTTTTCTCTAGTCAATGAGTAAAAAAAGTGTACCATATTTCCATACATTTATTACTCATGCATGCTGCTGTTATGCAATTTCAAATTCAAATCATATCAACATAACTTTTACCACCTAACTTCATGAAATATGTAAAATTCAATGGATCTCCAACTATCTTTTATTATACTCCCAATAATATTGTAATTATTTGATTTTCAATATTTAGTTTTATTATTTCCTACCTTTGCAATTTTTAGCTAGGTATGATGCTATACTGATGGCGTTTAAACATTTTTCCAAATATTTTAAGCTAATATGTTGACATATTAGAATTTCAATGAACAAAACTAGATTTGGGAAATAAAGATAAACTGAAGAAAAAGAAATGTACGCTATGAGCTTCACTCCAGTACGTTGACAAAGCTCAGTCATTTTCTGCTGAGGGTGCATGTCAATGACAGAATGTTGCACCTATCAAAATGTCATTGAAACAAAATAAATCAGGTATTAGTAACAACATTATGATGTAACTAGATAGATGTTTCAAAGCATGGGCAATATCTCTACAGATGATGATCTACCTAATTGATGAAGTCCCCAAAGTTTAGCGGGAAGTGCTACATCCTAGAATGGTATATCTATTATTGCCATTCGAATTTAAAATCCAACAATTTAATTAGGTAAAAATGCGTTTGCTGACTTTCGATCGTGTTCAGAAACAACAAACTTCCTATTTTGAATTCAAAACGGAGAGGAAAAAAAGAATCATCGGTATCAATTTCTAAGTTTTCTTGTGATTTGTTAAGTAATCGGGATTTACACAACTGTTCTCCATTATGTCATAAAAGAATGTTTTTTGTCAACCTTCCCTGATTTGAGAAATGAGAAACTTTCTTGAAAAAAAAACAAATAGTTATTATTTTGAAGTAATAGTTCTAATCATATTCACAATTGGAATCTCATTTTTCAACATTCTTGAAAAATAGTTACCTCGTTGCTAACAATTGGAATACCATTTTCCAGGATTATTTGTAAACCTTCAGTGTCAAAATTGGTTAATCCAAGGGTCTTGATTTTACCTGTACACAATTAAATAAATGTATGGTTAAGAAAAATTTACAGTTAGGAACAATATTCACAAAACTATTTCTAGTTGTATATTGGTCTTCTTACCTTCTTCTTTCAAATCAGTAAGGTGTTTCAAAGCATTAAGGTATCCAGAATTTGAATAATCCCACCTTCTTCTTCTTCCAGAAATGCATTGCACAGTATGATTATATCATTATCAAACTAAATTCTAAGTTTCTAACTATATTAAACGAAACTCCAGAACTATACATAATAGGTTTGAGCAACTCCAATCTCACACCCCTCTTATCTTACATATTAGTCTTTTAACAATTAGCTCTGTGTATATGCTGGTGAAGAAGGTTACAATTTTTTAAGATGCTTTTTATGTTAAATAAAGGTACACAATGACATACTGAATCTAACATCTCATTTACAACTCAGTATATGGTAAATATAACATTATATGAATTTATTGGCTTTATAACCATCATCATACATGTGAGCCAGTCAAATAAAGTGTATTGAAAAATAAACCGGTGTTGAACTTCACAAGAGTATTATTACCAAATGAAAATGGAAAACTACAAAGGTAGTACTATTTCCTACCAAGAGAATATTTATCTTATATATCATACCTAGTTTACATTTGAACTTCATAACTTGCACTGAACAAATCTGAAATTTGAGAAAGTTCTACTACAAAGATCAAAGGGATACCAATGAACCTGGAGCATATCTAAGTAAGCAACGTCCATTCTTTTCATCTGAATGTTGATATTTTTCCCCAGATATAACTGCTTTCCATTTTAACTGGTTGGGGAACCCACTTTGTCAAACTGCAACAAGAAAAATGAAAAACATGCCTAAATATATAATAACAAACTAAGTGGTAGTAAAACAAACTAATCTAAAATTCATGTCTTGGGGTATGGTTGTTAAAGAGTTGAAGAAAGAGAGGGAAAAAAAAATTGAACAACTCTCACAATCTGACCCCTTAATCTCTTCAAGCAGTTCTAGAGGGCGCTCACGGCGAACCCTATTGATGAAGTTGCCATACAATTCTTCTACTGGTCCATCTGATAATTTATGTAGTTTTTTTAAAGAAATTGCTTAGGGTTAAATTAAAATAATCCTTACACCACTTAGTATAGAAGCAGACAAAACCTTAAGTGCCCTATTGTTGCATAAAATTTTTTAAAGAAAAGTTAAAACAAATCAAAAAAGAGTCTCCATTCATTTATTCATAAAAAAATTAGATCCTAAAAAAATGTAAATTAAATCCGGCATTCATTTATTCATAAAAAATTTAGATCCTAAAAAAATGTAAATTAAATCCGGCAGACTTCTGATAATAAATTAACGATAGCATGGGTCATGATCATAAAATAGTTTGTATAGAAGCATGAAAAAGAACTTACAGATATCATCCGTATCAAAAGTAGTGAGGCCAGCATCAACATATCGTAGCATCGACTCACCGTCCTTTTCTGCTTCGATATTGCCCCATCCACCTCTTTTCTGCCATATTCCGTTCACAACTTTGCATAGCTCAAGCGAATCATTTTCATTTTTGACCATCGAGTATTTTTTACTCTTTTCTACTTCTTCGTTCGCTTTCAAACATTTGATTGCTCCAAAACAACGAGTTTTATCAATTTCGGGTCTCGATCGTGATGAAAATTTGTTGAAGAAGATGATGTCGTTAGCAAGCACTGCAGCCATTGATGCCGTTTGAGTTTGATGATTCCGATGCAGTCACGTTTATTGATACTTGATAGGGTTTTCAGTACGAAAGAAGTCACTTTGCTTCTTTAATGCAAAGGATGAATACAAATAGGTTTAATTCTTCATTTCTTTTGTGTTTGCATCAATATTTAGTTCCCTGTTAAGTTGTTTCTATTTATGTACTGTTGACAAAGCGTATATGCATACCTAAATTAATGGGAACTATTAATTATGCACATGCAAATTACAATGAACCCGCCTTAATGCGGATTTGAATTGAATAAGAGACAGACGAGGGAAAATGATCTTGAAATTGTCTACATATTTTCTGCTGTTATCTTAAAAGGTAATGTTAATCAAATAACTTATGCTTTGTCTTTTGAAAGCTGTAGTACATTAAAGATTTTGTAGTGGCTTTGTCTATATCATTATAGGTACCACCACTATAACATTGAGAAGATGGGATATGTACTGATAAGTTATTAGAATTTAAACTTAAAGTAGATAAATAACCTTGCAACCAATTCAGTTCGGAATCAAATACTCACACTACCTAACTATTTCTGAAGCCCCGGCACTTTCTTCTCAACCTCACTAGGCCTTGCCCCTGATATTTGGTCATTCTTAGTCAAGATTCTATTTTAGTTCTGAGTTTCTCAACCACAAAAAGGAAAGTTGTTTATATTAGCTGCTATAAACAAACTCGTTGATAAAGATAACATTGTGTTGTAGTAATAACACCTCAATCTCTAATTCATCTTCCGTGGCCCTTTCCTATTGCTTCTTTTGCAACCGTAGTTCCTTTTACCTACGCATCATTATAAAATAACATTTCAAGTCATCAAAACAAAAATGCTTCAGATAATCCAGAAAAGAATCTCAATTTATACCATATTTACTGCGTAAAATAAAAGTTATGTAATAAGGAAAATGTACCAGAGATTCTAGCGATAGAGATTCGCATAAGAAAAGAATACCTAAGATCTATAAGAACACGCACCCTAGATTGGAACAGATGAACAGATTTGATTTGGAAAAAAAGAATTGAATGAAGGAGGCGAACTAAGAAACAAACCCTAGTTCGTACGAAGAGCGAAAGAGGTATGCTAATGCGTTAGAAACAACAGAACTACGATGTAAAGAAAAATTACTAGCTTGCCCTCCTTACATCACCTTATTTACCGAAGTACCAAATATCCTAACGGTTATAAACGTGACAAAGGGAAACAATGAAAATAACCGTTAGTAATTTGTAACGGTTATAATCGTTACAAATTCCAACGAAATAAGTGTTGCAAACTGATTGATTTGGTGTAGTGATTTTATTTTATTAACCTTAATTTTAAACATATATATAATTGTACGTCTTTTTTAACTTAAAGTTTATTAAATAGATCCTTGGGTGAAATCATTAATTTAATTTCAAAATCTTATTAATTAGAACATGTTTTAAGTTTTGATTTCAAAGTGTATAAAATAGTCAATCTTAACTTTAATATGTGTGTGTATAATTGTTATAGATCTATATATTTATTAGTTAAAAACTTGGAAAACAAAGGCATGTGTAATTTAGTTACAAATGTCGTTTAATAATCAATTAACCTAATTAAAGAGAGAGAAATGAAAGGTTTTCTCTCTACATATATAGCTTTATCTTCCCTTAATTAATTATATATGTTAAAGGGGGAAGAAAAAGGTTTCTTTAAAAAAAATTACATGTTTATTTACACATATACATGCTTATTTGTTACACTTGCATAATATTCACTAAAGTATACTTGGATATACTTACTATTTCATGCTATGCATAAATTGCATGGTTACTACCTCTATCGTGACACGTCTATAGCACGTAACTATTATGTAAATTTGGTTATTTCATGTCATAAGCAAGGTTTTCCAAAGTGATTCAAAAACAGAGAATGGACTGAAATAACTGCAATATCAGCTTACCCATACAAACGAAATGCAAAAATAACCTCGCACAAAAGTCCCAAGATATCTAATGAAATAATAATCGATATCGGGTTCTAATGAAATGACCAATTTGAGTGGAGAGAACAAAATCCCACTCAGACCATCAGTCAATCCATACCGCATGTCAGTAACTTACGGATACTCTATTGTATCAAACTTCAATGGGTGATTTTGGTGTGACAATAATCGAAAAACAGCTAATGCAACGACAGTGAACCATAACATGGGTGTGAACAATAACCATAGATAATCGACGTAACAATAATCGATATACGATCAGTGTAACAATTGTTAGAGAATATTGGATTTACCACGTCCAATGGATAATCAATGTAAATAAAATTAATAAACGATCCATGTAACAACAACTGTTAGTGAATGTCGGAGTAACAATGTCCGACAAATAATCAACGTGACAACTGCTAATATTGGATATTAATATGACAACAATCGACCTCTATCCGGACTAATGACATATTGAAAGATATCATCTAATTCGGCTTCAGCAAATTTGTAACCCTAAGATATTTGTGAATTCTGGAAATTATGTTTTAGTGACCATTTTGTGAACCGTATTTGTTTGTAGGACAGCTGTTTAAAAATTTAGGTTTAAAGGACATTTATTTTTTTGGGCCGTTATTTTGTGAAGTAAATTTCGCTCCTCTTTTTTGCGTTTTCACATCTTCACTCTTCGCTCCTCTCCCTTTGTAACAACCCGCATATTTATCGAGTTTGTATTTAAATATTTTATTTAAATATTAACTCGTTAATCGGATTTTGGTCCGAAAAGCTACTTTTTGCAAACGGTCAAATTAGGACTCGAGACCACTTCCATTGAGTTCGAAATGTCGTTTACAACTTTTTAAGTATAAACATCGATAGGTTTGGAGTTAGTGAAATTTCACTAACTTTTCCCGCTTTGGACTTTGGGTTAGTTTAGCCTATTAAGCCCAAGTTCCAACCCTCTTCTCCTCACTCTTCATAAATTTCCTAACTAATCAAGCTTTGGCATTAATGGTGGAAGGAATGGGAAATTAAAATTCCAAAACTCAAATTCAATTGCAATCCATCTTTCTACTCCAAATTCAAGAAGAAGACATTGGATTCAAGCTTCTTGTGCTTAGATAGAAGAAGGATTGATCCTTGCTTGCTTAAAACTTCATTTTCATTGATATTTGGTGCAAAGGTGAGATTTTTACCTCACAATTCTAGCCTATAACTATATTGGACTGTTGGGAATGATTCCCTATCATTTTTGATGCATGTTAGCATTTGGTTTGGATTGGATTGGCGAAAAACTCCAATTTTTAGCGTTTTGGGTGAATTTTCTGCACTTAGGTCGTTCTGGCCGTTTTTAGGTCGTTCGGAGTTAAGTCGTTCGTCCATAAGTCGTGAGTCGTTCACGAGTTAACCCATGAGTCGTTAGGTCGTATGACCCATGAGTCGTTAGGTCGTATGGCCCATGAGTCGTTAGGTCGTATGGCCCATGAGTCGTTAGGTCGTATGGCCCATGAGTCGTTAGGTCGTATGGCCCATGAGTCGTTAGGTCGTATGGCCCATGAGTCGTTAGGTCGTATGACCCTTGAGTCGTTAGGTCGTATGACCCATGAGTCGTTTGGACTCTGAAAAACATTGAGCTGATTTCCTGGGATTTTATTCGCATCTCCGTATGCGATCTTTGTGACTGATTGTTTCTACACTTGCTTATGTGTTTTGTCACTTTATAATATAAAGGTTTCAATACTAGTAGTAAATATCAAAACTCTTTTAACAAACAATTTCAACTCTATTTTTAATAACAAAGCTCTTTTCTTAAACCGTTTTCCAATCTATTAGTATATACAAGCCTTTACCTCACTCGGATGAGAAATCTAATTAAACGACTTAGTAAAACAAGTGGTATGAAACGCTTGCGTTCACTTCGTCGGTTAATTCTTGGACTTGTTCGATTGAACCTCTTGTGACAATTTTATTAGTGAAGATTTACAGTTTGTTCGTAAATATTTAAGTTAAGCAAGTGGTTATGGGACATGAAGCTAAACTTCTATATTTACTAGCTTAGTGTAATTGACACTTCTCGTTGATCTTGATGATCGCTTTATGAATTAGACTAGCAATTGCACGATGTCTCTTTCATTGCAAGGTTAGACTAGACACCACTTGTGTGATTCCATTCACACATACCTTTCTGCTTTTTGGTTAGTCTTGACCTAAATCTGTGTGATTCCATTCACACATGCGGGGTAGCTCCCCTTGGTCTTCGGACCGTCATGTGATAGGCCTCTTTCCCTTTTTATGATTTCTGGATTTCTCGTGTTGATTTCTGGAATTTATGTCATTGACTTGTTATGAGTACAAGTTTAGGGTATGATGCCCTCTTCGAATCTTTGAGAAGATTCTTGTGATATTGATTATCTCTTATTGATTGATCTTTTGTTGATCATTATTTACATACTTATAGTGGTATGTCGTTATGGATGTTTATGCCATATCTTTTATGTTATATCATGTCATCTGATATTTATAGCTAGACTGATCCGTTTATTATTTTCTTAAATAATACTCGGGTCAGACCGAGATGTTACAAGTGCTTCTGCTTGACTTCTTCCCAGGGATTCATCACTCTGACTTTTGGCTAACTGTTTAGATTAGCAGTTTTTGTTGTATACACTTGAGATATAGACTCATAGTTGTATTCTTTTGTATAGCACGTGTTGCTATTCTTTGGTATTATCGTGGATCTTACTGACCACTAATCTGATGTACACTTTCATGTGTTAGTTATATATTCATATCTTCTTCCGCTTTTGTGATATGGATATCTGTGACTGATTTGTGATATGATTATTTCTATGTTTGTTTCCGAAGATTATTTGTAGCCACCGTGTGAATTATTGCAAATTACATGGATGGTCGCTCCTCAACAGCCTTATTCTCCGTGCTAGTTGACAGCACCACTTTTTAGTGTTCTTGGCTAGCGTGGGTATAGAGGTGGGGCGTCACACCCTTGCTTTTACTGGTCGCTCGTCTTAATTTCAATCTATCACTCGAGGAAATTTCGCTACTCTTCGATTCTACAAGGGTATGTAAATCCTCTTCGCTTCTCTTTATATCAATTTCCGCTCGTCTTAATTTCAATCTTCCTTTTAGTTTTGATTTGAATATCGATTTCATTGTCGATTGAAAAAGTTTTACCTGATTTATAATTTTCGCTCTTCTTCCTTTCTTTTCCTTTTACTGTTAGTCCAATGTGTGTTTTTATTTAGCTGTTTTCAGAATTCGTTTTTGCGTATGATATGTTAAAAATTATGCTGATTTGCTCTTGGCCACAGGAAGATGATAAATATTGATGATCAAAGGTATGTGTTGTTTTTACTGTATTTTTTGATTATTTTTTGATATTTTTGTATACTGAAATTTTTTTATATGTTTTTTCATTTTTAGTCTTGCCACTGCAGCTACTGTTTTGGTTGTTTTTTATTTCAATAAAAACAACTTTAGTTTTAGGTTTTTGTTCGATTCTCCTATTACTACGGTTCGAAACAAGATATGTGAAGTTTGGGATCAACTTTCTCCTCTGTGCTTTGATATCTTTTATGTTCGAGATTCCAAGACTACTTTTATTGAGACAGATAGTGATTTGCAAGCTATTTTATGCTTGTCATTTTTTAGAAAAGAGGAATTTCTGGTTTTGTTTGTTAAATTGAAGAAATTGTGTCAGAATAATGTTGGTTGTAGTAGTAAATCTTGCTCTAGCAGTAAATCACTTGGTATGAAGATTGTGTGAGTAGTGCATATGATGGGGTTGATAGTTTGGAATTTTCTTCTGATAAAGAGATTGCTTTTAATGACTTGATGAAGAAAGGTTCTACTTTAGAATTTTTTACTGGTGTTGGTCAAAAATTTCAGTCTGCATCTGATTTTCGTAAGACTGTCACTGCATATTGTGCAAAAAATGGATTCAAACCTAAGTTCTTGAAGAATTGTAAAGAGCGAATTACGGTGCAGTGTGCTGTAAAAGGTTGTAGTTTTAAAATTCATGCTTCTTGCAAGTTTAAACAATTGGATCACTTTTTAGTTAGAAGATTTGATTCTAATCATTCATGTGTTGGTGGTTTTAGATCAATTAATAGTCCTTTAATTAAAAGTGATCTTGTGAAGACCTTGATTTTAGATGAAATTCGTGATGAACCAACAAGAAAGACTAGTGATATTATTGCTAGTTTTAAAAGAAATTACGATATTAGTTTAAGTTATTACTATGCATATATGGGCAAGAAGATGGCTTTGAAGGAAATTTTTGGTAATGAAGAACAATCTTATAATGATTTGGTTTGGTATTTGAAAGCAGTTGATAGAAGTAATCCTAATAGTCATACATCTATGGTTGTTAATGAAAATGCCAATCAGTTTGAAAAAGTCTATATATCTTACGAAGCATGCATTTATGGATTCTATCATTGCCGTCCTATGATATTTCTTGATGCCACCTTTTCGAAAGGTAGGAATGGTTGTTTAATGGCTGCTACTGCAAAAAATGGGAACCAAGGTATGATTTATTGTTTTAATATTTATATGTTAATTTAAGGTGATAATGATAATTGATTTATTTTAATTATAGGTTGTTTAGTACTTTTTTTTATTTTTTTTACAATTTTGTATAACGGTTTGTTTGTTAAGTATATAATATCATTGCTAAATTTTTGTAATAGTATTGTTAGTAATTGGAAAGTGATAGTCAGTAAAGTATTATCTCTACTGTCATTGTTACATTATAGTTTTATGTAAAGATAAAAGTATTTATCTTTATGCTATGTTAGATAATAGTAAGGTAATAGGTATTTTAATTGATTGTCAATGGATAAGATGGATAAATATGTAAGGGTTGTAAGTGCAATACTACCCTCTAGCATTTAAATATGTATTCTCCTTTTTTTATTGCGTTGGATGATCACAATGATAACTTGGGGTAGAAGCTATGTATAGTTGTATATTTGGGTAAATAGCAGATCTATGTATGTTTGTATGTGTATATTTATTGGTTCATACAATATGCCAGTGTTTTATAATCAAACTAAATTTTCATAAAGTAATAAAAGCATCTTGCAACTTAAATATAGAAAATTTAAATGGTCATCATTTTATATAAGCATTAAAGCAGTCTTACTGACTTATAATATATAACAACAATCTTTTTATCTTTGATAAAAAGATAATACCATTTATCTTTTTTTGGAAACTGATAAAAGAATTATCATTTTTAGTATATACAAAATATAATCATGCATTGAATATAAACATAAATATACATTTTCTACTAAATTAGTAGATAAAACAAAAGGTATTACAAAATGGAGATTGAGAGTAATCCGTATGTTGATAAACAACAAATATGTTACAGGTGAAACAAAATGTAGTTATCTAAATTGAAAATATGTTTTTATTTATACATATGTTATATGTGAGTTTATTTTTAACATTGAAGTCAATAACAACTGAAAGATTTATAAATTGTTCACTATAATTATTAGTATAAATTGAAAAAATTCATTTATAGTTTTACTTTATTGCATATATGTACACAGTTTTTTCTATTTGCTAACAATGTTTTTTTAGGTTTTTTTCCATTGGCTTTGGCTGTTGTTGCAAAGGAAAATGAGGAAAATTGGTCTTGGTTTTTGGATCATTTGAAATGTTCAATTGGAGTTGATCGAGCTTTGGTCTTTATATCAGATAGACATTGGGGTTTGCTTTTAAGCATTCCTAAAAATTTTCCAATGGCTTTCCATTCATACTGTCTATATCATATGCAAAGTAATGTCGGTAATATTGTAAAGGATGGAAAGGGGCCTTGGATAGCACATTTATTGGAACGTTGTGCTGTAGCTTGTACTCCTTATGAATTTCAAAGAGCTATGACAAAACATAGTCAAATTAGAGGTGAAAATTTTATTGAATTCTTAAAAGATAAGCCATTTGATCATTGGGCTGATTTACTTTTTCCTGGCAATCGCTATGGTGAGAATAAATCAAATGTTGCAGAGAGTTTTAACTCCTGGATTGTGAAAGAAAGACATCTACCTATTACATGTTGTCTTGATGGAATTCGAATTAAGCTTATGGCTCAGATGTCAAAGCGTAGAGAAGAGGCATCCAGTTGGACTACTATACTTTGTGCTAAAATGGAGAATCGTTTATTGAAATTAAAAGAAGAAGGATTTGGGTGGAATGTTTCTCGTTCTTCTACTTTTGTTTTTGAAGTACATTCCTCTATATCTCACAAAGTTGATCTTCAAAATCGGATGTGCACTTGTAACCAATGGAGAGTTACTGGTTTTCTTTGTGCACATGCATTGAAGTGCATTACAATGGCCAAACTTAATGTCTATGATTTTATTGAATATTATTTCACGACTAAGGCTTATCGTGCTTCTTATTCGCATGTTATCAATCCTATTCCTACTTTTGATAAAAATGATATTGTTTGTGAAGGTTTTTCTCCTATTCTTCCTCCTAAGGCTATTCGTGGAGCTGGTAGACCTAGAATTAACAGACTTGGTGGGTTGGATGTTTTCCATGGGAAGCAAAATAAGTGTGGAAAGTGTAAGAAGTTAGGTCATAATAGTAGAAGTTGTCCATTGAGTGGTTGAATGTTTTTATAATTTTTATGTCATTTTTTTTCTTTATTTTTGAAAATAATTATGTTTTTGTTTTCAACATTGTATTGAGATATTCTTGTATTCTAGAATTTAAAAGCTATTGTATTCAATTATAATTTTTTTTCTATGTTATTCTTTTACTTTTAATATTTGGTTATTCCTATGTTCACTGCTTTCATTTGTTTTTTTATGGGTAATAAATAATGTGCAGAGAAATATCTTGATTACTGTTTCAGGAATAGGATGACTACATGCAACTCTTAGTTACCTTTTTGCTGTAAGCGTAATGTACATGCAAATTGTTAGCAACCATTACATAATCATTGTAAGTATAAGGCAGGCCATGAATTACATTTTTGAATAAGTTTTTTATGCAGATATCTCTTTTTGTTGTAATAATCAGAAAAGAAGATTGATGACATGCTGAAGTCTGGGTGTTCATGTTGTATATTGTAAGTTATTAAATCTGTTGCTCTTCTCAAATATCATAGATAATCAGAAGAAAGAAGAAATTGTTATCAGTAAATATTTGTACCATGTGCAAAATAGTCTATTTGTTGTCTTTTTTTTGGTGTTTTTAGTTGATTGATTTGTAGTGATTTAATTGTCATTTCCGGTGTTTTATTTGTCCTACCTGCCAACCTTCTTTGTTGTACACTGTATGAGGAGGTTGAATTAGGTAGGAATCAACATTCAGAAGGGTTCCTGCAAGTGGGAGTTTGCGATTGTCGAGGTTGAATTAGGTAGGAATGAGAGCTCAATTGTAGGTGAGATGACAGTTCGGAGGAGTTGGGGTTGTCAAGTGGTTGATTTTGTATGTAGATATATTGGGATGAAGTACTGTATGAGGACGGAATTTGGTTGATGGTAGGTGGTGACTTGTTGCTGTTTTGGAGTTGTAAAAGGGTGGGTTTGATGGTTGACTATGTTGACAGTGGTTTGAGGCTTGAGTAGATGGAGGTGATTGAAGTAGTAGATGTCGCTATTGGGCAGGCAAGGAAGGCGATGGATGATACTATTTGTCGCGACTTTGGTTGTTGTTGTTCAGTCTTTTTTTATGAGATAATGTTTATGAACAAGTTGTTGGGTTATTTTTTTTGGGCAGAGAAGTGTACAAGCAGTGTAAGTGGTTGACATTGGCTGCGATGACATCTGAATGGTGTTTGTGGATTGTTGTCAGTAAAGAAATGATCAGGAAGTTGTTGGATAGGTCAGTGATGTAAGTGGCTACAGTTATATATCAGAGGAGTGGCAAGGGTAATGGTAGACCGATAGTGCAGGCTTGAGTGACTGGTATTGTTAGATGTTTGGTGATGATGAAGTTATAGTGGTGGAGTTTGGTATAGGAGTTATAGACTGTGTTGATATCTTGAGATTGTGATGACAGTAATGTATGGGGTTTTTGTTGAGCAGTTTGCCGAAAGTGGAGGTTTTGTTAGATTTCTGTGATGTTTATGCAGGAATGTAAGTGGTGGACTGATGAAGTATGTGGATGGAGTGGTCGACGAGAGGGGGGATGTCTGGTGGTGGTTGATATGGCGATATCTTAAATGACAGTGGAAGTTGGAAGGTGATAAGGTGAAGTCTGGTTGCACTGCTAGGAGATGGTTTGCATATTGTTTGTATGTAGATGTATGTGATGGCAATTGTTTCCCTGAGCTGCTGATATAAAGTAGAGGTTAGAGTTGCTGGACTGTAGCTTGATGAAGAACGGTTTGAAAAGGCAAGGTGTTGATAATGTCTTGGTAATTTTGCTGATATCTAAATAGAATACACTGCAAGTGGCTGATGCATAAGACAAGACGTCATATGTATTGTAATTACTCAAGAAAGATGATTATCAACGTCGCATTACTCAGACTGCACTGCAAGTGTCTGATGCACCAGACAAGATCGAGACATTTCCTCACTAATATAGTTGCAGATGAGTAATAATGTGTAAATAATATGTGATTTACTAGCTAACTTGCAAATAAGTATCGTATATTATTCAGCAGTAGAATACGGTGGCAAAATTAAGCAAATCATAAAATGATCATGCACAGTGCACTTGAAAATGTCAATCCAACCATGCCTCTGCCAATAATAGCAATATCAATGATGTTAAAACTAACTAAACATATAATATCAATGATGTTAAAACTAACCAACCATATAAACTGGCTATGAAGTATAGGTGCAAAATCTAAATTATATCAAACAATAAATGGTAGAGTAAACATATGAAATACTATATCTGTGCAATAGAGACAAATTACAAAACAAACATATAGATCTTTTGTTCAGCATACAGTGCAATTTTGTTCTTTTCTTATAGAAAAAAGAAGTTAAAACTAACTAAACGTATAATGTTTTCTTTCAATGATGTTAACAAATTGGATTAACATTCATCTTGCTTCAACTGCTTTTTTCAACGATATACTTTTCTTCCTGTAGCTTCTGCTGTGAACTGCAGAACTTTTCCATCATCCAGCAATATGGTTCGTCGGTCATAATATCAGCTACCATATTTGCTCTTAATTGAGCAATATCTTCTTCTGAAATGTTTTCAACCAATGGTAAACCTGCAGCTTTCTTCCTCATGTTGACCATGACAAACATTCCGCAATCATACCTATTGTAAAAAATTTAGTTAGAAAACAATAAACAATAAATGGTGGTTATATACGGTCAAAAATTGAGTATTATGCATTACCAATATTACTATAGAGATATTTAAAACTGTCCTTAAGGTTACATGCTTTGACGAATAAATAAACAAACTTTTTGCATATACTTAAAATGGTAATTCTTTTACCAATTTTTGAAAAATGATAAATTCTTTTATCAATTTGTAGAAAAGTAAGATGTTCTTATCTTTTTATCAAAAATAAACATTGCTGCAATATAATAAGTCAGTAAAGCTGCTTTAATACTTATATAAAATGATGACTGCTTAAATTTTCTATATTCAAGTTGGTAGGTGCTTTTATCATTTTATGAAAATTTAGCAATTTAATAAAAATGATAAAATAATTTATCCATTTCTGAAAATGATAAATGTTATTATCTTTTGATTACAAATGAATAATGATAAGTGATATTACTGTTTTGTTTATACACTTATAGTATGTCAATCCAAATATAATTAAATAACTTGAATTTCAAAGATATACCACTTTTCAATTACAATCATTAATAACTTGTAGCATGATTTATAAATAAATAGAATGTTTATAAATCTGTATACAGGCTTAGTCCATATAGTAAACTCGTATACATTGTTTATATTATAACTTAGACTGTAATATATAGATAGCAAAGCAAACATTATGACTTAGACTTGTATACAAGCTTAGACTGTAATAACTAAGCTTAGACTTGTATATCACTGTACAGCAAACTTTCGAAAATTTAAAGTTTGGCATGATATTTTTTCTTTCAGGCTAATAAATAGGTAAGTCAGGCATGTCAGGGAAGTACGTACTCCTCATATAAAACAACTACAAACATTATTGAGATGAAACATAGATGTGTGTACACATAACAGGAATGAAATTTGTATGCAAGTAGAAGTTTACAAATCCAAGCAAGGCCTAAAATAAGTGTGAAAGCAAGTACAATATGCCAAATCAAATAGCATAAAATGTGAAAAGCATGCTATTTTTTAGAAAGAGAAAAGTAAGTTATACCATATACATTGAAATTTGTCAGTACACTTATCTTTTGCTTTGCTTTGTTTAATAAAAATTACAGCTATGCTACATATTTCAATGCAATGTTAACAGTCTTGTAATGATTCTATAAAATGATGAATGATTATATTTTGTATTTACTTAAAATGATAATTATTTTTATCAGTTTCTACAAAAAAGATAAATGGTATTATCTTTTTACCAAATATAAACATTGTTGTTATACAACATAAGTCAGTAAGGTTGCTTTAATGCTTATATAAAATGATGACCTTTTAAATTTTCTATATTTAAGTTGCTAGATGCTTTTATCACTTTAATTTTTTTTAGCAATTTAATAAAAATGATAAAAGAGTGTGTGAATTTCTGAAAACGATAAATAGTTTTATCTTTTGATTACAAATGAATATTTTTGTAATATGTTAACAATATTGTTATGCTTCATATGAAATGATGAATGATTATATTTTGTATATACTTAAAATGATAATTCTTTTATCAGTTTCCAAAAAAAGATAAATGGTATTATCTTTTTATCAAAAACAAAAAGATTGTTGTTATATAATAAAAGTCAGTAAGACTACTTTAATGCTTATATAAAATGATGACCATTTAAATTTTCTATATTTAAGTTGCAAGATGCTTTTATTACTTTATGAAAATTTAGCAATTTAATAAAAATGATAAAAGAATTTATCAATTTGCGAAAATGATAACTAGTGTTATCATTTGGTTACAAATGATTTTTTTTGTAATACGTTAACAATGTTGTAATGTTTTATATAAAATGATGAATAATTATATTTTGTATATACTTAAAATGATAATTTTTTTTATCAGTTTCTAAAAACAAGATAAATGGTATTATCAAATGATATTATCTTTTTATCAAATATAAACATTGTTGTTATGTAATATAAGTCAGTAAGGTTGCTTTAATGCTTATATAAAATGATGACCTTTTAAATTTTCTATATTTAAGTTGCTAGATGCTTTTATCACTTTAATTTTTTTTAGCAATTTAATAAAAATGATAAAAGAGTGTATGAATTTCTGAAAATGATAAATAGTTTTATCTTTTGATTACAAATGAATATTTTTGTAATATGTTAACAATATTGTTATGCTTCATATGAAATGATGAATGATTATATTTTGTACATACTTAAAATGATAATTTTTTTATCAATTTCTAAAAAAAGATAAATGGTATTATCTTTTTATCATTGTTGTTATGTAATAAGTCGGTAAGGTTGCTTTAATACTTATATAAAATAATGTCCTTTTACATTTTCTATATTTAAGTTGCCAGATGCTTTTATCACTTTAATTTTTTTAGCAATTTAATAAAAATGATAAAAGAGTGTATGAATTTCTGAAAATGATAAATAGTTTTATCTTTTGATTACAAATGAATATTTTTGTAATATGTTAACAATGTTGTAATACTTCATATAATATGATAACTGATTATATTTTGTATACTTCAAATGAAATTCGTTTGTCAATTTCTGATAAACAATAATTCTATACAAAGTAGTATGTATCATATGGTTTACATGCATCAAATTTGAACTTGGCTCTGTCCAACTTTTAATCATTAATTAATTAAGCATTAACAATAGTTAAATAAGCATGAACATATAATTTAAAAATAATTACCCATTTTCTTGCTGAGCACAAATTCCCAACGTAAGGGTACTTAAATTTTTGAAATTTGTGTTGCTTTCGTGGCATTTGAACTCCTTGATGATCTGGTTGACAATTCTTTTCTGTGTACAACAATAGGTTTAAAAAACATAAAAATAAATATAAAATAATTTAGTATGCAAATTTTGATGAAATAAACAAATTTCTTACTATTTCCAAGGCAGCCCTCTTACGCCTACTGCTGTAAGTTTTATTTCTTGACGTACAATACATTGAGTCAAAGAATCCAGGATGACATTTCTCTATCAAATTCCAAAAGCATCCAATGTGCTTCATCATGTACTGGAAATAGTATAGTACAGCACAAAGGATTTGATAGAGCCTTTGTTATTGCTGGAATGAACAGTTGATTTTTCACATTTTCAATGTTATCAGATGCACTTTTCTGTGAAGACAAAAATACTGTAAATAAATTTTTATTAACAATGGATAGCATTTATTTATATAAATTGGTCTTACTGTCATCGTCGTGTTAATGTATGTTATGCTAGAAGTGCTATCATACATTTTCGCTCTCCTAAACCAATACCAATCAATAATCTATACAAAAAATCAATTATATAAATTACTATTAAAAATAATTTAATAAGAATATAATTTTTTATTTTACATTTGGACTAACCTGCCCACTAATGAATCCACCAAAAAGCATTTCTTCTATCATACTTTTGTATATAACAATCATATTTTCATCATCCAAATTATAAGCTTCTTCACTGAAAATTTCAATAACAATGTTTAGTTCTATTATTCTATACAAATATATAAATAGTATAAGAAATATTTATAATTTCACTTACTCAATGTCTACGACCACTTTGAAGAAATCTGTTATCATCTTTGCTTCATTGTGTGGCAAATGCTTCAACAATGGACATTTTTCTATGTTTCTACTTTTCTTCTTTATCCGCTCATCATACTTTACTATGTTGCACTTTTCTACATCTATTACTTTCTTCTTTTCTTCATAAATATAATTTGGATCTTTTTTTGCCACCCTTACCTTTTGTTTTATTCTTCTCTGCATAGAACTTGGTTCTATTTTTGATGTTTTTCTCTTCTTTTTTGTTACTGCCTTCACTTTCACTTCAATTTTTTTGATTTTGTTTCCATGTCCTTTTCTTTTTCATCTTCTTTCAGTTCATGTTTATCTTCATTGTACTCCCCGCCATGATTTTTGTCTACTTCCTTTTGTATTTCAGGTGTTTTAAAATCTTGCGATTCAAATAATTTGAAAGATGGAAACTCTAACGAACTGTTTGTGTGCCCAGCAAATGCATGTCTTCTTCTGCTTCCAGTTGTTTCATGTACATCTTCTTCCCTCACAAGACATTCCTCCCCCAACTCTTTCAACTTAAATTCAAATTTTTTTCTTCCTCCAATTCTTTTTCTTTTAGCAAAACAGTTTTTTCCAGCTCTATAACTTTTTTTCTTAAACTTTCTATTTCCTTTTGTTTGGCTTCATTTTCATTCAGTAATATTTCTTCTTCTTTTTTCTCTTCTCTTTTTCTTTTCCTGTTTTCCCGCTTCTTTGAGTTGCTTTCCTCCTTTGCTTGTTCTTCAACAAATTCAGACATTTCAGTTAGTAGTTTCTTCTCCTTTTCTGATATTTTTCTGAACCTTTTCGCAATCTGTCAAAAGATGTTAAAAGATTTAGAAGATGTTGATAGATGTTAAATTTATAGAAAAAAAATGCATAAATAAGAAGACACATGAAGATGAAAAATGTTAAAAAAGTTATTGATTGGAAACTAACAATGATTCTAGTTTCTAACAGCAACAAAATATTAATTTGCATTCATTGATTGTAACTTAATTGGCATTCACTTTAAGCCTATACTCCTGTATGTTTTCAAGCTCTTGTTTAGACCAATGAGATTTGCTAAACATCATTTTACCTCATAGAATTTTTTACAAAATTCAGACTACATAAACCAAGTATAAATGAAAATAACTACAAAATGTAAAGAGAAACTAATAGCAGAAATGAAGTGCATACATTTGCTGCATGCCACTCAAACAAATGTACACGATAAACTGCAGTGGTAACTCAAAGTAGATACATTAATTTTATGATCCTATAAAGTACAACTACACTTCAACTAAACTGCACCATCTGTAAAAAGTTAATACAAAACAAAGGCTGTTATTACTAATCTTTACTGCAACAATGTTGCATTGCAGAACAATTAGATAGATAACAACATATACATCTTTACTAGACAATTAACAATTAGACTGCAGTCCATAATAATTGAATAATTAATAATTATGCAAGAAGAATAACAAGAAGTTTAATTTGAATTCTTTCACCTATCAACAAGCATGTACTACTACAATTGATAACAATAAAATGAATTATCTTTATTAATAATTATTTTACTTGTCTGGTTAGAATAAAATTATTATACCTTTTTTCCTTCAATCGTATCAATTGACACGTTTTTGAGCTTTGACAAATTCCATTTTACCATCCTCGGGCTTGCCATTTCAAAACCCTTTTTTTCTTCTATGATTTCTGTCTTTTCACATATCCAATACTGTAGAATAAAAAATACAGTGTTACTTTTTTATTCAAATATTTTCTTTTTGCTACATAATTAACTTATAATAAAATTTAGCACATACCAATAAAATCATAGAACATCCTGGCATGCTTCATGGATCTTCAGCAAACTTTTCAACATTTTTTGCCACATTATTGTATATTGCTTTTGGCCAAGAAAACGAATTCAGGGTTTTCAAATTTAATAACTTTGGAATAAAACCCCATTGCAAATATGTTTGATTATTTGGAAACAAGAATGTTATAACCATCAATAAAATCAGCAATTTTACCATATCGACACCTCCATTTCCTCTATCAATCATAATCTTCATTCTCTTTCCCACTGTTTTTTTTTTGTTAATTCTTTCTCCCCGTTCAAAATTTCTATCCAAAAAATCAAAAAACTCCTCAGGCAAGTTATCTCTGCTTATTATACCAATAGGGAACAAATCTTTACCCACTAATGGCATTCCCAAAATCAAGCTAACATCTTCTTCTGTTAGTTTCAACAATGCATCTCCTATTCTAAAAGCTTTCTCCTTTTTATCATAAGATGTTATAACTTCATCTAAACTCCTTGCACTGTTTTCGAAAATCTTGCCTTTGTATTTTGTCCTTTAAAAAGATTTCAAAAAAAATTTTGAATGGGGTTTTGTTCATGTACGAAATAGCATCAGCTGATAACAAATTCTTTTTTTTTGATTTTGCTCATCACTTTGAAAAGTGCATCTAAATTACACCTATATGTTCCTGTATAATGCTTTATTTCTTTCTGTTGAATTTCATATTTTTCAACATCTTCATCTGTTTCGGTTTCTTCGCTTCTGTTTGTGAAACATATTTCTTTTTCCTCACTTGTTTCATAAACTAGAATTGCTCTATCTTCTTGTTCCTGACTCTGTAGCTGAGAATCAATGCCTCTTTCTTCAACTTCAGTTACTTGTAAACTAGATATCTGTATTGTGTGTTGTTATAATGGAAATAACACATTAGTATGTGAAAATGAAATAAACATAAATTTTTAATAATCTCATAACATATTGATTTTTTTTTTGAATTACCTAGAGAACCAAGCTTCGCTTGTAAACTCTAAGGAAGTATGTGCCTTCCAAACACATACTTCGGGTACTTGTTACAAGGTTGTCATTTTCGGGGCTCGAACTTGTGACATTCGATCAGGCAATCCGGACCATCAACCAAAAATATCTTTTCGTACAAAGATAAACATTTACATTTTCAAATAATTCTTAATAATTTAGAAGTATAAGTATCAGATTTTAGGTTAATGTATGTACACCAGTAATTAGTTATGGAAATCAGCACTGATGTCTTGGTACATTTTCTTATTTACTAATCATAATGGTCAGGAACAATTTCTGACATATCACTTCATATCATACTAAATTGTACATTAGAAGTGATTCAAATGAGAGGATTGATGGAAACAGAAGCAAATTCAAGAAATATAATGCACAGGAATACTTGAAAAAATAAAATGAAGATAAAATATACGGTTATTTATTTGTGTATTCGTAGGTGTATGCAAGTGAAAAGGAGGAAAATTTGAACTCTGCAAATATATATTTCTATGGTTATTAGATGGAATAAAAATTCAATCTCATCTGTAAATTTGGACAGATGCACAAATTAAAAATGAAATGAACTAAATTATCTATGGAGAGCGCTATTTGATGCAAGCAGCAAAATACATTAATGAAAAATTCAAAATAAGGAGCAAGTATTTCAAGTCACCTGGGATAACTCAAACTCATTATCATCAAACAGAGATAATAACTCAGAACATGCAAATATATGCTTTCTGGCAACAAACAACAAGGTCAATTTTGAAATTTCTTTTAAAGAGTACAAGAAATTAGTATTAAATTGATAGACAAACTTAGGCTTTTAAGAAAACAGATAAGGATTGATTCTAGATTTAGTGCTGCTAGAAAAATCCAAGTTAATGAAAAATTTATTAATGACACTAAGACTAGTAGTAGTTATTGTTAATAATTATAGTAACAATTAAATATGATGTGCATATAAGAAAATTGTTGATAATAAAGAAACTTTACATATCGTTGCTGTTTGCTGAGTACATGGAGATTTTGGAGTAGATTGGCTATGATTCTCACAAAAGGCACTGCTTGTAAGCCTTATGTTAATACACTGCTGACCATTTATATTGATAAATATGCAATTTGCAGTGTTCATAATATTATTTTCGTTTAAATTGACCTTTTCTGCAATTTTGGATTTCTTTCTTGTACGCATTTTTATAGCTGCATATAAAAAAGAAATTTTGTCATTTTGATATAAGAACAAATATAGTGCCAAATAAGACATGAAAGGTGCAGTTGCCATGCCAAATGTTTGAAAATGCATATGGGAAATTAGGTTAAAGTATTATCATTAAATTTTGTATACTTAAAATGGTAATTCTTTTACCAATACAATTATTCTATGTGCCTCGGTTGTCCCAGAACTAAAATTGTCACAACTACAAACATTATTGAGATGAAACATACAGCCGTATATATAAAACATGAATGAAATTTCTATGCAAATAGAAGTTTACAAATCCAAGCAAGGTCTAAAATAATTGTGAAAGCAATGTTAACAGTCTTGTAATGTTTCTATAACATGACAAAAAAAAAAAAAATTGTATGCTTAAAATGGTACTTCTTTTACCAATTTGTGAAAAAGATAAATTCTGTTATCAGTTTCTAAAAAAGATAAATGGTATTATCTTTTTAACAAAAATAAACATTTTTGTAAAATAATTAGTCATTTTTGCTCCTTTAATGCTTATATAAAATGATGAACATTTAAATTTTCTATATTTAAGTTGCTACATGCTTTTATCACTTGCAATTTAATAAAAATGATAAAAGAGTGTATGAATTTCTGAAAATGATAAATGGTATTATCTTTTGATTACAACTGAATATTTTTGTAATATGTTAACAATATTGTTATGCTTCATATTAATTTATGAATGATTATATTGTATATACTTAAAATGATAATTCTCTTATCAGTTTCCAAAAAAAGATAAATGGTATTATCTTTTTATCAAAAATAAACATTGTTGTTATATAATATAAGTCAGTAATACTGCTTAGATGCTTATATATAAAATGATGACCATTTAAATTTTCTATATTTTACTTGCAAGATGCTTTTATTACTTTATAAAAACCTAGCAATTTAATAAAAATGATAAAAGAATTTATCATTTCTGAAAATGATAATTAGTGTTATTTTTTGGTTACAAATGATTATTTTTGTAATATGTTAACAATGTTGTAATGCTTTATATAAAATGATGAATGATTATATTTTGTATGTACTTAAAATTATACAATTATTCTAGAAATAGTATAAATACAACTATAATTTAATAAACAAATAACTTTAAAAAGATTACTACAAATTATATTTAAATGGTTCGATGAAGAGCATATTAAACATTCTACTAGTAAATCTTATACCAAATCAAATCATAATTACGAAAGTCAATTCAGGGGGAAAGATAGTCGAGGTAAGGCAACCAGTTCGCTGGGGGACCTAGAAAATTGAGGAGTGGTTCTTTACTTCTAGAAGTCCATAATTGGCTTGAATGTTAGAGGTCTTAACAACAATGCCCGTAAGTTAAACCTCTATAATCTCAAAAGGTCATTGTTGCCTTCTTTAACAGGCATTTTAGAAAAAAAATTCAATGATAATAATTTAAGTTTTTTACTAGAAATATGAGAAAGGAGTGGGAGTCTATGCATAAATGATTCGGGTGAAAAAGGGAGAATTTTGCTAATGTGGAACAAGTTCATTTGGTAAGTGCAGGTAATTGATTAGGATTAGCAACAAATCACTATCAAAGCAACCAATGCTGGGGTCTCATCCTATTTATCTCATCAGTCTATGCTAGTAATCTTTCTTCGTATGGAAATAATTTTGGAATAAACTTAAAATATTATCATGAATTTTGGAATAAACTAAAATTGTCACAACTACAAACATTATTGAGATGAAACATACAGTTGTATACACATAACAGGAATGAAATTTCTATGCAAATAGAAGTTTACAAATCCAAGCAAGGCCCAAAATAATTGTGAAAGCAATGTTAACAGTCTTGTAATGTTTCTATAACATGACAAAAAAATTAAATTTTGTATGCTTAAAATGGTACTTCTTTTACCAATTTGTGAAAAAGATAAATTCTGTCATCAGTTTCTACAAAAGATAAATGGTATTATCTTTTTAACAAAAATAAAAAATTTTGTAAAATAATTAGTCATTTTTGCTCCTTTAATGCTTATATAAAATGATGAACATTTAAATTTTCTATATTTAAGTTGCTACATGCTTTTATCACTTTACAAAATTTTTGCAATTTAGTAAAAATGATAAAAGAGTGTATGAATTTCTAAAAATGTTAAATAGTATTATCTTTTGATTATAAATGAATATTTTTGTAATATGTTAACAATGTTGTAATGCTTCACATAAAATGATGAATGATTATATTTTGTATATACTAAATATTATAATTTTTTTATCAGTTTCCAAAAAAAGATAAATAGTATAATCTTTTTATCAAAAATAAACATTGTTGTTATATAATATAAGTCAGTAATACTGCTTTAATGCTTATATATAAAATGATGACCATTTAAATTTTCTATATTTTACTTGCAAGATGCTTTTATCACTTTATAAAATTTAGCAATTTAATAAAAATGATAAAAGAATTTATCAACTTCTGAAAATGATAATAAGTGTTATCTTTTGGTTACAAATGATTATTTTTGTAACATGTTAACAATGTTGTAATTCTTTATATAAAATGATGAATGTTTATATTCTCTATATACTTAAAATGATACAATTATTCTAGAAACAGTATAAATACAAATATAATTTAATAAACAAATAACTTTAAAAAGATTACTACAATTCTTTTATCAAAAAAAAATAGTTTTATCATATAATAAACAATAAAGGTAGAAGTATAAATTTTAATTAAATGATATATAGTTTTATCATTTAGCAAACAATAAATAGCTGTACTACACTGTTAAGTATCTACATCTAGCCTTAGAGTTAAATGACTTCAATATACTCTTTGGTTCAGATTATTCATATATCAATGTAATTTTGGATGTTGTTGGATTTGTATTTGTTTTTATTTTACTACTGTGGTACAGTTTATGATGAGATTCCTCGAGTGACAGAGTGATGCAAATCTACTACTTAAAACTAACTATTTCAAGCATCATATAAATAACAAGGAAATATAGTTCAGCTTATTTTGCAGTATGAATACATGCTATCATATTTCAATCTAAATATCCATGGAGTAAATCAATCACAAGCAAATCATATTTCAGCAGAAATCCATGGAGTAAATCCATGGAGTAAATCATAATTTCATTCGAAATATGCATGGAGTAAATGACAAGGAACAATTCCAGTGACATTCAGTAGCTATCCATTGAGTAAACCAATTGAGCAACACTACAATTCGAAATTAAAAACACCAATACAGAAGAAAACATTCGAAACAACAATACATTGTACGAAAACGAACTCAAAATGAAGAATTAATGTTGCTTTACAACATTACAGGAGTTAAATTTACAAACATAACAAAATTACCTTTCTTTTAGCAGAAATCGTTCGGCCGAGTACAGATGTTGGATTAAAGCAATATTCAGTTCGAATCTACTTGGACGAAAAATTGTTTGTATAAATTTTGGACGATTTAGCGAAGAGTTCGAATTGATTTGGAAAAAGTAGGGTTGAGCAATTTTGCCTGAGTTAAATGAAATACGGGAAGCAGAAAGAAAAACCTAAATTTTGGAGGGCTTTTGTTACGTGGACATGTAAAATGTCCTGCAAACTTATTCTTTGAACTTGTGGGCTTGCAAACTAATTAGTAGGCCCAATATATCTAAAATAAGAATTTTTGAAACCTACATATTTCACCCACTTCCGACTAGCTCAGTTCCTTCGCTTACATCATAGATGTTTCCGTGCTTCAGCTTGAATATAAAAGTCAAGTTAGGAGGATAAAGTTTCACAACCTTAAAGGTGCAATATCCAAATTGAAATTGCATGGTTAATACCTCTATCGTGACACGTCTATAGCACATAACTATTATGTAAATTTGGTTATTTCATGTCATAAGCAAGGTTTTCCAAAGTGATTCAAAAACAGAGAATGGACTGAAATAACTGCAATATCAGCTTACCCATACAAACGAAATGCAAAAATAACCTCGCACAAAAGTCCCAAGATATCTAATGAAATAATAATCAATATCGGGTTCTAATGAAATGACCACTTTGAGTGGAGAGAACAAAATCCCACTCAGACCATCAGTCAATCCATACCGCATGTCAGTAACTTACGGATACTCTATTGTATCAAACTTTAATGGGTGATTTTGGTGTGACAATAATCGAAAAACAGCTAACGCAACGACAGTGAACCATAACATGGGTGTGAACAATAACCATAGATAATCGACGTAACAATAATCGATATACGATCAGTGTAACAATTGTTAGAGAATATTGGATTTACCACGTCCAATGGATAATCAATGTAAATAAAATTAATAAACGATCCATGTAACAACAACTGTTAGTGAATGTCGGAGTAACAATGTCCGACAAATAATCAACGTGACAACTGCTAATATTGGATATTAATATGACAACAATCGACCTCTATCCGGTCTAATCACATATTGAAAGATATCATCTAATTCGGCTTCAGCAAATTTGAAACCCTAAGATATTTGTGAATTATTGTTCTATACCATTTATTGAGAAATGAAACGTGGGTTACGAATGGAAAGTATAGAAATCCCATAAATATAGGAGATTCCACATATACTACCTTTACTGGTAAAAAATCTAAAATTCCTTCCTTTATGCACTTGAGATTTTTACCATCTTGGGACTCGTAGGTTTATACTCTTCATAATTTTGTCAAATCCAATTCCATTCTTAACCTTTCTTGAATGAACATTAACAACTTACAAAGGAAAGGTTATCAAGTTTACTTTTAGTTTGCATATTTCTGATTTAAAGGTTTCCACTATCCATCAAATTCAATTTAACCTTTCCAAATTGTGCAATATTAAAATTTCAAAAAGGTAAACTTTCTTTATCTAACAACATTTTCTGAAAGAAGGTTCATTTGTTTTGCATCGAAACGTCCACATTCAAGTAAATCAAATTTTCGCCCACAGGTTGGCCACCTATGTTGGCCTCAATTTAAATCACCCAAGCAGGCACGATATCAATAAGAAAGCAAACATGATAAAAAAAAATTCTAGAAGAAAGTTTTTTCTTTTAAACACATTTCAGGTTAATATATTCACATAACAAGAATGAAATATTTTTATTCCTCAATTTCCTCTTGTAGAAAATATTTGGGGAATTCATGGTTCACATCGAGGATGATGAACGATTTATCGATAAGTAAATCTCCGCATTCATTCTCTTTACTATGGCTTATATAACAAGTGATTTTTAATGAAAATTCCAATTACCCAATTAAGAGAGAGATCATACCCCATATCATATACTCGACAAGAAATATGTGTTGGAACTGAGCCAGCCCACAATGAAAAAATGGGTAAAGTTTAAAAGAAATTCTGTTATTGGATCTTTAATGGACCCATAAACTCTAATCCATTTAGAACTTTTGTAAATTTTCTTTTAAATAAAATCAATATTTTATTGAATTTCATAAGTAAAGTTTTACTTTATATTATTTTGTGTTATATTTTTGATATGTGTGTTATATCCACATAAGTGTGAACATGCACATGCAACAGAATGATATGTACATTGTTTATCCTGCTCGTGTATATGTGTGTAACGACCCGCAAATCCGTACCCCTTGAGTCAACACTATTCTACAACAATCAACTCAAGTTGCACAAAAATACGAACCATTTGGGTTAAAGAAGAAGAGGTAGAAGAAGAAAATAGAAAACAACATCACAACCTAACCATCGCAGCGGAATAAAACATAATACATAATAAATAATCTTACTCAGAAATCAAATATCTCTGTTTATATATTACATCATCAGAGTACATCAATCACAGTTCAACATCAATAACATACAACTGGATACACAGCTACTCAACACAGAGGAATATATATAAACAAGTACGGAAGTACGTATCGTCATCCAGCTCGTCTCTTGGGCTCCACAGCATCATATCCTGTATCCTATAATACTCAGTCTGACCCGACCATTACAGTTAAATAAAACCCGAGTCAGTCTGGAATACCAGCATGAGAAAATCACACTCAATTGATTATTAAAGTTTCAAAAATCCTTTTGAAAACAAAAGCATCTCGTAAGACCACGCCACAAATAAACATGTCGGGTTTTTACCTTACGATAGCTAAAACAATTTTTATAGAAATCCTCTGATATTATAATAGGGCCTATATACAAATACTTATAAAATAGCCGAAATTGTTACATTCATTAAATTCCAGCTACTAGCCATAGAGTGGGTAATACAAACAAAACTCTTACAAGGCCCGTAGGGAGAATGGATTCCCAACTAATGACTAGGCACTGGGGTACCACCTGTCACAGTACGTGGCCTAGATCAAAGTACCGAGGAGTACTCCCGCTCCCCTGCTACACAGGAGCGAGACTACCCCTTACTGGATAATCCCGAGTGAGATCACTCCGCGGTTGGGATCAGCAACCGCCCACTAAGCTGGAATAAAAGAGACATCTAGGCAGGGATGACCTCACCCTGCTTGGGTGCTACCCACCTAGCCTTGCTGCATAACCCCTGATTTTCATTCATTCCCGGTTGATGAGTCTTGAGGCTAAGCGTTACCTTTTTAGACATATCCCTTAGAATGCCCATCATCTACCTGACGATGTTTTTAAAGCATTCATCCATACAAGTCCATCCCGGGTTCGAACGGAACCGAAAGCACTATTCCTACTACATCCATTTTGAAAATATCCTCAGGATTAGTAGCGACTAGCCCTTACACTTCACTGCTTCATCTTCGAATCCAAATCGTTTCCCACGAAATGTATAAACCGGATCGAAGTGGTTTTCGAGAAATAAATCTCGATTCCGGTCTCTTCGAAACGATCAGCGTATTTGGCCAATATTGATAGTCGGTGATTTAACTATCAATTAATATTCACAAACATCCATCACACAATAAATAATCTCCCAAATTATTTATTAACCTCAAAATATCTTCACAAGGTATATTTCTATTTTCAACCCTTTGAAAACAGTTTCAAACCATCTTTCTTTTCTGAATAAACTTTTCCCAAATATTTTCTATCTCCACTGAAATCACCAAGCACAAAACTAGATTTTTAAAATAATTTAAAACACATTACTTTGAAATATACTTTAAACATTTATTTTTAAACACTGCTTCAATAATTTATTAAAAATATATACTATATGAATATTTGAAACTAAGGTTACTTAATAAAATATAAAACTAGATTTTCACTTTTAAAAACAAAATACTAAGTCACTTTTTAAGTAATTACTCTATAATATATTTAAGAAAATACTTACTTTAGAATTTAAATATTAGAAATGATAAATTTTCCAAAACTTGCTTTTTAAAATAACTTTAAAACTTTTAACTTATATTTAAAAATTTACTTTGAAAACGAACTTGGTTATTCAGGGAAACATTCCAACTTCAATCACTTAAATCAATTTCCCAAATTGATTCCCAATTTATTCCATTTGAAATAAATTTCTTTACTTACTCAGTTCATTTCAAAATTCATTAATTGTGGACTTTATTATTATTATTATTTTCCATTTGATTTTAAATCTTTTAACTGAATTATACAAATTTCAGATTTTTCCCAATTTCTTCTTTATTCTTCACAAAATTCGAATCTTAAATTTAAAATAAATGCTTTGTTCTTTTAAATAATAACACTGGAGTTTAAAGTTCATTAACTTTCAGTTTATTCAAAATTTCATTTCCATACTCAAGATTTATTTATTAGAATTTTAAAGACACTTTATTTTTTTTTCAATTCATTCTTAAATTTATTCAAATTTTCTATAATTATTTTACTTGCAAATTCACTTCTTTTATTTTCTTTTCAAAATCCAATTTATATATTTTTGGTAATTCATTATACCCAATTATATCCAATCGAACCATAACATTTAATATTCCAATATAATTCATCATAGAATATCAAATAATCACAACAGAAGGTATTAAATAATTTAAATAAATGTTGAGGGATCCAGTTGGATCCCTCCAACCTGTTTTCCTTGCATCCACAGACGTTAGCGCAACATAAATATCTCCGTTATATAATGCGGAAATCAATCATTCCAAGGTGTAATATATACTACTATATATAATATAACACACCAAAGCCAATCAATCAATCAGTTATTTAAATTTAACCAATTTAATTTAAATTATAATTCAGCTGAGTGAAATTAACTCACCTTTGGTTTTGTTTGGCAATCTGATCCAATCTCGACTTGTTCCCTTTTGGATTTTGACCTTGAATAAATATTAAATGGTTTTATTAATATTCGAACAATCAATTATCGTTAATAAATTTAATTTATACTAAATTTTGTTTTCAACTAATTTTCCTCTTTTTATAAATTTTACAACATTTTAAAATTCCTATATTTCAGTAATTCTTATATATATATATAGATATATGTATTTACTATTTCACCTATCTCTATGTATATACGTATACATCTGTATCTTCTTTTGATTAAAACCGAGTTAATTTATACCTTTATTAAAAATATTTTTTCTGCATAAATATATAAATATTTATTTATTCAATTTTAAATTTTAAAAACAAGAATCGTTATCTCATCGATCGAGAAATCAGGCGGCTAATCCTCCATTCGTTCACCCAAACCTCACTGCTAACACAACCCTAAGCCGCCACCTCCGTGAGCTCGACGCAACCAATTCGATCCCCCTTGACTGAAATCGATCGGCTCCTCCATCGACACCGACCCACTTCTCCCAGCTGTCGCGCGCGCGCGACACCTTTAACCACTGTGAATCGACGCACTCCCCTTCCAATGCCCTAGCCTCCACGAAGCCGCAATCTCATCCTTCTATCACCCAGCACGACTCGACCATCGAGCCCCTTCGCCTCGCGCGAGCTTCCAGACTGCCGCTCGACCCCTGCTTCGCACGCGAACCCGAGATCCACGCCCTATGCCATCGTGAAACCCGAATCAATAGAATCACGCGCCTCAAAGCCCCTCAGCGCCGCCACCACGACCTTCCAGTCGCGCGTCGAAATCACCGACACCCTCTTTGTCGTGCGAGCGAGCGGCCCTCTCTCTCTCTCTTTTCTTCGTTTCAAATGGATTTAGGGCAGAAAGAGATTAGGGATGCCATTTAATTTTGCAAACGAATTGATGAAAGTCGGTGAAAACGAACAGGGGGAAAGCTTCGATTTTTATTTATTTTTTTCTTACTGTCGGCTGTCCAAACAAGAGAAGGAGGAGAGATATCGATTTTTAAAAGAGAAACGAATTGAATTGCCTTGCGTTAGAAGCTAGAAGGGTGTGAATTCTATGAAAAGGTTTGACTATGTAAATTAAAGTTAATTAATTCTTCTCTGCATTTACGGGTTGTACGATCAAACGGTAACTCCGAACGCTGCGAAAATTGAAATCCGATAATAATTACATATTACGGACCCAATGGAACTGGTTTGTCAAATTCCGAGACTATGCCTCGGAAGGCTATTTTTAAATTCAATTTAAACGATAAAATTTCAAAACCGAACAAATCACTGTTAAATTCAATTTTACAACTTCTATTATCCTCAGTATTATCAATATAACTTTTATAAGCCTTCAAATTATTTTTAAGAGGCTTAAAACTCCAGATTCAACAATTTACTCAACTTCAAATTATTTAATTCAATAATTTAATTATCAAATAAATTGTGATATTCATAGTTCAAGTTGAAATTACTCTATTGAATATTTAAAATCAATTAAATATTCCGATTTCAAATGTTTAAAAATTCCGGGTCGTCACATTCCTCCCCCCCTTAAAAGAATTTCGTCCCCGAAATTACTAATCAGGAAGAATGGTTTCCAATACCCGTTTATTCTTTTTCCCAAATCCAAATAGTTTAACATCTAACCCACTATTTTTTTGTATAAAATACCCATTATCATTCTTATTAACTTCTCAACTCTCTCATAGTTTTCAAATATTATTACTTGCTCAATCATTCAAATTTCAATTTCAAACCAAATTCTGAATTGTTTAAATTTTTCAAAAAATTTTCTAACTCCCTAAATTTTCGAAATTTTTTGCCAGCGTCTCCTTTGCGCGGCTAGCTCGGTACAACTACAAAAGGCCTCTACGGGCTCCCAAATCCGAAAAGAAAACAAAACGCCAGTGGCTATATCCAAAAATCCAATCAAATTTCACAGAAATTTAATCACATACCTTTTTGTCGAGCAATTCTAATTTATTATCTGAAATCAAAACCAATTTTCCTTTCTCTTTTTCATACCTGCATATCCTTCATGACAATAATATCCAATCACAATATCCCAAAAACATTTTATCGACTTCCTCACAAAATGTCAATATCTATTCATTGAAATATTGACTTAGATTATATTTGTAGTATCAATTTCCAATTAAGAATTCACTATTCCCTTCTTAAATTAGCATAAGCATTATATATGCTTCTTTATTTATTTTCACTTCACCACTTTAGTTTGTATCTACTTCTATTCAAATCGATTCTTTCATTTCCATATGAATTCAATTTATTTCCAACTCTAAATATTTGAATTTTATTTTCCATTTATAACTAATTCATGTCATTATTTTAAATTAGTTTCATTTACTAATTTATTTCAATTTCCAATTTGAATTCGTTTTGTCATTAACTAAATTTTCAAAAAATTTCTAACTCCCAAAATTTCTGAAATTTTTTGGAAGAGTCTCCTTTGTATGGAGGAGCTTTTGCAATTTGACAAAAGATATAAATATATATACATCGATCCACCCGGTCGGAAAAACAAAAACAGTTCATATTTCCTATTTTTATTGCGTAGGCGTACCTTATTTAGCATTTTTAAGCAAACATCTTATTTATTTAGCAGTTAGCGTGCCCAAACTCCAGCCACACGGCTTCTCGGTACCTGTACTTACTTAATTTAAACATGTAAGTGCCAAATATATGAAGTTTAACAACATTTCACTTACTTGCAATAGTTAAACACATGAATTCTAAAAGAAATGTACACCAAACACTTTTCGTAAACAATTTATATAGTTTCCATACTAATTCAACTATTTCAATTAATTTATAAACCATTTTCATTCAATTTGAATGGTTTTCAATCCATTCCTATACAACTTCATCAATTTGAATGGTTTAAAACTCAATCGCTTACATTCAGTTCATTTTTTATTTTAAACAAACCCATATTATTCCAATTGATTTAAAAAAATCAATTTTATTTACTTGCAATGTTTCATAGAATTTTATTTTCTTCTATTTTCGTCCAACGACCAATTTTCTCCTGTAAATTGGTAATATTCATTCAAGTAAATAACCACTTAAGTCGATGACCATTTTAAATTGATTCTAACTCAATTTATTATTTAATTCTTTCTATTTCGTTTTTAAATTTATTCACACTCCATATATTCCCATTTTCATTGCATTTTAAATTTGAATCCATTCACTTGCATTTCATTTTACTAACCAAACCAGTTCATTCAAAACCATTAACAATTTAGGTTCATCTTTATTACCAATTAAATTTCCTTTTTATTTTAACTCATTTACGACCATTTATTTTGCTCGGCACATTCCATTTCAATTTTATTCACAATCCATTCATTTGCTTTTCATTTAAAACCATTCTATTTTTCTTATTGACTCCAAATTATTTCAATCCCTTAACAATTTAAATAGTTTATAATTATTTATTTAAGCATTTCATTCCCTTAAATATTATCTATAGCTCATCGAATCATATTTCGATGTGATTTATTATCACTTGATTTAAATCCAACCCAATATCATTAAACTTAGTTCTAAGTTAAATTCAATTCAACTTCCCAATCTATTTAGCTTAAGTCAATTTACTTCAATTTATTAAATTTTATACTTAAGCTCATTTTCATTTTACAAGTAAATTTTTCCCTTTTCTATTCAATTTAACTCTATCACAATCAAATCTCAATTCAATCTACAATTTCTTTTGATTAGTTATTATAAATTTTAACTTCCAGATTCAACTCGTTCAATTGATTACAAGGCCATTTCCAATTTATTTCCACATATTTGGATTTTATTCGCAATACAAACCACTACTATTTTAATCCAATTTCATTTTCCTTTATTCGAAACATTTCCAACTATATTTAATTTGTTAACACTTCAAGTCAAATTCTAATTAATAACTCAAGTTCTAATTCCACCATTCACTTTTAATTTACCATCCAATTTTATTAACTCACAATTCAACTTCATTCTCAATTCATTTAATTAATTACAAGGTTACTTTCAATTATATTTTCTTTACCAATGCTTCAAGTCGAATTTGATTTATAACTTGAGTTTTATTTCCAAACTTTAATATTAACTTACCAATTCAAGTTCTATTTAGCTACATTAGGTTCCATTTACATATTTCATTAACTAATTTATTATCAAATTAGTTCTTCCCCTGGTAAAAATTCAATACTTGATTTTTAATTCCAAATACCACTTCATTTAATTTTCTTAAGTTCAATTTATTTTATAATTCTAGTTTGGATTTTTTTTGGTTTTATTTTTCAAATCGTCAACAATATTTATTTATTTTGGATTTCCTATTCCACTTTCAAATTTTGAAAGTCACAACTTATTATTTACGCAATCCCATTCATTCAAGGCTTAAACATATCCATCTTTTATTTTTAACTCGAGTTTTACATTTATTTAAAATCCAAGCATATTTTATTTTATGGATTTATAATTCTGATTCTTTTATAAGTTATTCTTATTTATTTATCCCAAATCAATCCTTATCCAACTTATTTTCCATTTATTCAGGTAAGAATCTAATTTCATTCAATAATTCAACTGAATTCTTATTCCAAATCAATTTTATTTTAACTCGGATTTGTTTAACTCAATTCCATTTCAACTTAATTCGAATACAACGGGATATTATTTTCAGCCTATCCAACTAATTTCAATCCAGTTAAATTTTTATTTCCCAATCGAATTAATTTCATTTTTAACTTTTCACTTTAAATTTAAATTCCAATATTCAAAGCTTATGTTTCCTTCCTGATTTAAAAATCATCTCAATTTATAAGCTTACAACCTATCTCATCGGTATTTTTAAACACCCGACTTTGGTTTCAAATTATTTTGAAATCTTCAACATCTCAAATCACATTTCTCAAAATTCAAACCAATCCTGGCTTTATTCCCAACAAATTTCCTTTGAGATTTTCAAAAACAACTAGCTTTTCTGAACAAATCAGTTTTTGGCAGCAATCCATCACTTAGAAATTCGAAAATGAATACTGATGATGCGGCCGTCATCGTCAGAATTATTTTCCAATAATCCAAGTGATTTCAATGCTATATCACTTTCAAAATCCCTTTAAAACAATTTCCTTTCAAAAATATCTCTAAAACAATAATGCTATTATTTATCTCCAAACACTTCCAAAATCATCGGGATTTTGAATTTCCAAATCCTGCTTAAATCAATTTTAACTATAATTCATTTGCATAGCTTATGCTCATACAAATTCTTATTTGATTATATTTCAATTTATAAATTACATTTATAATTCATATTTATGAATTTCATTTTATAATGAATTTATTCCCTTAAACTTTGGTTATATTTTCAATTTCCAGTAATTTTCCACTCAACAATGACAGTAATTTAAATATATTTTTTCTAACATCCAATCAACCATATATTAGCTAGAATAGTTTACAAAAGCTTTTCTTTATATCAAAATATATTTTTGGGTAAAAATTTTTTTGCATTCACCCACATTTAAAACAATACCATGTCAATTGTTCTATTCAAGTGTTTAGAAACCCCTTCAATACAGTTGTGCAGACTGTGTCGACGAAGGTTCATATGCCACTCAATAAATCAATCAACATAATATTAAAACAATTTATATTCACTAACAAATACGCGCTCATACCTATTTATATGCTCAAACTCATTATAGAGTACCACAGACTCTATTTAATGAGTAATCCCCACCAGAGCCAAGGTTATCACCAACCAAGCTTTGATACCAACTGTAACGACCCGCAAATCCGTACCCCTTGAGTCAACACTATTCTACAACAATCAACTCAAGTTGAACAAAAATACGAACCATTTGGGTTAAAGAAGAAGAGGTAGAAGAAGAAAATAGAAAACAACATCACAACCTAACCATCGCAGCGGAATAAAATATAATAGATAATAAATAATCTTTACTCAAAAATCAAATATCTCTGTTTATATATTACATCATCAGAGTACATCAATCACAGTTCAACATCAATAACATACAACTAGATACACAGCTACTCAACATAGCGGAATATATATAAACAAGTACGAAAGTACGTATCGTCATCCAGCTCGTCTCCTGAGCTCCACAGCATCATATCAAGTATCCTATAATACTCGGTCTGACCTGAGCACTACAGTTAAATAACACCCGAGTCAGTCTGGAATAACAATGTGAGAAAATCACACTCAATTGATTATTAAAGTTTCAAAAATCCTTTTGAAAACAAAAGCATCTCGTAAGACCACGCCACAAATAAACATATCAGGTTTTTACCTTACGATAGCTAAAACAATTTTTATAGAAATCCTCTGATATTATAATAGGGTCTATATACAAATACATATAAAATAGCCGAAATTGTTACATTCATCAAATTCCAGCTACTAGCCACAGAGTGGGTAATACAAACAAAACTCGTACACGGCTCGTAGGAAGAATGGATTTCCAACTAATGACTAGGCACTGGGGTACCACCTGTCACAGTACGTGGCCTAGATCACAATACCGAGGAGTACGCCCGCTCCCCTGCAACACAAGACCGGGACTACCCCTTACTGGATAATCCCGAGTGAGATCACCCCACGGTTGGGATTAGCAACAGCCCACTAAGCTGGAATAAAAGGGACATCTAGGCAGGGATGACCTCACCCTGCTTGGGTGCTACCCACCTAGCCTTGCGCATAACCCTTGATTTTCAGTCATTCCCGGTTGATGAGGCTTGAGGCTAAGCGTTACCTTTTTAGAACATATCCCTTAGAATGCCCATCGTCCACCTGGCGATGTTCTTAAAGCATTCATCCATACAAGTCCGTCCGAGTTCGAATGGAACCGAAAGCACTATTCCTACTACATCCATTTTGAAAAAATCCTCAGGATTAGTAGCGACTTTCCCTTGCACTTCACTTCTCCATCTTCGAATCCAAATCGTTTCCCACGAAACGTACAAACCGGATTGAAGTGGTTTTCGAGAAATAAATCTCGATCCCGGTCACTTCGAAACGATCAACGTATTTGGCCAATATTGATAATCGGTGATTTAACTATCAATTAATATTCACAAAGAACCATCACACAATAAATAATCTCCCAACTTATTTATTAACCTCAAAATATCTTCACAAGGTATATTTCTATTTTCAACCCTTTGAAAACAGTTTCAAACCATCTTTCTTTTCAGAATAAACTTTTCCCAAATATTTTCTATCTCCACTGAAATCACCAAGCACAAAACGAGATTTTTAAAATAATTTAAAACACATTACTTTGAAATATACTTTAAACATTTATTTTTAAAAACTGCTTCAATAATTTATTAAAAATATATACTATATGAATATTTGAAAGTAAGGTTACTTAATAAAATATAAAACTAGATTTTCACTTTTAAAAACAAAATACTAAGTCACTTTTTAAGTAATTACTCTATGATAGATTGAAGAAAATACTTACTTTAAAATTTAAATATTAGAAATAATAAATTTTCCAAAACTTGCTTTTTAAAACAACTTTAAAACTTTTAACTTATATTTAAAATTTTACTTTGAAAACGTACTTAGTTATTCAGGGAAAAATTCCAACTTCAATCACTTAAATCAATTTCCCAAATTGATTCCCAATTTATTCCATTTGAAATAAATTTCTTTACTTACTCGATTCATTTCAAAATTCATTAATTATGGACTTTATTATTATTATTATTTTCCATTTGATTTTAAATCTTTTAACTGAATTATACAAATTTCATATTTTTTCCCAATTTCTTCTTTATTCTTTAAAAAATTCAAATCTTAAATTTAAAATAAATGCTTTGTTCTTTTAAATAATAACACTGGAGTTTAAAGTTCATTAACTTTCAGTTTATTCAAAATTTCCTTTCCATACTCAAGATTTATTTATTAGAATTTTAAAGTCACTTTATTTCTTTTCCAATCCATTCATAAATTTATTCAAATTTTCTATAGTTATTTTACTTACAAATTCACTTCTTTTATTTTCTTTTCAAAATCCAATTTATATATTTTTGGTAATTCATTATACCCAATTATATCCAATCGAACCATAGCATTTAATATTCCAATATAATTCATCATAGAATATCAAATAATCACAATAGAGGGTATTAAATAATTTAAATAAATGTTAAGGGATCCAGTTGGATCCCTCCAACCTGTTTTCCTTGCATCCACAGACGTTAGCGCAACATAAATATCTCCGTTATATAATGCGAAAATCAATCATTCCAAGGTGTAATATATACTACTATATATAATATAACACACCAAAGCCAATCAATCAATCAGTTATTTAAATTTAACCAATTTAATTTAAATTATAATTCAGCTGAGTGAAATTAACTCACCTTTGGTTTTGTTTGGCAATCTGATCCAATCTCGACTTGTTCCCTTTTGGATTTTGACCTTGAATAAATATTAAATGGTTTCATTAATATTCGAACAATCAATTATCGTTAATAAATTTAATTTATACTAAATTTTATTTTCAACTAATTTTCCTCTTTTTATAAATTTTACAACATTTTAAAATTCCTATATTTCAGTAATTCTTACATATATAGAGATATATGTATTTACTATTTCACCTATCTCTATGTATATACGTATACATCTGTATCTTCTTTTGATTAAAACCGAGTTAATTTATACCTTTATTAAAAATATTTTTTCTGCATAAATATGTTAATATTTATTTATTCAATTTTAAATTTTAAAAACAAGAATCGTTACCTCATCGATCGAGAAATCAGGCGGCTAATCCTCCATTCGTTCACCCAAACCTCACTGCTAACACAACCCTAAGCCGCCGCCTCCGCGAGCTCGACGTAACCAATTCGATCCCCCTTGACTGAAATCGATCGGCTCCTCCATCGACACTGACCCACTTCCCCCAGCTGTCGCGCGCGCGTGGCGCCTCTAACCACTGTGAATCGACGCACTCCCCTTCCAATGCCCTAGCCTCCACGTAGCCGCAATCTCATCCTTCTATCACCCAGCGCGACTCGACCATCGAGCCCCTTCGCCTCGTGTGAGCTTCCAGAACTGCCGCTCGACCCCTGCTTCGCACGCAAACCCGAGATCCACGCCCCTATGCCATCGTGAAACCCAAATCAGCAGAATCACGCGCCTCAAATCCCCTCAGCGCCGCCACCGCGACCTTCCAGTCGCGCGTCGAAGTCACCGACCCCCCCCCCCCCCTTTGTCGTGCGAGCGAGCGGCCCTCTCTCTCTTTTTTCTTCGTTTCAAATGGATTTAGGGAAGAAAGAGGTTGGGGACGCCATTTACTTTTGCAAACAAATTGATGAAAGTCAGTGAAAACGAACAAGGGGAAAGCTTTGATTTTTTTTTTCTTACCGTCGACTGTCCAAACAAGAGAAGGAGGAGAGAGATCGATTTATTAAAAGAGAAACGAATTGAATTGCCTTGCGTTAGAAGCTAGAAGGGTGTGGCTTCTATGAAAAGGTTTGACTATGTAAATTAAAGTTAATTAATTCTTCTATGCATTTACGGGTTATACAATCAAATGGTAACCCCGAACGCTGCGAAAATTGAAATCCGATAATAATTCCATATTACGGACCCAATGGAACTAGTTTCGTCAAATTCTGAGAATGTGCCTCGGAAGGCTATTTTTAAATTCAATTTAAACGATAAAATTCCAAAACCGAACAAATCACTGTTAAATTCAATTTTACAACTTCTATTATCCTCAGTGTTATCAATATAACTTTTATAAGCCTTCAAATTATTTTTAGGAGGCTTAAAATTCCAGATTCAAAAATTTACTCAACTTCAGATTATTTAATTCAATAATCTAATTATCAAATAAATTGTGATATTCATAATTCAAGTTAAAATTACTCTATTGAATATTTAAAATCAATTAAATATTCTGATTTCAATGTTTAAAAATTCCAGGTCGTCACAATGTGCATGGATTTACACCACAATAGACATATTGGCCCCTCTTGCATTCGATTTTTACCTGAATGTGTATATGTATTTGCATCAATATGTGTGTGTGTGTGTGTGTGAGAGTCTGTAAATAAATAAGTATACACACACACATATATATATATATATTCACTTTTACATAAGTTAAAATAATAAGTGTAAACAATTTATCTAGAATATTTATAAAATATGTTTATACATATATGTTCATGTATATATAAATATATAACATAGCATAAGTTGTGAAGAGCACTTTGAAAATGAAAAGGCAATATATTATTAAGGAATGAAAATAAATTTGTGATTAATGTTCTTGTAATTAAGACCGCCTTTTCATTTTAAAATGACGGCTAACTATAAATTAGATGTATACGGAGCATTTTGAAAATCAAAAGGCAATGTCTTATTATAAGAGGAGAATAAATATGTAATTAATATCCTTGTAAATAAGATTGTCTTTTCATTTCAAAGTAAAAATAAATGTAAATAATAATGGAGCAAATGAATGTCGCCATTAATGTGTGATTAACACCAGCATTTCATTTCAAAGTTCAAATAAATATAAATAATATCAGTGGTAGATTTTATATTTAAATATTTACCTACTTATGCTCTTGGACTAGATAATAATATTTTTATTTTTCGGTTTCTAGAATTAAGACATATGTATTAAACATTTGATTACGTACATAATTAATGGCAAAATAAAAATGGAATATTTTAAGTCTAGATATGCATAATATAATTCAAACTTCAGTTTGATTATACAAATGAATATATGAATATATGAATAATCAATTATATATTAATAATATATACATATATAATAAAGTAATTTCTATAGTTGAATGTATGTTTTTACATAAATAAGTTTTTTGAAATTTTAAAACATGTAATACATGATTGATAACTCTTAGAAAAAATTATTAGTTTACCAAAATCATCAATAATAATATTTTATTGCAATTGGAAATTATAATTATTTTCTTTTGTTGGTCATGAGCATTAGCATTGCAAACATTCATTAAATGTTTTTTCTATATACTATAGATGCAACTGATACACAACCAAGCAGTTTGTGACTTTATTTCGATATACAAGATTTATAATATAACATATAAATATAAAATAACAAAACTAAAACATAGATTTACCTTTTACCAAAGCCTTTATGCATACGTTGAAACATTAGATTGATCTCCTTGAACCACTTCATGAATCAGAAGGTGTGAGCTTCCGAATTGCTGACCACCGACTATAGAAATAATGTTGAATTTTATGTACTATGGACATGGGAATATTTTGTATTTTCTTGGGAAGCCATGACTGAAATTTTCTAATGTAGAGATGTTTTTTTGGAGAGAATGGTCAGGAAATGAAATGAAGAGGCAATGTTTTATTAAAGGAATGGAATTAATGTATGATTAATATGGTCATTAAACTCCTTTAACACTTGCTTTTTCGTTTCAAATTCAAAAACAAAACTTCTCCTTTTTTTGTTATGTCATGGCCAACCACACTAGGCCAATCGATGGCTGAATACATGTGCTGGCTTATGGGCATAAAAAACATTTAAGTCGGTACAAAATTAATGTATTTAAATCCAATTCAAACACGCACTGATATTGTATATTGTTAAGTATATTTATAACTATTATAAACACACTATTTAATCATGTTCAATACATCAAATAAATTTCATAACTGATATTTCATAAATATTAATTAATTTATAGCGATTATAGATTAATTAAATCAGGTGGTCAATGGAATAATCAACATTTCGATTGTATGAATCTTATGTGTAAGTTTGGTCAGCCATTAATAGTGAATAATTCGAATATTAAAGTTCACACATCACTTAGCAGGTGGTGTGACATTTTGACCAAATTTATCGCTTACTTAGTTCCGGTAAAATCCATTTTTACTTTATTAAGCGCCGACTGTGACGATTATTTACACCAATTTTCTTTGTCAAAACCATATCACTTTAGACTTATGGAATTCGGTAATGATCAAAATTCCAATATTACCATATTCAACTTTATAATCCAAACATAAATTGCTTAGTTAAATAACAAAAATTATTATTAACCGAACTACTTTGGCAGAGATTTAGACTTTTAGTTGACTTCAGCGACCGTAATACTAACCCTATATAACTGAGAAGATGAATCCTCTCTTGAATCATGTTTCACTTCCAATACTTCCACTCGACCCAACTATGGTTGTTCGATGATGTCGTGCCATGGTTTAACTATAATCAAAGTGGAGCTTTCATATTGAAGATCAACAGTATTCTCAAGTCAAGAGAATTACGTAAGTTAGCCACTTCGATATTTTCTGTTTGACCTTAGTTATATTAACCAACAGAAAACTATCAAGTGAGTCATTACATAGTTATCCAATAACCATTAGCAAGTAACCCCCTGGTGCTTCCAGCAGCCATGAGTAATACATTACCAAATATTTCGAGAGCGTTACGTACTCTAGTCTCAACGGAAGTATCGATGTCCAGTCTCAATATATCTTGACTAGGAATATTTTAAATAATGTGCTCATCATATTGTGATATAATACTCATAGCTACAACTATTTGTGATTTCTATCACAAACACATCATTTATGGACTTTTTGACATGTACACTTAAATTAACTAATTAAATATTTATAATATTTTATAGCAAGTACATAACAGAAAGGATAAAGCTTTTATTTTGAACAAGATTGGTTATCAAGTAATATTAATGTAACAAGTTACATAATTGCCACTAGGGCATACCCCTACTTCTATCAATCTCCCACTTGCAGTTAGGATCAATTATGAAATCTTGTTCCAACTACTCCAAACAGTTTCTTTAAAATCAATCAGGTCAGTCCAACAATGAACGGGTATGCTATTATTTTTCAATTATGAATATGTCCCTTGACCTCTAGTGAGCTCTAAGTTATGTTATGAAGTATATCACGACATTGTTATCAGATAACAATGTTATGAAGTTTGAGTCAGAATACTCCATGAGGATTTCGTTATTTTTATAAACAATTCTCATGTATTTCGTAAATAAATGAGAACACTGTAAACTATCATGTAATGACCTTAAGTTGGATTTGATATTTGCTTCATGGTTCAAATACATAAACAAATCATGATATTGTAGAGAACATAACATGTATGATAATTCCTATTGCCAATGTAAAAGGAATCCATCTTACATGTTTCTTATTAAACATTTTAATAAGGTGTTTCTGCATATTGTTTGGGATATTCCCAATGCCCTTTATACTCACTATAAAAGACATCATTTTCAAATCTAACGTCGAGTATTAAAATAACTAAAAGCTAATTTTAACATAAGTACATCATTAACAATCAATAGTCTGCTGTTTTCTTATGTTTAGAAATATCAAAGTACCTTTACGTCCTCATGGACACACGTTTTCTTTGCATTTTGACTGAAATTAAACTATTTGATATTTCTATCCAAATACTTGTTCAATCTTGATGCTAGTTACACGATACTATCGTATCGATTCTTGGGTCATATCCAAAACCCACAATTTCAATATTGCTCCCACTGACTTCAAGACACTATGGTTATTAGGTGCAAACAGTTTAGTCGAAATTTTTATTTTGAACTTTTTCCGTTTCAATATATATATACCAAAACACAAAGTCATACAAGGCGATCATTTTGTAGATAGAATCTAAATCAACTTAAGCACACTGAATGTACAATCTGCTATACTAATCTCAATAATTGAAATTTATGACTTTATTCTTATTAATGTGGCTCACCACATTCCAACTGTATTCACCTTTCTCTTAAAAATAGATTTGTGGCCGATGGATCATATCCCTTCAAGTCCAACTATCAAAATCATATTTTGATAATGTACTTAGAATTTATTTTGGATCTGCGCATCTTACCATGTCATAAAGTTAATACTCTTAATGGTTTAACTAAACAGCCAAGGATAATTTATTCTTGACGTTGATAATAAACTCATAGTTTCTTCTTCAATGTGCAAGAATAATCATTAGACACTCTAATGCTATACATTCATTTATGTTTGGTTAATTACATTTCATCCCTTATTATCAGTTTATCCTTAGATCGTATTCATATCCATTTTACTATCGATAATTTCTCAAAGAAATTCCCTCATTATGAAGTTGGTATTTCTTGAAATAATAATTATTTCTCGATGCATCAAAAAGGCATTCATAAACATTTTATGATTTTCCTTATATAAAAATGATTTTTTGTTAGTTTGCAATTCTTATGTTTACAACATAAATTGGTTATCCAGTGTCTATTATCTCTAAACTTCTTTTGGTGTGATTCACATAAGACCCTTACGTACAATTATGACGTGCAGTCTTTTGACTCATACTACTCGCCAATCCTTGGCTTAGGACATGATGGGGTTTCTTTTAAACCCTTATCTTGTATGATTTTGTAAAGTATTCTTTGGATGATGTAAATTTTAATTTTGTGTACTACTCTTGAGTACATACCTTGTAGAAAGAATTTAACTCAACTTCACTCAATATTGATCATGCTTTGTCCAACAAAGTTCGAATACTCGTTGTCAATCCATCATTATGTATTATGAGGCTAGCGACTCTTGAAACTGAATTTATATTCATTTTAGGTACATTTAGAACTCTTTTCGATATACTTACCTATTGGATCAAATCGAATCATTTTGTTGCATGTTATTTTATTTACTTCTATTTTATATTCCATGAACTTATCATAAACATGCTCCATATGTATCAAATATTGATACTTATGTTTGTGGTAATTCATCGGTCAATACAAGGAAGTGCATGGAGCCATTTTGGTATTATCATACATGTGATTGCATACATACATACGTACGTACGAATGTACATACATACATACATATGTATGTATCAATTCAAAGAAGTCATCAACTCTTTTTACGCTCCCACTAAATGGGTGTTTTTCTCTTAATTGTATGAATATAATTAACTAGTATCATTGATTCATAATCATATAAAAGAATTATTACTCAAAAATATGTATTAGTCTATAATTCCAGTAAAATTATAAATAATTTGTAACGACCCACTATTTCAAAACATTCGCATCCACACATGTCGGATTTGAATTGCTCAAAACAACCGATTATTAATTTATGTTTTGCAAAACTTAGCATACACAGTAAATAAATCAATCACAGAATCACAGACACAGAGCAATATAACAATAAGCGGCGGAATAGATGAGTAATAATTTAGCTATTATAAAAATCAGAGTTTGAAATAAAATATAACAGAATAACTCAAATACAATGAATCTCTAATACATAAGTAACTGACGAGCCCGAGCTGAAATAAACTGAAATAACTGAAAGCTGGATAGATAGATCTTTAGACAAAGCTCCAATCTCCAAAGGTGAGTCTCAAATGCTGTGACACTTAGTCTGACCCGAGCATAAAGCAAAATACAAAACACTCGAGTCAGGATTAACATTCTAATACCAGTAAATTCAACTCAAGTTAAATGTCAACTGAAATACAAGTAACTTAAAGGTTGTTTGGGATTTCCATCCTCTAACGATCCATGGAACTATCTACTTTATAGTAATATATGCTATTATAATATGTCTATAGTAAAGTAAACTATTATAATAGCGTTAAGGCATTACTCATATCCTCCGTAACACATTTTATATATTCCCATAGTCTATACAATGTTGTACACTCCACCAAACTGATGGTTTACCCAGAGGACACCACATAGGTACGGTATAAAATAAACTCGTAGAAGGCGCGATAGGGCATGTGACAAGACACGTGAGGCAATGCCAGGGTAGATATACCGTTCGCGGATCCGGACCGATGGTAATGCATAATAGCTACTACTGCCCACCTTGAGACACACTCCCTGTTGAGACACAGCTTCTATGAAGATTTTGATTGCTGACAACAATATAAAGGCAATCGACAAATCAAGACCTTCATATGGTTCTCTAGATTATAGATTGATTATTTGATGTTATAATAGTAATAAACTTGTTAAAATCTATCCTCAAATAGTCATGCACAAAATATAATCAATATATATATATACATTTAAACATCATTGCACATTCACTGTGAAAATTTACACAGACCGGTCGACCGGTTGAAAATGGGGCGGTCGACCGTTTCTGGTAAAGTTGCACAGTAAACGTGCACACATGCACATAACGACTATATATTTAAAATCCTGTCTACCGGTCATTTTTTGACCTGTCGACCGTTTTTAAACAGAAAGCAAGTTTTCCAAACGACACTTCTCTTCTCCAAAGGTTGCATCTCCTATCTTTCATCAATGATCATAACTCTTAATGGCAACTGTTCATAAAGAGTTACAACTATTTTTCTCTATATATACTCATCTAAATCATTGATTCAAACACAAGTTTTTACACGATCATATATGCTCTCTAATCTAATCTCTAACACTCCTGCATTCTAAAAAATTAATTTAGCTTATTGAATCATTGAAATTATTTCATATCTTTTGATTCAATAAGTAAATACCTTCTTTAATCTTTACAAAACATCATTCATATTCTTTGAGGATAAGATTATAGGAAGGGTGTACTACTAGTGACAAATCCGTGTTTTCAAGAACACAAGTTGTCAACAACAATTGTATTTGTTTTTGTTGAAGTCCTCGTGTTGCAAGAGGCAAGTGTTGAAGTCCTCGGTGTTGTAAGAGGCAAGTGTTGAAGTCCTCAGTGTATTAGAGGCGTGAAATCCCGTTCGGCTGTTCGGGTATTGTAAACCTGTTCCTCCGGGTGAAGCGAGGTAGTTGATAGTGAAAATCCAGATAGGAGTCTGGGACTGGACGTAGGACGGTGCTCCGAACCAGTATAAAAATCTCTGGTGTGATTTTTCTATTTTCTATTTACAATGCTATTATCATCTATTTCCGCATTTGTATTGTAATCCATATTACACGATCCGTGTATACTATATTAGCACATATAATTGTATACACACCGCACTTTCATTTGGTATCAGAGCGAGGTTATCATATAACCGTAACACAGTTATTTGATATATTCTTGTAATATGGCAAATAACGCAAGTACTAGCACTCAAAACACCACTTACACAGAAGGGCAATCGACACAAAGACCTCCATTTTTCAATGGTCTTAACTATAGTTATTGGGCAACACGTATGTCATTCTTTATGCAATCAAGTAGCTATGATGCTTGGAATGCTACTCAAAGAGAAATAGTGAATCCAACAACTGATTATTCAGAATGGACTGTGGCTGAGAAAACGGCAGCAGCCGTAAATGCAAGAGCAATAAATATGTTGTTCTGTGCATTAGACCAAAATGAATATAACCGTGTTAGTATCTGCACTACTGCATATCAAATTTGGCAAACGCTAAAAATCACTCATGAAGGTACTAACAAGGTTAAACAAGCCAAAATAGCCATGCTGAAAAGTCAATTTCAAAATTTCAAAATGAAACCAAATGAGACAATCAATGAAATGTATTCACGGTTTCAAACTATTCACCATGCACTTATTGGCTTAGGACAAAAATATTCTGATTTTGATGTTGTTTCAACAGTCCTACATTCTCTGACTAGTGAATGGGAAGGAAAAGTATTGGCAATTGAAGAAGCTAATGACCTTTCCGTCATGAAGCCAGATGAATTGATAGGAAATTTAATGTCATATGAAGCAAATGTGCAGGCTAGAAAAGAACAGAAAGAAGAAAAGTGTGACATCCCGGAAATTTGGACAATATCAGTTTAATAATCTGCATTGAAAATTAAATTGATTTAATAATAATTGGAATTGATTTAATAATCTTCTTTTAAACAAATGATTAACTGATAATTTATCTTTTAAAAGCCAATTAAATTGTTTTCTATTTATATATATATATATGTATGTATCTGTATATATTGTAAATAGGTTTTCTTTGTTTTAAGTTTAATAAAATAAAGACATGAATTCTAATTCAAATATTTTTGGTAAGTTAAGAATTTGATTTTTATTCAATATTGAATAAATAATAATATGATCTTAAAACACTCAAGATAAATTTAAATTGTTTAAAAGTATTTTAGCTTAGAGCTTAAATTTAAATAAAAAGTTTGTTTTGTTTTATAGCTTGATCAAATAAGTGACTTATATTATAGAGAATAGTTCTTTTATAAATTTATTTTTAATTTAATAATAAGTTATATTTAAACTATATCAATATTGTAATATCTTTGAAAATGGGTTTTATAATATAAATAGAAGTTGATATTTTAATATGTGTATATTTTTGAAAGAAGCTATGATTTGTAAATTTAAAATAAAATAATATTTTATAAATCTTAACATAAGTATTTATTTATTTAAGTTAAAATAAAAGTAACCTATAAGTAAAATGAATATATAAGTTAAATTTTTAACAGGACTGAAAACAACTTTAAATAAAATAAATATAAAAGTAAGAACTAGTGTAAAAGAAGGAAGTATATATGTATATAGGTAATATAAGTAAGCTAGGCAGGCAAGTATACATATGTATAAAGCACAAATGCCTATGTTACTTGAGAGTAACATAATCAGGCTTGTGTACACATGAATATAACCTTTAAAGAAATGCAAGACAAAGTGAATATATGGGCTGGTAAAAAGAAATAAAATATACAAGAATACAAGAAGCTTATAGACTAAGATTTCAGATAAGTATGAAAACAAAATAATAAAAATCACCAGACAAAATGATTTTGCTGTCTAATGTAAAACAAAGTAAAGTGATAAAACAAAACAAAGTTAAGTAAAATGTCTTTATGTATGTTCAGTATATAGGTTGAAATTTATTACAAGGAATTGAAAACAACTTCATATAACAAAAACAAAATAAAGTAAGAAAACAATAATTATGCAGGCAAGAAAGTACAATACAAAATATCTAAATACAAATGGTCTGTAGCTTGTAGATTGAGAATCAGACAAGCATAAACATAAAGCATATAGAATAGTTTGTGAAGCAAGCTAAAAACATGCAGGTAAGAGAAGTGGTAAGCTAAGTAAAAATATCTACATATGAAATGATTAAGTTAGCTAATTAGGAAACATAGAGTACATTAACATTTAATGTTCAAATTCTCAGCACAACATTGAGTCAATTCGTGATATTGGAAACAAATCTTTCAGCCTCCAAATATAAGAATGTTGCCTGATAAAACAAAATGCAAATAGTATCTGTAAAATGCTAACCTAGATAACACCTTCCCCTGAAACTCATGCCAACTTCCTTAGTTCATTTAAACCAACATAGCAAGCTTCTTCATTTTATTTTATTTCTCATACAAACTCAAATATAAAACTTGAAACACTTCTCAACAAAAACATAGAGTTTTGGATAATTGAAGCAAACTGTTCCCAGTTTTTAAAATTAGGCTGTTTAAAACAAATGGTGCTCTGTTCATTTTTTCAAGCAAGGCCATTCTTAATTTCAGAATTTCAAAGCATTTCAAAATAAAACGAGGCTATGTTTACTTCTGAATACAGGTGAGTAACACCCTTCATTTTAAATACTTAAGTATATATATATGTTGTTAAATTTTGGATCTGATATGTGTATTTATCTTGATGAATTTTTGTGTACATGTGTTACTGTATGTACGTGTGTTTGACATTCTGCAATCACATCTGTTTAAAGGCAAGCAACCTATATTCAAATCTAATCAACAAAGCAACTCAAAGTTTAAAATAAAAGGGCATGCAAGTGCAAGGTTTTTAAAAGCTAAGAGATTTCAGATTTCAAACTGTTTTTCAAACCTGGATGCTCTGACTTCATTTCAGGTGAGTAACACCTTTAAACAATTTGAGTTTAAAATCTATTGCATGCTAATATTTGGATGTTCTACGAGTTTGTGTGAATATTTGTATATATTCTTTTCTCTTGGCATTTGTGACATTACTACATAGTGTATACCCAGTAAGATACCCTGTTAAAATTTTAAAGTTTCTAATTTAAACTGTTTTTTTTTCAAACAAGTTGCAAGTAAAAACTGCCCTGTCTGCACTTTAAGGTAATAATTTCATATTTTAACATAAATGTTAACTATCAGTTGCCTGTAAATGAGTATGCTTGAATGCTTGGTTCGTGATGAATCTTCTGTATGTGTATTGATGGCTCTCCTTTGTATTTAAACTGCAGAGGTTTAGAAATGAGGGAAAATTAAAATTTCCTTAACAGATCATTGTTAGATTTTTTTTAAAAACAACTTTAAGCATGATTGTTTAAACACCATCTTGATTTTTGAAAACAAGTTAAGTAGTTTAAGTTAGAAAATTTCCTGTAAGCAAGAAATTACAGTGGAAACTTAAATAATGGGATAAATCAAATGTTGAATTATATTGATTTAAGTATATGCCTTGAATCATTTTTGAAAGGAATGATTTTTAAAACAAAAATCCAAATATTTACTATTGAATTGAATAAAGATTTAGAAACTGTATGAAAAACAAATCTTGATCAATTTTTGATAATCAAAGAATCTGTGAATGGTTAAATTGTGACTGAAGCTTGCTTAAACATCATTGAAGCTAGGAAAAATATTGAATGATTTTTCTGTTGCAATCTATGATAGTACGAGATTGATATAGGGTTTAGCTCTGGAATTTGTTGTGGTCTGTGACGAGGAGAATTCATCACCTATGTTTGACCGAGTGGTATAAAACTCTAGGAATGAGTGGTTTGGTGAGTGACGAAGTCAAGGCCGAAGTTGTGCGATTTCAGATGGTCAGAGTTGCCATGCCGAGGCACATTGGTGAGTGGGTGATGGGTTCGTAAGTTATCGAGTTGAACTCGATTTTGATCGACAGTGCATTAGGGTCGTCTGTTGATTCGTGGTCAGAGTTGGTGCGATTTGCGACTAGAAGGGGGTAGTCTCGATCGCCAGGGTCCGGCGCCGCCTCCGTGCATGTGCACGGTGTCCATTGGTAGATGATGTTTGGGTTGTTCTGGAACCTGAAGAATCGGTAGCTGGATGGAGTAGAGAACACTCGAGTTTTACTCGAGTTATTTCAGGATTCACTCGAAGCGGTCAAGTTTTTGACTCGAAGTGTTGCAAGGGGGGGTCTCGAGGCTGTGATTGTCCAGGTATTAGTAAACCTGATTGATTTCAGGTTTTAGTGCAAATAAACAAGTTTAAAATTTAATAGTTTTAATAAAAGGATAATTTGTTCCCAAACAAATGTTTAAATTTGATTGTGATAAAATCGTTTTTCTATAAAAAAAAATATAGAGTTTAAAATGAAGGTTAAATAAATTGTTTTGATTTGAAATTTTGCAAGTTAAAATGCAATGTAATTTAGAAGCTAAGTTTTTATCAAAATAATTAAGTAGTTTAAATTAACGGGTTTTCTTATATAGGTAATAAATGTTTTCTTACATTTTTTTTTAGAGTTATAAATTAATATTTAAATTTGGTTAAATGTTAAAGGGCAAATCATTTGAGATCCTAAATTCAAAATAGAATTTGAATTAAAAATGTAATGTTTTAATACACTTTAATATTAAGGGAGTCATTAATAGAGAAATAAATTATTTTAGGAATAATTTAAATACTAAAATGATTTAATAAATAAGTTAATTTAAGAATGACTTATGTATTTAATTTATAAATCAACAATTTAGGTTAATTTGAAATAGAGATTAATCAAGAAGTAAATTAAGAGATGATATTAGTTAATAAAGGAAATTAACTAAATACTATTAATTAATTAATTAATTAATGTGATTAATTTTGTTAATTAACCAGATTAATTAGATAATCTATTGTAAATGGTTAAGTGTAATTACTTGATAAACGTAATTAAGAAATTAATTACTTATTGTAATTAATTTTGATCAAATGATTTATTTAAGTTAATTAATTTAAGAAATCATTTAATGATTTGATATGTGTAATCACCTAGTGTATTCAATGGAGCATAATTACTTGGGGAAGTAATTAATATAATTACTGAATGTAATTAGTGAAGAGTATGTGTTAATAAAGTAATTTGGATAATTACTTTTGTAATTAATCAGAGGATTAATTAGTGGAGATAATTAATTATGGGATATTTAATTTATTAATATGAGTAATTAAGAGTAGTTAATTACTGGTTGATATTAATCAAGGTGATTAATAATTGTGTTTAATTAAATATTAATCACTTAATTAAATTAAATAAAGTAATTTAATTTAAATATGAATTATCATTAATTAATTAATGATGAAATTAAGAATAGTTTAATTAAGAAATAATTAATAATGTGGTGATAAATTAAGGAAAATGTAATTTATTGTATTTAATTATAAATAAAGTAATTAAATGTTAATTATTATAAATGATAATAAATTTGGAAAATTAATTAAAGGCTAATTACTTATTGTAATTAGAAGGTGATTAATTGAAGAAGTTAATCAAGATAAATATCTAGAGATTAATTAATTAATTTGTTTAAAATTAAATTAATAAGTTGTATAAGCAAGATTTATAGATGAAGTAATTAATTTAATTTACTTTAAATTAATTTGAGATTTAAGTAGTTAATTTAATTCATTTTAAATTAATTACAAAATGGTATGATTATAAATCATTGCTTATGGATGGATGATAGTGATATCTTATTTGATGATTGTGCATTCAGATCTGACTTGAATACTATCTATGTGATATGGATGCTTGATTTAAAGTATGATAATATTTAACTATCAGTTTTGATGATAATATGAATTATCTGTTTATGATAATGTGATTATCTATTGTGATATTGTGAATTATCCATCTGTGTGTATATTGATGTTATTGAATTGAACTGTTAAGACTAAATAGACAACTTGGCCTTAAAAGACACGTTTTGGATTTCGATGAGACCGGGATCGGGTTTCCGCATTAGGAACATCCGAAAACCACATCGATTCCAAATTAACGATAGGTCGTTAATCTGAAGGAAGATGAAGATTCAGAATGCAAGGGTTATTGTCGTTAACTCTGAGGGTGATTCCAAAATGAGTGTAACGAGATAATGCCTTCGGTTTCGTTCGAACCCGGAACGAACTTGTATGGATTGAATGCTTTCAACACATCGTCAGGTGGGCGATGAGCATTCTAAGAAATGTATTCTAAAAAGGTAATCGTAGCCTCAAGCCTCATCAACCGGGAATGGCTAAAACAGGGGAGGTGCAGCAAGGCTAGGTGGGTCATGCCCAAGCAGGACAAGGATATTCCCCTGTCTAGATGTCCCTTTATTTTCGGCTTAGTGGGCAGTAGCGACGGCTATCTGCGGGGTTATCTTGTTCGGGACTGTTCAGTAAGGAATGGTTCCGGCCTTGTGTTGCAGGGGATGAAGGGAGTAATCCTCGGTACGGTGATCTAGGCCCCGTACTGTGACGGGCGGTACCCCAGTAGCCCTGCCATTGTATGGAATCCAAAATCCAATAAGTGCCGTACGAATTAGTTGTGCCCAACTATGTTGGAATGTGAGATGTAAGCATTTCAGCTATTTCTGTATTTTACTTGAAAACCCTAGACACTATTATAATATCACTGGATTTCCTATCAAATGTTTTGGTTAGCGTAAGGTAAAAACTTTTCCATGTTTATGTGTGGGAAGTCTTACGTGATACCTTTTGTTTTCAAAAGATTTTCAAGATTAAGCAACTTTAACCTGTTACTCATACCAGACCCATGTCTGACCCGGAGTTTATTTTTGTTTTTTCATAAACTCTCGGGTACCCAAATTTTTTACGGGTAGCCAAGGGATTCAGGTTGGCTTTGACGCATTCTGGAGGAGCAATGGAGCAGGAGGCTTCAGCGTTGTAGATATACTTATAGTTCCGCTGTGTTGGTATCTCTGAGTTATTTGCTTGTGTTGTATGGAGTTGTATTAACTAGACAGGTGTTTATAACTGTCTAGTATGTGATGTATTATCTGTATAACTCTGATTGATGTTGTATATTATGTAAATACTTATATGAATTATTATATTTTATTCGTTCCGCTGCTGAGATTCTGATGTGTTTCTTCTTCTTCTCTTTCTTTTCTCTTTTCTCACCTCTTTCTTTCTTAAAAACGATACAGTTTCCTGGGCGTAGGAAGCTGGGTCGTCACAGTTGGTATCAGAGCGCTAGGTTGAGTGAATACATAGGCTCTTAAGTGTTTTCTTTCTTGAGGGAGCGTATTTGTAATTTTGATATATATATATTTTTATTTCTACCTATTGTTGGGTTACCTGTTCAGGTTTTCCAATGAGCTATAAAGGTAGATATGGTAGTGGTGTGTGTAACACGACTACCAATGGTTGGAATTTGAATGTTTGAGGATGGGAAGTGTAATTGTCGAGACTATAAACCTAATACCGTCTCGAGTGAGCTTTGAGTGGTATAAGGATTTCATCGACCTCTGAAGGAAATCTGTTAAGATTCGGAGTTCATTTTGAAGTGCAGTTTGGATGAGTTAGAGTTTGGATCTGTCAGTTGAACTGAAGCAAGTCATAATATCTTGATATATCAAGGTATAGTAGCTGTGTGATGAGACACAGTGACTATGGATGTCTCTGAAGATGTTTCTTTGGAATTAGTTAAGGAAGTGTAGCTGCTTTGGTGTTGTGGCTGAGATCAGCTGGATGTTTTTGTTTGCTTTGAGGTCCGAAGAGCTTTGGATTAAGTAGTCTTTGGCTTCTGAGTCAGCAGTGGAGTTTAGAAGCTGCAGAGTAGTTCCATTTCTTCGATGGATTGGCCACATAAGTGTAAGCTGTTCTGATTGGTATAGAGAGAGCAGTATCTTTGGAATTAGGCTGGATTGATCGCAAAAGTGACTTGCGATGGTTTGAGTATTCTCTTGTGTTTCAGAGATATTTTCCTGGATGTCTTCAGGAAGTTAGAGTTTGGTCTGCATCTGAAGAATTTGGATTTCGAAGTCGGAGATTTGATTTTGGATAAGTATTTAGTCTTCAGGATTGGATTGTCAGTTTGGATAACTGGAATTCGGAGTGTTGCACGTATCTTGAAGGAGTACGTATAAGATCTACCTTGATTTTAGGACCAGCAGTTCAGGGAGATTTAGTTGTTGATTTTAGGCTTGTCTGAAATTGATATCCTGTCTTGTTTTGTAGATCTAGATGAGTGAAAGTTCTATAGCTTAGTAGTATTGTTTGTTTAGATTCTATAGAGCGAGTAACCCGGTATTTATACTTGGGGAAACTCGAGGAAACTCTATCTAGAATTTTGTCTAGATAGTTAAATTTGTTGATTGGATGAATTGGTTGCTATGGTTGTTAGCATACGATTGATATATGCTTGTGTTTTAAAATTAAATCTTAAATTAAATTATTAAATTATCTTTGTTTTAAATTTCGGGGACGAAATTCTTTTAAGGGGGGAAGAATGTGACATCCCGGAAATTTGGACAATATCAGTTTAATAATCTGCATTGAAAATTAAATTGATTTAATAATAATTGGAATTGATTTAATAATCTTCTTTTAAACAAATGATTAACTGATAATTTATCTTTTAAAAGCCAATTAAATTGTTTTCTATTTATATATATATATATATATATATGTATGTATCTGTATATATTGTAAATAGGTTTTCTTTGTTTTAAGTTTAATAAAATAAAGACATGAATTCTAATTCAAATATTTTTGGTAAGTTAAGAATTTGATTTTTATTCAATATTGAATAAATAATAATATGATCTTAAAACACTCAAGATAAATTTAAATTGTTTAAAAGTATTTTAGCTTAGAGCTTAAATTTAAATAAAAAGTTTGTTTTGTTTTATAGCTTGATCAAATAAGTGACTTATATTATAGAGAATAGTTCTTTTATAAATTTATTTTTAATTTAATAATAAGTTATATTTAAACTATATCAATATTGTAATATCTTTGAAAATGGGTTTTATAATATAAATAGAAGTTGATATTTTAATATGTGTATATTTTTGAAAGAAGCTATGATTTGTAAATTTAAAATAAAATAATATTTTATAAATCTTAACATAAGTATTTATTTATTTAAGTTAAAATAAAAGTAACCTATAAGTAAAATGAATATATAAGTTAAATTTTTAACAGGACTGAAAACAACTTTAAATAAAATAAATATAAAAGTAAGAACTAGTGTAAAAGAAGGAAGTATATATGTATATAGGTAATATAAGTAAGCTAGGCAGGCAAGTATACATATGTATAAAGCACAAATGCCTATGTTACTTGAGAGTAACATAATCAGGCTTGTGTACACATGAATATAACCTTTAAAGAAATGCAAGACAAAGTGAATATATGGGCTGGTAAAAAGAAATAAAATATACAAGAATACAAGAAGCTTATAGACTAAGATTTCAGATAAGTATGAAAACAAAATAATAAAAATCACCAGACAAAATGATTTTGCTGTCTAATGTAAAACAAAGTAAAGTGATAAAACAAAACAAAGTTAAGTAAAATGTCTTTATGTATGTTCAGTATATAGGTTGAAATTTATTACAAGGAATTGAAAACAACTTCATATAACAAAAACAAAATAAAGTAAGAAAACAATAATTATGCAGGCAAGAAAGTACAATACAAAATATCTAAATACAAATGGTCTGTAGCTTGTAGATTGAGAATCAGACAAGCATAAACATAAAGCATATAGAATAGTTTGTGAAGCAAGCTAAAAACATGCAGGTAAGAGAAGTGGTAAGCTAAGTAAAAATATCTACATATGAAATGATTAAGTTAGCTAATTAGGAAACATAGAGTACATTAACATTTAATGTTCAAATTCTCAGCACAACATTGAGTCAATTCGTGATATTGGAAACAAATCTTTCAGCCTCCAAATATAAGAATGTTGCCTGATAAAACAAAATGCAAATAGTATCTGTAAAATGCTAACCTAGATAACACCTTCCCCTGAAACTCATGCCAACTTCCTTAGTTCATTTAAACCAACATAGCAAGCTTCTTCATTTTATTTTATTTCTCATACAAACTCAAATATAAAACTTGAAACACTTCTCAACAAAAACATAGAGTTTTGGATAATTGAAGCAAACTGTTCCCAGTTTTTAAAATTAGGCTGTTTAAAACAAATGGTGCTCTGTTCATTTTTTCAAGCAAGGCCATTCTTAATTTCAGAATTTCAAAGCATTTCAAAATAAAACGAGGCTATGTTTACTTCTGAATACAGGTGAGTAACACCCTTCATTTTAAATACTTAAGTATATATATATGTTGTTAAATTTTGGATCTGATATGTGTATTTATCTTGATGAATTTTTGTGTACATGTGTTACTGTATGTACGTGTGTTTGACATTCTGCAATCACATCTGTTTAAAGGCAAGCAACCTATATTCAAATCTAATCAACAAAGCAACTCAAAGTTTAAAATAAAAGGGCATGCAAGTGCAAGGTTTTTAAAAGCTAAGAGATTTCAGATTTCAAACTGTTTTTCAAACCTGGATGCTCTGACTTCATTTCAGGTGAGTAACACCTTTAAACAATTTGAGTTTAAAATCTATTGCATGCTAATATTTGGATGTTCTACGAGTTTGTGTGAATATTTGTATATATTCTTTTCTCTTGGCATTTGTGACATTACTACATAGTGTATACCCAGTAAGATACCCTGTTAAAATTTTAAAGTTTCTAATTTAAACTGTTTTTTTTTCAAACAAGTTGCAAGTAAAAACTGCCCTGTCTGCACTTTAAGGTAATAATTTCATATTTTAACATAAATGTTAACTATCAGTTGCCTGTAAATGAGTATGCTTGAATGCTTGGTTCGTGATGAATCTTCTGTATGTGTATTGATGGCTCTCCTCTGTATTTAAACTGCAGAGGTTTAGAAATGAGGGAAAATTAAAATTTCCTTAACAGATCATTGTTAGATTTTTTTTAAAAACAACTTTAAGCATGATTGTTTAAACACCATCTTGATTTTTGAAAACAAGTTAAGTAGTTTAAGTTAGAAAATTTCCTGTAAGCAAGAAATTACAGTGGAAACTTAAATAATGGGATAAATCAAATGTTGAATTATATTGATTTAAGTATATGCCTTGAATCATTTTTGAAAGGAATGATTTTTAAAACAAAAATCCAAATATTTACTATTGAATTGAATAAAGATTTAGAAACTGTATGAAAAACAAATCTTGATCAATTTTTGATAATCAAAGAATCTGTGAATGGTTAAATTGTGACTGAAGCTTGCTTAAACATCATTGAAGCTAGGAAAAATATTGAATGATTTTTCTGTTGCAATCTATGATAGTACGAGATTGATATAGGGTTTAGCTCTGGAATTTGTTGTGGTCTGTGACGAGGAGAATTCATCACCTATGTTTGACCGAGTGGTATAAAACTCTAGGAATGAGTGGTTTGGTGAGTGACGAAGTCAAGGCCGAAGTTGTGCGATTTCAGATGGTCAGAGTTGCCATGCCGAGGTACATTGGTGAGTGGGTGATGGGTTCGTAAGTTATCGAGTTGAACTCGATTTTGATCGACAGTGCATTAGGGTCGTCTGTTGATTCGTGGTCAGAGTTGGTGCGATTTGCGACTAGAAGGGGGTAGTCTCGATCGCCAGGGTCCGGCGCCGCCTCCGTGCATGTGCACGGTGTCCATTGGTAGATGATGTTTGGGTTGTTCTGGAACCTGAAGAATCGGTAGCTGGATGGAGTAGAGAACACTCGAGTTTTACTCGAGTTATTTCAGGATTCACTCGAAGCGGTCAAGTTTTTGACTCGAAGTGTTGCAAGGGGGGGTCTCGAGGCTGTGATTGTCCAGGTATTAGTAAACCTGATTGATTTCAGGTTTTAGTGCAAATAAACAAGTTTAAAATTTAATAGTTTTAATAAAAGGATAATTTGTTCCCAAACAAATGTTTAAATTTGATTGTGATAAAATCGTTTTTCTATAAAAAAAAAATAGAGTTTAAAATGAAGGTTAAATAAATTGTTTTGATTTGAAATTTTGCAAGTTAAAATGCAATGTAATTTAGAAGCTAAGTTTTTATCAAAATAATTAAGTAGTTTAAATTAACGGGTTTTCTTATATAGGTAATAAATGTTTTCTTACATTTTTTTTTAGAGTTATAAATTAATATTTAAATTTGGTTAAATGTTAAAGGGCAAATCATTTGAGATCCTAAATTCAAAATAGAATTTGAATTAAAAATGTAATGTTTTAATACACTTTAATATTAAGGGAGTCATTAATAGAGAAATAAATTATTTTAGGAATAATTTAAATACTAAAATGATTTAATAAATAAGTTAATTTAAGAATGACTTATGTATTTAATTTATAAATCAACAATTTAGGTTAATTTGAAATAGAGATTAATCAAGAAGTAAATTAAGAGATGATATTAGTTAATAAAGGAAATTAACTAAATACTATTAATTAATTAATTAATTAATGTGATTAATTTTGTTAATTAACCAGATTAATTAGATAATCTATTGTAAATGGTTAAGTGTAATTACTTGATAAACGTAATTAAGAAATTAATTACTTATTGTAATTAATTTTGATCAAATGATTTATTTAAGTTAATTAATTTAAGAAATCATTTAATGATTTGATATGTGTAATCACCTAGTGTATTCAATGGAGCATAATTACTTGGGGAAGTAATTAATATAATTACTGAATGTAATTAGTGAAGAGTATGTGTTAATAAAGTAATTTGGATAATTACTTTTGTAATTAATCAGAGGATTAATTAGTGGAGATAATTAATTATGGGATATTTAATTTATTAATATGAGTAATTAAGAGTAGTTAATTACTGGTTGATATTAATCAAGGTGATTAATAATTGTGTTTAATTAAATATTAATCACTTAATTAAATTAAATAAAGTAATTTAATTTAAATATGAATTATCATTAATTAATTAATGATGAAATTAAGAATAGTTTAATTAAGAAATAATTAATAATGTGGTGATAAATTAAGGAAAATGTAATTTATTGTATTTAATTATAAATAAAGTAATTAAATGTTAATTATTATAAATGATAATAAATTTGGAAAATTAATTAAAGGCTAATTACTTATTGTAATTAGAAGGTGATTAATTGAAGAAGTTAATCAAGATAAATATCTAGAGATTAATTAATTAATTTGTTTGAAATTAAATTAATAAGTTGTATAAGCAAGATTTATAGATGAAGTAATTAATTTAATTTACTTTAAATTAATTTGAGATTTAAGTAGTTAATTTAATTCATTTTAAATTAATTACAAAATGGTATGATTATAAATCATTGCTTATGGATGGATGATAGTGATATCTTATTTGATGATTGTGCATTCAGATCTGACTTGAATACTATCTATGTGATATGGATGCTTGATTTAAAGTATGATAATATTTAACTATCAGTTTTGATGATAATATGAATTATCTGTTTATGATAATGTGATTATCTATTGTGATATTGTGAATTATCCATCTGTGTGTATATTGATGTTATTGAATTGAACTGTTAAGACTAAATAGACAACTTGGCCTTAAAAGACACGTTTTGGATTTCGATGAGACCGGGATCGGGTTTCCGCATTAGGAACATCCGAAAACCACATCGATTCCAAATTAACGATAGGTCGTTAATCTGAAGGAAGATGAAGATTCAGAATGCAAGGGTTATTGTCGTTAACTCTGAGGGTGATTCCAAAATGAGTGTAACGAGATAATGCCTTCGGTTTCGTTCGAACCCGGAACGAACTTGTATGGATTGAATGCTTTCAACACATCGTCAGGTGGGCGATGAGCATTCTAAGAAATGTATTCTAAAAAGGTAATCGTAGCCTCAAGCCTCATCAACCGGGAATGGCTAAAACAAGGGAGGTGCAGCAAGGCTAGGTGGGTCATGCCCAAGCAGGACAAGGATATTCCCCTGTCTAGATGTCCCTTTATTTTCGGCTTAGTGGGCAGTAGCGACGGCTATCTGCGGGGTTATCTTGTTCGGGACTGTTCAGTAAGGAATGGTTCCGGCCTTGTGTTGCAGGGGATGAAGGGAGTAATCCTCGGTACGGTGATCTAGGCCCCGTACTGTGACGGGCGGTACCCCAGTAGCCCTGCCATTGTATGGAATCCAAAATCCAATAAGTGCCGTACGAATTAGTTGTGCCCAACTATGTTGGAATGTGAGATGTAAGCATTTCAGCTATTTCTGTATTTTACTTGAAAACCCTAGACACTATTATAATATCACTGGATTTCCTATCAAATGTTTTGGTTAGCGTAAGGTAAAAACTTTTCCATGTTTATGTGTGGGAAGTCTTACGTGATACCTTTTGTTTTCAAAAGATTTTCAAGATTAAGCAACTTTAACCTGTTACTCATACCAGACCCATGTCTGACCCGGAGTTTATTTTTGTTTTTTCATAAACTCTCGGGTACCCAAATTTTTACGGGTAGCCAAGGGATTCAGGTTGGCTTTGACGCATTCTGGAGGAGCAATGGAGCAGGAGGCTTCAGCGTTGTAGATATACTTATAGTTCCGCTGTGTTGGTATCTCTGAGTTATTTGCTTGTGTTGTATGGAGTTGTATTAACTAGACAGGTGTTTATAACTGTCTAGTATGTGATGTATTATCTGTATAACTCTGATTGATGTTGTATATTATGTAAATACTTATATGAATTATTATATTTTATTCGTTCCGCTGCTGAGATTCTGATGTGTTTCTTCTTCTTCTCTTTCTTTTCTCTTTTCTCACCTCTTTCTTTCTTAAAAACGATACAGTTTCCTGGGCGTAGGAAGCTGGGTCGTCACAAAAAGAAAAATGTAGCATTTCATGTTGAGAAAGATGAAAATGAATCGGATTCTGAAGACGAAGATTTGGCATTCATTGCAAAAGGATTCAAAAAATTCCTAAAATATCGAAAAGCCAGTCGCTACAATAAAAGGAAACCTGGATCAAATAAACTATCTTCATCTGCTATAGAATGTTTCAACTGCCATAAAAAGGGACACATGCAGAAGGATTGTCCAGAACAAAAGAAGAAGTCAGAAAATGACAAATTCAAATATAAGAAGGACAAATCAAAGAAACGAGCCTTCTCAGTAACATGGGATGACTCAGAGTCATCTTCATCAGAAAGTGAAAGTGATTCGGAGAATGAACAAGCTAATGTTTGTTTTATGGCAACAGAAGATGAGGTACAAATTCCTACATTTGATGAATTACTTGATATTAATGCTGAATTGATAGTCAAATATAAAGACATAAAACGTCAATTAAGAGTAGTCAAAGCAGATTTAAGTAGAGCAGAGTTTGAACGAGATATGTTAAAAGATGAGAAGAAAATATTAGAAGAAGAACTTGGAAATATTCAAGAATCATCATCTAATGTTGACTCTCAAATATCTCTTTTGAGTCATGAAATAGAAGCTCAAAAAGAGAAAAATAATGCTCTCACTACTGAAAATCATGAACTTAAAGCAAAAGTTAAAATTCTAGACCTAGAAAAAGCTAGTTTACAAACAAAGTTTGATGACATTACTCAAAATGTTTCTAACTTTAACAAAGGTCGAGAAAATTTGACTAAAATCATTGAAAGTTCACAATCTATTTCAGATAAACAAGGTTTGGGATATAACAAACATGAAACTAAGAAATATCTTAGAAATAAAAGGAAGAAAAAAGTACAAAAAACTGAAGCTAAGAAAAATTTTAGTTTATTATATTTCAAACCAAAACCAGTTGTGAAATTTCAAAAGAGAAATGTTAAGACTATCAAAATATGGGTTCCTAAAACAAATAATAATTTGATTAGGAACAAATACATTCAGCATTTCATGAATACTGTACATTTTAATAACAATTATATATATAAAGGGGATACCGGACCCAAATGGGTTTGGACTCCTAAGACCTAACTCTTAGGACCCTATAAAAAGTGGGTACCATGAACTTAATTCTATTTTTTGCAGGTCCCACTGAAGAAAAGAGGAAAGTGGATATTGGACAGTGGTTGCTCAAAACATATGACGGGAGACAAAAGCCTATTAACAAATATTAAATACTCAGATGGTGGCTCAGTCACTTTTGGAGACAATTCAAAGGGTTATATCATCGGCAAAGGCGATGTGAGCAATTGCGGTACATCTAACTTACCTCTTATTACTAATGTCATGCTAGTTAGAAATTTAAAACACAATTTACTTAGTATTAGTCAGTTATATGACAAGGGTTTTATAATTTCCTTTTCAAATAATAAGTGTAGTATTTTAGATAAAGACCATAATTTAGTTTTTGAAGGTTATAGAGACAGAAATATATATATTCTAAATATGAATTTATATGATTAATATATGCTTTCTATGATCTTACTTTCTAACATTCTTGCATTCTAAAAGCACTCATTTAATTAATAGCTTATTGAATCATTGAAACTATTTTATACCTTTTGATTCAATAAGCAATATACCTTCTTTAATCTTCACAAAACATCATTCATATTCTTTGAGGATAAGATTATAGGAAGGGTGTACTACTAGTGACAAATCCGTGTTTTCAAGAACACAAGTTGTCAACAACAATTGTATTTGTTTTTTTGTTGAAGTCCTCGTGTTGTAAGAGGCAAGTGTTGAAGTCCTCAGTGTATTAGAGGCGTGAAATCCCGTTCGGCTGTTCGGGTATTGTAAACCTGTTCCTCCGGGTGAAGCGAGGTAGTTAATAGTGAAAATCCAGATAGAAGTCTGGGACTGGACGTAGGACGGTGCTCCGAACCAGTATAAAAATCTCTGGTGTGATTTTTCTATTTTCTATTTACAATGCTATTATCATCTATTTCCGCATTTGTATTATAGTCCATATTACACGATCCGTGTATACTATATTAGCACATATAAGAAAAGAATGAAATATATATTATATAAGGTCGATACATTCTCAAAATTTTGCAAAATATACAGTTTTCACCAGGCATAAAAACCGGTCGACCACCTAGATTATGACCGGTCGACCAAAATGCTCTCTGGTTGAAAACGGTCGACCGGCCATAATAGAGCGGTCGACCGGTTCCCGTATATTCAGTTTTTATGTGGCTCTTTTATCATTGAAATTCATTGTTATGTTTTATTTTGCCATGCATATTATGGTAATTAAACTCCTATATTATACCAATTATCTATTACTCCTTTTTGTCGATGACAAAGGGGGAGAAAGGTGCTAATAATTGTTTGCAGGGAGAAAGGTGCTAATAATTGTTTGCAGGGAGAAAGGTGCTAATAATTGTCTGCAGGAAATCACATATTCAGGGGGAGACTCAATACTTTAATTATATATTGTCATCAATCAAAAAGGGGGAGAATGTTGAGACACAGCTTCTATGAAGATTTTGATTGCTGACAACAATATAAAGGCAATCGACAAATCAAGACCTTCATATGGTTCTCTAGATTATAGATTGATTATTTGATGTTATAATAGTAATAAACTTGTTAAAATCTATCCTCAAATAGTCATGCACAAAATATAATCAATATATATATACATTTAAACATCATTGCACATTCACTGTGAAAATTTACACAGACCGGTCGACCGGTTGAAAATGGGGCGGTCGACCGTTTCTGGTAAAGTTGCACAGTAAACGTGCACACATGCACATAACGACTATATATTTAAAATCCTGTCTACCGGTCATTTTTTGACCTGTCGACCGTTTTTAAACAGAAAGCAAGTTTTCCAAACGACACTTCTCTTCTCCAAAGGTTGCATCTCCTATCTTTCATCAATGATCATAACTCTTAATGGCAACTGTTCACAAAGAGTTACAACTATTTTTCTCTATATATACTCATCTAAATCATTGATTCAAACACAAGTTTTTACACGATCATATATGCTCTCTAATCTAATCTCTAACACTCCTGCATTCTAAAAAATTAATTTAGCTTATTGAATCATTGAAATTATTTCATATCTTTTGATTCAATAAGTAAATACCTTCTTTAATCTTTACAAAACATCATTCATATTCTTTGAGGATAAGATTATAGGAAGGGTGTACTACTAGTGACAAATCCGTGTTTTCAAGAACACAAGTTGTCAACAACAATTGTATTTGTTTTTGTTGAAGTCCTCGTGTTGTAAGAGGCAAGTGTTGAAGTCCTCGGTGTTGTAAGAGGCAAGTGTTGAAGTCCTCAGTGTATTAGAGGCGTGAAATCCCGTTCGGCTGTTCGGGTATTGTAAACCTGTTCCTCCGGGTGAAGCGAGGTAGTTAATAGTGAAAATCCAGATAGGAGTCTGGGACTGGACGTAGGACGGTGCTCCGAACCAGTATAAAAATCTCTGGTGTGATTTTTCTATTTTCTATTTACAATGCTATTATCATCTATTTCCGCATTTGTATTGTAATCCATATTACACGATCCGTGTATACTATATTAGCACATATAATTGTATACACACCGCACTTTCATTTGGTATCAGAGCGAGGTTATCATATAACCGTAACACAGTTATTTGATATATTCTTGTAATATGGCAAATAACGCAAGTACTAGCACTCAAAACACCACTTACACAGAAGGGCAATCGACACAAAGACCTCCATTTTTCAATGGTCTTAACTATAGTTATTGGGCAACACGTATGTCATTCTTTATGCAATCAAGTAGCTATGATGCTTGGAATGCTACTCAAAGAGAAATAGTGAATCCAACAACTGATTATTCAGAATGGACTGTGGCTGAGAAAACGGCAGCAGCCGTAAATGCAAGAGCAATAAATATGTTGTTCTATGCATTAGACCAAAATGAATATAACCGTGTTAGTATCTGCACTACTGCATATCAAATTTGGCAAACTCTAAAAATCACTCATGAAGGTACTAACAAGGTTAAACAAGCCAAAATAGCCATGCTGAAAAGTCAATTTCAAAATTTCAAAATGAAACCAAATGAGACAATCAATGAAATGTATTCACGGTTTCAAACTATTCACCATGCACTTATTGGCTTAGGACAAAAATATTCTGATTTTGATGTTGTTTCAACAGTCCTACATTCTCTGACTAGTGAATGGGAAGGAAAAGTATTGGCAATTGAAGAAGCTAATGACCTTTCCGTCATGAAGCCAGATGAATTGATAGGAAATTTAATGTCATATGAAGCAAATGTGCAGGCTAGAAAAGAACAGAAAGAAGAAAAGAAAAATGTAGCATTTCATGTTGAGAAAGATGAAAATGAATCGGATTCTGAAGACGAAGATTTGGCATTCATTGCAAAAGGATTCAAAAAATTCCTAAAATATCGAAAAGCCAGTCGCTACAATAAAAGGAAACCTGGATCAAATAAACCATCTTCATCTGCTATAGAATGTTTCAACTGCCATAAAAAGGGACACATGCAGAAGGATTGTCCAGAACAAAAGAAGAAGTCAGAAAATGACAAATTCAAATATAAGAAGGACAAATCAAAGAAACGAGCCTTCTCAGTAACATGGGATGACTCAGAGTCATCTTCATCAGAAAGTGAAAGTGATTCGGAGAATGAACAAGCTAATGTTTGTTTTATGGCAACAGAAGATGAGGTACAAATTCCTACATTTGATGAATTACTTGATATTAATGCTGAATTGATAGTCAAATATAAAGACATAAAACGTCAATTAAGAGTAGTCAAAGCAGATTTAAGTAGAGCAGAGTTTGAACGAGATATGTTAAAAGATGAGAAGAAAATATTAGAAGAAGAACTTGGAAATATTCAAGAATCATCATCTAATGTTGACTCTCAAATATCTCTTTTGAGTCATGAAATAGAAGCTCAAAAAGAGAAAAATAATGCTCTCACTACTGAAAATCATGAACTTAAAGCAAAAGTTAAAATTCTAGACCTAGAAAAAGCTAGTTTACAAACAAAGTTTGATGACATTACTCAAAATGTTTCTAACTTTAACAAAGGTCGAGAAAATTTGACTAAAATCATTGAAAGTTCACAATCTATTTCAGATAAACAAGGTTTGGGATATAACAAACATGAAACTAAGAAATATCTTAGAAATAAAAGGAAGAAAAAAGTACAAAAAACTGAAGCTAAGAAAAATTTTAGTTTATTATATTTCAAACCAAAACCAGTTGTGAAATTTCAAAAGAGAAATGTTAAGACTATCAAAATATGGGTTCCTAAAACAAATAATAATTTGATTAGGAACAAATACATTCAGCATTTCATGAATACTGTACATTTTAATAACAATTATATATATAAAGGGGATACCGGACCCAAATGGGTTTGGACTCCTAAGACCTAACTCTTAGGACCCTATAAAAAGTGGGTACCATGAACTTAATTCTATTTTTTGCAGGTCCCACTGAAGAAAAGAGGAAAGTGGATATTGGACAGTGGTTGCTCAAAACATATGACGGGAGACAAAAGCCTATTAACAAATATTAAATACTCAGATGGTGGCTCAGTCACTTTTGGAGACAATTCAAAGGGTTATATCATCGGCAAAGGCGATGTGAGCAATTGCGGTACATCTAACTTACCTCTTATTACTAATGTCATGCTAGTTAGAAATTTAAAACACAATTTACTTAGTATTAGTCAGTTATGTGACAAGGGTTTTATAATTTCCTTTTCAAATAATAAGTGTAGTATTTTAGATAAAGACCATAATTTAGTTTTTGAAGGTTATAGAGACAGAAATATATATATTCTAAATATGAATTTATATGATTAATATATGCTTTCTCTGATCTTACTTTCTAACATTCTTGCATTCTAAAAGCACTCATTTAATTAATAGCTTATTGAATCATTGAAACTATTTTATACCTTTTGATTCAATAAGCAATATACCTTCTTTAATCTTCACAAAACATCATTCATATTCTTTGAGGATAAGATTATAGGAAGGGTGTACTACTAGTGACAAATCCGTGTTTTCAAGAACACAAGTTGTCAACAACAATTGTATTTGTTTTTTTGTTGAAGTCCTCGTGTTGTAAGAGGCAAGTGTTGAAGTCCTCAGTGTATTAGAGGCGTGAAATCCCGTTCGGCTGTTCGGGTATTGTAAACCTGTTCCTCCGGGTGAAGCGAGGTAGTTAATAGTGAAAATCCAGATAGAAGTCTGGGACTGGACGTAGGACGGTGCTCCGAACCAGTATAAAAATCTCTGGTGTGATTTTTCTATTTTCTATTTACAATGCTATTATCATCTATTTCCGCATTTGTATTATAGTCCATATTACACGATCCGTGTATACTATATTAGCACATATAAGAAAAGAATGAAATATATATTATATAAGGTCGATACATTCTCAAAATTTTGCAAAATATACAGTTTTCACCAGGCATAAAAACCGGTCGACCACCTAGATTATGACCGGTCGACCAAAATGCTCTCTGGTTGAAAACGGTCGACCGGCCATAATAGAGCGGTCGACCGGTTCCCGTATATTCAGTTTTTATGTGGCTCTTTTATCATTGAAATTCATTGTTATGTTTTATTTTGCCATGCATATTATGGTAATTAAACTCCTATATTATACCAATTATCTATTACTCCTTTTTGTCGATGACAAAGGGGGAGAAAGGTGCTAATAATTGTTTGCAGGGAGAAAGGTGCTAATAATTGTTTGCAGGGAGAAAGGTGCTAATAATTGTCTGCAGGAAATCACATATTCAGGGGGAGACTCAATACTTTAATTATATATTGTCATCAATCAAAAAGGGGGAGAATGTTGAGACACAGCTTCTATGAAGATTTTGATTGCTGACAACAATATAAAGGCAATCGACAAATCAAGACCTTCATATGGTTCTCTAGATTATAGATTGATTATTTGATGTTATAATAGTAATAAACTTGTTAAAATCTATCCTCAAATAGTCATGCACAAAATATAATCAATATATATATACATTTAAACATCATTGCACATTCACTGTGAAAATTTACACAGACCGGTCGACCGGTTGAAAATGGGGCGGTCGACCGTTTCTGGTAAAGTTGCACAGTAAACGTGCACACATGCACATAACGACTATATATTTAAAATCCTGTCTACCGGTCATTTTTTGACCTGTCGACCGTTTTTAAACAGAAAGCAAGTTTTCCAAACGACACTTCTCTTCTCCAAAGGTTGCATCTCCTATCTTTCATCAATGATCATAACTCTTAATGGCAACTGTTCACAAAGAGTTACAACTATTTTTCTCTATATATACTCATCTAAATCATTGATTCAAACACAAGTTTTTACACGATCATATATGCTCTCTAATCTAATCTCTAACACTCCTGCATTCTAAAAAATTAATTTAGCTTATTGAATCATTGAAATTATTTCATATCTTTTGATTCAATAAGTAAATACCTTCTTTAATCTTTACAAAACATCATTCATATTCTTTGAGGATAAGATTATAGGAAGGGTGTACTACTAGTGACAAATCCGTGTTTTCAAGAACACAAGTTGTCAACAACAATTGTATTTGTTTTTGTTGAAGTCCTCGTGTTGTAAGAGGCAAGTGTTGAAGTCCTCGGTGTTGTAAGAGGCAAGTGTTGAAGTCCTCAGTGTATTAGAGGCGTGAAATCCCGTTCGGCTGTTCGGGTATTGTAAACCTGTTCCTCCGGGTGAAGCGAGGTAGTTAATAGTGAAAATCCAGATAGGAGTCTGGGACTGGACGTAGGACGGTGCTCCGAACCAGTATAAAAATCTCTGGTGTGATTTTTCTATTTTCTATTTACAATGCTATTATCATCTATTTCCGCATTTGTATTGTAATCCATATTACACGATCCGTATATACTATATTAGCACATATAATTGTATACACACCGCACTTTCACTCCCAAATCAAAGGTGCGCCCCATCAAATCACAAAGTAATAGAATGGTACCGAAGAAGTGTGCCCGATGGGAGGAATGATCTCACTTAGCCTGGCGTGGCTCCTGTTTTAGCCATATCAAGCTGACTCACGGGAGTCAGGGCTGCGGTAATACCTCATATAGAATCATCGCCAAACCATCCTACTTCGTTTTGGAATCTCCGTCACATACATAGTTGTTAAAGTGGTTTTCGATGTTGGCAGATTATGACAATATCTGATCCTGGTCTCTTTAACAACCAAACACTTATTTCACACCGTGGTCATTTCGTTTCATATAGTTCATGCCTTATATAAAAATATCATATTCATTTCAAAACCATATCAATTTTATATCATTATTCACTTTAAAAAAATATTCATTTCCAGAATCGTAACACCTTCAAATTTATAACACTTTCGAAATCATAACACTTTCAAGATCATAACACTTTCAAGATCATAACACTTCCAACTTAAACAGTTTAGATATTGAAATAGTATATATATTAAAATAGTTATAAATTAAAATAGTTTATATACTAAATGATTTATATATTAAAATAGTTGTAAATTAAAAATAGATTACATTTATTTAAAGAGATTATACTAAAATAGTTTCCAAAATAGAATTGTTTCATCCAATTCCACAAATCGATTCAAATCAACTTTAAATTCCAAAATTTAATTTAAATCAATCCATGTTCAACACTTTCAATTTAAAAGTTAAAGATTCGATTCAAATTCTCAATAATCCGTTTAATTTTATATCGATTTCAAATCCAGGTTTGAATTATCACTTTAATTCCAATACGATTCAAAATTTAAATATTCAAACATTTACAATATAATTTTAATTTATATTTCAACATTTAACTTTAATTTTATTCAAATCGGCAAAATATTCACTTAATCATTGTAATAAAAATTAAATAAAATCTCAATTTCTAAATTTAAATTGATATTAAATATTTAGTCCCAATTTTATTTAAACTGAAAATATTCATTTAATCACTTTTTATCAAATAAAGTTATCAATCATATCTTTCAAAATCTCAAAATCAATAAGTCTTAATCAATTATTTTTATTTAAATTCAATTATTAACCAATTTAAATTCCAAGTTAACATTAATTTATCTCCTCAACCTTTATTATTAAAGTTACAAAACATCTATTTTTAAAATATTAGTATAAATTTAAATAAATACTTAAACATATTATGAATTAATTAAATTAAATTTTATTAAATTAAATCTTATTATTAAATTTATTTTGTATTAAATATTATTTTATATATTTTTAAAATAATAAAATTATAAGAAAAATCTTAAAAATTTGATTTTCAAAACTAACTTATAAATTTAAATTTTCCAAAACATATAATTTTAAAAATCTAAATTTACACGTATATTAAAATAAATTCTTTATATTATAATTTAAAAAAATCAATATTTAATAAAATTCATATATTTCCTTCCAAACTTTGGCAATCATTTCAAAATATAGTCCAACGGTGTACGTATATAATTTTCTACTATATGGTCAAGTGATACGGATGTTTATCATTTCAATCCGCAAATTAAATATTTACGGATATATATCATTTCAACCCGCAATCCCAAAAATACAAAATCAATGAAAACCGCTTGGCTTTATCATTTCAACCCATAACGATTTTCCCCTATTCTACAAGATCGTTAGGGTATGTATCATTTTAACCCATAGGGAATCCTAAACTAACAGGGAATTTGCAGAGTGAGAACAAATATGATAATAATATTATATGTCAACAAAAGGCTTATATAATCAGTAATAGATTAAATAAATACATACAACAGGTTATGGTGTCATATGTCATAGGTAAACAACTGCTGATAATAGCACAACATATTAACAATTAAATAACTTAAAAATTCAAATTTAACAGCATATTGCAATTGTTATTTCAAGGTGAATTAAATTTATTGAATATAAGAATGTTAATCGTGAGTAATTGCTAACCTTTCGAGGCTAGAGAATAATGGATAATGAGAAGAAACAGACTCATATACGCATACAGATACGCAAACGACATAGAGACAAAGCTAGATATGTTGCTATCGATCTGGATAGAGGAGAAACAACGCAGGGTAAATTTAGATTTGATGCACCAAGTGTATATTCTAAACATATCATATAAAGAATTATTATAAAATTTATAACATAAATTCAAATAAATTTTAAGCATATTATTTATATATAAAAATTGAAGAAAAAATCTATAAAAAATAATAGTATAAATTTAAATAAATACAATTCTTATAAAAGCCATATATAATCTTCTTTAACCATACTATATATATATATATATATATATATATATATATATATATATATAAACAAGATAACATACTTATATATATATAACTTACATTACTATTTAACATATTATATAAATACTCTAAAATAATATATAATTACATTAAACATTTTCATTGAAATACGATAAACACATAAAATGAATACACTGAACATATTGTAAATTAAAATAATCTTTAACCATTTCATGTATATATATAAAACTTGATATATATATATATATAAACTGGGAATCAAATTAAATATATACACTGATATATATACACTAACACTAACATATATATAAATATGCAAAACAAAAGAAGAGAAAGCTTCAGATCAAAAATATACAAGTACACATAGATATAAAAGCTATATACCATACTATATATATATATATATATATATATATATATATATATATATATGCGAACCTATGCGAAAACATATATTACATATATATGTTATAGTGTATAAAAAATGTTCTTCTCTGCTTTATTATATATATATTAACATATATAAACATATATACAAACATACCTACTACAGCTGCTTTTTTTAAGAAGAAAGGCTAGGACAGAATCAAACAAAGCACAAAGTGCTAAGACCAGCGACTTAAAGGAGAGGGAAGTGGCTTTGGCTGCACTTACATCAACTTTTTGGGTTGAAGCGAACGGATGTGGGCATTAAATGCGGAGGAGGGTGGCGAGGCAAGGGTACATGGTGTAGAATGGGATGGTGGCGCGGGTTATTTGAGGCGAGGTTTGAGGCAAAGGTAGGCAATCTGGTATGCTGCGTTTGGTCGAAAAAAATGGTGGAAAGGCGGTTACTGGGTGATGGATTCACTGGTACAGGTTAAGGCCGCTAGTTGTCAAAGGTGCAGCGGGCTCGGGTGAAGGTTGGAGATGTAAGCTTACGTCCAGGAAGCGGAGGCACAAGGCTTGGCAATGGTGGCCGAAGTGGAGGGGTTGATGGGTGGAGGGACACGGCTATGGCAGGAACAGTGGGGGAGGCATGAGGGTTTGTGGGTCCGAGAGGGCTAGTAGGTGGTAAAAGGTAGATATGGCAAGGGTAGGGGCTGGCGGAGGGAATGGTGGTAGGCGAGGTTGTGACACGGTGGAGGGTTCAGTTCTGGCGTTGGCGTTGATTGGTTATGCCGCGAGGGAAGCAAGGTTGCTGGGATGAGAATGGCTGTAAGGGAAGCATGGTAGAGAGAGAAAATGGAGTGGGTGCGTGATGAAGATGTGTAGGCTCAAAACACAATATATATACACGAAAATTTTATTCTACTTCTTTCCTTCATTTTTTTCTGTTTTTGTTTAGAGGAGGAGAAAAGAGGCGGCTATAGCAGGATGAGGAGTTTTGTCACAAGCAAGGTGGGTTCGAATAGAATGATGTGGATTCAAAACAAAGAAAGGAGACGAAAGAAGAAGCTTTCCAACAAACAAATGTACATGTGAAAATTTAGTATGTTGTGTGTGTGTATATATATATATATATTATTTTCTTCAAGAAGAAGACATCACGAAAATTAAAAGCAAGCGTCAATGCGGCAAGAGCCAGGGAATGTATTGAACAGTTGGAATGATGAAAGCCAGGACTATTGAATTCAATGAATATAATACACAGTGGCTATTCATTATATCTTGTTTGTACAACGAAGGACACATGGAAATCCAAAAGGTTAAAACGGTTACTAATATGGCAAATCATTATTTCAATTTCGCCGCGTACCGGACATCAAAACATACAAATGAATATACTACGGAGATCAGCACGACGAGACGAACAGAACGATATATAGTTCTCAGCAATACAATCATCTAATCAAAAATTGATATTTGCTGCCTGTAACTGCTACAAATTCGTCGAAAATAAGATAAACGGGGCGGGAGAAGTCCAAAATTGACGAAACGAATTATGATGTCTCACTTAGAAAATGACTTACAAATTTTATTAAATAAAAATATTCAGATTTCGAAAACATTTTATTATTATCAAATTAATTGAATTTAAATTGAAAACTACACGACAGAATTTACTTCATATTTTCCAATAAAATTTTACCAGTTGCTATGTTAAAATAGACGTATACCAAATATCAAATTTTCGTTGTTAAATTCAATTATTTAATTTCAGGCAAAATTTCAGTTAATTACGTTATAAAAACCGTTAAAATTTATGGGTTAATTTTAACACTTCAGCACTTTTTTATGTAAAAAAACCATATTATAGTTTTATTTCATAATAAATATTCACAATATTTGCATTAAAATAATGCTTTAATCTTCAGTCATCATCAAAGTCACTAAAGTACCTCTTAGAATGATCCCAACCTTCTTCATTTGTTATGGTTGGAATTCTTGGCCTCCTATAACTTTGAAATTTCCTATACGCCCTGTAAGTAAAATGCAATCAACTTTGCTTTAAGTAAAAGACACTCCAGTTTAGGAGCGATGTTCCTATAGTGGAAACAACTTGAGTATATAAATGGTTATGACTTCACTCCTCGATGTGAGCTAAAGCCAAAGATGTTGGTTAGTTTGACGATCAGACTTACTTTGATTGAGCATATCAGTAGTAATCAGAGGCGTGATGCGAGATTAACAGAGATCGTAACTAAGTTAGAGAAAGGAGTAGTGTCCAAGGAGATGAAGTGGTACAAACTCGACTGATATTGTTGGATTCGTAAGGATAGGAGGTTGTTTGTACCCGATGATGACAGATAGAGGGATGAGGTGCTACAAGGGTGTCATCATTCGAGATTGACTATGTACCCTAAAAGTAATAAAATGTATAGAAATATGAGGCAAACATTTTATTGGAAGGGGATGACGAAGGACATCAGGGCGTTTATATTGAGATGTATAAACTATCAACAGGTAAAGGCTTAACAGAAAAAGGCGAGTGGTTTGTTGCAACCCCTTGAGATTCCCAAATGGAAGTGAGAATAGATATCGATAGACTTCATTGATGGATTGTCGAGGACCATAGGAAGTTAAGATAGCATCTGGGTTATAGTAAATAGATTAACAAAGAGTGCTTGATTTGCACCTGCAAAGCCAAATAAAACGACATTCAAACTGGCCGATTCGTATATGAAGTGGATTGTGAGATTTGACAGTGTGGAAAAAAGCATTTTGAGCGATCAAGATCCATTGTTCACTTGTGGGTTTTGGAAAGGTTTACAAGGGGCGTGCCAAAGATTATTCTAAGCACATCTTATCACCCATAAACCGATGGGAAGACCAAGAGGGAAAAATAGTGTTTCAGAAGATCTCTTACGAGCTTTCATACTCGAATTTGGAGGCTCGTAGGACGATCACTTACATCTAGTGGAGTTTGCATAGAACAATTATTATCACTCTAGCAACCGTATGGCACCATTCATGGCGTTATATGGTCGATCGTGCAATGCTCCTTCATGATTGTGGGAAGCAGGTGAGAAACTGAAATTGGAGCCAGATATAATTGGGGAGATATTGCAAAAGACCAAGTGGACAGTGAATGAAAGCTACTCAAGTGTAACATCACCTATTTTGAAGCTCGAAGCTAACTGCTATAGATGATACAGTCATCTATAGCATTAAATTAAAGTGACAAAATACGATAATGTTAATGGTATCCAGAGTATCAAAAGCACATGAATATGAAATAAAATCAACACAGATTTCAAAGCAACTTTTCTGAGTACATTTCAAATCAATATTTCATATTCAATTACATAATCCCAAAACGATTCCCAGGTTCAGATAAATATAATTGTTACAAAATACGCCAAGAGCAACATATGAGGATGCTCTCTTACATGATCAGAGTACTAAATAGACATATCAATCACTAAATACATCACAACGGAAACAATAACAGATAGACCTCTAAATAGCTAATCCTTGCCTTCTAAATGTCTTCGAAAGCTTATTCGTCACCTACTAAAACCTAAAATACTTTAAATCTCAATCTCTCAAAATAAATTTTGAGCTCTTGAGAGTTTAATGAGAAAACATAAACTTTGTGTCAGACATAAAGCCTGGTGTGAATAATTCTATTATATCTTGGTTTACTAATATTAAGTGATATTACGCCGCTTAGCGGAATGGGTTTCCCCTCATCAATGTCCTTTTAAAAGCATCTCTTTTGCAAACCAAAATCTTACAATCAAACTGATTATAACAACAAAATCGATAACATATATGCATATAAATCAGGTAATCAATGGACTACACGTCAGAACATTATAGTTTTATCAAGATGATTATTAATCACTGGCTGACTTGGGCCTACTAGTCATAGTAAATATTCTAACTTATGTTAGACACAATACTAGACGGTCTGTCCTTAACTTACTTCTCCTAGGATCAATTGATCCTAATAGTTTTGCAGACTCACCAATAACCTATCTCTAGTCTATGTATTCCTTTCTGTGTGTGACATCATTTTAACCTTACTTGTGACAAATCCCTACACACTAGAATTTTGGAATTATATTAGCTAGTAGGTACTAGCTAAAGTGCAAGGTGCAACCACACACCGGTCCTATTTGGTCTTCTAATATCTGAGTCATTCTTTTAGCAAATATCTAGGCTGACCACCCTATTCAAATTTCATTTCCTTGAAAATAATCTTTACAAATGATTTAACCCTCGAAATCATAACTTTTAAAACAAGGATATCATACTGTTTTTTATTTACTCAAAATTCTTATGCCATGATATATGCTTTATACAAAACAATGTTGATGAAAACCTGAAATCAGTAGGGTTATATCCCTTTAAAATATGTTAAAGCCCATTTTAACTTAGAAATCATTAGGCTATAAAGCCAAAGTAATACCTTCGAAACCATTTTTGAAAACCTTAAAAAACCTCTTTCGAAATCATTGAAAGCATCCCTTTCGAAATCATTGAGTTCAATACTTAATAAAACTATAAGGTCAAAGGGAACAGGGCCGAGCATCACTTTCGAAAGCATTAGTCTCAAGTTAAAGAATTGGAGAGGAGGGTAGCTTCAAAACTATCATTTTGAAACCATTGCTCCGAAACTATTAGTAAAAGCGGCTAAATCAATCCATTCGAAAACATTGTGGAAGGTGGCTTCAATATTAGCGGAAGGTACAAAGATGAAAGTCTCCCTTTTCGCATGCACTGTTTAAAGGTTGTAAAAATTTGCCTCTAACCAAGGCGAAAGGTTTTAATACGGCAATTAACATAGCGACAAAGGGATATATATGGCAGCATACTGCTCCGCAATCATCATTTTAAACAAGGCGAAACCATAGCGTCGAAAGCATTGGAAAAAGGCGGCTTTCTCCCCACCATAAGCATGCCTTCGCCACCTAATTTCCTTCCGTCCAAACTCAATACGCTACTTACCAACACTCATGTGTTTAGGTTTTGGCAGTATCAAAAGGGTAAAAGAAGTTGTATAGTGGCGGAAGAAGGCATATGGAAGTGGTGAAAGTGTAAATTAGTGCAAAACCAATTTTATGCTTTATAAAGTAACTCATTTTCACCTAACTTTCATTATTTATCAAAACATGATTGGTTGACAATTACTTTACCGATTTCTTTCTGAAATTTACCACTGCAAGTCAGAAATTGAAATATTAAACAATTTTACATTTTAACCCATTTTGATCCCATTTTAATTTAAGTAAGCACTTTTAGTTAAAATAATTTATTTGACTCTCCTAAAATCTTAGGAAAAATATACAAAAATCAAATTAAATCAATTTACTATTTTCTTCCCTCTATCCAAGTGTTTAGGCCGAAAACATAAATTAACCATATTAAATATTTAAAACCAAATTAATCATTTTCTTAACTTAGAAAATTCACTATAAATCCATATTAAGTTGGAAAATTATAAAACTTGAAACTCACTTCTAAAATAATGATTCTCATATCATATCAAAATATCAAGTCAATCGGATGTAATATGAATGATTTTCTTATTCAAACATAACACAATAAATGATAAATCGTCAAGATATCATATACACACTTTTAAACACTAAACATGGCATATACTTGCAAAAAGAAAACGAGTTTACCTTTAAACCGAAATCATTCATCAAAAATAGAGATGCAAACTAATTATTCACATTGATTTGGATTAAGGAGTTGAGACTTGAATTAAGATTGATTTCCTAAGCTTCTTCCTTTACTCTCTTGGCTTTAATCTCTTGTTTTCCTTCCTTGTAATGGCCGACCGAACTTAGTATTTTTTTTAGTTTGTGAATGTTGAATGAACGAGGAAGTGGACAGAATGGAAGGGTTTAGGGTATAGATAATGACTCTTCTTATTTTATCCTTATCATTACTCTCCTTCTAACCTATGTCTAATTTCCTTCATTAATGTATTGATTAAGACATGGCTCAAGTTTAATTATCAAATCTCAATTCCTCTAACCCTTTACATTATTTTATTTAATTTTTCTAATTAAATGTCTAAATAATGTTAGCTAAATTAGGGTCATTACATAAAGATAGACAAAATAGCTACGTTGATAAAAGACATATAGTATGACATCCCTTAAATTTTGAAACCTAAAGATGGAACCTCAATATGCTGCTATCATCTTGGAATTATCTTTTGGTGAAATAGTTGAGATTGGTTATATTACACAGTCTTAAGTAAATAGAGAAAAAATACAAAATGAAACAAAACCATTACGGATTTAGTTTAACAATTATTTCTACATACCAAAGACACACCTATGCAATTAAAAATATAGTAAATAATATAACTATTGGTGTCCTTTATATGATAATGCGGGCATTAACACTAGATATAATGGAAATAAAAATAAATATAACAACCAAGCCTCTTGCTTCATCTTTAGCTATCACCAAAAGACCTTGCTTAAACCATAAAATCAGCCCACTCAAATGAGTACTTGTAAAACAAGAATAAAAAAATTGGTGAGACATAAAGTCTGGTGTGAATAACATATTACCCTTAAGCATATAAGCTAGTGAGACCCTGCCGCCAACATGTGTAATGGGTTATCTCCTCACTTTCCAAGGTAATAATACAAGAATATATAGTGAGTTTAAATTGTAAGATCATTACCAAGTATCAACACTACCGTGATACCGTAATCGAAAGCATCCACTCTTTTTATGTCATAGAGAAAATTTCAATATTTTATTATGCAAATATGCCTTATCCTTGTCTACCCATGTGGCTATACATATCTTTGAATTCAAAATATATAATTAAAGTCCTATCATTCGACTGCTACTAAGGCCTTATGCCTATGTACTATATCCATTAATTATACTATTTCACAAGTGTCGCTAAGGCCTTACGCATCGTCACCAAGGCTTTCATACTTATGTTGCCACATAGTCTTATACCTATTTCACTTTTGATTTCGGTTTCCATGCATGTCGTACACCTTCGTTTTCAGCTTCTAGTTGCCACCTAAAGCCTTACATAATCCATTGTTCTCTTAGTTACATCTCTTGGACATACACCAATTACTTCAGATGTAACACATCCCTTACTCCTTCACTTTCAATTGTGGATACCACACACGCCTTACTCCAATTCTTTTGGTTGTGGATGCCATATAGGCCTTAATTCTTCCATTGAATTTACTGCCCAACATCCACTATCAGGGTTTTCAATTATCTATTTATTAAGATAACATTCAAATAATCGTCATTTCATAATTAATATTGATTACACTATTGTCATCGATGTCTCGGGTTTTGATCTCGACCAATTAAGACTTATCGTGCCTTAATTGCCTCTCGAAGTTACTAAATTTCAGTTTACACAATTTTCTTAGAGTTATACTACTCTCAAAACTCAAAGTTCTCATCCCATCTATGGAAGCCTGTTATAGTTTAGTTTTAGTGGTACGTGAAATGAACTCTTTAATTTATCTAAAATCGCCTCCTTTACTCATATTTCCTCTTTAATTGTTGACCTCCTTCGGTCCTCAGTTTATATCCTCAATTTCTAACCCCGGCCTCAAACCTTGCCTATCTTAGCATTTATACTTAAGCCGTCACACATAAGATTTCAGTTTTACTAAAGTTTCGGTTCGACTCTATCTCCTTCAGTACTGTCCATTGGTACCGTCCTTCAGTATACGTTGGGAACTTCCCATTACACATCTAACACCAGCTTTACATGTGTCGACTTTTGATTCTTTTGATTTAGTCTTTTATTATCATTTTAAGCACATTGCTAACTTATTCAGCACGAAATGTGGATATTGTCCACAACCCTATAATTAATGAAACTCTACAACCAAATAACTTTCCGACCGTTACCCATTTACCTTCTAGTTCCCTATTGTAAACTTTTGGTTGGACTTAATTTCCTTTATAACCTACCTAATTAATTTGTCCAAGTTTTTATATAGTAAATTAATCATGTATAGAGTTCTTCATAACTAACCCATATATGGACCTAAATTAATTAATAACAATTCATATACTCAAGGATAAATTCTATTAATCAAACTGTAAACTAACATAATATTCTTCCCCCTATATTTATACCTCATCCCAATTAAACAAGTAAAATTACAGGTATGGCCAAATTATCATATAGCTGCGAGGAATACAAGGAAGAAAAGATTAGAGAATATATTACTCACCTATACTTTTAGCTAACGAAATATCTAATTCCCTTAGCTTTAATCTTTTCTTCTTCTTGTTATTAGACCGCAAATACCATTAAAGAGCTCAAGCTTTTGTTTTACGTTTTGAATGTAAAAGGGAATGGAAAAAAAGAGGTGGTTATCTTTACTTCAAAAAGGAATAATTTGGGTCGTCGATCCACTACCCCATTTTCTTATAATTTGTTAGCCCAAATAATTGCGTTTAATTCTTATTAATTTAGATTTTCAATTAGGACTTTCCTAATGGCACTTGATTCATCCAAGCATAATGAGTAAATAAAATATTTTACCCTCTTTTCATTATCCCTCTTCCTTAACTTCAGAATTAATTTGATTAATTATTTATTAATTTTTAGGGTGCTGTGGGATTCTCCCTTACAGAAATTTCATCCTCGCAATTCAAATAAGGTGAGATACTAAACTCTATGCTTTCTTATGCCTAATTTAACATGTGTGCACATACACATGGGTTCATCACCCATGCGTCTCAATCAAAATGTACTAGTGCCCATAACAATACATACCAAAAATCAACCATAACAATCACACACATATATATGGCATCCAATTAGACATAGTAAACATACAAGCTAAGCTAAGCAAATAACTCGGGATTGGTCCCCTTAAACTTATCCTCTGTTTCCTAAGTACAATCATCCAAGTCCTTGTTCCACTTGATCTGAAAAAGCTTTACTTCTTTATCCAAACCTTCTCTTATCCCAACCTATTATCTAAATAGTCTTCCTAACACAAGTCATGTTTGGTTCAATAGCCAAATCATCCATAGCTTTGGAATCATAACATCAAGAGGGTCTTGGACACGCTTCCAAAGATGTGATACATGAAACATATTTTGCACCTAAGTAAAAGCACTTGGCAAATTGACTCGGTAAGATACCCTTTCGATCTTCTATAATATCCGAAATGGACCAACGTATCTTTGTGCTAACTTTTCGGCCTTTCAAAACCTCATAGAGCCTCTTATAGGTGACCTTCAAAAACACATAATCTACCAGATTGAACTCCAAGTCTCCGCCTCCTATTTGCATAACTCTTTTGTGTAAATTAGGTGTCCTTTATCCTTTTTCTAATTAATTTGATCTTCATTGAAGCCTCCTTTACTAGATCTGGAACTAGCACAAGTTTATCTTCCATCATGCACTAACTTACTAGCAATTTACATGGCCTTCCGTATGATGCCTCAAAATGTGACAACACCATGTTGGACTAGTAACTATTTGTTATCCAGTCTTTTGAATGGGAAATATTCGAATAGATTGAATGAATCGAACTTGAAAGCTATCAATGTAGGAAGCCTGGAGAGATAATCTAAGAGTATATAAATCAAGTGTAAACAGAGCCATGAGGAAAAGACCTAACCACTTCAAGAAACAAAGACCCAAAATATAACCAAATATTGGATCGGTACCGATCCAACACGTGGATTGGTACCGATCCATGAGATTTTGTCCATTCTTGCCTTGACTCCTCCTGTCTACTAATGATGATGCTATAAGCCTATTTCAAGGTTTATTTCATTAATTCCATGCAATTCTCTATCGATCTCCGGGAGAACTAAAAGTAAGCAACTCCATTCTTCCATAGATCCTTCATTTGGGATCAAAATCAAGTTGGGAATCATGTAAACAAGTTTGGAATCATGAAGCTAACCATGAGCCAACGCAAAGCATCCAAAACAATCCCTTTGGTAATCTTATGGATCGGACCGATCCAAAATTATTGATGATGTGGCCGTGGTTTTCTCAGGAGGAATTGTTGTTGGCATGGAAAACTATGTAGAGATCATGAGGGCCTAGATTTTAGGCTTCTAGTTATAAATAGGAGGTGTATGGCTCATTTTCAAGGATCTTTTTTAGCTCTCTTACTCTCTAACTCTAATCTCTTATAATCGCCCTTGGATTAATGCCGATCAACATGAACTTGTCGTTGCAAGTCAGCAATCAAAGCAATAAAATCATTAATGGACGTAAACCGTGATTAGCCAAACCACTATAAAATGTTATGTATTCTTTTCTTACTCCTTTTAATTTACTTTTCTTCAGTTTTCCACACAATCTCATGGATGTTTGTGCCCTTTTTGTTTCAAATATTTTGGTGCTTTCACCGAGAAGATATTCTCAGGCTACTTGGATCCATCGTCTACTATTGGATTTCTTAGATCCGAAAGGTAGATCCAATCTTTCAACCTTACTATTCTACCGTTCGAATTTTCAGTAATCTATAAGAAGCTATTTGCCATAACCCAAAGGGAAACTGTTCTACGAACTCCAAAGCTTCTAATGATGTTGAGAACTAGAATACAACGAATGCGGATGAAGTTGCCCCACCCAATCAACCAAAGATCCAGAATCTAATTGATGACGTGACCAGGGTGGAAATGGTTTGTATGATGAAGCAAATGAAGGATAGGTTCCAGGAGAATCGCATCAAGACGAACCAGTAGATGTGGGAGAACTTGAGACCGCTGAGTGAGCTAACTTAGACTACCGTAGAAGGAGCATGAGGGACTTAACATCTTCTAATTCAAAGTTTGATAGTTCCTCATCATCCAAACATAGACAGAGAAATAAAAAGAAAAATGGCTAAGAACACTGCTGGGACTTCATAGTAGGAGAGACAAACTCGCAGTTTGGGTTTGTCGATCGGTACCGATCAAGAGGATGGATCAGTATCGACTCATCAAACCCCTTAAAGCTAGACCTCGCCCTTTGGATGGCGCTATGGATTTGACTTCTAGCCGCACCACAAATGATGCGAATCAGGAATATCGAACAACCATTGATGATTCAACACACATGAATCAAACATGGGGGACTGTTGGACAAACGGATCTCTAGAGTCTAGAGAACCCAAGTATTGAGGGTTTGCCTAAGAGCGTTAGCCAAGCCGAACACTCGAAACGGATCCTGATTACCGCCATTTGACTGAACCTGTAGAACTGGGTAGTTTGATGAGATAGTCAGAAAACTTGTGGTTGAAAACAAATTCAGAAGTAATGATGAGTAGGGTACCCCTCCGAGTCGGAACCCATTTACCGAGGACATTCTACGTGCAAAGTATCCACGGAGGTATTTAATGTCAATGATGTTATTGTATGGTGGAAAAATGGATCCACATAAATGTTAAGAGGTGATCTCCACTCTTATGTATTGTTTGATTATTTTCAAAAGAACCGGGTTGAATTTACCATGAAAAACAAAGTTGGGTTTTGGAGCGACCGGTAAGCGGGGGAGTGTACTTATATAAGATGACTCGAAACCGTAACTACTCCAAAACCGTATGCGTGTTCAGTGCTTGGAAGAGGTTCCAGACCTGTTCAAGATGATCAAAGATGAAGTTTTTTTTAAGTGCAAGTGCTACTTGCTACTAATCCGGAGGGTGATCCCAAAATGGATGAAGTAGAAGTAGTGCCTTCGGTTTATTCATATCTTGAACAACTTGTATGGATGAATGTTAGCATTGCATTATTGTTTGGAGGGTAGTGTTATCATTCCAAGTGGGATTTGCTAAGAGAGGAAAAACGTAATTGTAACCTCAAAAGCCTTACAACCTGGTAATGACTAAAATAGAGGATTACAGCAGAGATACAAGGTTTGCTGCCATTAGGAGCATCATTCCTTGATCTAGATTCGATATTTATGGATTTTGGTATGCATGCGCATCAGAAGAGTAGGTCCACGTGAAAATGTTGTGCAGCATTAGTTCTCAGGGAATGATGTGATCTGGTATGCCATGTTAAAGCGGCAGCCGGCTTTGTGTAGCAGGGGTGCAAGAATTTTTTGCTGACCATGATACATTTTGTCTAGAGGTGTACTATAACGGTGATACCCAGTAACCCAGTTATTGATGGAATTCCAATCTCCAATATGATCCCCTAGCGATTTATTCTTATAATTATTATGATGGAATTTAATTAATGTAACAATTTTGATTATGGTTAATATTTATTTTACCCTAGATATTATTATAATATCATAAGGTTTTCTATAAATGATAGATTATCGTAAGGTAAATACCCGTTCATGTTTATATGCAGGGTGGTCTTACGAGATACCTTTAATTAAGAAATTTTTTTATAACATCAAGCAATTTGTTTGATTGTGTTTCTTATGCAGCTTTTACCAAACTAATCCGATGTTATTTTTTTATAATGCTCGGTCAGCCTAAGCATATTTTTCAAATTTAGTTGGACACTTTCGAGCTTCAGGAGATAAGCCAAATCCTCCAAGTTGTATTCTCGTACTTTATCTTTCGATGTATGTTCTTATCTATATTTATCAGAAATTGTAAGGACAAGTTGTTATAACTATCCGCTCTGATGATAGATTTGTTTAACTCTGATGATAGTGTGTATATTAAAGTTCAGTTTTCTTTATAAAAATCATTGGTATATTATATATTACCCATCAGGTTATGAGAATATGTTTTGTCTTTTCTTTATTTCACCCCAACGACCTATCTTTCCAGCACTTAGACGCTCGGCACACGAATACCAGGGATGTAATAGTGTCGACTTCTAAGGAATGAAAAGATGGGATGTTACAATAAGTATATACAAAAAAAAAAGTTTGAACAACTTATGATGATTAAAAAGCGGTTTGTCAATAAAACGATTTTCGATCACTTTATCAATATTTCTTCAAAGTTATTATTTTTATATACATTTTTTCAAAAAAGTTTACCATCATTTATAACGACTTGGAATTTCGGACACTTCGTATTTAAATATCTAAATTGTTTAAATATTTGAATCTTGGACTAAATGTTATTAAAACGATTTAATAAGCTTGTTAACCTCCTTTTAAATCATAACTAATAATTGTAAACTTGTTTTGGAAAAATGTTTAAAATAGTATATTCTTCGAAGGAAAATCGATAATGTGACCGAAAACCGGTTTATCGATTTAACGATTTGCCTTTTCGACCCTTAAAGGTACAAGTGCTGGAAAGATGAATTATTAGGGTTAAACAAAAAGAAAATGAAATAGAACAGGGAAGAAGGAGCACAATATCTGAATCTCACAATGGAATGGTAATATATAATATCAAACGACGGTATAAACAGTCGTTCTAAGATACAAAGTATTTCAGAGTTACAATAATCAGCCTAGACAGTTACAACAACATGTCCTTACAAATACCGATGATATAATAGCAATGCGACAGAAATAAATATTACGGTAGGAAATCATCTAGCCCAGCTCCATAAGCTCCAAAGCATCCAAGGCTGGATCTTGAAAAATACCCGGGGCTAGCCTGAGCATTATAAGAAAATAACACCCGGATCAGTCGGTAACCAGCGTGAGAAACTCATGAAATATGAGTGATATGTAATAGTAACATTTGAGTCCGTATGGATTCCTATAATGGTTTTTCCCTCAAAGAAAACCATTCATTAAGTTTAGCGTATAGTGATATGACAGATAATGGCTAGAGTGCAGCACATAAATCATATCACTAGTTGTTGCGTGAACGCTACAACACTAATAAGTATATAATCAATACCGCTAAGGTGCATTCCCACGATTATCTTTCACATGAGTCTTCACCATTTGAGCAGCACACGAATCCCCAACGGGATTCCTTCATATCGAATAGAGCATGAATCACTACATGGATTCGAGCATCTTGAATAGATATTGAACCTCCATATAGGTTCCTCGCATAAGTCTTCTGATGAATGCTAACGCTGTCCTCTCTCTTGGTGTACTCCTCAATATTCACAGTAGCATCGTTCGAAATGTTAATGCTAACCTCCCTTGGACTTAACCTTTGGATAAATAGTTCAACTCTATAACATTCCACTTCTCAACCACTCCCAAAACATAGATAGCTTATATGGTTTTAAAGTGGTTACGAGTTCGATTCATCCCATATAAGTAAACTCTTCCCATTTACCGGATGCTCCAAAGCCAATCGATCAATTTTCGGTAAACTCAACTCTGGTTCTTTTGAAAAATAAACAGACAATATATAAGAGTGGATATCCCTCCTAAGTGTTTAAGCAAACATATTTTCTTATCACTTGTTCAAGAAGAACATAATGAGTTTATACATACAATATAGCATCAGTGAAGATAATTATACCATATAATTCCCGTATTTCTTCTAGATATTCCAAGAGTTGTATTTGGTCAATTTTGATAGTCGACTAATCGTTTACCTAGTACAAGATAGATATTTGTAAATGGAAAGCAAGTCTAGTATAATTTCCATAAACAAGTGAACATATAAAACACTAACGAGTCATACAAAACACGATCAAGTCATATAAATTTTGGTTAAGCCACTTAATCTCTTATATTTAATTAATTCTTTTATTAATTAAAAACTCCTTATTAGTAAACTGATTTTAACAAATAAAACTTTACTTTTCTATCTGATTCTATACTTATAATTTCCATCAAAATATCCATTTAAAGGATCTAAGTACAAATTTCCGTACTTATTTTCCCCTCAAAGAAAACAACTATTAATTAAGTTCAACATATATTGATATGATAGACAATGGCTAAAGTGTAGCACATAATCATATCGAATAGTTATATGTAAATGCCATAATAATAAGTATACAATAAATACTGCTAAGGCGCGTTTGTATATGGATTGTTTTCCATAGAGATGCCCCTAGTAAACTATAGCAGACATCCATGACAAGGATTAGAAACTTGCTTCCAAGCATAGCATATCTCTAGATAGGACATACTCTATGGTAAACATAACTAGTCTAATGATGAAACGCACAACACTAATTATCAACAACTCCCATGCGCAACATATCGATAAATGTACTCTAGATCTGGAGTTGATATACCCTCGTGGATAAGCTAAATCCAAAATTGTGCATCTTACGCTGGTTTTAATCATTTCTGATGTTGAGACTATGGTCGGCATTTTCACATGAGTCTTCACCGCTCGAGTAGCACATGAATCCCCAATTGGATTCCTTCATCTCGAATAGATCACGAATCACTACATGGATTCGAGCATCTTGAACTGATCTCGAACCTCCACATAGATTCCCGGCATAAGTCTTATGATGAATGCTAACAATGTCCGCTCTCTTGAAGTACTCCTCAAGATAGACAGTCCCACACGATAGCATCGTTCGAAATGTTAATACTGACCTCTCCCTTGGACTTAAACCTTAAGATAGATAGTTCAACTCTATAACATTCCACTTCTCAACCACTTCTAGAACATAGACCATGTACATGGTTTTGAAGTGGTTACAGGTTTGAGTCATCTCATATAAGTACACTCTTCCTACTTACCAGATGCTCCAAAACTAATCAATGAATTTTCGATAAACTCAACTCTAGTTCATTGAAAAATAAACAAACAATAAATAAGAGCGGAGATCACCTCTTAACCGTTCAAGCAAATGGGTTTCCCTATTGTTTGTCTTAGAGAAAATGAAGTGTTTATGCATACAATATTGCATCACTGAAGATTACTGTACCATATAATTCCTATATTTCTTCTAGATATTTCCAGAATTGTATTTCGTCAATTTCAATAGTCAACTAATCGATTACCTGGCACAAGACGGATGTTTGTAAATGGAAACCAATTTAGTATACTTTCCATAAATAAGTGAATATACAAAACACTAATAAGTCATACAAAATACGATCAAGCCATATAAAGTTTGGTTAAGCTACTTAATCCCTTCTATTTAATTAGTCCTTTTAGTAATTTAAAATTCTTTATTAGTAAACTTCTTTTATCTAATAAAACTTCTACCTTTCTATCTTTTTACAAAAGATTCCATATTGATAATTTCCTTCAAAATATCCAGTTTAAGGATTTAAGTACTTTCATAAATGTTTTTAATAAGGTTTAAAAATAATGTTATTTAAACACCGTCACTACATACCGAAGACCATTTCTTACTTGGTGCTACCTTTCAAACATTTTTTAAAGGTTTAAGTCCATATTTGGTCAAGTTCAATATTGGCTGGTTAATTATCAGATTCTAAACACGATTGATTATAGAAATCACGATTCATATGCTTAACTTATATCCAACATTCCAACTTAACTATTCCTCGTTCAAGAGTGAATCCAAGTAAGCTTGGGCACTGATTGCATCAAACCCTTGCCCAGACACTTCATTCTTGAATCTCACAAATATATAAGTCTACCTCATCGACTTTTAGTGTTATGTATAATATTAGTGATTTCTATAAAGAAATAAGATCAACATGGTTAACACATTTGTGACATTTTCCAACTTAACTATTCCTTGAAAAAGGGGAAAAACAGTAGGTTAGAGCTCTATTGCTCTGTCCATACTCGACATCAATCTTAACTCTCACAAATAGATAAGCCTACTTCATCGGCTTTTGGTGTTAAGCATAGTCAATTACTTTTCAAGTAAGTAATTAAACAATTATCTATTTGGCCATCGACAATTACTAACCCTTTTCTTAACCTTTGGTTTATAATTTAAAACCATTTTAGAAATGATTTATATAAGTACAGTAATTTATTTACAAATCTAGATATTAAATAAACCATTTTAGAAGATGTTTATTACATAAGACATAAAATAGTCAACATAGTTTATAAAAACTATATGCTTTTAAAATACTTTATAATACTTATAATAGGTTTTAAAACATTTTCTCAAAGTATTATTTGAAAATAACAAGTCTATAAAATTCCTTAAAACTTGAAAAGAACATGTTTTCTATATATTTGAACAATTTTTTTTTTTAAATTCACAATTTATTCTTAAAAATCCAGAAAGATATAAAACCACTTTTAATATACTTTAATAATAGGTAGTAAATAGTTGTAAAAAGAATGAATTAAAATAATGAAATTTAAATATCTTTTCAAACCATTAAATTCCAAAAATCAACTCTAAACGGGGAGGTTTTGCACAATCAAAGTTCTGGCCATTTTCGAGATGTTACCCATTGTTGTCCTAGCTTTTAATAGCAATAAACATACATATAAAACATTACAAATATGATAAGAAACCGCTAATGATCTCTCAAGAAAGTTCCATAGAAATAATTGAATACTGGACAATTCCTTGCTGCATCTATAGCGACTATCGCTATAAGTGCACTTTCAAATCCAAGTCCGATCTAAACCAAAGTTCATATATAATCTATATGCTTTGTTTCAAGGTCTTGTCACAAGTCATATAAGTCCGTTCAAGTCCATTCATGTGGATCACATCGGCTTCTTGTTTTTAAAACAAGAACTAAACCAATATTTTTAACAATGTCAATAATAATTCAACAATTTAAACACAATTAAAACACAACATATGTGTTGGCTCAGTTTTCCATCAAGTAAAGAGAAAGGGAAGCAGAACCGAACAAAGGCATGAAAGAAAAAACTACCGGACCAGATGTTTGGTCTGGCATCCATTGATATGCCAGACTAAACATTTAGTTCGGCACCCTCTCATATGCCAGACCAAATATTTGGTCTGACATAATACGTCCAACACCGACTAAACATTTGGTCTGGTACATAAGCGTGCCAAACCAGATAACAAAAAACACCCAGGCCAGGAAAGATCCATGACCCAAATGCCGATCCAAATGCTCTTGCTCAATTGTCGAACCAGATTCATAAAATTATAACTTCCTCCTCCAAACTTCACAACTCTACTTTATAAATACTGAAGCTCCTCAACAACAATAGGGACAGATTTGGAGAAAAGAGGGAAAATTCTGCTGAGACTCGGTCACTCTAGCTACTTCAATTTTTTACTCTTTCCAAACAAACTTGTATTTGTAACCAAATTAAAGTAAGAATAATAAGATGGATAGTGGATGTAGACACATTCTGGCCCAACCAGTATAAAACCCTGTGTGATTTACTTCCTTCATTGCTTTCCGACTTATGAGCCTGTAAACTATTCTGTGAGTGCAAAAATTATCCCTTAACGTATTGGAATATTAAAACTCTAAATCAATCAACCTAAACGGACCTAGCTAAAATTGAACTTAGAGGTGTTTGTTTAATTTTTGTGCAGACATTATTGGTGCTTCCACTAAGAAGGACGGTGTGGAGAGCCAAACTCTTCTATCCACTCTCCTTCTAAGCCTTAACTCAACATTAGAACATGGCTCCCTTTAGGCACAACGCCGATAAAGGTAAGAGCGAGGCCATTGCTAGTACACTCAATCCCATCCAAAGAAGATCAAGAAAACCCACCCACTCTCAACCTCCAGACTCAGTTGTCAGCCGAGAAGACTTAGACAGGGTTATGAATGAGACGACTAACCGCTTCGCTGCCCAGCAAAAAGCTTTAGCGGAGCAACTCATGACACGCTTGAGAGGCCTGGAGGAATCCACTCACAACGCTGAATCTCAAGGAGAGTCTCAATCCGAAGAGTCATATAGATGGAACAGATCCCTTGCAAATGAAGAATTCAATCAAAAAGATACAAGAACTTGAAGTCGAACCAAAACTCAGCCTGAAGTCAGTCCTGAAAGAGCATAAAAGCTGGGCCCAGTAAAGGGCGCACCAGGCAAGGACCGATTGTGGCTGACCCTGTCATGCTTCGAGCCAACCTCGTCAATCCAGCCTCTACCAAGGTTCCAAATGCCATCAATATCTTCTCTTAAGGCTGACCCAAAATCTAAGGAGAGGATGACACGCCTCTTCAGGGAATATCTCAGGCGTGAACAACTTAAAAGAGGGATAGGGGAAAGGATGTCCAACCCCTTCACCAGGGATATAGAAGCGACAACTACTTCTCGGGCATGGAAGATGCCCACTATGGATCCCTACAAAGGCATATCCGACCCAATCATCCACTTGTAGGCTACACCCAGCACATGCTCATGAATGGGGCAACAGAGGGTGTGTTGTGTAAATGTTTTTCGCTATTCCTGTCGGACTTAGCAACCATATGGTTTTGTCGCCTGCCTCATGGATGCATTAGCTCTTGGGAAATGTTGAAGGAAAAGTTCATAAGCCAATTCTGAATCCACATGGAACGGCCCAAGGATGCCTATTCCTTATTAGACTTAAAACAAGAGGCAGGAGAACAGCTGCAGCAATATCTTACCCATTTTCACGCTGCTGCAGTAGTAGTGCAAAACGCCAATGAAAGGCTTACTCTGATGGCACCGTGCGGAGGCGTCCACCAGGATTCAAAGCTCGCAAGAAGACTGACTAAGGAAAACCCTCTGACTCTTTAGGATTTCTTTTGTGAAGCTGGAAAGTACATGAGATTGTAAGACGCAGTGGCCCACTGACATTGTGAGAAACCCACAAAAGCTTCTAGCGTCCAAAGAAATATGGGTGCCCCACTCCGAGGGGAAGGGAATAAACCGAACAACGAAGGAAAGAATGGCCACTAAGGTAACTCTAGAACTGAAAAAGTCAATAAGCCACAATATAGGCCTAGACTAAGATTCGATTCATGCACTCCTCTGAACGACACTGTGGAGAAAATTTACAAGGCTACTCAACATGCGTTAAAATACAAACGCCCTCAGTACAACAAAGAGTCAGAAGCCGCAATTAGAACAAGAAGATTTTGTCGCTTCGACGAGTCTCATGGGCATAACATCGAAGAATGCCAGCATTTGTTGGATCTTATTAGGGAATATATTCCAAAAAATAAACTAGAACGATACGTGTAGAAAGGGCGCAACTCTCCCTTGTCGATCCATAAAGGTTATGGGCAACACCTACAAGGGAAAAAACAAGGAGGGAGCGAGTATGAACTGCTCCAACTAAGAGAAGATAACTATCCATACAATATCTGGAGGCCCACATATAGCCAATGGAAGTTGGGCCGAAATGGAGAGGTATGGGAGATCCTTGAAAGATAAGGAAGGATATGTTCATTCTGTAACTAAAGCACGCATCGTAAACGGAGATAAAAGGTCGAAATAACCTTCAACGATGAAGATTTGGTTGGAAAGCAATATCCACACACTGATCCCATGGTTATCTCCACCTGGATCGACCCAACGGAGGTGTTCCGCTTTTTAGTCGATATGGGAAGCTTGGTGAATATTTTATTCAAACGTGCATTCAACAAAATGAAGTTATCAATGAAAGATGTATCCCCATGCAATAATCCCTTACAAGAGTTCACTGGGGAAGCCATGATGCCACTTAGACAACCAGACTTGTTCGTTGAGCTAGGAAGTCACCTCCGATCAATCGTCCGAAAGCAAACAGTCATGCGGGTGGACGGGCATTCTGCCTACTATGCTTTCTTGGGAAGGCCTGCGTTGTCAGATTTCTAGATAGTCTTGGCATTATGGTGTTTAAAGATGAAATTCCCAATTGATAACAGAATAGGAGAAGTAGAAGGCAACCAAGACATGGATCGCGATAGCTACGTGGTAGAACTCCACCAAAACAAGAAGAAGGAAAAAGGGAAAGGCATAGAGGTCGCCCTCTATGCGAAAAGTACTGAAGCATACCAATCAAAGAAGACCCCTCCTCTTGAACATACTAGTGGCCCATTTAACGAGTTGATCCTAGAGATAGAGAGGTGGAGGTCAACGCCGAGCCCGTGGAGACTATGGAACATGCGATGGTAGACGGACACAATAAAACAAGGTTTTTAAAGATAGGTTCTCAGTTGAACCAGAACCTAAAATTCCAGTTGATAGGATTTCTACGCAAGAACTTGGATGTATTCGCATGGACCCACAAATACATGGTGGGAATATGCCCAAAAATAGCTTGTCATTCCCTCAATATTAACCCAACCAAGATCCCGATCAAACAAAAGAAAAGAAGCATAGGGATAGAACGGTCAACTGCTCTCGAAGAAGAGGTGAAGAACCTGCTCGCTAACGGTTTAATCCACGAGCCATTTAACCGAAATGGATCTCTAACCCGGTTTTAGTGAAAAAGCCTAATGGGAAGTGGTAGACCTACATTGACTTCTCCAACCTCAATGATGCTTGTCCCAAAGGCTGTTTTCCTTTGCCTCGAATCGACCGACTGGTAGACGAAACCGTAGGACATGAGTTGCTCTCATTCATGGACACATATTCATGATACATCTAGATCCCTATCCATGTGCCAGATCATGAGCATACTAGCTTCATCATGGATCTAGGCCTATATTGCTAAGAGGTCATGCCCTTCAGGCTTAAGAATGCCGGAGCTACCTATCAACATCTAGTAAATAAGATGTTTGAGCAACAAATTGGCCACTCCATGGAAGTCTATGTTGATGACATGCTTGTCAAATCAAGAAGAGCAATGGATCATCTAAGCCACCTAGACGAGATGTTCCAAATATTACGCAAATACCAAATGAAGCTGAATCCTTTAAAATGCTCTTTTGGGGTGTCTTCAGTTAAGTTCTTAGATTTCATTGTGCATGCTAGAGGAATAGCGGCGAATGCAGAAAAGGTTTTGAAAGACGTTAAACTCTTAGCCACGCGAAGGGAAATGCAGAGCCTAAATGGGAAGGTAGTTGCTCTGAGTAGGTTTATATCGAAGGCCACGGAAAAGTGCATCCCATTCTTCGAAGCCCTCAAAAAGGAAAAAGGAAAATTTGAATGGACCGATGAATGCTACTCAACCTTCCAGGGTCTGCTAGAACACTTACAAAAGCCGCCAATGCTCTCCACTCCGATAGATGGAGAAAGCCTCTACCTATACCTAGTTGTATCCTCCCACGTGTTAAGTGTCACATTAGTACGTGAAGATGATCATATCCAAAGATCGGTACACTTCATTAGCAAAAGATTCATGAAGGCAGAAGCTAGATACCTAAAGATTGAAAAATTGGCTTACTGTCCGCTGATAGAATCTAGGAAATTACGACACTACTTTCAATCGCACTCCATTAGAGTCCTAACGGATCAACCTTTGAGGAAAGTCCTACATAAACTGGACATGTCAGGGCGCCTATTAAAATAATGCATTGAGCTGAGCCAGTATGACATTACCTACCACCTGCGCACTTCAATTAAGGGACAAGCCTTGGTTGATTTCATAGCTGTGTTCACAATGCGAGATGAGGAGGCACTACGCCATAGATGGCCTATTGCAACGAAAATACAAGATGTTGCTAGCTACAATGTATCAATAGCTATGCTAATTTTTCTCTATTACAACATTAGCTTCAGGACGTTAGCATAGATATCAACACTATGTTGCAATAGCTATAGACTTATAAAAATATTATAAAAAATGAGTGTGGGCTGGAAAAAAAAGCGGGCTGAAATAATTTTTAACGCGGGAAGCAAAAACAAAGCGGCAAAAGTTAACAAAATATTGAAGGGTTTCCCAAACCCTTAACAAAATACGTACTCCGCCGCCGTTCAAGCAAAATAAAATAAACGCAAGTAAAAATTCTCTTGTCAAAATTTACCAAACACGCTTCCTCAATCAAATTTTCAGAAGATACAATCGCAATCCAAATCGATTTTTTTTCAAACAAAATTTCACAAAACCATTTCTCAATTCAAATTCATTTCTGGAATTCGCGGGTTTGGTGTTGCGGTTTGTGTTACAGATTCATGTTCCGAATTCTGGAATTTGAGAGCTCTTCATGAGTTTGATTCGAGGCGAATTTGTGTTGTGGATTAGCGAATTGGTTCTGCGATTCCAAGTTTGGTTGGAGATTGTGGCTGAGGAGATGGAATTGCCTAGTTGTACAGGTCTGTTGATTAGAGGAGAAGTGGGTGGTCGAACGTTGTGATGGAGGACAGTGGTTTCTGGGAACGGAGATGCGGCGATTTGTTTCAGGTGGTGGATTTATGTTGTAAATGAATTAATTTCTATTTTGTAAATGAATTTAATTAACACCAATGCATCTTCATTTTTAGACACTAATTAAAATTTGATGATAAAAGGCTCTCTAAACCTTTCATGAATAAAGGCTTCTTCTATATTACAGGCAACAACTACTATGTACGAAGGAGCATATCTTCTAAAGTATGGATGGTAGAGGGAAGTCCTAATTTGTTCATTAAGACTATCAAATGTAAGTTTGTACGAACTTTTGGTTACTCAGATTATTGTTGTTGTAGCATATTAAAATTTTATTGGTACAAGCTTTTACTTCATGTTGTTGATAAAAGTTAACTGAAAATAGCAGAGCAAATGGTTAATAAGCAGAGGTAAGAAAAGCTAGTAAATTTGCAAAATCACACAGTCCACTATTCTGGTATGGTATGTGTAAAAAGTATTCGTTTGTTTATGTGATTTTTATACTGAAAGGACATGGCGTAACAGTTTTGAAAATATGAATTGATTTAGAACTATCACATGTTTGCTGTTGTAAATATGCTTTCAATCATGATACTGCCTTGTTTATAGTATGCAACAGCTATAGTATGCAACAGCAACACTTGATTTCCGCATGCTTAGTTTGTCGTCAAGTTTAAAACTGGGTGGTAAGAATTTTTATGAATTTGTCACTGTTCTAGGCAATGTTATCTTTACTTGCATGCTTCTACTTCCCATTAACGCCATGTTGGGAGTTTATCTTATTGGGATATATTTTGAATAAATCAAGTTGAATGTTATTTCCAGAATGTTACTTTCCATTAACGTGGTTCTGTATGAACCTGAAAACGAGAAAAATGTGACCATTTGTGATGAGTATGCTCTCAAGGAAGGAAATGGGTAGAGATAGTGGTGGTCATGACCCTTTCGATATCTTCCATTCATTTCTTTGGTGGTGATGGTTTTGGGGGGTAACAATTATTTCTTCAGCATTTGCTTTTTGTTGGCTTAATCTATATTATTTTTTGTTTTGTAGTTATATGGATGGTGATGAGTAGCAGCTGGTGGAAGCGAATGGTAGGATGACCAGTGTCAAACTGGGATGTAGAGGAATTGAGATTATACTTAAGCAGAATGATGAAAGCACATCAAAAAGCACCGCCATCTCCATCCAATGGAATAGCTTTCGCTGTTTTGCTAGCTTTGAGGTACTGTTTTCAGCATAATTATGCCTAGAATTATGAATTACAATTCTCTCCAACTCAAATGTGAGTTCTTGCAACTTTTGGCAAACTATTATTATGCATCAGCTTTAGTAATTCCATATTCCCTATTTGATTTCAAAGCATGGTGATTTTTTACTGAAAAACAAAGTGAAATGAAAACTACATGAAGTAATTTTGACGTATGTGAGGTTCACTGTTTGTCAGCGTAGACTTTTAATTGTCTTGATAAAGCATGGAACGTGATTTTCGCACAACTGTATTTTTAATCAATCGTGTAGTTGAGCTTATTGAAAGTTTTAAGCTCATATGTCAGTTGTTTTTCTTGGTTTCTGCTTGTAATGCAGGTGTCGTTATGCGTTTTTTTATTGCAAAGTTCATTAAAATCATAATGTTCGTGCTACTACATTGTATGCTATTTATATTCATTATCTACTTTTCGTAATGCAAGTATAAATACTTTATTCAATTGAGTACTAGAATTGGGACACCAAATAAACAATATGAAGCCAACAGTTTGAGTAAGTAAATGCATTATACATCACTCCCTTGTTTCTCCAAAAGTATCACTGGAAGATTTGTAACAGCCTGCATCACATGTAAACTCTAGGATATGAAATTGCTTAAATGTCAACAAGCTAGTCTCACTAGAACAAAATGTACATCTATAAAAACAATTTTTTAGATCAATTTTTCACAGGCTTCTCAATGCGTGGCCAACTTAGCTTCTCATAGGGATAGCAAAGGAACTAATGCTGCTGTCGGTCAAGAAGAAGGTTCTCTTGAGGCACTACTACCGCTAACTTTTCTCTAAATGAAGGTGTATGATAATTTTATTGAATACTTTACCCTCCACTATTATAACCGAAAGTGAAAGGAAATCTTCATCAATTTTAATCGCAATTTATGTCTTTGCCTTTAAGGTGGTTATTAAGCTACACAGATATCTATTGTAAAAATACAAAATCTCCTTTCGTTTTACACTGTATTCATTTAAGCACAGGATGTAGTTTCATGCCCTTTTCTAGTCTGAGTGTTACCTCCCTTTTAGAAGGACATAAGGGACAAAATTTACTATGCGACCGTCTGCAGTGATGGCACTGGAGGCACTAGAGGCACTAGAGGCACTGATGGCACTAGAGGCTCGCAAATATGAATGTACTGTTAATAAGTAGAATTTATTATGTACTGGCTGTAACTATGGATACACTAGTTGTGTTTTTAAGTATGTTTGTTATTTTGTACTTGACTGAGTAAAACTTGTGTTGCTGGTTATTCTGAAATGAAAAGTTCTTTTTTGTAGTGTAATGTTGCCATTAGATATGATATAATGTTGTAGTATAATGTTGCCATAGATATGATATAATGTTGCAGTACATTTCCAATTTAAATTGCAAAAGGTGTTGCCATAGATATGATATAATGTTGTAGTATGTGATGTTAAATGTGGTAATAAACTGGCAAAGTGTTGCCATTGGATGGTAAAAGTGTTACCATAGATTAATGAATATGGGCCCCACAACAGGGTTCCGTAAAGGTGGGCCACAGAATTAGTGGGCCCCACGATGTGGGATCACATGTTGGGGCCCAGATTGTGGGGCCCACTTTTTAGTAAATTTGGTACATGTGGCAACAACAGAACCGATGTTGCCCTTGGGTGTTGCCTTTGACTCTAAGGCAACGCGGCAAAATGCATCACTGAGAAAGTGTTGCCTTTGCCTATTTTTAGCCTACAGCAACATTTTTTGGCACATCCTGCATCATTCTTGGGTGTTACACTATGCAATCTATGGCGTAGTGAGGCTATGGCAAGGATTAAGGAAGCTGTCAAGTGGAATATGTTCATTGATGGAGAATCGAACGAGTTTGACTCGAGGCAAATGTCATGATAGTCACACCAAGAGGAAGGAAATTAAGCTGTGCACTGAGACTAGAGTTTGATGCAACCAATGATGAAGCTTAATACAAGGCAATAATAGCCGATTTAGAAATCATTAAAGAAATAGGAGTTAAGTCGATATGTATACACAGCGATTCACAATTAATTTGTAACCAGATCCTTGGAGAATTCCAGACTTACGGATAAAAGCTTGCATCCTACCTCAAAAAAGGCCAAAACCCTCCTTGATGAACTTGACTACTATTTAATAAAACACATACCGCGAGCGAAAAATCAAGAGGCGGATGCCCTCACTAAAGGGGATAGCATATGATCCGAGCCAATGCCGAGGGCAACCTCCATCATGAGACAATCCACACTGAGTTCCGAATGTCTGCAAGTCACATCAATCACAAACAAGGAGGAGACATGGATGACCCCATCATCATATACTTGCAAGAAGGAACCTTACCAACAGATCGGAATGAAGTCAGGAAAAATCTAAGGAGGGCATCCCGCTACACCATCTAGAATGACATATTGTACCGTCATGGCTTTTCTAACCCACTACTAAGATGTGTCATCGGGAATGAAGCGAAAGATATCCTTAATAACATTCATTAAGGAAGTTGTGGCGATCAAACCGGAGGGCAAACTCTTGCCAGAAAGATCCTACACTATGGATACTTTTGGCCCACACTGAACAAGGACACGGCCGAGTTCGCTAAGAAATGTGACAAATGCCGAAGATTTGCTAAAATCCCAAGATTACCACCTACCGGTTTAATCTAGATGGTCAGCCCCTGGCCCTTTGCCATCTGGGGAATTGATATGATCGGGGAACTCCCTATGTGTCGAGGAGGAGCAATATACGCTATAATGGAGTGGATTATTTCACCAAATGGGTGGAAGCAGAGCCTTTGAACAAAATTTCGTCTATCAAAGTGATAAACTTCCCAATACGTAACATCATGTGCAGTTATGGGGTGCTGCAGATATCGGATAACGGGCTCCAATTCGATGGTAAAGAATCCTCCAATTAGTGCCACGAACATGCGATTGCCCAAAGCTTCTCAGCTGTAGCATATCTCTAGGAAAATGGACAGGTCGAAGCAGTAAACAAGGTGTTGAAAAAATTAATCAAGAAGAAGTTAGAAAAGTCCATAGGAGCATGGGTCGACGAACTACCTACTACTTTGTGGGCCCACCGAACTTCTTACAAGACTACAACAGTGCATACGCTATTTGTATTGGCATATGGAGCCAAGGCCATGCTTCATTGAAATAGTCATCCCCTCGCACCGAAGAATGCATTACGATCCAAAAGAAAACATGGAGCTCTTAATATATCACTCGACCTGATCGAGGAAAAAAGAAACGGCGCCGCCCTCAAAGCTTCCGCTCATAGAAAGAAGGTGGCAATGCATTACAACTCTAACGTGAAGCCTCGAGCACTATAAGATGGAGAGTTGGTACTCAAGCGAGTCTTCCCATGACCAAGAGCACTGGATCCGATTTGAGAAGGGCCGTTTGTCGTTCATAAGGATCTTTATAATGGAGCTTAAATCTTATTAACGGTAGATGGAGAGGTGTTTGGGAAAGCATGGAATTTCTAACATATATGCCGCTATTTCTCTTGAGCTGTAAAGAAATGTGTACCAAATGAAACAAATAAAAGAAAGACAATGGACGTAAGCATATTTTGGCCGAACCACTATAAAATTTGGTGTCTCGAATTACTTATCTTATTTGAACATTCTTCTATTTAGTTATTTATCTAATGACTATACCTATTGCGAGCAATCGCAGGCGCTTGCCAGCAGTAGTGAAAGTAAGATAGCCATGATAAGAGGCACGAAACAAGCCTTTGCAGTTCACTACTAATGATCGGCACCCCCAAGCCGGCAATAATGAACCAATCATAAGCCACAGATTAGGCACGATTTATAGCCTAGGCAATTCATCATTGGCGTTCGGCTCATCGGCATTGTGAACCGATTATAAACCCCACGTTTAAGGCATGGCTGCAGCCAAGGGTAGTTTGCACTTAATAAACAGCATTACGCACGCCGGCAATGATAAATCGAATAATACTCACGATATGGGAATTAATCTGAGTAGTTATCATTTGCGATCGGTCCTGAATATTACAATGCGTTTATGGTTTTCTGCATCTCTAAACATAATAACAATTAACCGAGTCGTAAACACTTCACAAGTAGACAAAACAGACTATGAAAATCACACATCGCAAAAGTCATTCTAGATAAACATGCGAAAGACATAAATTAAACATTACACATTAGAAATCTCTATGTACAAAGCTTTTTGTCTATACATAAACAAATACAAAACAGTCGTACCTCCTTCTACACTACATACAGAAAGTGAAAAGAAAATTTCCTCAAATAGGGAGGAGGAACATCCTTGCCGCTTGGGCTGCTCCCTCCAACCATGTCTTTGAGGGCTCGGATTGCTCAACAGACTCATCTTCCTTTCGCGAAGGCCCAACTTGCCATAAAGATGTCTTTACACGATGCAATTATGAAGAATCATAGTTTTTGCAATCCAGAATAGGTAATAACGGAGTTAAAGTTAAAAGACGAGATACCTGTGGTGATGTGACGTGGATCACCAAGCCCCTCGAGATCCAAGCTATCCTCGTCATCCTCGTCCTCTGCGAACAGGTCATACCCCTTGGCGATGGCCTTGGTCTCCTCCATAGTGAACTGGCTATTCACCATCCCAACGTCATATACGTCTCATTCCTCCTACTCAACTGCAGCCTTAGTCTCCTTAATGAGCCTGGGATGAATTCCTGCCATCACCTGAGGATAATCATCCATCCATTGAAGGTTCCTCTATTTCCAAAACATGTAATAAGTATCCTTCAGCATCAGGTTGATTGTATCACAAAGGTTGGAGGATTTGTCAACTTTGGTCTGGAGAGACACCACCTTGTTCATGTATTGTTCCTTGTCCTTTCTCAACTGGGCTTGCTACGCCTTCAACTTATCAATCTCAGCCTTGTACAAATCTTTTCCTTTTGCCACTCGTTCCAAGACTTTTTCAGTTCAACTAAGGCCTCCACCGATTTCTTTACTTTTCCCTTGAGGGAGTAAAACCTCTCCAGATCCTTCTACCGAACCTCATCCATTGATCTAACAGCCATGTCAATCTGAGTCTTGCATAAATCGACGGCCTCTCTCGTTGCTTCTTCCTTGGCCTTCGCTATCTGAGATGCATGAGATGCCTCGACAGCCTCTAACTTAGCCTCTTTCTCCTTGAGCGCCTTGCGTAGATCCTCCACCTCCAAACGCAACCGTACATTGATACTCCCAACTTCTTCACTAGCCTTGGCTAAGCGAGACTAGTAATCAATAATCTTTCTGGTCTCATCCATAATCTGGACCATCATTGTTGTCAAGTTAGAAAAATCAAGAGTCTTCGCCTCATCCAAGATTCAGACCAAAGGATTTCGAGGTAAAAGAAACTCGATATCAGGATCCACCGAGTGACGACCCGCATAGTTGGGATTGATATCATGATGATTCTCAAAGGCATTCCTCATTGGATGTTGATAATCCGAGAAAAAAGAGTTGACACTGCCCTCCCCTAAATCGTTTGGAAATTCGTGCACTTCAGAATCCATTGGATTGTGACCGCGACGGTGAGAGGAAGTTTGGGAATCAAGGGAGGTGGCTTCCTTATCCGGAGACCCCACATGTTTCTACGATGACTCATGACTCTCCCCTCTATCTAGGCCTAATGGAGTTTCCCTAATATTCCATGGTGCGGTTTTTTCCTTCTGGAAGGTCGTCTTGGAAGAAACGGAAACCGCTTTCATCTGTTTAAATTGCTCAAGCCGCTTAGACACTTCATTCCTCTTCGGATTCCTCCTTTTCCTTGCAGTATGAATAAAAACGTTAGAAAAAGGGGATGGAAAAAGCATAAAAATGAAAAACACACAAGACATTGGAACATTAACCCTTAGGGAAGACTGGATCAAGTGGCTGGGATAGGGTCTCACTCAAGTAGGGAATACCCTAGGATGGGACTGTACTTGGAGGAAGGAAAACACAAGACGACCGGGCTTTATTGGATTGAGTAGTAGGTGGAATCTGGGAGTCGTCATAAAACAAAAAGTTCTCAATAAGTATCCCAAAATCCATACAGTATTCAGAAGTACCTGGAGAAAGTCCGAATGCCTCGCCGATTCCTGCTTCACTTTGCATCGAAAGAGGCTGTGTTCCACCCAAATCACCTGGAGCTAACTCTCTTGGGAAGGGTCAGCGGCAAGAGTTAGCCCAGGGATTGGCTCAGATTAATTCCAACTACTCGGGCCACTTCCGCCTAGCCTCGACATTCTTTAAAGGAGCCATGCCCAAGCCTTTTCTACTTGTGCTCTCCACATCTGGAGAAACATTAACCTCTGATTTCGTTGCTTTATAGTATCCCCTTGATCCTTCCTCCTCCTTACTCTCTCTCTCTCTAAATGTTAACCTTCCTCATTGTCAGGGGAAGGAGCATCCCGAATACACAGAGATTTCCCCGAGCGGCTTGGGCGAACTGTGCTCTTCTTATGCCTCAACCTCTTCGGGGCTCCAGCCAAACCACCCTCCTCCTATGGACCTTTGCCTTTGACCGCATCTCCCCTATCTCCTCCAGGTCCCGCTGCTTTCTCAGTGGAGCTTGGCTTAATCTTGTACATGGATTGTCCTGGTCCAATCGAGTTGTAAAATCGAAGGGTTGTATCACGGAGTAGGAACGAGGCTTCCTTCTCATCCTCTGGGATAGAAAAAATTTCCTTGGCCATCTCTTTCAAGCCGTCATCCTCCGCCACCTTCACACAACCTAAAAATTATGAGAAATATGGAACCAAGTCGACAAAAAGTTTGGAAAAGATAATACGATGACTTATAGCCAGAAATGAAAGCGTGCTAGGGAACAGTGTCATCGTGCACAAAGAAATGCTCCTTTTTGAATATGCTGAATTTGGAGTATAGATCAACGGCAGGCTTAAACTTATGAGAGGACTCTAAGCTAATGAAGGGACTCCCCTTTCGATAACTCCTCACATTATATAAATATCTAACCTCTCTTTGGGTAGGGGGTCTCTGATAATGCTTCACGGATATTAGGTATAAGCAGGTCAAGATGGCATAAGAATTCGGTTGAAGCTGAGGGACCAGCCCCAACAGGCAGTAAAGACGCATGCTTGGAACGGAGCTCGCGACCAAAAGACATATTCCTGTGCAAGAAAATAAAAGTCAAGAGAAAGTCTAATGGAGGTAAAATCATAAATGGAAATTAAAACATTCACGGGAACCTCCTATTCTCTAGCCAGTTAAAACCATATTTCTAACCTAACCATCTCTACATGTCTCCTCTTTTGGATCGGCATACCAATGACCACCGTGCTCAGACAATTTGGTTCGGCATTGTCAACTCCCCAATACCGATCCAAACACACTAACTGCTAGCCCAAAGCCTACCCTCCTACTACCTAACTTAAGCAGTATTTTGTCTCTAGGCCCATGCTACCTTATTCAAGTCCGATCTAAACCAAAGACCATCTATAACCTATATGCTTTGCTCCAAGGTCTTTTCACAAGTCATATAAGTCCGTTCAAGTCCATTCATATGGATCACGTATGCTTCTTATTTTCAAAACAAGAACCAAACCAATGTATTTAACAATGTCAATAATAATTCAACAATTTAAACACAATCAAAAAACAACATACGTGTTGGCTTGGTTTTCCAACAAGCAAAGAGAAAGGGAAGCAGAAGAAAACGAGGGCATGAAAGATAGAACTGTCGGACCAGATGTATGGTTCGGCATCCTCTGAAATGCAGGACCAAACATTTGGTTCGGCATCCTCTGATATGCCGGACCAAATATTTGGTATGGCACAATATGTCCAAACCGACCAACCATTTGGTATGGTATTTGGTACGGCACAATACGTCCAACCAGTACAGTTAAAGCACTCGGCAGATTCGAAGCGGTGGAGGTGCAAAAAGTCACAGCGGGGATATAGCGAGGATATAGCAGGATATAGCGGATGGCTCTAAAATAGGATATAAAACTCGTACTTAATGTTTTTACAAATATATAAATGGTAATCAAATAAAGAATTATCGTTCAATTGAATTGTAATCAATACATAAATAACTTTAAACAAAAAACATGTGCGAATATACTTTAAATAAACGTAAAACTGTTATATAACATAATTGAATTTAGTATAATATTAGAGTATTTTCATTTCTGAAAATATATTAAAAATTAAATCAAATAAATTAGTTTCATAATTTTTATAATGTATAAATGCAATTTTTTTAATTCATTTTATTAAAGAAGATATAACGGAAATAGCAAAATATAGCGGGAATAACGGGATATAGTGGAAATAGTGGGGATTAAAGAGGAAAGGCTATACTTTGGGGCTATATAGAATAATCGTAGCGGTAGAAATCCACTATGAGATATAGCGGGGTAATAGCGGGGCATTAACTACACAGCGTCCAACACCGACCAAACATTTGGTACTGTACACAAGCACGCTGAACCAGACAAGGAAAAACACCCAGGTCAAGCAAGCTCCATGACCCAAATGTTGATTCAAATGCTCTTGCTCAAGTGCTAAAACAGATTCAGAAAGTTATAACTTCCTCCTGCACACTTCACAACTCCACTCTATAAATACCGGAGCTCCTCAACAACAATGGGGACAGATCTTGGAAGAAAAGAGGGAAAATTATACTAAGACTCAGTCATTGTAGCTACTTCAGGTTTTTACTCTTTTCGAAAAAACTTGTATTTGTAACCAAATCGAAGTAAGAATAATAAGATGGACATTGGATGTAGGCACATTCTAGACGAACCACTATAAAACCCTGTGTGATTTACTATGCTTAACTGCTTTCCGACTTCTGAGCCTGTGATTTGTTCTGTGAATGCAAAAATTATCCCTTAACGTATTGAACATTGAAAACTCCAAATAAATCAACCTAAACGTGACCTAGCTAAAATTGAACTTAGAGGTATTTTCCAATTTTTGTGAAAACAATATGTATGTTATATTTTCCATACAAAGTGAGGTATTAACTCATCTTTAATCCAATAAACAATTAAGATCCTACAACCTAAGTCCAAACCCAACTTTGCAACCACCTTTCCACCTCCTCCTTTAGCTTGCTTTGTACACTTACTTTCTCCCTCTAAACCACCATGTTGCTCACGACCATTCCAAGTGGGGAGTGCATGGCTTTTCTTCTTCAAATTTTGATATGGTGGAAGGTGTTCTAATATTGTATTAAAGCTTGTGGCAAAGTTTGAAGTGATTTGGAGTTGATTTGCAAATATTTCATATAGAACATAAAAGAGAAAGAAGAAGATATGGACATTCGAAAAACTTGGTTTCTAGTTCATGAATTTGTGATTGATTCAAGGGTCTGACCGTCCTTTTATAGGAAGAAAATGGTGCTCTTTAAGCTTGCATTCACCCCCCCCCCCCCCCCCCCCCTTCATGCCATGGAAGTCTTACCTCCCATCACTTCTCCTTTATTCTAATTACACCTATACCGTTCTCATGATAATATCTCTTATCCACGAGAACAATATATAACCTTCTAAGCTTTATGAACAGGTGTGTGTGTTAATTAGTTGTTAATGTTCATTTGATCAATAGAAAAATGCACAAGAGTTCGAACAATTTATATCGATTGAAAGTTGTTTGCTGATAAACCAATTTTCGGTAATATTATCGATTTTCCTTCGAAACATAACTTTAGTTAAAAAATTTCTAGAACAAGTTTACCATCAATAGTTATGATTTCAAAGGGGATTAACAAGCTTATTAAATCATTTTAACAATATTTAATCCGTGATTCTAATACTTAAATAATTCATATGTTTAAATACGAAGTATCTAAATTCTACGTTATTACATCATTAATTATGATTAAAAAGGGGGTTTAGAAGGTTATTTAATCACTTTAGTAACATTTAATCCAAGATTCACATATTTAAGTAATTCAAATAGTTAAATACAAAGTGTTCGAAATTTTGGGTCGTTGCAATTTGCATCCACTAGGTATATACTTGGCCTTTATATGTATGATAATTGACTAAAAATGGTTTTTTTAATATATATATATATATATATATATATATATTTGCATTTGTATGTGTGTGTACGTATGTATGTATGTGTATGTGTATGTGAATGTGAATGTGTATATGTGTATGTATTTACAAATTTTGAAAATATAACGTAATGGTTTGTTATAAAATAAAAATGACTAAGTTTTTAATTTTAAACTTTAAATTAAAATAGCTAAATTAGACTTGGTACACAAGATTCAAATTTAAGGCTAGATCAAACATTTGAATTTCAAATTTATATATATATATAGAAAATATAAATTAATTTTATTAATAGATAGTTATAAAACAAAAATGAATAAGTCTTAATTTTGAATTTTAGTTTTAAATATCTAAATTAGACTTAATAAACAAGATCAAAATTTGAATCTAGATCTGATATTTGAAATTCAAATTAAATATCTTTATTTTACTTTGCAATATGTTAAATAATATGTACACACACACATATGTAGAAAATGGTTTAAATTGGAATATATATGTAGCAACCCGCAATTTTGAACATTTCGTCTTTGAATATCGGAATATTTGAAATAGGTTAAGTGTTAAAAAAGTGACTAAATTACCTTATTAAACTCATTTTAACTAATAAATAATGATGGTAAACTTGTTTTGGAAAAATATTTACAAAAATAAATAGTTTAAAGAAATATCGATAGTGTGATCGAAAATCGTTTTATCGATAAACAACATTTTTCTAGGTAAAAAATGTTCGAGTTTGTTATGCTTTCCTAATATATCAATGCGTAATTAATTGGCAACTAAAAATATTTTCTATGTTACGGCTAACTAAATATAAATAGTAAGACTAGGAAATAGATTAAAGAGAAGATATTTTGGGTGAATTGTGTTTAGATACTTGTTTTTGGTCAAAAGCGAGGTGGAATGCAATCACATGAGGGATAATTCTTCAACAAAAATTGGAGGTAGAGGGTATAAGTGGAAACTTAATGATGTCTATTTAAACCTCTTTAAGGCTTATAAAATGGGTTTAAAAATTCATAAAACATAGAAACAAATCTCTACATTCTCTTCTCTTTACAATTAAACAATCTTAAATCGCATTGAAACTTCACCAAACTTAAGCTATAGTCCCAACACAACTAGCAACAAGGTTTAGCAACTCAAAACTTGAAGAAAAGAGCACACCCCTCCCTCTCTCTACACACATGCATGGTCGTGAGCTATATAGGCCAATTCTTGCCTAGGCCTCGAATATAAAGAGGTAAGATTGAACTTTGAAGCTTGCTTTGGTTGAGGTAGGAAGTGGTACTGAGGTAGAGGCTTATACTTCTTTATAGAATTGGAAAAGAGTTAGTTAACTCACCATTTGATTGTAATGAAGTTGTATAATATTTCTTGTATAATTATAGTAAAGTTATTAACTAATTAATATTGCATATTTGGATCTTACTTGCTTTTGATAGCAAATGACAAGTATTTATGGCGCATCATCACTTCTAGGACCTTCTATAACAAGTGATGTGGCCTTGACATTGTGCATATTTGGTTGATTGGATGGTGTTTGGTTTGGACTTGAATATGGAATGGATTCCATAGTGAATAGTCACTTTAGAATCACTTTGAAATCGCCTTGTGTTCGTCGATTTCTAATATGATTTTGAGAGATTTTCTTAGGGGTATCATTGATATTTTAATAAATATTTTTTGTTCACCTAATACCGTAAAATACCAAAGTTTAAATCATTTCGTAACTTGTTGAATGAAGTGGCAAAAATAATAGCAAAAAAGTTGCTATATGCACACTTTAATATAGCTTATTTTTGGGAATTTTTAATATAATTTAGGGGTTTCTTTGCATGGTTTCTACGTAGTCTAAGTATAATACTTGTTAAAAAACAAAATCTTAAAAAAGAGTCAAATGTTTAGGCAATTTTCCTACTGTTCTCTGTTTAGTAGCATTTACAACACTTATAAATGATGTCTTTGACCAATGACATCATCTTTGGGCTTATTTTACAACATTGGTCGTGTTATACTGTTATTGTAACACTTTTTATGATCTAAAGTGAGTTTAAGTAATAATTAAACTAATTAATTTTATTGGATCTTTTTAGGGATGTTTAATAACATATATCAGAGTATTTTAAAAGTAGTTTGAAATTTAAATATATCTTTACTAACAAATAATGAATTATTAAAGTAAGAAGGTTTGATAAATATAAACATGCTTTTTGGAAGTTTTAAAATAAATTATAACATAGTTACTTCTAAGTAATATTTTACATGGATATTTAAAACATATTTATAAGTACTTTAAAAATATTTTCTTTTATAGTTTTAGAAAAATTAGTTAACTATTTTATTAAAGTTTTAAAAGGTATGTGTAACATTTTATCTTTTAAACTATTTGGAATTTTATGAAGCATATTAGTGTGTGTGTGTGTATGTGTATCATTTTTCAAAGGCTTTTAAATATAAATAAATGTTTTAAAAAGGGGATTAGGAGTCGCTTAAGTAACTTAATCATGCTTTGTTTGTTTACTTATTTATGGAAAGTGTTTAATCCTATACTTAGCACTAAAAGACAACAAAGTAGACCTGTACTATCTATGAGAGTTAAGAATGATGTTCATGTAGGGTTTAAAAGCAACAGTGCTCTAACCTATCGGCTTCACACTAGGCCGAGGGATAGAATAAGTTAAGAAGGTTAGAAATGTGATAACTATACGAGACTTGAATTCCATATGCGCGTTTTAGAACTAGATAGTCGATTAATCGACTATCCAACTTGACCAAATTAAATTAGGAAGTGTATGAAAGCTTTACGGCTGCATATGGTTTGAGATCCCCTAGGGAGGACTCATCAGTATGAAATATCCCTCACTTTCAGAATGTATATATATGAGATCCCTTGGGGAGGACTCCTTTATATTGTACGCTTACTTCTAAAAGAACCAAAATTTCATCGATTTAGTTTTAAGAATCCAGGATTGGATAAGCATACTTAGGTATTACTTACTGAATACTTCAAAACTAGTACATGAGTCTACGTGTTGGAAGCGGTTGTGAAGATAAATGTTATAGAGTTGAACTGTCTATCCTAAGGTTAAGTCCAAGGGAGAGGTCAATGTTAACATTTTGGACTAATGCTATACAGTTGGACTGTATATCCTAAGATTAAGTCCAAAGGAGAGGTTAGCATTAGCATTCGTCATATGACTTGTGCTAGAATCCATAGAGAGATTCGTGATCTATTCGAGTGATGAAGACTCGTGCGAGAGATGTTGAATATGACTTTACTATCGAAAATGATAGAAAACAGAGTAGGGTTCACAACCAATAGGTTTAGCTAACCCGGGGATATATCAACACCATATCTAGAGAGATGTTTCTAACGGAAGTTGATGATATATGGCATATGTGTTCAGGCATGGTCTAGTTTGTTTACCTTGAGGTATATTTTATTTAGAGATATATGATGCTTAAAATGTAGTTTCTGACCCCTGTCATGGAGGTCGGCCTTGATATACTGAGGAGACCTCCATGGAAACCCATATGTGAATGAACCTTAGTGATTTTAGATGTACTTCTTATATTTTTGTATTGTGAGATGCAAGTAGTACAGCTATTTTTTTATTTATATTCTACATCTTAGATACTATCTATATTTACTTATCAAGTGGTTTGGTTTCTTTTGAGGGGAAAACTGTTATGATGATTTGAATAGTCTCAAAAGATACTCTTATATGGGCGCATGTTTTTTGGGTTTCTCATGCTAGGCGTATGACTAACTCGAAGTTTTATTTTTTCCTTAATTCCTTGGGTACTCTTCGAGTAGGCCAAGTAAGGTTTGACTATGGATGCTTCAAAGCTTCAGAAGACGAGCTGGAGGCTTCCATCTATCTATCTATTTCTATTTCTATTGCACTATGATTATGTATTTATCATCATTGTGAGGATAGACGGTTATGACTGCCTAGGTTAATGATAGTACTTAGGTTTTGTAACTTTGAAGTTACTATATATCTCAGAGTAACCCTTTGTGCTGTCTTTTTGGATATTGTATATTATCGTTATGCTTGTGAGATTCTGATATTGTGCTCTTCCTTTCTTGTTCTATTTCATTTTCATTTTACTTAACCCCAACAATCTGTCTTTCTGGCACATGAGTGCCTGACACACGAATACTGTGGCTGTATTAGTGTCGACATTTGAGGGTCGTTACAATTGGTATCAAAGTGAAGGTTTAGCGAACATCTTGGCTTTGGTTTGGTATGATTCGTTAGAGATAGGGTAAGCGATACCCTAGAATGAGTTGAGTGTATTATATATACAAGAGCATATTTGTATTTTTCTATAAACCTACCCTTTCTTTATAGTATTTCTTTAGGAGTAACACTTTCATAGAAGTTAACTCTATCCTTAAAGTATCCTAAAGATGTTTTGATATGTTTACATAGTGAAAACGATAATCATTGGAGCTTCTATTGCTAGAGAAGGAGGCAGAGGTAAAGGTTGAAGGATTAGTACTGTTACTAACGGCGAGACTCCATCACAGAGGAATCCCACTCCTATCGAGGTACCGAGGGTGAATGCAGTGGAAGAGGTTATGCAAGTTTGGCCATAGATGAACTTTATTTTGCTATGCTGTGACATTAAGACGTTGGGTGGTAAGAGGTTCGATGGCACCAAGACTATCATCAAAGTTCAGACTTGGCTTATTTATGTGATTGGATATTTGGGGACATGGAGTTGGACGATGCAATGGAGCATCATTTGGAATCGTGACATCTATGTGATGTTGTTATGGATTGGTGGAGTTCAATCACAAGATATCTAAAAGAACAATTTTTTTTGGACCTAATTTAAGGAAGTGTTTGAAATGAAGTTTGTTCCTGAGGCCAGAAAGGCTAAGTTGTTTAGGAGCTTTCTAGATCTGAAGCTGGAAGCTATTTCAGTTGTTGAGATGACAATAGGTTTATGCATTGTCTTGGTTTGGGCTAGGGTTGATATATACACTGTTGAAGAAGAACAAGATGTTTTTATTGAGTATGCATCAAGAATTTCAGAGGGACATGTCAAATCATATCCAATGATCATTCGTGAATCTGATAGGTATGACTTTATGATTCGAGGGTTTGGCTCCAAAACCATTTGCATCTGTACCAACCAAAAACAACAAGATTGAGTTTTAGTTGTCCAAGGATGTTTTCAATTTAGCTTGCTAAAAGTGCGGATAGAAGGGACATTTTGCTAGGAAGTATAGGTCAGGTGGAGGAGGAAAAGTGACAAAAGCACCGATAGTTAAAGCGTTGATTGCAATGGTATAGAAGCTTGAGCCAAAAGCAGTTGAGGGATAACTTGCACCAAAGAGTTGTTACAATTGCCACCGGCTAGGTCCTATGGTCAGAGATTGTCTGATGCTTCAAAAAGGACAATAGCCTAGGGTTTTTGCACTAGCTACAACAGCTTCACTTTTGCAGCTGCAATAGGAAGTGGGTTCTTGAAGGTATATTATATGCTTATGGCATTCATATTCATATTTTGTTTGACATTGGTTTGCTTCACATAGTTTCATGTCTCGTAACCTTGTTAATAAACTGAAACTTAAACCTATTATATAGTTCTTAACTCTATTTGTGTGTCGAATCCTATGGGAGGCTCACCTACCTAAGTATGTTATGTTTAATATTTCCAGTTACTTGTTATGACCAACTCCTTCCATGGGATATGTATATTTTTCGTTTTATGGGGTTTAATATATTACTTAGGATGGATTGGTTGTCTCGGAATCATGTAGTCTTTTATTGTATTAAGCGAACTGTCCTATTGAAGAAAGGAAGGGAGGTTCTAAAAGTGTCCCGTGAGGAACATATCTCATTAATGAGTAGTTTCCTTTATTCTCTCGATGCGGTTGAAGAGGAGTTGGGGTTGATTTTTGTTGTCCAAGACTTTACAGATGTGTTTGAAGAAGCATCTGGTTTACCACCTCATCATGAGATTGAATTTCATATTGATTTGGTTTGAGATACTAAACCTATTGTATTGTCTGTTCATAAGCTATCATCAAAGGAGAAGTTAGAGTTAGCTAACTAGGTTAGCGATTTACTACGTAAAGGATTGATCCGACCTAGTTGGTTAAATTGGAAAGTGCTCGTTATCTTTCCTATGAAGGTGGATGGTACCTTAAGGCTTCATGTGGATTACCGTAAGCTCAATAAGCGGACTATTAGGAACAAGCATCCTTGGCCTAGGATAGATAACTTGTTATTTCAGTTGCACGATGTTCAGGTATTTTCTCAACCAGATCTTGTCGCGCGGTTTCATTAATTGAGGGTAGCAGAGGAGAGTACATGTTTGACAACTTTCAGGTCTGATAAGTTTTATGAATGGTTGGTTATACCCTTTAGCCTAATAAACGCTCCAGCATATTTTGTAAATTCATATAGATTAAAGACTTAGAATAAAGACGTATGCATATAAGACCTAGAATAAAGATGTACGTATATAAGAATCAAAAGATTAACATACAAATAAAATAAAAGAAATATATTCTGTAAATTCATATAGAATAAAGACTTAGAATTTAAAATATATATATATACAGCAAGGGATTACGGAAAATATAACTATTATATTACTATATTTTAGATATTACTGACATATATATATGTTTTACTAACTATAACAGATTATACACTGTAACCCTATATATATATATATATATATATATATATATATATCATAAGACAACTTATTTTAAACTTTTATATAAACTACATATATATACCTTTATATATCAGCAACAGAATGTAACTTATATATATACACACACATACACGTACCAGTGTCACTAAAATACAAATATATACATACCTAAATATATAGATCACTAGAGAAGCAAGCTTGGTCAGGAGGGAGAGAGAATTCGGCAAAGAAGCTTGCTCGACGAAGCAGTGGGTGGTCGAGCATGGAAGCGAGGCAAGGGCCATGGCTATCAGTCGGGTCTAGGAAGTGGGAAGGTGATGGCATCGGGTGGTTTGCGTGAGCATGCTGGTGAAGGTGGTGAGGCGGAAGGAGAATAGGTTGGCAGTTCTGTTTGGTGGTGAGGCACAGTGGGGAGGTGCAGCTCGGTGGAGCATGTGGCATGCGATAGAGAAATGAAGGCGGAAGGTGGAGGTGCCAGAGAGGAAAAAAAAGGAGGTGGAAGATGGTGAAACGTATAGGTTGAAGAAGGGGAAGCATGCTTCAACTTATATAAAAAAAATATACTTACAAAACCAGGTGAAAAGGCTAAACCAAACCAAAACAATATAGGGAACCGGTTGGAATTCTAATAGCCAAAGAAAAACAAAAGTCAGAAGTCAAGTTTTCAGCAATTATAGTGAAAGATGGCTATTAGTTTATGCATTGGGGCAATAAACGGTCACGGGAAATCCAAAACAAAATTTGCAGAATCGATACAGGAATCGTTCCGTAGATTTCGATGTTTTCCTGGACTCCAAAACACATAAACAAATATACTGCAGAGATCAGCACGATGAGACGATCAAAATGGTACATAGATATCAGTGGTACGATCATCCATTCAAAAGTAGATATTCGGTACCGAAAATGCTGCTAAAACGCCGAAATTAAGATAAACAGGGCAATAGCAGTCAAAATTTGGAGAAACGAAAAATGACGTCTCACTCAGAAGATGATTTACAAATTTATTAGATAAATTATTCAGGTTTGGCAAACATTTCAACAATTATTAAGTGATTTAAATTTAAATAAAATTACACAATAAAATGAACTTTCATATTATCTAATGAAAATTTACCATTTACTATGTTTAAATAGATGTATTTCAAATTTTAGATTTTTATTTCAAAATTCAATTATTTAAAATTTCACAAAATTCAATTAATTATGTTATAAAAACCTTTAATATTTAAGGGTCGTTACGCTCTCCCCCACTCAAAACTTTTTGTCCCCGAAAAGGAACGAGGTAGGAGAATAGAAACACTTAGAAAGAAAAATAGATTGAAAAACAAAATAAAACAATTAATTTAAAACTTATAAATTTCAATTTAAATAAATTAATATTCAACAATTTGGTTTAATCCATTTCATTTCATTTAAGTTAAATTCAGCTTATAATTCAATCTTAACTATTTCTAAATTCATATTCAATTATTCATTATCTTATTATTCAATTTATCTAAAATTAACATTTTTATAATCATAAATTAAGTGTATAAACATTGATTATTGAAATCTTACTTTATTCAAATTAATTCTTTCCTTTTCCAAATTATTATATCTTATCAAATAGATTAAGTAGATTGTCACTTATTATAACCACTTAAATTATTCATAAATTCCTTTAATATCATTTTATATTGTCTACTATTCAACTACATATCCAACTTCAGAATAATTTAGGTAAGTTATATTGGAATAAAATTGAATATTATACGAGTGAATTTTCCAATTCAGTTATTTCAAGTTTAAATATTTATTCAAAATTTGACTTCAGTTTATAATTGAAATTATCCCTTAACAAGAATTTAAGAGTTAAATTTCCGGTTTACCTCGACCATCTAGAGATAAATGTATACATATACATACATATATATACATATATATCGAATCAAATCTATAATGCTATACTCATATATGTTATTCATCAAGTCATACTTAAGAATTTCAAATCAAATTCGTTTTCCAAATCAAAAGTGTAGCAAAGCTACAAGTGATCTCTCTACTCTGAAACTCAAAAATGAATGTCGAAGTCGTCACCGAAATTATTTTCCTCTTCAGCGACAAACAAAGAGAGTACTGATTCAAACTTTTAAAATACTTTGGAAACGATTTCTGTTCTAAACTACTTTTAAATAAAATACCCTTAAATTTTAAAACAAACTTTCAAAAATATATCGGAAATTTAATTCTCAAATTCTTAATTTAAACTTGTTTAAATTCCAAATCAATTTATAAACCATATTTTATAATTTCATTATTTTATTTACATCATGATGCAATAGTCAATGTTTTACAAAAGAATAAATGAAAATCAAATATTATCATTTCTAACAACCAATTCAGCTAGCTATTTAATTTCAAAAAATTATACTTATATATATATATATAATCATACAAAATTTATTTCATTTACCAAATTGGAAAACAAAATTGTGTCAGTTTGCTCTGTTCAAGTGTTTTGGAATTGCTATCGATAGCGTTGATCAGACGAACCGATCGAAACCCCAAATCAACGTTAACAAAACAAACAACACAATATATAAAACATTTTAGTACTAACTACAAATACACTCCCTCACTCGATGATTCCAGAATGGTTTTCAAAAGAAAAATAGTGATTCAAATTAGAGGAACCCTAATCAAAATAATTCTAACTAGAAGATAAGCTCGAAACGAAGATGAGATAATTAAAAATCAAAATAGGTAAGATGGATAGACTTATATAAATTGCGGCAACCTTAACTTGGTCAACCATGACTTCAAGAATAAGATCAATGAAAAATTCTGAAACAAATCGACATTTGATCACAAGAGATATAATTCGGGCATGGCATGAGATAGCAGCATCTAAACCGAGGATATTGAAATCTCCGGTGAACCAATGCCTATTGTAAAGGAGTTTCACCCCTTTACAAATCATTCTATGAAGCTATGGGATTCTCCAGAATTCAAGAAGACACGAATAGGGAGAAACAAGAATGGACTTTTGAACGAATAGGGAACGTTCCAAAATTCAAAGGAATCTGAATTAACGAGAAAGAAATTTAGGCTCGAAAGAAGGTGGTTCTATAATTAAATTTACTCTATATGCTAAGTTTTTCCCAAAACCAAAGCTTTGATTCCACATGTTGCATCCCGATATTTTCAACCATTCGCTTCCACACATGTCGGACTTGAATTGCTCAAAATATCAGATTGTTAATTTATATTTGGCAAAACTCAGCATATATGGTAAATAAAATAATCACAGAATCACAAACACAGAGTACTACAATAGTAAGCAGCGGAAACAAATGAATGGTAGTTCATGAAGCTACTATATATATAAGGTAAGAAATGCGGATTACGGATCTTAAGGCTGGAATAAAACTAGAAAGGGGGTGAATAGTGTTTTATGGATTTCATAAATCTTATTGAAACTTATGTAATTTAATCATCAACAAATGCAATTCATAGACACAGATATAATCACAGAATCAGACACAAATGCAAATACTCAATAAAAGCAGTAAAGGAAAGAACACACAAGGATTTTATACTTGTTCAAAGTTACCATACACCCAGTTCAGTACAAATCATACGGATTTCTTATCAAAACAATCTCCTAGATTACACCCTCGGTTTGAAGGCTACGAGGTACACCCTCTTATATTCGAGTTCAGGGCAAACTCTCTTCATTTAACCAGGCTACAAGATCACTTAATTGATTTACAGGGCTACAATCACACCCAATTGATTTCAAGGCTCAACCGCACCTTTTACTCAACAGTTTGATTTACAAAAAATTCTATAACTCTGAGTAGCACTGAGATCTTATGGAGAGAGTGGCAGAGAATCAAACAAGAGATAATCAAGTTTGATTCACTTGGTATTTCGACAGAGTATAGTTTAGAATTCTTTTAGAATAAATATGGAAGATTAAGAGGAGAGAAAACAAGTAATATTATGATTAAAATTCGTTCAAAACAACAGGTATACATAGTAGAGCAATTGTCATATCTCTTCGCGAAAGGTTACGATGAATAGACACTTCTTTTGAAATTTGAATTTTAAATGTAACGGACACTATGTTGACATAGGGGTTAAGGGATGTCGACATGCTCAAGGAAAAAATTGATGTTTTTATTCTTATTAAAATTGGTTTCTATAATTTGTCAAAACAATTTTTAAACTTTGTAAATATATTTGAATATAGTTTAAACATATAAAAGAGTTTAGAAAGTAATTTTTAATATATATAATCTTAATCTACAAAGTGATTTAAAATCTGAGTATATAAATATTTTAAAGCTAAATATTTAAAACAAGAGATGGTTTAAAAACAATGACAATTTTGAAATCAAAATATTAAAAGTGATAAAAAATAGTTTTGAGGCTAAAATATTTAAAACCAAGAGAGATGTCTTTTTGAAAAGAAAGTTTTGAAAACATTTTTTAAAAACAAGAGATATATTTTTTAAAAGCCTTTTTATAAACTTAGTGGATATCAAAATAGGACCATTATATGTTCCAATAGACATTGTCATGGGTTCCATCCCACTAGTTCCATCCCTGTAATAGGCTCGAAGTGGATTCCATTCCATGAATAAATTTCGAATAAAGATGTAAGTGCTTTCAAGAAGTTTTAACATAATTCTAGACTCAATACTTATCTTATACTCTTGAAATCTTGAACACTTGATATCTTGATGCTCATGAGTCTTCAATCTTGATATCTTCAGTCTTTAATCTCTATACTGTACACTCTTCATTCTTGGTACCTGCATGTTTATATCCTACATATACATACATACATACATATATATATATATATATCTTTTTCTAGAATGTTAGTATTTATATTTTATAACAAGTCCTAAGGTTATTGTCATCAAAACCATCATCTTAAGGACTAACAGTCTCCCCCTTTTTGATGATGACAACCGATATTTATAAAATATACTTCTCCTTCACAATATCTCCCCCTAAAACTAATAACTCCCCTTTAATCTACACCTAACTACGCTAAATACTATACTTTATATCTTTTTGTCACGGACTCGGATTTCGACGAAACTAGTTTCATCGGATCCGTAACAGTGAATTATTGTAGGGTTTCAAGTTTCATAGCGATCGGACTTGTCGTTTGATCGTACGAACGCGAAACGCCTTGAAATCGATTTAATTGAAATCAATTTGAATCAATTTGAAAATACTAATTTCAGCATAACTTTTCATACGATTGAATTTGGACGTGAAACTTTTTCCATCGTGTTCAGAATATTTTAAAACACCTATTGTGATATATGGGTTGACCCAATTTCGTCCCGGAGTTGAAACGGGCTTTTTGGGCCAATATAACTCCCCCTTAATCTAATACTATCCAAATTAAATATTAATAAGGAAGTATAATAAGCGAAACAAAATTTTTATTATATAGGATGTTATATTTATATATATGGAACAAAAACACATAAATATATTTAAATACATAAATTAGAGAATAACACTACTAACGAGAATGTTTGACAATTGGAGATTTGTGAATCGAACAATTTGGATAATGAAAACAACAGTTTCCACATTGTTCGACCAAATTCCCATCTTTGTCAAAACAGACTTCGCTTACGCAGACCACGTTGTCGCCTTCTTCCATGGGTGCTTCTTCCTCTTCTTCTTCTTCCTCTTCGCTATGCTCTAAGGGGTTATGCACTTGAATGTTGGGACAATCTTCTTCAATCATAATAGGATTTGCATGATTATCCATTAGAAACTTTTGCAAATTCTGAAGAATTTTGCCTTGCTTTTCTTGTTCTTTTGCCATCCTTATTTGCACAACTTGAAGTTCAGTCAACATTACATAGAATCCTTCATAGATTCTTCAATCTTTATCACAGATGCCAGTGCAGTGTGTGGGAATGGACCATAATGAGGAGAAGGGAAAGAAATAGTGCCATTTTGGTTTGATTTAGTGAAGGTGGTCATTAATTTTAACTATCAGAAGTTTAGTTCAGAGAAAGAGAAGTGATAAGAAAGCAAAATTCTAAATACATAGGTTTATATAACTACCAAAATGTTTTTAGAGGGAAAATTAAAATTTCAAATTTTAACGTTGTATATCGACATGGGTGGTAGGGGTTTGTCGACACCCCTATGATAAATTTGGTTTTCTTGTATATCTCTGTTTATTAAAAATATATGTTACTATATCTATATTATATATCTCAGTTATTAAACAAATGCCTAGTTCTCTTCTTAACTTATTAAATATAAGTTGATTTAAGGGTTTGGTTAAAATATCTGCAATTTGATTCTCGGAGTTGATAAATTCAAGATAAATAGTCTCTTTACTTATATTATCTCTGAGAAAATGGTGTCTGATATCAATATCTTAGTCCTAGCATGATGAGTAAGATTTTTAGATAAATTTACTGCACTAGTATTATCACAACAAATTGGTGATTTTGAAATTGTTAATCCAAAATCTTTTAGGGTTTGTTGCATATAAATGACTTGAGAGCAAGCCAAAGCAGCAGAGATATATTCTGCTTCAGTTGTTGATAAAGAAACAGTGTTTTGCTTTTTACTAAACGATGAAATCAGAGTACGCTCCAAAAAATGACAAGTTCCACTTGTACTTTTTCGGTCAGATTTGCAACCAGCATAGTCAGCATCACAATAAGAGATTAATTCAAATGAATCATTTTTAGGGTAAAATAAACCATAAGCAAAAGTATGTCTAACATATCTTATGATATGTTTCACAGCTTTTAAGCGAGTCTCTTTGAGATTGGTATCTTGCACGGAGACAAACACTATGCATGATATTAGGTCTACTTGCAGTGATATAGAGTAGTGATCCAATCATTCCCCTATATAGTTTTCGATTTACATCTTTTGAAAGATCTTCTTTATTTAAAGCTTCATTGGTTGCCATGGGAGTGGGTTTTCCACTTGCAGTAGTCATACCAAATTCACTAACTAGATCCCTAGCATATTTTTCTTGACTAATAAAAATACCATTATCTAATTGTTTTATATGTAAACCTAAGAAGAAAGTAAGTTCACCCATATGACTCATCTCAAACTCTTTTGTCATTATTTTAGAAAATTCTTTATTCATTTCATGATTAGCTAAACCAAAAATAATATCATCTACATAAACTTGCACAAGTTGGATATAATTATTATTTATTTTAATGAAAAGGGTATTATCTACTTTACCAATTTCAAAACTTGATTGTAATAAAAAAGATCTTAGTCCGTCATACCATGCTCTAGGAGCTTGTTTCAGACCATATAGAACTTTCTTAAGTTTGAAAACATGGTTTGGAAATTTTTCATCTTCAAAGAGTGGAGGTTGTTCAACATAAACTTCCTCTTTCAAAAATCCATTTAGAAAAACACTTTTAACATCCATTTGAAATAATTTGAAATTATAATTTGCGAAAGCAAGTAGAATTCTAATGGCTTCTAATCTTGCAATGGGTGCAAAAATTTCATCAAAATCTATTCCTTCTTCTTGCTAATAACCTTATGCGACTAATCGAGCTTTATTTCTAACGACTTCACCTAGTTCATTCATTTTATTTTTATAAACCCATTTAGTTCCTATAATAGTTTTATCCTTGGGTCTAGGAACAAGTTCCCAAACACATTTCTAGTGAATTGATTTAGTTCTTCTTGCATAGCCAGAATCCATGAATCATCAGTCGATGCTTCCTTTGGATTTTTAGGTTCAATAGATGATATAAAAGCTACATTACTCATGTAATTTAGTTGATTTCTAGTTCTAACAACAGATTCAATACCTCCTAGTATATTTCCTATAGGATGATCATTTAAAAGCTTAACCTTTCTATTTGGATGAATAAGTCATTATTTGTTTCAATTGATTCATTATATAGGTTAGCAAAATCTTCTTCATCATTAATTTGTTCAATATCTTTGAAATTTTCATCAAACGAAACATGCATTGTTTCTTCAATGGTATTAGTTCTTAAATTGAAAACTCGATATGCTTTACTTCTATTAAAATATCCGATAAAGATTACTTTGTCGGATTTAGGATCAAATTTATCAAAATTGTCTTTTGTATTTAGAATAAAACATTTACTTCCAAAGATTCTAAAATAAGATGCCTTTGATTTCTTCTTATAAAGAAGTTCATAAGGTGTTTTATCAGTTAATGTTCTAATTAATATTCTATTCAAAATGTAGCAAGCTGTAGCGACTGCTTCAGCCCAAAAATGTTTTGGTAAATTACTATCTGAAAGCATTGTCCTAGCACACTCTTGAATTATCCTATTTTTACGTTCTACCACTCCGTTTTGTTGTGCAGTTCTTGGAAAAGAGAAATTATGAGTTATTCCCTTTTTATTGTAGAATCTCTCAAAATTTTCATTTTCCAATTCCCCATCGTGATCACTATGAACAGTTATAAATTTTAAAGAAAGTTGGTTTTGAAGTCTTTTCGTAAAAAATTTAAATGAATCAAAAGTATCACTTTTATGTTTCATAAAAATTGTCCATGTAAACCTAGAATAATCGTCTACAATTACAAAGACATATATATTGTGATTTATTGATTGAATTTGAGATGGACCAAACAAATCTAAATGAAATAACTCAAGAGGTTTTGAAGTTGAAATCATATTTTTTTTAATTTGAAAGAACTCTTCCTAAATTTTTCTAATTGAAAAGCATCACATGTACTATCTATTTTAAAATTCATTTTAGGGAGACCTCTTATTAGATCAAGTTTCGAAAGTCTAGATAAGAGTTTAAAATTAGAATGCCCAAATCTTTTATACCAAATCCAAGGGTCACTTGTATTAGCCAAAAGACATAGATTATCATTTGAGATTTTCATACTAAGAATACAAATATTTTTCTTCCTAATTCCTTCAAATATGATATTTGAATTATTATCTTCGATGTGACACTTATCTTTTTCAAATTTAATTTTGTATCCTTTATCGCAAAGTTGACTAATGCTAAGCAGATTGTGTTTTAGATTCTTAACTAATAAAACATTAAAAATAGTAGGAGTTTTAGAGTTACCGATATTGTCGATGCTAATCACATATCCTTTTGAGTTGTCTCTAAAATTATCCAATCCTCCATCTTTAAAGATAATATCATTCATCATATCTGGAATACCAGTCATGTGTCTTGAACATCCACTATCAAGTATCCACTTATTCTTCTTGATTTACACAATTTGTCCATTGAGAGTTGATTCTTCAAAGGCCACATAACATTTTTCTTTTTGCACAGAATACAAACTCGGTAGTTAACTTGATTTTCTATAATAACTATATGCAGACTTATGAGGCAATGATGATTTGAACAGTTTTAAACTAGTCTTAACAAAATCCCCAAAAATAGCCATTTTAAAAACTTTTTCAAAATTCAGATTATGAAAACTTTGAAAACCAATGCTCTGATACCAAATGTGAGAAATGTGGATTACGGATCTGAAGGCTGGAATAACACTAGAGGGGGGATGAATACTGTTTTATGGATTTTCTAAATATTTACGAAACTTATGTAATTTAATCATCAATAAATGCAATTCACAGACACAGATATAATTACAGAATCAGACATAGATGCAAATACTAAATAAAAGCAATAAAGGAAAGAACACACCAGGATTTTATACTGGTTTGGAGTTACCCTACATCTAGTCCCGTACAATTATACGGATTTCTTATCAAAATAATCTCATAGATTACCCCCTCGGTTTCAAGGTTACGAGGTACACCCTCCTGTATTCGAGTCCAGGGCAAACTCTCTTGATTTAACCAGGCTACAAGATCGCTTAATTTATTTTCGGGGCTACAATCACACCCAATTGATTTCAAGGCTCAACCGCACCTTTTACTCAATAGTTTGATTTACAAACGATTCTATAACTCTAAATAGCACTGAGAACATATCGAGAGAGTGGCAGAGAATCAAACAAGAGATAATCAAGTTTGATTCACTTGGTATTTCGGTAGAGTATAGTTTATGATTCTTTTAGAATAAATGTGGAAGATGAAGAGGAGAGAAAACAAGTAAAATTACGATTAAAATTCGTTCAAAACAACAGGTATATATAGTAGAGCAACTGTCATATCTCTTCGCGAAAGGTTATGACAAATAGACACTTCTTTTGAAAACTTGAATTTTGAATTTAACGGACACCATGTCGATATGGGGGGTGGGGGGATGTCGACATGCTCAAGGAAAAAATTGATGTTTTGATTTTCTTATTAAAATTGGTTTCTAGAATTTGTTAAAACAATTTCTAAAATTTATAAATATATTTGAATATAGTTTAAACATATAAAAGAGTTTAGAAAGTAATTTTTAATATATATAATCTTAAACTATAAAGTGATTTAACATCTGAGTATATAAATATTTTAAAACTAAATATTTAAAACGAGAGATGGTTTAGAAACAGGGACAATTTTGAAATCAAAATATTAAAAATGATAAAAATAGTTTTGAGGCTAAAATATTTAAAACCAAGAGAGATGTCTTTTTGAAAAGAAAGATTTTTATAAACAAGTGATAGATTTTTGAAAAGCATTTTTATAAAATTAGTGGATATAAAAATAGGACCATTATATGTTCCACTAGATATTGTCGTAGGTTCCATCCCACTAGGGTTCCATCCCTTTAACAGGCTCGAAGTGGATTCCATTCCACGAATAAATTTCGAATAAAGATGTAAGTGCTTTCAAGAAGTTTTAACATAATTCTAAACTCGATACTTATCTTGTACTCTTAAAATCTTGAACTCTTGATATCTTGATACTCATGAGTCTTCAATCCTAATATCTTCGGTCTTGAATCTCTATACTATACAGTCTTCATTCTTGGTACCTGCATGTTTATATCCTGCATATATATATATACATATATATATATATATATCTTTTTCTAGAATGTTAGTATTTATATTTTATAAGAAGTTCTAAGGTTGTTTTCATCAAAACCATCATCTCAAGGACCAACATATAATAGGGTTAAACAAGATACAACGAAAGTCTTGAATACATAGAAGTCTCAATACAATAGTCAAATACAAGATAAGAATATATCGTAGGAGTCAACTGAATAACTACAAGCTGAGTAGATAGATGGATCACCAAGAGAAGCTCCAACTCCAAAGGTGAGTCTCAAATGTTGTGAAACTCAGTCTGACCCGAGCATAAAGCAAAACACAAAATACTTGAGTCAGGATTAACATTCTTATATTAATAAATCCAATCAAGTGAAATATCAACTGAAATACATGTAACTTAAAGGATGTTTGGGATGACCATCCTCTAAGGATCCATGGAACTATCTACTATGTAGTAATATACGCTATTATAATAATGCCTATAGTAAAGTAAACTATTAAAATAACGTTAAGACGTTACCCATATCCCCCTTAAAACATTTTATAATGCCACAATCTGTACAATACCATGATACTCCATAAACTAGGGCTATCAAAGGGCACTCCATAGGTACGAAACAAAAAAAACTCGTAATGGTCTCGATAGGGTAGGTGACACGGCACAACTAGGCAATCCTAGGGTAGATATACCAATTACACTTTCGGGCAGGTGGTAACGCAGAGCCGCAGCAAACACCCACCTCAAGCCACATTCCCAAATCAGAGGTGCGCACCAAATCAATCACAAAGTAATAGAATGGCATACGATGGAGTGTGTCTGATCGGAGGAGCTACCTCACTTGGCCCATCAATTGCTCCAGTTTTAGGCACCTTATGCTAACTCATGGGAGTTAGGTCCACGTATATACCTCATATAGTATCGTCGCCACCATCTTACTCCATTCTGGAATCTCCACCGCGTACACGGTTGTTAAAGTGTTTTTCGGTATTGGGAGAGAGTATGACAATAACCAATCTCGTCTCTTTAACAACCAATCGTTATTATAGCACCGTGCTTATTTCAAAATAGTCTATACTTCAAAACCAGAATATCATTTCCATTTCAAAACCATATCAATATGATATCGTTTCTCACTTAAAGAATATACATTTCCAAAATCATAACATTTTCCAAAATTATAACTCTTCTAAATTATAACAATTTGACATTATAATACTTTAGAAATGATAACACTTTGAAATCATAACACTTCCCACTTAAATAGTTTGATATAGAAAATAGTGTGTGTGTGTGTGCATACATATATAATAAAATATTTTATATAAATTAAAATAGTTAATAAAATAAAAGTAGTATATATAATAAAATAGTTTGTATATTAAATAGTTATAAATTAAATAGTTTATATTAAAGTAATTAATATATTAAAATAGTTTTTTTTGAAATAGTCTATATTGAAAATGGTTTATATTGAAATAAATATATATTAAGATAATTTACAAAATAGTTTCCTCAAGATTCACAAATCGATTCAATCAATTCAAATTCCCAAATTTCAATTTAATTCATTCTCGATTCATCAATTTCAATTCAATTCAGCTCCTCAATAAACCATTCCGAATTATAACGATTTCAAATGCAGATTTGAACCACAAAATATACCGTTTCAATTATAATATATTTCAAAGCTTTAAATATTCAACATTTTCAAAACTAAATTTGAAAATTTCATATATATCTTAATTCACATAATAAAATCCAATATCATTTAAATGAGCCTTAAATTACAAATTAAACTAAATATTTTCTCCAATTTATTTAAACTTAAAATATTCATTTAATCACTTTAAATCAAAATCAAGTTACAAAGTCGCATCTTAAAATCTCAAATTCAATAAGTTTCAAATCGATTTAATTAAACAAAATTCTTAATTAAATATAATTTCAAATAAATTCAAATTTATCTTCCCAATCTTAACATATAAAAATCATTATAAAAAAAATAAATCTATTTTAAATATAATTTTAAATAAATACTTAAACATATTATATATTAATTAAATCAAACTCTATTAAATTTAAATTTTATTATGAAACTTATTCAATATTAAAACTAATTTATACATATTTTAAAATAGTAAAATTATAAGTAAATTGCTATAATTTATAATCTCAAAACTAACTTATAACTTTAAAATTTTCGAAACATAAAATTTTAAAAATCAAGAATTTAACTATATATAAAATAACATTTAGATAGATATGTAATAATAAAAAATCAAAATTTATATAAAACCATACGTGTATATCTTTTTAAACCTTGGAAATCATTTCAATATGTATATATATATATATACCAACGGTGTTTGTATATAATTCTCTATCCTATGGTCAAGTGATACAGTTATTTATCATTTCAATCCGCAATTTAAACATCTACGGGTATATATCATTTCAACCCGCAATCCTAAATTCAATTCAATGAAAATCTCTTGGGTTTATCATTTCAACCCATAACGATTTCCTCCTATTCTACAAATCGTTCGGGTATGTATCATTTCAACCCATAGGGAATTCTATACTAACAAGGAACTTGCAGAGTGATAGCATATATGACAATAATATAATAATCAACAACAGGCATATGTCATCTGTGATAAAATAAATAACAGATCATGGTGTCAGATGTCATAGGTGGACAGATACAGATAATAGCATATGTATAGCTATTTAAATAACTAACAGCAGCATATTTCAATTGTCATTTCAATTGAAATCAAATTTAATAGATATAAGAATGTTAATCATGAGTGATTGTTTACCTTTCGAGGCTAGAGAAAATAGCCAATGAACTGAGTTACGGATCCAGGCACGAATGCCAAAACAAAGCAAGATTGGCATGAATTTGACGTGCACAGCTAATAGCTGGGAATTGACGAAATCAAATCAAACTGGATTGATGAAGATCAATGGTATAAGTGAACTTATATATATGTAACTATTACATAAAACATATTCTAATTTCAAACACATTTTTAATTAAATATATATACATTCAAACTCATTGTTTTAAATCAAAACACATATATTAAAATCTAACATATATATAATATATTTTGAAATAAATACTTATATAGATATACAAACATATCACTTTGTATATGCACAACATAAAACAACAATATATATAAACCTTTAATTTAAATCTATATACTTTATAGAACTAAAATAACTATATATGCATGGAAAACATCTCATGTAAACTTATATGTATATATAATTTTAAACTTACTTACATGTTATACTTTAAGATCAGTAGTTATTATAAAAATTCATATAACTTACTTTACTGCAAAATATATACATACGAAGGAAAGTATGAAAAGTTATTTTATTTTAAAGTCAATACTTTATTGAAATTAGTGTATATATATATATATATATACGCACACATAGCTCTCGACAGGTAACCAAACATATGCAGATTTAAAAATTTCAATATGATGTTGATAAAACAATATCACGTATATACGTAAAACTTATACCAGCATATATTATTTGACTTGTAGACTAATATACTATGCAGACAAAAGGTTTAGATCCAACTAAATGTACCCGGTAGACAAAATAAATATGCAGACAAAATGTACAGACTTACACTATATATATATATATATATATATATATATATATTGTCTTCATATTGACTATTAGATCAACAGAAACAATGTATAAACAACTTTCATAAACCACATACATAACTTCTTTATAATATAATATATAGAAACACTAATATATATATATATATATATATATATATATATATTAACCCAAAGTAAGATATATATATATATATATATACAAAAATGAAAACAATGTGTATAAAAAGAAAACGTATGCATATAAGAATCAAAAGATTAACATACAAATAAAACAAAAGAAATATATTCTATAAATTCATATAGAATAAAGACTTAGAATTTAAAATATATATATGTACAGTAAGAGGTTACAACAAATCTAACTATGTATATTACTATATTATAGATATTACAGACATATATATATGTTTTACTAACTATAAAAGATTATATATTGTAACCATATATATATAACATAAGATAACTTATTTTAAACTTTTATATAAACTACATATATATACCTTTATATATCAACAACAGAATATAACTTATATATACATATGTACCAGTGTAACTAAAATACAAATATATATATATACACATATATATACCCAAATATATAGATCACCAGAGAAAAGCTTGGCTTGGAGGGAGAGAGAGTTCGACAAAGAAGCTTACTCGACGAAGCAATGGTTGGTCGAGCACGGAAGCGAGGAAAGGGCCAGGGCTGTCAATCGGTCTGGGAAGTAGGAAGGTGATGGCATCAGGTGATTTGCGTGAGCACGCTGGTGAAGGGAGTGAGGCGGAAGGAGAATAGGGTGGCGGTTGTGTTCGGTGGTGAAGCATGGAAGGAGGTGCAGCTCGGTGGAGGATGTGGCATGCGGTAGAGAAATGAAGGCGAAAGGTAGAGGCGGTAGAGAGAGAAAAAATGGAGGTCCAAGATGGTGAAACGTACAGGTTGAAGAAGGGGAAGCATGCTATAATTTATAATTTTTTATACTTTCAAAACCAGGTGAAAAGGCTAAACTGAACTAAAATAATATAAGGAACCGGTTGGAATGCTAATAGCCAAAGAATAACAAAAGTCAGAAATCATATTTTCAACAATTATAGTGACTGATGGCAATTGGTTTATACACGGGGGCAATAAATGGTCACGGGAAATCTAAAAGCAAATTTATGAAACCGATATGGGAACATATTTCGACGTTTTCCCTGTCTCAACACACAAATGAATATACTGCGGAGATCGGCACGACGAGACGATCAAAACGGTACACAAATATTAGTGGTACGATCATCCGATCAAAAGCCAAAATTCGATATCAAAAATGCTGCTAAAATGCCGAAATTAAGATAAACGAGGCAATAGCAGCCAAAATTTGGAGAAAAGAAATATGACGTCTCACTCCGAAGATGATTTACAAATTTATTATATAAAATTATTCAAGTTTGGAAAACATTTTATTATCAACAATTATTAACCGATTTAAATTTAAATAAAATTACACAACAAAATAAACCTTCATATTATCTGATGAAAATTTACCATTTACTATGTTTAAATAGACATATTCCAAATATCAAATTTTTATTTCAAAATTCAATTATTTAAAATTTTAAAAATTCAGTTAATTATGTTATAAAAACCTTTAAAATTTACGGGTCGTTACACTTATGGCTGTTCAGGATTGGAAGAGGCCAGAAAGCCCAATTAAAATTAGGAGCTTCTTGGGATTAACAGGTTATTATCGAAGGTTTATTCAGAATTTCTCTAAGATTGCTTCACACTTGACGAATTTGACGAAGAAAGACACTAAATTTGTTTGGCCTAATAAGTGTGAATAAGCATTCAGAGCTTTAAAAGCAAGGTTGGCTAGCGCTCCTGTTTCGACTGTTCCGGATGGAGGTGAGGGTATAATTATTTGTACAGATACTTATGGGACATGTTTAGGTGTAGTGTTGATGCAGCATGGAAGGGTTATTGCTTATGCTAACCGACAATTCTAGTAGTGTGAATCGAGGTATCCAACCCATGAATTGAAGTTATTAGATGTTGTATTTACGTTGAAAATATGGAGGCATCACTTACTTGGTGAGTTGTTCGAGTTGTACACGGACCATAAATCCTCAAAGTAAATTTTCACCCAAAAAAATTCTCAACATGAGACAACAACTGTGATTAGATTTTCTCATGGCTTATGATCTTTATATTTTGCATATGCTAGGAAAAGCGAATGATGTAGCTGTTGCACATGGTAGGAGGTATATGGTTATGGAAAATGTAGAAGTGCATCCGACACTTATAATTCGAATTGAAGGTGATTGGCTGAGAGATTTTTGACTAGCAAAGATAGCTAAGAATATAAATGGGAATGACTAATGATGGTAAACTTGCTTTCGAAAAATGTTTACAAAAAAAAATAGTTCGAATAAATATCTATAATGTGACTAAAAAACGTTTTATCGATAAATAGCTTTTCTCTCGATAAAGTTGCTCGAACTTGTTGTGCTTTCCTAATATATTAATATGTAATTAATTACTAACTATAATTATTTTCTATATTATGGCTAACTAAATATGAATAGTAAAAAGATTAGGAAATGTATTTAGGAGAGGATATTTAGGGTAAATAGTGTTTAGATATATTTTTTGGTCAAAGGTTAGGCGGAAAGAAAATACATAGGGGGATGGTTCTTGACCAGAAATATAAGGTGAAGATGACCTCTTACCAATGTCTATTTAAAATTCTTGAAGGCTTAGACAATGGGTTTACAAATTCACAAAACATAGAGACAATTCTCTTAATTCTCTTCTCCTTACACTTAAACAATCTCAAATGACATTGAAACTTCACCAAACCCAAGCTATAGTCCTAACACAACATAAAAACGGTTTAGTAACTTAAAACTTGAAGAAAAGGGGCATGTCCCCACACATGCATGGCCGTGAGCTATATAGGCCAATTCTAGCCTAGGCCTTGAATATAAATATGTAAAATTGAACTTTGGAGCTTGCTTCAGTTGAGGTAGGAAGTGATATTGAGGTAGAGGGTTGTATTGATTGTGGACTTGGAAAAGAGCAAGTTAACTCACCATTGAATTGTAATTAAGTTGTATAATATTGCATTTATAATTATATTAAATTATTAACTAATTAATATGGTATATTTGGACCTTACTTGTTTTTGAAAGCAAATGACAAGTATTTATGATATATCATTGCTTCAATGACCTTCTATAACATGTAACATAGCCTTGACATTGTGCATATATGGTTGATTGGATGGTGTTTACCTCTTATAGTAAAAATATCAAAAGTTTAAATCATTTCATAACTGGTTGAACAAAGTTGCAAAAGTTATAGCGAAAAAGTTAGTTATATGAGCACTTTGAAATAGTTTTTTTTTGGAATTTATAGTATGATTTTGTAAGATATCCTTAGCGGTTTCTTTGCATAGTTTCTAAGTAGTCTAAGTATACTGCTTACTATAAAAAATTCAAAACTTAAAACCTTTGTTTCAGTTGTGAAAAAAGTCAAACATTTAGGAAATTTTCCTAGTGTTCTCTATCTACTAGCATTTACGACACTTATAAACGTTGTCTTTGACCTACGATACCATTTCTGGGCTCCTTATACAACACTGGTTATGTAGTGTTATTTTTAACACTTTTAGTGATTTAAAGTGAGTTTAAATGCTAATAAAATTAATTATTTTTTATGGGATCTTTTTAGGGATGTTTAATAATATATATTAAAGTATTTTAAAAGTGGTTTGAAGTTTAAATATATTTTTAATAATTAATTTTGAATTATTGAAGTAAGAGGGTTTAATAAATGTAAAATTATCTTTTATATAGGTTTTTAAATAAATTACAAAGTTGTCACTTTTATGTAATATTTTAAATGGATATTTAAAACATTTTTATAAGTATTTTAAGTATTTTTATGCATATATGGCTTTAAAAAAATTAGTTAAAATATTTTATCAAAGTATTGAAAGGTTTATGCAACATTTTATCTTTTAAATTGTTTTAATATTTTACTAAGTATATTAGTTAGTGTGTGTATATAATTTTTAAAAGGCTTTAAAATTATAACAATTGTTTTAATAAGGAGATTAGGAGTCGTTTAAGTAACTTAATCATGCTTTGTTTGTTAACTTGTTTATAGAAAGTATTTAATCCTATACTTAGCACTAAAAGCCGACAAAGTAGACTTGTTCTTTCCATAAGAGCTAAAAACGATGTTCGGGTAGGGTTTAGAAGCAACGGTGCTCTAACCTACCGGCTTCACTCTTGATCGAGGGATAGAGTAAGTTGAGAAGGTTGGAAATGTAACTTCTCAAAATTTAATTGAAAATTCTATATAAGACTTAAATTTAAATATAATAAGGGAAAAAACGGAATTTTCTTAAATGACCGAATTTAGGTATGAATCTTGCACCATTGTACTGTAGCATTTTTTGACGATTTTTATATATAACATTTTGAAAATAGAGCTAATATGAAAAAATTATTAACTCTCGAAGAATGAAATCGAAAATAATTAAATAAACAAATTTGAAAAGAAGTAAAATGTTAAAAATTAATTAACTAAAATTAAATAGCGGTTAACACTTTAGTGTGGCCGGCCGACATGTAGCAGTTGACCACCTAAGATCCAGCTGTATACTGGTAGGCATTCTGCGGCTAGGGTTTATCAAGGCTGAACGACTCGGATTTGATTGTATCTTTTTCACTGTTTGGGATTTGATCGTATCTTTTTGGACGAACGATAATGAATCCTGTGCCAATAAGTAAGACAGTAAACCTGACCTTAATTCTTAAAAATTAAAATTGCACATCCAGATTCTATTAAATATCTATCTCTCTTAAACCTAATTTCTCAAATAAAAAACAAATTGGAAGAGAAATCAAGCGAAGGAAGGGATTAACATCAAGGTGAGGGACAATTCTGCAGAAACAAAACGGAATAGCTTTTAAAGACGAATAGGTTCATGATCAGTAAGATGATTATATGTAATTAATTTTATTGTATCCTATTTGATTTAAAATTGTGTTAAATGGAAATGGAAACATTGTTTAAATTAGATTGGAAACTTAACAGTGATTAAAACCTACATGAACGTGAACCTTTTCTTTTTATTTATATTTGGTTAGTGTAAAATTATTAATTAAGAATTGATTCAAATTGGACACAACCCTTTTTAGTCAAATTAATATGAATCGGTAACCCTGTTGATGCTAAACCAAGGTTAATTTGATTTACTAAAAATTGAATATATTGTATATGAAATTTGGATGATTATGAATTGTAAATCTATGAAATTAGGTTCACTTATTTAGGGTTACTGTATCATAAATTATATTACTAAAATCAAAAGCGATGATGATTAATAACGACGATGATTAACAAACAAAGCAAACAATGATCGGTAATTAAAAATAGTAAACGATGACGATCGGTTGACCTTTTACTAGAACCGATCGATAGCAAGCGGTCGATCGCTCCAATGTCAAGCGGCCGACCAGTTAGCATTTCTAGGCACGACCTGTACCTCAGCCTAAAAACCAAATATGAATTAAATTATATAGTATATATAATATATATACATGGATGTTAGTAATTGTGGGGTAGTTTGTTCCCTATGTTGGTGATTCTAGGACGTTACGAGGCTAGATAAATGTTATTTATCTAGCTGGGTTGATATTCGACTAGGGCGATTCGATCGTAAATTTCACTTATAAGAGGTTCTACGATGGATGCGCAATACTGATGATGCCTGATGGAGTCTGTGGCCTAGCAATAAAGGGATTTCCTTGGTATTAATTGGGGCGGCTGGTACTGTGTTGTTGATGGATCCTAGCGCGGTGCAATAAGAGGCATTGTCTTACCATTGAGAGGTGGACATGGATGCAGAGATGCTGAGACACTTTGGCGAGTCAGCATTGCGGGCTCCCTCTCAATGTGTAACTAGGATACATGAAGCCATAATCTAGGAAATGTAGTCCCATGGTGGATATTGTAGGGAAATCTATATGGAATGGTTCTAGTAGCTATTAGTCGATCGTTAGTGTTTTGAGGTTCGATTAGTTATTTAACCCTAAGTATGAGCCTGCACAAGTCGTTAGTATAGATATGGATTAAGCCGAACCCCTTAAATAGAGAAAACAAATAATTTATGGAGACTTCCCAGGTCACAAAGAGTATTACTAAAGTCAATTGCATGTGATTACCATATATTAATGATGTAACTCATTCACCAGACTTATGTCTTACCCACCACTTCCTTTCTTTTTCCCCACTACGGGAGTATAGGACAGCAGGTGATAGGCGGAGAGTTGTGCATAGAGGGACGTTCTTGGCATTTGACTTACTCTTTATTTCCTATTACTCCCCATGTACTATTTATAATATTTAGTATTTTATCAGACTACTTGATGTATTTATGCATACTGTGGATTTGACTATGCATTGCTTGAGACTTTAGTGTTTTTTGGATATTTTCTAAGATGATTATTTCATGTACTTATATTTTTCTACCTTCCGTTATGAGATCTGAAAGTGTAATATGCCTTAGACTTTATCCTTATATCTTTAGCTTTTGAAATGCTTAGCAATAACCCGATAGCTCGTACTTCCTAGCATCGACGCAAGTTCGAAAGTCACCTTAGGCATTGGACCGGTATGTTGAGAGGTGAGGGTTGTCACTGTTGATATTAGAGCCTAAATTTGAAATTCCTTAGGGATCAGGTGCATATTGAGAGAACGTACTTGAAAAGTTTTAAAAAAATTGAATAGGTTTTCAGAATTGGTTTCCAAAGTGCGCACACGTATATATAGATAAAAGATTTCCAAAAGTTGTATATATATATCAATTTAATATGTAAACTCTTTCCCTTATTCTTATCAATACTATCTGTAATAAGTTGCTAATAAATTCCTAATCATATGCAGAAAGGATGAGTGATCCTACCGGTTATGGCTTGGGCAATACAGTTGAGATTCTGAGATTCTTGGTGTGAATGTCTTGATTTAGTTCCGTCGGTATCTGGAGAAAGAGAACAAGACAAGCTTTAACCCGTTTCTGCTCACCCACCCCCATTAATTTTGCCATGCTATGTAAGGACTTTTCGAGCTTGGGAGAGAAGCCCTATGTAGGGATGAGTCGTATACAAATTCGAGGGCTTGGATTCGTATTTGTGAGAAGACTTTTGGATCAATGGGCCTTAGAGATGGCATTAAGAGACATCTTTCCACTTGGAATTTACAGGGGAGATTTAGAATTTGTAGGATGTGGTAGTTGCAAAGACCGACGAGGAAGAGATTACTTAGGAGAATTTAGAAGACGTTTTGAGATGAAATTTCTATCCAAGATTGAAGAGGGAGTACAATTGGAGGAGCTTATATATATGTGTGTGTGCGTGTGTGTATGTAACAAGAAGAGATGTCAGTGAAAGAGTATGTTAATTAGTTTAATGAGTTGGCTAGGTTTGGAATTTAGCTAATCAACACCCCTTCCAAGAAGGCTTTTAAATTTGTGAAGGAACTAAATCAACCTCTTTAAGATTTGACCTTATTCATATTCTCATGGGTTTGACTTACGAGGAATTTGTGGAGATGGCCTACTGAATGATGTTTCCAAAGAAGAAGTGCAAAGTGATCCCAAGCAGTCGGGAGGGAAGATACCATAGTAGAACCAGCATAAGGATGGGATGGGATCGAAGGGAAAGATTAAGAAGCAAGAGTTGCAATGTAGGAAGTGCCATAAGAAGGGGCATTTTACGAGGAGGTGCAAGATGGATAACTCGAAGATCAAGTGTTACAACTACAATCAATTCAAGCACATAAGGTGGAAGTGTCCGGCGCCTCAGAAGACCTCTACCCAGTTGGATTCAACATAAGCACTGAATGTTGTTCCTAGCTCGAGCATGCCTTTAGTTGCAGACAAGGGGAAGTAGGTCGTAATCGAAAGTGTGTAAACTTTATTTGATTTACTTTTTCGTGCCTTATTTGACATGGGGGAATCACATTCTTTTATCTTGAGCAAACTTGTAGATGAGTTACACTTAGACACTAGCATAGTTATCAAAACTGTATTTGTATCGAACCTAGTATGAGGACCGGTTTATTTGTCTATGATATATAGGGGTTTGAAATTGCTCATTTTGGGGGTCGAGTTTGATTGCAATAATTTTGTCATAGGTTTTTTAGGTTTGGTTTGATTTTGGACATGGATTGGATGAAGATGTATAGGGTGATTTTAGATTGTGATAGAAAGGTTGTTAGGTTGGGTAATTGTAGTTGATACAGTCCAGAGTTTCATTGCAATCCCAAAGGATCGGTTATGTTGAGTTACCTATATTCATTAGACCTATAACATAATGAGTTATATTTAGTGCCTATAGTTAGAGACTATCCAAATGGCTTTTTCGAGGTTACCAATCTCCCATCCCAAAGAGATCGAGTTCCAGATTTATCTTGTGGAGAACGCTAGACATGTTGGCTTACCATTGAAGCATATAGCTCCTAAGGAAAGACATGAGTTGAATAAGAAAGTGAGTGAGATGTTGGAGAAGAGCTACATTAGGAGGAGTATTTCAGAGTGGGGAGCACCAGTGGTTTTCGCTACCAAGGCATATGGTTCCCTAAGGCTTTGTGCCAATTATAGAGAGCTGAATAACCTAACAAAGAAGAATCATTAACAGCTGCCCTACATAGAGGATCTCTTTGATCAGTTGGTTGGAGCGAAGGTGTTCTCTCACCATCGGACATGTAGCATGAGATGTTGAGTCCTTTGTTCTTAGAGTGGAAGCATTTGGAACTCATCTCTATGTTTGATTTTCAACCATCGTTAAACATCACTCTGGGATAGTTAAAAGCTTTGGATGTGCAGCCTACACTCATAGATCGCATCGAGGTCATGTTAGAAGCATGATAAGGAGTTAATGGATGTTTATGAGAAGAATGATTGAGAAGAGCAGCCGGGTCACTTTAGATGCTACACCATTAACTCGAAGGGGTTGTTATGGAGAGATGGTAGATTATGTGTTCCTTTTATTATGGATTTGATTGACATGATACTAGCCGAGTCTCTTCGTTTAAGGAAGACCATTCATCTCGGTAGAGACAAAGTGTTCCATGCCATAAACAGAGTCTTTTATTAGCCTGGTACGAAGAAGCATGTGGCAGAGTACGTGGTCTGATGTATGACTTGCCAAAGGGTAAAGGCATCCATTTCATTTTGCTTAACATTATATAACTTCAGTTCACATTCGTATAATACTCCTCTACAGCCTAAAAGTATATACAAAAACCATCCAATCATTTTACTTAACAGGGATATTCGATCAATTTAAACCTTGTTTAAATTCTACTATCTCCAAGTTCAAGTGTTATATAAGCTCGTCTTTATATTTTCACAAAATACTTAGCTTCAATTACTTATACAAATCCCAAAATTTCGACTGTCTAAAATAGTCAAAAATTCCATTTCATTTCGAAAACAAAAACTACTAATCAATAGATCGAATAAGAAGAACAACCATTCTTACCCTAATGCATAGGATATGTGAGTCCATGAAATATTTTAAAAGAAAACTTGAGAATTGAACACCCGATTTCATTTCAAATCATTTTGAGATATATATACTTTTGTATACTAATCATAATTCCAGTATTTAAATTAAAACACGGCTTTATTGCATCCCTTACTTTTAGACTCAAAAATAAATGCTGACGATGCTGCAGTCATCATCAGAATTATTTTTTAGTGATAGAAGTGAGTTCGGTACATCCAAACCATGACTTTCGGAATTAACCAAAATCATTTCCAAAAAGATGTCGAATACTTCATTTATATTAATAAGTACGATGATATCAATTCCATAAACCAATTTTCCAAATATTTACTTCCAAATAATACTAGTATTATTTTCCAAAACCTTAGAAAACCAATTTCTGAAACATTGGGATTTAAGTTCTCAAATTCTCAATTTAAATACTTTTCATATTTATAAACTATATTTATAAACCATACTTCTATAAGTCACTTTCTTATATAAAGTCATTTTTCCAATATTTGTTCCAAAATATCTTTCTTTCTCAAAGTCTATAATAAATAACTTTTATTAAACTCAAATTTCGACCTAAAATTATCACCGAACGCTTGTTGTCAGACTGTTAAACTAAATTCATAAGGTGTTCGTTTCAATGTTCCCACAAGTTATTATCTTCCCAACTCATGTAGTGAAAAGATAAAACTGCTTATAAACTGGTCAAGCACAACTCATCAAACAATAAATGATAATAATAGCATATTATCATTTCCTAACAAACAAGCACGTCGTAAATACCTATATCAATTTATGAAAATTATTCTTTTATATGTAAAATATAATCCTTGGTAAAATTATTTCATTTACCAATTTCAAAAACAATAATATAATTGTTTGCCCTGTCTAAGTGTTTAGAGGCCTCTATCAATAACAATAGCAACTCATGTTGATCAGAACCTATAAGCCACTTTACAAACCAATCAACACAATACTAAACATTTTTTATAACAATAACAAATACATACTCTTATATATATGCACCCAACTCATAACAAGGCATTCTATTACCCTGTCTCTCAATGAGTTATACCCACCAAAGCCAAGGTTCTTGCTTAACCTTCAGCTCCGGTACCACATGTAACGATCCGCCTTTTCGATGACACTAATACATCTATGGTATTCACGTGCCGAGCATTTAAGTGCTGGAACGATGAATTGTTAGGATAAAATAAAAAGAAAAAGAAATAGAACAAGAATAAAGAGAACACAATATAAGAATCTCACATGCAGAACGATATATATAATATCTCAAAAGGTCTTTACCACAAAGAAAGATTTGACATACAAACATCAATGGGAGAAAATTAACCTACCCTCGGCCTGCATAATTATAATAACCTGTCCTGACAAATGCTAATAGATATAATCAAGTAGTGCAGTGGAAATTAAGTATGGTAGGAAATCATCCAGCTCCTCTCCAAGAGCTCCAATGAACTACAGCTGAATCTAGAAACATATTCGAGTTGACTCGAGCATAAAGAAAATGACACCCGGATCAGTCTGTTAAACCAACGTGAGAAACTCAAATCTTATAGATTTGTTATATCTTAATACCCTTCAAAATAAGTGTACCTCGTAAGACCACGCCGCCAATAAACTGGGATGGGTTTTTACCTTACTATAACCAAACCATCTCTATGGTAAAATCCAGTGATACAATAATAATGTCTAGGGTGTATAATATAAATATTAACCATAGCCAAAATGGTTACATTGATTACATTCCAGCATAATAGGGTACAAGCAAAATCGATTTGGAACGTTCACATGATGGATTTTCCGTGGAGACCTCTTCGAGAAAGTCGAATCCAAACTCTATGCATAAGGATTAGAAACTACCTTCCAAGTGTCGTAAGTTTCTAGATAAAATATACCATAATATAAACACATGAGGCCCATCGTCCGAACAAAAGTATGAACAACATGAACAAAATATCATCAACTCATATCGGTAAGCAATCAATAAGTATCTCTGGAAATGGAGTTGATAACATCCTGACATGGGTCGCTAATCCCAGGTTGTGCAACCTACTATGTCTTTAGCCATTTTCGATATCGAGGTTACATTTGGCATCTTTCACATGAGTTTTCATCACCCGTATAGAACATGAATCCCAAATGGATTCCCACATATCTAACAAATTTCGAAACCACACAAGGATCCCTCAACAAATCTCGAAATCACAAACGGATTCCCTTTTCTCAATAGATCTTGGAACCATACATGGATTCCCGCATCCTGAATAGATCATGAACAACTGCATGTGTTCGAGCATCTTAAACAAATTTTAGATCTCCATACAAATTCTAGTATCTCGAACATATACACTTTCAAGAGATAGAACACGTATCTCAGCCTTAAAGTGGATTTCGATAAGTAGAACACTTACCGATCCCGGTCTCTCCAAGATTGAACCGATGAATTTGGTTATTCAATAATAATAGAACAATCGCATATGGGAATTAAGTCCCGTATACTATCCATAAGTAAGTAACATAAAGCACGATCGAAACACATAGTCATACAAAAGACTTCTAATCCCTTTTTTAATTAATCATCCTTTAATTTAATTAAATTCCTCTTTTATTAGTAGAACTCATTTTTACTCGATAAACTCCCTTTATAAATGAAACTCCCAATAATAATGAGAACAATTACATATGGGGACTAAGTCTCATATACTATCCATAAGTAAGTAACACATAATGCACGATCAAAACATATAGTCATATAAATGACTTCTAATCCACTTTTTGATTAATCTTCCTTTATTAATTAAAATCCTCTTTTATTAGTAGAAATCGTTTTTACTCAATAAACTACTCCTATAAATGAAACTCCATTTGTAATTAAAATTCACTATTTAATTAAAACATCACTATTCATTTTCAACATATTTTCATACTCTCGAAAATATTCATATACTTACCTCAAATGACATAAGTATATACACAAACCATTAACAAGATTTATTACTTTAAACCTTTGAATTTACTATCTTTTTTAAAAGATTCCTTACTTATAATTTCCTCCACAATATCCATTTTAAGGACCTAAATACTTTCACAAATCCATTCGAAAGGTTTAAGACTAATGTCACTACAACCCGAAACTATTTTGCTTTTACTTGTCTTTAAATCATTCTTTTAAAGGTCTATTTACTTTCCCAAGTATAACCAAAAAGGGTTAAAGGCGAATGTGATTAATGCATTGTCCGAACAAACCTAAAACCAATTCATACTTGTATTATCTTTAAAAACATTCTTTTTAAAGATTCATTTACGTTCATAAGAAAAATCAAACGGGTTAAAGGCGAATGTTATTAGCACATTGCCACAACAAACCCAAAACTAAATTATACTTGTTATTCTCTTTAAAATTCCATTTTGAAGATCTATGTATTTAGCCAAATCATATAACAATATTTTACCACTTTAAAATATTATCCAAGGGTTTAAAAACAAATGTTACTAAAACATTATTTACGACAAACCCAAAACACTTCACTTTTTCGTTATCTTTACAACTCCATTTTAAACATCTAATCACTTTTCAAAAGTATAGTTAAATGGGTTAAAACAAATGTTGCACAAACATCGATACTATAAACCGAAAATCACTTTTATACTTTCCATTTAATTTAAAACATCCGTTTAAAGTTCTAAGTATAACTTTACTTATTAAACAAGGTTATATGCCTTTTTAATCTATTCATAAAATAATTCACTATAACCTAAATGTTATAATCCCAAAACTCCTTTTAAATCAATTTATAAAATACCCATTACAACGTAAGTGTTATAATCTAAAACTCCTTTTTAAGTTTTTATATATACTAGAATACCATTAAATAAACACACACACACACACATATATATATACTAATTTATTTGTAAAACTAAGATATTCAATAGAATACTATAAACCAATTGTAAAATATTATAACATAAAATCCTTTTAAAAATCTTTATTAAAACCTTTAGTAACTTTTTAAACCATATATACTAAAATATACTTTTAAAACACTCATACTATTTTAAAACCTTTTATTTAGAACACCACTTTTAAACCTATTTTATAATTCAAAACCATCACTTTATAAATTCATAAATAATTTTCAACAATATATTCAAACCTTGTTGTTTGCCTATAATAAGTATGCTAATAGTACTTATTAGCCAATACGAAGAAGCCCTGTGATGTCTTCCAAAGTTGACTTTAAAATTGCTGATCATAGCGATTTGAAAGTGCATCCATCACGACCATTTCGCTTCTAACATTTATAACCTCCATTCCAAATTCCATAAATGTCCAAACCAATCCATTTATGTCAGACACACCAAACGTTCGTAGAAAAACTCAAAATTATGTACATATATTTCCACGATATATCACATTTTATCCAATCTAACATTTGTCAAATAACAGGGATTCCAAAGCACGTTTATAATGACTATGTCGTTTCAAACATACATAGTGCGCTATCACTTTGCACAAAGCAACATCAAACATGTACATAGTGAGTCTAGGCTACGATACATGTTTACATAATCAAATGGGAGATTATGCTACAATTTAATGTTCCACTTGTTTCACAAAAAAGGCGGAGTCCAAAAGTAATAACTTGCAGTTTATTATATGATTTACATTTTTAATACAAAAATAATTATGTATACAACAATTGTACAATTGACTAGTGAGTAAAACTCACCAAGTTCTTGTCAAGGCTTTCGTGTTTTCAAATATTCTAAATCGCTCAATTTTGATTAAAATTCCTATAATCTCCAAACTCAAAGAATCCAACTCAATGCATAGATATCATCGCTATGAGTACAACGCAACTGAACGAGTCAAAATCTGACCTCGCATGAAAAAGACACGGACGTTAGAACATTTGAGATAAATTAGTTAATAATCAACCAAATTAACTAAGGTAATTAACCTTAATCGCCTCTTTTCTAAACCCATGCCGAATGGACCAATACCCTAATGCGACTTCATCTCCGCACCACTGCCATGTCGGGCCATCGGCCACTGCCGCTTCTCCATCGTGGGTAGTCGTGACCCCAACACCCCATCGCCACCGACCACATCGCCAATGATGCCTCCATTCAAGAGAACGAACCCAAAAATGCTGCCATAGTCGAACCCAGATCAACGCTACCTTATGTTGATCCAACAGGTCATTACGTTCATCATACCCCCATGCACACTTTTCTAGTTGAGGCCATCACCTAAAACGACCTCTAGAGGTGCCAATGTACCAAGGCTGTTGGATGAACGGTCAGATTTAGGGTTAGGGTTTTAGTTTTAGGAATTAAAAGAAAAGTGAGGTCCTTATATAGAAAATATTCCAACACTATTCACTCCCCAAAATCTCAAACTTTAAACGAGGTGTGCTCCCTGGCATTGGTAGCTAATTACCCATATTTTAAACTCAATAAAACTAGTATCAAGATCTAATTCCATCATATATAGAATTTAGCTTTTAAATTCAAATTATATTATATTATATTATAATTACTGAAATCAATTGTTATGCGTTTAGAGGTTGCATGACCACATAGTATGTACGATCGTTATGAAACTCGATGACACATAACAATTCATTATTCCAAATCCAATGGCATTAGTTTCGTCAAAATGTGAGACAGTGCACCAGAATGATAATTTAATACGTCAATTAAAACGAATTATTATTAAAATGATTTTTATCACTTTTAATTCTAAATTAAATGTTTACTATCATCATTCTTACTTAAATAGAATTTAAATAAGCTTTCGAAATCATTTTTATTCACATTAAATCCATGATTAAATATTAAATAGTTCCAATATTTAATTTAAACTGTTCAAAAATCTGGGTTGTTTCAATCTTCCCCTTTATAAGAATTTCGCACCCGAAATTCCAATACAACCTAACGGTATTGCAATCACCAACAATGATAGAAACAATCACATAACAATACCATACAATACTACGATTACTAGCAACCAAAACTCATGGTTTTCCCAGGTTCAGAAACCTTCTCATGGCATGAGAATGATAATCAATCCATTAAGCGTTACCTTACGCTCAACAGTTTCAGGTATTACTCGGTAGATCACTCATGCTACCCCCAAACAATTCGAAGAGTCATCCCTAAACTCTCCATAAGCCAAAACACATAGCATACAAATATTTTTAAAGCCCCTACGACATACATATGTCATCCATACGCAATGTCAAATCTGATCGCTAGCTCAATCACATAAATTTTCACTTCCAACTAGTATATCTCACTTGACCTCTCTAGTGCGGACTCCGATCCAATTCCTTGATTAGAAACCTCTATTCTCTTTACATAGTCATATACTATGATAGAAAACTTCAGGGTCGTATCAAAAGTCCGTATCAAATGTCCGCCTTCAAGGGTCGAATGAAAAATCCAAGCTTAGACCGGTGTAACTCACCTCGAAATCCATGTGCTCGAATCCTAGATGAAGAACTGGTATGGGAATAAAATATCTACGTACAACTTACATGCTATATTCACTTGGTTTCCTTAATTGCACCAATTACTTTTCATTTTAATCCACATTAAATTTTACTTAGCATTTCTCATTTAATACTGAAATCATTTATGAACGATTTCATAAAATTTACTTCAAGTTATTTAAACATTATATAACTTAAGTTCATATTCGTATAATACTCCTCTACATCTTAAGAATATAAATAAAAACCATCCAATTCATTTTACTTAACATGGATATTCAATCAATTTAAAACTTATTTTAAATTCTACTATCTCCAAGTTCAAGTATTATATAAATTATCTTTATATTTTCATAAAACTATTAGCTTCAATTACCTATACAAATTTTGAAGTTTCGACTGTCCAAAATCGATGAAAATTCTATTTCATTTCAATAGATGAAAACTACTAATTAACAGATCAAACAAGATGCGCAACCATACTTGCCTTAATGCATAGGATACCTGAGCCCATAAAATATCTTAATAGAAAATTAAGAATTAAACACCTGATTTCATTTCAAATCATTTTGAAATATATATATATATATATATATATATATATATATATATTGTATACTAATCATACTTCCGGTATTGAAATCAAAACACAACTTTGTAGCATCCCCCACTTTTAGACTCGAAAATAAACAATAACGATGCTGCAGTTACCATCAAAATTATTTTCCAACAGCAAAAGTAAGTTTAGTACATCCAAACCATGTCATTTAGACTTAACCAAAATCATTTCCAAAATGGTATCAAATACTTTATATATATTACTAAGTACCATGTTATCAATTTCATAAACAAATTTCCCAAATATTTACTTTCAAATAATATTAGTATTATTTTCAAAACCTTAGAAAACCAATCTCTAAAACATCGGGATTTAAGTTCTCAAATTATCAGTTTAAATCCTCTTCATATTTATAAACTATATATATAAACCATACTTCTATAAGTTACTTTCTTATATAAAATCATTTTCCCAATATTTATTCCAAAATATCTTTCTTTCTCAAAGTCTATAATAAATTTTTTTTATTAAACTCAAATTTTAACCCAACATTATCACCAAATGCCTTATCATCAAACTGTGAAACTTAATTCACAATGTGTTCATTTCAATTTCCTACAAATTATTATCTACCCAACTCATGCAGTGAAACGATAAAACGGCTCATAAACTGGTCGACCACAACTAATCAAATAATAAATGATAAAAACAGAATATTATCATTTTCTAACAAACAAACATGTCATAAATAACTATATCAATTTATGAAAATTATTCTTTTATATATAAACAACCTTAATCACCTCTTTCCTAAACCCAGGCTGTATGAACCCTAACCCTGACGCGACTTCATCGCCATGCCGCCGTGAGGTTAAGCCATCGACCATGATCACTCCTCAACTGTGGGAAGCCATGTCCCCTAGCACTCCATCTCCATCGACCACGTAGCCAATGATGCCTCCGTTTAAGAAAGCGAACCCAAAAACCCTGCCATAGTCAAACCAAGATCTATGCCGCCTCATGCCTCCTTACTTCGATCCAACCGATCATTGCATTCAACACACCCCCGCACACAATTCTCTGGTTGAGGCCATCACCTGAAATGGCCTCTACTAGCGTTGATAAACCCAAGCCGTTGGCTGAAGGGTCTGATTTATGGTTAGGATATTAGTTGTAGGAATTAAAAGAAAAGTGAGATCCTTATGTAGAAATTTTTTCAACATTATTCACCCCCAAAATTCTCGAACTCCAAATGAGGCATGCTTACTAGCGTTCCTAACTAATTGCCTATATTCTAAACTCAATGGAACTAGTAGCAGGACACGATTCCTTCATATGCAGAAGTTAGATTTTAAATCCAAATTATATTATATTATAATTCCTGAAATCAATTGCTATGCGTTTCAAGCTCGCACGACCACACAGTATGTCTGATCGTCACGAAACTCGACGGCACATAACAATTCATTATTCTTGATCCAATGGCACTATCTTCATCAAAATCCAAGACAGTGCCCTGGAATGATGATTTCACACGTTAATTAAAATGAATGATTATTAAAATAATTTTTATCACTTTTAATTCTAAATTAAAAGTTTACTATCATCATTCTTATTTAAACCGAATTAAACAAGCTTTCGAAATCATTTATATTCAGATTAAATCCATGATTTAAATATTAAAGATTTCCAATATTTAATTATAAACTGTTCAAAAATAAGGGTCACTACACAAATCTGAGCAGTAAAATCCAATTTAAGAATATTCAAGCAATGCTATTATTAATGATTATTTACACCAATTGTTAACACAAAAAATGGACCAACACCCTGGATTTAGTATGAAAACATCAGCCTTGTTTATCAAGGCAATTAGAATAAAGATAGGAAATAATAAATTGCAGATAAGTAAAAAGGCAAGAGATTTTTATAGTGTTTGGTTGTTAACGAAGCCTATGTCCACTTTATAACATTTTATTGACTAACTACATTTACAATTTGAATTTGATTATAGTTTGATTAGATCTTGTAAGTTAGATCAAGTCGCCAGTGTTAGAATTCACTGAAGAATCACAGTGAATCCTTTAGATGACAGTTATATGGGAGGAGGAGAGTGAAGAATATTTTCTATAGAGTTTTAGCAGCCAGTCCAGAGGATCTTGCTTATATGGTAGGTAGGATTGAATTTATAGGGGTTGGAGAGCACTTGGGCCAGAAGTTTAAGCGCAGAAGAGTCCGGTTGTTATGCCAAGTCATCGTCGAAAATATCAAATCAATCTGAGTCATTTCTATGAATCGCTAGCTACCCATCAACTTAGCATACTTTTTTACCAAAAGCCTTTACTTAGTGCTATGAAGGAGCTCGGAAAGTTTGAGGGCGATCCGACCTAGTTTGATGGATCACCGGCTATCCATCCACATAATGTATTTTTGAGTGATATTAGTTTGGTTGTCCTATCTTCTATTTAAGTTCATTGTCCAAATATCAAGTCATTTGGAATTTGTTTGATCATCCATCTTCACTGGTCATCTAGCCCAGAAGAACCATTCATATCTCGCTCAAAACTTAACTAAATTAGACGAAACTTCGCAGGTATATTCCAGAAAGTTGGAACCAAGTGTCTAGTTAGACCATAGGTAGGTCATCGATCCTTCTCGTTATTGCCAGACTATGAGCGGTTGTTGATTTCTAAACATTAAATCGTTTATTTCCTTTATTAGCAATTTTGTTGCCAGAATGCTCTTTTTTGCAATACAGAACCATTATATAACCAATCTTACGGTTATTTGTGTTTGGACTTTGCAACATTTCTTTCGATGAAGTATTTGTGCGTCTATCCCTGCTCGGGGGACTAGCTATTTCGAACGCCTGTATTTAGACAAGTCTGAGAGATGGAGAGGTTTGGGACAAATGATTCGCTTTCCCCTAGTCTGGGTCTCAGTCATATTCTAGGATTTTGGAAGTCCGATGTTTTTAGTTCCGACCTTCTGTGACTGTCTCTACATGTCCTTAGCTATACAAGCTTTGCTTGATTGCTGTCGTCGTGGAAGTTATGTTCATACACCAATTCCTGTCTTAGGGAATTGATAACTTAGCCGATTGGTTTCAAGCAACACTTCCTTAAGGATGCCTATCATTTGGCTGCATTTAAATTCTTTCTAAATTAAATTTGGTAAATTCTGTTGTGCACCAGCTTTCATCCCAAGAAATTAGTACACGAGAAATTCAATCCTGGGATTTCCTTTTGACGCTGCATTATTCGTATGTAGTGGTTGATTCTGTGATGGAAGGTCGAAACATCCAGCTGACCTATGAAAGGTTATGTATTATAGTTTTTGCCCATTTTAGGCAATGATAGTTTTGAAGATAAGGGTAGTGAGACGACTCGGCTTTTTCTCCATAAAATGTCCTATCATCCTTAAGAAAGAAAGGGATAGAAAAGAGAAAAGAAAGAAGAGAAAGAAGAAACAACACTAGAATCTCAACAGCGGAACGAATAAATTATATTAATAACATAAATATTACATAGTATACAACAACTATCAGAGTTATACAGACAACACAACACATACTAGACAGTTATAAACACCTGTCTAGTTATTACAACTCAACAAAATACAGAAAACACTCAGAGATACCAACACAGCGGAAAACTATATATCTACACGCAGAAGCCTCCTGCTCCATTGCTCCCCCAAAATTCGTCAAAGCTAACCTGAATCCCTTGGCTACTCGTAAAAATTTGAGTACCCAAGAGTTAAACAAAAATAGAAATAACTCCGGGTCAGACATGGGTCTGGTGTGAGTAAAAGGTAAAGTTGCTTAACTTTTGAAAAACCTTTGAAAAGAAAAGGTATCACGTAAGACTTCCCACACATAAACATGGAAAAGTTTTTACCTTACGCTAACCAAAACATTTGATAGGAAATACGATGATATTATAATAGGTCTAGGGTTTTCAAGTAAACATGAAATAGCCGAAATTGTTACATGATTAAATTCCAGCTACTAGCCACAAAAGTGGGTAATACAATCAAAACCGTTGGCACTTATTGGACTTTGGATTCCATACAATGGCAGGGCTACTGGGGTACCGCCCGTCACAGTACGTAGCCTAGATCATCGTACCGAGGAGTACGCCCGCTCCCCTGCAACACAAAGCCGGAACCATTCCTTACTGAACAGTTTCGAACAAGACCACCCCGCAGTTGTGATCCGCAAACCGCACCACTAAGCCGAAATAAAGGGACATCTAGACAGGGGTAAATCTCACTCTCAAGTGGGGGCTACCCACGAAGCCTTGTTGCACCTCCCCTGTTTTAGCCATTCTTGGTTGATGAGGCTTGAAGCTACGATTACCTTTATAGGACATATCATTTAGAATGCTCATAGTCCACCTGATGATGTTCTGAAAGCATTCAATCCATACAAGTTCGTTCCGGGTTCGAACGAAACCGAAGGCATTATCTCGTTACACTCATTTTGGAATCACCCTCAGAGTTAACGATAATAACCCTTGCACTCTGAATCTTCATCTTCACTTGAGATTCATGACCTAACATTAATTCGGATCGATGTGGTTTTCGGATATCCAAACATGGAAACCCGATCCTGGTCTCATCGAAATCCAAAACGTGTCTTTTAAGGCCAAGTTGTTTTAGAGTTTTAAAACAATTCAATTCATTATCTATGTACACACAGATGGATAATTCACAACATAACAATGGATAATTAACATTATCATTCACAGATAATCCATATCATCATTATAAACAGATAATCCATATCTTCATCAAAATGCAACCAATGCATCCATATCATATAACATTACTCATCTCATTGCTGAGATTACAAACCATACCAGGCAACCAATATCATCCATCAAACATAAGCAATGATCTAATGATCACACCATTTATAATTAATTTAAAATGAATTAAATTAATTACCTAATCTCTAATTAATTTAAAATGAATTAAATTAATAACTTCATCATTAAAATTCTGGTTATCTTAATCATCAATTGATTACAAATCAATTAATAAATCATCATCTCATTTTTCTTTTCAAGTAATCATTTCAGATTATCAATTCCCTAATTACAATAAGTAATTAGCTTTTAAATTAATTACACGAGTTAATTATACTTAATACTTTATAAATAATTAACTTGTAATTACTTAATTTATGTAATTAACTAAAGTTAATTACATAAATCATTTATTCATTATTAATTATTCTTTAATTAATCAATTCTAAATTACATCATTAATTAATTAATGATTTCTAATTACAATTTAATAAATCTCTCTATTTAAAATTAATTACATTAAGTAATTAATCTGCAATTAACCATATATATTAATCACCCTTGATTAATAACAAATCCAATAATTAACTATCCTTAATTACTCATCTCATAAATTAATTACTCTTAATTAATTATCTCCATTAATCCCTTGATTAATTTCAAAGTAATTTAAATCCAAATTACTTCTATAATAAATATCTTTAATTACATCCAGTAATTATTAATTAATTACTTCCCTAAGTAATTACAAACCCATTAATTACATAAAGTAATTATCAAATCATTAAATGTTTAAATTAATTAAACTTAATTAATTAATCTAAACAAATCACATTAACCAAATTAATTACATTAAGTAATTAACTCATTAATTACTTCCTTAAAGTAACTAAACTTAAACAATTTCAAAAATGATTATTATTAATTAATTAATCTAATTAATTATTAAAAATTAATCACATTAATTAATTGTTTGAATAATCTTAAGTTAATGACCTTCATTAACATTCCTTAATTACTTAATTAAGAAATTAACTTATATTAACCACTATTAATTACAAATTAATTAAAATTTAATTAAAATTTAATTAATCTCTAATTATTAATTAAGTGTTAATTACAATCTTAATTAATCCTTAATCACTTTATCAATAAATCTTAATCATTGATTAAAATTTTATTAACAATCCTTAATTATATATTAATTAACCTTAATTAATAAATCTTAAGTCTAATTAATCAATTAAAAATTCTTAATTATTTAATTAATCATCCATATTATTAATTAATTAAATAATTATTTATTTATTTTAAATTAGTTTAATAATTTAAATGAATACAAATCATTAAAATTTTATTTGGCTTTAAGATAAACATTCCTTACTTAATTAATCATTTAAAAACAAATTTGTTTCAAATTTACTTTAAATTCCATTTAAGCTTCATTAAAATTTAAGATTTTAAAATGAATACAAATTTTAACTTAAACAAGGTTTAAAAAAACAATTCAAAACTTTTATCTCATATGTTACAAGAAACAATACATTTTATAAAATAAGTTTTTAAAAGAATTTAAATCAATTCAATTTAAATTCAAAACAATTTAAAAATTACTTTTAAATTTCAAAATTGAAAATACAGCTTTTAAACTCATTCTAGATTTAACTTAAATCTTTAAAACTTTCCTTACAATCTACATTCTTCATTTAAATGCAAATCATTTAACCATTTTAAAGTAATTTAAACAATTTAAATTTAAACTTTATTTTATTTTTAAAAACTGAAGTTCAAATTTAATTCCAGATAAAAACTCAGATTTAAATTCATTTTAAATTTCTAATTTAAAATTTAAACTTCCAATTCAAATTCAAAACATACATATGCTTTTACACCTATGAGTTTGAAATCAAATTTAAATTTAAAAACATAAATGAATTTAAATCTCAGACAATCTAATTTAAATTCTTATTCAAATTTCAGATTTTAAAAACCCAATTTAAACTTCAACTTGCAATTTAAACTTTACTTTTAAATTTAAAAACAGAAAACAGTTTCTGTTTTGTTTGAAATCAAACTAGAGTTTAAAAGAAATTTCAAGTTTATTTCAAAGACCCAAATTTAAACTAATTGAATTCAAATTCAATTCCAGGTTCAAACTTAGTTTCAGATTTTAGTTTGCATTTAAAAACTTTACTTCTACTTTAAAAACTGTAAACAGTTTACTGATAAATCCTAAAACCTGAAACAACCAGGTAACTCGAGCAAAACTAAAAACTACTTCGAGTCAATCACCTATCTGCTTCGAGCGGAACCCCAACTTCCCCGAGACCATCTCGAGCAACCAAAACCTGAAACCACCAAACATGTTCACCTATCACCGTGCACCTGTACATCGACTTCGGCCATCACTGGCCAACCACACGACCACCCCTCAGTCGGCAACCATCAACTTCGACCATCCAAACAATGATTCGATCAACATATACTCTAATTCAAGATCGAGACCCAAATTCCAAACCTGGAAAAAGTTAGTACCCAAAACCACCCAACCTGTCATCACCTCCCCTTAACGCCACCGGCCACCGTAGACTCTGCGCTTCCGGTGATGACTTCGACCAACCACCAACCTTCATTTCCCAAAACCCTAAGTAACTCGATCAAGTATATTAGCATAAAAGATCACTTCTTCCAATCACAGTAAAACTAGGGTTTAAAACCTTAAATCCCAAATTACAACAATCAAAATGAATTTCACCTAATCTAAGAATTTTCCCAAAATCTCTGATAGCTCCACCTTCTTCAGAAGCAAATTCAACCCAATCGAATGCAAACATCAACTATGCTTATCCAATATGTATAATACAGTAAATTTAAAACTGCACTTTGGTTTAAGCACTATAAATTGTAATATTTGATTTAAAATTCATGAATTTGCTTAATGTTTTTATTTATAACCCAAAACATGAATTCCTATAGTTTGAATTTCCATCGTATACTAATTGTTGTTCTGTTTTATTCACTTCCAAGTAATATAAGATTTATTTATCATATATAAAAAATTTAAAACTTACTTCATCTTATAATATACAGGTTTCATTCAATAATTAAATCCTAACAACAAACAAATCAAAAGAAAAGAATTTAGAATCAAACAGAAGTCAGGAATTTGGAGAACAGAGGTGCACAGTTAAAAATATGCACACATAAATATATTCACATGCAAAATGTTCACAGCAAATTTATATTTATGTTTAATTCTAATTTTGAAAGCATGAAACGACTTTTATCAATTTAATTTATTTTAAAAAAATTGAGTTACTCGCCTTTTTATTATGCAGACAGAGCACACCCTTTTTTTAGCATGCAGAACATCCCTTGCAACATGCATGAATACCTTTAAGACCTGAGTTGCTAAATGCCTTTAAAACTTGCTTGAAAACTTGAAATGCTAATATCTTTAACTTGCATGCATGCTCCAGTCACACAAGAAGATGCATGCCCTTGTTTTCCAGATTGAATATAAATGCAGACATCTTGCTTTCATGGTTGCATGCAGGTTTTGTTTGCATAATTTCCAGATTTATTCAGAAAATTGCATGCATTTGATCAGGATTTTTGAATGTGGATCAGAGATTGATATGCATTTGAATAAGGGTTTGATTTTTGCATGTATTAGAAGATGGTTTTCAGATTTTTGAAGAGATGAAAAAAAAAGCAGATTTGTAGTTTGTTTTATGGGAATTGATATGAAATTTTAAAGAAGAAAGAAAGGGTTTCAGCTGAAAACAATTTTCTTTGTTTATGAAATGAAAATGAGAAAAGAAAGGAATGGGAAAAATTGTAAGTTTATATAACTTTGTTTATGATAAATTAAAATTAAATAAAAAAATTGAACAACGACACTTGTATAAATATGAACACTTGTTAATTTGCCTATTTAATCACTCAACACATGTTGGTTCATGTCTTAATATACTTACACATGCCAATTTAAGTAATTAGTATTTTTAACTATGTGTAAAGAAAGTTTAACTTAGTTAATTAATTTTAATACCTAATTATGTACATAGATAAATAATTTAAAGAATAAAACAAAGTATTATTATAAGTAAAAACAACATACAAATAAATCATTTGACAAAGATACTTTTTAAACATTTAAAATAAACTTATAAAAGAGGTTGTAACTTAAATGAATACATGTTTCATATTTTAAATTGTATTTTAAATTCTCATATTAAATTTACAAATCATAATTATTAATTACTATTTTAAAAAGAATAAAACAAACATTTTTATAGCTTAATTTAATATACAAACTTAAGTAAAAAAAATACATTTTAACAAATAAAACATTTGTCTTATATATTTAAAATCATTTTGTTAAATATTTTTGAAAAGCTTAAATCAAAAATAAATCAAAATTTCCCAATTTCAAAATATTAAAAGTAGAAAATATAATACACTAATTAAATTTAAAACCAAACTTATCTATTTAAAATATATACAAATATATACACATATTATAAATAGAGAATAGTTTATTAGTTTATTAAAAATAAATTCACTAATTAATTATTTATTAAAGAGGATTATTGAATCAATTCAAATTTATTAACAAAAATTATCAAATTAATTTAAATTTAAACATAGATTATTAAATTTATATTGCTATAAATTCCGGGATATCACAATCCTCCCCCCTTAAAAGAATTTCGTCCCCGAAATTTAAAACAAAGGTAATTTAATAATCTATTTACAGATTTAATTTTAAAATACAGCATATGTTAATCATATGCCAACAACCATAGCAACCAATTCACACAATCAGAACAAATCTAATTATCCAAAAGAATTTTGGATAGAACTTTCACGAGTTTCCGCGGTATAAATATCGGGATACTCGCTTTATAGAATCCAAACAATCAAAACTACTAAGCTATAAAGCTCCTATCCATCTATATCTACAACTCAAAACAAGATAACAGACTATAGACGAGTCTGACTCAACAACCAAACCTCCTGAACTGTTGGTTCTTCAACCAGAAATATCTCATACACGTACTCCCTCAGAGATACGTGAAACACCCTGAATCCCAGTTATCCAAACTAACAATTCAACTCTAAAAAACCAAACACTTATCTTACCAAACACAGAAGAAATCCAAAACATCTCAGAGCTAGCTTCTCAGAATTACCAAAACTTATAGCTGCTTGGAACGGAGAAAACTTATCCCAAAACAAATCTCCGACTCCAGAATCCAAATTTCTCTGTCTCTTATCCATAAAATTCTTCCGACTATCCAGGGCCACCAACATCCTTCCTGATCAGCACAACTCTAGCTGATGCCTCTGGAAACAGACTGGATCAAAACAACACAACACCATGATCTCCTCAAGATCAATCCAAAACCAGGAACACAACTCTACTCCTCAAACAGAAGACAGAACAAACATCTCCTTATCCATAAAAACAAAACAGAAGCACTCTCAAACTACTTTCACTGCACAGCTCTGATCCGTAGCAGAAGAAAATGCAGACGAAGAGCACGAGCATAGACTAGACAACTCAGCACAGAAATATGGTTCCACAGATCTATAAAGAAAACTTAGAAGTTTCTCTGAAACCTGAGTTGCTTCACCCACTTCTATCTCAAGGAACCATCCATCTACTAACTGAACCACCAGAAATCCTGGAAAGGAAACTCAATCTCCAGATGCGGACAAACTTCTGACTTCTCTAAAAACATCCGGACAATCTCCAACAACTCAAGAGAATACTCAACTATCGCAAGTCACTTTTGCGATCAACTCAGCCTAATATCCAAAGAAACTGCTCTCTCTTTATCAATCAGAATAGCTGAAGCTGGCCTATCCAATTCACCGAAGAAAAGAATCCACTCTGCTGCTTCTGAACTCCATTTCAGAAAACTACTCAGCCAGAAGACTTCCTACCAACACAGAACACTCCAAGCTGCTCCTCTAACCCCAAAGCCAAAGAATTCTCAATCCAAAGCTCTTCGAGAACTCGGACCTTAAAGAAAACAGAAACACCCTGCTAGACTCAGCCTCATCACCAAGCAGACTCACTTCCTTATTCTTGTTCCAAAGAAACATCTTCGGAAACATCCACAGTCACTGCATCTCATTACGCAGCTACTACTTCCTGATGTATCAAGATACCATCACTTACTTGCTTCTGCCCAACCGACAGATCCAACTCAACTCATCCAATTCTGCACTTCAAAGATGAACTCCAAACCTCAACAGGTTTCTTTCAAAGATCGATGAAGTCCTTACACCAAGCAAAACACACCCGAGACGGTATTAGGTCTACAGTCTCGATAGAAACACTTCCAACCTCAAGCATTCAAACTCCAACAAATGGTAGTTGTGTTGCATACACCACTACCTTATCTACCTTTATAACTTATATTGGAAAAACCTGAACAGTTATCCCAATCAGATAAGTAGAAATAAAATATAAATATATATATATATATATATATATATATTAAAAATACAAATACGCTCTCTCAAGAAAGACACCACTCCAGAGACTAGGTATTCGCTCAACCTAGCGCTATGATACCAAGTGAGACGACCCGGCTTTTTCTCCACAAAAAGTCGTATCATCCTTAAGAAAGAAAGGGATAGAAAAGAGAAAAGAAAGAAGAGAAAGAAGAAACAACACTAGAATCTCAACAGCGGAATGAATAAATTATATTAATAACATAAATATTACATAGTATACAACAACTATCAGAGTTATACAGACAACAGAACACATACTAGACAGTTATAAACACATGTCTAGTTATTACAACTCAACACAATACAGAAAACACTCAGAGATACCAACACAGTGGAAAACTATATATCTACATGCAGAAGCCTCCTGCTCCATTGCTCCTCTACAATTCGTCAAAGCTAACCTGAATCCCTTGGCTACTCGTAAAAATTTGAGTACCCAAGAGTTAAAGAAAAACAGAAATAACTCCGAGTCAGACATGGGTCTGGTGTGAGTAACAGGTTAAAGTTGCTTAACTTTTGAAAAACCTTTGAAAAGAAAAGGTATCACGTAAGACTTCTCACACATAAACATGGAAAAGTTTTTACCTTACGCTAACCAAAACATTTGATAGAAAATCCGATGATATTATAATAGGTCTAGGGTTTTCAAGTAAATATGAAATAGCCGATATTGTTACATGATTAAATTCCAGCTACTAGCCACAAAAGTGGGTAATACAATCAAAACCGTTGGCACTTATTGGATTTTGGATTCCACACAATGGCAGGGCTACTGGGGTACCGCCCGTCACAGTACGTGGCCTAGATCACCGTACCGAGGAGTACGTCCGCTCCCCTGCAACACAAAGCCGGAACCATTCCTTACTGAATAGTTCCGAACAAGACCACCCCGCAGTTGTGATCAGCAACCGCACCACTAAGCCGAAATAAAGGGACATCTAGACAGGGGTAAATCTCACTCTCAAGTGGGGGCTACCCACGAAGCCTTGCTGCACCTCCCCTGTTTTAGCCATTCCCGGTTGATGAGGCTTGAGGCTATGATTACCTTTATAGGACATATCACTTAGAATGCTCATCGTCCACCTGACGATGTTCTGAAAGCATTCAATCCATACAAGTTCGTTCCGGGTTCGAACGAAACCGAAGGCATTATCTCGTTACACTCATTTTGGAATCACGCTCAGAGTTAACGACGATAACCCTTGCACTCTAAATCTTCATCTTCACTTGGGATTCATGACCTAACGTTAATTTGAATCGATGTGGTTTTCGGATATCCAAATATGGAAACCCGATCCCGGTCTCATCGAAATCCAAAACGTGTCTTTTAAGGCCAAGTTGTTTTAGAGTTTTAAAACAATTTAATTCATTATCTATGTACACACAGATGGATACTTCACAACATAACAATGGGTAATTAACATTATCATTCACAGATAATCCATATCATCATTATAAACAGATAATCCATATCTTCATCAGAATGCAACCAATGCATCTATATCATATAACATTACTCATCTCATTGATGAGATTACAAACCATACCAGGCAACCAATATCATCCATCAAACATAAGCAATGATCTAATGATCCCACCATTTATAATTAATTTAAAATGAATTAAATTAATTACCTAATCTCTAATTAATTTAATATGAATTAAATTATTTACTTCATCATTAAAATTCTGGTTATCTTAATCATCAATTGATTACAAATCAATTAATAAATCATCATCCCATTATTCTTTTCAATTAATCATTTCAAATTATCAATTCCCTAATTACAATAGGTAATTGGCTTTTAAATTAAATACACTAGTTAATTATACTTAATACTTTATAAATATTAACTTGTAATTACTTAATCAATTAATTAACTAAAGTTAATTACATAAATCATTTATTCATTATTAATTATTCCTTCATTAATCAATTCTAAATTACATCATTAATTAATTAATGATTTCTAATTACAATTTAATAAATCTCTCTATTTAAAATTAATTACATTAAGTAATTAATCTGCAATTAACCACATATATTAATCACCCTTGATTAATAACAAATCCAGTAATTAACTATCCTTAATTACTCATCTCATAAATTAATTACTCTTAATTAATTATCTCCATTAATCCCTTGATTAATTTCAAAGTAATTTAAATCCAAATTACTTCTATAATAAATATCTTTAATTACATCCAATAATTATTAATTAATTACTTCCCTAAGTAATTACAAACCCATTAATTACATAAAGTAATTATCAAATCATTAAATGTTTAAATTAATTAAACTTAATTAATTAATCTAAACAAATCACATTAACCAAATTAATTACATTAAGTAATTAACTCATTAATTACTTCCTTAAAGTAACTAAACTTAAACAATTACAAAAATGATTATTATTAATTAATTAATCTAATTAATTATTAAAAATTAATCACATTAATTAATTGTTTGAATAATCTTAAGTTAATGACCTTCATTAACATTCCTTAATTACTTAATTAAGAAATTAACTTATATTAACCATTATTAATTACAAATTAATTAAAATTTAATTAAAATTTAATTAATCTCTAATTATTAATTAAGTGTTAATTACAACTTAATTAATCCTTAATCACTTGATTAATAAATCTTAATCATTAATTAAAATTTTATTATCAATCCTTAATTATAGATTAATTAACCTTAATTAATAAATCTTAAGTCTAATTAATCAATTAAAAAATATTAATTATTTAATTAATCATTCATATTATTAATTAATTAAATAATTAATTATTCATTTTAAATTAGTTTAATAATTTAAATGAATACAAATCATTAAAATTTTATTTATCTTTAAGATAAACATTCCTTACTTAATTAATCATTTAAAAACAAAATTTTTTCAAATTTACTTTAAATTCCATTTAAGCTTCATTAAAATTTAAGATTTTAAAATGAATACAAATTTTAACTTAAACAAGGTTTAAAAAAACAATTCAAAACTTTTATCTCATATGTTACAAGAAACAATACATTTTATAAAATAAGTTTTTAAAAGAATTTAAATAAATTCAATTTAAATTCAAAACAATTTTAAAATTAATTTTAAATTTCAAAATTGAAAATACAGCTTTAAACTCATTCTAGATTTAACTTAAATCTTTAAAACTTTCCTTACAATCTACATTCTTCATTTAAATGCAAATCATTTAACCATTTTAAAGTAATTTAAACAATTTAAATTTAAACTTTATTTTATTTTTAAAAACTGAAGTTCAAATTTAATTCCAGATAAAAACTCAGATTTAAATTCATTTTAAATTTCTAATTTAAAATTTAACCTTCCGATTCAAATTCAAAACATACATATGCTTTTACACCTATGAGTTTGAAATCAAATTTAAATTTAAAAACATAAATGAATTTAAATCTCAGACAATCTAATTTAAATTCTTATTCAAATTTCAGATTTTAAAAACCCAGTTTAAACTTCAACTTGCAATTTAAACTTTACTTTTAAATTTAAAAACAGAAAACAGTTTCTGTTTTTGTTTGAAATCAAACTAGAGTTTAAAAGAAATTTCAAATTTATTTCAAAGACCCAAATTTAAACTAATTGAATTCAAATTCAATTCCAGGTTCAAACTTAGTTTCAGATTTTAGTTTGCATTTAAAAACTTTACTTCTACTTTTAAAAACTGTAAACAGTTTTCTAATAAATCCTAAAACCTGAAACAACCAGGTAACTCGAGCAAAATTAAAAACTACTTCGAGTCAGTCACCTATCTGCTTCGAGCGGAACCCCAACTTCCCCGTGACCATCTCGAGCAACCAAAACCTAAAACCACCAAACATGTTCACCTATCATCGTGCACCTGTACATCGACTCCGGCCATCACTGGCCAACCACACGACCACCCCTCAGTCGGCAACCATCAACTCCGACCATCCAAACAACGATTCGATCAACATATACTCTAATTCAAGATCGAGACCCAAATTCCAAACCTGGAAACAGTCAGTACCCAAAACCACCCAACCTGTCACCACCTCCCCTTAACGCCACCGGCCACCGTAGACTCTGCGCTTCCGGTGATGACTTCGACCAACCACCAACCTCCATTTCCCAAAACCCTAAGTAACTCGATCAAGTATATTAGCAGAAAAGATCACTTCTTCCAATCACAGTAAAACTAGGGTTTAAAACCTTAAATCCCAAATTACAACAATCAAAATGAATTTCAAACTAATTTAAGAATTTTCCCAAAATCTCTGATAGCTCCACCTTCTTCAGAAGCAAATTCAACCCAATCGAATGCAAACATCAACTGTGCTTATGCAATATGTATAATACAGTAAATTTAAAACTGCACTTTGATAAGCACTATAAATTGTAATATTTGATTTAAAATTCATGAATTTGCTTAATGATTTTATTTATAAACCTGAAACATGAATTCCTATAGTTTGAATTTCCATCTTATACCAATTGTTGTTCTGTTTTATTCACTTCCAGGTAATATAAGATTTATTTATCATATATAAAAATTTTAAAACTTACTTCATCTTATAATATGCAGGTTTGATTCAATAATTAAATCCTAACAACAAACAAATCAAAAGAAAAGAATTTAGAATCAAACAGAAGTCAGGAATTTGGAGAACAGAGATGCACAGTTAACAATATGCACACATAAATATATTCACATGAAAAATGTTCACAGCAAATTTATATTTATGTTTATTTCTAATTTTGAAAGCATGAAACAACTTTTATCAATTTAATTTATTTTTAAAAAATTGAGTTACTCGCCTTTTTATTATGCAGACAGAGCACACCCTTTTTTTAGCATGCAGAACATCCCTTGCAACATGCATGAATACCTTTAAGACCTGAGTTGCTAAATGCCTTTAAAACTTGCTTGAAAACTTGAAATGCTAATATCTTTAACTTGCATGCATGCTCCAGTCACACAAGAATATGCATGCCCTTGTTTTCCAGATTGAATATAAATGCAGACATCTTGCTTTCATGGTTGCATGCAGGTTTTGTTTGCATAATTTCCAGATTTATTCAGAAAATTGCATGCATTTGATCAGGATTTTTGAATGTGGATCAGAGATTGATATGCATTTGAATAAGGGTTTGATTTTTGCATGTATTAGAAGATGGTTTTCAGATTTTTGAAGAGATGAAAAAAAAAACAGTTTTGTAGTTTGTTTTATGGGAATTGATATGAAATTTTGAAGAAGAAAGAAAGGGTTTCAGCTGAAAACAATTTTCTTTGTTTATGAAATGAAAATGAGAAAAGAAAGGAATGGGAAAAATTGTAAGTTTATATAACTTTGTTTATGATAAATTAAAATTAAATAAAAAAATTGAACAATGACACCTGTATAAATATGAACACTTGTTAATTTACCTATTTAATCACTCAACACATGTTGGTTCATGTCTTAATATACTTACACATGTCAATTTAAGTAATTAGTATTTTTAACTATGTGTTAAAGAAAGTTTAACTTAGTTAATTAATTTTAATACCTAATTATGTACATAGATAAATAATTTTAAAGAATAAAACAAAGTATTATTATAAGTAAAAACAATATAAAAATAAATCATTTGACAAAGATACTTTTAAACATTTAAAATAAACTTATAAAAGAGGTTGTAACTTAAATGAATACATGTTTCATATTTTAAATTGTATTTTAAATTCTCATATTAAATTTACAAATCATAATTATTAATTACTATTTTAAAAAGAATAAAACAAACATTTTTATAGCTTATTTTAATATACAAACTTAAGTCAAAAAATACATTTTAACAAACAAAACATTTGTCTTATATATTTAAAATCATTTTATTAAATATTTTTTAAAAGCTTAAATCAAAAATAAATCAAAATTTCCCAATTTCAAAATATTAAAATTACAAAATATGATACACTAATTAAATTTAAAACCAAACTTATCTACTTAAAATATATATAAATATATACACATATTATAAATAGAGAATAATTTATTAGTTTATTAAAAATAAATTCACTAATTAACTATTTATTAAAGAAGATTATTGAATCAATTCAAATTTATTAACAAAAATTATCAAATTAATTTAAATTTAAACACAGATTATTAAATTTATATTGCTATAAATTTCGGGATATTACAGGTAGAATCTCAGTTGGGGACCAACTTCTATCTCCAGAAGCTAGTGCATTGATGGTTTACTACGATGAGTGTTTCTCATCGAATTTGTAGATTAAAGTTTTCCTGCCATTGCCGAGATAATACCGGTACATAGTGAACAGCCAATTTCTCGAAATTGCGGGGGCAATGTCGGTACTTAGGAAATAGAGGGTTTCTAGGCATTGTCGAGGGAATGCCGATACTTATGAAATAGAAAGTTTCTCGATGTTGTTGGGGCAACACCGATACTTAGGAAATGAGAAAAGGCATCGGCGTTGCCAGGGCTACACCAACACTAAAGAGGTTGGGTTCGATTTTTCCTACTGATCCGGCAATGCTTTTAATTCAGGTGGGCACAAGTTTCGGTCTTCGAAAACTTGTACTTCGATGATTGGATCGTCGAAGTCCTTTCTTAGTGCTGCATATTTTCTGGCAATGTTAAATTCATGTCAGGAAGATGACCAGTTTCGACGTTGCCTATCTTCAGGTAACATGAGGAGCTTGTGCTTCGAGTGCACGGTTCCTCGGCTCAAGAAGTGATGCATGGCTTATGGCAGTGCGTGACTTATGAGATCGACATGACCCTTGATCCGCAATGGTTTGGAACTTCTTGACGTTGTCAATCTTTGGGTAACGTGAGGAGTCTGTGCTTCGAGAGCATTGTTCCATGGTTCAAGAAGTGATACACGGCTTATGGTTTGGGCCTTCCTGATGCTGAAGGAGTGATACCAATTCTTAGAAGGTAAGGATTAAGTTTTCCCATCAATCCGGAGATTTGACATCGCTAGAACGCGATTTCATCAGTTCTAAGAGATAATTGGGTTTTTATCGGGTAACCGTAGCATGGACGACCCTTCTATATTTTGGGAAAATGTGCACAGCCAAACAGATAAGATTGTCATAGTGGAGAGATCTACAGCTGACTGCATGGAGATGATTTTGAAGAAAGAGCTTATGAAAGTTCAAGGCAAGACTCTCGGTTTTTGGTCCAAATTGCCTTTAAAGAATTGGTCTTCAATTAACATACAGTTTAAGAGGAAAAGGATCTGCTGACCAAGGGTGGTAAAGGAGGAGTTGGGAAGAGGTAAGTAAGTATTATGCTTCTACTTCATTTTTTGCGCTAGCTAGGTCGTTAAGTTCGTAGTTGTCGGAATGCCATAATTTTCGATCGGATGTAATAGAACTGTGGCATGATTAGTCTTGGCTTTCCTTATAGAAATTTAAGTATGTGTGGTGCCCCCATGCCACAGGGTTATTTGCACGCTTAAATTGTATTGGGGGTTTCTCCACAACCTGTTTGGTTGTATGCGGTCCAATGAATGCAATTGTGTCTTCTAGATGATTAAAACTTGGGAAAGCCTCTATCTTCAAAGACTTGTATATTAGGGATTTGAGATACTTGTTTCTCCAAGGTGTCGAATCTTGGCTTGATCCGACTTGGTCTTCGATTGATCATAAAGTCGGTTCAGTTTTGGCTTAGTTTCTTTGAGCGACTTTGAAGCTCTGAAATTCAGCACTGTTTTGTCTCATCGGTCGTTGGTAGTGATTCTGTTAATTTTGCAGAATGACTGATGTGATTGCCGATTTGTGGCCTTGGAGCATGACTTCACTGAATTCGGGTAGTTTTAGATGAGATGACCATTGATTTTCCATTTCGCCTTCAAGACTCTTTAGTTTACGAAGGATTTTTGGACCAAGTGACTACTGATCTATCGGTTCGCCTTCATGGCATTTTAGTTCGTGAAGGACCTTCATGACGCTTTAGTTCTCGAAGGAAATTTGTGGTAGGATGTCCGATGACCATACGACCTTGGAATGTTAATTTATCGATTCCGAGAAGAGTTTTTGTCGAATGTCCAGCGACTCGACGTCCTTGGAGTGATAATTCATCGACTCCAAGAAGATTTTTGGGTCGTGTGTCCGATGATCTAGCGGTCTTAAAGCGATGATTCATCGACTTCAAGAGAAATTTTGGTTAGATGTCCAATGACCAAACGACCTTGGAACGATAATTCATTGACTCCAAGAAGAGTTCTGGGTCGTATGTCCGACGGCCCAATGTTATTAAAGCGATGATTCAATGACTTCAATAGGAATTTTTAGGATTATGCTCGTGGGAACATAGTTTTATTGGTTCCTAGAGACCAGGGATTGGATCTGTTTGTTCGACTATCCTTTGGACAAGACTTCTCAATGCTATGAGAGCAAGCTGATTCTCAGAAGGAGGATCGACATGACTTGTCGAGGACATAGAAGCATTTCTATCACCGCGCTGTCCACAATGCCCTCTATGTCCCAGTATGGATCATTTGGAAAAGGAAAGTAGACAAGGATGGATGAGAGGGAATCGGTTTAGGTTGTTGCTGCATTCCTTAGTAGCTAGCTTGCCGAAGTGTTATTTGATAATCATCTTTTCATCTGATATCATTAGTTAGCTGGGGTGCTTTTCTACTGGGTCTTGGTGGCCTTGCTTGGGCAGAAGGTTCCTGAGATCTTGTAGCTCGTTCACCATTTGGTATGTTCTTTGGCAAATTGCCAGGTTTTCCTTCTGCCAATTGCACTACCTCTAGTCCTTATAACTGGTTTGCCTTCCCATAGAATTCTTCCACAGTAGTAGGTTGTTTCATCCTTTAATGATTCCTGAGGGCCTTGCAATAGACTTCATCCATCTCCCTCGCTTCATCCATATGCTAGTCGTACTTATAAAAAAGCAATTTCAAATCAGTTGTACAGTTGTAGAAAGGTATAGTTGGCATGATAAACTTCTTTGGCTATTCCGCATGTTTAACATTTTGATGAATGGGTTTCAATTAAGGAAGATACCCTAATCGTTGTCAAACCAGTCCATTTTCAAGTTACTTCTGTTTATAATATATATATATATATATATATATATATATATGATTGTCCTATGCTTGAATGATTGGAAATGTCGATTGAATGACAAATCACTAATGATGGGGCCATGGATCAGTGATGATCCATAAAAAATTTCAAACTAGGTGAGGTCGACCTGGGGTGACAAATAATGCCCCGTAAGGTTGCATTCCAAATTTCAAGGCATTTGGAGTTCACTTGTTCAAGTTATGGGCAAAAGAAGATGGATCGACATTGATGGATCGGTGGTATTTTACTTGGAGTCCGACCCTAGAAAATTTCCCAATCGCTTGGAGTCAGCTATAACATCCTTTATCTAGAGGCCCAAAGCTAATCGCTATAGATGCTGCAGTCATCCGTAGTATTAACTACCAGCGACTAATTATGGCTATGTTAATGGTATCCATAATATCTGAAGCATTATAATATGAAACAAAATCACATATTTAAATAAAAACATCTTTTCACATTACATTTTCAAAACACATGTTTCACATTCAAATTACATAATAACATACTCGTATCCCAAGTTCAGATAAAATATAATTATTACATAAATACGCCAAGAGCGACATATGATGATGCCCCCTTGGTTGACCATAGTACTATATGGACATAACCGTCTTAAATATAGCACAACAGAATAAAACAAAACAAAACAGCAACTCTTAAATAGCTATCCGTCAGCCACCTTCTTGTCTCCGGAAGCATTATTCGTCAACTTACTAAAACCTGTAAAACATCAACCCTCAACCTACCCAAATCAATTTTGAGAACCTGAGAGTTTAAGGGGAAAAACATAAACTTCAAGTCAGACATAGAGCCTAGTATGAATAATACTATACATCTTGGTATTTGATATTAAGTGCGACCATGTCGTTTAGCGGAACGAGTTTCCCTCACTAATATCCTTTTAAAACATATCACTTGCAAATCCATTTCCAGCAACCAAAACTGATTAAAATTGTAAAGCATTATTATGTAAACATACATATCAGGTAATAAATGGACTACCTGTCTGTACTCTATAGTTTTGTTTGGCTAACTACTAACCTTTGGCTCACTCGGGCTTACCAGACAATATAATAAAAATAATCTAACACCTGTTAGAAACTCTTCTTTTGGATGGTCTGTCCTTAACTATTCATTAAATTCTCCTCTTCTTGATGATTTGTCCCTAACTTAACATCTCACAGGATCACCTGGCCTTAAAGGTTTTGCAAGCTCACCAATAACCTATCTGTATACAAACATATATTCCCTTCTGTGTGTAATCATAATTTTAGTCTTATCTATGAAAAAGCCCTACTTACTGTAATTTTGGACTAAATTAGTTAGGGCTAATAGCTAATCTATAGGGCATGACCTTATACCAATCTCATTTGTTATTCTAATATCTGAGTTATTTTACTTTGGGAAACCTTCCCAAAATTTTCCTTGAAAACCTATTCATCTGAAATTAATTTAAAACCTTTTAAACCAGACTTAAACAAGGAATACACATATACTCTATGCTTTACTCAAAATCACCTTGCCATGCTATATATATACATTATCCAAATCTTTGTTGATGAAAACATTTTAAACCTTCGAAAGTACCCATTTCGATCCCATTGAAAGCATCCCTTTCGTAACCTTTCTTTCATCTAGGCCGAAAGGCCAAAATCTTCCTTTCAAAACCATTTGCATAAAACTTTCGAAACCATTGAAATACCTTTTCCTTCGTAGGCTAAAAACCTCCGGCGTCCTATCTTTAAAACCTTTAAACATAGCCTTTTGAAACCATTGGAAAAACCTTTTCCTTTAAGCCCTTCGAAACCAATAGGGAATTGCCCCTTCAAAACCTTTCATTTAAGACCTTTTGAAACAGTTGGAAAACCACTCCTTTAAACCTTTCTTACAGACCTTTCGAAGGCATTAAAACCTTAAAACATATTGATGTGCACGTAAATGTGCATATTTTTACCACCATATTTATTCTATTTAAACTAAATAAATGATCATATTGGGTATTTTAACTTGTTTTAACCAAAATTCATATTAATTCCAAATTTTCACATATTCATCTTCATATAAGGGCAAAATGGCCATTTGTGCGCGTATATTAATTTGAAAGAATTTAATTGGAAATTTCTATAATATTTTGTAGGAATTTAGCTTCTCATATTAGTGGGTTCATGAAGAAACATGCATGCACAAAATGGATATAAAGGAATGAAGATGGAAATAATTCAAAGTGAAGATCATGGAGGACCCCACCTACCCACCTACCTTAATGTACAAATTAAAGGCTAATGCATATGCTTTTGGACTTAATGGCTTCATGTACACTTAATGGGGGATTAAGACATGTTAATGATTACTTGGCCTCCACACTTCCTAAGGGGCATTTTGGGCATTCCCCAAAAAGTGAATTAGGGTTTTAAAACTTGTATATATACCCCTTATGTTTCATGTAGCCATCTTCCTCTTAGTTAGTTAGTTTTAGTTTAGAAAATAAATCAAATCTCTCTTTCTTTCCATGGCTACTTAGTCATGTCTTCTCTTATGTAATTCTTTTTTTTATGCAACTTCAATATATGTTCTTTTTCTTTTCATGCTTATTTACTTTCATGTTGTAGTGTAGATCTCTTCTCTTTTATGCAAGTAGAATAATTTTTCCTTTCTTTTTCCTCTTCTTTTTATTCAATGTTGTTTGCTACATTTGTTCATATGATGACAAATATGAGAGGCTAAACCCCTTCAATTTGGGGGTAATGAAGCTCTCTAATCATGTGGCTTCAACTTAATTTGATGTTTATGCTCTCTTTTTGTGCTTAATGAGAATGATTGAAGTGGTTTAATGATGTTGTTTTTAGCTTTGAATTTGATAGTCTATGTTGTTCATAACAAATAGGCTATACTTAAACAAACAAAACACAAATTACCTCTTCATCTACATATGATTATGGCAAAGAAGTGATTGTTGAAATTAAAATTTGATGGCTTATATTTCTAATTAATAGTTAATAGGCCATGCTTAAAATAGATTTTGCTTTCAACTTTGTTGTCATATTTTATGAGATTTAAAAGTGTATTGGTGGTTGTGTTATGTTTGATGGTTTATATTGGGCTAATTAATAGCACAAATATATCATACTTATGATAAACACATCAACTAATTACACTAATGAAAGGAAAAGAGAGATCATAACTTCATTTTGTTGATTTATATGATCTAGAGAGTGGATTTATCTCTAAATTGTTCTTTTGACTCTCATATTTTTATCATTTGCTTTTGCTAGTTTTTGTTAGTTTCTTACATTTTTATCTAATCACACTTTCAACTTTGATTAATTTGATTGAATAGAATTTTAAAATCATCAATTCCCTGCGGATCGACCCGTACTCGCCGCGTGCTACAATCATACACCATGCGCTTGCGGTTATTTTTATTTCTAAATTCGTTCGACGGTTTTCTAAACCGATAGAATTTCCGTCGACGAACAAGTTTTTGGCGCCGTCGCCGGGGAACTTGCTTTGATTTTGATTTTCTATTCTTCGAATTATTTTCTTTTGATTATTGTGTGTTTGTTTGATTTTTGTGTGCTTGTTTTCTATTTTCCTTTTGCATTTGCATATTAAAAAAAAAACTGTTGCATTGCATTTCTCTTCACTGTTTACATTTTCTGTTTGCTGCCCTCTCTGTTTGCACTGTGCATATTTCTCATTTTCTATTTACAAACTGTGCATCTTCAGAATTGTTTTCTTCACTCACCACCAACAGTTTGCATCTGCTTGCCTTCTACACAATCAACCAATATTCCCACCAGCTTCATACACATGCCCTCTGCCACCATTCTTTCCACTTCAACTAAAGACAATTCCACTGACTGCCTGAACCATCCCATCTCTTCCTTGTACACAATCGACAGCCAGCAACATCTACAACATACCATCTGCTTCACTTCATCATTCCTACATTCCACCAGTTTCCAGTATAGACAGCAACCCCTCTGCTAACCCCTTGCATTTCCCCTTACTGCTTAATAACACTCATTCACCTCCAATTCCTCTACAAGCATCACCCGACAACTTATCCAACACATACAACATACTACTCAACTCCAAAACCACCTCAACCGCGAACACCATCAATCATTACCACTTTCCCTTCCCACATTCATCTTCACAAAATTCCAACCTCTTCAAACAATCTGTCTTCAATACTAACCAGTGCCTTCTGTCAGCAATCCCACTTCAGCCTCTGTTCATTGACTTCACCACAGTTTCACAACTTCCCTGCAAACAGACATCAACCCCATTACAATCTCCTCACATATTCTCAACATCCTGCAACATCTACTGCCATAATCACCTTCCACTGCTCTTCCTGACTTACTGCCAATATCATCAACACACTATCACTTCCATCAACAACATATACACTGCTCCCTTACCTAGAACTGCTCCTCCACATAATCTCCCATCTACTACCTGATACCGAAACTACTACCAACCACCTGCACAACCATATCCAAATCTCAAACCCCAATTTCCAACCCCCTATCTTCTCGTTTACTGCCTTCATCTCCTGCATTCACCCAAAACCACCTTCAAAATCGCGATAGCTCCCCACAACCAATCACCGAACCACAAAATTCCAAGCTTCACAAGCCCAATCGAACAAACTGCTGCAACAACACTCCATCACATTCTCCATCACTCCATCCCTCCATCCCATCGCCTAATCACAGTTCACAAAAAAAAAGAACAAAAAAGGAAAAGAAACACTTGCTTCATAAACATCTCCTTTGACAAACCACTCTCCCTCTCTTCAACTTCCAACTCCTCAACTTCACGTCCACATACGACCACCCTCGATTACCAGAAACCACTCGCACTTCAGTCAAACAGCACCATCTCCAAGCCTCCATCGGTCACCACTGCCTTTTCAAACAACTTCCTCAATCAATACCAAATCACGAATAACAGGCAAAAGTCACTCGACCAGAAAAATCCAAACTTGCCATCATATTTCAGACTGCTATCGATCGCCTCCTACAACCACGGCACCCTCCTCGTTCACTCGCCTCAAGATTCAATCCCAAATCCGCCGCTCACCTCACTGCCAAATCAACAACCTCTGCAATCACCAAATCACCCCCTTGCCACCAGAGCACTGCAACATCCTCTCGCAAACGCCTTCACCCATCAACTTCGAACTCCCAACCACCTTACTCGAATCGATTTCAGCCCTCTTCGTCACCTTCATCCTGTCGACAATCGAATTTTTCACAAACGAAAATCGCCCTACAACATCATTCGTCGTGATCAACGAACTATCTCAAACCCCTTCAAAGTCGCCGCGACACCCACAGTTAAACACACTAAGAACTCGACTTAATTTGAGCACAAGAATTTGGAAATTGGAGAATTTGGTGATCTGTGTAGTATCGTTTTTGTAGTGTTTTAGCTCGTTCAATTTTTTTTAAGTTCGTTTTATCTGATTAGGAAACTGGGTCGGGCTGTTATTATTTTTTATTTATTTTTAGTTTTAACTTTTAAGTTCTAAGTTTTCTTCTCCTACAAATAAAATGTTATAGTTTAATTTGTATTAAGTCCCTTCTCGATATAAAAAAAATTGTTCAATTTTTTTTTTAAGTAAAACCCTACTTTTAAGTTTCCTTTCAAGAAACAAAAAAAACAAAAAACAAAAAAAAATTGTACATATTCTTGTTTTATATTTCAGGCTGCCAAAGCAGAATTTTAGAAGGAAGACTGTTGCCAAAAAAAATTGCCTGCTTGCTAATAATTTTTTTGTTTTATTTGCCTTGCATTGTACATATCTCTTGTTTTTATTAGTTGCATTGTTGATTGCTTGCATTTGAATTTACATATAAAAAAATTCAAAAAAAAAAAACAAACAAATGAAAACAAAAATCATTTGTAGTTGCATTGTTAATACACGATTAATTTCTGCTTTGCATTTCATCTTAGATTTTGATTAATAATAAAGGTTAGAAATCAATAACACAAAATTGTATATTGACAATTTGTCCTTTTTCGACAATTTAATTTCTCGGTGTCTAGGCTACGGCAGAGCAATAATCAGTTATAAATATTACAGTGATTCGTAAATATTATACTGAATTGTTTCTCTGAAGGTACTTAAACCTTCGGCTGCATTGCTACGGTGATTCGTGGTGCACCGATAAATCATGTCCGTTACCTGGCTGAGAACTATCTTGTTGATTTAAGACAATTTGTAATTATACAATTTTGGGTTAACGTAGGATAAATCATTTGTAATTAACCCCTGCATTCATTTAGTTGCATTAGTTCATGCATATTATAAACAAAAAACGAAAAAAAATTCAAAATCCAAAACTAAAAAAATTGTAAATATTACTTTTCCTTTGAAATTTTCAAATCCTTTTTCTTTGAAATTTCAAAAATCCAAAAAAATTTAGAAAAACCAAAATCCAAATATATATATATATATATATATATATATATATATAAAACCTTTATAAAAACAAAGAAAAAAAAATTGAAAAAAACAAAACAAAACAAAAATCAATTTTCTGTTTTGAAAAATAAATTCTATTTGTAAATATTTTTCCTTTATAAAAAAAACAAAAACATTCTTGAAAATGTCCGAACTTTCATATTCACTTGAATTTTATAATAGTTGTGAAAATCAATATAATCCATATGATTTCACTATGAATTCGTATGGATATTTTAACGACAACTATTCTTTAAACAATTCGAATTTTGAAAAACATTTTTTTCAAAACGATGACCAATCCTCGAATCTCGAAAATAGCATTTCATCTCTACTTGAAATCTCTACACAACAAAATCAAATGATAAATGATTTGTGTAATTCTTATTTGTGTGATAACTCAAGTCAAAATTTTCATAATAATTCACTTCAAAATTCAAATGATTTCGAGTATAACCCATGCCAATTCAATTTCGAGCTTCAAAATAAATTTCAAAATCAAGACGAAAATGTGAACCAATTTTCATATAATTTTGGCAATGGGAATAATCTCGACCGCGATATAATTGAAAACTTTGGTTATCAACAAATTCAAAGTGAAAATTTTCAAACTAATAATAATGGATTGGACTTTGTTGACCAAATGGAAGAAGATAACGAGGATTTATTACTTGAGAAATACAAATCTTTTCGTGAAAATCATAATCAAATCCCAACTTCGGAAGAATCAAATCCACAGTTTATTGAAATTAACGATTCTTGTCCTCAACAAGTCCAAATCGAAAGTTTTCAAGTTAATAATCACAAATTTGACTTTGTTGAAAAAATGAATGAAATGTACAACGATCACATGGATTTAGTGTTCGAAACATATTTGAATCAACATGATAAACATACTCAAATTCCAACAAGTGACAAGTCAAGTGATAATCCACCTTTTACCCAAATCGATGATTTTCAAATAACAACTTTCGAAAATGAAAACGAAAATCTTAACGAAGTTGTTGAAAACATGGTAATTGAGTTGGATTTCATTCTTTTGAGGGTATGGAACCAAATTTAAAATTCGATCTTCCTTTTCTCGATTTCGAAAATTTGAATACAACAACTTTGGATTTTGAACTTGAGATATGTAATAAAGTTGTTGATAATCCAACAAAGGAAGACGAATTTAATGAACACGAATTTTTTGGACTTTTGGATGACGAGTTGTTAAATTCCGACGGGGAAGATGAAAATCACCATCTTGATTTTGAAATCAATAACTCTGAAAGTGTTTTCAATAATAAACTTGAATTTCAATTTGGTGAAAATAAATGTGAATTTCAACCAATTGTTTTATCAACCCCAAAAATCATTGAAAACAAAACAACTCGTTCAATTTTTAATAAAACAAAATTTGTTTTTCCAAATCCACATTCAACTTCGAAATCTTTTACGATTTGGTTTTTCGTGCTTAAACTGTGTCTCGCACATTTGACGAGACAAATGAATCGGTCTTTAGAAGACCGTTTCATTTACTTTTTGACTGTATACTTTCTCATCTCTTGTAAATAATAATCTTTCATGTAAATATAGGATTTTCATTTTATTTTTCTCCTTCCACTTGGGTTGACTGTGGGGACACAGTCAAAATCAAGTGTGGGGGGAGACTCATCTTCTTCTTGATTTTTTTTTAGGATTAATTTTACATTTTTCTTCCAAAAACTCCAAAAAAAAATCAAAAACAAAAGATGATTTTTTTTCTTTTTTTTAGCATTTTGATTTATTTTTAAAAGAAACGCTATAAGATAAATATATGGTTTTGGTTTATTAAATTGAAATTTTTGGAAATTTACTTATCTAAACAAAAATAAAAATGAAATTTGATTACAAATAATAATGGTTTAACTAGTATATAGGAAGATTCATACGTGTTAATTATGAAGTATATCCTAATTGAAAATCTTTGTTTTAAAAAGTGGTTGATTTAAAGTAAAGGATATAACATTTTTTTTTGTCTTCTAAGTTAAAGGGTGCTAAGATGATTTTCCAAAACTCTTTCTCTCTTTTAAAAAAAAAATTAAAAAAATAATAACATCCAAGTATTCACTCTCATTTAAAAGTCCTCACGGTTATGCATGGGTGAATTACTTGAAATCTTTGATTATGTGCTTTCATACTCATTTAAAAGTCCTCACGGTTATGCATGCATAGAACACATGTAAAAAAAACAAAAATAATAAAAATCACCTACGGTCGATAGGTGTATGCATGAAAGTGTGTGCACTCGCCAGGCTCTGTACTCCCCTCACATAAGCCCGAAAGGCAGTGCATGGGTGGTATATCTGGCCTCAGTTTACCTGAGCTAGGTGTGTAATTTTTCTTGCAAATAATGAGAGAGCAAGCAATTGAAATCCTAGCACTATTTTTACTTATTTGATTTGATTTGTTATTGAAAAGAAATGAAAATACCACTTTGATAAACTTTGATAATCAACTAAGGATCCATTTTATAATTACACTTTGTTATCAACCGAAACAACAAATTAAACTATTGTCTATTTGTTATGATAACTTGATTTTTGTTGAAAATTTTGATGAGTAAATGACATAAATTTTCAAGATAATAACCAAAACCTATATTTAACTTATTCATGTCAATTTAAAAATAAATCCTTCATTTGTAAATATTTTCAAAAATTTGCATTCATCTCTTTGTAAATATATCTTGCATTTTGTAAATATTTTCATCCTGCATTTGGATTTTGTGAGTAGTATCCGCTGAAAACCCTCACGAGACAACACTCGTCCTACTGGGGACACCCAGAGGTTTAACGGCTTGTTGCATACGCTCAATGCAATCGTGCTTCCTACGAAAACGAATTTATCTTAGTTTTAGTTTATTCGAGGACGAATAAAAAGATAAGTGTGAGGGTATTTGATGTGCACGTAAATGTGCATATTTTTACCACCATATTTATTCTATTTAAATTAAATAAATGATCATATTGGGTATTTTAACTTGTTTTAACCAAAATTCATATTAATTCCAAATTTTCACATATTCATCTTCATATAAGGGCAAAATGGCCATTTGTGCGCGTATATTAATTTGAAAGAATTTAATTGGAAATTTCTATAATATTTTGTAGGAATTTAGCTTCTCATATTAGTGGGTTCATGAAGAAACATGCATGCACAAAATGGATATAAAGGAATGAAGATGGAAATAATTCAAAGTGAAGATCATGGAGGACCCCACCTACCCACCTACCTTAATGTACAAATTAAAGGCTAATGCATATGCTTTTGGACTTAATGGCTTCATGTACACTTAATGGGGGATTAAGACATGTTAATGATTACTTGGCCTCCACACTTCCTAAGGGCATTTTGGGCATTCCCCAAAAAGTGAATTAGGGTTTTAAAACTTGTATATATACCCCTTATGTTTCATGTAGCCATCTTCCTCTTAGTTAGTTAGTTTTAGTTTAGAAAATAAATCAAATCTCTCTTTCTTTCCATGGCTACTTAGCCATGTCTTCTCTTATGTAATTCTTTTTTTTATGCAACTTCAATATATGTTCTTTTTCTTTTCATGCTTATTTACTTTCATGTTGTAGTGTAGATCTCTTCTCTTTTATGCAAGTAGAATAATTTTTCCTTTCATTTTGCTCTCTTTTTCCTCTTCTTTTTATTCAATGTTGTTTGCTACATTTGTTCATATGATGACAAATATGAGAGGCTAAACCCCTTCAATTTGGGGGTAATGAAGCTCTCTAATCATGTAGCTTCAACTTAATTTGATGTTTATGCTCTCTTTTTGTGCTTAATGAGAATGATTGAAGTGGTTTAATGATGTTGTTTAGCTTTGAATTTGATAGTCTATGTTGTTCATAACAAATAGGCTATACTTAAACAAACAAAACACAAATTGCCTCTTCATCTACATATGATTATGGCAAAGAAGTGATTGTTGAAATTAAAATTTGATGGCTTATATTTCTAATTAATAGTTAATAGGCCATGCTTAAAATAGATTTTGCTTTCAACTTTATTGTCATATTTTATGAGATTTAAAAGTGTATTGGTGGTTGTGTTATAGTTTGATGGTTTATACTGGGCTAATTAATAGCACAAATATATCATACTTATGATAAACACATCAACTAATTACACTAATGAAAAGAAAAGAGAGATCATAACTTCATTTTGTTGATTTATATGATCTAGAGAGTGGATTTATCCCTAAATTGTTCTTTTGACTCTCATATTTTTATCATTTTCTTTTGCTAGTTTTTGTTAGTTTCTTACATTTTTATCTAATCACACTTTCAACTTTGGTTAATTTGATTGAATAGAATTTTAAAATCATCAATTCCCTATGGATCGACCCATACTCGCCGCGTGCTACAATCGTACACCGTGCGCTTGCGGTTATTTTTATTTCTAAATTCGTTCGACGGTTTTCTAAACCGATAGAATTTTCGTCGACGAACAAGTTTTTAAAATATCAAGTTTTTTAAACCTTTTTTACAGACCTTTCGAAGGCATTAAAACCTTAAAAGATATCTTTTTCATTTGAATTCAATTTTAAAATATGTGGAAACAACTTTCGAAACCATTCAAAATCATCTCTTTTGAAACCTTTGGGTTAATCTTTAAAATCTCTAAGGGTCACAAACAACAGGGTCGAAAGAAATTCTTTCGAAAGCCAAAACCTAAGTAAAGAAGTGATGGTGTCAAAACCATCCTTTCGAAAGGATTGGAGAAGTGGCTAAGTTTTAAAAGCAAGTATACCTTCCAAAACCATTGGCTTCGAAAGGTAGTAAAGCGGCAGCAAAAGGGCTTCGACCTAGTCGAAAGCTATTTAAAAACAAAGGTGCAAACTCTTTAAAACAATTTCTTTAAACCATTTGACCCGGTAGGAAGCTAACCAACTCGAAAGCAAAGCAGGTGGATTTTCCATTTAAATAAAAGTAATGCTTCGACCTTCTTCGGAATCCTTGGTTTCGACCTCATACCTTTCGCCTTCTATCCAATTCGCTGCGCACCAAGTCTTTGATGCCATGTGCATTGATTTCGGTAGTGATGGAGGTGGAGGAACTCAGTCGTAAGCCATTTAAGTCGAAAGTAGGGTACCAAAAGCGGTGAAACATACATTTTACATGTGAAACTGATTTTTAACCCTTTTAAGTAATTTTTTAACTGACATGCCTTGTTTGTCTAAATCTTATTGGTTGCAAATTTTCTTTTTTTTAAAGCACCGCCAAAATTTCAAAAAAAATAAACACTTTAATTTATTTGCAAAATACCCCTTCTCCTTTTATAAATATATAAAACATTTAAGTCTCATCCTTAAACAATTTTATATGTTCATCAAAACACTAAGAAAAATTCTACAAAAATTCCAGAAAATCATTCTTAATATGTTTTCTAGAATAATTTTCAGATCCAAATTATTTATAATTTAACCGTAAACCATTTAGAACCCAATAAATCATTTTCTTCACTAGAAAATTAACATAAAATCCTCGTTAATTCAGAAATTATGAAAATTGAAACCCATCTCTAAAATTTCATCTCTAAACTATATCAAAAATCGTAAGGTATTTAGATGTTGTTAAATAGGGTTTTACATCAAAACATATCATAAATCTATATGAATGAGCATAAATCATCAATAAGCATATGTAAACATTTTGTCCTTCATAATCATGGCCAAACTATGCCAGATAAATTCGAATTTCCTTAAAATTGAAAACATTTAAGAATAAGATGTAGTCATTATTCACCTTAGCTTTTGAGATTAAGGATTTGATATTTGAGTAAATTTGATTTTTTGATTTAGATTCTTCCTTTAGCTTTCTTCCTCTTGTTCTTTAAAATGGTGGTCGACCTCTACTTGCTAAATTTTAGTAAATGAAATGAACGTGTGGAGGTAAATTCCTAAGGGTTTAGAGTATATTCATATCCTTCTCCCTATTTTTTCCTTATTTATTTTATTTCATGTCATCTCGTTTTGATTTACTTATTAACATGGCATGGCTACCCCTATTAAATTACAAATCTCAATCCATTAATCAACTTAGATTATTTTATTTAACTAATTAAATGTCATAAATAATTTACTAAAAATAGAGGTGTTACATCAGCACATGGTTCGCTTAGAGTCATAAAATTTGAATTTCTGGGTGAAAGTGACTATGCTATAGGATCGAGTAATATGGATTATAATAAATATCTAGTGCGAAAAATGATAGTCAATAAGGTAAAATGGCACCAGGAATTTTATACTGGTTCAAACTCTCGTTCTACATCAAGTCCCAGACTTCTTTTGGAATTAAAGCTAGCAACCCTCACTTAACCCGAAGGAACAGGTATTACACCACCTTAGCAACTGAACAGGACTTGACCGCCTGAGCAATAGAATAGGACTTGACCGCCTAAGCAACCGAATAGGTCTTTCTTACAAATTGGATTAACCCGACTTTGTGTGTTCTGAATAACACAGATTTGTCACTTATAGTACACTCTTCCTATAATCTTTTCCTCAAGAATGATGTGTGTATGTATGAAAAATTGGAAGTTTAATATTGCTTGAAGAATATGGAAATGGAATTATAAGCAATGATTGTATAGAGATATGTAAATGATAGAATCGAGAATGCAATGCTCATTAGATCAAGAGAGAATAGAAAATTGGGTGATTTGATCAATGATTCTTGAATGTTTATATAGTATATAAAGAGTTACGGCTTATGGTAATAGGTATCTGTTAATAGCTAAGAGATGCATCCATTCAGGAAGAAGATAACTCTTGATCAAAAGAAGTGTCTATTCAAAAAGTTGATGGTTGCAGTTTTCAGTCAACTGGACATTGCTTGGTCAGTCGACTGAATTCAAAAAGTGCACAAAAATTTGCATAGACTCAGTTGACTGACCTGGTATGTTCAGTCGACTGGTTAGTGGTTTTAAAAACATTTTTATACGGCCTCAGTCGATTGTTTACAGTTGGACAGTCAACTGAGTGCTGTTATTTCTGTGCAATAATACTATTTGTGTGTGTATATAAAATATATAAAACGAATGCAAGTTTTATATGAATTTGTGAGTGATGAAACTTGAGGAAAGATTTCAACAAAGCTTTGAACTAGACTCTTTATATACTTATTGACTCTAGCTAAGATATGTAACAAGACGAACCAATATTTTGAGTTGATAAGACCTGATGGTTGTTGTAGTCGTAGATTCGTAAATTATTGTATCCTAACAACACTCAAAACCTATGATCCAACATTCTCCCCCTTTTTGATGATGATAACTCCATTTTCTATGAGCAAATCTTCAACAAGTTTTGTTGATTTATGTCTCCCTTGAATATATGCCTGCAACTTTGATATAGTATTCCCTCTTTGAATCTGTGCTATATTTCCTGTCAATAATTTATATATTCTCCCCCTTTGTTATCAATAAAAAGGAGAGCACTCAAAGTAGAGAATATTAAAATACGAGCAGTATAACACGAAAACACATCTACATAATAAAAAAACATAACATATATAACACAGGAACACATCAAACATATTACACAAGAACAAGAGTACATAACTACTTAATCATAGGACATGGGGTTTAAAAGTTACATAGTTAAACTTTAAAGATACCACATATAACATAGCATCAAACAAATATTGTTTGAAAGTAGAATAACATAGAAGTTCGAGATAACATAAGCATTTTAAAAAAAAAAATCCTTACTCATCACCGGCGCTTCCTTCATTTGAGCTCTCTTCATCACCTTCAGTTTCCTTGTAATGTGTTTTGAGTACTCTTTTTTTTAGGTGGCACCTACAAAATACAGAAATAACATTGGTACCCACCATTTTATTTTGGGTCCTAAGAGTTAGATCTTAGGAAGCCAAACCCAAGTGGGTTTAGAATTTCTTTTGAAAATAAAATCTTTGCTTTTATGGACAGTTTTTATAAAAGATTTTATATATTTATTTCTAATTAAATAGTTATTTGTTTTAGAAACCCAAATTTTAATTGATTTAGTAAAATTGAAATTTTTGAACTCGGTTTCTCAATTTTCTTAATCCTTTTATATGAAGATTTCTTTTTCTTTGGAATAATTTTAGAAGATTGCTTATATCCTAGTCCTTTTTTATTTGAAGTAGTTTGAGAATTTTCTATAATTTTGGAAACATTTTCTCTTCCTTTATTAAAATTAGAGACATTTTTAGTAATATCTTCTGACTTTATTTTAAGACTAGAGTTATCTAATTCTAAAATCTTAACATTTGCTTTAAGATCATGATTTTCAATTAATAGTGCATCATTCTTTTCTTTCTGTGTTTCTATCTCTTGACATAACATAGAGAGTTGAGATGTCATATTAGAACAAGATTCTTGAGTAACCTCGGGTTATTCTTCTAAGATTTGTTTCTCATCTCTTAACATGTCTACTTCAATTTCAGTTCTATTCAGTTTTTCAAGAGATTCTTTATGTTTTCTTTTGATGTCTTTTAGCTTATCAAGTAATTTTGAGTTTATTTCTAATAGATCATCAAAAGTTAGATCACCCACCTCATCTTTTATGGCCATAAAACATGCATTGGCTTGTTCTGTATCACTATCCGAGTCACTATCTGATGATGAAGATAATTCTGAATCGTCCCAAGTGACAGAGAAAGCTTTCTTCATGAATCTGTCTTACTTGTGCATATGTTTGTCTTTCTTTTTCTCAGGACAGTCTTTCTTGATGCGGCCTTTCTTGTGACATTCATAACATTCTAGAGCAGATCATGATGGTTTGTTGCTGTTGTTATTGCCGCTGAAACTATTCTCGTTGTTTCTAAATTTGTTGCTCTTTCTAAATTTCCAAAACTTTTTTAATTTTTTAGCAATGAATTCCATGTCTTCTTCATCTGATTCTGATTCATCCTTTTCTTCTTGGAATGCTATATTCTACTTATCTTGAGCCTATACTCATTTTTCTTGGAGATTAATTTCATAAGACATTAGATTTCCAATTAACTCCTCCAGTTTCATAATCGAAATGTCGTTAGTATCATCAATTGGTAGAACTTTTTTTCCCACTCATCCGTTAGTGAGCTGAGGATTTTTGAAACAATATCAAAATCTATATAAGTTTCTCCTAACACTATCAAAGAATGATATATATCTTGAAATCTAGAGTACATTTCATTTATAGTCTCATCTCGCTTCATTTTAAAATTCTGAAACTGATTTTTGAGCATAGAAATTTACTCTGTTTTACTTTGTTAGTACCTTCATGAGTAATTTTAAGTGTACACCAAATTTCATGAGCTGTTTTACACATGCTTATTCTATTAAATTCATTTTTGTCTAATGCACAATATAACATATTCATAGCTTTAGCATTTGCAGTGGTATCTACTTTTTGTGTGTTAAACCATGCTGAATATTCAGTGGTAGGAATAGTATATTAAGATGCATAATGTTCCAAGTTTCATAACTACTTGCTTGTATGTTGATTCTCATTTTAGTAGCCCAATAGTTATAGTTCATTCCATTAAATATAGGTGGTCGTGCAGTAGAATGACCTTCTAGAAAGGTAGTGTTAGTTAAAGTGCTGGTGTTGTTTTCCATATTAAAAAATATCAGATAACTATGTTACGGTTATATGATGGCCTTGCTCTAGTATCAAATGAAAGTTATTGCACCATAGGATCGAGTATATGGAATATAATAAATAACTAGTGTGGAAAATTATTGCAGTAAAGTAAAATGGCACTAGGAATTTTTATACTGGTTCGAACTCCCGTTCTACGTCTGGTCTAGACTCCTTCTGGAATTAGGTTAGCAACCCTCACTTAACGCGAAGGAACAAGTATTACACCGCCTGAGCAACTGAACAGGGCTTGACTTCTTGAGCAATAGAATATGACTTGACCGTCTGGGCAACTGAATAGGTCTTTCTTACAAATTAGATTAACCTGACTTTGTGTGTTTTGTAACACGAATTTGTCACTTGTAGTACATCCTTCCTGTAATCTTTTCCACAAGAATGATGTGTGTAATTACATGTGTATGAAAAATAGGAAGATTGGTATTGCTTGAAGAATATGGAAATGGAATTGTAAATAATGATTGTATATAGATTTGTAAATAATAGAATCAAGAATGCAATGCTCGTTAGATCAAGAGAGAATAGAAAATTGGGTGATTTGATCAACGACTCTTGAGTGTTTATATAGTGTATGAAGAGTTATGGCTTCTGGTAATAGGTATATGTTAATAGCTAAGACATGCATCTATCCAGGAAGAAGATAACTCTTGATCAAAAGAAGTGTCTATTAAAAACGTTGACGGTTGCAGTTTTCAGTTGATTGACATGCTTGGTCAGTCGATTGAATTCAAAACATGCATAAAAATTTGCATAGACTCAGTCGACTGACTGGTGTGTTCAGTCAACTGGTCAGTGGTTTTAAAAACATTTTATACAGCCTTAGTCGACTGTTTATAGTAGGTCAGTTGACCGAGTGCTGTTATTTCTGTGCAATAAAACTATTTCTGTGTGTATATGAAATATATAAAACGAATGCAAGTTTAATATGATTTTGTGAGTGAAGAACCTTGAGGAAAGATGTTAGCAAAGCTTTAAACTAGACCCTATATATACTTATTGACTCTAGCTAAGATATATAACAAGATGAACCAATATTTTGAGTCAATAAGCCCTGATGATGTTGTAGTCGTAGATTCATGAATTAGCGTATCTTGTCAGAACTCAAAACCTATGACCCAACACTTGGTTGGTGACAAACGTCGCTTTGAGCCATCTGCATGTTTGCTTGGAGAAATCCTTGGTTTTACCCTAACCTAATTTTGGGCCAGAATTTCCCAGGTTTACTTCGAGTCAAATATGTGATTACCCAAGTTCGACTTCGAGTCAGGACTTCTAGAATCTACTTCGAGTCAAATAGGCGATTACCCGAGTTCGACTTCAAGTCAACCTTGAAGTGAGTTTTTCAACAACCATTCAGATGGTTTTTTGATAATTTTCGATGATGAACGTATTCAATTCGACGATGGGAGCTCCATGATGGGATTGGATGCTAGTAAGTTGGGAGTGGTCACAATATATCATTTGAGCTTGGCCTTGTAATCGATCTCATTATGTATCATATCTTCTTGGTTCTCCTGCCTCTAGGAGTACCGTTTGAGTAGCAGTTCCTAGTCCATTGCTTGGCACTGTGCTGCGGTACGGATTTTAGAGCTTCTTCTAGCGTTTTGCACGTTGGAATTTTCATCAAATTTGTCTTCCTCAAATTGTTTGTCATTTTCAAATCCAGAGAGAGCCATCGTTATATCCTCCTGTGGGCTTTTCACCTATAAGTTCAGGTTTGTAGCTGGTACTTTTGCAATGGATGGGGTGTTAATGTTTTCTTCCATCGTGATTTTGGAGCTTCGCCCATTGCTTCCTTTTGCTCTTACCTTCTGTTTCTTTCGTTCAAGCTAGAAACAGAAGAATGCTCTTGCTACGTATAAGTCATGGCTTCAAGTATCGTTTTGGAAGTAGTTAGTGATTGGAGCGCTAAGAGAGCATCTATCTTTTCCATGGGAGACTTTTGACTGTTTGCCATTTTATGGTTAATTATATCAACCATCTTGTTCAATTCTACCTTAGTCACAAATTCATGCCATGTAGAGTATCTTGGAACCTGATCTCTAGAGTTGGCTCCTAACAGCAGGTTGTTGGGTTGTTGGCTTCAATTTGCTGTGAATTTGTTTTTTCTCCAGCAATGGTAGCTCATATGGATCTTCCGGAGGTAGTTCTCTTTCTTCCTAGTGCCACTGATTCTCAACAGCAAATCTTTTACGCATAGATTGAGGATCTAACTTCTGAACCTATCTGATCCAAAGTAGATAGCTAGATCTAATCCTGACTTAGGTTCTCAGTTAAAGCACAAAAATATTAAATCGAAAAATGGATCAACGCCCTGGATTTAGTATGAAAGCACCAGCCTTGTTTATCAAGGCAAATAGAATAGAGATAAAAAAAAATAACTTACGGACAAAGTAAAAATACAAGAGATTTTTATAGTGGTTCGGCTGTTAACGAAGTCTACATCCACTTTATAACTTTTGTTATTAACTGACTGCAGCTACAAGTTGAATCTGATTACAGTTTGATTAGATCTTGTAAGTTAGATCAAGTCACTAGTGTTAGAGTTCACTGGAGAATCGCAGTAACCCTTTAGATGAATGTTATTTGGGAGAAGAAGAGTGAAGCATAGTTTTTGTAGAGTTTTAGTAGTCAGTTCAAAAGATATTGTTTATGTTGCAGATAGGATTGTATTTATAGGGGTTGGAGATCACTTGGACCATAGGTTTAAGTGCAGAAGAGTCCAGCTATTATGCCAAGTCATCATCGAAAATCTCAAATCAATCTAAATCATTTCTATGGATCACTGGCTATCTATAGGGGATGGATCGCTACCTATCCATCAACCTAGCATATTTTTCTACCAGAAGCCTTTACTTAGTGCTACGAAGAAGCTCTGAAAGTTAGAAGGCGATCTAACCTATCTTGATAGATCCCTAGCTATCCATGGAGGATAGATCGCTATCTATCCATAGGAGATGGATCGCTAGCTATCCATCAACTAAGCATATTTATCTACCAGAAGCCTTTACTTAGTGCTATGAAGGAGCTCAAAAAGTTTGAGGGTGATCCGAACTATCTTGATGGATCGCTAGCTATATCCATAAGGGATGGATCGCTAGCAATCCATCAACTTAGCATATTTTTTAATGGTCTTAGTTTGGTTGTCTTCTTATCTTCTATTTAAGTGCCTTGTCCAAGTATCAAGTCGTTTGGAGTTTGTTTGATCATCCATCTTCATGAGTCATCTGGTCTAGAAGAATCATCCATAACTCGCTCAAAACTTAACAAAATTAGACAAAACTTTCCAGGTACACTCTAGAGGGTGCTTGGGACATACCCTAAAAATTTGAGATGGTGGAGCCTAGTCTACATGGATTACTAGCGATCCATCTAGTTAGGTCGCTAGCGATCCATTTAGCCTTATCCAATTAAGCCCATTTTTTGTGATTGCCTTTGTTTATGTCTTCTAAGTTTTCTTCCAAATTTTCAAGTCAAACTGACTCTGTATGAGTTCTCTAGGTCTGTTTTAAGTTAGCTGCTTTGGTAAAAAAACGGGTAAACAACTTGAATCAGATGAGTCATTGCCTCTTGAACTACGCCGCTTGGAATGATATGAAACATGGTAAGTATTCTTAGAAGAGGTAATAGATCATGATTTAAGAGGCTTTGACAATTCATGATGATTCCTTTTGGATCTCTCGCGATCCATGGATGATGGATCACCAGCGATCCATCTACTTAGTGGATTTTTGGCTTATTTCTCTTAAGTTTCATTGGCTTGTTCTTTAGATGTATTGTCCAAGTTTCAAGTCATTCTGACGCAGTCTGGATGTTCTAACTTCTGTTGAATTCTGCTGGGTTAAAAACCTAGTTAACGTTAATTCCCTTCATCAATGATATATCACATTAGAACTTATGGAATTGGGTTTTAGTAACCAATATTGTATGCATTCAACTTTGTTAGTCCATAAACAAAGTCCTTTGTTCAATAATAAAACTTATTATTAACCAGTTTACTTTGGCCAGAGATTTTAACTTTGAGTTGACTAGAGTTAATTGTAATACTAACCTTATGCAATTGAGAAGACAAATTCTCTATTGAATGTTGTTTCCCTTCTAATTCTTCAACTCATACTCAACTATAGTTTTCTGATAGACCTCATGCCACAGTTTGACAATAATCAATGTGGAATCTCCGTATTAAAGTTCAACGGTATTCTCAAATCGAGAGAATTGTGTAATATCGTCACTCGAGATTTCCTATTTGACCTAGTTGTTGTTGACCAACATGAAACCCTTGAATGAGTTATTCCATAGTTATCCAATAACTATCAGTGCGTAACCTTTTGGTTCTCCTAGCAATCATGAGTAACACACTGCCAACATCTGGAGAGTGTTACGTACTCTGGTCTCAACGGATTTATTGATATCCTTTCTCCAAACATCTTAACCAGGAATATTTAAACTAATATGTTTTCCTATATTGTGATAATTTTCTCATGATTACAACTTTTTATAATAATTATCACATAGCACATCATTTAAGGATTTTCTAATTAATATAATTAAGATCAATTACTTAATTAATTATGTCACTATTAAACAAAGTATATATTAGAAATTGAATACTTTTATGAACAAAATTGTTTATCAAGTTAGATATATGTAATAAATTACATAATTTCTTTTAGAGCATACCCATAACTCTATCAAATACAAGAAATAAATATATGTCGTCTTCATTATCTCTATCTCCATGTTGTATCTTACAAAGAACATATAATTCTACTCATAAAAAAAATTCAGTCTGACCCAAGGTTGCCAAATACATAACAAACCCGAGTCAGGTTAGAAATATAACTGCGAGTGTAGTCATGCTCGAAACACAACAAAATGTATAGGTGTCAGTCATACCAAAATAAGATATACTTTTTCCTCTCAAACAAGTGTTTAATACCCAACCAATGCCTCTTCATTATCTTACAAGTTTTAAAACACATGTCATGGCTCTAAATTATGTAACACGGAGCTACAACTCTAATCAACTAACATCCTATACATATACGTCAGTTGCAATCATTATACTTATCATTTAAATCATCTCATTAGCATACAAGTGCAAATTAAATAAAATTTTGAGTTCTAAAAAGTTTCTTAAAAAATAATGATTTTTTAAAGACAAAATCATTCTCATTAATAGAAAAAATTGTAATGAACTAAATTTAGCTTCTTTCGACACCTTTACTAATACACATTTGATACTTCACTGCTATTAAGATATTAGCCTTCAATTATAATTCTTATTAATTTGTTTTTTATGTAATTGGATTGTATTATACCTTCTGTTATTTGTCACTCGGTTTTAATTATAATATTGCTTGTTTTATTTTTATAGATTAGTGTATTTTTATCTCACACACACACATATATATATATATATATATATAAATATGTGTGTGTATGTATATATGTATTGGTCTTACACTTTTGGTATAGTCTTTTTTGCGGTTTTAGATATGATTGTTGGATTGGATGGATTCAGCTGATTTTGATGATATGATCACTCATCTTAATTAGTAGATTATAGTGCTGTATTATTTTAGTATGGACCTTAGCTCTCTAGGATTGGGGGTTCTTTTTATCTTTATTTCGCATTGTATGGGGTGGGTACTGCTACCTAGCAAGCATGTTGATAGCACCATTTTTTAGTGTAGAATAAAGTACATGAGTGCTCCCCTCTTCTAATTGAGGATCATTCATTTTTCTATACATAAAAACAAGTGTAAGCGAGGTGTCCATTTATACGTAGCCTTATTCATTTTATTAACATTGAGTCGATGCTAAGGGCTTACGGTTTCTTTCACCCGCCATCCCCTCAATCGGTGTTTATTAAACTCTGTCTTAAGCCAATATCATGACCTTTTTCATCGACTAGAAGTTGTGAATGCCCCCATATGATTCATTAGTTGCACAATCTTTTCTCTTCCTTATTGGCGCTTTCCCTCATTGTGTTGTAATCATCCCAACTCATCTCGTATTCATCAATATGATTACCAACATCGCCCTCGTTTGCATTGTGCATGCCTCATGGTTGTGTCTGTGCAAAAGATCATTTGGACAATAAGTGAAGAGAGACTAGATCATCATGATTAGGGTTGCGACATCGAATCTATCTACTGGGATGGATTCTAGTGTCAAGTAGCACACCTCGTACCGATCAAATTTTTAAGGTAACTATTTACATCGACCACATTAACGACATTACCTCCTAAATGTCATTAATATCCCATGTATTTAGGTTTTAGATACTCGTCTCACATAGCATATCATAAGTGCATTATTATTACATCAATATAATCATGGGATATAATTAAACTTGCATATTCTTATCATGATGACACATATATCATATATACATGTATTTAAAATTCAAACAAGCATTCCAAAGCAATCATGGTCTTAAAAAGCATACAATTCTTCCTATTCACGCAATTCATTCATAACATACTCGACAATTTATTAAACACTAATTATACTTCACATATCAAACATATAGCCAAGTATCATTCAATCCATTTAAATCCAAATCAAGCAAGTTTTCAATCACTTAACCTAACATGAGTATACTTGCATATAGGCTTGTCAATGGGTCTGGTCCGGGTATCTTAAAACTCGGACCCGAGCCCAACTCAAACACGCATGCTAGCTCAAAACCAATACTCGATCCCGACCCATCAGGCTTTTCAAAGCCCACTGGGTAGTACCCCTATACCGAACTCATAATTTTTATGTGAAATTCATACTTTAAATTTGCAATTTTTATAAAATTTATACACAAACAATGTTAACATACAAATTGGATGGTGGTATAGCCAAGTTCACAACAAAAATATGCGAGAACATCTACATGCAAACAAACAAAATAGTAAATAAATAACATAAACACTCATGTTTTGATACTACGAAAAATTAATAACCGGGTCGGGTCCAAACCGGGCTGGGTTTTGATAAAACAATACCTGGCCCTAATAGTAACCGGGTCGGACCTGGGTAGTTAAGGCAAAACTTGTGTCTATATTATACAGGGCGAATTCATGCTAAGCTCGGGCCGAAACCCTTACCATTGATAGGCCTACTCACATGGAATTGGTGAATAATTTAGATTCAGTTACTTATAAAAAAATCAAACACCGCTTTTACTCACCTAAAATATAACGAAATAAAACAATCCATCTGTATACTCATGATTTATGGAATAAATAGATATTTGGTATTCCTTTTCTAAAATCACATTCTTGGCCATTTAACCAACCAAGTATTAATCGAATCGAATCCTTATTTATTTACTTTTCCTAATATATGCATACGCATTTCATTTCATTGCAAAGCCCTCAGATTCTCATACGTCAATAAAATGAATTTAAAAATTCATTCATACAAATTCATATGAAAATGAATTAAATCTCATTTATAGAATCATATATAAAAAAGAATTGAAATCCATTTATAAAACCATATAAAATGTTAGAATTAATTTTTTTAAAATCTTTCCTATGAAGCCTTCAAGGTTTAATTCAAACCAAACTCACTAAATTCACATTTCAATTTCATTTCATTTCAATTGTAGTTCAAGTATTTTCAAAACAAACCAACCTTTTTCCTTCTTATTATTATAATTTTAAATCCTTTTTAAGTCAAAATTTAAATCCTGATTTAATATTTCAAAACTGCATAAAATGCATTAGAATTCATCCCATGAATCAAAATTACCATTATTCCAATTTCCATCAAAATCAAGTGTGTACTTCACTTTGCAGTTCTTCATCATTATTTGATATTTTAAATAAGTTCAAAGTAATATTAAAAATAAACTTAGATATTTCTTAGCCTATAAAATTCTTTCAAAACCATTCATTTTTTATTACATCCAAAACCCAAAATACATAGATAGATTCAATGCATACAACTCATTATTAATATCCATAATCCTCATTTCTATTGAACTACCCTCCTATAATTCACATAGGTTCATTTCAAGCTCTTAAACAATCATAATAACACTCTAATCCAATCATCTTCAAATGAAAGTATATGAAAATCAATTTATATTCAAATAATCATTTCATGCTTTACCATAATATTAATTATAATTACTATCAAGCCACTCATCCATATTAATCAGATCGTTACTATCTTGAATCAAAATTCATGTTTGTGAGCATATAAATTATCGTATCGCCAAATAAAAGTATGAAACATCATATATAAAATTACAAGGTCACACTCTACTCACCATAAAGCTTGGGAATTCCCAAAACATCACTGCTTCAGCCCTACGTCAACGTTTGACTTTCCAGGTCCATATGCATTGACACAGCTGCATCTCCTTCATTGGGTTGCTCGAACTCATGCCACTATAAAACCGGTCGACATCACATCCTTACGCAAACCCTAATGTGCACACCAAACTTAAATGTCGCCTCCATTGTTTAACGCATGCCAACCGCCAACCTTCAACCATCCCCTCATGACATGCACTAGCTCATTCGCCTACTCTGTCATGCTGCCTTTATCGCGCACTGCTTCAGATTTGTGCATATTTTTTTTCTACATTTTAATTTGTGGACAGCAGTGTGATTTAGGGCTCGAGAAGGAGATAAGAATGAAGAGTACATGATAAGATTTGAAGGTGGTGGGAGTAAATGGGCCTTAGGCTTTGGTCGATTTAAAATTAAAATGAATTTTATTTTTCTTTTTAAGTAAAACCAAATCCCATACAACCTTTAGTGTAGTAGCCTTTAAACCAACATTATACAACCAATTAAAAAATCTAACTCAAGGCGTTTTATCAAATTTTATTTCATTTTTATAACGATTTTCTTTTATTTAAGATACTGCCTTTCAGTTTTAAGCGATTTCAAAATAATTGTTCTATTCTTCAGAATGGTTTAAAAATTCTACTGTTATTTTTTCCTAAATTTTTGGACAACTTTTGGATTTTTAAAACAAAATTCAAATCTCAAATATGAACTTTAAATAAATATTCTTTTTTTAATTATCAAATAAATCCAAAAATTCAATTTACTAAGCTAAATTAAATAAAATATTCAAAATAACATTTTGACATTATTTATCCATATAAAATACTAACTCAATATTTGAACTCGGTTTAAATCTCAATTCTAATTTTTATATTCAATCTAATTCAAATATTCAATTAAATTCTCAAAATCTATTTTAATATTTTTATTTTGTTTTTATTTCAAACGGGTATGTTAAAACTCACATCATATAGCATCCTTGATTTCTTTCTAAAACTGAGAATCTTCACAAATCATTACAATTTCAAGATTGATGAAGAAATTCGTTAACATCTCTCACTTAAGTAAAAGCCTAAGCGCTATTCTCGTCACTTGCTTACGCACCCGAGCTAACACTTAGGTGCCACTTTAGTAGCAACTCAAGTTCAGCTCCCTCCACACCAGAAGCATCCCACCTTACTGCCTACTTCTACTCTAACCGTGGCCAGCTCCATACTTAACCAACATAACAGTACTTTATTTTCTACGTCAAATAGCTCCAAATCTTCTCTACGTTCACAATACCACCAAATAACTTTTTTACATTATTTGTCCATATAAAACACTAATTCAATATTTGAACTCGGTTTAAATCTCAATTCCAAATTTTGTATTCAAATATTTGAATTTCCAATTCAAATATTTAATTAAATTCTCAAAATCCGTTTTAATAATTTTATTTTGATTTATTTCAGACGGGTATGTTAAAACTCACATTATATAGCATCCTTGATTGCTTTCTGTAACCGAGAATTTTCACAAATCGCTACAATTTCAAGACCGATGAAGAAATTCGTTAACATCTCTTACTTAAGTAAAAGCCTAAGCGCTATTCTCGACACTTGCTTACGCACCCGAGCTAACACTTAGGTGCCACTTTAGCAGCAACTCAAGTTCAGCTTCCTCCACACCAGAATCATCTCCACCTTACTGCCTACTTCTACTCTAACCGTGGCCAGCTCCATACTTAACCAACATAATCAGTACTTTATTTTCTACGTCAAATAGCTCCAAATCTTCTCTACGTTCACGATGCCACCAAATAACTTTTTGACATTATTTATCCATATAAAACACTAATTCAATATTTGAACTCGGTTTAAATCTCAATTCAAAATTTTATATTCAAATATTTGAATTTCCAATTCAATTAAATTCTCAAAATCCATTTTAATAATTTTATTTTATTTTTATTTCAAACGGGTATGTTAAAACTCACATCATATAGCATCTTTGATTGCTTTCTATAACCGAGAATCTTCACAAATCACTACAATTTCAAGATTGATGAAGAAATTCATTAACATCACTCACATAAGTAAAAGCATAAGCGCTATTCTTGTCACTTGCTTACGCACCCGAGCTAACACTTAAGTGCCACTTTAACAGCAACTCAAGTTCAGCTTCCTCCACACCAGAAGCATCTCCACCTTACTGCCTACTTCTACTCTAGCCGTAGCCAACTCCATATTTAACCAACATAATCAGTACTTTATTTTCTATGTCAAATAGCTCCAAATATTCTCTACGTTCACAATACCACCAAATAACTTTTTGACATTATTTATCCATATAAAACACTAATTCAATATTTGAACTCGGTTTAAATCTTAATTCCAAATTTTATATTCAAATATTTGAATTTCCAATTCAAATATTCAATTAAACTCTCAAAATCCGTTTTAATAATTTTATTTTGTTTTTATTTCAAACAGGTATGTTAAAACTCACATCATATAGCATCCTTGATTGCTTTCTGTAACCGAGCATCTTCACAAGTCACTACAATTTTAAGATTGATGAAGAAATTCATTAACATATCTCACTTAAGTAAAAGCCTAAGCGCTTTTCTCATCACTTGCTTACGCACCCGAGCTAACACTTAGGTGCTACTTTAGCAGCAACTCAAGTTCAGCTCCCTCCACACCAGAAGCATCTCCACCTTAATGCTTACTTCTACTCTAACCGTGGCCAGCTCTGTACTTAACCAACATAATCGGTATTTTATTTTCTACGTCAAATAGCTCTAAATCTTCTCTACGTTCACATTACCACCAAATAACTTTTTGACATTATTCATCCATATAAAACACTAATTCAATATTTGAACTCGGTTTAAATCTCAATTTCAAATTCTATATTCAAATATTTGAATTTCCAATTCGAATATTCAATTAAATTCTCAAAATCCGTTTTAATATTTTTATTTTGTTTTTATTTCAAATGGGTATTTTAAAACTCACATCATAGAGCATCCTTGATTACTTTCTGTAACCGAGAATCTTCACAAATCATTACAATTTCAAGATGAAGAAATTTGTTAACATCTCTCACTTAAGTAAAAGCCAAAGCACTATTCTTGCCACTTGCTTATGCACCCGAGCTAACACTTAGGTGCCACTTAAGTAGCAACTCAAGTTCAGCTCCCTCCACACCAGAAGCATCTCCACCTTACTAGCTATTTCTACTCTAACCATGGCCAGCTCCATACTTAACCAACGTAATCAATATTTTATTTTCTACGTCAAATAGCTCCAAATCTACTCTACTTTCACAATACCACCAATTGATAGCAAATACAACTAATCATCTAATAAACATGCAATGGAGTCAAAGTTCAATTACAACCCATTCAAGTTCCATCGTCAAGGCAAAGTAAGCATGCAAGGATCTTAGGCAAAAGAAGGTGGATTTATCAAGAGATATCTCTCTCACCCTCCCACTTTCTGGTCAAAAATTCAAACCTACAAAACTCCTCCATCTCAGCCTCTTTCCCTACAAAATTTGAATATTATAGAGGATATTATGCTTGTTAATTTGAGTTACAACAAATTGAGATTCAATCGAGAAAATCAAAAGTTATTTAAGTTTGAATGTTTAGACCTTTAGCGATGGTCTATTTGGACCAAATTGGTGAAACGATTAGTGAAACAATATATGTCAATCATTAGATCTCATATGTTGTTATTTATATGATAGGCAATAGAGATCCACTTGCTGAAATCAATTGTGTCACCGTTTGTCTCATATTGTATCCCCATGGTGTTTTCCTTAAAAAACATTGATAAATATTTCATATTTTTATGTACGTTTTACAAAGAACCCCCTCTTTTTTATTTGTTAATAAAACTTTCCTTCTATGAAATATGAAAATAAATTCCAAAATGGTACCTTTATGGAAATTTACATCCTCCCATTCATCTTACTTTCAACTGTAACGCTTAAAAATAATAGGAAATTTTCCTCAAGGACAATTTTTAGGGCTTTTTTGGATGTAGGACACCCCGCTCGTAATTTTATCTAAAGGACAAATTATCGTATTTTCCTTCCGGCCCACTTTCACACGCTTCTTCTTCTTCTTCTTCTTTCTTTCAATCATATTTTCTATCGCGATCCAATATCTCATTTGCAATCAAAATATCGATTAACCTCGTTCAGACATTTCAATTTCGTTCTTCTGAAAATTGTATTTCATCGATCAAATTTTTCTCACGCGCGTTTGTCGGTCTCATTCTTTTCATATTTCTACTGTGATCTCGTTTTTCTTCAAATTGTATTAACTAGGTATGCTCATATTATTCTATTTTTTATTTTCTTTCTATTACAGTTTAAAAAAATTTGATTGCGATATCTAATTGTGTTCGTTTTTTCAGATTATGTGCAATGTTGTTTTTCTGATTGCTTGTTCGTTCTTCTATGGAAACTTTTGAAATCAGCAGCAGGTTTTGGGCTTTATTTATTCATTTCTTTATGCAGTGTCGTATTCTAATTTATATGATCTTGCATTAATGTTGGCATGATTGAAAAAGTATGATTGCTTAGTTGTTCATAAAGTTGTGATAGAGTGTAAAGTATCATAGTTTAGGTTCAGTTTATGGGTATCGTTTTTATTTTTTCTTAGTATCATTTTTTATCAGTAAGTAGGTATCAGTTTTGTAGATGGTAGGTATCAGTTTTGTGAAATGAAAAAAGTTTTTTATCAGTAAGTAGGTATCAGTTTTGTAGATGGTAGGTATCAGTTTTGTGAAATGAAAAAACTACTGTTCTAAACTGAATTTATTTTTACTAATGTTTTTATTTTTATTTTTTTGGCAGTGGTGATAACACTTTTCTTTGTCTGTTTGTGTTGAATAATAACACTTTTAGCACTCGATTGTCTATTGATGGCTCTTTGTATGATTTGAAGAATGAGATCTGTCAATCTTGCTCTCAATTAACTCCTTCTTCTATTCAGATTTCTTGTGTACTTGAGGACAAAGTTATTATGGTTGATACTGATTTTGATATTCAGAGTAAAATTTGTTTTCAGTCATACAAGAAAAGTTCTTTCTTCAGTTTATTGTTAAGGTTAAGGGTTCTGAATTGGAATTTGTTGATGGTAATTCTATATCATGTTCATCTAATGTTCGTGCTTCGTCATCTTCTACTGTATCTGTCTGTTCAAATGTTGTTGTTAATTGTAAAAGTTATTTAAAAGATATGTTGAGGAGAGGGTCGATATTATGCATTTTCGATTTTGCTAGTTTTTGTTTTGGAGGAGCTGAGCATTTTAGAGAATTTTTGATGGCATATCAAATTCAAAAAGGATATGAATTAGTATTTTTAAAGAATTGTGCTTCTAGAGTTATTGTAATTTGCTCTTCATATAAGGATGGTTGTCTTTTCAAAGTCCATGCTTCATGTGATTATTGAGATTTGAAGAAGTTTTTTATGAGAAATATGATTGCTGATCATTCTTGTTGAACTGGTGTTAGAAATGTGAATAATCCACATATATCTAGTTTGTTTGTTAAATCATTGATTATTGATGAGATTCGTGATTGTCCTAGTAAAAAGCTTAATGATATTATAGTTGATTTTAGAAGAGAATACAATGTTCAGTTGTCTTACGGTTATGCTTATCATGGGAAACAACTTGCATTAATGGAGTTGCATGGTAATGATGCTTTGTCTTATAATGATTTGAGTTGGTATTTGGAAGTAGCGAAGAAGTCTAATCCACATAGTTTTGTTGAAATGGATGTTGATTCTTGTAGTAATGAATTTGAGAGGGTTGTTATTGCTTTTGGTGCTTGTTTACTTGGATTCAAGCTTTGTCATCCTATGATATGCTTAGATGCCACTCACTTGAAGGGACGTCCTGGTGTGTTGATGGGTGCTACTGCAAAAAATGGTGATCAAGGTATGTCTTTGTTTTCAGTTTTGATTTATTTGTATTGAGATCATAATAGTTGGCTTTAGCATTAATGTTAATTTGTTATCATAATTTGTATTATGTTGGTATTAGTTTTAAGATATGTAGTTTATAGTTAGCAAGTTTGTAGTATCAGAATTTGCATTGTATTGAATTGTAAGTTTGTATTTGATATCATAATTTTATACTGGTTAGCATGAGATTAGTATCAGCTTGTGTACAATGTTAGTATCAGTTTCAAGTATGTTAATATATGGTATCAAATATAATTGTGTAGTATTCGAATTTCCTTTGTATCATAATATATGTCAATGTTCGTTATTTTGTTGCGTTAGAATGAAGATTAATATGCATAATGTCGTGGCTATCAATATTTTAATAATGGTTGTATCAGGTTTTCGGTATCAAGTTTTTTACTGTTAGTATCAGTTTCATGAATTGTTTTAGATTTATGGTCATTATTAATTTCCGTTTTTTTTTACAAATTATTTTTGCATTTGTATGTTTCTTCCCTTTAGCTATGAGTGTAGTTTCTATAGAAAATGTGGATAATTGGACATGGTTTTTGAACCATTTAAAACAAATGCTTCAAGAAAATCGTACTTTGGTTTTTATGTCAGGTCGCCACCAAGGTTTGCTTTCAGGTGTTCATGATGTTTTTCCTGCAGCTTATTACAGTTATTGTTATTTGCATATGGAACAAAATCTTCTTTCAGCGGTAAAAGCCAAAAATGAAAATGTGTCTACTGTTGATCTTTTCAAAATGTGTTCTAGAGCTTCTAATCTATATGACTTTGAATGCGCACACTCTAAGTTCCGTCAAATTGGTGGTGTTGCTGATGTGAATTTTTTAAAGGATAAGCCATGTGATAAGTGGGTGGATTTATTTTTTCCAGGGAAACGTTATGGTGAATATAGTTCCAATGTTGCAGAAAGTTTTAATAATTGGATTTTAATGAACGAGCATTGCCTATTACTTTATGATTAGATGGTATTCGTGTTAAGGTTATGAAACAAATGGCTAAAAGGAGAGAAGAGTGTCGTTTGTGGAAAATAACACTTTGTCCTTCCAAGGAATTGCATTTAGGTGAATTGATTGAAGAAGGATTTGGATTGGATGTATATAAATCTTCTGATTTTTGTTTTGAAGTGAAATCTCCATACTCTCATTGTGTTGATTTGAAGGAATGGGTCTGTAGTTGCAACCAATGGAAAATTACAAGATTTCCTTGTGCTTATGCTATAAAGTGTATGAACAAGTCTAAGTTGTTTGTATATGATTTTGTTGTGTATTATTTCACTGTTGATGCTTATCGCTGTTCTTATGCCAATGCTATAAATCCTATTCCAAATTATTATAGACCTATTGTTGATGGTAGCATTCAAGATGTTATCATCCACCAAAGGAGAAACGTGGCGCTGGTAGACCATCAATTAAGCGCAAAGGAGGATTTCCATATTTTTAGAACAAGCAAAATAGATGTGGCGAGTGCAAGCAGTTTGGTCATAATAAATGGAATTGTCAAGCTTTGAAGAGGATATGATTTGATTTTACATTTTGAATTTGTTTAGATTAATAAGTGGATGTGTGACTTGTTTTGGTGGTTTACTATAATTGAACCTTGTTATTAATTCGTATTCAGTATAGCATATTATCAAATTGATTTTAATTTCAGCTATTTAGTATAAATGATAGTATCAGTTTTATAATTAGTTATATGTTTTTATAGTATTAGTGTTGGTGTTTGTTTATTTATTTATTTCAAACATTTGTTTTGATATTTGTTGCATACTATTTGTATCAGCTGTTTAGTATCATTTTACACATTCTGTTGGTATAAAATATGGTATCATTTTCCATTGTGTGATATGAGTTTTGTTCAATTTTGTATATTTCACTTATTTATAACAAAGTTGACAGCATAGTATATGGGATCTGATAATCATTGTGTAATTGATTGAAGAAAATGATTGAATTGATACATGCTTTCTATTGATTGGAGATAATATATATGTGATTGTATATAAAGGACTTTAATATCAGTTTTGGTTAGTTTTTAATATCAGTTTCATGTATTATTATACGTGCTGCAACTGACACTAGTACTAATAAATAATCATAATGATATGTTGTGTTAGCAAAAACTGATACTGGCACTAATTGTTGTTTCATAATGTATGTTGAGTGTTAGTTTTAGCAAAACTGATACTATTAGTTATTAGAACTGATACCCAATTACTGTTTTGTATTGATATATGATATAAAATCTTATAATATTATCATACAACTGGTAGTTGCATCATAAAACTGATAATATTATGTAGGATCAATAGTTGCATGATAGAACATTCAATATATAATCTTGTTATAATATAAAAACTTGGTAAAGAAAGGAACATCAATTACAACAAATCATTCCAGCAGATTATCATTGTTTTTACAAGTAAGATCAGCATTGTTTTAAGAACGGAACATCATTACTTCACAAGTGTCAAATTGCTATAGAGGATCATTACTTCATAAGTATCAAATTTGATTGTGAAACAATACAATGATTTACTTTAACACACAAAATTCTCAATTTCTGCACCTTCTTCTTTGCTTGACAGGTTATCATTTACATTTTTGCAAATTGTTTGATTTGTTCATTTATCTTTCTTCTTCCAAACTAGACATGAACTTGGCTAAGCTCCAGCAATGCTCTTTGTCAGTCAATATCTCATGTGCAATTCTTGCTCTAGATTTCAGCATTTGTTCAGGGGCTATTTTGAGTGGTATTTGACTTTTGTTCAATGATATGATGAATATCATCACGTATATACCACAGTCAAGCCTGTTTAAAAGAATATTTGCAGTATTAGTTTTGTGTATCTAGGTATTAGTTTAAAAGAAAATTTACAGTGTTAGTTTAACTGTTAGTAAGTATCATTTTGAACAACATAAACAACTTACGTGTCCGATCCTTGTTGTGCACATGGTATCTAATGCATTTCATTTGCCTTCACTTTCTTATCATGTATATTTTTCTTTTTCCAAATTTCTTTCAGCATTTTTTCAATTTTATTTCTCTGTTGAAAACAAAACAATACAAAGTTAGCTAATGTTTGATTTGTTTAATTAAATTATTTTTCTTCATAACAAAAATATATCATACCAACATCATTGTCTGCTTTAGACTGGGGTTGTTTCTTTCATTAGAATTTCTTCTAGAACGTCTAGAATCTAGATGACTCCATTGCATTGTTGGTTATATCAAAGTTACTAGTGTCCAATGGTATTCACAATGCAATGGGAAATATATAGCATCTGTGTATTCATCATCCACAATTTGTTCAAGGAAAGGCAGCACTAAAGGTTTTATAATTCCATGTATATTGAAAACTACAGATTGCTGTTAAATAAAAAAAAAAGTTAGAATTCAATATATATGTAGCATTTACGATATTCTAGCATATTAATGTTTTATTTACCGTCATTATTGTTGTGAATGCATTGTTGTGCTCTTTCAGCCCACATTTAGATAAATACCAGTCAATTATCTATATTAACAACAAGAAAATGTAAGTTTTTGTTATTGGTGAAACAATATTCAATAATAGTTAGTATCTTTATTTTAACAGTGGTAATATATTACCAATTACAATAATAACTAAGAATGGAATATGATTAAACAGCTTCTGGGTATCATTTTTGCACTGACTTGGTATCATTTTTGAACATGCTATTAAATCAATTGCTAGTAGAAAACAAAAGTATGAATTGATATCAACTGCTACAATGAATTAGTTGTACACTATTTTGGTATTTATTTTGTCATACATGATGATTAATACATAATTCAACTAATAGACCACCACTTTGTAATATATAGTAATTATGTATCATTTTTGGTTATAAGTAGGTATCAGTTTTGGTATAAATAGCACTGGAAATAGCTATTAGACATTATTTTTTGTAATTATTTTTATTGGTAGCAGTATTATTAAGCCAAAAAAAAAGTTTGTACCGATCCATATGTGGAATTTTCTTCAAGAAGTTGTCATACTACTTTTTTTGTTATTGTACATCCTCCTCTAATTGTATCTTTATCTGTCCATGTTATATCTCTTGTTTTAAGAAAATAAGGCACATATTAATTATACAATGTTATTTTAACCAGCAAAATTAGTATATATATGTTTGTAAACTTACTCATTTGATGATGTCACAGCAAAGAAAGTTTTGATTGTATTTTGTTGTTCTATATTCATGTTTGCCAAAGTTTTGCTGCAGTGTCCTAGTCCTAAATTTGATAGTGTTGGCTCTATTACTTGAATTGGCATTGGGATTGACTCTTTTGCACTTTCTTTTTCATCATTTTCATTTTCTTCTAGTTTTTCTTCATTTTCATTTTCTTCAGGTTTTCGTTTTTTCGCTGTTTTTTTCATTCTCTGACCATATTCAAAGCTGGGGCTTTTTTTTCGTTTCTCTTGTTTTTATTCTTTTCACAGAAGATGGCTTATGAACTGTTTGTTTTCTTTTCCGACCAGGAGGTTTTGCGGGTTTGTTTTCTTTGTCCTTTTCTGTTATTCCCTCTTGCAACTATTGTGTGATATTGAGATTGAAAGATGGAAGTGTTAGGTCTAGTGCTACATCACTGTATTGTGCAACTTTGCTCTCTTTACTTATATCTTCTTCCAATCTTTGAGCTTCTTTTATCTCTTTTTGCGCCGTTTTATCTTCATTTGTTTGCAACACTGTTTCATTTGTTTTTTTCAACATGTCAATTTTTTTCTTTTCTGTCTATATCTTTATCTTCATTTGGTTGGAGCACATTTTCATCCATTTGAGTTTCTATTTTAGTCTTCATGCATGCACTTTCTTTTCCACTTGTTTGGTGCACTTGTTTTGTATTAGTGTCAGCAGTTGTGTCTTCAACTTCTTCTATATATTTTTCAGTTGAGAATCTATATTAACAATAAGACGCTATCAGTTTTTGTTATTGGTGAATGAATATAATATTATTAGTATCAATAATGTTAATAGTGGCAGTTGGGTATCATTTTTGCATTCATATCAGTTTTTCATATAGAAAGGAAGTATCAGTTTTTCATACATATAGGTATCAGTTTTGATTTATTTAATACCGAAAACTATTTGTAAAATAACCAACCATCAGTTCTAATCAAAGAATTGATACATATAAATTCTGCACTATTTTGGTATCAGTTTTCTACTAAATGATGGTCAGCATAAATAGTTCAATTTACATACCATCAAGTTATAAGAAATGGAATGTAGGTATCATTTTTTAATATTTAGGTATCAGTTTATTTAAACTTATAAAGCAAGCATGAATTCGAATCAAACAGTGTTATTTTCAATAATAAAAAATCATGTACCTGTCCATTTCTGTTATTTTTGCTTGACACTTTGTAGGTTCTTGTTGACACTTTGGATTTTCTTGTTCAATCTTTTCAGCTGTGAATGTTTTTTCTTCATTTTGGACTTCTATATTTAAACATACATCTTCATTTATTTTAGTTGTTGTGTTAACTTTTTCTACATTAGACTGAGCATTTCTGTTTTCGTTCCCACCTTCATTGTTTTCGGTTGTGGATTTCTTTTCCCTATTTTCTATTTCTGTTTCTTCATGTGCACGTTCATTTAGAATGTTGTCATGTTCAACTTCCATGTGCTTATTCTCTAGTTCAACTTCTGAATTTTTCTTTTCATTTTCTTCCAGTCTTGATTTGAGTTCTTTCAGTTGTTCTTTCAATTTCAAATTTTCTTTTTCTACCTCTATCCTCAACTTCTTTTCTTTCTCTAGTTGCTTCTTTGTTTTCTTACCTTCTTCTTCCAAATCTTTAATGTGCATTTGCAAAACATTAAGGCTTACAAAATCTTCAAAACATTGTGTACTCTGTTCAGCATCTTCATTTTTTTCTTTTTTTCCGTTGGTTCTCTTTTCTTTTGTCGTTGATTCTTCTTTTGTTGATGCTGTTTGGAGTAGCTTGTGTTCATGTGGAAGAATAGTGCTTATTCCTTTTACCTGTGTAATTGAAATAGTAATTTTGTTTTAAAATTTAAATGCAAATGTTCTATTATAGTATTTTGTAACTTATAAGTTATAACAGACATTAATAAGTGATTAGTTTAATAGAAGAAAATAGAATAGTAATGAAATTGATACTATGTACACTTACTAATTGATTATGTGCAGTGTTAAAAATGATACCAAGTATTATTATATATTATAGCTGATATTGTGCAAAATGACAAGATGTACTATGTCAGGGCAAGATGTACTATGCCGAGGACAAATTGATACTACGGAAACAAAAATTCAAAGCTACACATTGAAACTGATACTAATCAGAAGCTAAAGTGATACCGCAAAGAGGCATATTTGATATATGCAGACAAAAAAAATTATTTTATGTGTTGAAACTGATAGTATAGACAGAGAGAACATAAAATGTAAACTGATACTCACTAGTGTAAGTAAGAATTAATTTTAACTTACATTGCCAACTTTTGTATCATTCAAAAATTATTTCACAACAATGTCTTTAAGTTTTCTCACATCCCATCGTGCAAATCTGAATAAATCTTCAGCAAGTTGCCTTCTAGGTTGGATGAGGTTCATTTTCTCACAGATGCAATACTATAAACATTTAAAGATATAATTAGATAAGAATGTTGAATATAACATTTTTTTTCAACTAATAATATTCTGCATAATAAATCTTACCAATGGAACATCCAAACATGTTTCTTGGCTTGGACATAAACTTTTTGACAAATTTACTAAAAAAATTCTCTATTGTTTCTGGCCATGGGACAGTTTGCATTGTTCACTATCAATCAAATAGGGTAGAATTCCCCATCTTAGTTTTTGTTGGTTGTTGGGAAAGAAAAATGTCAGTAGTATTTGCATTATTATCAATAAAGGCAGATCTTCTTCATTTTCTTTTTTCCTTTTTGATATTTTTGTTTTATTCTTCTTTCCACAACATTTCTTGTTATGTAAGTACGTGTGCCAAAGTTTTTAGTTGCAAACTCCTTACAGTCTGGTCGAATGGTTTTTCCCGTCAATTTTTTTGTTGGTTCTATGTTTATTCCTTTTAATGGCAGCACAAACAGCAAGCTTATATCTTTAGCAGTGACCTTCATTTTGTCTTCTCCTAAGACGAAGATATCAGTTTCCATACAGTAGCAGCTGTATAAAGCATCCAAGTTTTGTTGATATTTTTTGCATTCTTTCATTGTTATTTTTTTCTTCATAGATGACTTTAAAGAAGTTGTAAAAATGTGTCTTCTTTAAGATATCAAATTGCTTTTTGGTCAGTTCATTTTTTTCTTTGACCATTTTTAATATCTTGAAGACAGCTTGTAAGCCACATCTATAAGCAGTTTCTGGCTTAACTTTTTCAGATTTTGCTATTTGTTTGTTTGTTTGTTTTGATGTTATATGCATGGTTTTATTACATGGATTGACAAAATCATCATCGTCCTACTTCATGAAAATGTGGCATTAAGTTGTTAGTGCAAAAAACAGCATTGAAACAAAACAATATATAACATGATATAGTGGTATCAGTTTCCATAAAAATGAGATAAAATATGGTATTTTTATCTAGCCAAAATTTGGTATCATTTTTGCTAAATGTAGGTATCAATTTTTAAAAAATTATGGCTGAAATACTTCTAAATCTGCTACATAATAACTTCTAAAGAAACATACCGCGTGTATAATTTTTATGTTATATTTGTGTTATCTTTGTTACAAATTACAATGAAGTATAGGTATTAGTTTGTTATGCGGTGTGTATTATTTTGTGAAATATAGGTATCATTTTATTGAAAAATTACAACATTGACATAAGAACTAAAAACATTTTATACTGTGGGTACCATTTTGTAAGAATTTAGTATCAGTTTTCCTAGAAAAAAGATGATGAAATATTTTGTAAACTAAAATGAATCAGCTACACACAATTAGACAATAGGTATCACTATTGCAGGTTGTTGGTATCAGTTTTTGTGTGTGTGCTGAAATTAATTTTTCTAGATACAAATTATTATGTTAATTCTAACAGATGTTTGGTATCATATTTTCAATATATTAGTATCAGTTTTGTAACAAATGGCAATTGTCTTCTAAGCTTTTTAACCAACTATTACTATCGATATATTAGTATCAGTTTTGCAGCAAATCTATTTTTTAACCAACTAAGCTTTGTCTTCTACCAAACAAACTATAGGTATCACTTTTTGACCATAAAATTTTTTAAAACTGATATGGCTTGTACTTTTACCGTGTTGGCCTGATCATCTTCATATTGCTCAACTGCTATTTGTTTTCCCTTATCTGTTTGTGTTTTTTCCTGTTAAACATATTAACACTATAAAAATACATCTATTGATTTAATAGTATCAGTTTAATAACTTAATGGTATTAGTTGCCTGTTAAAGTTGCTGTTGAATTATTATGTCATTTTTCATCTTCGATCTTAATTCTCTTTTTGGCATTTGTTGTACAGTTGATTTGTCACCGGTGTTTTTTCCTGCATCGTTTCTTCATTTTTCTGTAAAGTAAGTTCAATGGTATCATAATAAATCTACAATGGTTTTGTTAAGCTTCATTTCATAATATCATTTACCTTTTCTTCTGTTCTTGTTTCTTCATGTTTCTTTTTTGTTCTTCTTTCCCCTTTTTGCTGTATATCTTCTTCCATTGTTCTTTTTAATAAACTTAAATTTGCAGATTTCTGCTGCGTCTCTACTGCATGTAGGATATTTGCTTCATGAAGATTATCAGATACAGCTGCTATGGTAGGTTTTCAATTTCAGCTCAATTCTCGTATTGAGGTTCTTTGTCGCCAGATTCGAGCTGAAAATTAGAATGAGACACTAGGTATTAGGTTTTTGTCGAATATCAGATTGAGAGGATACGGTATCAGATTCATGCTCAAACTCTGTTTGTTTTTTATTTTCTGACGTATGCGATTGAGATGAAGGTAGCGATTTTGCTATGGTTTCATTTACCCTTTTTTCTTAATTTCAATTTTCTATCGTGAAGATTAGTGGATTTGAAAGTCGACCAGAAAGACAAAAGAAGGAAATGGAGAAATTTTTTAACGCGTGAATGGGCTTCCTTTTGAAAAAATTTGTTTGTACGTGTCCTTACGAATAAAAAATTTAAATTATTTGTCCTTTAAAAAAAAATTCCCTAAAATTAAAACAATCACATTTTATCTTGGTTTCCTAAATTATCCATTTTGTTTATTTATAAACTCTTTATGTATTGCGTATTTAATATTCAACCATTATGTTAAACGAATATTGGTCCAATTCGTTGAATAAATTAATATCTTAATCTACGATAAAATAATATCTTAATCTACTATAAAATAATAACACTTTAGTGTCGAGGTACATACCCGAATATAAAGATCAAGGTCGGCTTAAGAATCAAATCCCAGTTCAGGAAAAAGGCATAGTAGGTTGAAACGAACATTTCTGGGCTATAAAAAGGCTGCGGGCAGACACTTAAATCCCACAAAATACACTTATTCCTGAACTGAGAAATACGCTTTAAACGATCACTAACGGTTATTTCACTTCATTTAGGCAGAGATTAGGTAATTCTACTTGGAAGATCATAAATTTTTCAAAGCCATTGAATCACCATACATCGACGACAAGGAGAAATAAAAGATCATGTAAATTCCAGCATAATTCACAAATAATACTATCCTAACGGTATGCCAATAGCAACATGAACGTTTCCCATTGGATGCGCAAAATAGGCAAGATGAAGATATACACAAACACTCGAATCAAACACCCTCTTACGAAAAAGCTAGCCAAAACAAAATACATATGTTATGTTCCAAAGTTAATTAATGCTCATATGTTCCTCAATAAGCTTGCAGCTTCTTCAATTTCTTCCTGCCTAGCAGAAATGCCTATCACCAAATAATATGGTCAGTCACACGCCATTGTAGGTTTTGCAAGAAATGAAGCTTTACTTACCCAGATCATCATTTGCCGTAAGCAGCAGTTTTTTCTTCGGATGATCGATGCCCTCGGTACCACCTCTTCTCTTTGTGGTAATCTCTTCAATCTTATATTGCAGTTTCGAAGCAGTTACTCCAATCTCTGTTCAATACTTGTAATTTTACTTTGTATTTTTCGTTATTGTTTTTAGATGTAATAATATCAGAATATGAGCTAACATGATAGCATTACGTGTAGATATGCAAGAATGTACCTTGAAACATTATATCAGCGGCATTATCCTCAAATAGCTGCATTACTTTGGCGATATTTGTCTGATGGATGTGACTGAGTTCTAAATGATCCTCCAAGGAACTAATCTCTTTGTATAGCTCCATGTTTTTCTTTTCAGCCTGAAACAAACCCAATCTCATCAGAATTAAAAAAGAGAAAAGGTAGACCAGAAATCTATGTTTTATTATATGGAAGAATTACCATAAAAAGTCTGTTTCTTAGCAAATCTAACCGAGAATCAAACTCTTCTCCATCAGTTACCTCCTCTTGGAACAACCCATCATTGTGATTGTCTTTCTGTATACATGGTGCCCATGTTAGGAGCAGAAATATAGCAATAGTGTAACAGGAATGTTCCAGAAAACAATGTTGTGGTTTCTTTTCTTACTCCCATACAAAATGGACTTTCGGTTATATGATATAAAAACAAGGACAGCATGAAACTTGTAGATGTCAATGATATAATCATTACATATGTGTTAATTATATATTCAAGTAGATGAAAGAATCCATGCTGATAATCAATCACTAGGTTACTGATAGAAGTCCACAACGAAGAATGAAAGCACACCGCATGCCAAAGAGGAGTATTGATAATGCTTAATTAAGCACTTGTATTTTATGCCAAGGACAGGATGGAATAATATGTGCCAGAGAAAATATCCACAGCCTTGAGACAAAGCTCAGGTCTAAGCCCGTGCAAAAATTTCCTACTTATTTGTCTACATATGAAAGGCAATATGTATCAAAAAGTATTACCGATAATTACATATCTAAAATTAATTAATTAAACAAATAAAGATCTACTCTTATATAACACTAGTATGGACCCGTGCTTCGCACACGGGCTGTTTGTATTATTGTATACGTTGATATTTTGTTTGAGTGCAAACATGTAAACGGAAAGCAAAGGCATTTTTGGAATTTCAAAAAGACACCGAGTAAATTAGTTCAACCAATTTTGTTTATTAGTAGTAGAGATATGCGTAATTATTCAAATATTAATAACATTGTCATGAAGCAACATATCCAACAGCAATCAAATAGTTATAATATAAACATATTTTATATATGTGTGCATGTATATGTATGATACCAAGCTGTAACGACATCACCGCTATATCCATATTGTTAAAGAACATTACAAATAATGTCGTCTAATAACATGGAGAATATGATTGTTAAAGGGTCATCTAATGTGACTATACCTTTGGACTAACACTGACACGTCTTTATTACTTTTTTGAGGATCTGAACTGAAAATTTTGATGTGTACAGTATCAATACAAAGTAATAGACATACATGTTTAGAATATTCAAAATAGTATATAATATAAATAAATCAGAATCGAAGTTGCGGACCACAGCAAAATAATATACATATATACATAATAAAATGTGAGTTTATAAAATATAAGTACTAGACCCACATACTATACACATCGCATCCAAAATATTGTATCATGTACATCATGACTACTAAATAATATATATGACATATCCTTCTACATGTCAATATATACAATAATAAAGTAAACTGAAACAGTCAAAATAGTCTACTCCAGTCCTAACACAAAATTCAAAAGTCAACGAATCCATGTACCTATAGAGTCTCAGTCTGGCCCGAATGTGTGTGTGTGTATATGCATGTTTATGTGTTTATAGTATAACTATTTGATTCATGTTGGATATGTTGCTTCATGACAATGTTATTAATATTTGAATAATTATGAATATGTTATATAAGAGTAGATCTTTATTTGTTTAATTAATTAATTTAGACAATATGTAATTACTGGTAATACTCTACACACATACAGACACACATATATATATGTTCATGAATTCAATAGCACTCCAAATGTCCCCTGATTTCCACCCCAGGTTCCGATTTAAATAATAGTTCATTCTCTCTCTTCCTGCTACCAATATTATTTAATCGGAACTCATAGTGGAAATTAAGGGGCGTTTGGAATGCTACATTGTTTGGGATGCTATTGAATGTTATATATGTATGTATGTGTGTACATATAGGCAAGAATCGGCTGCACCTCAAATCCCTCGATCAGTCACAAGTTTTGAATTAAATAATAAAAGGAAGTGGCAAGAGAGAAAGAGTATTATTTGATTCGGAACTTGTAGTTGATATCAGAAGGATTTGAGGTGTAGCCAATCCTTGCCCATACACACACGTATATAAGGTTGGCCCTAGCAAATTCGTAAGAGGGGCTAAAATTATATTTCGGAGCTTCTACACAAATATTGTTGTACGTACATGATAAAATTCTCAAAAAGTGATGAAGAAACTAAACGTGACATCTATAAATGATAAAATCAAGAAAACTAAACTTAAAAGGTACTACACGTACAAATAAGACGACAGCACATCTGCAAGGAGATGGATAATATTTATACAAAAAAAAAACAAGGAGATGAGATAATATTTATATATAGAATAAAGACAAAAAATTAAACTAAATCAACAACGGAAGAAGCATTAAAAACTATTTAAAAATAAATCCAAACTTAACTAACGATGTGACCCAAGATAAAAACTTGAGGAAAAAGAACATTCGTGTGGCAAACCCAATCATTTGAGGGAAAAAACAAAGATGGTGATGATGAATAGTTAATTTTCTTCACTCCGTTAAGTCTAAAGCAAAAAAAAACATAAAATTTCAATATAAAACTCAAAACATAACATATGCAAGGCTTGAACATGCGACTTTAATCACAAGTACTAACCTTCTGCCATTTTGATTATATTATGATATAAAATTCAAGGTTTGAGAATTCAGTTTCAGTCATTTGAAATTTTCTTAACTTTGGACAATTTTGGAAATTTCGAAAGTTTCGATTTTAGTTTCGGTCCCTGTTTCGATTTTCAATGGTTTGTTGGTGATATGTAATATCAAGTCAGCATTTATAATGTTTCCATTTGGAATTAAATTAACCAAGCCAACCAACCGTACATATTGTTTTCAGTCCAAATTTGAAATTAAATCAACTTAGCCCACCAACCATTTGTATTGCTTTCAATGGTACACGTTTCCATTTGAAATTAGATCAGCCCAACCCAACATTTACATTGTTTTATTTATAACCAAAACCCTACAACTATACCAAATCAACAGGCCTTTTTAATTCTCAAAGCCAGCCCACCCAAAACATAGTTTCCTCCCTTTTCCAAAACAAAAACATAACAGCGTTGCTTAGAAATCAAAATCGAAGACTGCCCTAACTCTCGTCGACAATAAAAAACAATGAAGGAGAAGACGAGCAAACATCGTGTTCACCGACAATCAACGAATACCTGAGAAGCTGCCTCGCAATGGTAAGTTGAAGTAGATAATGAGTTTTTAGGTAATGGTTATCGATTTTCTTCTATTTTGATTATTTTCTCTGTGTTTTTTATGCCTTCTCTTCTTAGAATCAAATTTGGCTAGAAAATGATTTATTTTTACTGCGCTAGTCAGAAACCGAATTTCAACGTCGCTTTCAGACCGACGCAGGTCGATAACAGTCCGGTACCGCGGGAATTTCAGGGTACCGGCCGAAACCATGTACCATGATAAAATTATAAACTTTGTATCACAATGAATTAACTTTTACATGCAAAAAGGTATAGACGTTTAGTACACTTCAGGACATACTTAAAAAATGAGTCTCGGAAAGGTCACCGATCCAATTTCCCATCAGGGTCGGTCTTCGTCAAACAATAATGAAGCAAAGATGTAAACATATTAATTATCATACATGCTGGACAAAAACAGAAATTAAGCTAAGTAAAAGATAATCGATTAACGTCAATGAAAGTCACATAGGATTTGGCACCCACATACACATAAACAACACCTAAGAAAATAGGTAAGATTGATTGATAAACTGATAAGGTGCCATCTATCTTCTGTTTATATACTATAATGGTCATGAATTATTGCCACATAAGGGTCGGGCATCAGGCTAAATTCCATAACACATATAATATAAACAATATCCTTGTGTTTCTCATGAATTGAACAGTGCTGTATTAATAAAATAACTACTGGCATACAAAATTAATTGTAAAAAAAAAATAAACTACATCAAAAAAAAAACTAACTTAAATTGGGAATAGTATATATGTATCCATAATTATAGAAGTTAAATACAAATATAATGTTTACCGCATCTTAAACAGAAAGATTAATATGATTTAATATATCAAAATGTCACTTCATTATCTACACTTATAGCATACACCTACTTTTATTAGAGAAATGATCTGATCATATATCAATTGCATTATAAATATTCCTCATTGTTTCATTTCTGTATTTATAACAAACAGTAATATATTTTCTTTTTCTTTTTTCATCATAATTATGCGTTCATGAGCGTGAAAAAGTTGATCCAAGATGACATTGTGTAAAAGTGGTCAACATTTTTAATTGACATAGAATAATAATGTCCAAAAAATTTTGTTAAAGATTGTATTACAGACAAGGATAATTGCTTCTTCTTTTTTTTTTTGACAATTTTCACATAAAGTTGGTTTTCGTAATATACTAAATCATAAATATGCATTAACAGTACAAGTTAGTTATGTCATGAATGCTACATTTTTGTTTTCATTATTTGTAATGTATTCTAAAAGTGTTAAAAGATATATTATGTTTTCCTTATTGTTAATTTTTCCTGTCAAAGATAAAATAGGGCTTAGGTTTGGATGAGAAAATGTATTGAGTCTATTGACAAAAAGTATGAGAAACATATAGTTGACATGTACATATTGTGTAATCAGTTGGAAAAAGTCACAAAATTTATTTAAAAATAAACAATTTTGCAGGCATTAATTTTTACAAGCATGTGGATTACACTTAGCAAAGTATTAGCATAAATAATCATTGTGTCCATGGAGTCAATAGATGCATGGATGACAACGGTGATAGGCATAAGAATTTTTGTTCAAATCTCTATTTTTATATTAATAATAGGAACTCATAAACTGCAAGGTCAATTGGAGTTTCAACATGATGAAAGGATAGAACCACGCGTTGTGAAATTCCTTTCTGTTCAAATCTATTTAGGAGGATTAATCAAATTATACTTGAGACCATGGAAACTACATTGATAAAGGTAAGGCAAACACTTTTTTAATTTGAAATTTTGACTCTGTTTTTGTTGTTTTTTTAAGCAAGTTAAAACGAATAAAATATAATAAAAAACGATCGATACCAAATGCCCCTCAAAATTTCTTCTCTTCTACCCAAATTAAAAAAAAAGGTTGGATTTCATATCGGTTTTATGATATGTTCAATATACCGTTTCCACCTCTGCCTTCAGAATTGAAAGTTGAATTTCAACTACCAGACATGGGTATAGGTATGTTCTACGAAATAATAAATAATTTTTGCATAAAATATCTAAAATATAATTAGAAATACAGGGCCTTATCAAAATGTCTAGCTCCGACAAGTCTTTAATTGATGGTCGCCTAAATGATTAATCTCTAGTCAAAACCAAGGTTTAAAATTTTGGTTTTCGTTTTCATTTCGTTCATTTAAGATTTTCAGAATTTCGGTAAATTTCGAAAGTCCTGGAAAATTCAATTGTAGTTTCGATTTGAATTTTGGTATTTTTTTTCCTATAGAAAATACATTAATAATTCGTACGTACATGCATTACAAAATAAATATGCATTATACACAAAAAATTGATTCAACTACTATTTTTAATTGTTTTTTCTGCTGAATTGGATCGGAATTGACAGAAGTATCACTATTTTTCCTGAAACTATATGGTCGTATGCACATTTTCTTATTATCTTGTTTGATTGGTTATCATTTCAATTCTTTTGCATTTTTTTAATTCTTTTGCATTTTTTTAATTCTTTTGCATGTTTATTGCACTTTCTTTTCAATCTATGCTGCTTGTCTACTAATTTTTCAGCGTTTGAAGAGCAAATTTTGACTTTAGATCGGAACCGGAATTTAGATCGGGCTTTTTCTTCTTTGTCACCAGAATTGGAATCGGAACAGTTTTGCTAGAGTTTTATTGAAAAATTCAAGCCATGGTCAAAACCCACTACCGACCGCCCGTTTAGCGATTTTTATAATAGTAATTTAGAATGGTCGGCACCATATTAGCAATCAAGAACATATAATTGTATCGATAATATATTCCCGAACTTCAACTATCACTAAGCATTTTCGTTTTATTTTTCGAAGTTGTTTCAATTTCAAATTTGAGCGGATATTTATATATTAATAACCGAAACTTCATGTTTTTAGCAATCGACTAGAATTCAACCGTCAAAAAAAAGCTGCTTACATTTCTCCAAATTCTTTAACTTATTTTCTATGTATTGTTTTTGTCGACGGAGATACGAAAATATATTAAATCATTACATATAGCAATATCCAATCACAAAAAACAGTGTGCTACATTTTGTTTACAATAAACACACATACATATACATACATACATGAATACATATATACATATATATATAACGAGAGTGGTATTTATACATGATTTTTCTATTAAAAGAATATATACAAGAATCACTATACGAATGCATCTCATGCATGGTGATGCACAAAATGTCACATATAATATTCTTATCCTGATGACAATAGATATTTATCCCAATTTCACTATGAAAGATGCAACATTTTTAAAATTTAAGGTTTAAAGCGATAAGTGAAACTAGTATCCTGTAGTATATTTAGAGTGAAAAGGTATAGAAACACGACTATTCTTTGTCCAATCACAGTATTATTTGATTATACACATATAGAAAATAGAAAATTAAAAATGATATTGTCATAACACAAAATCACCTAGCGAAATTACAAATAGAAATCTTATGGGCCTCCAAAAATCCTTCGAATAGCATTTTTGGATTTTGGTTGCAACTGCTGAAAGTCATTGAACATGTAGATCTTCAAAAGAGCTTCAATAAAATATATCATGGGGATCGTAACCATAGTTTAAAAAAAACCACAATGATACTCGCCTCGAGGAGTGCTTCGAGGAAATGGAAGATAAAACACTTTGAGACTTTCCCCAAAAGGATTTTTACCTCAAAGACTTACGCCTCAATAGGCAACTTGAGGCATACGATGCATAAAAAGTGTACACCTCACACGCATCAGATGCCGAGGAAAGCAACTCAAATTGTGCTCTTATTGTAAATATTGACACTAACAGAAGTTATTAAACTTCAATTATTTAATAGAGAACAAAAAAGATTAAATTTTAAGAAAATGAAATGTATTGTTTTTTACCTTTTCAATATTGACATTATTAAGTAGGGTTGTTTTGAAACAACGATTGAGGGCAACGTAATGGATTCTTTTATTATTATTTTAAAAAAATGAATAGACATCACTGAATCTCCGAATAAATTTTGCGAATTGATTTGGATTGGTAGAAAGAAAAATAAATAATATAACTTACATTATTTTTTATTGTTTGTAATTGAGATCGATTCCACTAGAATAGATCGAAGATCATTTTCAAAATCTAGAAAAAAATTGATGACAAATTGAAGAGAGAAAAAAATACATGTCATTGGGAGCAAAAAAGTGAATACAAATTCTTCAAAAAAAGATTGAATCATATATGTGTGTGCGTTATCAAGTGCTTAAATTTATTTTCATAATTTTATAAATGAATAATATAGAATCATTAGGACCGAACTCTTTGAAGTGAAGTGTTTATGTTGTTATATATTTACAGTTTTTATTAATTGTTAACTTTAATGTATTAATCAAAGATTAATAATAACAAAGGAATAATAACTTAAACCTCAATGTTTGCCTCCAAAAAAATTAGCCCCAACGTTTGAGGCTTACGCCATGCATCGCGAGAAAGATAACACCTCGTGTACACTTTTCGCATTTTAAAACTTTGATCATGACGCCGAGTAAAAAAAAATTATGTAATTTTGAAGAGAAGCACGTGATCACATACTTGATCGTAAGCATGAAGAAAGATTGGTCGCTAATACTAAAGGACTCGATTGGTTTGACGCAAGACAACTAATCGCACCAACATCCCAACCACCCCTTGTGATTGATTATCGTCAATTGCAAGCCACTACCTGACTGTCTCTCACGTTCAATTAGCATCAACCGCACTTCAGGACCGGTCAAATCTTGACTGATTCCTACTCCAGCTTTTGTGGATCCCATCCGGTTCAAATATGAATGCTTTTTTTTTTTTACACTTTTGAGATATTATCATCTTAAAACATGGGGCCAATAGGCTACCTAACTCAACTATAAATTCGTGAAAGCACACTACATGAAGGGACTTTTGCTCGGTCATTCCTCTTCCCTGAAGGCACTTGCCACCCTTATCTCCAGTGCTTTTCCAATAACTATTGTATTCAAATCATATAATTCCATGCAAAATAAAATTATAAAGTGCACGAAGATCACATCGATCAAACCACTATAAAAGTACCAAGTGTCATTTATTTTCATGCATTTTTATAATATATTGCTCTATGTTCTATGGATATGTTCTAATGTATTGCTTATAAAAATGAATTCATTTGAATGATCCTTATGATTATGGAAACGTAGATTTGCTCATCATTCGGAGAATGAATCTCTACAAAAATAACTATAACAGTTTGCACCAAGTTTGACGCAACTAGATAACAAAAATACAACAAAATAGTTTTCTTATATTTTTCAAATTGTTTGTCCCTGCTATTTGCATTATTGGGGGGATGACGTCTAACCATTAATTTAAATTAAAAACTCAAAGTTTGCAATAAATCATTATGGAGGTAGATCAAAATTAAAAAATAGAAAATGGGATGAGAAAGCAGGTTATAAACATTTGGAGTTTTCAACCCTATATATACATGTACAATTAGTGATCATGCATATAAGCTACATATACACTTGCATTAGCCATATATGTTATATGCCATATAATTATCTCAAATTATGCAGTTGGTGCATGCTACCACAGAAAGAACAAATTTGAATTTTGACGCAAAATAATCGATATTAAAACATTTACAATCAACGAAGAATGCATATCTGTATTTTAAAATGGTTACATTTAGTAAGAAAAATGCATGTTGGCATATTCAAACAGTTACAATCAGCAAAAGAATGCACATGACCAGTATAAAGATGTGTGTCTATTGTGGTATGCTGTTTATATTTTGAGGTAGATAACTTACATCTTTTGGCAGCACAAATCCATCAGGGACAGTAAAACATTTTCGGATGCAATATTTCTCCCATATCTCTAGTCTTTTATCAAGCACGGGCTGTATCACTTGACGGATCATAGTAAAAACCCCCTACAATGCAGGAAACGCTGTAAATGTGAAATTTAGAGAGATATGGGATGATGATAGCAGCAAATGCCTAAATTATTTGCTTGATGCGAAACACGTGAGTATGTATCTAACGATGTCATGAAAGCAGATTGTATATCATAGATATGACATGACTAGAACAAAACAGTTTGCAAATTATATGCTTCAACAGTCTGTTGGCCTTTTTTTGGATGACCAAAAAAAGCATCATACACAATGAATCATCACACAAATACTCGATAACACTATAACATAGTTAATTGCACTCTTCATGCTTATATAAGAATAAAGAAGTACCAATTACTTGTATATTTTGTATTACTCGCAGACTACTCTTAAAATTCGCAACCATTCCCCTCCATAGGTATAATTAGGGGTGTTACAGTTGCGACCACAGTTATTACCACCAACCATAGCTGTAACCATTGTTAACAGCTATTATTTTTTTCTATTGCAGTTAATAGTTGCATTTCTGAACTTTAAACTTTTTATTCGTATGTGATCAATTATATACATTATTGTTGATGAATAAACCATATATGCACATATTATTAGTGCATGAAAGCCGTGTATCATTACTTACAAGTTATTTGCCTAACTTATTTTACTAAATTACATACTTTGCTGTGAAATGCAACATAAAAAAATCATGCACGGTTGGATATTTTATAAAACCTTTAACTGTTACCATAACTGTTACTATACTAGACGGTAACATACAAACGTTTGAGCAGTTGCCATTGGATGCTAAATTGTAAATTGATCCTACAAACTGGATACTTATAAAACCCTAATCCGACCCAAAAACAAATAACTAACAGAAGAACTTACTTACTCTTGCTAAATCATCAGATCTCGAGCTAGTAGACTCTTCAGAAATTCCAACAATCTCCTTAGATTTCCTAAATAAAAAGATTGCGATGAAAGTTTGTGTAAAAGATGTTTTGCTGAAATTCGAGTTAGTAGAGAGGATAAAATTACTGAATAGCGAAATCAAATGAACCATCGACAAGGTCATCGATAGTGTTGAGGGTTTCGTTGATGAATCTCTGTGGATTCAGATTGTAGGCATCGAACACTGCCTCGCTCTCGCTTCCTTCCATTAACTTTTATTTTATTTTATTTTGAAAACTCAAATAAGACACTGGGTACGTTTGTCCTGAGTTAATGATCGAAGTTATCAGCAGTTAAGTTGGTGTCGGAATCAGTGTTCGGATGTTCTAGACAGAGACAAGGCTCAAGTCATTTACCGTAACTGTCCTCCTTTTCTAAATTTATTTCATTTCCTTCTGGAAAATATTTTACTCCTTCTAAAAACTATTTTCTACGGGTTTTTTTTTTTTTTTGAATTTCTTTTTTCTCTTCTGATTCTCTTATTTCTAAATTTAAAAATGGTCGCTGCGGCATATATTACAAAGATTATGAGTTATGGACATATACCTTAAGAATGCATGTTAAAGTCGTCAAAATTATTCAAATACTCCCTTCATTTCATTAATTTTTTTTTTAAAATGAAAATGTAATATATATATATATATATATATATATATATATATATATATAAAAGAAAATTGAAAGGGCCCTTAATAGATCATTGACATCAAAGCGAGATTCGACATATACAATGTAGTTGATAACTGTAAACACAAAGATTCTTTAAACTTGTGCACCTAAGTTTGAAAATTTTGAAGAATTTCAAAAACTACAGTCTAGGAATTTTATTAACATTTGAAGTATGATTTTGCTTTTGGATAATTTGTGAAGAAAAAGAGATAAATAAAGTGGGTTTTATTTACTATACTGGTTCTCAAATCAGAGAGAAAAAATGACGAGGATGACTGTAGTTATTTCTTCTATATCTCTTAAACAATTCAATTCCCATAATAAACATTTGAAAAATTGAAATGGTTGTTGATTAATACGAATACAAAAGGTTAGAAAATGTAAAGACTTTTAGTTTATTGTGGTCATCCGGCAATCCTCCACTAACTATAATGAAACTCAAAGAAAAACATCATGGATAAAGGGAAAAAAATTATATGTGCAAGTTTCCTGGAGCATGAAAATCGATGATTTTGTTTGATGATAACAAAAGTATATTTGATTTAATATTGTTAGTTGAGTATGATGCAGATATGGATTATACAGTGACCGTCAGTCATATCCTAGTGGTTAGGCAGTTTGACTTGACCAACAGTCATATCTTAGTGGTTAGGCACTCTGATTTTGGTACGAAAGGTTACAGGTTCAAAACTTGCATAGCGTAATTCGAACCACTGGATATATATTGATTTGTAGTATGTTATATACTACCTAAAGCTTATAGTACTAATATGTACTACCATCTAAGTATCCAATTTTTTTAAATTGGGTTATACAGTGATGCAAAGCGCATGTGGTACAACAAAAGTGATTTCTTAAAATAAAACTTGTATGAAATTTTTTTAATAATGGAAAAAAGGTAAAAAAAATTATATACATCATCGTATACAAAAAAAAATTCATTTCAATATGAATAATTTTTTTCTCAATGAATATTCATAATTATACAAGATGGGATGTGTTATCAAATTTCCAACCAACCTCGGAATTATGATTAGAGATAGATATTAACAAAAGTAATTCACTAATACCATAGCAGGAAATATGAAATGAAGAGTTATGAACTATATATAATGCATGAAAAGTAAACGGCGAAAGATGTATAGTTTCGGTTTTGACAGAGATCTAGGTCCACTGAGTTACCAGTTTTTATTGTTTGATACCTTTGGTTAAAAGAGATTTATTATAAGGGCTTTGACCTATGTTATATTGCATATAAGATTGGAAAAAACGATCCTTTTACAAATGATGTGAATCTCTATTTATAGTTGTTCAAATCATGCTTCGAGGGGCTCAGATTGAAGCTTTGGACCATGGATTCTCCTCATGACCATTAATTATGAAACGCGGTTCAAATGTTAGCCAGCTAAGACGCTAAATGGAGAGAACGGTTCAAATGAAGGCCCATTGGTTAGTCGTACCATGGTGTGCTTATGTTAGAAAGGTAACATCGGGTAGAGCTGTTAATGAACAATTACGTCGCTGCCATGTGGACTGCGAGATACAAAGGATTGTTGATACACGGTGATGTTTTTGCTAACAATGTTATTTTATGATGATCTTGCCAAGGGAACAATATGGAATTGTTGTTTCATTACATAGAGGCGGTCATACGCTTTTATCAAATGTTTGCCGAGTTGTGACAAGGTAAGACGTGCAAAGAAGTTGGATGAGCGAGGGAGTGATGGGCAAGGAAAAACAAGTAGTGCGGACGAGGATGCGAAAGATGGGGCTCTCATGCCACCATCTGATCAGCTAATGATGGTACGAGACACAGTTGTTCAGGAGGCCTTAGACATTCTATTGATAGTGAGGATTTGATGGGACGACGCCCGGATGAAAGAAATAGAGAGGCGACCATGTCTTTCAAGGTCGAGCCATCGAAAGCGCACATGCAATTTGGGCCAGATTTGAACTAGGTCGTGAGGCATGTTACCAGCTCATTTTGTCGAGCCCTTAATTAGGGGACCACCCATCTGGTCTTTTGCAAGAAATATGAGTCGCCCCAAGTTCGCTTCTACGGGCAAAGACAGACATGTCTTTATGTATAATGTTGTTGGAACTGGACCAGCACGCACCGTGATAAATGGGTAAATTTCAAAAAATTATTCCTTTTGAATCTTATTGGGCCTATGAAGTCTAAAATTATTTGTAATAATCTCAATATTTTATTTATTTATAATAAAATCTTATTATATTAATGTTATGTACATAATATATAGAATAACATGTGTATCTTATAAACATATATGAATACGTGCACGCGCAACATACATGGTGTACATTGTTTGACATGCAAGTGTATAAGTGTTGAGAATTTACACCACAACAGACACGTTAAACCCTTATATGCACGTGTCATTAAAATATGTGTGTGTGATTATATATATATAATTATTTATTTATATATATATATATCAAAAAATAGTATTTGAAATATACATAAGTATATGTAATATACTTATGTATATATATAGTTAATATTATTATAATATAAAGTAATTGTATATTTAATACAAATAACTACAAGTTCTAAAGCAAATTTAAAATTCAAATTCCAAATCATACTCTAAGTCCGCTTAGCTAATATCTAGTAAATTCAAATTTAAACTAAAATTTAATTTTAAATATAAATACGTATGTATGTATGTATGTATGTATATGTATGTATGCATATGTATGTATGTATTTCAAAACTTGGAAAAGCAAGTTTTTCGTTTTTTATATATATAATTATATAGATCCACCTAGAAGTAATGTCTAAGAATTTTAAATATAACAAAACAAATAAACATTAATGTAAATAAAAAAATATGATATACATATACATATGCATATATACACACACATTAAGTCAAAAATAATAATATATATATTCATTTAAATATCACGGTTTAAAAAAGTACTTTTTATTTTAATTTTCGTACAGAAATCATTAAAGAAATTAAATTTATTTTTGAAACCTTAAACAAACATGCACAAATTTTATTAAATACATATTACATACATTTTATTGATACATAAATATTTTAAAAGTTATATTTTATTTTTAAAACAAATTGTATAATATATTACACGGTTTTAAAAAATCGAAAACATATTATGTATACATGTTGATAAAATTTATATGTATATTTCATGTAACATATGTATTAATCAAACTAGGAATAAAAATTATAAGATGTTTTATATTATTTGTGGAATTAAAATATATTTTTTTATCTTTGTCGAATGGTATATACAATTATGTATATACAAAAGAATTATTTAACACGCATATATACAATCGTATTCATTCTATGTTAACGGCACAAGCATATATGAACTCGTGATAATATACACATAAATAAAGCAGCATGATGGCATGATAGAAACACACGCGCGCACACACTTATATGTGTATGTATGTACATACATACACACACAGAGATATATATAATATAATCAAATTAGGATCAGAAATTATAAAAAAAATTATATTATTTGTGAAATCAAAATAATTTTTTATCTTTTTCGAATGGTATATACAATTATATATATACGAAAAAAAATATTTAGCACACATATATACAATCTTATTCATTCTATGTTAACGACACAAGCATATATGAACTCGTGATAATATACACATAAATAAAGCAACATGATGGCATCACACACATATGTATATACACACACATACACACACACATATACATACATGGGTATACATGTATATATAATATAAATTGGATTATTACCTTGTCCAAAGCCTATATGAAACACTTTAAGATGTTGAATATGTTCGCTCCTTGAATCGGTATCCAAGCCTTCAGATGGAGCTACCAATCTAAATATAACAATTCCAATCTTCGAATTTAATTTTAATTTGTGTATTTGGAAGCTTGAAAATAAGGAGGATGCCTAGAGTAAAGATCAGCCAAATTAGGTCTTTGGAGTAGCAAAAGAAAGTAAAGTGAAGTGGGGGTTAGAGATGAATAAATAGGCAAGATCCTAAGGGGTTAAAAGGGGATCTAGATCCACCTCTTGCTCTTACCAAATCACCTCGTTTTGAATCAAAATTCCACCTCACTTCTCCCTGATATGGCTGGCCACCCTAGGCTTCTATATGAGTCTCCAAAGTGCTTCAAGCTTGATTAATAAAATTGCATTTAAATCTAATTCAAATGCACATCGATATCGTATATCGATACGTTTGTTTATAATTATTATAAACACACTATTTAATATTGATATTGATCAAAAAATTAAATAAAATTTTATAATTAATATTTCACAAATATTAATTTATTTAGTTAATTTATAATAATTTTAATTAATTAAATCAGGTGGTAGTACGAGTATTCAACATTTTGGTTATGTGACTTATAGTTGTAAACTCGGCCGGTAATTAATATCGAACAACTCAAATATTAGCGTTCACACATCACTTAGAAGGTGGTGTGATATTATGGCCAAATTTATTGATGACATAGTTTTGGTAAAATCAAATTTTACTTTAATTAAGCGTTATCCGGTAGTGACAATTATTTACAACAATTATCTTCATCAAAAATATACCACATTATGCCATATGGAATTTGGTAATGGTTAAAATTCCAATACCGTCCATATTCAATTTTATAGTCCAAACAAAAGTTCTTGGTTCAATAATAGCAATTATTATTAACCGACTACTTTGGCTAGAGATTTTGATTTGAGTTGACTTTAGTTGACTGCGATACTAACCTTATATAATTAAGGAGGCAAATCCTCTCTTGGATAGTGTTTTACTTCCAATACTTCCACTCGACCAAACTATAGTCATTCAATAAATGTCGTGCCACGATTTAACTATAATGAAAGCGAAGATTCCACATTGAAGATCAACAATCTTCTCAAGTCAGGAGAATTGTGTAATATTCCCACATCGATATTTTTTGTTTTATCTTAATTATATTAACCAATAGAAAACTATTAAGTGAGTCATTCCCGTTATCTAATAATTATTAGTATGTAACTTCCAAGTGCCTCCAGCAGTCACGAATAATACACTGCCCAACATTTGGAGAGCGCTACAAATTATAGTTTCAACGGATGCATCAATTTCCAGTCTCGATACATGTTGACCATTTAAAACGGTTGTGTTTATTAAATCATGATAAAATGCCCATGATTACAACATTTGTAATTATTATCACAAACACACCATTTTTGTATTTTCTATTAATTATACTTAAATTAAAGAATTAATTAAATTTTCACATTATAAATACATAACAAAAAGGAAATACCTTTATTAAGAAGAGAATTAATTACATAATTAATAATTTACAATAAATTACAAAATTTCCCCAAGAGCATGCCCCTAACTCTGTCAATCTTCCACTTGCACGTAGGTCTAAATATGGAATCTCAATTTCATTCCTTCGATTAGCTTCTCGAGAACCAACAGAGCCAGGCCCTTCGTGAATGGATCTGCAATGTTGCCCTTGGTATCTACCATTTGTATCAGAGCCTCTTTCTTCTTAACTAATTCTCTGATGAGGTGGAACTTTTGAAGAATATATCGGGATTTCTTATGTGCACTTAGCTCCTTTTTGATCTATACAGCCGAATTATCGTCATGGAACAATGTCATTGGATTATTTGTGTCAGGAATCACTTCGAGCTCACTTAAAAACTTGCACATCTAGTTTGCTTCTCTTGCTGCTTTATTGAGGGTAATGTACTCGAACTTCATCATGGAATCGGCTATTGTTTCCTATTTGGAAGTTTCCCAACTGATTGCCCCATTGTTAATAGTAAAAACATATGCGACACTGATTTAATATTGTTGATATCACTTTAAAAGATAGAGTCGGTATACCCCTTCATAAGGAGGTCTACATCCCCATATATTAGGAATAAGTCTCTAGTATTTCTTAAATATTTTAGTATACATTTTACTGCCATCTAATGTTTTTCTCCAGGATTAGATTGGTATCGGATTATGTAACATAATGTATATGCCACATCCGCTCTAGTACATAGTACAACATACATTATGAAACTGATCGCCAAAGCATTCTATACCCTCTTCATACGCTCTTTCTTCTCATCAGTCTGAGGAGCATCCTATTTAGAAAGGGCGATCCTAGATTGCGTTGAAACATTTCCACGTGCATAGAATTCTCCATACCGAACCTTTTTAGTATGGTACCTATGTACAGGGATTAGGACATTTCCAACAGCCTCTTATATATATATATATGTATATGTATGTATGTATGTATGCCTAATTTATGGGCAGCTTCTCCCAAATCTTTACAGAGAAATTCTTGGAAATCCAAGTTTTTATAACATCCCATCTCTATACACATGCTATCAAAGAGAATTACTACGTAATTATGTCTGATAATATATAGAATGATGCAATGTGGGTGTTTGCACGTGAATATTCCTATAGGCTGACATTGGTATGTATTTAAACCATCCAAATAAAACTCACATATACGTACTCGGTATCGGCACAAAGTAATAAACATTTGTTTCTAGGGCAGAACAATGCATAAATAATGGTATCACATATAAATAAAGCTCATCGTACTCTAACAGAAGCAAATAATGTATATTACACATTTTAGCACTCACATAATATTCCAATTTAATTTTTATATGTCAAACCATTTAATCAAAAAATACAACTATATCAATTTCTAATGTATATATATACATAAATGTATTGACTTGGCACATCTGTCACCTCATACCCAAAAGCATATCAACTAAAACCTACAAATAATCCTCAGTCTAACACGAGGATTATCCAATAAAAAATCCTCAAATCGGACTTATTTCTAACTGTGAATTCATAGACAATAATAAAACTTTATAACATTCTCCATAACACAAGAAGCCGCAATGTAAACCAAAGTCATATTTCAGAGATTAAAATAATCTTGAACACTGGGAAATAGTGGAAATATTCCATTTGAAGACCAATTATAATCATTGAACTCTTGTAATCGATTTTCAACAAGAACAAGATATTTTTACCTCTATAAATCCGCTATTTAGGGGATCAAAACATAATATTTTTAGATGAAAATTTACATATTTTTCTAAATTGAGTTGAGAATAACTTATCGAATTTTTTTTATTTTTTTAATTTAATACAATTCACTACGAATTTCAGACCAAAATGCATTCTCTGCCTAAACCTACTTCAAAAAGCTTGCTGTAAAAACCATATTTAGCACAACAAAACTTAATAAAAATCCTTGAAATTTGGAACAGAGGTGTTAGAACATGTCTTGAACGCATAAAAAATTGGGAATTTTTGAAATTTATATAAATTAAATAAAATATTTATAGTGAAGATGGTTTAAGATCACATAATTTTTAAACACACATAAACATTGACAATGTTATCACCAATCAAATTAGCAACCATATAACCACTAGATATTTATACTATATAGAGTTGCAAGTCCACGAAACTCACCCAAAATTTTTGAAGCCATGCCAATCTGTTTCACTACCCGAAATCACACACTTTGAGAAAGCTTGTTCTCCATTGTTTAGTGATCAGAAAATGAACCTTAATCTAATAATTCTTTAACCATCCAAATTGATGAAAATTGAACTTTGACAACATTTAGTGGTATAAATAGGTGTTGATAAATTCTTTGTAAATTTTCATCAATTTTTGACATTTATTTGATTTTTGATGAATTTTGGAAGAAGAGAGGGATTGGAGATTCATAATTGGGTTTTTTGGAAGCTAAAGGAGAAATGAACATATGAGAGAAGCTTTCATAAACATGAAAAGGAGCATTCTAGACTTGGAAATGTGTAGATGCATGAGAGGTGGGTCCCAGGCTTCATGTTGGGCATAAAAGCTTTTATTTCCTTTATTATTTCATTTTTTTTCATTAGTTATACTGTTTACCACTCGATTACTTTTTACTAAAATTATAAAACAGACTTTCAGGGGTTATTTCATCATATTTCTTATTAATTAAGTTCAACTATCAATTGATTATACATTAAAATTTAAAATTTATAGTCCTCAAAATCTTGGCCCATTACACTTTCGTTGATTGTAATAATCAAACGTTGTTGCCACTTAACAGTAGATCATCACGTATAATAATAATAACATGATAGCATTTCCATGTTATTTTTAGTATACGCAGGATTCCTCTGCGTTTTGAGAAGAAAAACTAAATTGTTTGATCTATTTTTAAAAACATTTATTCCAACTTCTTGAGGCTTGTTTAAGTCCATAAATGGACTTTAACAATTTGCAAGTTTTCCCCTTATTCCCTCTGACCTCATGTAACGACATGCAAATCCGTACCCATAGAGTCGACTCTATTCTCCCTCAATATACTCGAGATGTACGGAAATACGAATCATTTGGGTTAAAGAAGAAGAGGTAGGTAGAAGAAGAAAATAGAAAACAACATTAGAATCTAACCATCGCAGCGGAATAAAATATAATAAATAATAAATGATCTTTACACAAAAACAAATATATCTGTTTATACATTACATCATTAGAGTACAACATTAGAGTTCAATACAATCAACAACACATCTCAGGACGGTTATAATATCTAGTCCTTCCAAAACCGAATACACATCAGAAAATTTCATACAAGTATGGAAGTATGTATCGCATCCAGCTCCACAGCATCATTTTCTGTAATCTAGAATACTCGGTCTGACCCGAGCATTATAGTGAAATAACACCCGAGTCAGTCTGGAATACTAGCGTGAGAAAACCACACTCAATTGGATTATTAAAGTTTCAAAATCCTTTGAAATCAAAAGCATCTCGTAAGACCACGCCACAAATAACCATGTCGAGTTTTTACCGTACGATAGCCAAAACACTTTTTATTTAAATCCTCTGATATTATAATAGGGTCTATTTACAAATACTTATTAAAATAGTCGAAATTGTTACATTCATTAAATTCCAGCTACTAGCCACAATCGTGGGTAATACAATCAAAACCGTAAAAGGCACGTAGGGATAATGGATTTTCAACTAATGACTAGGCATTGGGGTAACACCTGTCACACAGTACGTGGCCTAAATCACCGTACCGAGGATCCACCCCAAATCCCCTACAACACAAGACCGGGACCACCCCTTACTAGATAATCCCGAGTAAGCGCGGTTGGGATCAGCAACAACACCACTAAGCCGAATAAAAGGGACATCTAGACAGGGATGACCTCACTTTAATGGGTGCTATCCACTTAGTCTTGCTGCATATCCCCTGATTTTCAGTCATTCTCGGTTGGTGAGGCTCGAGGCTAAGCGTTACCTTTTAGAATATATCACTTGGAATGCTCACCGTCCACCTGACGATGTTTTGAAAGCATCCATCCATACAAGTCCGTCCCGGGTTTGAACGGAACCGAAGGCACTACTCCTACTACATCCATTTTGGAATCATCCTCAGAATTAATAGCGACTAGCCCTTGCACTTCACTGCTCCATCTTCGACTCCGAACTCGTTTTTCTAGGAAAACGTACAAACCGAATGGAAGTGATTTTCGAGAATCTAATCCTGATCCCGGTCTCTTCGAAACGATCAACGCATTGGCCAATATTGATAGTCGGTTATTTAACTATCAATTAACATCCACAAACATCCATCAAACATAAATAATCTCCCAAATTATTTATTAACCTCAAAATATCTTCGCAAGTTATATTTCCATTTTCGACCCTTTTGAAAACAGTTTTCAAACCACACTCTTCTCATGGGATAAATTCCCAACTATTTATTTCCACTGAAAACACCTAGTACAAAGCTTTAGATTTTAAAATAATTTAAAAACACTTTATTATAAAATATACTTTAAAACTTTAAATTAAAAATTACTTTAATACTTATTCAAAATATATACTTTAAGAATATTTAAAATAAAACTAATTTGTATAATATAAAACTGAATTTCTAACTTTTAAAACATAATACCAAGCCATCTTTGAATAATTACTGCTATAATAGATTAAAAGAAAATACATGCTTTAGAATTTAAACATTTAAAAATAATAAGTTTTCTAAACATACTTTTTAAACAACTTAAAGCTTTTTACTTATACTTAAAATTTGTTTGAAACGTACTTGGCTATTCAGGGAAATACGCTTTCCCTCCACATCTTTTAAAAATAAATCACTATATATTTCTAAACAAATTTACCCATTCCTTTAATAAATTCCCATCGTGAATTTATTCTTCCAAATATCCACTGATATATTACTTTACTTTTATAAATCCAGTTTATAAATTTCATAGTCACATTCTCCTTTAAATTTCCAAATACAAACACTTAAATCAATTTCCAAATTAATTTCCAATTTACTCCATTTTGAAATAAACTCCTTTACTTACTCATTTATTTCAAAATCCATTGACTTCAAATTTATTTCTTCATTATGATTTAAAAAAATTTAACTGAAAATACTAATTTCATATTTCCTAAATTCCTTCTTTATCCTTTTACATCCAAACCTTGAATTTTAAAATAAATTCTTTATTTCTTGATATAACATCACTTAAGTTTAAAATTCATTATTTCTCTGTTTAGCCAAAATCCCTTTATTTTATACCCGGAATTTATTAGGATTTAAAAAATCACTTTTATTCCTTTCCAATTAATTCTTTTTATATTCGAATTCTCTATTATTATTTCACTTAAAAATTTACTTTTATATTTCTTTCAAAAATCCAATTCTATATATATTTTAATGACTCAGTGTACCTAAATATTAAATCAAACAATGGTATCCAATATTCCAATTATCAATATAATTCATCACAGGATAACAAATAATTATATCACAGAATATTAAACAATCTAGATAAATTTGAGGAATCCAGTTGGATCCCTCAAACCCGTTTCCTTGCATCCATAGATGTTAGCATAATACCAATTCCACTTCGAGGTGGAATATCGCGGTATGTGGGATTAATATAATATCATCTCTATTATGCGGCACACAGGGTCTCATCCGTTATATAATGCGGAAAATCAATCACTCCAATATATACTATATACTACTATATAATATAGCATATCAAATCAATTCAATCATTGAACCAATTGTTTAAATTTAACCATTTAAATTTAAATAGCAATCCAGAAGGGTGAAATCAACTCACCTCTGATTTTTGATTGCGATCCACTCCAATCTTGCCTGGTTTCATGGTTTTTGACCTTGTATACATCATATGGTTATTATTATTTTAAATAATCGAATAGTCAAATTACAAGTTTATTAATTCAATTTTAAACTAATTTTCCTTTAAAAACCCTTTCGTAACTTAAAATAATTAAATAGGTTAAAAATTAACCAGCTAGTAAATTCAAAATGTATATATGTATACTTAATATTTTTCTTTTGAAACTACATTTATATACTTATAAAAAATAAATTTATATAGATTCAAAAAAAATCTAATTTTCTTTTATTATATAAACTCCTCATACTTAAAGTTCCTGCCTTTTTTCCAAAACCTTATCTACAATAGATATTTCTATTTATATCATACCTTCATTTACTGTTAATTTAATTTTTTTACTTTACTGAATATATACAACGTACACAAATACTTATATTTTTAATTAAAATGAAAATATCGAATACCTCACTGTAAAATTTTCTTCCTGTAAATATCAAAGTAGAAATTTTCTACACTATAAAAACTTATTGTTTTTTAATACCTAGATATTAAAAATCCATTTTCAGTGTAAAAATATTTATTAACAAAACGATAACTCGCTGCCACTCCCCCGAGCCAGTGTCGCCGAGCATGCACTGGAACGAACCAAACCCCCAATCCCGATCCACGTCGACCATCATCACGTGCCTCAGTTGCTACCCTCCTCAATCACCGCAATGTGGCGGTCGACCCTTCAAAAACTTGCACACTGACAGAGTCGCGACCACTCAGCGCTTCTCCAACAACGCCGACCTGCCGAACATCCCATGGCTACGATATCCAATCTCGCTTCTTCCCTCTCTCGCATGCGCTACTGCCGCCGCTTGCGATCTACAACAAGGTCTGGAACTCGAATCGAATTCGATCGTGACAAAGTCGCGTTTCTCTTTTTTTTTTCATTTGATGTTTGAAAAGGGGAATTGACTGGATTTGATTTTCGTTCGTTCTTTTAAAACAAAAGTAAGCTCGGGTTTCCTTTTAATCTACTGCTTCGCGTTTATTTTAGATTTCATTGCGCCATTTTTCTTCGTTTGCGATTTCGCTCGATTTGATTCAGAATTGTAAGGAGGAGGCGTGATTTAAAACGAAGAGAAAGAGCGATGTCGGACTGAAAGGGAGCAAGTGTCTGGCTTCCTAGGTCGGCTAGGATGGCTTGCACAGGTATAGGATGGAGGTTGAGATGAAGGGATGATGGGAAAGAATTTCAACTGAAGTTGACTAGTCAAACAAAACAAGTATATTTGAATTTAAATCATCTCGATAAATGCAACTCAAAATCTCGATCTCCTATCGCGGCATGCCGCCAGGCCTCTATAATGTTAAACTCATATTCTTAACGCAATGGAAAAGGTTTCGAGTCCTAATTCGATCGTATGGAGAAGATAGCTTTTTGAACCCAGTTATTTTATTAAATTTCGATTTAATTATTAGCGCGTTTACTTATCGTACAACCAAACGGTCACTCCAAACACTATGAAAATTAAAATCCGATAATAATACAATATTACGGATCTAATGGAACTGGTTTTGTCAAAATCCGAGACTGTGTCTCGGAAGGCTATTCTTAAACGTCAATTTAAACGATATATTTTCAAAACTTAACAAAACACCTCCATATTCAATTTTAACACTTTTACTATTTTCGGTACTATCAATATAAATTTTACAAGCCTTCAAATTATTGTTAACAGGCTTAAAACTGAAGATTCAATAATTTACCCAATTTTAGTTTATTAAATCCAATAAATTAATTGCAAAATAATAATAATATTTGAATTCAAGTTAAAAATTAACTTTTAAATATTTAAAATCAATTAAATATTCCAATTTCAAACATACACAAATTCCGGTTCATCACACCTCATAACCCTCGGGTTGTGACATATATGCATTCTCTTCTAAATCATCATTTAGAAACGCTGTCTTTACATCCATTCGCCATATTTCATAGTCGTGGAAGGTAGCAAGATCTAGCATTATCTAAATGGACTTAAGCATGGGTACGTACAGGCGAAAACGTCTCATCATAATCAATACCTTAAATTTAACGAAATCCTTTTACAACTGGCCTTGCCTTATAAATCTCCATTTATCCATATGCATTTGACTTTTTCTTAAAAATCCATTTGTAGCCAATGGGTTTTATCCCTTCGGGTATGTCAGACAGGGTCGGTACTTTGTTTTCATACATGGAATCCATTTTCGATTTCTTTGCTCTAAGTCAAAGTGTAGAGTCTTTACTCTGTAGTGCTTGTTTGAACGGTAGAGGAGTGTCATCATCTAAGACATGGTCCTCCTTCTCGCCATCCATGAGAAAACCATGATATCTCTCAAGCCACGAGATTCCCTACTAGACATTTTAATATGTTACGTGTTTTCGTATACGGGTAAACTTTGGTTCTCCCATTGATTTAACCTTCGTGTTAGTTTCTCGAATCTCATCCAAGTCTACAACTTCGCTATTAATTTCTTCTGATAGAAATTTATTTTCTAAAAAGATAACGTGTATGGAAACAATTACTTTTTATTCCTCTATGTTATAAGAAATATATCCCATAGAATTCTTGGGATATCCTGTAAACTTACACAAAGTTGATCTTGCCTCAAGCTTATTGGGACCGACGTTCTCAACGTAGGATGGACAACCTCACATCTTGAAATAATTGAAGTGTTCTTCACATTCCACATCTCATATGGAATCATATGCATAGATTCAGTGGGTGACGAATTCAACATATGTGCAGCGGTTTCTAGCACATATCCCTAACACGGTAGAGGTAACACAGCCTTGCTCATGGAACGAACCATATCTAATACAGTTCGGTTCCTTCGCTCTAAAACATCGATGTATTGTAGAGTATATGGTGGAGTAACCTGAGAAAAAATCTCATTATCTTTTAAGTACTATTATAGTCCTTATCCAGCATACTCACCTCCTCGGTCGGGTCAAAGTGTTTTATTCTTTCGGTTTGTCTAATTCTCAACCTCATTCTTATATTCAATAAATTTCTCATAAAATTGGATTTTTTTCTTCATAATTACACATATCCTAGTTTCAAGAAATCATCGGTAAAGGTTACAAAATAAGAACTGTTATCCATTGTAATTATAAGCATTGGGCCACATATATCAGTATTTACGAGCCCCAAAAATTCATCAGTTCTTTCATTGCTCCCACTAAAGGGGGCTTGGTCATCTTACCTTTGAGACATAACTCTCACGTGTCAAATGATTTAGAATCTAATGATGGGAGAAAACCTTCAGTTCTCAATTTATGCAGTCTTTTCTCACTAACATGACATACCCTACAATGGCAAAGATAATTTTTATTTATGTCGTTATCGAAGAACTACTCACACAATTGACATAATTTGTATTAGTTACATAAATTCCATTATCTAAAATACCATCACATACTTTATCGTCATCTAAAATAATGTTCATAACATTGTTAGCACGATGAAAAACATAGCCAGTCTCAAAACAATCTAGACACGAAAATAATTCGATAAATAAAGTCTTTTACATAATACTAATTATTTAATATTAAAGCAAATCCACTTGGCAAACTCAAATGAAAATATCCAATTGCCATAGTATCTATAATAGACCCATCAACAAATTGAAGCTTCATTTCCCCCTTTGCCATGCGACACCAATTTCTAAGCCTTTGTAATGAATTATAGATGTAAGTTCTAGATCTAGTACCTAAAACCCAAGGTAATTTATTGACTGCAAAAAAATTTTAAACCATAAATATATTTGATGGAGCGACATAACCATTTTGCTTCTTCCCTATAATGATCTTCAAGTACTCTAAACAATTCCATTTCCAACGAACCTTCTTGTGATAATGGTGATATTCACCCTTATCCACAACAATAGTCTTCTTATTTTTCATGTCAACCCTTTTTCGCTTCTTCAACCCTTTCAAAGATGATGCATTCCTCTTAATAGCAAGTAAGACATCTTGGTCCTTGGATGAAGACTCGGCCGACCTCAACATTTTGTGGAGCTCTATGAGGCTTACATTTAACTGGTTCATATTATAATTTAATATGAATGGCTCATACTAGAAAGTAAGAGATCTAAGTATTAAGCCTACTTGCATTTCGTTGCTTATTACTATGTCTAACTGTGCAAGTCTATCAATATAGCCTTTCATCATTAGAACATAATCGTCCACTTTTGTCCCTTGGTCATTCTGGTATTGAATAGTTTCTTCAAAAGTTCGTACCTTATGGAACGTGGCTGTTCGCCAAAAAGAGCTTTGAGACTTTGAAAAATCTCATGGACATACATGCTTTCGTGCTGCCTCTACAATGGCTTGTCTAACATAGATAGCATGAAAACTTAGATGATCTCTAGGTCCAAACTCCTTTTCACATAAGCAAGCCTAAGTTCAGAGTCTGCATCATCAGTGGGTTGTTCTTTTGGAGGTATAGTCATCGACAATCAGAGACGTTCATATGTCAATGTTACCTTTATTGCCTTAACCAGTCAATGTAGTTAGGTCCTATGAGTTTGTCATTTTCATAAAATAGCTTGAGTATAGACTTTTTCTGCAAGTTTTAACTTAGTAAATTAGGACAATTTTATAATAGATGTTCTTAAAATATTTGTAAGGCTAAATTTTATCTTTCATTTTACTAATAAGATCCCACTAGTCATTATGTTTCTTCAAACTCTAAGTTGAAACGTATAAGTCTTACGACTTTATTAGCGAGTGTTAGGACTCATATACCTTGGGACTCTGACCTTGAGGAAAGCTTAACACCTAAGAAGTAAGAAAATGATCTATTACTATATACATGGCAAAGGACAGCTTTATATTAAAGATTTATAATCTTTAGTATATTTATTTAAAGTGATCAACTTATGAAATAATATATTTCTTATGAAATACCCTCGTGATTCAAGCGTCGGACACATCCGAAATCACGGTATATGTACTAAACGTATGAATTTATCCCTTAACTCTATTTAGGATTTCTTAATGTTCCACCTCTAATTTATACATTCATGTTATAAAAGTTTAAGCTTATTATATAACTTTATAATTTAATTAACTTATATAATAGTCTTTTGTATAATATTATATTAATTAAATCTTATTTAATTAATTAACATTTTAACTAATTTTATATTACTTAATTATAACTAACTATATCGAATACGTATTTATAATGCTTATAGTTATACATATATATCCTTATATATATATATATATATATGTATTTCATTATTTATCAATCAACTTTTAATTAATTTATTCAATTAAAATATTTTAATTAAATATTTTTAATTTTGGAAATTCTCATTGTACACATGCATGCACACTCTTACATTGTCTGCAAGTCAATGTAACATATATCATAATATATCCTATGTGTGTGTGTGTGTATCTAATTAATTAACTACTTAATTAATTTGTTTATTTTATTAATATTGCTAATATTACTGTTTTCGAAATTTATTTATTATATTTTCAAAAAACACTTTTGAAAAGTATACTATAACATGTATAATATGTTTCTTATTTTAAGCTTAAATTTAAATTTTAAAATTTTATTTTTAATTTCACAATCATTTTGAAAATTAACCCAAGTCCTAATTCAAATAGGTCCGTTTTTATTAAGGACAACTTTTTGGGCTTACTACTCATTTCGAGCTAGGCCAGTAGCCAACTAAGGCATCATACTTGATTACCAAATCCAACCACAGATACGACCTTTTTAGATACCCTACTAAATATGCAATCTTAATTAGTTAATCATAACATAACTAATTTAGACAGCATAGGCACTGGGCTCGGATACCCTTGTTGGAACTACCAGTAAGCAACGACGTAAATGAGTAAATTTGAAAAAATTTATTCCATTTGGATCTTATTGAGCCTATGAAGTCTATATTTATATAAATCTGTCCTAAATTTATAAAAATAATGTCAAAATTTTATTTATTTATAATAAAGTTTTATTATATTGATGCTATGTATATAATATATAAAATAATATGTGTATTATACACATATATTTGTGTACTTACACATGCAACATATATAGTGTACATAGTTTGACATCCCCGTATATAAGCGTTGAGATTTACACTGCAACGAGCATGTTTGTGACGTCCCACCTCTATACCCACTCTAGCCAAGAACACTACGGGGTAATGCCATCAACTAGCATGGAGAATAAGGCTGTTGAGGAGCGACCATCCACGTAATTGCTTTGTGCGAGCACCGATATGTCAGATAGTACAACATGCATCTGGTTTCAGGAGGAAATCCGACATACCAATACAAACTCAAAGCTACTACCCGGTGGCTATATATATTCTTCGGAAAAATATATAGAAATAAACATAACACAAATCAGTCACAGACATCCATATCATAAAGGCGGAAATAGATATGAATATATAACACATAAAAGTGTTCATCGGAGTAGTGGTCAGACAAGATCCACAATATCACAAAAGAATAGTTACAAGTGCTAGACAAAAGAATATGTATACATCAAGGAGTCTATATCTCAAAGGTATACAACAAAATAAACTACCAATCTAAGTAGTTAGCCAAAAGTCTGGATAATAATCCCAGATGAGGAGTCAAGTAGAAGCATATGTAACAACTCGGTCTGACCCGAGCATTATTTAATAAGAAAATAATAAACGGATCAGTCTAGCTATAAATATAAGATGAAATGATATAGAACAAGAGATATGACAAAAACGTATGATAACCATAAACCTATACTGTGATAAGTACGTAATTGAAAATCAACAAGAGATTAATCAATATCACAAGAATCTTCTCAAAGATCAAAAAGAATGTCATACTCTTTATTTTTATTCACCAAACCATAAATATTGACAATTATATCGATGTCAATCACGACACACAAACTCACCAATGCATAAATATTGATAAAACATATCAATGTAAATCACGAAAATTGGTGAAACACCAGTTTTAGAAATCATCAATGGAAATCCAGAAATCACAAAAAGGGGGAGGCCTATCACAAAACGGGAGCATGAAAACTCACCAACACGTGTATCACAAAATGGAACGCTATTCCATGGTTGCTAACCATTAATTTTTGAGCCAAATCTCCACAAAACGGCCCGAAGACCATGGGTCGCTACCCCACCAAATTGAGCCGAAGCTCCACAGAAACGGGGTTTAGTCTCCCTCGTAGACAAAGAGACATCATGCATTTGCTAGTCTAAGTCACAAAAATGATCATCAACGATCATCAAGAAGTGTCAATTACAGTAAGCTAGTAAATATATAAGCTTAGACTCATGTCCCATAACCACTAGCTTAACTTAAATATTTACGAACAAATTGTAGATCTCCACTCGAAAATTATCACAAGAGATTCAATCGAACAAGTCCAAGAATTAACGGGCGAAGTAAACGCAAGCGTTTCATACCGCTTGTTTTACTAAGCCGTTTAATTAGATTTCTCATACGAGTGAGGTAAAGGTTTGTATATACTAGTAGATTGGAAAACGGTTTAAAAAACGAGCTTTGTGGTAAAATAGGGTTGAAATCGTTTTGATGAAGGAGTTTTGATATTTACTGCTAGTATTGAAACCTTCATATTTTTAAAGTGACCAATCACAAAAATGATTGTAGAAATAATCAATCACAAAAATTCACATTCGATGACGTGAATAAAATCTAAAGAATTCAATTCCAAATCCATCAAAATGGAAATACCCTTGCGAATAAACAGCCACGACTTACGACTTAACACAATACAACACAAGAAATCAGCGGCTCAACTCATGCGACTCCATGGCATACGACCTAAGAGATCAGCGACTTAAGAAATAGCACGCGGCTTAACAGAGCAACTTAACATGGCGCGACCTATAGCATGGCGCAACCTAAGTTGGTGTGAGATATAGCAGCAGGCAAAGCGACCTAAATGATTGCGACTTAAACCATGACGTGACCCACAGCAGCAAGCCGAGCGACCTAAGTGGTGCGAGCAAGCCGAACGACAACGACCAAAGAGATGCGGCTTAACATGGCGCGACCTATAGTAGTTGCGACTTAATGGTGCGAGCAAGCCGAGCGACCTAAGTGATGCGACCTAAGTGGTGCGAACAAGCCGAACGACAACGACCTAAGAGATGCGGCTTAACATAGCGTGACTTATAGTAGGTGCGACTTAATGGTGTGAGCAGGCCGAGCGACCTAAGTGGTGCGAGCAGGCCGAGCGACCTAAGTTGATGCAAGCCGAGCGACCTAAGTTGATGCAAGCCGAGCGACCTAACATGGCCGACTCATAGCAGGTGTGACTTAAATCATGGCGCGATCTAAGTTGGTTGTGAGATATAGCAGGTGCGACCTAAGGTACTGGGACAAGCCAAGCGACATAAGCAACAGAAATGCAAAAACTCTCTCAATTTGCAACTGGTCGAGCACGGACGCTAGGGGATTACGCCCATCGGCTACCCAGTCCTATTGGCTCCTCGATGCATCACCAAAAACGTGTTCGAACATCAAAGTTAGGATTTTTAAAGATTTGAACCCAAAACACTAAAAATTGAAATATTAACAAAACCAATCCAAACCAAAAGCAAATGCACATGAATAAGTGTTAGGAATTCATACCCAACAATCAAAGATAGTTATAGACAAAGATGTAAGATAAAAATCTCACCTTTTCACAAAATCAATGAAGGAGAAGCTTGAAAGCAAAGGAAGAATCAACCACACTTCAATCTCAACACAAGAAGCTTGAATCAATGGCTTCTCATAGAATTTGGAGCTAGAGTTTGGATTTTGCAAATGAACTAGGGCTTGGAGTTTTAATTTCCCATTCCTCTCTCCATTTTTGATGAAGCTTGAGTGTTAGGAAATGAAAGTGAAGTAATGAAGGAAAGAGGGGGTTGAGCTAGATTTAATAGTTTAGGCTAATGGGCTAAACCAAACCCAAAGCCCAAAGTGAAAAAGTGGCAAATTCCACTAACTCCAAACATATCAAAATTTATAATCAAAAAGATCGCAAACGGCATTTTGAACTAAATGGAAGTGGTCCCGAGTCCTAATTTGACCGTATGCAAAAAGTAAATTTTCGGACTAAAATCCCACTAACGATAAAATACTTAAACAAAATATTTAGATATTCAATCGTAAAATATGCGGGTTGTTACGGACTTCCCTCCTTAAAGAAATTGCGTCCTCGCAATATTTAAGAAGAAAATATAAGGTAACAACCATGAAAGTATATCAACACAAAAGAAATTTGAAATAAGAAATTCACCTCAAAGGGCACGGGAAAGTAAGTCCGGATGTGTTCGCTCGATGATATCTCTAGATTCCCAAGAGCAATCCTTAGGATTTGAGGACCATTGAACTTTCACAAGAGGGACAACCTTATTTCGAAGGCGTTTGACCTCCGAAGTAATAATACGAATAGGACGTTGCTCATAAGTTGAATTAGGAGAAACTTCAATTTCTTCCACAACACCAGGCTCAAGAATAGAATCGAAATCTCGAAGGCATTTCCGTAATTGAGAAACGTGAAACACGTCATGAATAGCAGAAAAATGAGCCGGTAATAAAAGGCGATAAGCCAATGAACCAATACGTTCGGTGATAGGAAATGGCCCAATATGTCGAGGCGCTAATTTTCCCGATCGACTGAAATGTACAACACCCTTCATAGGTGAAACATGAACAAACACAAAATCTCCCACAGAAAATTCTAATTTCCTTCTTCGGTTATCGACATAGGATTTTTGCCTACTCTGGGCTTCTTTCATCCTATGACGAATAAGGTCGCTCTTTTCTATGGAATCAGGAATAAAATCTGGACCTAAAACCAGCTTCTCACCGGCCTCAAGTCAACAAGAAGGAGATCGGGATGGCCTTCCATAGAGTGCCTCAAAAGGTGCCATCCCAATAGTAGATTGGAAGCTATTATTATAGGAAAACTCAACAAGAGAAATATGATCTTCCCAACTTCCACCAAAATCAAGATCACATGCACGAAGAAGATCTTCAAGAGTTTGATTCACATGCTCAGTCTGTCCATCGGACTGAGGATGACAAGCGGTGCTAAAATTAAGCTTCGTTCCCAAAGCTTTTTGAAGACTCTTCCAAAATCCACTAGTAAACAATGGATCACGATCACTAAAAATAGAAGTAGGAACTCCATGCAATTTAACAATTTATTTGATAAAGAGTTTGTCCAAAAGAGGCATGGTTCGATTGGATCGAACGGGAATAAAATGGGCGGATTTAGTAAGTCTATCGACTATCACCCATAAGCTTTCATGACCCGAACGAGAACGGGGAAGGCCGTCTATAAAATCCATGGAAATTTGGTCCCACTTCCAAATTGGAATTTCTAAAGGTTGCAATAACCCATCGGGCCTTTGATGCACGGCCTCAATGAGTTGGAAAGTCATGCAACACTTAACAAAGTTAGCAATATCAGATTTCATTCCCTCCTAATAATAAAGTCGCTTCATATCTGCGTACATTTTACTGCTACTGGGATGAATGGTAAATTTTGAACTATGAGAATCTTCTAAAATATCTTTACTAAGATCACTAATATTTGGCACGATAAGTCTACCAAATTTTCGAATACCGCCACGAGAATCAATATCAAAGTCTTTCAAACCTTCAATATCCATTTTATCCCTAAAATTTTGGCCAAGAAGAGCCAATTCGGGATCTAGCCTTTGAGCTTCAAGAATGCGGTCTATAAGAGAAGGATGAGTCTTAAGGCTACATAAAACAAGAGATGAACATAAATCGGAAACACAATCTCGAATCTCACAAGTGGATAAAATTCGGAGATCATTCCATTCGGATATCATCATAGAAACAACCACTTGTTGTTGACGACTAAGTGCATCAGCAACACGATTTCCCTTTCCGGGAGTATAGAGAATATCAAGATCATAAGCTGCAAGAAATTCGAGCCAACATTGTTGACGCAAATTAAGTTCCTTTTGAGAAAATAGATACTTCAAAGATTTATGATCGGTGTAAAGAATAAATTTTTCTCCCAAAAGATAGTGACGCCAAATTCGAAAGGGCGAAAACAATAGCCGCGAGCAAACCAATGCGACTAGCATCGGTATTGTTTTCGCCCTTCGAATTTGGCGAGAACATGTTCTCTTTGCATGCCAATGCGACTAGCAATAACAATGAAATCTTGATTCTCCTTGGGAATAACAAGGATAGGAGCATCGAAAAGGAGTTCTTTTAATTTCTGGAAAGAAGCTTCACATTTGTCCGACCAAAAGTATTTAACTCCCTTCTTTGTCAAACTAGTAAGAGGCACGAATTTTTTTGAAAAGTCTTTTATAAAACGACGGTAATAAGCCGCCAATCCGAGAAAACTACGAATTTCCGTCACACTCTTCGGTCTCTTCCAATTTTGAATCGCTTCAATCTTTGAAGGATCCACGGAAATTCCGGATTCGAAAATAATATGACCGAGAAACTTCACACGAGATTGCCAAAAGTGGCATTTAGAAAAATTTTCTTTTAATTGATTACTCCTAAGAGTTTCCAACACAATCCGAAGATGCTTTTCATGCTCCTCCTCGATTTTTGAATACACAAGTATATCATCAATGAAGATGAGGACAAATCGATTGAGGAAATCTTTGAAAACTCGATTCATAAGGTCAACCAAGTAAGCCAGAGCATTCATTAAACCAAATGGCATAACAAGCCATTCATAGGATCCATAACGAGTACGGAACGATGTAAAAGGAATGTTGTCCTCTGCAATACGAAGCTGATGAAAACCGATAGTTAAGTCTAATTGTGAACTAAGCTGATCAAATAAATCATCAATCTGAGGTAAATGATATTTATTCTTGATAGTAAGATCATTAAACTTGCGGTAGTCAACGCAAAGCCTAAGTGTACCATCGGATTTCTTCACAAAAATAGCCGAAGCTCCCCAAGGCGAGGAACTAGAGCGAATAAATTGCTTCGTCTCCAATTTGGATAATTGTTTGCGCATCTCCTTATTTTCTTTATTGGACATATGATAAGGAGGACGAGTAATAGGTTGAGCTCCAAGGATGAGATCAATTCTGAACTCAATTGCTCGCTTAGGTGGTAATCCTAAAACGGGCTCAAATATGTCGGAGAATTCACGAACAACGTGAATAAGAGAAATGACATCTTCCTCATTGTCATTAACATCATCATAAGGATTTAAAGAATATAAAGATGCAGCCAAGCTGGAATCCAAATCTTTAAGGTCAATAGAAATCTGCTTAACAGATTAAGGATGTCGAAGATGAATTGTCCGCTCAAGACATAGGATTTGGGCTTCATAGCGGTTAAGCCAATCAATTCCCAAAATCATTCCAAAGCCTAAGTAGCGCATAACATGCAAATTGGCTCGGAAAGAAAATCACACAAAATAATCTCGACATCTTTACAAAGCAAACTAATTGTTGCGGATCCACCAACCGGATTCGCAATTCTCAAAGAAGTCATTGAAGCGACAACACTCAAAGAAAAAGTATCAATAAGTTCTATTGATATAAAAGAATGGGACGCACCCATATCAAAAAAAACTCGAATAGGGTGATCACGAAATAAAATAATGCCACCAAGGATAGAATGAGAAATACCTTGACCACGAGATGTGTGACTAGGAGTTTTCACCACATTAAGCTTTCCCTCCTTCCTGTTTTGAAGTTTGGGACACGAAGATATATAATGGTCCGGGCTTTTGCAATAGCGACAAGCACGAGGCTTTGAACACTTGTTCGCATAATGGTCCTTAGAACCACAATTGTAGCAGTGCCTACTACTAGAGGTAGAAGTCTTTGCCACCGAAATTGCTTGCTTCCCTTTCTTATTGGGATAAGGACCCATGAACTTATTAGGCCTTTTCTTGTTGGTGAAGTTCGGTTTAGCACTCCCAACCTCAACATCACTTACTCTATCAGCCTCTTCAAGTTGAAGAGCGATATCAATGAGCTGATCAAAAGAAACTTCTAATTTTAGAAGTAATGGCTTCTTGAGATTTTTATTCAAGACATAGACAAATCTTTGATTTTTCTTCAATGGGGCGTTTATGTACTCAACCCCGTATTTAGAAAGTGACTTGAATGATGCGACATAGTCTGCCACAGAGGATTCACCTTGAACAAGGTCAATGAAACGGCGAGCCAAAGTCACCTTCTCAGCTTCTGGCACAAATTTTAATTCGAAGCATTCCCGGAATTTCTCCCAAGTAAGATCCGCTTCATTTATTTCAGAAATAAGAAGCTCATACTAATCCAATGCTCTTTCTTGGAGCATACAAGAGGCCACCTGAACATGGTGAAGATCGATAAGATTCATGCGAGAAAAGATTCGATTGCACGTTCTTAGCCAAGCTTGGACTTCAATAATAGTTTCAGAACCTTTGAATGGCTTCCCACCTAAATTGGTATAATCGTTGTACAAACATGCAAATCCAGACTTAGGGTGAGCAGACTCCGGATTAGATCCGGCTGCTTGAGCATTCTTTACTAGATCAAGAAGCTGCTGTGCAGACATAAATACTCCATCTTGGGGAGTAGCACTAGATTGGCCGGCACTGGGACGACCAGGTCTAACCATTTTTCTTCCTTTAGAAAGAAAGAAAGAAGAAGGAAAAGGTTATTCACCAAACGAATATCAAGCAATCTTGATAGATAAATCAAGGAATCATAAAGAAAATAGGATGAATCGGTATGAAGACTCGAATTAAATCCTAAAGCACGACTCCTAAGAAGGACTTAGGACGATGATCCTTGCTAGATTATTCTACATTGTTCCGAAGTTTCGCTCTGATACCAAGCTGTAAAGCCCCACCTCTATACCCACTCTAGCCAAGAACACTACGGGTTAATGCCTTCAACTAGCGTGGAGAATAAGGCTATTGAGGAGCGACCATCCGCATAATTGCTTTTTGTGAGCACAGATATGTCAGATAGTACAACATGCATCTGGTTTCAGAAGGAATTCCGACATACCAATACAAACTCAAAGCTACTACCCGGTGGCTATATATATTCTTCGGAAACAAATATAGAAATAAACATAACACAAATCAGTCACAAACATCCATATCACAAAGACGGAAATAGATATGAATATATAACACATAAAAGTGTTCATCAGAGTAGTGGTCAGACAAGATCCACAATATCACAAAAGAATAGTTACAAGTGCTAGACAAAAGAATATGTATACATCAAGGAGTCTATATCTCAAAGGTATACAACAAAATAAACTACCAATCTAAGTAGTTAGCCAAAAGTCTGGATAATAATCCCAGATGAGGAGTCAAGTAGAAGCATATGTAACAACTCGGTCTGACCCGAGCATTATTTAATAAGAAAATAATAAACGGATCAGTCTAGCTATAAATATAAGATGAAATGATATAGAACAAGAGATATGACAAAAACGTATGATAACCATAAACCTATACTGTGATAAGTACGTAATTGAAAATCAACAAGAGATTAATCAATATCACAAGAATCTTCTCAAAGATCAAAAAGAATGTCATACTCTTTATTTTTATTCACCAAACCATAAATATTGACAATTATATCGATGTCAATCACGACACACAAACTCACCAATGCATAAATATTGATAAAACATATCAATGTAAATCACGAAAATTGGTGAAACACCAGTTCTAGAAATCATCAATGGAAATCCAGAAATCACAAAAAGGGGGAGGCCTATCACAAAACGGGAGCATGAAAACTCACAACACGTGTATCACAAAATGGAACGTTATTCCATGGTTGCTAACCATTAATTTTTAAGCCGAAGCTTCACAAAACGGCCCGAAGACCATGGGTCGCTACCCCCACTAAATTGAGCCGAAGCTCCACAGAAACGGGGTTTAGTCTCCCTCGTAGACAAAGAGACATCGCGCGTTTGCTAGTCTAAGTCACAAAAATGACCATCAACGATCATCAAGAATGTCAATTACAGTAAGCTAGTAAATATATAAGCTTAGCCTCATGTCCCATAACCACTAGCTTAACTTAAATATTTACGAACAAATTGTAGATCTCCACTCGAAAATTATCACAAGAGATTCAATCGAACAAGTCCAAGAATTAACTGACGAAGTAAACGCAAGCGTTTCATACCGCTTGTTTTACTAAGCCGTTTAATTAGATTTCTCATATGAGTGAGGTAAATGTTTGTATATACTAGTAGATTGGAAAACGGTTTAAAAAACGAGCTTTGTGGCAAAATAGGGTTGAAATCGTTTTGATGAAGGAGTTTTGATATTTACTGCTAGTATTGAAACCTTCATATTTTTAAAGTGACAAATCACAATGATTGTAGAAACAATCAATCACAAAAATTCACATTCGTTGACGTGAATAAAATCCAAAGAATTCGATTCCAAATCCATCAAAATGGAAATACCCTTGCGACTTAACAACCACGACTTATGACTTAACATAATACAACACAAGAAATCAGCGGCTCAACTCATACGACTCCACGGCATACGACCTAAGAGATCAGCGACTTAAGAAATAGCATGCGGCCTAACAGAGCAACTTAACATGGCGCGACCTATAGGATGGCGCGACCTAAGTTGGTGCGAGATATAGCAGCAGGACGAGCGACCTAAATGGTTGCGACTTAAACCATGACGCGACCCATAGCAGCAGGCCGAGCGACCTAAGTGGTGCGAGCAAGCCGAACGACAACGACCTAAGAGATGCGGCTTAACATTGCGCGACCTATAGGAGGTGCGACTTAATGGTGCGAGCAGGCCGAGCGATCTAAGTGATGCGACCTAAGTGATGCGACCTAAGTGGTGCGAGCAAGCCGAACGAAAACGACCTAAGAGATGCGGCTTAACATGGCGCGACCTATAGTAGGTGCGACTTAATGGTGCGAGCAGGCCGAGCGACCTAAGTGATGCGACCTAAGTGGTGCGAGCAGGCTGAGCGACCTAAGTGGTGCAAGCAGGCCAAGCGACCTAAGTTGATGCAAGCCGAGCGACCTAAGTTGATGCAAGCCGAGCGACCTAACATGGCCGACTCATAGCAGGCGTGACTTAAAGCATGGCGCGACCTAAGTTGGTTGCGAGATATAGCAGGTGCGACCCAAGGTACTGGGGCAAACCGAGCGAACTAAGCAATAGAAATGCAAAAACTCTCTCAATTTGCAACCGGTCGAGCACGGACGCTAGGGGATTACGCCCATCGGCTACTCGGTCCTATTGGCTCCTCGATGCATCACCAAAAATGTATTCAAACATCAAAGTTAAGATTTTGAAGATTTGAATCCAAAACACTAAAAATTAGAATATTATCAAAACCAATCCAAACCAAAAGCAAATGCACATGAATAAGTGTTAGGAATTCATACCCAACAATCAAATATAGTTATAAACAAAGATGTGAGATAAAAATCTCACCTTTTCACAAAATCGATGAAGGAGAAGCTTGAAAGCAAAGGAAGAATCAACCACACTTCAATCTCAACGCAAGAAGCTTGAATCAATGGCTTCTCATAGAATTTGGAGCTAGAGTTTGGATTTTGCATATGAACTAGGGCTTGGGGTTTTAATTTCCCATTCCTCTCTCCATTTTTGATGAAGCTTGAGTGTTAGGAAATGAAAGTGAAGTAATGAAGGGAAGAGGGGTTGAGCTAGAGTTAATAGTTTAGGCTAATGGGCTAAACCAAACCCAAAGCCCAAAGTGAAAAAGTGGCAAATTCCACTAACTCCAAACATATCAAAGTTTATACTCAAAAAGATCGCAAACGACGTTTTGAACTAAATGGAAGTGGTCACGAGTCCTAATTCGACCGTATGCAAAAAGTAACTTTTTGGACTAAAATCCGACTAACGATAAAATACGTAAAAAAAATATTTAGATATTCAATCGTAAAATATGCGGGTTGTTACAATGTTAGCCTCCTTAATATACATGTGTGGAGTTTAATATATATGTGTATGTATGTGTACAATTATATATATATATATATATATATCATAAAATAGTATTTGAAAATATATATATATATGTAAATACACATATGTATAATTATAATATAAATTAATTGTATATTCGATGTAAATAACTACATGTTCAAAAGCAAATTTAAAATTCAAATTATAAATCTTAGATCTAGATCTACAAAGTTAATATCTAGTAAATTCAAATTTAAACTAACGTATTGATTATATATATATATATATATATATATATATATATATATGTAATTCATATATTTCAAAACTTGGAAAGATATAATTTTTTGTTTGATTTTATGTATACATAATTATATATATGCACAAAGAAGTAATATTTAAGAATTTTAAATATAACTAAACATATATGTATATTAACATAAACAACTAATTAAAAAATATATAAATATGTATATATACGTTCGAGCAGAAACAATAATAAATTATCAATTTATTTAAATTTCACAGTTTAAAAAATTGCCTTTTATTTTGATTTCCATACGAAAATCATTAAAAAGGTTATTTTTTTGAAAATTTAAACATACATATACAAAATTTTATTAAATATATATTTACATATTACATACATTTTATAAATATATAAGTATCGTAAAAGTTAGATTTTATATTCGAAAAAACTTGTATGATATATATATATACACACACACATACATACGAGATTTTTTGACTATACAATACACGTGCATAAAAAAAACCCTTATATAATGATATAAAATCGTCAAATTTTTAACTTTTATGTATTTTTGATAGGTAAAAGTCAAAAGTATAAAGAGATATTTGTGAAAGTTACATTGAGTTTAGAATTTGAACTTGTAATATGATTTGTGTGCCAAAAATTTCATTTTGAAGTAGATGTTATTTTAAGTAGGATTTGAACTCTCATTAAATTTTAGTTTATTATGTAGTTTGATAGGTAAAACCTGTAAAAGTTCAAAATTATAAAGGAAAACGTTGTGAAACTATGTTGAGATTATAATTTGAACTTGTGTTATAATTTATGCATCAAAATTTGATTTGGAATCAGATGCCATTTTTTTGAACAGAATTCGAAGTCTGATCTCTTATTTGTATATAAGAGTATTTTTGATTAGCTATCTGTCAGGCATGTTGGAAGCACCTTGCCTTCAGTGGTATATACATATTTACATGTGTGCTCTGCTCTATTTCTAGAGGACCATACATTTTTCTCAATAAAGAGTATTTTTGGAACTTCGCTGGCAGACCAAAATATTACAGCTCTATTCCAGTTATTAATAAAGTTATGTACAATTTAAATTTTTTTCGAAAACATATTATGTATATATTGGCATCAAAATTGGCCATCAACACCCAGTTGTATGAAAGCACCAATATCTGGTCACAGATCTTAGATAGTATCTAACGAAGGCAATATGATATGAAGAATAAACAAATTAAAAATGAAAACAGGTAAAAAGAGATGAGAATTATAGTGGTTAAGCTAACTCCAGCCTACGTCTACTCCAAAACAATCATTTTTATTATATTGTAGTTTGTTTACAATTATAATGCGAAATTGAAGAATAAAATTAGCAGAGTGTAGCCTAGGTTGAAAATATAGAGAAGCAGAAAGAAGATCATTTTTCTGACGTCATGCCTGCTGTATTTATAAAGGAAGACGTGCACGTTGAAATTTCGACAGAAGGTTCCGAAGGCCAAGACGAGGCCACCCAAAAATTTCCAAGCCCATCGGGGCCCACAATATGGATCAGTACCTATCCCTATTAGTGTGTCCAAATGGGCTGCAATCCCTATGAAGGGTGCCCTATGATGTTAGCTACCTGCTCCCCAATTTTTCGCAAATTTTGACATACAATTTGTGAGATATCGCATTTTCTGTGAAGTAGTATTGCTTGAATTCTGATTTCTGCCAATCCCTCCAATAGGAGTTATATCGATCCTTCCAACTTCCTCAAATTGGAATGGGATCTGTAGAGGGTGTTCCACATGTTGTAGTAAGCTCGTGCTTTAGTTTTTATGTCAATTAGATGTGTAGATGTTGAGATATTGATCTTTTCTATAAAGTTGGGTTCAGTCGACCCTAAGAGGGAAGAGGGTCGATCACTATTGAGGGATAGAGGTCGATCCTTCCAAACTCCTCCAATGCTATAAAATCCCTAAGGGAGCTTCTCCATGTTGTATTATGTTTAGCCTCTAAGTTTCATACCAATTGGATTAGTAGAACTTGAGTTATTGATCAATCTTTGTTGCAATATGTTGTGAAGGCTGATTATAGCCGATCCTTATGGAGAGAAGAGGTTCAATTCCTCCAACTTGCTCTATTTGATGTGTGAACCCTAGGGTAGATTCCCTAGGGTCCCTACATCTTGCTCATAGAATTTTATATGCATTGGACTTATGGACTTTTGAGATATTGATTATTTTCCATTGAGTTGTGCTTGCTTGGTTGAAATATGCCGATCCGTTTATACTGATCTCTTTTTATACAGTCCCTTTCTTAGGTAAAGTAATTTGCCTATAACTTGCTCATACAAACTCCAAACTACTTGAGATTTGAAATGTAGCCTCAGGGTCTTCCTTGTCACTTTATACTAGTCTCACCCAAATTGGGACAAAAATTGAGGACATGTACTGATCCTCTAGCGGAAGGGGTAAGCACCGATCCCTTGCTTAGGCGAGGTACTAATCCATATTTGGAATATTCTAGAATTCTAACTTTTGGTCTCGGTTGATCGTCGCTTCATATCATTACAATTGCACTTGATTTTTGGACCTCACAATCATCGCTATTGGCTAATGGCCTTGATAATCCTAAAGTATGTTGGATTAAATCCGCATGTCTACTGCCTTAGCAAAAGGCGGGTTAACACTTTGTCCCCCAAAACATGCCTTGTGATAGGAAGGTGTGTTTTGAATTGCTATAAATCCAAAATCCAAAATCCGTAACCCATTGATAGCCATATTTTCCACCCCAGAATCCTATCCAAATCCACGGTCTCTTCGGATCATTTTACCCGAATATGCATCCATCCAAAGTCAAATCCACTGCTATTTGAAACTGATATCCAAATCCATGACCTCTCCGGGTTGTTATTCTAATCGAAATCTTCGATCTCACCGGATCCTTGCCGAGCACAATCCATACTCAACGGCTTGAGTAGGCCAATCCATCACATTTGAGTTAAGCGACCTACCTCTTACCAGCCACAGTCCATACCTAACGACCTTGATCTCTTCAGATCCTTACCGAGTACAATCCACACTCGAAGACATGAGTAGGTCGATCTACCATGTTCGAGCGAAGAATCTACCAATTGCCAAGCATAGTCCATACCTAACAACCTTGATTTCTTCGGATCTTTGCCAAGCACAATCCATACTCAACGATCTAAGTAGGTCGATCCATCGCATTCGAGCGAAGCGACCTACCCCTTTCCAAGCATAGTTCATACCTGACGACCTTGATCTCTCCAGATCCTTACCGAGCACAATCCATACTCGACGACCAAAGTAGGTCGATCCATCGCATTTGAGCGAAACGACCTACCACTTGCCAGGCATAGTCCATACATGACAACCTTGTTGGGTTTTATTCTTCGACCTCGATACCTAGTTGAGGACTTAATCCATAATGCACGAGTCCATTTCATCGCACTCTCCCAACAACAGATCCATACTTTGCGATTGTTATTCTGTCTCTCTAGACAGGATCACAATCACGACTTGTTTTATTTATTACATTGATCCAAATTTAAGCATTTTTTAAGTCCATTTGCCAAAATATAAAATAAGAGACTATACAACTAATAAACCAGAGTTCAAATAAAAACTAGAAAAACAAGTGTTCGAAGCAAAAAAGTAGAAAAAAACAAATTTCACAAACCTAAGCACAATGGTTCATCATCATCTCAGAGCATGCCTAGGGGCCATCCTCGATCCCGTACATGTGTAAGTGACTTATCCGTCCTACTATGGAATTGTTACTTATTCCATGCCATCCCGATCAATTGATGACAAGTCGATTGTGATGCCTTGATCTAGTGCCATTTTCATTCGAGGTGGACGATGGCTGCTTCTGTTCTATCGCCGTTGCCCAAGTCCTTAAATATTGTTGTAACTGGTTGTTCCTCATGTATTCCTCGATGATATCCTTCAAATGTCTGTAGTTATTTGTATTCTGCCCATCTAGCTCATGAAATAGGCAGTGCTTTCCTAACGTCCATTCGCGTTCAGAAGGTTCCCTCCTTGTCGGCCTTCAATGAGAAAGGCGTCCTCGAGTATCCGGATATATTTATTCTAGGGTTTCCTTAAATTCCGAGTAAGAAGAGGATTTGGGTTCTTCCATCTGTCGCTTTGATCCATTGAAGCTATTATCCACATTCCATTTACCCTTGTCCTTTCCTGAGCTCTCACCGGGAGGTTCTCCACTACGTACCATATTAACTTCCACTGCCTCTTTATCATCTTTCACATCTTCTTGTCCAAAAACCTTTCTGCTTCATGGTAGAATTCTCCGAGATCCATCGGTGGATCCTGTATCATTAATATCTTAAAATCTAAATTATCTGCAACTTCTGACACTACCACCATCAAAACCATCGATGGATCTAGTCGATCCATCGAAACAACTGTCGCACTAAACCTGGTTAAGAAATTCTTGAGTGATTCTCCTACCCACCGCTTTATTAATGTCAATGTCATCATATTCTTGGGCCTCATAATGTAAATCTGAAATTGCTTCATAAATCTTTCGACCAATTTTGTCCATGTGCTAATAGAACTGCTCCCCAACTGTCTGAACCATAGTGCATCTACATCTATTAAGTACAGGGGGAGCATCATGCTAGAACTTCTTCTGAAGCCCCTAGTACTTCCATCTGCCATATATACCTCTTCGTATGCATAGTTGGACCCGACTTTTCGTCATAAGCTTCCACCATTGGCAGTTTGAATTTTTGTTGATTCCTAGCATTCCTGATATTAGGAGCGAATGGACTTCTATTTACATCCTCTAGGTCCCTATTCGCTTATCCTCTATGCATAGCTCGCCTGATCATCTCTGCAAATCTGTCATTGTCATCCCGTGGTAGTCTTCTATCATCATGTCCAAGATGCCCCTAAGTCTATAAGGGAATTCTGGAACGTATTCCTTCGGTCGAGCATCCAAATCCCAATTCGCACCAAGCTCCATGGGATTGATCATAGGCCCTCCAGCATCGCGATCAACCAGACCCGGGGGCATGTCCCCAAGCCTTTGGGGATCAATGCTTATCCCTCTAAGATGGCAGGGGACTGCTACCGGCTACTCTCCAATCCTTTGGCCACCGGCTCCATTTCTTTGTTCCCAGTTCTGATTTCCAACGATTCTTGCTACTTCAACTCCTTAATCTAAATTGTCATTAGCTAATGCTGCTCTATTCCCTTGATTCTGTGCTCTAGCTTGTCCAATCCATTGGAGCAAATTCTGCATCATCTCCTCTTGTCTTTTCAGCATCTGCTCCTAAGTGCTGTTCACCATTGTTTCCATCTCCTCCCTAGTGATGCAGGCGGAAGTTTGATTAGCTCCAACTCACGAGAAGGCCTCCTGAATCCCTTTACGAAGGCTCATAGCCGCTAACTGTCTTCTTGTAGATTGCTTTACAATTGCTTTAAATCCAAGCTCTAGGTCTTTTACTAACTCTGAATCTGAATTCCAAATCCACGGAGGCTAGCTCTCTCGGTAAAAGCACCAAAATGTTGGCATCAAAGTTAGCCACCAACACCCAGTTGTTTTAAAGTACCAATATCCACTCACAGATCTCAGATAGTATCTATTGTAGAAAATATAATATGAAGAACAAACAAATTAAAAATGAAACCAGGTAAAAAGAGACAAGATTTATAGTGGTTCGGCTAACTCTAGCCTACGTCCACTCTAGAATAATCCTTTTTATTATACTGTAGTTTGTTTATAATTACAATCCAAAATCTAAGAATACAATTAGCAGAGTGTAGCCTAGGTTAAAAATACAGAGAAGAAAAAATAAGATCCTTTTTCTGATGTCATGCCTGCTGTATTTATAAGGGAAGACGTGCATGGATCGAGCTGAAATTTCGGTAGAAGGTTCGAGAGACCAAGATGAGGCACAAAAAATTTCCAGGCCCATCGAGGCCCACAATAGGGATCGGTACTGATCTCCATTATTATGTCCAATAGCTCTATGCTTTCTAAATTTCATGCAATTCTGACGTACGGTTTGTGAGACATCGCATTTTTTATGAAGTAGTGTTGCTTGAATTTTGATTTCTGCCGATCCCTTCAAAGGGAGTTATGTTGATCCCTCCAACTTCCTCTGATTGGAATGAGATCTATAGAGGGTATTCCATATGTTGTATTAAGCTCTTACTTCAAGTTTCATGTCCATTAGATGTGTCGATGTTGAGATATTGATCTATCTTTGCTATAAAGTTGGGTTCAACCGATCCCTAAGAGGGAAGAGGGTCGTTCCCTATTGAGGGATAGAGGCTGATTCCTCCAGACTCCTCCAAATGACATGCAGTCCCTAGAGGAGCTTCTCCATGTTGTATTATGCTTAGCCTCAAAGTTTCACGCCAATTGGATTAGTAGAACTCGAGTTATTGATCAGTCTTTGTTGCAATATTTTGTGAAGAATGATTATAGCTAATCCCTATAGAGGGAAGAGGGCCAATCCTTCCAATTTTCTTTTATTTAATGTGTAATCCCTAAGGTAGACTCCTTACGGTCCCCACGTCCTACTCACAAAATTTTAAATACATTGGACTTAAGGACTTTGAGATATTAATTGAACTCCATTGAGTTGTACTTTCTGGGCTAAAATATGCCGATCCCTTTTATACCGATCCTTTTTTTACGATCCCTTTATTAGGTGAAGTAACTTGCCCATAATTTGCGCATACAAACTCCAAACTACTTGAGATTTGAAATTTAGCCTCGTGGCCTTCCTTGTCACTCTGTACCAGTCTCATCCAGTTTTGGACAAAAATTGAGGATATGTACCGATCCTATAGGGGAAGGGATTGGCACCAATCCCTGCTTGGGAGAGGTACTAATCCGTACTTAGAATATTCTAGAGATTCTATCTTTCAGTCTTGGTTAATCGTCGCTTCATATCATTGCCTGCATTTGATTTTTGGACCTCATAATAATCGCTTTAGGCTGATGGCCTTGATAATCATGGTTGGGTGAAATCTGTCTGTCTACTGCCTTGGGAAAAGGTGGGTTAACAGTATACATGTTGATAAAATTTATATGTACGTTTGATGTAAAATACATACATACATACATACATACACACACACACACACATATATATATATATATGTATGAAAATCAAACTAATATTAAAAGTCTTTAAAAGTTTTATAATATTTGCGAAACTAAAATATTTTTTTTACCATTGCCGAATGATATATACAATTATGTATACATATTTAAAAAATTACTTTTTACACACATATATAATCGTATTCATCCAATGTTAATAACATAATAATATATAAATTTTTGATAAAATACACATAAATTAAGCAGCACGATGGCATGATAGATAACATATAAATTTATATAAATGATATAAATTGGATTATTACCCTGTCCAAAGCCTAGATGAAACACTTTGAGATGTTATATCTATTCGCTCCTTGAATCAATATCCAAGCCCTTAGATTGTATTACCAATCTATATGCAGCAACCATCGATGTGTGAACTTGATTTAATTCGCGTTTTTAAAGCTTGAAAATGAGGAGGGATGAAGTAGGGGTTGGCCTAATAAGTTCTTAGGAGAAGCAAATAAAAGTAAAATGGGGGTTAGAGATGAATGAATAAGCAAGATCCTATATAGCCGACCACCCTAAGCTCCTATATGGCCCTCAAAAGCACTTCAAGCCCAATTAATAAAAATTTGCATTTAAATCTAATTCAAATGCACATTGATATCATATATCAATATGTGTGTTTATAACTATTATATGCACACTATTTATTATTGATCGACATAAATTAACTAAAGTTTTATAATTGATATTTCATAAATATTAATTAATTTAATTAACTAATAACAATTATAATTAATTAAATTAAGTGATAGTAGGAGTATTCACCATTTCGCTTGTGTCACTCTTAGGTGTAAATTCAATTAGTGATTAATATCGAACAATTTAGATATTAATGTCCACGCTTCACTTAGTAGTTGTGTGACATTTAGCTAAATTTATCGCTTACATAGCTTTAGTAAAATCAAATTTTACTTTACTTAAGCGTTTCCCAGAAGTCATAATTATTTACACCAATTCTCTTCGTCAAAATATATCATAATAGGATATATGGAATTTGGTAATGGTCAAAATTCCAATAGCATCCATATTCAACTTTATAGACCATACATAAAGTCCTTGGTTCAATAATAACAATTATTATTAACCAAACTATTTTGGCTAGGGATTTCGATTTTGAGTTGACTTTGGTTGACACAGTACAAACCTCATATAGCTAAGGAGACAAATCCTCTCTTGAATAATATTTCACTTCCAATACTTCCATTCGATCCAACTATAGTCGTTCGATGGACGTTATGCCACGATTTAACTATAATAAAAGTGGAGCTTCCACATTGAAGATCGATAATATTCTCAAGTCAAGAGAACTCTATAGCATTATCACATCGATATTTTCTATTTGACCTTTGTTATATTAATCAATAGAAAAGTATCAAGTAAGTCATTCCATGGTTATCTAATAACTATTAATATGTAACCTGCAGGTGCCTCCAATAAGTCATGGGTAATACACTGCCTAGGATTTAGAGAGTGTTACATAGTCTAATCTCAATGGATGCATCGATATTCGATCTTGATACATCTTGACTAGGAATATTTAAAATGATTATGTTTGTCAAATTACGATAAAATACTCACGATTAAAACATTTGTAATAACTATCACAAACACATTATTTATGGATTTTCTACTAATTATATTTAAATTAAATAATTAATTAATTATAACACATAATGTAACAGAAAGAAAACACCTATATTATGAATGCGAATTGATTACGGTGTTAATGATTTACAATAAATCATAGAATTAACCCAAGGACATACCCCTAACTCTATTTATTGAAAATGACATGTGTCATGCGCTTGTTAGTTAGGACGCTTCATTATTCAAGACATCTTCGGAGATATGACATTTGATGTAACGATACACTCAATTAAAGCTCGATGGCTGAGATCAATTCCTACCCATTTCATCCTATGATTGAGATTTGAACATTTAAGAGTGCCCTTCCAAGGTGTAGGAACATCAAGACAGGTTGGCCAAGGCACTCGCTAAGCGTGGTGTCATGAGGGTAGATCTGTTAGAACCCCTTCTGAGTGATAGGGCAAATGGGCTCTCACATAGATACTTCACCCGTGCTATGTCATATATGAAGTGCAAGTCGACTCTCCCTTTTCATCATTGTTTTAACTTATTTCAAAATGCGCACCATATGGCACCCGCCTAGCTTTTTCCCAATGGTATAGCCTTTCTATGGCCTTGTACATTGTCATTATGAGAAAGGCCTCTTGGAGCCTTTATCACTCTTCATCTGATTTATGGCAAGACTTCCAAGCATGTTAGCTCCCAAAAGGGTTGGTATTACATCCACTAGAGTCGCGTCAAGTTAGCACCACTCTTCAATCTCTCATATAAGGTTGGTGTAACACCCCACCATTATATACTATCCAAGGGTACTAAAGAGTAATACTATCATTATATGAATAATGAGGCTATATGGGATACACACGTGAATATTCCCTTGGACTAACACCGGTACGTAATAAAACATCAAATATATAACTTGCCTATGCATACACGGTATCGATATAAAAGAACAATACATAATATATAGCGAATAACAAAGAACACAGAATCCGAATCACAACAATAACATAAAAGATATAACACAATAATGTCATAAGCGTTCAATACATCTCAACTCTCAAATTTCAATATAATATGATAAAAAATCAATATAAAACTCAATATCAAATATATATACATAGAGAATCAATGTCACACTAATATCATATAACAATTCTTATGTAAATTCCTTTAAGCCAATTAAAACAAATGTTGGTCATGTCGTCCATGTACCTGAAATATCTCGAATTGACCTGAGTATAACATAAATAACACATGTGTCAGACTATGTCTAATCAATAATCCATAATAGGGATAACACAATGTATATATGAAATAATAATTAATGCTCTAACATGGATAATTAAATCATTTGACATGAAATATAGCAATAATGCCTTGAATGTATAAATATATAATATTGTAAATATCATCGTGGTATCACATTACCTAAACAACTCAATCCCCTATGAAACAATAATCACTGATATCAAAATATGTAATCACCTATTTAGAAACACATCAAATCAGAAATCATGTGATCAAAACAAATGGGTGAATCATACATATCCAAAAACCATCATCTAAATTTAGAAAACATCAATGAGTAAGATATCACAAAGTATATCCGACAAGCATAAAGCAATGCCTAAATATCTCTCAATCTCATATTATAAATACCATCATCAAATTAATAAAATCAATAAGAAAGATTTGAGCCAGCTTATAACAATGCTCGAATATAATCAATAATAAGTAGGTTGTCTGCTAAAGAAGGATATGGGGCTGACCATACTATGAACATAGTCCCAGGTATAATCTCATCTCATATATGCCTATCTACCACACGTAAACCAAAACCAGACATAAGACTGATGGTCGTATGTCCGCTCCAGGAACCCAGGCTCTACTATGTCGTATGCTATATAGCAGGATCTGTTCCTACAACCTTAGTTACCTCGACGGACACCATGACACATCCACTAGTGGCTCGTCAACGCGTAGCCTTGGTCATGACCCTGCGTGGCCCTAATAGGTAACATACTGTTGGCCTAAGCAACACAACGGGCTGTAGGGTACTGTGACAGCCCGCAAATCCGTACCCCTTGAGTCAACCTTATTCTACATCAATTAACTCAAGTGGAACAGAAATACGAACCATTATGGTTAAAGAAGAAGAGATAGAAGAAGAAGAAACTAAACAATATCAGAATCTCACAGTCGCAGCGGAATAAACTATAATAGTAAACAATAGATCTTTACACAAAATGAAACTATATCTGTTTTATACATCATATCATCAGAGTATCTCATACAAACAATATTTAGCAATCAGACAATCCCATACAATCATAGCAGTGGATAAATATATAAATATGGATAATACGTCTCGGACTTCAGCTCCTCTCCTGCTCCAAAGCATCCTGTCCTGAACATATAATACTCGGTCTGACCCGAGCATTATTATGAAATAACACCCGAGTCAGTCTGGAATACCAGCTGATAATAATACATCCAAGTTGATTATTAAAGTTTCAAATATCCATTGAAAACAAAAGCATCTCGTAAGACCACACCACAAATAAACATGTCGGGTTTTTACCTTACGATAGCTAAAACACTTTTATAGAAATCCTCTGATATTATTATAGGGTCTATATACAAATACTTATAAAATAGCCGAAATTGTTACATGATTAAATTCCAGCTACTAGCCACAGAGTGGGTAATACAAACAAAACTCGTAAAAGGCTCGTAGGGAGAATGGATTTCCAACAATGACTAGGCACTGGGGTACCACCTGTCATAGTACGTGGTCTAGATCACAGTACTGAGGAGTACGCCCGCTCCCCTGCAACACAAGACCGGAACCATCCCTTACTGGATAGTTTCGAATAAGATCACCCTGCGGTTGGGATCAGCAACCGCACCACTAAGCCGAAATAAAAGGGACAACTAGACAGGGATGACCTTACTCTCAAGTGGGGGCTACCCACGAAGCCTTGCTGCATAACCCCTGATTTTCAGTCATTCCCATTTGATGAGGCTTGAGGATAAGCGTTACCTTTAGAACGTTTCACTTAGAATGCCCATCGCCCACCTGACGATGTTCCGAAAGCATTCATCCATACAAGTCCGTCCCGGGTTCGAACGGAACTACTCCTACTACATCCATTTTGGAAATGTCCTCAGGATTATTAGTGACTAGCCCTTGCACTTCACTACTCCATCTTCGACTCCGAACACGATTTTCCACGAAATGTACAAACCGGATCGAAGTGGTTTTCGAGAAATAAATCTCGATCCCGGACTCTTCGAAACGATCAATGCATTTGTCCAATATTGATAGTTGGTGATTTAACTATCAATTAACATTCACAAAACATCCATCACACAATAAATAATTCCCACATTATTTATTTGCCTCAAATATCTTTACAAGATATATTTCTATTTTCAACTCCCTTTGAAAACAGTTTTACAAAACATCTTCCTTAACAAAATAAATTTCACAATATTTATTTCCCATTGGAAGCAACCAAGTCCAAACCATTTAGATTTTAAAACAATAAAAATACTTTATTCTTAAATATACTTTGAAATATTTAATTTTACTTCTAGTTATTTAGTCCAAAAATAATTTCAATATATTTAAAGTAAAACCACTTGATAAGATATAGACTAGTTTAAAATAAGGTTTAGTTGAATGAAATTTAAAGATGGAGTTTAAAAGAATATATAAAGGTATCAAATAACTTAAATCAAACTACCCTTTAAATAAATCCATATATAAAGATGATTACTAATAATATTCTTAAATAATTACTATTATAGCTAATTTATTAATTATTTCCTTTAAAATAATAATTTCTCAAAAACACTTTAGAAACAAGTTTAAACTTTAACATTACCTAAAATCTGCTTTAAAACACGAACTTGGTTTCCCAGGGAAATATACTTCTATCCAAAAAACTCAGAGAATCCTTTTTATAAATCCCGCCTGATTTATTCCAATTCAAATTTACTTTCAATTATTGTAAATTTGTTCACCTGCATAAAATAAACTTCCTTTGAAGTTTTAAACCCACTTCCCATTTCTGGAAATTCACTTTCAAAGTCTAGGCTTAAATATTTTAAATAAAACTATTGGGAATTTATTAAATGAAAATAATACTTAAGAATTTCTTAAATAAGTTTTCTATGGTTTAAAATAGTATTTCTAAAAGAATTAATATACATTTAAAATGCTAATTATATTTGAAAGGTCTCATTGAAATCATATTTAATTTCCAGGAAAACGTTTCAAATAACCCCATCGTTATTTAAAAACAATTTATAACTTCTTATAGAATTTATCTCCAGAAATCCATACTTTCACATTTATCAACTGATAAATTTCCTCTTCATTTATAATTCCAAATTTACCAATTTCCAATCTTCATCCAAACCAGATTCCAATTTTTTTTTATTCCTTTAAATCCTTTATTTAACAATTTCTTTTATTTCTTTTAAAACCAATTTATTTTATTTATGCTTAACAATTTCAGGTTTAAAATTTATCAATTCATACCACAACAAACTGGATTCCATAATTAGCTATCACAGTGTATAAATAAAATACATCATCAGTTGTAACAATAATTCCTGTATTGTGAGGAATCTAGTTGGATCCCTCCAACCTGTTTTCCATGCATCCACAGATATTAGCACAACAAATATATATATATATATATATATATATATATATATATATATCAATCCAGACTGATACAACATTTATATTCAACCAATCACTCAGATATTTAAATATTAACTATTTAAAATGTCTAGCATACAGATGTGAGTGAGAATAACTCACCTTGCGTTTCGGCGAGCGTTCGAATTCAAATTAAATCGAACAGTGTTCGATTTGACCTAAAATTCTTGCTAGCTCCAATCGCTCCCGGACCTACTCTAGCACGTAGAACGCGCCACTGCGATTCCGGCGCTACCAAATTCGTTGAAATCTGATAACATATGAGCAAGTTACGAATTATTAAAGTTTGAATAACATTTAAAACAAATTTTCTTTTTAATTTTAATTTGTTTTACCCAAACACAATCAGGCCGCTCAAATCTAAAATCAAGATCTGGGCCGCTCAAATCCTTCTTCCTTCATGCGACTATCACGAGGCAACGAAAAACAAATCGAACCCATCATCGTACGGCTAGGGTTCAACATCGCTCCACCCCTGGTCGATCGAAGATCGATCTGAATATGCCACACGAACCCGCACCAGGACAGTTCCCTTCGCCCAGACCCTCGTCCAACTCGGTCGCGTCTTGCCCCTGGAAAACGCGAACGAAACGAATATGAACGGCAGTGAATTCCCTTCCATCCACCTCTCCAAATCACATCTCGACCATTGGATGGGAAGAGATCGAGGTGATCTACAACTTCCTAGTTGGGAGTTTCTTCAATCGAAGCGTGGATTGATCGATAATTGAGGAAAAATAAAAAGCGTTTTCGGCCATTAAAGATAAAAGTGGCGGCCGGTGTAATTAACTAGGGTTTCGGCCTCTAATTATAAACGTTTTAGCTATATTATTTTAATATTAAAATCATTATAAAGCAACTTTCTCAACCGATCTCCAAACAACGCGTGCCGATAGGCATTCCTAGGGTTTTTCGCGTTTCGGACACAATGGAACAAGTTCCGGGAGCTAATTTGATCATATGCGCGAGTTACGGAATTAAACGATCAATTTTAAATTAAATCGATTATAGTATTTTCTATGCGTTTTAAGCTATCGGGGTTAAACGACAACTCCGATTGCTACGAAAATTGAAATCCGATAATAACTAACTATTACGGATCCAATGGAACTAGTTTCGTCGAATTCCGAGACTATTCCCCGGAAGGCTATTTTCACTCGTCGATAAATTCGAACGATTTTCGAAATTGTCGAAACCACTACAAATTTCACTTTTAAAATTTATTAACTTAATTATAATTCATATTGAATTTATAATCACATTAGAAATCATTCTGATTCAGTTTAAATCAAAATCTGAATATTTGCATTATTATATTATTAAATTCCATTATTAAATTAATATAAAATTCCAAATTTAATCTATTGACTTTTAATTTCATCCAATGACCCAATATTACTATTTAAATCAAATTAAACTTAAATAAATTTTAGAAACCATTTTTATATTTATTTACACCCAGATTAACCAATTATCCCAATTCTAATAGTAAACTATTATTACTATTCAAATTTCAATTAAATTGCTGTATTTGAAATTTATCTAATTTTATTAACTTAACCAAAGTCTTTTATTCGAAAATCCAAATTATAGTCCATATTCAACATTTAAAATGAATTAAATGTTCAAATCTGGTGACCCAAAATTCCGGGTCGTTACATTCCTCCCCCCTTATAAAAAATTTCGTCTCCAAAATTTGCTAGGGTAGAAAATATTCTCAAACTCATTTACTTACCCAATTTGCTTAGTTAAAAGCTCATATTCCTTTCCAAAATCCTTTAGCTTAATTCCAAACTCATTTGCTTCATTTACTCTAATGCTTGAATTTAACTTATAACTTTCCAAGTTAAAAAGTTTTCAAAATCCTAAAAAAAAATTCTAACTCCCAAAATTTTTGAAATTTTTTGGCAGAGTCTCCCTTGCACGGAGGAGCTTTCGCGATATCGCGATACAAATAAATATATATACATCGACCCACACGGTCGGAAACCAAAATATATCACAATATATATATCATTTCCCAATTATATTTGCATAGGCGTACCTTTTTAGCAAATTTTTAAAGCAAGTGGCTAATATAACGCATATACGCGCTCCAAATCTATCGAACGCCTTCCGTACCTGTACTTACTCAACAAACTCATCAGTTTTCAAAGATATGAACATTTTAACAACATTTCCAATATAAATGTAAGCCAAACATATCCATTTCATAATCAAATCAACAATTTCATGATTTCATAGGTAAATCATATTTTATAGCATGTATAAAGTTCCTTTTCTAATTCCAAACTCCATTTTATTTCACACAAATGATTTACATACAAGTTTACCATTCTCAATTCATAATTACTGCCACCAATTCATCTTCAAAATTATAAACATATGCTTCACTATTTTCAATTTACTTCAATTTAAATTCAAATTGATTCACAATCTAATGTACTTCCAATTTGATTTATTTGCATTTCTTTTCCAAATTTAAACTTCATTATATTCCACTCCAATGACTTACATCCGAGTTGCAAATGTTAGATTCACATTCACTTCAATAAGAGTAATATGAGCTTTTGATTCAATTACCTTTCTTTTTAATTAATCTGCATTTACATACAACCCACTAAATAGATTCCAATCCATTTCCCATTATTCAAATATCAATTTCATTTACTTCTTTTAATTCATTCACTTAAGTTTATCAACTAATTTCTATGTAGGTTGGTTATTCAAACAAATAACCAACTCTTAAGCTTATAACCAGTTAAAATTAATTTCCAACTTAGATACATATTAATTTTATTCGATTTTGCATGGTTCACAATCCAAGCATTCTTATCACATTGCAATTATTAAATTAAATTCTTCCCTTATATTTTTATTTCATTAACCAATTCGAGTTTATATTAATATCATTCCATTCTGGATTATTTACAACTCATACAACCTTATTTTATCACAATAATTAATTAAAACCATTTCACTTGCAATTCAATTTTATTATCTAAACAAAATTTACATTAGACAACATTATAAAGCTCGACCACAAATATTATTCAATTTTCTTAAGTTCTTCCACAATATTTTCATTATCTTCTTATATCAATTTTTATTATATTTTCATTTGATTCTCATCCAAATCAATCCAATCCATTTAAATATTTTAATGCATTTTGTTTATTTATTCAATCCATTTTTAGATTTATTTACAATTCAATCGATTATTATAATCGAATTCCATCATTCATCCACACTCTCAACTTTTATTGCCAAAATTAATTCCCATCCTAGAACTGGGTTTTTATTTTTCTCTTCAAAATTTCCTTAACAATCCACCAAAATTTCATCCATGCCAATACAAATTCCATTAAATTTAGTTTACACTAAATTCGTCTTCAAACTTCCTTTTTATTTAATTTAGCTTATGCTAAATTCATTCTCAAACAATTTCTTGAATTTAGTCGAGTTAAAATTTTATTCACACAATATTGTCTTAATTAAATTAAACTTTCCTTCAACTCAAAATTCTTTTTCCCAAATTTAACTCAAGTCTAACTAAATTTATTTAGCATAACTTGGATTCATTTCATTTCTTTTACTATTTTAAATAAAAATTAATTCCATTCAATATTATTCATACTCAGTTGAATCTTGATTTTGATTAAATTCAAATTCAACTCAATTTCATTTAATCAAAGTTAAGTCTAATTCAATCCAATTTTAATTCTCCATATACAAGTTCAAATTTATTTACTAACTTAAGTTCATCCACGTCCTTTATATTTTATACTTTCATCATCTTATTTTAATTCACATTTAATGTGAGATTAGGTATGAATCCACCATACCATTCAACTATTTCCCATTTGTGATCATCATTTCATTTTCTATTTATAAGTTCACCCATTTATTTACTTCAAAGTTTATATTGCTCATTTTAATTCATTTACATCTTATAATCATCCATTTCAAATTCTATATATATATATATATATATATATATATCTGAATTCTTAAGGATATAAATTTTCTTTCACCTTAATCCTTTGCAAATTTTTAAATCCACAATTTTCAGATCACAAGTATAACACTTAATAGCTTATGAGTACATTTTATTGTACAATGACCCATGATTACCAAGTTATTTTACATTTCAATTTAATCCAAATCAATTTAATTCTAAGTTCAATTTATTTAACTTATTCCAAGTAAATTCAAATTTTCTATTAACTTCAATATATTTTATTCACTTCCAACAACTCAAGTTAAATTTTAATTCCAAGATTAAAAATTCCATTTCCTTCTTATTAATATCAACTTCACTTAATAAGTCCAATAGTTGATCCATTTTAACTTTACACATTATTTAAATAGAATTTTTCAGAATTCAATTACCCGGTTTTATTCCAAAACCATTTTAAAATAATAATCAACACCTACCCATTTTGGTATATCAAATCAAATCTCCGGATTTCCAAACAACTTGGTTGTACCAAAACAATTTTCTCATTTTTGAAATTTCCAAAACAACTGTTATACTCAACAAGTCCAACAAATATCATAACCAACCACTTTGGTAGCAATCCATCACTTTAGAAACTCGAAAATTAATTCTAATGATGTGGCCAGCATCATCAGGATTATTTTCTAGCGACTGAATTGAGTTCAGTGCTTCCTACTTTCCCACATTCATTTCAAAACAGTTTCCATTCAAAAATACTTCACAAATTAATTCTCCGTCATTGCCTTCAACACCTTGGAAAACATCCTAACATCCCAAGATTTTAAATTTCCAAACTTTGTTTTCAATACATTTAAAATCCTTTCCAAAACTTCTGGGGTTTAAATTCTGGTTTAGTTTAAATTTAGTTATTCTCTTTTGTATAATTTATACTCATGGAATTTATATGGTTATATCCATTTCAAATTTTAGATTCTTATTTGATTATAGTATTAACAACCAATCATCCAAATATATATAATAATTTTAGAAAATTATTTCTTTTATATCAAAATAAAATTTTGGGTAAAATTATTTCATTTACCCATTTTAAAAAACAATACTATGTCGATTTATCTTGTTTAAGAGTTTAGAAATCCCTATCGATACGGTTGTACTTCCCGTGCCGACCAGAATTCATAAACACTCAACCGATAAGTCAACACAGTATAAAAACAATTTTTATATGCACTAACAAGTACGCTCTCATATCTATTAATATGCTCAACTCATTATAGAGTACTATTGACTCTGTTTAATGAGTAATTTCCCCACCATAGCCTAGGTTGTCGCCAACCTAAGCTCTGATACCAAGTGTGACAGCCCGCAAATCCGTACCCCTTGAGTCAACCTTATTCTACATCAATTAACTCAAGTGGAGCAGAAATACGAACCATTATGGTTAAAGAAGAAGAGATAGAAGAAGAAGAAACTAAACAATATCAGAATCTCACAGTCGCAGCGGAATAAACTATAATAGTAAACAATAGATCTTTACATAAAATGAAACTATATCTGTTTTATACATCATATCATCAGAGTATCTCATACAAACAATATTTAGCAATCAGACAATCCCATACAATCATAGCAGCGGATATATATACATATGGATAATACGTCTCGGACTTCAGCTCCTCTCCTGCTCCAAAGCATCCTGTCCTGAACATATAATACTCGGTCTGACCCGAGCATTATTATGAAATAACACCCGAGTCAGTCTGGAATACCAGCTGATAATAATACATCCAAGTTGATTATTAAAGTTTCAAATATCCATTGAAAACAAAAGCATCTCGTAAGACCATGTCACAAATAAACATGTCGGGTTTTTACCTTACGATAGCTAAAACACTTTTATAGAAATCCTCTGATATTATAATAGGGTCTATATACAAATACTTATAAAATAGCCGAAATTGTTACATGATTAAATTCCAGCTACTAGCCACAGAGTGGGTAATACAAACAAAACTCGTAAAAGGCTCGTAGGGAGAATGGATTTCTAACAATGACAAGGCACTGGGTACCACCTGTCACAGTACGTGGTCTAGATCACAGTACCGAGGAGTACGCCCGCTCCCCTGCAACACAAGACCAGAACCATCCCTTACTGGACAGTTTCGAATAAGATCACCTCGCGGTTGGGATCAGCAACTGCACCACTAAGCCGAAATAAAAGGGACATCTAGACTGGGACGACCTTACTCTCAAGTGGGGGCTACCCACGAAGCCTTGCTGCATAACCCCTAATTTTCAGTCATTCCCATTTGATGAGGCTTGAGACTAAGCGTTACCTTTAGAACGTTTCACTTAGAATGCCCATCGCCCACCTGACGATGTTCCGAAAGCATTCATCCATACAAGTCCGTCCCGGGTTCGAACGGAACCGAAGGCACTACTCCTACTACATCCATTTTGGAAATATCCTTAGGATTAGTAGAGACTAGGCCTTGCACTTCACTACTCCATCTTCGACCCCGAACACGTTTTTCCATGAAACGTACAAACCGGATCGAAGTGGTTTTCGAGAAATAAATCTCGATCCCAGACTCTTCGAAACGATCAACGCATTTGTCCAATATTGATAGTCGGTGATTTAACTATCAATTAACATTCACAAAACATCCATCACACAATAAATAATTCCCACATTATTTATTTGCTTCAAATATCTTTACAAGATATATTTCTATTTTCAACTCCCTTTGAAAACATTTTTACAAAACATCTTCCTTAACAAAATAAATTTCACAATATTTATTTCCCACCGGAAACAACCAAGTCCAAACCATTTAGATTTTAAAACAATTAACATACTTTATTCTTAAATATACTTTGAAATATTTAATTTTACTGCAAGTTATTTAGTCCAAAAATAATTTCAAAATATTTAAAGTAAAATCACTTGATAAGATATAGGCTAGTTTGAAATAAGGTTTAGTTGAATGAAATTTAAAGATGGAGTTTAAAAGAATATATACAAGGTATCAAATAACTTAAATCAAACTATCCTTTAAATAAATCCATATATAAAGATAATTACTAATAATATTCTTAAATAATTACTATTATAGCTAATTTATTAATTATTTCCTTTAAAATAATAATTTCTCAAAAACACTTTAGAAACAAGTTTAAACTTTAACATTACCTAAAATCTGCTTTAAAACACGAACTTGGTTTCCCAGGGAAATATACTTCTATCCAAACAACCCATAGAATCCTTTTTATAAATCCCGCCCGATTTATTCCAATTCAAATTTACTTTCAATTATTGTAAATTTGTTCACTTGCATAAAATAAACTTCCTTTGGAGTTTTAAACCCACTTCCCATTTCTGGAAATTCACTTTCAAAGTCTAGGCTTAAATATTTTTAAATAAAACTATTGGGAATTTATTAAATGAAAATAATACTTAAGAATTTCTTAAATAAATTTCCTATGGTTTAAAATAGTATTTCTAAAAGAATTAATATACATTTAAACTGCTAATTATATTTGAAAGGTCTCGTTGAAATCATATTTAATTTCCAGGAAAACATTTCAAATAACCCCATCATTATTTAAAAACAATTTATAACTTCTTATAGAATTTATCTCTAGAAATCCACACTTTCACATTTATCAAATGATAAATTTCCTCTTCATTTATAATTCCAAATTTACCAATTTCCAATCTTAGTCCAAACCAGATTCCAATTTTTTTTATTCCTTTAAATCCTTTATTTAACAATTTCTTTTATTTCTTTTAAATCTAATTTATTTTATTTATGCTTAACAATTTCAGGTTTAAAATTTATCAATTCATATCACAACAAACTGGATTCCATAATTAGCTATCACAGTGTATAAATAAAATACATCATCAGTTGTAACAATAATTCCTATATTGTGAGGAATCCAGTTGGATCCCTCCAACCTGTTTTCCCTGCATCCACAGATATTAGCACAACAAATATATATATCAATCCAGACTGATAACAACATTTATATTCAACCAATCATACAGATATTTAAATATTAACTATTTAAAATTTCTAGCATCTAGATGTGAGTGAGAATAACTCACCTTGCGTTTCGGCAAGCGTTCGAATTTAAATTAAATCGAACAGCGTTCGAATTTAAATTAAATCGAACAGCGTTCGATTTAACCTGAAATTCTTGCTAGCTCCAATCGCTCCCAGACCTGCCCTAGCACGTAGAGTGTGTCGCTGCGATTTCGACGCTACTAAATTCATTGAAATCTGATAACGTATGAGCAAGTTACGAATTATTAAAGTTTGAATAACATTTAAAACAAATTTTCTTTTTAATTTTAATTTGGTTTACCCAAACACAATCAGGCCGCTCAAATCTGAAATCAAGATCCGGGCCGCTCAAATCCTTCTTCCTTCACGCGACTATCACCAGGCAACGAAAAACAAATCGAACTCATCATCGTACAGCTAGGGTTCAACATCGCTCCACCCCTGGTCGATCGAAGATCGATCTGAATATTCCACACGAACCCGCACCAGGACACTTCCCTCCGCCCAGACCCTCGTCCAACTCGGTCGCGTCTTGCGCCTAGAAAACGCGAACGAAACGAATACGAACGACAACGAATTCCCCTCCATCCTCCTCTCCAAATCACATCTCGGCCGTTGGATGGGAAGAGATCGAGGTGATCTACAACTTCCTAGTTGGGAGTTTCTTCAATCGAAGCGTGGATTGATCGATAATTGAGGAAAAATAAAAAGCGTTTTCGGCCATTAAAGATAAAAGTGGCGGCCGGTGTAATTAACTAGGGTTTCGGCCTCTAATTTAATATATATAAACGTTTTAGCTATATTATTTTAATATTAAAATCATTATAAAGCAACTTTCTCAACCGATCTCCAAACAACGCGTGCCGACAGGCATTCCTAGGGTTTTTCCGCGTTCCGGACACAATGGAACAAGTTTCGAGAACTAATTTGATCATATGCGCGAGTTACGGAATTAAACGATCAATTTTAAATTAAATCGATTATAGTATTTTCTATGCGTTTTAAGTTGCCGGGGTTAAACGACAACTCCGATTGCTACGAAAATTGAAATCCAATAATAACTAACTATTACGGATCCAATGGAACTGGTTTCTTCGAATTCCGAGACTGTGCCCCGGAAGGCTATTTTCACTTGTCGATAAATTCGAACGATTTTCGAAATTGTCGAAACCACTACAAATTTCACTTTTAAAATTTATTAACTTAATTATATTTCATATTGAATTTATAATCACATTAGCAATCATTCTGATTCAGTTTAAATCAAAATCTGAATATTTGCATTGTTATATTATTAAATTCCATTATTAAATTAATATAAAATTCCAAATTTAATCTATTGACTTTTAATTTCATCCAATGACCCAATATTACTATTTAAATCAAAATAAACTTAAATAAATTTAGAAACCATTTTTATACTTATTTACACCCAGATTAACCAATTATCCCAATTCTAATAGCAAGCTATTATTATTCAAATTTCAATTAAATTGCCGTATTTGAAATTTAGCTAATTTTATTAACTTAACCAAAGTCTTTTATTCGAAAATTCAAATTATAATCCATATTCAACGTTTAAAACGAATTAAATGTTCTAATCCGGCGACCTAAAATTCCGGGTCGTTACAGGTACCTACCATAAGGGTTACCTAACCCAAACCTCATGATACGCATCGAACATAAAATACAGCAATTGTGTCGTAGATCTAGGGCACAACCCCATAACTAGGTTGTCAGGATGGATACCGACGAATCTGGTTTAGTCCTGAACCGTAAAGGGAGCTAGACAAAGGTAGACAAACACATATAATATATACCTTGGCCGTCGCATGGCTCTATATATAGGTTACCACATGACTATCATATACTCAACCTAGCGAATATCACATACAACGCACCCTCATATTAAATGTCATCATGAGTAATAGAATAACCGAATAAATATCAGAACACCGTCCCATACCACTGCCTGTTACTAATCGGCTTATTTAGTGCTCATACATGACAATCGTACTCCTTTATTCTATATAACGAGTCCAAAGAATAACCAGAGAAGTTTTTACTGAAAGTCCCATACCACACAGTATCACTAATATGTTTATTCAGATTTCTCGTACATGGAATAGATACAATAAAAATTATAACAAGGATGTCATCACCATATCATATAAAATATCATCAACCAAATCAATATCAACGGTGAATCTCTCGTATCATTGGAATCAATATAAGTTGATAGGAATCAGAAATTAGAAACTAATACAAATAGACTATTCAAATAAATATAAATAAAGAATCAATATTTAATAATGAAACATTCAAAAACATATAATTTCATATAACAAATAAACACTAAGGGATGGGTAATAAATACATATTCCAGAATTAATTAGATAATTATCTAAATTCAATACAATTTATTATTTACAAAAAATTGACTAATCTCTCATTCTTATATAAAATCAATCGATCATTATATATTTACAAATAACATTAGAAAACTCAATTCTTGCAATTTAATTTTCCAAAATGTAGGTAAACTAAATATCATGTATGAAAATTATTCATAATTTACTATAATCACAAACTATTTTAAGTAACTTTATACATCAAAATCAATTACATAAATTCAAATTATATATATATATATATATATATATATATATATAATCAAAACTTGAATTATATATATAATTAAGATTTCACAAATATACATCAATAACTATAAAATTTCTGTTAAATAGCAATTCAAATTTTATTTCGGTACTAATAAATTCTCTTTGTTTGTGGAATAAACTAATAATCATTTAATATATAAACATACAAATATTACGGTTAGGATATTTTTAATAAATCAATATATACATATTTAATTTTTTTATATTTCAAAACACTTGAAATTTTATGGTTTAGTTATACTGTTGAAGCTTTCACACAAATATATTTATATATATAGACTGTACACATATAGTGCCATACACTCATACACATGCTAAGCTTTCACATATAAATCGTGTCTTTGATATATGATGTGTTGTTCTAAACATGCTCTGATTCCATTTTTGAAACACCCTACCTCTATACTCATACCATCCAAGATTATTACACAGTAATACTATCAGATAATACGGAGAATAAGGCTATATGAGGTACAAACGTGAATATTCCCTTGAACTAACACTGGTACGTATTAGAACATTAAATATTAACTTACCTATACGTACATAATATTAGTACAGAAAAAAAAACATATGTGCTTCATGGATAGAATAATATATAATATACAGTGAATAACAGAGAACAACAGAGTCAGAATCGTAACGACAACATATAAGATATAACACAATAATGTCATAAGGGTTCAATACATATCAGCTATCAATTCTCAATACAATATGATAAACAATCAATATAAAACTTTATATCATTTATGTATACACACACACATACAGAGAGAATCAATGTCACACTAATATCATATAAATATTCCATATGTAAACTCCTCTAAGTCCATTAAAACAAATGTCGGCCATGTTGTCCCTGTACTTGAAATGTTTAGGACTAACCCGAGTATTTCATAAATAACACATGGGTCAGACTATGTCCAATCAAGAGTCCATAATAGGGATAACACAATGTATACATGGAAAAATAATGTAATACTCTAACATGGATAATTAAATCATCAAATGGCATATCAACAAATGCATATAAATATAGTAATGAATGCCTTGAATGTATAAATATATAATAATATCATCGAGCTATCACATTACTTAAATAACTCAATCCCACATAAAATAGTCACCATAGAAAAAGATGTCATCATCCATTTAGAAACTCATCAAATCAAAAATCACGTAATCAACACAAATGGGTGAATCATACATATCCAAAAACCATCGTCCAGATCCAAAAAACATTAATAAGTGAGATATCACAAAGTATATCGGGTTTGCATGAAGCAATTCCCAAATATCTATCAATATCATATTATAAAATACCATCATCAAATCAGTAGGGTCAAGTACTGAGCCAGCTTATAACAATGCCCAAATATAATCAATAATAAGTTGGTTGTCTGCCAAAGAAGGATACGAGGTTAACCATACTTTGGACGCAGTCTCAGGTATAATCTCATCTCATATATGCCTATCTACCACACACAAATCATGATTTTCCAAGAGAAAAATGGTTGTATGCAAGCTCCAGAAACCCAAGGTCTACTAGATGAATGCTATGTAGCCGGATCTGTTCCTACAACCTTTGTTCACGCGAATCAAAACCAGATGGGAGAATAATGGCCATATGCCCACTCAAAAAACCTAATGTCCACTATGCCAAATGTTATGTAGTCGGATCTCTTCCTACAGCCTTAGTTAGCTTGATGAACATCATGACACATATCGTCCAGTGGCTCATCAACGCATAGCCTCAATCACGACCCTGCTTGGCCCCTATAGGTAAAAGACTGTTGGCCTATGCGACACAAGGAGATGTACGACACCTACTCTATGGGTCACCCAACCCAAACGTCATGATGCGCACCAGGGTAGATACTGCTCAATCTGGTTTACTCTTGAACCATAAAGAGAGCTGGACAAAGGTAGATAGACACATCAAATGTATGCAATGGCTGTTGCATGGCTCTACATATATGTCACTAACTGACTACAAAATACTCAACGCAGCGAGTATTACATCAACATACACCTGGATTGAGTGTCATCCATAAGCAAAAGAATAACCAAATAAATATCACAGCAGTGTCACATACAACCGTGTGTTACTAGTCTTTTTATTTAATGCTCATACATCTTGCTCGCCCTTTGTTATTCTGTATATTGAGTCCAAAGAATAACCGAAAAGTGTTATTGAAAGTCCCATAACAGACGGTATCACTAATCCGTTTATTCAGATTTCTCATTACATGGAATAAATACAATAAAAATCATAACAACGATATCATCACCGTATCATATTAAAAGTCATCAACTAAATCAATATCAATGATAAATTCCTCATAACGTTGGAATCAATATAAAGTAGATAAGAAATCAAAAATAAAAAATAATACAAAATAGTTTATTCAAATAAATATAGATAACAAATCAATATTTAATAATGAAACATTCAATAACATATAATTTCATATAATAAAATAAATTCTAAGGGGTGGTAACAAATACATATTTCAGAATTAATTAGATATATGTCTAAACTCAATACAGTTTATTATTTAGAAAAATTGAATAATCTCTGATTTTATATAAAATCAATTGATTATTAATATTTACTAATAACATTAGAAGATTCAATTCTTTTAGTTTATATTTCCAAAATAGTAAGTAAATTAAATATTACGTATAAAAATTATTTCATAATTTACTATAATCATACACTATTTTAATAACTTTAAAACATCTAAATCAATTACATATATTCAAATCATATATAAATATATATTAAGATTTTACAAATATACATTAATAACTATAAATTTTCTATTAAATAATGATTCATGTTTTATTTCTGTTACACCGCCTATAGCCAGGTAGTATACCAATGGATTTGGCCAAACGGATTTCATGATCATTAAGGAAGGATGCTCAGAGAGATGATTATCATGTCTGGAGATTGGTTATAAACAAGGCTATGGACGATGGTCGAGCGGATTCGGACAGATGACATCCTAGAATTGGCTATGTATGGAATTAGCACTTCCCCTAGGCAAGGGATCAGATCAGATTAAAATGGCTTTGGATCGCTCGAATTGGCATAGGAACTCAACTAAACAGTGATCGCTCAATAACTTAACGAACGATGCATCAACTTGGGAAACCACTTTATAAACATGAAGTGGAGGAGTAGGGGGACCCACAAAAGAGATCATTGGGTCCCACCATGCATGGAAGTGAGGTCGGCTTCGACCCTTCTTAGGGGTGAGCGATTAACTTGAATTGTTTTAGGTTGGGTCGCCTTGGCTTGGAGATTCTTGATCCGAATTTTGGGCAAGATATTTACACGTCTTCTCTAGTAAATATAGCAGGCTTGGCATTCATTTAGGGATATTTTTTCTAGCTCTTCTTGTTCACTTTCTTCCCTTCCTGTATTAATTTTCTAAGGCAAGAACAATTGTACTTGTAAACTTACAATATACATAATAATATTATTGGAGTGGACGTAGACCAGAGTTTGCCGAACCACTATAAAATCTACATCTTCATTTACTTTTCTACATTGAATCCGTGGTCTGTGAACTTATATTATTCTCTGATTGGTATTGTTATTGGATTGGTGGAACTTTAACATTACTTGGGTGTTGGTGGTCATTTTTGCAGTCAACGGTTTCAGTACAACACTAATAAATTATCTTTGTTTGTGGAATAAATTAATAGCCATTTAATATATAAACATACATATATTACAATTGAGTTATTTTTAATAAATACATGTTTACATATTTAATTTAAGTTATATTTCAAAACACATGAAATCATATGGTTTAGTTATAAACTGTTAAAGCTTTCTCACATACACACACACTACCCTCACCCTCATACTGGGTTAAGTATACAGGTATGCTAATGAAATCAGAAATTAAGTTCAGTAAACGAATGGAATTCACACAAAGAAAGTGACTACATCCATTTCAGCAAAAAGAGTAAATATGCTAAAGCCAAACAACATGAGGAGGGGTGTATATATATACATACTCATCACACACACAATAATAATCACGTGCATACAAATACGTACACGCACATATATTCACTTATATGCATACAACACAGGACCTTGTAATGCATGCACACACCAAGAAGAACATACACACACATGCTCAACCTGGAACATCTCTGTTCCAAGTGCACCACTAGTCCACTGGGCCTTATAGACCGGTCAACCGGTCATGGCCTCGAACAAAGAAGTTCCAGGTCATGTTCATCATTTTGAGGTGGCTTTGGCCAACCACCTCTCCTCCACTCAACTCTCATCATTCATGATTTTAAGCATGCCATAAACTCAATCAAACACGACATATCAATATATATATATATATAAAACTCGATTTATGTGATTAGAGCGTAGAGATGTGTGAGTGGTAATCACTTACCTGTAAGTTGGAGTTCATCTTCTCCTTCATACTCTACACGCACACTACGTGACTCACTATGGCAACGATGCACGTGCCTTCTTCTTACGAGTAGATGCATACATGCTTGGAGACATACCAATTAAAATTTTGTATTTTATTTTGGTTTATACTATTTGTGTTTGAATTTTAAAGTGAAAGAATTGGGTTTGATGGCTTCAGGGGAAGATAGATAATGATATAGTAAAGATGTACGTGAATCTAAAGTGTAGAGGAAAGAAGAATCAGAAGAAAGAAAGTTCTGGAGATGGAGAAATCATGAAACTCAATTTGGGTTTGGGCTTTGGAAATTTGGATAAGTAACTATATATTTATTTTCTTCTACTTCTAAAACTAAATTCAATTTAGATAAATGCAATTTCTATTAAAATCATTTCTTTGCCAAACCAATGTTGTATTTCATTTACGTTACTTTTATAAGATATTATTTTGCATATTTTTAACTTATTTTATAAAATATCACATCCTCATAATTTAAATTCTTTTACTAAATAGTTTCAAAACCTATTTCAAAATAAATCTCCTAGATTACAAATTTAATTAATTAAACTAATATTATTAGCTTAGTTTAGTTCTTACATAAAACCAGATTGTTACAAAATTCTCCCCTTAACAAAATTGCATCCTCGCAATTTTCCATAAGGAAGAATCTATAACAAACCAATTATACAAAACTTAACCATATTATTTACATTTATTTTACAAAACATTAACCAAAGTGAATTACTTTATAAATTCTCAAAACTCTTCATTTAAAATAATTTCCTTTTTCAAGTATCATATATATTTATATATTATTTTCAAAATTTCATTCCTCTTCTATTCAAACTTAATTTGAAATTCAAATTTTCATTAATAAATCCTTAAAATATTCCAAATACAAAAATATACAATTCAAAATTTCTTCTATAATCTCAACTTTCCATTTAATAAAAGTATCTTCCAATACGATGTTTAACTTTTAACATTTCATTATAACAAAAAAAATTCCAAACTCTATTTTGCAAACTCTTTTCCATAAATTTATACAATTATTTAACATCTTTAAATTAAAGCTAGGAGGAAAATTCTAAATTTATTCTCAAAATTTAGCAGTTTAAAACTAAATCAATGCTCTTATCAAAATAATTTCCGATTAGATAGGTTTGTTAATTTCTCCAAGCTACTTTATTACTAGGACAATTTTTTATCCATACAAAAAGTAGGAAAACACATAATCTTTCAAATTTCTAATCAAACACTTCTTTTCCCATCACTAATATTAAAATTCCTAATTCTATATATACATATATACATTCACATCTTAAAATCCAAAAACTGTATTACATTTACATTATATATATTATATATATATATATATATATATATGAACATACACACAGATATATATATATACACACACATACATATATATTCACAAATTCTCAATTACTATAAAATAGAGAGATATTGCCTCACCACATATTATAATGGTTACTAATATTAATTGGTTGCAATATTGACCACATAATCAATACTGCCTTGTCAGTGATCACAGCTCTACACTAAATCAAATAGATGTAACTATCACTAAAAATACAAACTATCATAAATATCCTTTACAAACCATTTTCCAAAGTGATAACTATAAACTCTTGTTTTCAAATCCTTTACAAATATAATTTTCAAAATCACTTTACCAAAATAATTTACTTTGCTTAACTTCCTGTTTAAAACATTCAACTCTATTCTAAAATATATTATTAATATCCCATAAAATTACTTATATCATTCTAAATCATCGGTGTCCAATAGTCTTGCTCAAGTGTTTTAGGTTTTATATCAAATAAGGCTGTATATAGGACATGGCGGTCCGTTGTCCGACTCGATCTAAGGCTGTAAGACGTCCGGTCCGTGTCCGTACGATTCTCATTTTGGACACGAATTAGGACAAGAAAAAATGTATGAAAAAATGTCCATCCGAAAATGTTCGATATTTTTCTATTATCTGAACATTATCCATCCGTTGTCCAACTCGTATGAACAATGTTCGAAGTTAACGTTTGTTCGGTCCGTGTCCGTTTGAACCTCTTATAGGACAGGACTAGGACACACCTCCGTCTGGTCTGGTCCGACCCGTTTACACCCTTAATGTCAAATATGTTTGCACCCGCATCGACCAAAATCCTTAACACACTTAACGGACAAGTTAACACAATTTCATTTCAGAAATATCTATAAATATCATTTCCACGAATGATTTAATATAATAATTTTAGTGAAACTTTTCTAATTCATTTTCAAATCCTCTTTTAAATGTATACTATATACATACATACATACATACATACATACATACATACATATATATATTTCAAAAGATTTCTCATTAGAATACTCACTTGACTTTCCAAAATCACTTAATAATAATGATTTTGATATTTGTGTATGTTATAAATCTTTACTTCTATCAAACACTAAATAACTTCAAAACATTTTTTAATTGCCTTTAATTATATCCATAAATATATAAGCATGCTACATAATAAACCATTAACATAACATTTTTTGATATCAAACACTATTCATAATAAATATTCATTAATATACACAACTTAAATAAATGCACAAAATTCCAAAATTAAATTTAACATCAGCAAATTCAAATTATCAAACGAATTTAAGAGACAAGAATAGATATACTCAGCAAATATTAACAAATAATTTTCCACTGCGCACTCCAATCAAAATCATATCAAAACTCGACTGCACAATACCAAACCATGTCATAATAACACAATAATATATCGCTCAAAATCATAAATACTAATGCTACTGCTTGAACTAACTCCTTTCATCCTCGCTGCTCTAACCATTTTATTACAAACTCAAAAAAAGAGAAATTAAACATATATTAAGTGCTTATATTTATAAAACCACAAATACATCTCCTGATGATTTCCCCAGTAATTATCTTATATACATATATAATATACCATCTCTTACTACAGAAAGTTACCCAACACTCCCAAGGGTCAAGGACTCTAAGTCTTATCTAAAGTCTCGACTCGTGTATCTGATATACGATGTACTGTTCTTTTGTAAAATATCATTTCTATACCTATACTATCCAAGAGCATACAGAGTAATATTGTCAAACAATATGGAAATGAGGCTATATAGTGTACGCACATAAATATTCCCTTGGACTAACGCCGGTATGTATTAAAACATCAAATATATAACTTACCTATATGTACTCTGTATCAGCACAATACAATAGAAATGTGTTCCTCTAGGATAGAATACATAATATACAGTGAATAACAGAGAACACAAAGTCAGAATCGCAACGACAACATATAAGATATAACACAATAATGTCATAAGGGTTCAATACATCTCAACTCTCAAATCTCAATATAATATGGTAAACAATCAATATAAAACTCTATATCGAATACATACACACGCAAATACACACATTGAGAATTAATGTTGCACTAAATCATATAATAATTCCCCATGTAAACTCCTCTAAACCTATTAAAATAGATGCTGGTCATGTCGTCCCTGTACTTGAAATGTCTCGGACTAACCTGAGTATTACATAAATAATACACGGGTCAGACTATGTCTAATCAAAAATCCATAATAGGGATAACACAATGTATACATGGAATAATAATGAAGCACTTTAACATTGATAATCAAATCATTAGATGACATGTCAATAGATTCATATAAATATAGTAATGAATGCCTTGAATGTATAAATATATAATATTATAAATATCACCGAGGTATCACATTACCTAAATAATTCAATCCTATATGAAACAATCATTATCAACATCAAAAGATGTCATCACCCATTTAGAAACACATCAAATTATAAATCACGTAATCAACACAAATGGGTGAATCATACATACTCAGAAACCATCGTCTAAATCCGGAAAACATCATTGAGTGAGATATCACAAAGTATATCGGGCTAGCATAAAGCAATGCCTAAATATCTCTCAATCTCGTATTATAAAATGCCATTATAAAATCAGTAAAGTCAATAAGAAAGATTTTAGCCAGCTCATAACAATAACCGAATAATCAATAATAAGTAGGCTATCTTCCAAAGAAGGATACAGGGTTGACCATACTCTGGACACAGTCTTAAATATAATATCACATATGCCAATTTACCACACGTAAACCAAAACAAGATAGGGGCTAATGGCCGTATGCCCGCTCCAAGAACCCAAGGGGTACTAGCCGTGCGCTATGTAGACGGATCTGTTCCTACAGCCTTATTTCACACAAAATGAAACTAGACGGGAAACTGATGGCCGTATGTTTTCTGCAAGAACCCAGGTTCTACTATATCATATTTTTTGTGGCTGAATCTATTCCTGCAACCTTAGTTACCTCGATAGACATCATGACACATATCCACCAGTGGCTCATCAACGTGTAGCCCTAGTGGCAACCCTCCTTAGCCATTATAAGTAACAGATTATTAGCCTAAGCGGCACAAGGGGCTGTAGGGAATCTACCCTACTGGTCACCTAGCCTAAACCTTATGATGCACATCGAATATAAAATACAAAAAATGGTGTTGCGGATCTAGGGCCATGATCAACGATCAGGCTACTAAGATGGAACTAGCCAATCTGATTTACTCCCGAACCATAAAAGAAACTGGACAAAGGTATATAGACACATAGAATATATACAATGGCCATATCACGGCTCTACATATAAGTCACCATATGACGATCAAATACTCAATGCAACAAGTATCACATATAACATACCCCATGTTGAGTGTCATCTATGAGCAAAAGAATAATCAAATAAATACCACAATGGTGTCCCATACCACCGCGTGTTACTAGTTCGTTTATTCAGTACTCATACAACACACTTGCCCCTTCTTTATTCTATATAGTGAGTCCAAAGAGTAACCGAAAAAGTGTTACTAGAAATCCCACACCAGACGACATCACTAATTCGTTTATTTAGATTTCTTGTTATTCAAAACAAGTACAATAAAAATCATAACAAGGATGTTATCACCATATCATATTAAAAATCATCAACTATATCAATATCAATGGTGAACCCCTCATACCAATGAAATCAATACAAAGGAGATCAGAAATCAAAAATAAAAAACTAATACAAAATAGGTTATTAAGTAAATATAAATAATGAATAAATATTTAATAATGAAACATTCAAAAACATATAATTTCATATAACAAAATAAATACTAAGGGATAGGTAATAAATATATATTCCAAAATTAATTAGATAATTATCTAAACTCAATACATTTGTTATTTATAAAAAAATGACTAATCTCCCATTCTTATATAAAATAGGTTATTAAATATTTGCTAATAACATTAGAAAACTCAATTCTTTTGGTTTAAATTTCCAAAATAGTACGTAAACTAAATATTACGTATAAAATTATTTCATAATTTACTATAGTCATATACTATTTTAAATAACTTTAAAACAACCCAATCAAGTACACATATTCAAATCGAATATATAAATAAATGTATGTATATGTATATATTATCAAAACTTGAATAATATGTGTGTGTGTGTTGAGATTTCACAAATATACATTAATAATTAAAAAATTTCTATTAAACTACAATCCGTGTTTTTTTAGCGATTCCAACTGGCTTTATTATGGACCATCCATTTTTATTAATGAAATTAAAACAGGTGTTCTGCACATGTGCATAATAGCTATAAGTCGAATTATAGTGGCTAATCCATTGTAATTAGTTATTGCAGGAGCGAGCCACATAAGACACAACAACTACATTTCGATTAAATAGTGGTCTGACCACTATTAACTCACATAAGATTACATGACAATTAAACCTACACTAGCGCCATGTGGGCGAATACAATGACATCCAGGTTGCACAAGGAAAACATTTAAACAATCACCAAACATGATCACAATTGCTCAATAACATTATGGATAGCAGAAAGAAACAAGTGAACCTTAGCAACAGGCGATAGCTCCCCAAAGAGAAACAAACAATTTCAACACACCAAATGAAAGAGTGTATGGATCGTATATGCATATCTAATATGCAAGTGTATTAAAATACTAACTTATGAATAACAGAGTAATGTAAATAATAGTAAAAAACAATCACACCAGAGTTTTTATACTGGTTTAAACCTCCCGTCCTACGTCCAGTCCTAAGCTCTTCTTTGGCTTTAACTAATAAACAAACCTCGCTGTGCCCGGAGGAATTAGCTCGATACAATAATTTTTTCTAAGACTAGTATGTGTTCTGAAAAACATTGATTTTGACTGCACAGTACAAATCTTCCTATAATCTCCATCAAGAAGTATGTGTATGTGAAGCTTTGATTTTAGGAAGTAATAAAGGCTGTATCGTTTGCTTTTAGAAATCAGAATATGCAAAGAATGTAAATAAGGAGTTTAGAAAATTCAGATGATGTAAATCTTAAAATCTTTACATATATATAGATGATGAAAAGTTATTGTGAAAAGTAATATCTCTTAGAGTTTTCTGGTTTAATCTAAAGGTTGCAACTATTGAGAAGGAAGAGATGCAGTTGGAGTTGTGGAAGTATCCGTTAGATTGAAGTAGATGTCTTTTCAATACTTTAGGCTGTTGCTCAACACATACGTCTGGTTATAAGTTCAGACATCTGAGCCTGTATATTATTTTGGTAGAGACCAAAAACAGACACCTGAAAGATTTAACAGACGTCTGGTTTAAGTTTGAATTTAAAACCAGAGCCTTTAGTCAGACGTCTGATATGTAATGTTAGACGTCTGACATTTACTGCTTCCTATTCTTCAGCAATTTGTTATAAAGAGTTTGAAATAATTTTTCGTGCAATAATTAAGTTTAAAAGCAACTACTAAAAAAGACTTTACAATTTATATCTATGACAATAATAACACTATGTTAACTTTCGTAATAATAATGATTCTTCTCCTTTGTTAGTTGTCCTCAATTTAAACTCTGAAAGCTTGTTCCTGCAAGTAGATAGAATATATAGTGTATGTGTATGATTGTATAGTTATTGTCATTGAAAATATGGAATAGTAGTTCTAACATTCTCCCATGTTTTGATGATGGCAACTATACAATTGCTTTATAACATATATCTCCTCCTGAAGTGATTCCTCCTCCTATATACATGTAGTATGATATTTATGTAATATGATATTCTCCCCCTTTGGCATAATAAAAAAGAATATAGTTGTAGTAGAGAATGAAAACAAACCAATAGATAATCAACAAAGAGTTTAATTAGTCATACAGACATACAAGACTAGAAAAAGAAAAAACAGAGATATATAATTAAATATGAACTATCGTACTAAAGTCTTACTAATAGTTATAATAACCCCAAAAGGCTGGTGAGTCTTCATCGTACGTACCTTGCTACCACTGAGACTGGTCGACATACTCCTCATCTTCCTGAATAGACAGACTCTAAAATGATGAGTAGTAGCTGTAGTCCCGAGGGTCGTGTGAGGCATGAAGATCTTCCAAAGGAAATGATAAACCTTCACTCTCCACAGTATCAAGACAAATATGTTCTTTGCTAAGGCAAGAGTGTTGGAGAGATTTCTATGAAGGGTCTACACCTGAAGAAGGTTCTGCATGGAAAACCGAGGGAGGTGGTGGAGTAGGATACGAAGAAGATGACGATCGTGATGAAGAACGACCACAAACCTTATGGAGAAATTTTTCCAAAGTTGAAACAGCCTATTCTAATTTCTTTTCTACTTTAGTCATACGAGTAGAAAAAGACCATTCCAATCGTGACATCTTTTTATCAAGCACTTGTTGGTTTAAGGAGAGAAGACAATGGTTTTGTAGTGCAACATCTCGATAGTTCTCTCCTGGACCTGCTGCTATCCTAGCTTCCTGTATTTCAGAATCAGAGTAATACCTTATAGCCACTCCACTGAAGCTCTGGTAGGTTGGGAAGGTTGAGTTGGAGGTGCTTGTTGAAGGTTGATATTGGGTAAAAGGAATAATGTTCGGTGGTGTCTTTGAGTGATGCATTAAGGAGAGAAATCTAATGCCATTATCTTTGACAGATATTTCTTCATATTGGAAAAGATATGAAGGAATACCTAAAGATAATAGAATTCTCATAATGTATCGTGCATAAACAATGCTATGATGGGTTAGAGTCCAACATCTTTTAGTTTGATCAAAAATGTATTGTAACAACCCGCATATTTTACGATTATATATTTAAATGATTTATTTAAATGAAGCATCGTTAATCGGATTAAAGTTTGAAATGCTACTTTTTGTAAACAGTCAAATTAGGACTCGAGACCACTTCCATTGAGCCCAAAACGGCGGTTGTGACCTTTTTGAGTATAAACATAGATATGTTTAGAGTTGGCTAAAATTTTGGTATTTTTATTTAGGGCTTTGGGTTTCAGCCCAATAACCTAACAAGTGAACCCAACTCATCTTATACTCTAACTCCTCCTCTTCATTCATTCATAATATTTTCCTAACACTCTCATGCTAAAGGAAAATGGGGGAAAGAAGAGGGAATTAAAATTCCTAAACCCTAGATTACTGGGAAATTCAAGATTCTAGCTCCAAAATAAAAGAGAAGCTTAGGTAAACATCCTCTTCTTCTTCTCAACCTCAATCTCTCTCCAATTTCCAGAAAATCCTATAACCTAATTTAGGTATATTTGCATTTGATCATAGATTGAGAGTTTTTGAAGTTAAGTGGAGGAGTAATTGATCTTGCCTTGTTTTATAGCTCCGCATTTCTTGTTTTTGAGTTTAAAGGTGAGATCTTGAACTCACATCTATGTCTATAGCTTTCTTTTGTTAGGTATGAATTCCTAACATCTATTTTATGTTCAATTGCTTTTGATTTGAATTGGTTTGGTGAATTTTTCAGTTTTGAAGTCAAAAGTTTTAAAGATTCTATTTTGGGTGTTTTGACATGTTTTTGGTGGTGTATCGAAGAGCCTATAGGGTTGGGTTGTCGATTGGCATAAATCCCTAGCATCTGTCGCTCGTTCGATCGCTTCCGGTTTGGATTTTTCTCCCTCTTTGGGCTAGCTGATTTTTGCCTAGCAGAAAAATCTAGACGTCTGGAACAAAAATCCAAACGTCTGGAACAAAATCCAAACATCTGGTTGAAAAATCTGAATGTCTGAAAGGGTTCTAGAATTAAAAAGAGAAAGGAGAAAAACATACATATTTCTAGAACCTAGGGCCAGATGTCTGGCTAAACCCACCAAACGTCTGGAACTATCAATTTTGCCTATTTTAGCTGTTTTTGAGTGGATTTCCATTTTTTATTGATTTATGTTGATCCGATTAGTTGTTATAATTAATTATTGACTTTGATGACTTCTTTTCTGGATTTTTGGAAATATCCATTTGATGGATTTGATATCGATTTTTATGGTTTTAATTTACGTTGTCGAATGTGGATTTTTGGTGATAGATTGTTTTTATAATCATTTCTATGATTTTTTGCTTTAAAATACAAAGGTTTTTATACTAGTAATAAATAATCAATTTCTTTCACAAAAAATGATTTCAACATTTACATTTAATACAAAGTTCGTCTTTAAAATCGTTTTCCAATCTATTAGTATATACAAACCTTTACCTCATTTGTTCGAGAAATCCAATTAAATAACTTAGCAAAACAAGTGGTATGAAACGCTTGTGTTTACTTTGTCGGTTAATTCTTAGATTTGTTCGATTGACATCTTGTGACAATTTTCGAGTGGAAATCTACAATTTGTTCGTAAATAATCAAGTTAAGCTAGTGGTTATGGGACTTGAAGCTAAACTCATTTATTTACTAGCTTAGTGTAATTTACACTTATCGATCGATGATGATCTTTTGTGATTTAGACTAGCGATGTGCGATGTCTCTTTGTTTATGTGGGGTACTAAACCTCGTTTGTGGAGTTTCGGCTCAAAATTGGTGGGGTAGCGACCCATGGTCTTCGGGACGTTTGTTGAGCCTCGGCTCAAAATTGATGGTTAGCGACCATGGAATAGCGTTCCATTTGTGATGCACGTGTTGGTGAGTTTTCATGCTCCCGTTTGTGATAGGCCTCCCCCTTTGTGATTTTTGGATTTCTAATTGATGATTTCTGAAATTTGTGTTTCACCAATTTTTGCGATTGGCATTGATATGTTTTGTCAATATTTGTGATTTGGTGAATAAAATAAAGGATGTGACATTCTTTTTGGTGTTTAAGAAAATTTGAGACATAATATGACTTTTGTTGTTATATAATGTATACTTGTCACAATATGGCATTATTGTTATCATACGTTTTAGTCATATCTCTTATCCAATCTCATTTTATATGATATTTATAGCTAGACTGGTCCGTTTATTATTTTCTTCTTAAATAATACTTGGGTCAGACTGAGGTATTTCAAATGCTTCTGCTTGACTTCTTATCTGGTTCTGTCATTTAACTTTTGGCTAACTACTTAGCTTAGTAGTTTTTTGCTTTTATACATTCGAGATAGAGACTCCTTGATGTAAACATATTCTTTTTTCTAACACTTGTACCTATTCTTTTATGATGTAGTGGATCTTATATGATTACTACTTTGATGTACACTCTTATGCGTTGTATTCATATCTGTTTTTGCCTTAGTGATATGATTATCTGTGACTAATCTTGTGTAATGCTTATTTTATATTTGTTTTTCAAACACCACATAGCCACTGTGAAGTAGCCTTGTGATTGTATTTGATATGTCGGATTTCCTTTTGAAATGAAATGTATGACATACCATCTGACATATCGGTACTCGCACCAAGCCATTTCATACATGGTCGCTCCTTAACAGCCTTATTCTTCGCGCTATTCGATGGCATTACCCAGTAGTGTCCTTGGCTAGTGTGAGTATAGAGGTGGGGCGTCACATGTATTGTGTCCAATTTTGTGACGACCCGAAATTTTTGGATATTTGAAATCGTAATATTTAATTGATTTTAAATATTTAAAAGTTAATTTTTATCTTGAATTTCAAACATCACTATTTATTTGGCAATTAAATGATTGAATTTAATAATTGGAAATTGGTTAAAATAGTGAATCTTGGTTTTAAGCGTGTTAAAAATATTTCAGAGGCTTATAATTTTTTTATTAATAATACTGAAGATAATAGAACTTTTAAATTTGAATTTGAAAGTATTTTGTTTAGTTTTAAAAATATAATATTTAAATTGATATTTAAAATAGCCTTCCGAGGCATAGTCTCGGAATTCGACAAAACCAATTCCATTGGAACCATAATATTGTTTTTATTATCGGATATCAAATTTTGTAGCATTTGGAGTTGTCGTATGATCGTACAATATATGTACGCGTTGAATCCATATCAAAATTTAATATAATAACTGATTCCAAAAAGCTATCCTCTCCATACGATCGAGTTAGGACTCGAAATCTTTTCCATTATGTTCGAAATAGGAGTATAACATTATGAACACCTAGTGGCTCGCCTAGATAGGGGTTCGGAATCTTAGTGTGTGTAAATCGCGACGATTTGAATTTGAATTTAAATTAAATATATATATATATATATATATTTACATACAATAGACAAATTTAACATGTTTCCTCCCTTAGAACACATGTCTCCTGCATTTTTTAGATCGCGTACAAATGTCCACTTCGTTCTTTAAAAAATATAAATGGTGAAAGAAAATTAAAAATAAAGGATTGCTTTTAAATATCTTAATGGTCGAGATTCAAATGGAAACCAAAAATAGAAATCGAATTCAAAGAAATAATGGCAGCCCCTTCTTTTTTTCATAATCAAAGATAGTTTTTTATTTATCCTTCATTCAAGTGAAGCAAACACTATAATTTACTGCCTCCAGTTCGAATCAAATGAGAAGAAATCCTCGGCCTTTCATTTCTTCCCTTCCAGTTGATTTTATCCATGGTCGAACTAAATTATAGAATCGATCGAGTTTTCGCAGCGAGTGGTGGCTCGATTTAATTTGACATCGGAGGGTTTGGAGCAACGGGGAGGCACGTGAGGTCTCGTTCAGTTTGGTTCGGCAGAGTGCGATGATGCTAGGGTGGCAGTGGGTGGCAGGCTCATGCATGGAGGAGAGCATGGAAAAGGCCGCATGGAGGGGCAGTAGGCACGAGCGCGAGGCACGGTGGAGTCGTCGACGTGATGCCTACCGATCGAGCTACGGTGGCGTTCGCCGTGAGCTTCAGTGAGGTATTAAATCGTTTGATTTTAAATTTAGTTTAATATATATAGATATATAATTTACAGTAAGTTAAAATCTTTCTTTTAAAAAAAACAGAAAATAAATCAGATTTTTATTTGAACAGTAAAGAAATTCTGTTTTGTCATTTCCAGATATATATATACACACATGTATAGATTAGAGAAAAAAATAAATAGGAATTTTAAAGCATTGGATGTTCATTTTTGAAATCTATAGTTTATTTTGATAAAAATATATTTGTGGTTTCGATTTGAAGAAATATGTGTGTGTATATATATAACATAAATTTTTAAAGGTTGAAGTTATATAAAATTAGATTTTTAGATTTATAAATTATTTTTATAAGCATATATATATATATATAGGTAGTTTCGAAAGGAAATAAATATACCTATATCCATTTTAATTTACTAGTTTAGATTATTTTTTTTATTAAGGTGATTAATATGGTTGATAGACTTATTTAAATTATTTAGTTAATAAAAGATATTTTAAAGGGAAAATTGGTTTAAACCAAATTATTAGTTGATTAATTTATTTAAAAGGAAATAGATTGTTCAATTTGTTCGAGTATTAATAGACTGTATAAATATTTATACAAGGTTAAAATCATGAAGGAAACAAGCCGGTTTGGTGTGGACTACAACAATAAAATCAAAGGTGAGTTAATCTCACTCATTCTAATTTCCTTTTAAATTTAAATAGTTAAATTTAAATTATTGGTTGACTGCTTGAATTGATGATGTGATATTATATACAGTGTGTGTGTGTGTGTGTGTGTGTGTGTGTGTGTGTATATATATATTGGAGTTATTGATTTCCCGCATTTGATAGAGGATGAGACCCTATAATAGCGGATGACCCTTTATACTGCGATATCCTGCCTTGAAGCTGGATTAGTATTTTAAATCGTTGTGCTAACAATCTATAGAAGCAGGGAAACAGGTTGGAGGGATCCAACTGGATTCCTCAAAACATTGAATTGTTTTCATAATCTGTGATATGATTCATTGAGTATATGTGATAGGTTATTGATCATATTGAGAATTGGAAATATTGGATGTTATGGTTTGTCGAATATATTTGGGAATATTGAGTTATCAAAAATGTATAAGTTTGGATTTTTAAAGAAAATAAAAAGCGAATTCTTTTTAAGTAAAATAATTATAGTGAATTTTGGGTAAATTAAAGATTAAATTTGAAAAAAAAATTAAATTTGATTTTAAATTCTATTAAATAAATTCTGAGTATGGGAATAAAGATAGAGATTTTAAATAAATGAAATAAAGAGTTTTAGGAGACTTAAGTGATATTTTCTAAAAATTTAAAGGATCTTATTTTCAAAATTTAAGATTTAAAATGTTTGGGAAGAAATAAAAGGGAAGGAATTCGAATGAAGTATGAAGTGGATATTTCAGTTTAAAATAAGATTTTAAATCATAAATATAGAAGTAAATAAGGAATTAATGGGCTTTAAAATAAATTTGGTAAGCAAAGGAATTTATTTTAAAATGGAGTTAATTTTGAAAATCAATTTGAAAACTGATTTAGTGTTTGGAACTGGGATTAAAGGAGAATGGGATTATGGAATTTATTGTGACGCCCCACCTCAATACCCATGCTAGCCAAGAACACTACAGAGTAATGCTGTCAACTAGCATGGAGAATAAGGCTGTTGAGGAGCGACCATCCATGTAACTTCTTTGTGCGAGCAGCGATATGTCAGATAGTATAGCATGCATTTCATTTAAGGAGGAAGTCCGACATACCGATACAAACTCAAAGCTATCACACGGTGGCTATAAATAAATCTTCGGAAACAAATATAGAAATAAACATAACACAATCAGTCACAGACATCCATATCACAAAGGCGGAAAAAGATATGATTATATAACTAACACATGAAAGTGTACATTAGAGTAGTGGTCATGAAAGGACCACATACACAAAAGAATAGCAACACGTGCTATACAAAAGAATACATCTATGAGTCTATATCTCAAGTGTAAACGACAAAAACTGCTAATCTAAATGGTCAGCCAAAAGTCAGAGTAGTAAATCCCTGGGGGAGGAGTCAAGCAGAAGCACCTATAACATCTCGGTCTGACCCGAGTATTATTTATAAGAAAATAATAAACGGATCAGTCTAGCTATAAATATCAGGTAACATGATATAAAACAATAGATATGACAAGAACATATAGTAACCATAAAGACATACTATGATAAGAATGTAAATGAAGATCATCAAGAGATCAAACAATATCAAAAGAATCTTCTAAAAGATCCAAATTCACCTAAAAAAAAGGTGATGACACACAAATTCACCAAAACATAAAAGCTGGAAAATCATAACAATGAAAGTCATGAAAATAGGTGAAGCACAAATTCCAGAAGACTACATAAGAAATCCAGAAATCACAATATAGGAACATGAAAACTCACAAAATGGGAGTATGAAAACTCACCTACACGTGTAACACAAAGCGAGACGCTATCTCATGGTTGCAAGCCATTAATTTTGACACATGAATGGCCCGAAGACCGTGGGGGGCTACCCCACATATGTGATGGCGAAATATCACACAAATGCGATGGCGAAATATCACAAGAGCGGGGTCTAGTCTCCCTCCCGGACAAAGAGACATCGCACAATTGCTAGTCTAAATCACAAAAATGATCGTCGTGATCATCAAGAAGTGTCAATTGCACTAAGTTAGTAAATAAAAAAGTTTAGCTTCATGTCCCATAACCACTTGCTTAACTTAAACATTTACGAACAAACTGTAAATCTTAACTAGAAAATTGTCACAAAAGATTCAATCGAACAAGTCCGAGAATTAACGGAAGAAGCAAACGCAAGAGTTTCATACCACTTGTTTTACTAAGCCGTTTAATTCAATTTCTCATCCGAGTGAAGTAAAGGTTTGTATATACTAATAGATTGGAAAACGGTTTAAGGAAAGAGCTTTGTAGTAAAATAGAGTTAAAATCGTTTTGATGAAAGAGTTTTGATATTTACTACTAGTATTGAAACCTTCATATTTCTAAAGTTGTTATCCCGCCTTTTTAGCAAGGCCGTGATACCATAAAATCGACCGAGAAGCCTGAGATAGTTTGTCTCGAAGAATGGTAAACTCAGCATCTCAACAAAGCAAGTTCTGTTGAATGTTTTTCAGATAAGATCCCCTACGGAGGGGGGCTCCGGGGGGGAGGGGGGTTGGCAACCCACCGAGGTGGGGGTGCGGGGGCAACACCCCCGCTACGGGGTACGACCTAGTGAAGACCTAAGGGAGGATAGGATCGAGCGACCTAATGGTTGCGACTTAGGGGTCTAAGGGGTCAAGCGACCTAGTGGTTGCGACCTAGAGGTGTTCGCGAGTTAGCAGAAGCGAGCGACCTAACAGAGGCGAGCGACTTAAGGGACTCGCGACCTAACAAGGTAATAAGGTCGAGCGACCTACGACCTAACGAGGTAAAGGCCTAACGGCCTAGTGAATCACGCGACCTAAAAGAAGTAGCGGCATAACATATGGCCGAGTGACCTAACGAGAAGCAGGTCGAGCGACCTAGAGGCTGCAACGACCTAAGGTGCAAGCGCGACTTAATGGCCCGAGCGACCTAAAGGAAATCAATGCCGAGCGACCTAACAGCGTTCGCGACATAAAGTTGTACGCGACCTAACGGGTTAAAGGTCATGCGACCTAACGGGCTAAAGGTCATGCGACCTAACAACTCAAGCGACTCAATGGTCGAACGACCTAATGAAGCAGGCAAGGCCGAACGAGTTAGGGGTTAACGACCTAACACATGGTCGGGATAAGCAGTAGGGGAAACGACCTAACGATGTTGCGACCTAGAGGCCCGCGACCTAAAGCCAAAGACGACCCAAATTGGTTGCGAGTTAAAATGGTCAAGCGATCTAAGGATTTAAAGGCCATGCGACCTAAAGGAGTGGGCGTAAGGCCAAAGGTGAACGACCTAGTATCTCGCGACCTAACGATGTAGTGGCAAACGACCTATGACCTACGACCTACGACCTACGACCTAGTGCCGAGCGACCTAAGGCTGTTGAACGATTTAAAGCCAGAAACGAGCTATTTGAAGGCTGTGACTTTTCCACGCTAACAACCTAGCATAGGCAGAACGATCTAAGTGCGGAATTTCACCAAAAACACTAAAAATTGGAGTTTTTCGCCAATCCAATCCAAACCAAATGCAAATATACATGCAAACGTGATAGGGATTCATTCCCAACAGTCCAAGATAGTTATAGACAAGAATGTGAGATAAAAATCTCACCTTTTCACCAATTTATGAAGGTAAAGCTTGAAGATGAATGGAGAAGCAACTACAAGTTTGAATCCAATGTTTTTCCTTGAATTTGGAGTTGAATGATGGAGTTGGAGTTGAAACCTAAGCTTGGAGTTTCTAATTTCCCTTTCCACTCACCATTAATGTTAAAGTTTGTGTTTGGTAGGCATTTATGAAGAGTGAGGAGAAGGAGAGAAGTGGGTTTGAGTTATAATGGCTAATCTAACCCAAAGTCCAAAGCGGGAAAAGTAAGTGAAATTCCACTAACTCCAAACCCATCAATGTTTATACTTAAAAAAGTTGTAAAAAGCATTTCAAACTCAATGGAAGTGGTCTCCAGTCCAAATTTGACCGTTTGCAAAAAGTAGCTTTTCGGACCAATATCCAATTAACGACAAAATATTTAAATATAAAGTCGATAAATATGCGGGTTGTTACATTTATAAACGTGATTTATAAATAAAGTGAAATAAGATATCAATGGATATTTGAAGTATAAATTTAGGATGGAAATTTATAAGGAAAGGGTGATTTGTTTAAAATAAATAGTGATTTATTTTTAAGGGTGTGGAAAGGAAAGTGTATTTCCCATAAATGCCAAGTATAATTTCAAAGAAGACAGGTATAAGTTAGATGTTTTAAAGTGATTTTAAAAATGTTGAATAGTGCCTTCGGTTCCGTTTGGACCCGGAATGGAGTTGTATGGATGAATGCTATCAAACCATCAGAGGAGGACGGTGAGCATTCTAAGCGAATATATGCTAAAATGGCAACGCATAGCCTCGAGCCTCATCAATCGGAAATGGCTAAAACATGGGAGGTGCACACAAGGCTAAGTGGCTTGCAACCAATTAGGGTAAGGTCATCCCTGTCTAGAGGTCCCTTTTTATTCGGTTGTGTGGGCGGTTGCTTATCCCAACCGTGGGGTGATCTTATTCGGACTATCCAGTAAGGGGTAGCTCTGTTCTTCTGTTGCAGGGGATCAGGGTGGTTCCTCGGTACGGTGATCTAGACCACGTACTGTGATGGGCGGTACCCAAGTAGCCCTGTCATTGTACAGAATCCAATCTCCAATAAGCGCCTCTACAGTTTTGATTGTGCCCAACTATTGCTGGAACATAAGATGCAAGCATTTCAGCTAGATTCTATTTTACTTTCAATAGACACTATTATAATATCAGACAGATTTGATAAAAATGTTTTGGTTATCGTAAGGTAAAAACCTGGCATGTTTATTTGTGGCGTGGTATTACAAGATACCTTTGATTTCAAAGGATTTTCGAAACTTTAATAATCCATTTGGGTGTGTTTTCTCACTCTGGTTTTCCTATAATGCTCGGGTGAGACCGAGTATTATAAAGTACAGATTCTGGATGGAGTGCTATGGAGCTTAGGAGACAAGATGACGGCAAGACTTATCACACATATTTGATAATATTCCTCTGTGAATGATTAATGGTATAGTCAGTTTTGTGAGGACAGGTTATGATAACTGTCCAGTTGTGTGCTATAAATTTTGTTGTACTCAGATGATGTAATGTATAAATAGATATAGTTCTTTTGTTTAAAGATTAGTCATTTAACTATTATATATTGTTCCGCTGCGCTTGTGAGATTCTGATATTGTTTTCTATTTTCTTCTTCTACTTCCTTCTTCTTTAACCCTAATAGTTCATTTTCCATTCAGTTTGAGTTGATATGATGGAGAATATTGTCGACTAAAGGGGTATGGGTTTGCGGGTTGTTACAGTGGTATCAGAACTGAAGGTTAAGCGAGAACCTTGGCTCTGGTGGGGATTACTTATTAGAAATAGAGTTAGTTGTACCCTAGAATGAGTTTGAGTGTATTAATAGATATGAGCGCGTATTTGCTAGTGAATATAAAAATTGTTTTTATATTGTGTTGACTCATTGGTTGACTGTTTATGGGTTCCGGTCGATATGTAGGACGTCATGTCATCAATAGGGGTTTCTAAACTCTTAAACAAGATAAACGGACACAATGTTGTTTTAAAGGTGGGTAAATGAAATATTTTTAGCCAAATTATTTTTGTATATAAAAGAAATAATTTTTCATAAATAATTATAGTTATATATATGGTTGCTTGGTTGTTAAGGAGTGATAAAATTAAATTATTATCATTGTGGTATGGGAATTGAATAATAATTTGAAATTATAACCAAAGTTAAGGAAATAAATTCATATAATAGAATGGAATTCGTAAATGTGAATTATAAATGTGGTTTATAATTGAAATGAGATAAAATCCCAGAGTAATGCTGAAAATAGATTGGAAGGATTTGAAATTTGAAAGTTTTGAGAAAGGTTTAAATTCCTTTTTGTTTGAAAATGGTTTTCAAAGGTTTTGGAGAAATAATAGTGACATTATTTCGGAGATATTTTTGAATTGGATGTGGAATCTGGTGGGATTTGGAATCAAAAATATTTGAAAATATTTTTAGAAAGAATAAAAGCATTGAACTCTTTTCGGTCGCTGGAAAATAATTTCGCTGATGACTACAGCATCATCAAGATTCATTTTCGAGTTTCCAAACGAGAAATTGCTACCAAATTGTTTTGAATTGGTGTTTATTTGCAAAAATAGGGTTTGATTTTGAGATGCAATAATTTGGTTTGGGTATATATGTTTTCAAAAATGTTTAATAATATAAAGAAATTATTTAAACTCGGGAAGTTTAATTAAAAATGATTATGGATTATAAATGGGTTTGATAACTTGTAGAATTTGGAATTTGTTATAATAAAATTCAACTTGGAAAGAGTTAAATAAAATTAAGTGTGAGAAACAAAATAAGTTGGAAGGTAAGCTAATTTATTGAAGAGAATTAAAAGTAGTTAGTAAATGGAATTTAAATAAGTGGAAAATTTATAGAAGTTAAAATTTTGAATTAAAACTGATGCGTAACTGAATAAATTAAATAAAAGTGAATTTGAGGAAAAAATCTAAGTAGACTAAGTGTAATGGTCCTTGAAATAAAATTTACTAAGTGTGAAATAAATTTGTAATGAACAAATGAATTTACATTTTTAAGTAAATGAAATTGAAACTGGATATTGGAGTTAAATTTGAATTGTGTGGTATAGAAAATTACAAGTTGGACTAAATAAAGCAAAGGATTGTAATAAAATTTGTAAGTAAACGAATTGATTTGAATTGGTAAGAAAATGAATTAAATTGAATATTGTGTTGATATTTAATTTAAATTGTGTAAAGTAAAGTGAAGTTGAAGGATTAATTCAAAGTGGACTAAGAATAATAAGGGTTTGGAAATAAAAATGGTTTGAGATAAGGTGAATAGAATTCAGCATTTTAAAATTTAAAACTGAATTGAATTCAAATGGAATTGAGAATTTAAGTTAAATGAAATTAGATGTGGAATCTTAAGTAATGAAGTAAAAATAAATATTAAAGTATATAGAATATTTAATATAAACTTAAGGAAAGTAAAAGGTGAAATTCTTAAGTAAAATTTGGTATTGGAAAATATTCAAAGTTAATATTGATGAGGGTCCAGTAAAGCTGTGAAATGGATTATTATGAACGAGTGGATAGAAATTTGAATAAATGTGAATAAAAAGAGAATTGTTATAGTTAATGATCAATTTAGATAAATATGTGGGATGTACGTATATTGTTTTATTCGCATAGCGATTTGATCCAGATTCGAGCACAGAATTTTGAGATATTTATATCAATCCAAGTTGGAATTTTTCACTCGATTTTCGACGGCGAACCCTGGATGTGGATTTTTGATTGATTATGAAAATTTCCATCATATTTTGTGGCTATGCAAGGAGAATGACAGTTTCTGATCAAGAAACCAGATCTGAGTCCGCACTAGAGAGTCGGATGCACGATACTAGTTCGGAAGTGGAATTATGTGATCGAGTGAGCGATCAGATTAATGTTGCGTACGGATGATATATGTACATTGTACGGACTTGAATGAAATAGATATTGAAACTTTTGTAAAGAAATGTATAAAATGATTTTGGATTCTGTGATTGGATATTATTGCTAAGTAGGATATATAGGTGTGTTAAAAGCAATGGAAATTGGTGTTTTGATTTCAAAAGATAAAATTGAATTTCTCAACAAAAAGGTATGTATTTAAATTGTCATATGAAATTTGATGGTTTTCTGATCTAGCCACTTGGCGTTTTCTTTTCTTTTGAAATTTGGAGGCCCGTAGAGGCATTTTGTAGTTGTACCGATCTAGCCGCACAAAGGAGACGCTAGCGAAATTTTTCCAAATTTTAGAGAGTAAGAAAAATTTTGAGAAAATTTGATAATTTAGAATTTGGTTTTGAATTTAAATTTGAATTTTTGAGTAAATAATGCTATTTGGAAACTATGGAAGATTTTGGAAAGTTAGTAAGGATGATAGGATGACTTTTATAAAAATATTGTTTGGGTGTTGTTAAATTGTTTAGTTTTGGGAAGTTGTTAAAAACTATTTGGATTGGGAAATAGTTAACAGGTTATGGATCATTCTTCTTAAATAGTAATTTCGGGGACGAAATTCTTTTAAGGGGGAGGAATGTGACAACCCGAAATTTTTGGATATTTGAAATCGGAATATTTAATTGATTTTAAATATTTAAAAGTTAATTTTAACTTGAATTTCAAATATCACTATTTATTTGGCAGTTAAATGATTGAATTTAATAATTGGAAATTGGTTAAAATAGTGAATCTTGGTGTTAAGCTTGTTAAAAATATTTCAGAGGCTTATAAAATTTATATTGATAATACTGAAGATAATAGAACTTTTAAATTTGAATCTGAAAGTGTTTTGTTCAGTTTTAAAAATATATCGTTTAAATTGATATTCATAATGCCCTTCCGAGGCACATTCTCAGAATTCGACAAAAACAGTTCCATTAGATCCGTAATATTGTTTTATTATCGGATTTCAAATTTCGTAGCACTTGGAATTGTCGTGTGATCGTAGGATAGATAAACGTGTTGAATCCATATCGAAATTTAATATAATAACTAAGGCCAAAAAGCTATCCTCTCCATATGTTCGAGTTAGGACTCGAAACCTTTTCCATTGCATTCGGAATAGGGGTATAACATTATGAACGCCTAGCGGCACGTCTCGGTAGGGGTTCAGAATTTTAGAGTGTGTAAATCACGACGATTTGAATTTGAATTTAAATTATATATACACACACACACACATACAGATACATACATACATACAATACACAAATTTAACACGTTTTCGCCCTTAGAACACGTGTCACTTGCATTTTTAGATCATGTACAAATGTCCACTTCGTTCTTTAAAAAAATATAAACGATGAAAGAAAAATAAAAATAAAGTATTGCTTTGAAATATCTTAATGGCCGAGATTCAAATGGAAACCAAAAATAGAAATCGAATTCAAAGAAATAATGGCCGCCCTTTTTTTTCAAATCAAAGTCAAAGCTGATTTTTTTTATTTTTCCTTCATTCAAATAAAATGAACACTGTAATTTACTTCCTCCAGTTCGAATCAAATGAGAAGAAATCCTCGGCCTTACATTTCTTCCCTTCCAGTTAATTTTATCCATGGATGAACTAAATTATAGAATCGATCGAGTTTTCGCAACGAGTGGTGGCTCGATTTAATTTGGCATCGAAGGGTTTGGAGCAACGGGGAGGCGCGCGAGGTTTCGTTCTGTTTGGTTCGGCAGAGTGCGATGATGCTAGGGCGGCGGTGGGCGGTGAGCTCGCGCTTGGAGGAGAATGTGGAAGAGGCTACATGGAGGGGCGTAGGCGCGAGCGCAAGGCATGGTGGAGTCATCGACGTGATGCCTGCCGATCGAGCTATGGGTGAGCTTCAGTGAGGTATTAGATCGTTTGATTTTAAATTTAGTTTAATATATATAGATATATAATTTTACATTAAGGTAAAATCTTTCTTTTAAAGAAAAAAGGAAATGTTAAAAGAAATCAGATTTTTATGTGAACATTAAGAAAATTCTGTTTTGTCATTTACAGAAAGATATATATATATATATGTGTGTGTGTAGATTAGAGAAAAAAATAAATAGGAATTTTAAAGTATTGGAAGTTCGTTTTTGAAATCTATAGTTTATTTTGATAAAAATATATTTGTGGTTTCGATATATATATATATATATATATATATATAACAGAAATTTTTATAGATTGAAGTTATATAAAATTAGATTTTTAGATCTATAAATTGTTTTTATAAGAATATATATAGGTAGTTTCAAAAGGAAATAAATATACATATATCCATTTTAATTTACTAGTTTAGATTAATTTTTTTTATTAAGGTGATTAATGTGGTTAACAAACTTATTTAAATTATTTAGCTACTAAAAGATATTTTAAAGGGAAAATTGTTTTAAACTAAATTATTAGTTGATTAATTTATTTAAAAGGAAATTGATTGTTTGATTTGTTCGAATATTAATAGACTGTATAAATATTTATACAAGGTTAAAAATCATGAAGGAAACAAGTCGGAAATCTCACTCATTCTGATTTCCTTTTAAATTTAAATAGTTAAATTTAAATTATTGGTTGATTTCTTAAATTGATGATGTGATATTATATATAGTGTGTGTGTGTATATATATTAGAGTGATTGATTTCCCGCATTATATAGCGGATGAGACCCTATGCGCTTCGCATAATAGCGGATGATCCTTTATACCACGATATCCCACCTTGAAGCGGGATTGGTATTTTAAATTGTTGTGCTAACAATCTGTGGATGCAGGGAAACAGGTTGGAGGGATCTAACTGGATTCCTCAAAACATTGAATTGTTTTCATAATCTGTGATATGATTCATTGAGTATATGTGATAGGTTATTGATCGTAATAGGAAATATTGGATGCTATGGTTTGGTCGAATATAATCGGGAATATTGAGTTATCAAAAATGTATAAGTTTGGATTTTTAAAGGAAATAAAAAGAGAATTCTTTTTAAGTAAAATAATTATAGCGAATTTTGGATGAATTTAAGATTAAATTTGAAAAAATATATTTAAATTTGATTTTAAATTCTATTAAATAAATTCTGAGTATGGGAATAAAGATAGAGATTTTAAATAAGTGAAATAAAGAGTTTTAGGAGATAAGTGATATTGTCTAGAAATTTAAAGGATCTTATTTTCAAAATTTAAGATTTAAAATGTTTGGGAAGAAATAAACGGGAAGGATTTTGAATGAACTATGAAGTGGATATTTCAGTTTAAGTAAGATTTTAAATCATAAATATAGAAGTAAATAGGGAATTAATGGGTTTTAAGATAAATTTGGTAAGCAAAGGAATTTGTTTTAAAATGGAGTTAATTTTGAAAACCGATTTAGTGTTTGGAACCAGGATTAAAGGAGAATGAGATTATGGAATTTATAAATGGGGTTTACAAATAAAGTGAAATAAGATATTAGTGGATATTTGAAGTATAAATTCAGGATGAGAATTTATAAGGAAAGGGTGATTTGTTTAAAATAAATAGTGGATTTATTTTTAAAGGCGTGGAAAGGAAAGTGTATTTCCCTGAAAAGCCAAGTATAATTTCAAAGAAGTTTTCCAAGTATAAGTTAGAGGTTTTAAAGTGATTTTCAAAATGTTTTAAAAAGAAATTATTATTTAGTTTTTTTTGAAATTTTTAAAAGTAAATATTTATTAAGTTAATTATATAAGTATTTTAAAAGTTTTAACTAGTATTATTAATAAAAGATAATTATTTAATATTTACACCTTATAGGATAACATTTATCTTAAAAAAATTAGTTTTGACTTAAGTTTACATGAGAAGTTATTATAAAGTTTCACAACTAGTATTTTAAATAAAGTGTATTAAGTAGTTTTTATATTAAATGTTATAAAGTATATATTTTGGGTAAGGTGATTTAAATTATCTTAAATTCTTTGTATTAAGACTTGGTGAATTTCAATGGAAATAAACAATATTTGGGAATTTATTCCACGAGAGAAAAGCGATTTGAAAACTATTTTCAAAGAGTTGAAGTGTAAAAAAATAGCTTGCAAACATATTTTGAAATGAATAATTTGGAAAAGATATTTAAATCTGATGATTGTTTGTGGATGTTATTTGATAGTTAAATAACCGACTATCAATATTGGCCAATGCGCTGATCGTTTCAAAGAGACCAGGATTAGGATTAATTTCCCAAAAACCACTTCGATCCGGTTTGAATGTTTTCATGAGGAAGACAAGAGCTTGGAGTCGAAGATGGAGCAGTGAAGTGCAAGGGCTAATCGCTGCTAATCCTGAGGGTGATTCCAAAATGGATGTAGTAAGAGTAGTGCTTCCGGTTCCGTTCGGAGCCGGAACGGACTTGTATGGATGAATGCTATCAGATCATCGTCAAGAGGACGGTAAGCATTCTAAGTGAATGTGTGCTAAAAAGGTAACGCATAGCATCGAGCCTCATCAATCGGGAATGGCTAAAATAGGGGAGGTGCACACAAGGCTAAGTGGATAGCAACCAATTAGGTAAGGTCATCCCTGTCTAGAGGTCCCTTTTTATTCGGCTGTGTGGGGGGTTGCTGATCCCAACCGTGGGGTGATCTTATCCGAACTATCATGTAAGGGGGTAGCTCCGGTCTTGTGTTGCAAGGTATCAGGGTCGATCCTCGGTATGGTAATCTAGACCATGTACTATGACGGACGGTACCCCAGTAGCCCTACCATTGTATGGAAGCCAATCTCCAATAAGCGCCTGTACGGTTTTGATTGTGCCCAATTATTGCTGGAACGTGAGATGCAAGCACTTCAGCTAGATTCTATTTTACTTTAAATAGACACTATTATAATATCAGACGGATTTGATAAAAATGTTTTGGTTATCGTAAGGTAAAAACCCGGCATGTTTATTTGTGGCATAGTCTTATGAGATACCTTTGATTTCAAATGATTTAGGAAATTTTAGTAATCCAATTGGGTGTGTTTTCTCACTCTGGTTTTCCTGAATGGCTCGGGTGTTATTTTACTATAATGCTCAAGTCAGACCAAGTATTATAGAGTACAGATTCTGGATGGACTGCTATGGAGCTCAGGAGACGAGCTGGATGGTGAGACGTATCACACATATTTGATAATATTCCTCTGTGAATGATTAACTATATAGTCAGTTTTGTGAGGACAGGTTATGATAACTGTCCAGTTGCGTGCTATAAATTTTGTTGTACTCTGATGATGTAATGTATAAACAGATATAGTTCTTTTGTTAAAGATTAGTCATTTAACTATTATATATTGTTCCGCTGCGATTGTGAGATTCTGATATTGTTTTCTATTTTCTTCTTCTACCTCCGTCTTCTTTAACCCTAATAGTTCATATTTCCGTTCACTTTGAGTTGATATGATGAGAATAGTGTCGACTTAAGGGTTGCGGGTTTGCGGGCTGTTACGAATTTACTTTTATTTGACCAAAAATAGCATATAAAGCTTTATGATCATCATCGTAGACTTGCTCATGACTTCCTAATCTAAGGATGATAGTGTTTATCATCATTTGGTTAAGAAGTCGTGCTTGTGGATGGAAATTAGATGGTTTTAATTTTCATAAGTCATCATCCCAAATTAGGTGAGTGATTGCATTTGTGGGGGCGTAACGTTTATCAGGGACTTCTAGTAATCAAGTTCCCTCATAAGAACAGCATAGTATTTTCCCAATCATTTCAACATTAAGTTTAATCACTTGACTATAAACACTTGTCCATATCCAGTTGTCTTCATCCGAAGGATTCCAAAGGGACAATGAAAAAAGATTAATCAAAAATAAAAATACTGCTAATTGGTCAATTTTACCGGCATTGTCATCATAATTGACCAAGTGGTAAAGTCCAACATCTTAAAGCAATTCACTGGCATCATGGTGGATGAATCTTCGGATAAGGTAGAAAGGGCCGTTGTGGAATTGCTTCTTCTCCAATTCTTGAAGACGTTGTTTTCCATTTTTGTTCTCCACGATTCATTCGTCTATATGGTGATCGGTCACAAATTGTTGAGATGGAGGTTGAGAGCTTTGTCAGGTGGAAGATTTGCGGGACTTTGGAACCGGGTTTCTTGGTTTTGGGAATTTTGAGAGCAAACTAAATTGGGTTTTAGGGTTTTGTTGGGGGCTTGAAAAAGTGAACGGTGAAAATGAAGGAGGAAGGAAGAGATAATTTATATTAGGGCGATTTGGTGGTGCAGAATACAAGGTCAGATGTCTGGTTTGTGTGGAACAGATGTCTGAGCATATGGGTTTACATATTCAAAGAGTTAATTCGTTTGGGTAATAATGCAAACATCTATCTTTGAGATTGTTATATTTCCAAAGAAATGAGACAGACGTTTGATAAAGGAGTCAGACGTTTGTGTTGAAACTATTTTTATTTGTTATTGAACAGAGGGTTGGAACAGACGTCTGTTATGTAGTTCTGACATCGGTGATGAAATAGCCAGATTTCCAGAGAGTGTGGACAGAAGTCTGATCATGTTTACAGACGTCTATGCTGAAAGTAGGAAAAATGTTGACTTTCCTATTTCCTTTTTAGGCCTCTGGCGTTAGATAGTGATAGATATACTTGTGTAAGTCCAAACATCTGCTATTCCATTCAGACGTGTAGTTCTAAAAAATTTAGTTTTTTCCTTTGCGAATGTAGTTATTTGTTTATATAAATATATTATTGAAATAATGAAGAAAATACAAATAATTAAAGCATATTTTTAATATGTACACACACATATATAAACAGTCGAGAAATTCTTCTTTAGTTGTTAGCAAGGGAGTCAGAAGAATAATTATTCTATTTCTCCCAAGAATTCGGTTCATCCTTGGTGCGTTCGTTCAATGGCCGAAGTGGCGGCCGGTAAGGAGGCACATGACTGTGTTGTGCTTGCGATGTCCCTTCACCCTCATAATTGTCGTGGAGTGATCTTGTGCGCTCTTAGAGGAGTTTCCTTTAAACGTGGAGACCTTGTTTGTACGCAATCCTTCGTTGGTGAATGGCCACATATGGTGAGGATGCATTTCTCAAGGAAATTTAAGTGAGCTCCTTGACATCGTCGTTCGTAGTACATCTCTCTTTGAACACCTAACATTTCTTGTTGGTAATGATGGATTTCATCAACTTTGTCAGATAGAGAGGCTGATTGAAGATCCATCCCATGTTTGGCTTTCTTTCCTTGGAGAGTAGCCAGTATGGTACGTTGGTGACGGAATGATGCTAAGTGAAGGAGACGACTTAGGTGTCACTTTGGTCGGAGAAGTATAAGTACTTCCCGAGGAGGATGAGGTGTATTCGATAGCAGATTATGTAGAATCATGATCCGATGACATTATAGATATAATAGTTTTGAAAGCAACGTTGATTAAAAATTTGGATATGATTCTGACGAAGTTTTCTCAAATATATATGAAATTATTCATACTATTTTTAATAGAAGTTCTGTTTATTTGTTGGAAAACAATGGTTTGTGGAAAGAAATTATATTTGGGTTAAAAAAATAAGTGGTCTTGAAAACAGTTGAACTTGTAGCCAGAAAATTCTATTTTCACTATATAAGTTTTAGTGGAAATAGGAAATTTTATTATGGATCGTGTAATGATACAATACCTAGGTCACGTCGTAACTTAATAAAATTTTATTCACTTAGAGGTTTTGCAAAATTATCAACAATTTGATTTTTGACGTTTACAAATTCTAAAGTTATTGTTTACTTTTCGACATTATCTCTTAAAAAATGATGGTGAATATCTATATGTTTCGTTCATGAATGATTTATTGGGTTTTTTAATAGATTTATTGCACGAGTGGTATCACAAAAGATTGGAGATTTGTTTATAATTTTTCCAAAATCTTTAAGGGTTTGTTACATATATATTACTTGCGTGCAAGCTAAGCGGCAGCAATACATTCTGCTTCACAGGTTGAAAGTGGTGCACAATTTTGTTTTTTTACTAAACCACAAAACTAGAGACTGATCAATAAAATGGCAGGTGCCACTCGTACTTTTTCTATCAGTTTTACAACCGCCAAAATCCGCCTCGCCATAGGATACAAGTTCAAAAGAGCTTTCTTTAGGGTAAAAAGATCATAATTCGTTGTTCCAATTAAGTAAAGAAAAATACATTTAACTGCCTAATAGTGTGAATCCTTTGGTTGTGCTTGAAATCTTGCATACAGACACACACTTATCATGATATCGGGTTTACTAGGTGTTAAGTATAGTAGTGATCCTATTATACTTTGATATAACTTTTGGTCAAAATCCTTTTCTTCTTCATCTTTATCTATGTAGTTGTGCCCATGGGGGTTGGTTTACTAGTTGTATTTTCCATTCCAAACCGCCTTAACAAATTATGATAATATTTTTCTTGATTTATAAAAATACCATTTTCTAACTGTTTGACCTGTAATCCTAGGAAAAAATACCATTTTCTTGAGTGCGTATTTGTTAGTGAGTATAAAATTGTTTTATATTGTGATGATTGGTTTGTTGAGTGGTATATGAACCTTCGTCGGCGCAGCCTCGAAAACTGAATCGAAGGGGTTTCTAAACACTTGAATAGAACAATTCGATACAATATTGTTTTAAATTGGGTAAATGAAATAATTTTACCTCGATTATATTTTATATATAAAAAGAAAATAATTTTTCAAGAATTATTGAAGTGTATATATAATTGATTGCTTGGTTGTTGTAAATGATATATATATATAAAATAATTAAAAGTTGTTTGAATAAGCTAATAAAAGCAACTATTGTAAAAAGAATAATGGTATAAACCAATGAATCATAAGATGAAATTATAATTAATAATGATTTACAATTGTAAGATAATCATGTATGTATATAAGAAGTAAAAATTATATAAGTAAAAGGGTTATAAAAGTGATTTATGAATAGAAAGAAAACTTTTTGAAAGAATAATTAGCATTGATTTCACTATTGTCACTGGGAAATAATAAGGGTGATGACTGCAGCATCATCAGTATCATTTTCGAGTTTCTATGTGATGGATTTGCTACAAAAATGAATTAAAAATTGAAGTTTTGTTGTAATAAACCAATTTGAAATTAAAATTCAATTTGAAATTGATAAATATAAGTGAAAAAGGTTTTGAACTTATAATATAAGTTAGAAGTTGAATAATGAGTTTTATAACTTATTAAATGGGAAAATGTAAGTGAAACCAGTTGTTGAAGTGGTTAAACAATTAAGTTAAGTAAAATGGAATATGAATTTGAATATTGATATGAATTTGACTTAAGTAAAAGTTAAATAGGATTTACTTTAGAATTGAAATCCGAATTGGATTGATAAGTTGAAGCTTTAGTTTAATTGAACAAATGATGTTTAATGAAATATAACTTAAGTGAAGTTGAATAAAATTTTTTTTGATCTTTGTATCAAAGTTAAATAATCAAGTGAATTAAATGATGTAAATAGAGTTGAAATGGAATATAACTTAAGTAATATTGAAAGAATTGATGTTAATATCAAAATAAATGAATAAAGTGAGTAAATGAAATTGTTAAAGATGTGAACTTAAGTTATATAAATGAAATTCAATTTTATTTGTAAAAAGAACTAGCAATTGAATTAAAGAATGGATTGAATGTTAATCAATCGAATGTAAGTAAGTTGATATGAAACGATGTATGTAAGTGTAAATTCATTGAAGTTAGTTGAATAATTGGATGAAAATAAATTGAATGCTAAACCAATTGGAATTAAAATAGTTGAACCAAATTGAATGTAAGTAAAATAAATAAATTTGGTTGTATTGGATGTACATTGGTCGTTATTGCTTGTTGGTTGGTTGTATGTAAATTCATTAAGTGTTAATGAAATTGAATTAGTAAAATTTGAAAGCTATGTAATTGAATTCAAATGAAAATTGAAATGCAAAGTCGAATGAAAATGAATATGCAACTTTAATAGTAAGCTAAAAGTGGTATAAGAAGCACGTATTGGAAATTTTATAATTGAATTGGCAAATTGGTTTGAATATTATAATTGGATATTATGCTAGCAGGATATACAGGATATAATGGAATTGGGATTTTGGTTATGAAGTTAAATTGAATTGCTCGACAAAAAGGTACGTATTTCAATTTTAATATGAGATTTGATGATTTCCTTCTCCAGCCACTTGGCTTTCTCTTTTCTTTTTGATTCTTAGGGGCCGTAGAGCCGTTTTGTAGTCGTACCGATCTAGCCGCGCAAAGGAGACTCTGGCGAAATTTTTCGAAAATTTAGGGAGTTAGAGAGATTTTGAGAAATTTTGAAAGTTTGAAATTTGAATTTAAATTTAAATTTGAATTGTTGAGTAAACAATGTTGTTTGAAACCTATAATTGAAGTTGGAAAGCTAATTGAAATGATAGTAAATCTTTAATAAAAAGATTGGTGTTAGAAGGTTGATAAAACTATTAGTTTTGAAAAAATAATAAACGGATTATGAATTATTCTCCTTAACTTGCAATTTCGAGGACGAAATTCTTTTAAGGGGGGAAGATTGTAACGACCCAGAATTTTTAGTAATTTAAATTTGAGTATTTAATTAATTTTAAATATTAATAAGTGGAATTTTTAAGTCGAATAATTTATTTATCGAATATTTGGATTTAATTGGATAATTTAAATCGATTATTTAATAGTGGAATTCCAGAAGTAATTAAATATTGGGTTAAATATGATTGGAAATGATTTGGAAAATTTTATTTTATCATATTAAAGTTATAGAGATATTTTAGAACTTGTAAAATTGAATTTGGAATTTATTTGAGAAAATTGAATATTTTAATATTTAATTATCGACTGTAAAATAGCCAATTTTTGAACAGTCTCAGAATTTAACGAAACGAGTTCCGTTGGATCCGTAATAATTAGTTATTATTGGATTTCAAATTTCATAGCAATCGGAGTTGTCGTTTGACCGTGGCAGCTCCAAACGCATCGATATCGTTTTAATATTAATTTAGCGAGTTAAAATAGCCATTTTTCAAACGGTCTCGGATTTCGACGAAACCAGTTTCATCGGATCCGTAATGTGATATTATTGCAAGATTTCAAATTTCAAGTCGATTGGATTTGTCGTTTGTCCGGTACAAATTAAAACGCCTAGAAATCGTTTAAATCGGTTTTAATTTAAATTGAGCGTTTGTTGCTGTATCTCACACATACGATGGAATTAGCTTCCGAAACCTGTTCCATTGCGTCCGGAACGTGGAAAAACTTTAGGATCGCCTGTCGGAACGCGTAGATTGGAGTTCGTTTGCATAAGTTATTAAAAAGAGAATTTTATTAATAAAATAATATTAAAACATATATATATTCAAAATTTTCTTCTAAACCCTAGCAAACATCAGGAGCCGCCAGTTATAGGTTTAATGGATGAAATCCTCTCCACTTCCCCCTCGATTTTCTCTCAATCCACCAACCATCATCAGAAACTTCCAACTACAATAATGTAGAGAGCGTCGAGTACTAGTATTTCAACGGTAATGATCGAAATTGGAGGCTCGATGCAGGAGATAGGAGGCCACGTTCGGCAGTTGTTCGTGCACGCAAATCAATGAGAGGGTGGGGCCGAGTTCAACGGGGGTTTGGCCGTAGGTAGAGGAGGTTGGGGGCTTCAATATGGAAGTTGTCGATCGAATTGTAGCGTGGTGTGGTGGTTGGAAAATCGAGCCCTAAATTCGAGCTATGGGTTCATTCACGTGCTTGTTGCCTGGAGATGGAAGCCGTGCGCACGAAGAAGAAGGGGGGGAGGTTGATGTGCGGCTATGATCTGAAAAAGGGTTTGTGATAGGAATTTGTAAATTATTCATTATATTAACGATTGTACAACGTTTAAAATGCAATATCTTGTTCATGCGAGGTCGGATTGTGACGAGATTTTTTGCGTTGGAATCGTATTCGCGAGCTCTTCGCAATGCAGCTGGTTTGGAGTCGATTGGAGGTCGTTTGAATTTCGGGTAAAATTAAACGTTCGTTTAATTTTATTCGAAACGAACGCGAAAAACGGAAATAAAATCAAGGTGAGAACTCCTCACTCAATCGAAAGGTTTTGTTTAAAATTTTGAATAGTTAATATTGATTGTTGATTGCTGATTGATTGTGTTAGTAGATATAGTAGGATATATACTATATATAGCGATATATATATATTGGCATATGTATATATCGGATTTGATTTCCCGCCTCGTATAGCGGATGAGACCCTATTGCGCCGTTATTAAGCGGATATTTATAAAATCCCATATACCGCGATATTCCACCTTGAAGTGGAATTGGTATTGTGCTAACGTCTGTGGGTGCAGGGAAACAGGTTGGAGGGATCCAACTGGATTCCTCACATATTTATTTGTTTATAAATATTATGTTGATTGTTGATAATCATATTGATATATGACACTTATTCCCGTGATTGACCATCTGATGTGGCGCATCTTTATTGATAGTTAAATAACCGACTATCAATATTTACCCTTGGATGGTATTGATTGTGTTTGTTTGGAATTGAATGCACACTTATTTTTAAAATAAGCGCTCGCTATTCGGTTTAGCCGGGAGAGGACCTTTGTGTCATATATCCCATTCCGAATATGCGATACGTCGTTTGGATCGCATTTGAAGACCGGTGTTGAAGACCGGGTATTTGTGAAAACGATAGGATGACCTATCGATTGTCTCCGCATCGTTAGCTACGATATGGAGATTTCCTTTGTGATGGGAAATTTTATCGGGATTGTGAATACCCGGATTGCAAGGGCTTCTTTGGAAGTGCCTTCGGTTCTGTTCGAACCCGGAACAGACTTGTATGGTTACGTGTCTGACATTACATTTTGAGAGATAGAGCAGATTTCTTTCAAATACATTTCTGTTGGTGGCGGAGAATTTATTCTCTTAGCTTAACACCCTTCTCTGAGACGTACGAGCTCAGAGGTTATGTAGTTGAAGGTTATCAGCGATATTTCCCAATCTGGTAACGTGGCATGCTGAGTGCTGCTGTGTGATGATCATTGGTTGGTCATTTGTGATATGATCATTTGTTTGATCATTTATCTTTGTGATTATTGCTTTGGTCATCTGTGGACCCGAAGCATGGCTTTGTTACACAAAGCGTAGCTTTGTGGACGAGACTTCGTCAGGACCTCACTCCCCGGAAATGGTCGAAACAGGAATATGCGGCAAGGTTATGAGGGTCGCGCCCTTTAGGGTATGTCATTTCCTTCTGGAAAAGGGTGGTATCATGGTATGGAGCCCAGATATTTACTCATGTGGAAACACTATATCTATTTCTGTGTGGTGTTGTTGGTATCGAGCGCTCGGATAAAGGTCCCAAAGGACCGGGGGATGACATATTCGTGTAGTAGTTACCTAGTTACAGAGGTAACCCGGCCTTGTGTTGGCAGAGATCTAACCGTAACGTTAGTTCTCGGGACGTCCCGCCAGAGGCGATCCCATGTGGCAGTAGGAAGTTCCTTAGCCTGACCATTTGTTGGAAATCCATTCATCCAATACGTGCCTTGTACGGTTTTAGTTGTAGAACCTGCCATTTAACATGGCAGCTATAGTAGGCATAGCATCATGGTACCTATGCTGGCTAGGATTTATATTATACTTTCGAAATACTTTCCACTATGCACTAGTAATAATATCAAAGAATTTTTCTCGTAGTAAGCATGTTTGACTATCATAAGGAGAAATCTCCCCCATGTGTGCGTTTGCATTGTGTGTGTGCCGGGAGGCCTTATGGTAGTTTCATTTTCCAAAAAAAAACATTGCGGATTTCAAAATTTAAATTTTCTTGTTGCTTGTTTAAAGATAAACTGTTTTGAGTTCTCACACCAGTCCCATGACTGACCTGGAGTTTATTGTTCCTTTCCTAAACTCTGGGTGCCCACTATTTTCCACACGGGCAGTCTAGAGTTAGGTTGTCAGGTTATTCTGGATTCGGGAGTTGCTGTGCAGATCTGGAGGCGAGCCAGATAGCGTAGTCTATTATCTATTGTATATAGTATTCTTTTCCGCTGTTTTATCGTTGTACACTCTGATGATGTGATGTATGTATAAAATGTATAGTTCTTTTGTTTCAAAGATATTCATTTATCTATTATATGTTGTCCCGCTGCGATTGTGAGATTCTGATATTATTTCCTGTTCTGTTGTTTGTTTCTGTTTCTTCTCTCTTTTCTCTCTTCTTCCACCTCTTTCTTTTTCTTAAACCCTAACGGTTCGGTTTTTCGACAACGAAAAATCGCGATCGTTACATTTGGTATCAGAGCTTATGGTTAAGCGACAACCTGCTCTGTTGGGTGTTACTCATTAGAGATAGAGTCAGCAGTACTCTAGAATGAGTGTGAGTGTAATAATAGATATGAGTGCGTATTTGTTAGTGAGTATAAAATTGTTTTATATTGTGATGATTGGTTTGTTGAGTGGTATATGAACCTTCGTCGGCGCAGCCTCGAAAACTGAATCGAAGGGGTTTCTAAACACTTGAATAGAACAATTCGACACAATATTGTTTTAAATTGGGTAAATGAAATAATTTTACCTCGATTATATTTTATATATAAAAAGAAAATAATTTTTCAAGAATTATTGAAGTGTATATATAATTGATTGCTTGGTTGTTGTAAATGATATATATATAAAATAATTAAAAGTTGTTTGAATAAGCTAATAAAAGCAACTATTGTAAAAAGAATAATGGTATAAACCAATGAATCATAAGATGAAATTATAATTAATAATGATTTACAATTGTAAGATAATCATGTATGTATATAAGAAGTAAAAATTATATAAGTAAAAGGGTTATAAAAGTGATTTATGAATAGAAAGAAAACTTTTTGAAAGAATAATTAGCATTGATTTCACTATTGTCACTGGGAAATAATAAGGGTGATGACTGCAGCATCATCAGTATCATTTTCGAGTTTCTATGTGATGGATTTGCTACAAAAATGAATTAAAAATTGAAGTTTTGTTGTAATAAACCAATTTGAAATTAAAATTCAATTTGAAATTGATAAATATAAGTGAAAAAGGTTTTGAACTTATAATATAAGTTAGAAGTTGAATAATGAGTTTTATAACTTATTAAATGGGAAAATGTAAGTGAAACCAGTTGTTGAAGTGGTTAAACAATTAAGTTAAGTAAAATGGAATATGAATTTGAATATTGATATGAATTTGACTTAAGTAAAAGTTAAATAGGATTTACTTTAGAATTGAAATCCGAATTGGATTGATAAGTTGAAGCTTTAGTTTAATTGAACAAATGATGTTTAATGAAATATAACTTAAGTGAAGTTGAATAAAAATTTTTTTGATCTTTGTATCAAAGTTAAATAATCAAGTGAATTAAATGATGTAAATAGAGTTGAAATGGAATATAACTTAAGTAATATTGAAAGAATTGATGTTAATATCAAAATAAATGAATAAAGTGAGTAAATGAAATTGTTAAAGATGTGAACTTAAGTTATATAAATGAAATTCAATTTTATTTGTAAAAAGAACTAGCAATTGAATTAAAGAATGGATTGAATGTTAATCAATCGAATGTAAGTAAGTTGATATGAAACGATGTATGTAAGTGTAAATTCATTGAAGTTAGTTGAATAATTGGATGAAAATAAATTGAATGCTAAACCAATTGGAATTAAAACAGTTGAACCAAATTGAATGTAAGTAAAATAAATAAATTTGGTTATATTGGATGTACATTGGTCGTTATTGCTTGTTGGTTGGTTGTATGTAAATTCATTAAGTGTTAATGAAATTGAATTAGTAAAATTTGAAAGCTATGTAATTGAATTCAAATGAAAATTGAAATGCAAAGTCGAATGAAAATGAATATGCAACTTTAATAGTAAGCTAAAAGTGGTATAAGAAGCACGTATTGGAAATTTTATAATTGAATTGGCAAATTGGTTTGAATATTATAATTGGATATTATGCTAGCAGGATATACAGGATATAATGGAATTGGGATTTTGGTTATGAAGTTAAATTGAATTGCTCGACAAAAAGGTACGTATTTCAATTTTAATATGAGATTTGATGATTTCCTTCTCCAGCCACTTGGCTTTCTCTTTTCTTTTTGATTCTGAGGGGCCGTAGAGCCGTTTTGTAGTCGTACCGATCTAGCCGCGCAAAGGAGACTCTGGCGAAAATTTCGAAAATTTAGGGAGTTAGAGAAATTTTGAGAAATTTTGAAAGTTTGAATTTTGAATTTAAATTTAAATTTGAATTGTTGAGTAAACAATGTTGTTTGAAACCTATAATTGAAGTTGGAAAGCTAATTGAAATGATAGTAAATCTTTAATAAAAAGATTGGTGTTAGAAGGTTGATAAAACTATTAGTTTTGAAAAAATAATAAACGGATTATGAATTATTCTCCTTAACTTGCAATTTCGAGGACGAAATTCTTTTAAGGGGGGAAGATTGTAACGACCCAGAATTTTTAGTAATTTAAATTTGAGTATTTAATTAATTTTAAATATTAATAAGTGGAATTTTTAAGTCGAATAATTTATTTATCGAATATTTGGATTTAATTGGATAATTTAAATCGATTATTTAATAGTGGAATTCCAGAAGTAATTAAATATTGGGTTAAATATGATTGGAAATGATTTGGAAAATTTTATTTTATCATATTAAAGTTATAGAGATATTTTAGAACTTGTAAAATTGAATTTGGAATTTATTTGAGAAAATTGAATATTTTAATATTTAATTATCGACTGTAAAATAGCCAATTTTTGAACAGTCTCAGAATTTAACGAAACGAGTTCCGTTGGATCCGTAATAATTAGTTATTATTGGATTTCAAATTTCATAGCAATCGGAGTTGTCGTTTGACCGTGGCAGCTCCAAACGCATCGATATCGTTTTAATATTAATTTAGCGAGTTAAAATAGCCATTTTTCAAACGGTCTCGGATTTCGACGAAACCAGTTTCATCGGATCCGTAATGTGATATTATTGCAAGATTTCAAATTTCAAGTCGATTGGATTTGCCGTTTGTCCGGTACAAATTAAAACGCCTAGAAATCGTTTAAATCGGTTTTAATTTAAATTGAGCGTTTGTTGCTGTATCTCACACATACGATGCAATTAGCTTCCGAAACCTGTTCCATTGCGTCCGGAACGTGGAAAAACTTTAGGATCGCCTGTCGGAACGCGTAGATTGGAGTTCGTTTGCATAAGTTATTAAAAAGAGAATTTTATTAATAAAATAATATTAAAACATATATATATTCAAAATTTTCTTCTAAACCCTAGCAAACATCAGGAGCCGCCAGTTATAGGTTTAATGGCCGAAATCCTCTCCACTTCCCCCTCGATTTTCTCTCAATCCACCAACCATCATCAGAAACTTCCAACTACAATAATGTAGAGAGCGTCGAGTACTAGTATTTCAACGGTAATGATCGAAATTGGAGGCTCGATGCAGGAGATAGGAGGCCACGTTCGGCAGTTGTTCGTGCACGCAAATCAATGAGAGGGTGGGGCCGAGTTCAACGGGGGTTTGGCCGTAGGTAGAGGAGGTTGGGGGCTTCAATATGGAAGTTGTCGATCGAATTGTAGCGTGGTGTGGTGGTTGGAAAATCGAGCCCTAAATTCGAGCTATGGGTTCATTCACGTGCTTGTTGCCTGGAGATGGAAGCCGTGCGCACGAAGAAGAAGGGGGGGAGGTTGATGTGCGGCTATGATCTGAAAAAGGGTTTGTGATAGGAATTTGTAAATTATTCATTATATTAACGATTGTACAACGTTTAAAATGCAATATCTTGTTCATGCGAGGTCGGATTGTGACGAGATTTTTTGCGTTGGAATCGTATTCGCGAGCTCTTCGCAATGCAGCTGGTTTGGAGTCGATTGGAGGTCGTTTGAATTTCGGGTAAAATTAAACGTTCGTTTAATTTTATTCGAAACGAACGCGAAAAACGGAAATAAAATCAAGGTGAGAACTCCTCACTCAATCGAAAGGTTTTGTTTAAAATTTTGAATAGTTAATATTGATTGTTGATTGCTGATTGATTGTGTTAGTAGATATAGTAGGATATATACTATATATAGCGATATATATATATTGGCATATGTATATATCGGATTTGATTTCCCGCCTCGTATAGCGGATGAGACCCTATTGCGCCGTTATTAAGCGGATATTTATAAAATCCCATATACCGCGATATTCCACCTTGAAGTGGAATTGGTATTGTGCTAACGTCTGTGGGTGCAGGGAAACAGGTTGGAGGGATCCAACTGGATTCCTCACATATTTATTTGTTTATAAATATTATGTTGATTGTTGATAATCATATTGATATATGACACTTATTCCCGTGATTGACCATCTGATGTGGCGCATCTTTATTGATAGTTAAATAACCGACTATCAATATTTACCCTTGGATGGTATTGATTGTGTTTGTTTGGAATTGAATGCACACTTATTTTTAAAATAAGCGCTCGTTATTCGGTTTAGCCGGAAGAGGACCTTTGTGTCATATATCCCATTCCGAATATGCGATACGTTGTTTGGATCGCATTTGAAGACCGGTGTTGAAGACCGGGTATTTGTGAAAACGATAGGATGACCTATCGATTGTCTCCGCATCGTTAGCTACGATATGGAGATTTCCTTTGTGATGGGAAATTTTATCGGGATTGTGAATACCCGGATTGCAAGGGCTTCTTTGGAAGTGCCTTCGGTTCTGTTCGAACCCGGAACAGACTTGTATGGTTACGTGTCTGACATTACATTTTGAGAGATAGAGCAGATTTCTTTCAAATACATTTCTGTTGGTGGCGGAGAATTTATTCTCTTAGCTTAACACCCTTCTCTGAGACGTACGAGCTCAGAGGTTATGTAGTTGAAGGTTATCAGCGATATTTCCCAATCTGGTAATGTGGCATGCTGAGTGCTGCTGTGTGATGATCATTGGTTGGTCATTTGTGATATGATCATTTGTTTGATCATTTATCTTTGTGATTATTGCTTTGGTCATCTGTGGACCCGAAGCATGGCTTTGTTACAAAAAGCGTAGCTTTGTGGACGAGACTTCGTCAGGACCTCACTCCCCGGAAATGGTCGAAACAGGAATATGCGGCAAGGTTATGAGGGTCGCGCCCTTTAGGGTATGTCATTTCCTTCTGGAAAAGGGTGGTATCATGGTATGGAGCCCAGATATTTACTCATGTGGAAACACTATATCTATTTCTGTGTGGTGTTGTTGGTATCGAGCGCTCGGATAAAGGTCCCAAAGGACCGGGGGATGACATATTCGTGTAGTAGTTACCTAGTTACAGAGGTAACCCGGCCTTGTGTTGACAGAGATCTAACCGTAACGTTAGTTCTCGGGACGTCCCGCCAGAGGCGATCCCATGTGGCAGTAGGAAGTTCCTTAGCCTGACCATTTGTTGGAAATCCATTCATCCAATACGTGCCTTGTACGGTTTTAGTTGTAGAACCTGCCATTTAACATGGCAGCTATAGTAGGCATAGCATCATGGTACCTATGCTGGCTAGGATTTATATTATACTTTCGAAATACTTTCCACTATGCACTAGTAATAATATCAAAGAATTTTTCTCGTAGTAAGCATGTTTGACTATCATAAGGAGAAATCTCCCCCATGTGTGCGTTTGCATTGTGTGTGTGCCGGGAGGCCTTATGGTAGTTTCATTTTCCAAAAAAAACATTGCGGATTTCAAAATTTAAATTTTCTTGTTGCTTGTTTAAAGATAAACTGTTTTGAGTTCTCACACCAGTCCCATGACTGACCTGGAGTTTATTGTTCCTTTCCTAAACTCTGGGTGCCCACTATTTTCCACACGGGCAGTCTAGAGTTAGGTTGTCAGGTTATTCTGGATTCGGGAGTTGCTGTGCAGATCTGGAGGCGAGCCAGATAGCGTAGTCTATTATCTATTGTATATAGTATTCTTTTCCGCTGTTTTATCGTTGTACACTCTGATGATGTGATGTATGTATAAAATGTATAGTTCTTTTGTTTCAATGATATTCATTTATCTATTATATGTTGTCCCGCTGCGATTGTGAGATTCTGATATTATTTCCTGTTCTGTTGTTTGTTTCTGTTTCTTCTCTCTTTTCTCTCTTCTTCTACCTCTTTCTTTTTCTTAAACCCTAACGGTTCGGTTTTTCGACAACGAAAAATCGCGATCGTTACATTTGGTATCAGAGCTTATGGTTAAGCGACAACCTGCTCTGTTGGGTGTTACTCATTAGAGATAGAGTCAGCAGTACTCTAGAATGAGTGTGAGTGTAATAATAGATATGAGTGCGTATTTGTTAGTGAGTATAAAATTGTTTTATATTGTGATGATTGGTTTGTTGAGTGGTATATGAACCTTCGTCGGCGCAGCCTCGAAAACTGAATCGAAGGGGTTTCTAAACACTTGAATAGAACAATTCGACACAATATTGTTTTAAATTGGGTAAATGAAATAATTTTACCTCGATTATATTTTATATATAAAAAGAAAATAATTTTTCAAGAATTATTGAAGTGTATATATAATTGATTGCTTGGTTGTTGTAAATGATATATATATATAAAATAATTAAAAGTTGTTTGAATAAGCTAATAAAAGCAACTATTGTAAAAAGAATAATGGTATAAACCAATGAATCATAAGATGAAATTATAATTAATAATGATTTACAATTGTAAGATAATCATGTATGTATATAAGAAGTAAAAATTATATAAGTAAAAGGGTTATAAAAGTGATTTATGAATAGAAAGAAAACTTTTTGAAAGAATAATTAGCATTGATTTCACTATTGTCACTGGGAAATAATAAGGGTGATGACTGCAGCATCATCAGTATCATTTTCGAGTTTCTATGTGATGGATTTGCTACAAAAATGAATTAAAAATTGAAGTTTTGTTGTAATAAACCAATTTGAAATTAAAATTCAATTTGAAATTGATAAATATAAGTGAAAAAGGTTTTGAACTTATAATATAAGTTAGAAGTTGAATAATGAGTTTTATAACTTATTAAATGGGAAAATGTAAGTGAAACCAGTTGTTGAAGTGGTTAAACAATTAAGTTAAGTAAAATGGAATATGAATTTGAATATTGATATGAATTTGACTTAAGTAAAAGTTAAATAGGATTTACTTTAGAATTGAAATCCGAATTGGATTGATAAGTTGAAGCTTTAGTTTAATTGAACAAATGATGTTTAATGAAATATAACTTAAGTGAAGTTGAATAAAAATTTTTTTGATCTTTGTATCAAAGTTAAATAATCAAGTGAATTAAATGATGTAAATAGAGTTGAAATGGAATATAACTTAAGTAATATTGAAAGAATTGATGTTAATATCAAAATAAATGAATAAAGTGAGTAAATGAAATTGTTAAAGATGTGAACTTAAGTTATATAAATGAAATTCAATTTTATTTGTAAAAAGAACTAGCAATTGAATTAAAGAATGGATTGAATGTTAATCAATCGAATGTAAGTAAGTTGATATGAAACGATGTATGTAAGTGTAAATTCATTGAAGTTAGTTGAATAATTGGATGAAAATAAATTGAATGCTAAACCAATTGGAATTAAAACAGTTGAACCAAATTGAATGTAAGTAAAATAAATAAATTTGGTTGTATTGGATGTACATTGGTCGTTATTGCTTGTTGGTTGGTTGTATGTAAATTCATTAAGTGTTAATGAAATCGAATTAGTAAAATTTGAAAGCTATGTAATTGAATTCAAATGAAAATTGAAATGCAAAGTCGAATGAAAATGAATATGCAACTTTAATAGTAAGCTAAAAGTGGTATAAGAAGCACGTATTGGAAATTTTATAATTGAATTGGCAAATTGGTTTGAATATTATAATTGGATATTATGCTAGCAGGATATACAGGATATAATAGAATTGGGATTTTGGTTATGAAGTTAAATTGAATTGCTCGACAAAAAGGTACGTATTTCAATTTTAATATGAGATTTGATGATTTCCTTCTCCAGCCACTTGGCTTTCTCTTTTCTTTTTGATTCTGAGGGGCCGTAGAGCCGTTTTGTAGTCGTACCGATCTAGCCGCGCAAAGGAGACTCTGGCGAAATTTTTCGAAAATTTAGGGAGTTAGAGAAATTTTGAGAAATTTTGAAAGTTTGAAATTTGAATTTAAATTTAAATTTGAATTGTTGAGTAAACAATGTTGTTTGAAACCTATAATTGAAGTTGGAAAGCTAATTGAAATGATAGTAAATCTTTAATAAAAAGATTGGTGTTAGAAGGTTGATAAAACTATTAGTTTTGAAAAAATAATAAACGGATTATGAATTATTCTCCTTAACTTGCAATTTCGAGGACGAAATTCTTTTAAGGGGGGAAGATTGTAACGACCCAGAATTTTTAGTAATTTAAATTTGAGTATTTAATTAATTTTAAATATTAATAAGTGGAATTTTTAAGTCGAATAATTTATTTATCGAATATTTGGATTTAATTGGATAATTTAAATCGATTATTTAATAGTGGAATTCCAGAAGTAATTAAATATTGGGTTAAATATGATTGGAAATGATTTGGAAAATTTTATTTTATCATATTAAAGTTATAGAGATATTTTAGAACTTGTAAAATTGAATTTGGAATTTATTTGAGAAAATTGAATATTTTAATATTTAATTATCGACTGTAAAATAGCCAATTTTTGAACAGTCTCAGAATTTAACGAAACGAGTTCCGTTGGATCCGTAATAATTAGTTATTATTGGATTTCAAATTTCATAGCAATCGGAGTTGTCGTTTGACCGTGGCAGCTCCAAACGCATCGATATCGTTTTAATATTAATTTAGCGAGTTAAAATAGCCATTTTTCAAACGGTCTCGGATTTCGACGAAACCAGTTTCATCGGATCCGTAATGTGATATTATTGCAAGATTTCAAATTTCAAGTCGATTGGATTTGCCGTTTGTCCGGTACAAATTAAAACGCCTAGAAATCGTTTAAATCGGTTTTAATTTAAATTGAGCGTTTGTTGCTGTATCTCACACATACGATGGAATTAGCTTCCGAAACCTATTCCATTGCGTCCGGAACGTGGAAAAACTTTAGGATCGCCTGTCGGAACGCGTAGATTGGAGTTCGTTTGCATAAGTTATTAAAAAGAGAATTTTATTAATAAAATAATATTAAAACATATATATATTCAAAATTTTCTTCTAAACCCTAGCAAACATCAGGAGCCGCCAGTTATAGGTTTAATGGCCGAAATCCTCTCCACTTCCCCCTCGATTTTCTCTCAATCCACCAACCATCATCAGAAACTTCCAACTACAATAATGTAGAGAGCGTCGAGTACTAGTATTTCAACGGTAATGATCGAAATTGGAGGCTCGATGCAGGAGATAGGAGGCCACGTTCGGCAGTTGTTCGTGCACGCAAATCAATGAGAGGGTGGGGCCGAGTTCAACGGGGGTTTGGCCGTAGGTAGAGGAGGTTGGGGGCTTCAATATGGAAGTTGTCGATCGAATTGTAGCGTGGTGTGGTGGTTGGAAAATCGAGCCCTAAATTCGAGCTATGGGTTCATTCACGTGCTTGTTGCCTGGAGATGGAAGCCGTGCGCACGAAGAAGAAGGGGGGGAGGTTGATGTGCGGCTATGGTCTGAAAAAGGGTTTGTGATAGGAATTTGTAAATTATTCATTATATTAACGATTGTACAACGTTTAAAATGCAATATCTTGTTCATGCGAGGTCGGATTGTGACGAGATTTTTTGCGTCGGAATCGTATTCGCGAGCTCTTCGCAATGCAGCTGGTTTGGAGTCGATTGGAGGTCGTTTGAATTTCGGGTAAAATTAAACGTTCGTTTAATTTTATTCGAAACGAACGCGAAAAACGGAAATAAAATCAAGGTGAGAACTCCTCACTCAATCGAAAGGTTTTGTTTAAAATTTTGAATAGTTAATATTGATTGTTGATTGCTGATTGATTGTGTTAGTAGATATAGTAGGATATATACTATATATAGCGATATATATATATTGGCATATGTATATATCGGATTTGATTTCCCGCCTCGTATAGCGGATGAGACCCTATTGCGCCGTTATTAAGCGGATATTTATAAAATCCCATATACCGCGATATTCCACCTTGAAGTGGAATTGGTATTGTGCTAACGTCTGTGGGTGCAGGGAAACAGGTTGGAGGGATCCAACTGGATTCCTCACATATTTATTTGTTTATAAATATTATGTTGATTGTTGATAATCATATTGATATATGACACTTATTCCCGTGATTGACCATCTGATGTGGCGCATCTTTATTGATAGTTAAATAACCGACTATCAATATTTACCCTTGGATGGTATTGATTGTGTTTGTTTGGAATTGAATGCACACTTATTTTTAAAATAAGCGCTCGCTATTCGGTTTAGCCGGGAGAGGACCTTTGTGTCATATATCCCATTCCGAATATGCGATACGTCGTTTGGATCGCATTTGAAGACCGGTGTTGAAGACCGGGTATTTGTGAAAACGATAGGATGACCTATCGATTGTCTCCGCATCGTTAGCTACGATATGGAGATTTCCTTTGTGATGGGAAATTTTATCGGGATTGTGAACACCCGGATTGCAAGGGCTTCTTTGGAAGTGCCTTCGGTTCTGTTCGAACCCGGAACAGACTTGTATGGTTACGTGTCTGACATTACATTTTGAGAGATAGAGCAGATTTCTTTCAAATACATTTCTGTTGGTGGCGGAGAATTTATTCTCTTAGCTTAACACCCTTCTCTGAGACGTACGAGCTCAGAGGTTATGTAGTTGAAGGTTATCAGCGATATTTCCCAATCTGGTAATGTGGCATGCTGAGTGCTGCTGTGTGATGATCATTGGTTGGTCATTTGTGATATGATCATTTGTTTGATCATTTATCTTTGTGATTATTGCTTTGGTCATCTGTGGACCCGAAGCATGGCTTTGTTACACAAAGCGTAGCTTTGTGGACGAGACTTCGTCAGGACCTCACTCCCCGGAAATGGTCGAAACAGGAATATGCGACAAGGTTATGAGGGTCGCGCCCTTTAGGGTATGTCATTTCCTTCTGGAAAAGGGTGGTATCATGGTATGGAGCCCAGATATTTACTCATGTGGAAACACTATATCTATTTCTGTGTGGTGTTGTTGGTATCGAGCGCTCGGATAAAGGTCTCAAAGGACCGGGGGATGACATATTCGTGTAGTAGTTACCTAGTTACAGAGGTAACCCGGCCTTGTGTTGGCAGAGATCTAACCGTAACGTTAGTTCTCGGGACGTCCCGCCAGAGGCGATCCCATGTGGCAGTAGGAAGTTCCTTAGCCTGACCATTTGTTGGAAATCCATTCATCCAATACGTGCCTTGTACGGTTTTAGTTGTAGAACCTGCCATTTAACATGGCAGCTATAGTAGGCATAGCATCATGGTACCTATGCTGGCTAGGATTTATATTATACTTTCGAAATACTTTCCACTATGCACTAGTAATAATATCAAAGAATTTTTCTCGTAGTAAGCATGTTTGACTATCATAAGGAGAAATCTCCCCCATGTGTGCGTTTGCATTGTGTGTGTGCCGGGAGGCCTTATGGTAGTTTCATTTTCCAAAAAAAAACATTGCGGATTTCAAAATTTAAATTTTCTTGTTGCTTGTTTAAAGATAAACTGTTTTGAGTTCTCACACCAGTCCCATGACTGACCTGGAGTTTATTGTTCCTTTCCTAAACTCTGGGTGCCCACTATTTTCCACACGGGCAGTCTAGAGTTAGGTTGTCAGGTTATTCTGGATTCGGGATTTGCTGTGCAGATCTGGAGGCGAGCCAGATAGCGTAGTCTATTATCTATTGTATATAGTATTCTTTTCCGCTGTTTTATCGTTGTACACTCTGATGATGTGATGTATGTATAAAATGTATAGTTCTTTTGTTTCAATGATATTCATTTATCTATTATATGTTGTCCTGCTGCGATTGTGAGATTCTGATATTATTTCCTGTTCTGTTGTTTGTTTCTGTTTCTTCTCTCTTTTCTCTCTTCTTCTACCTCTTTCTTTTTCTTAAACCCTAACGGTTCGGTTTTTCGACAACGAAAAATCGCGATCGTTACAGTAGGTCCAAATAAATCGAGATGTAATAATTCTAAATGTTGTTTGGTAGAAATTTCCTTCTTTGATTTAAAAGAACTACTTTTCAATTTTCCTTGACACGCATCACATAAATGATTAACTTTATTATTTTTTTAGGGGGACCTCTAACTTAATTATGTTTAGCTAGTTTGTTTAAGGACTTAAAGTTTATGTGACATAATCTTTTGTGCCATATCAACGTGTTTCAAAATCGAATAAATGACTCACTTTTACATACACAGTATTAAATACAAAGCTATAAACGCATGTGTTTCCATGATAGAATAATACACAATATGTAGTAAATAAGAGAGAGCACAAAATCATTATCGAAGCGATAAGATATAATATGAAATATATATAAGCGATAATGCATACAAAATATCAAAAATACCCACTACCTAAAATAATATACAAAGTACAACTAGTATATATCCTAATGTCAAGCATACAATGAGGCTACTATAAAATAATATACAACAATACTGAATATCTAGCTTTACTATGCCTAAAAAATACAAGCTAGTCACATGTCCATGAACCAGAAATGTCTCGGACTGACTTGATTTTTACATAAATAACATATTGGTCACTATGTTTAAACGTAGATATTAACATAGATATATAATAATATATGCATGGTGTGATAAGAATATTATAAATAGCCTTAAAGTAACAAAAAATCGAAGCCACCACGAAACTACGCATAAAATGTGAGCATCCATAAAATCGTATCAAGTAATAACTATAGAAACAATATCAAATGGGTGAATCATCCATATATATAATCATCATCAGAGCATATAAAGTATAGAACACATCAAATACGATCGAGCTAGCACAAAGCAACGCCCATGAAAAATATAAAATAGACATTCCTAGGTCTATCATACTCACAACAATATAACAATGTCAATAGTAAATAAATTTTTATTATTATTAGGCGCCTACCCATCAGTCACATATAATAATAATAATAATGAGAGCTGGCTATACTTTTGGACACCGATTGCAGGTATAAACATGTTTTAATTTATATGTAATTCATAATAAGCGGTGACGGGGATTGACTATACGACAAACACTAGGTCCCAAGTTAAGTCATATCTCAGCACAGGGATTACTTAACCCATATCTATACTTAGGCGAGATGTAGATCTAGACAAGAGACTAATGGTCATCTATCCACTCGATGAGTCACATATATGGTTCACTTAACCCGACTCACTATAGTATGTGTATATTTATCATTCAGCTAGAACCAAAAGGGAGATTGAAGGTATCTGTCCGCTCTAGAGTCACAAGAATGGGTTTCCTAACTGATTTTATGGTCCTAGTTACCTTGACAACCATTGTGACATATATCAATCAATGTGTTCATCAATACGAGGAATGTTTACGATCCCACTTTTCTCCTATAGTTAACACACTACTGGTCGTGGTGACACAGGGGCTAAGGGCACTACCCTTTTATGTTGACAAAAGGTTTCTAGGGCACGACCCCAAGATCATGCCACTAGGAAGGATGCTAGCCAATATGGTTCTCTCCGTCTCTCCCTCCAATCTTCATAGTAGGACTGCGTCTTGATAGACATCATATAGCATCTACAACTATAGGCTCCAACCTTGCTCGCACCTATGAGCATCACCTCTTGTAAATATAATTTCAACATCACTATTTCCACATGAGTGTTATCTACTTACAATGAATAACATAATAAATACCATAATGGTGTCCCACACCACCACGTTACTCAATCATTTATTCAGGCTCATAATAAATAACAATCATTGTGACATAATACCACAATGCTTTCGAGATCTCTTTACAAATCAAAATTACAATTTGCAAAAGCCTCTCCCTACTTTCCTATATTTTAAGGCTGTTTTAAAGTAGATCTATAAACTTAAAATAATTTCTTTTCATTCCAGACCATAAAATATTCACAAACCATTACTTTATGTGCAAACCATTAAATATGCAGTGTAAATTACTTAATAATGTCTAGAAAATATCTCATGATTTTCTAAAATTAAATAAGATATTTAAAAAACTTCAAATGTTAAGTACATACTTCCTTTAATTAAAAATTCATAGATTACAACATTTGAAACTCTTATTTAAATTAATAAATCATAAAACATACTTTGAGAACTTAAAATATTAACCAGAGAACAATTCTTATTCTTTAGAAATTGTATTAGATTTTTGAATAGTTATTTAAAACCAAAATAGATTTTCCATTGATAAAATAATAACATTATATATATATATATATTAATTATTAAATTTTAATATAACTTATCTTTAAAATAATTTTATATTTACAATACATCCAATGTCAACATTTAAAATCAAAATTTATAGATAATTTTTTTAAATACTAATGCAAGTGGCCAGGACACTGACCGATAAAATGCAGGCTTCGACCGCCATCTCCTTCTCTATTTGTACCCATTTCCCCACTAGCTCATCGTAACACTTCGGTTACTCAAACCAACATTATCAAGCTCAAATTCAATTATATCATAAACAAGACAATTGTATTCTAGAGTAGAAAACAATACAAATTCATATAATTCATTAGCAATCCTCCAATCAACACTTGCATATAGAATCATATGATTTAAACATAGAATTGTGAGTGTAATGACTCACCTTGGCTTAAAGAAAATTCAACTTCCTTATAGCACTTCGTAGGTCTTCTAAAAACTCTCTTTTCCACTTACTAATAATTTCTATCAGACTCTAACTTCTATAGAACTCCAATTTCTTCTAGCCTATATGCGTAGTGGAGTGGTGATGATAATACAGTTAAATTTTGGAATTTTAGAAATTCTATTTCTAATTATTTTAGTTTACAAAGAAGAGGAGGGGTTTTATAATATTTTTTTAAATGTAGACAGTTAGAAAATAAGAGAAGAGGAAGCTTATGTGAAGCAATTTCATGAAGAGGAAGCGTTTTCCAGACTTGAGAAAAGTTTATCTATAAATAAAATTTGATTTTGGGCTTCTTGTTTGAGCCTAGACTTCATATTATCAAATTTTCGTTCTTTCTTCTTTATTTTCCATCTTCATTCATTTTCGCTTATCTCAGATTAATTCAAATTCCAAATAAAAATTGTATTTTCATTACTTAAGTGATCACACTACATTAACTAATTTTATATAATTTATTTCCATAAATTCTTCTATTTTAATTATTTATTTTAAAAATATCATTTTTGGCTCACTAACAGAAATTTATTTATTTGCCCAAATTAATTTCAATTTCCACTTTAAAATTACTTCTTACTCAAATCAATGTTAGTCATTCATTATATAATTTTATAAAATATTATGTCCATATTTTAACTCATGTTTAAATTTATAAATCATAAAATATACTTTAAACACTTAAAGTAAAAATTGGAGAACATTTATTATTCTTCGGAAATTATATAAGATTTTTAAATAATTATTTAAAACTAAACTAGGTTTCCAATTGATAAAATAATAACTTTATATATATATATATATTAACTATTATAACTTATCTTCCAAATAATTTTTATTTACAAAAAGCCTAATGTTAACATTCTAAATCAAAATATAAAAATAATTTTTTAAATGCTAATGCAAGAGGCCAGTGCACTGGTCGGGAAAATTCCAAGTCGTGTACCACTGATGCACCGGTCCTCAAGGACTGGTTCAGCAGTTCGTCGCCTGAAATAGCAGGGTTCTAGGGAGCGAGGTTACATGCCGACGGATTTGGCCGTCATCTCATTCTCTACTCAAGCCCAATTCTCCACTAGCTCCAACGCAACACTTTATTTACTCAAACCAATCTTATCAAGCTTAAATTAAATTAAAGCATAAAGCAAGAAAATTATATTCAAAAGTAGAGAACAATACAAATTCATATAATTCATCAACAATCATCCAATTAAAATTTGCGAATTGAATCATATGAGTTAAATATGGAATTATGAGCGTAACGACTGACCTTTCCTTAGAGAACTTCAAATTCCTTATAGCACTCATAGCTCATCCAAAAACTCTCTTCTTCAATTACTAATAATTTCCATCAAGCTCTAAATTTGTGAAAACTCCAATTTCTACTAGCCTAGAGGTGTAGTGGAGTGTTGAGAAAGATGCAGTTAAATTTTGAAATTCTAGGAATTTTATTTCTATTTATTTTAATTTACAAAGAAGAGGAGGGGCTTCATAATTTTTGTTTTAGAAAATAAGTAGTTAGAAAATAAGAGAAGAGGAAGCTTATGTGAAGTAATTTAATGAAGGGGGAGGTGTTTTCTAGACTTAAGAAAAGTCTGTGTATAATAAAATATGAGTTTGGGCTTCTTATTTTGGGCTTAGACTTTATATTATCAAAAATTCATTATTCCTTCTTTATTTTTCATCTTCATTAAATTTCACTTAACTCAAATTAATATCGAATTCTAAATAAAATCATATTTTCATTAACTAAGTGATCACACAATATTATAAAATTTATATTTCATAAGTTCTTCTATTTTAATTATTTATTTCAAAACATCATTTTTGGCTCACTTTAATTGAAATTTAATTATTAGCCCAAATTAATTTCAATTTCCACTTGCTCAAATCAATGTTATTGATTCGTTATATAATCTTATAAAATATTATATCCATATTTTAACTCATTTTAATTTAATTAATTTTAAACCCATTTATTAAATTAATTTCAAAACTCGTTATTTAAATAAAATAAAATTTCTTTTGCTTTGGAAATATATTTCTAACCTTATTTATTACCATTATCAAAATTTGAAAAATTATTTAAGTCCTTTTAATACATTTAAAATTATTTTAAATTCAAAATATTATCACTATCAATTTTAAATAATTAAATTCCTCATTTATTAAAAATTCACGACTTTAAAATATTTAATTTCCAAAACAAATTTATTCCGTAATCTTCTTAAATAATTCTTTCCAAAACAATTAGTATGGCGTTATGAGTGAGGTATCCTGGGAAGGGGACATCCACTTTTGTGGACATCATGACTTCATATCCGTAGGCTAAGGAGAAGGGGAATGTCCCATTGAGGTTTTGCTCAAAGTCCTGGAAGACTAAAGTGCAAGCAGCGAATCTTCAGCCCAATTTCCTTTGGTAAAATTGAGACACTTCTTTAAGACTGATTTGATAGTTTTGTTGAATGCCTCCATAACCCATTTAGGCGGTGATGGATGAGAAACACTTCCCTATTTTGTTCCTTTCACAAAACCCGAGAGACTTGCCGCTCTCAAAATGGGTATCGGTTCCGGTAATAATGTTCTTTGATAGTCCGAAGTGGTAGGCATTGTTTTTAAACGAAGTTGAGGATTTCGTGCACAGTGACCCTGGCGAGGTCCCTTTCGAACCATTTAGTGAAGTAGTTAATGGCAACTATAACATGATTATACCCTCTATTTGCATTCAGGAGTTTCCCGATTAAGTCATTCCCCCATGCATCAAACGACAATGGGGTAAAGTTAGGGAAGGCATTGGGGATTTTAGCAAACCGTTGCCAGCGATCACACTTCTTGATATAATACATGAAATCTTTGATCAGTGTTGGCCATTAATACCCTTACTGGGTAGTCTTCTCAGCTAGGCTTTACCCCTTGACATGGTCTCTACAAATGCCTCATGTAGCTCTTCAAGGACTTGATCGATTTTGCCTTAGTGACATAACATTGGAGATGGGTGCAGTAGCCCCTTCGGTAGAGTTTTCCATCTATTATTGTGTATTTGGCTACTCGATAAAGGATTTTCCTAGCTTTATTTCGTTCACGATGTAGTTTCCCACTCACCAGATATTTCAGGAGAGGGATCACCTAACTATCTTGTTACTTGTCGTCGACTTCTACGATAGTTTCCCCTGCTCGAAACATGGGGTAGACCGGACTTCCAACATGGCCCAGGGGTTTGTCTCCTCTGGCTTACTTGCTGCCTTGGCCAGGATGGCTTTGTACCTTGCTTTGATGTTGGTCTCTTTAAAATTCAGCCTTATGAAAATGCAAATGCCCTGCCTATTTGGGGTGTCAGGACCATGCTTGATTAGTGGGTATCTCATCATCATTGTTGTATGCGCTAGAGCATTCCATAATAAAATCATCCAAAGCTTGATCTTTTATGAAGGTTCAAGCTATCTTAGTGCTTGCTTTAAAGGCTGGTTGGTGAGAACTTTGACGAAGTAGGCCGGGAAGTAAGGATGAAGTTTGCAAGCAGCCATGAGCAAATAGAAAGCCAGCTTCTCTAACATAGAGCTTCTTATTTCTGGGTTCGAAAATCTTTTGCTAACACAATATATTAGTCGATGGATCTTCTCTTCATCCTATACAAAGGCAATGTTGCTCGTGCGGCCAGTGATTACTTCGTAAAGGTGAAGATCTTCCCTGTTTATTATTTTGGAGAGAACGGGGGTTATCGCTAGATGACACTTTAGCTCTTCAAATGCTTTGTTACACTCATCGGTCCATGTAAATGATTTCCCTTTCTTTAAGAGGTCATAGAAAGTAAAGAACCTATTAATGGCTTGGGATACAAAGCAGCCGAGCACGATGACTATCCCATTTCGGCTTTGCAACTGTTTGATGATTAGGAGATCTGCACATCTTGTAAGGCTTCATTCTGGTCAAGATTTACTTCGATTCCTTTGGTGCTCACTATATATCCTAAGAACTTACCAAAGAAAACTGTAAAGGAATACTTCTTAGGATTTAGCTTCACATTAACTGGCTAAGGATGCCAAAGATTTTGATTAGGTTATGTAGGTATCCACCCGCTCTCTCGGACTTAAGTAACATATCATCGATATGGAACTCCATCGAATTTCAACTTTGTTTCATGAACATCTTATTAACGAGTTGTTGATAGGTTGCCCCCATGTATTGGTGGCTGAATGACATTGCTTTGTAGCAGTAGAGTCCTACTTTGGTTATTAATGATGTGTGCTCCTAGTCCAGGCTATGCATGGAAATTTTAATTATATGCACAGTAGGCATTCATAAACGTCAGCAATTCATGTCTGCTAGTGGTGTCAACAGGCTTGTTAATGCATGGGAGATAGAAACTATCTTTTATGAAAGCCATGTTAAGGTTGGAAAATCAATGCACATCCTCTAAGCCCCATTATGATTTCGAACTAGTATGCGGCTGGCTACCTATATTCGAATTCTTAAATGAAACCATTGCTGAGAATCCTCTCTGCCTCCACCTTTAATGCTTTGTATTGATATGGGTTAGCTTCTTTTGGTAGATAGGGTGAGCTTTACGGTTATTATTAATGGCATGACATATGACGGTGGGATATATGTCTGTCATATCCATGTTCCCCCATGCGAACATGTCTGTGCTTTGCTTAAGGAAAGCTATAAGCTCCGTTATAATCTCTCGGACCAGTTCTATGCTAATTTGGGCGACCATTTTGGAGTCGTCAAAATCTATCATGATAGATTTGAGGGGTATTGGGTCGCCATCTGGGCTAATGTCTCTAATACAGGAGTCCAACAGATTGTCACTGTCATCTTTAAGCCAAGCTCTAGTTTGCCTTGGTCTAGGGCATAAATCATATGATCGATTAGGTCATCAGCCGAGATAGACATTGTAACGATCCACCTTATTGACCCTCAAAAATCGACTCTAATACATCCATGGTATTTACATTTCGAGCATCCAAGTGCCGAAAAAATAGATTGTTGGGGTGAAAGAAAAGAAAATATAGAACAAAATCTTACAACGTGACCAGTAATATATAATATACCCATGATCTTTACAAAAGAATTTTTTTAATATACATACTACACCAGTGTACTAACCTATCATCATCCTAGCTAGTTATAACAGCTTATCCTTACAATTTATGAGAAATACAAACAATGAAAGATAAGATATGAGAGTATGTCTTGGGGGCGTCCAGCTCGTCTCTTGAAACTCCAGAGCATCCGTCTAAACCTTGAAATCTACTAGGGTCTGATCCAAGTATTATAACATGATAGTACCCGATCATTCTAGTAAACCAACGTGAGAAAACTCAAACATTTGGATTACTTAATGTTATAAAGACCTTTCAAAAATAAGGGTATCTCGTAAGACCACGCTGCACATAAAAATGGATGGGTTTTTACCTTACGATAACCATACCATTTTTATAGAAAATCCAATGATATTATAATAATGTCTAGAGGTGTAAAATAAATATATAACATATTCAGAATGGTTACCCATAATTAAATCAATGGTACTAGGCTCCACAACTAAAACTGTAAGGCATGTATTGGAGATTGTATTCCAACGATGACAAGGCATTGGTGTATGACCTACCACCGTACACCTTTAGAAAAATGTATCGAGGGCTACAAATGGACCCCCCACAAACGCCAAGCAGGTTGCCTCACGAACATGACATAATGGATGACACCATCCCTAGGGCACCGAGGCTACAAACATTGTGCAAAGGTCGCCCCACGTGCCTACACCAAATCCATAAATCCTGATTTTATATCAAGGAATGATGCTCCTAATGGTAGCGAACCACATCGCTCTATGAGCATCCCTTGATTTTATTCATTCCGAGTTATAAGGCCATGCTTTTACCTTTTCCTCCTAGCATTCCCACTTGGAATGCTAACACTGCCATCCAGGTAACAATGCAATGCTAGCACTCATCCTTACAAGTTATTCAAGATATAAATAAACCGAAGGCACTACTCCTACTACATCCATTTTGGAATCAAACTAAGGATTAGTAGCAAGTAGTCGTTTCACTTCAAAGAACTCTGATCCTATCATCTCAAACCAATCATGAACCTCTTCCAAAGCATTGAACACACATATGGTTTTGAGGTGGTTACGGTTTTGAGTCATCTCATATAAGTACACTCCCCCGCTTATCGGTCACCCCAAAACCAATCAATAGATTTTGGTAATTCAACTTTGGTTCTTTTGGAAATAACAAGACGATACATAAGAGCGAAGATCACCTTCTAACCATTTAAGTGGATGGATTTCCTTATTATTTATTCTAGAAGAACACAATGGGTTTATACGTATAGCATATTATCATTGAAGATAACCGTACCATATAATTTCCGTGTTTCTTCTAGATATTTCTAGAGTCATATTTGGTTAATATTTGATAATCGGTTATTTAACTATCAAATAAACAATCAATTAAGCATATATTTGATTTCATATGGGAATCAAACATATTTAAACACAAAGCAACCACTAGACCTTTTAGTTAATCTTATATTAGTTAATTACCATACAATTATTTGTAAAACATTCATATACTTATCTCACTGGTATGAGTATATTCACAAACTATTTTACTTCCAATACTTGGAAAACTTTTCCATATACATATACAATGGTATAAGTATATTCAAAAAATATTAAGAAAGATTTCCTATTTCAAAATCATATTAAATGGATCAAAAATAAATGATATTCAAAACATTGTTTACTATAACCCAAACCACTTATTCTTCGGTGTTAAGTATGGAAACAGTTCTTTCATACCACCATAATTAAGAAGGATTATTTCTTAGTTTCATAAACTCGATTTTCATAAATGATCTAATTCGTATACGGAATAATACTTTATATACCGAACCTCAATCTTCGATTTCAAACTAATACTATCCTTTGGATAACAATAAAGTCGTTCAAGTTGTGATATTATTACTTCTCAAACTTTGACTCAACAACATTCTTACCTTTCAAGATAGGTCGAAGTTTCCCTATCTCGAAGTTTAATATCAAGTATATGGTTTTATAAATCCCATATACTATTCATTAAAACAAAGTTTTTAAAAACCAAACTCTTTCCACTTTTCCAAGATCTCTTTCCAATTTATAAACTCCTTAAATAAATCCTTGTTATTAAATAAAATTCCTTTTATAAATCTTTGCTTTAAAAATAATTCCTTTTGTAAAACAATTTATTATTTATGAACACCTTTTATAAAACAATTAATTGTTTATACACCTTTTTATTAAACATTAATTATTTATACACCTTTTATAAAACAATTAATTATTTATACAGCTTTTATAAAACAATTAACTATTTAAAGACCTTTTATAAAATAATTAATTAGTTTAAAACACCTTATTAAATTAAATATTACTTTAACACCTTTATAAAATGATTAGTTAACTTGAAACATCATTACTAAAATGATTAATTAACTTTAAACATCATTATTTAAAAGATTAATTAACTTTAAACATCATTATTTAAAAGATTAATTAAGTTTATTATAATTAAATAACAATTAAAAGTAAATTAAAACTTCAAATCGTTTCAAAAACTTATAAAAATCCTTATAAACACATTTGAAAAGAATTTACAACATGTTTAAGGTAAATAACCTCTTCAAGCTTTACGAATATTAAATATCTCCGAACTGCATCCATAGCAACTATTTCTATATGGGACATAGCTTTCAAGCTTAGTTTTTTTATAAAACAAATCACTTTCAAACCACTTCAAAATCCCTTTAAATATACTTATATACTATTTATCAAACTTCCTTGGAAAGGTTTTATAAATATCCAAAAGGAAACCACATTTAAAACTATGGATTTTAAAAGTGCATTTATAGCAACTATCGCTAAACGGACGGTTTTATTTTTTAATTCAAATTCAACTTATTCAAGTGTGTTAACTTTACCAAGCAACATTGAATCATCTATACACATTAAACGCACATGTGCACACACACACACACGCACGCACACACACACAGATATATATATATATATATATATATATATATATATATATATAAAGTAAATAACATTCTCAAGGCAAGGAAAAATTGTCACTTTATTACTTATGTATTTCGAAGTGTGTTGTAGCGCCCTATTCGCTACGAACGCCGTCTTCATTTCAAGTCCCTGCAAACATCCTATGTGTGATCCAATTTCCAAGCAGTAATCAATCCAACCCATAATCATTATACACATTTATAAAACATAAGTAAAAAAACAAGATTATTATCACAAATAATAAAGTTCAAAACTTGGTTTTGAAGTAAGCTTTTCTTACCTTAAAGCAACACGAACTTAACCCAAGCTTCTACGAACTATCAAACCACACAAAGACCTAGCCACCTTCTAGATCTCAACTTTTAAGACCTAGAGGAGGTCATCTATTTTTTTACCATGACTTAAAATGGAGATTTTTGGGTTTTGTTTTGAAGGTAAGTGATGTAGAGAGGAAGGAAAGTGATTTTAAGAACTAGTTTAAGGATTAAAAGTGGAAAAGAATTGATTTTTAATTTAAAATCTCTTTTAATGCCATAGACGAAGAAGAGAAAAACTTGGAAAGGAAGAAGAAATAAATGAGAAAAAGAATGAAATGAAGTAAAGAGAAAACGAAAAGAATAGAGTTGTTTTATATAAAAAATGCAAATAGAAAATTACTAAAATGCCCCCTTAACTAAAATACCCCATGTCGTCCACTTATATCATGACACGTCACCCCTTCCCCTTCTCCATTGCACACTCAAGCATCACCCTCCCCCCTTACACACTCTTCCATCACATTATCTCTTATGACATGTACTTATGCCTTATTTCTTAAGTTACTTTCTATTTCAAATTATAAAAGAAAAGCCAAAACCTACTTTATTAACTTAAGCACATATTTAATCTAATCACTTCATTAATATGTAATATATATATATATATATATATATATATATATATATATATATATCTGTGTGTGTGTACATATATATTCTAGTGTACACAACACATTCTGATAGCTTTTGGTCGATGAAAAGTCGAATCCGAAAAACGATTTTCGGTACATTTTCGATTTTTCAATGAACTATTTATTTTTGTAAACCAAATTTTAAAAAAACTTTACCATCATTAGTTATTACCAAAAAGAAGTCTATTTGAGTTATTAAATCCATTATTTAAATATTTAAATATTTAAAATTAAAGCGGTGAAATTGTGGGTCGTTACATTCTTCCTTCCTTCAAAGAATTTCAACCCCGAAATTTTACCCCAACCCAAACCTAAAAAAACAAGCTACCTAATAAATACTTGACATTATTCATAAGTCTGTACGATGTACATAGATCACCCATATGTAAAATATGATTTGATTACTTCCTCGAATATATAACTTCATTTTCGAACTAATACCGCTGACCTAACTACCTTGTATGGACTCTGATTAGGCTTCTTGATTAAAAACCTATATTCTACTTACACAACCATATACTATGATAGAAAACTTTGGTTTCATATCAAGAACCCTCACCAAGTGTTCGCCGTCACTAATCAAGTGATAAATCCTTATTCGAAACGGTGTAAAACACCTCCAAGTCATATACTCGAATCTTGGATTAAGAATTTATGTGAAACAGAGAAATAGTCAACGCACAAATTACTTACTTATCTATAGGTTCCCACTTACCCACTTATACTTCCAAAAATATTTATGAAAACATTTCATAACCCTGGTTCAAATATTTTATACTTTATTTATGAAACTTTCATAAAATCATTTTACTTTATTAACTTCTATAATACTCTTCTATAACCTAAGAGTGTATACAAAACATATGATTTAAATCTTTCCTACTTTTAACTATTTGGATGTAGGCCCAAAATAAATTTGGGTCTTAAAACCGAGTCGACCAATTCAACCTCTTTACCCATTCGGTCTGGTAAGTAGCTAAGAAAAGTAGGATTTTGTTGTCCAAACTGAGTCCTAAAGTCTACTTTTCCTTAGACACATCCAAGTTAATGATTTTTGCTAGCTGGCCTAATAACATAAAAAAAATCTTTCACATCCTAAACATTAAAACCAAAAGACACGGTTTAATAAAAAAAAGTTTATTAAACCTTCTTATTAAATTTAACCCACTTAAAACTTGGCTTCAATCTTGTTAAGGTTGTTCAAATTTTTTTTAACCCCTACTTTTTTTCAAAAAAATTTACTATAAACCCTTACTAACTATTCTCTAAGCTAAAAGAAAGAATTCACAGAAAGGCCAACAATAACTGCATAACGTTTCTAAAATATACATCCTAGGGTACGCACTGGAGATAACTTTTAAAAACACAATACATACTAAGGGTTCCTACTAAAACACCTATCTAAACTTAAGGTTCTACACATCTTCCCATGTAAACTTTTCCACATCTTATCCCTTCCGAGATGGATGATTTCTTCCTTTTAGTAAATCCCCTGGCTTGTTGTACCCTCTCCATCAACAAGGAACTCTTTTGGAGGTGTCATGGCTCTTCATAGATAAAGCAATGTATTATCCAAACTATGGGAACAACAAATGGTCCATCCACTCCCTCCGTACAATATTTAACAGGCTTTCCCTTCTTATGACACTTGTAATAAATAATCTTCTCTTCCTAACACTTCTTCCATGGTGGTAGAAATTTTCTCTTTTAGGGCTTGATATTGTTGATGATGCTGCTGCTTAGTGTGGCTACTGGCTTCTTCCGATCTTCTAAAACATCTTCTTTTGGAACCACAACAGCTCTGGCGACTTATCTATCTCCTTTCCATCTTTGGTGGTTTTTCTATGTGATTCCTTTCCCCATCCACGTCCTCCTTGCATACTCATTCCTTACTACCTGAATATAGTAAGATATCCTTAGAATATACTTCTAAAAAGGATTTATATCGGGAAGGTATCATTTACAAATGATAATAAATATTTTCATTCCCTAACAAACAATCACAACCAAATAAATCTATCAATTTTGAAAATTATTCTTTTCATATAAAATATAATCCTAGGTAAAATTATTTCATTTACCAATTTTAAAACAATACCATGTCAATTGGCCTTATTTAAGTATCTAGAAACCCCTATCGATATCGTGGCATCCCACATCTTAACCAGAATTCATGAGCCACTCAATAGATAAATTGACAAAATATAAAACAATTTTATATCACCAACAAATACGTGCTCTTATATAATACAAACAACTCATTCTAAGATGTTACCGACCCTATTTCTAATGAGTTGCACATTCTAGGGGATTACTAACCCAATCTATAATGAGTTCACCCTACCAAGGCCTAGGTGTTCGCCCAGCCTAAGCTCTGGTACCATATGCAACGATTTGTCTTTTCGACACTTGAATGCTTGGCATATGAATATAGTGGATGTATTAGTGTCGACTTTTGAGGGTCGAAAAGGTGGATCATTATAGACATCTATCTATGAGTCTGTTAGCACTTATAGATTGTTTTGTTAATTGTTTCTGCTTGCTAGTAGGAAAGGACTTGTTTGTTCCATGTGGTAATAGTTCAGGTCTTATCTTGGATTGCCAGGGAGAACCGACCTTCAATATCTCTACCAGCTATAATAATGGGATCGTTGTGGCTCTCGATTTCTCTTGAGGGTGAGCTCTTGATAATGAGGAGATGTATTTATTGTTTCTTGCGTATGGGTCTAGCATGAGTTATTACCATAAGGGGTTCGTGCTTTCTCGAAAGTCTCCCTGTTATTGATGATCTCGACATGGTTGGGGGCATTGTATGGCTCTCGCACTCTCTTGAAGGTAAATGAGGAATATGGTTTTTTCCTATGCAGTAGCATTGGAATACTCTCGTACCCTCTTAACTTAGCTGCTGATAAGGATTTTCGCCTCTTGTTAGAGTGCGAGTATTCATGGCTTGTGTTAGGAAGATGCTACAGCATTCCCTGGCAGCCTATTTATTGTTGTAGACATAGCCAATACTTCCCTTAGTGAGGAATTTCATAGTTAGTTAATGAAATGTTACAGCGATGTCTGAATCAGCTGGCGCCAGTCTACCAATAAAAAGTTATAAGTAGATAGGCAATCCACCATCATAATTTTTTTCAATATTTTGGCTGAGTAGGGTTCCTCATCGAAGGTGACCACATGCAAGGTCGAACATTGAGGAACAATCTTGACCCTACCAAAACCGTGTATAGGCAGAACATATGGAGTGAGGTTGAACTATGGGAGTTTCTTCTAATCGAAGACATTTCTGGGCACGACATTAACTGAGCTACGCTATCAATAATGACCTTATGCAATTTGGCTTCGGCAATGTTGATTGGGACGACCATGGGGTTATTGTCTTGGTTGTAAAAAATCTCTAGGACGACGCTAGGTGGTTGGTATGGACTAAGGGCTAATCTTTAGGCGGGGATTAATCGAGGAGTAAATAAAGCTAAGAACTTCTGAAAACTCATGAATTTTGAATAAATTTTTAGTGTTTTGTTCAGTGTCAATTGATCTAAATTTGAATTTTGGGATTTTGAATGTGCTTAGGAGTATCCAAGGATGCGAGATCGCATAAAACTAGCACAATAATGCTTATATGTAGCATTGAACCATAAATAATGCCTCACCAGTGTCTAAATACTTGTTTTGATTCTTAAGATGGTAAACCTTGTCTAGGCAGGGGTAGGAAAATTGGTCTTAAAGGATTTTTACAACAGTGGTCATCATGAAGGTAGTTGACGCTTCTCTTATCTTCGGCTGGGAAGGTGGTGTCCACCTCGCCTTCCACCATAGTTAAAGCTGTTAGGGCACAAAGCTATACTAAATATATATGATTTGCTTGGGCAAGTTCCCATCTATACCTAGCTTAGGCCCTTCGGCTACGCCATCCACATGCGGCCAACGGTAGATATATAGGATTTTGGTGTAGATTATGGCTACATTGTTTCCATCTTCACGTTGAGGCGGAGTGGGAAGGTTTTGATGTTTATTTCTTTTCTCAACCCGTTGTCTTACATATTGTGCAATACACCTTTGTGAATTAACCACTCTACATCGACCATTAGTTGGCGACACTCATTGGTGGAGTGTCCTTTAAATTGATGGAAGTCATAATATTTCCCATCGCCTAGGGTTGTGCAGTAGGGGTACTTTGGTTTGAGGCACGATCTGTAACATCCTCCATTTTGAGACCAAAAAATGAGTGATGGTGGTGCTGCAATCATTACCAGAATTATTTTCAAACGACAAAATGAGATTAGTTTTTTCAACAATATTAAGTAAATAAAGTAGCTAAATAATTTTCATTACAGAAATTGTCTTTACATTTTTCATTTCAAAATTTATGCCTAAATAAGGATAAATATAATAACAGAATATAGATAATAGTGACATGCCTGATATATGAACACGTTAGCTTATTCACTTAACCAGTTATATAATCTGGTTTTAGAGTTGCGTAATTTATAAAAAATACTTTATAATCCACTAGGCTTCTTGCTTCAACTTCTGAGCTTTATTCATTTTTAGGAAAGCTTGGCTAAGTCCATAAACTCAGCCTACTCCAATGAGTACCTTATGGGAAAAATAATAATAATAACTGGACAAGACATAAATCCTGATATGAGTAATACTTCTCCCTGGGTACAAAATATAGTGATGCCACACTGCCTAACGGAACGAGTTTTCCCTTCATTAAAACAAAGTCAACAGTTGTATCATGTAATGCCAAAACATCATATCATGAGCATGAACATATGAGAATCATTTCAACATAAGTATACCCTATACTTAAATTCATATTATGAACCATTCATTTAATCAAAGTCTGCAATACAAGCATAACATACACTTACCAACAATATAATATGAAACATGTTATGTAGCCATCACATTCCATCTAGAGTCTTATTTAGGTGTACATTTACGAGTTATCCTTAATTTTATTTAGTGATTACCTGCCTAGGTAAATCTCTCACTAATTCATCTTTTTTTATAACATCATCGGTGAAATGGCCACTCGCCCACCTTAGGCGCCATCATGACTCTCCTAGAAGGTTGAATGTAAGCACCTTAAATACATTCTAGTAAGCGTCTTTACTAACTCCTAGTCCTAGAAGCACATTTATTTCACGTTGCTGATGCATTCATTAATCACTTCCATTTAATGGATTTTTTGTCTAGGTAGGTAGGGCTGACTGAACCCTTATGATACAACAAAACAACCTTGTAACAATGATTTTGTGTTAAACATTGTAAAATAACCCTTTTACAACATCTATTACGCAAATATAGTAAAAACTATGTTTTTATAGCTCTTTTTTCATGTAAGCCGTAATAATACTCTTTAACAACTTGTTCTAAATGTTGTAAATATTAATTTACAATTTTAGAGCTTTTTTTAATAATAGATTGTAAGTGATCGCATTACACTCTTTGAGGAAATGTTCAGTACAAAAAAGGCTGAATCAACGTTTAATGTATGTTTACAATTGTTTAAAATATTATAATCATTACTAATCTATACTATTATATTAAAGCTGAGTTTGGTTTGGAGCTCACACAAGCCCCCATCAAATTTAGAACTGAAAGGTCACAGGATCTTCTTCCAATTCTACCCCTCACGTGAATATAGCTTTCCCTTTTCATCCTCTTCCATTTCTTTCTCTACGTACGTAGCTCTACCCTTCCTCCTTCGTTAGTCAACCTAATTCCTTATTAAATCTCAGCTAAAATCCTCAATTCCTATGGTTTTCGCATCTAATTTTCAATTTAGCCACTCTGCATCAACAAATTATTTCTAATTTTCACATGAGCCGCTCAACATTAGGAAACAGATTTCAACACATTCCCCTTTTCAAGACAAATGTCTATGTAAAGCAAAATTTCTTGACTGTGGTGAAACACGACTCTTCCTTCATACTACTTCTCATTGGAGATCGATTGGCTATCGACATATGACGAATGATCAGTTTGTTTTGTTTTCTATATTCGTAGATCTACAGCGCAATTCAACCTTTTGTTCTATCTAAGGTGAAATCATTTGATTAAGATGTATTTTATTATTATGATTATTTTATTTTTTGATCCATAGCTAAGGTCAAATTTTGGAAGGTTCGGTAAGTTGCAAATACTACCAACTAATCCAGGACTAATCTTAATTTAAGTGGCAAAACATGGTTTTGAATTGTTATTTTCTTATTCAATCACTTTTAAAGGCCAGTTTCCATGTAAGTTTCTTTCAGTCGTCAACCAAATTATTAGTAAGATCTATTAGTTGCTACTATTTTTCTTTTGTGCCTTTTCTTTTATTACAATTTAGTAGAAACTTTTCAACCCGTAAATTTGCATTTATTCTTTGTTTTCAACATTGATATGAATTAGTTATTAATAAACATGAAAAGAAGAAAAAACCTTGGTAGATAAGATGAGAACAAAAATACCATGTTATAACTTCACAAGGTGCCACCATAAGAAAAATTATCTTTGTAAATAAAATGTCTCTAACTAATAAAATTATTCACAACTATGTATTGCTGTAATTAAGTATGAGAGGAGGGTTCCATTTTTTGTGAAACACATTGTTTTCATCTCACAAATTTCTCCCTTGATAAGTGTAATACACTCAATATGCTACTGTTATGTTCTCCAGTTCAACAATTAATCGTTGTTGATCAATTAATTCTGTTTTGAACAAAAGAACAAGACAACAACTGAGTAGAATATATACAAATTTGATTGCTAGTTGACATGTTTTTCTCAAAAATATCAAGGAAATTTTACTACTCTAAGCTGACAAAGAAGTAAGATCTTAACATATTATCTTTTATTGATATTTACTTATGTCTTTAAGGTGGTAAAAGTATGTTAAATATGGCATTTCATTTTTTTAAAATATATGGACCTGCCTTTTCAACTCTTCAAATACTATTATACTATGCATCATATGCAAATATTATGGGAATATAAATTCGTATCGGGTATTAAGTAATGATTTATTTTTTATTTCTACTTACGGACATATACCATGAAAATGTGATCAAACCTTCATGGTGTTCATTGTCCAACTCTACCCTCTCAAGTTACTTGTAGCAAAGTAACATTCCAGGTAAAAAAGAGTAATAGGTAATGTTAATTATTATTCTCCTTACCTATCTAATTTTTTATATTAATTATTCTTATATTTAGCATGGACAATGGAAAGAAAGAATCACACATTTTGATACACTTTAGGGAAGAATGCAAATAAGCAAATTTTTAAAACCTATATCATTAAACACACACACACACATATCTATATATTTCACAGCTACTACAAACTAAACTTCTATGAATAAAGAATTGAATGTCATTTATGTTATTTCATTAGTGTTAATTTTGTAGGATCTAGATTAACCCTAGAGGGGGAGTGAATAGGGTTATAGCAAATTTTCTCAATTTAAACACAGAAATAAACTGCAGAAATAAATATGCCGAAAAGTAAATCACACACAAAATTTACCCAGCTTCGGCAACCCCTGCCTACTGCTGCATTCCCAGATTTCTATTAGAATTAAACAGTATCACGCTTACAAACACTCTACTAGACTCGCAGACCCTTTTGCTCCCGCTCACAAACACTCTACTAGACTCGCACACCCTGCTCCCGCCTATAGAGTTTCGCTTACTTGCAAACACTGCTCCTGCCTATAGAGTTTTGCAAACTCGCACACCCTGCTCACTGAACTAATTCTAACTAGACAATCTGACACGACCTAAACCCTAGGTGGTGATTTACAACTCCTTTGACTCGAAAAAACAACAAAACAACTTCAAAAATAAAACCAGGAGCAAAAATTAAAGTATAAACTTGACTCCACAATTTTGCTCAAAATAAAAAACTAAAAAACCCAAAACCAAATAATCCCCCTTTTTTAAATAAGGCCGGCCCCTTATTTTTCAACTCGATCCACTTTGAAAAAATGCGGCCTCTCCTTTTTCTTTTGCTTGGCCCGTTCCTTTTTGTCGAATTAGGGCTTCGGTCCTTTTCTCTTCCTTCTGAAACAATTGCAGCCGATCCCTTTGTTAAATTAGGGCTTTGTGCTATCGATCCAAATTGAGGCTTTCGGCTCTGGCTTGTGCTCGATTTCTGATGATCGATTGTTGACTTTGAGATTGCGTTGCTCGGCTTGCTCGTTGATCGAATTCCTTCCTTGCTCGGTATGTAATGCTTTTTCTTTTACTGATTTTGTGCTTTCTGGAATTCGATGAATTGATTGCCGATGATGACTTGGCTTATATAGGATTCAAAACCCTATTTTTGCGTTCGTATAAATTTTGTTTGAATTCGTCTTCACTGTGCTTTGGCCGCTCGATTTTGTTTTGATGATTGAGATGTCACTGACTTTTTCATATATGTATAATTTGATGCTTGGCACTCACGGTTTCGATTTATGACTTGTTCGATTCCTTGATTCATACGGCAGAGACTTTCTACATTTACTTTTCTTTGACTATTTCAAAGAATACGCGTACGCGCTTGATTTCTTTTTTCATTCGTGAATTTTAACTTCTCTGGCACTTGAATTTTATAACCTGACTTCTGGTTTCACTTTGTCTTCGACATTGAATGACTTGATTAACTAGAAACCATGACTTTGTTATCATTGATTTGTTGTGCTTGCTGTATCTTGTAGTTGCACTTCTAGTTGGATATGTTGGCACTGGGATATAGCTCGAACTGTTCTGATGTTGCATCCTTTGAGTCTGCATATTGTAGCCGTGATTATTTTGGTTTCATCTGCATGTAGCTGTTGCTCCCAGTGTTGCTTTGTCATTGATTAGAATTGTGCATTACTGGTCTTTGCATTGCCACACTGAACTTGCTATTGAGTCTGATACTTCATACTGGATATTTTCACGATTTCGACACTTCTTGGTTTTGATTCATTTCGTGATGATGTTGATTTCATGGTTCACCTTGCTTTGTTCACTGCGTACTGCCTGTTCATGTATGAGTTGATATATTTTTGTATGTCTGCATCTTGCTTGAGTTTCACTACCATACTTGGTCGTGCATGTGTGTTGCATTTCATTTGCGGCCTTGACTTTTGTGATATTTGACAGCTCTGGCTCGATGTTGTTACTGCATTCATGACCACTGTCTTGCATGATTTTGATAAAGTGTGACTGATGCTGCACTTGGTCTTTGTTCTCCTGCATGTAGTTGGTAGTTTGCATTCTCTTATGGTTTCAAACATGTGAGTTGATCATGTTGCATTGAGTATATGTGTTCATTGTGATGACTGTGATGACATTCATGTTGCAGTGACATGTTTTCCTGTATTCATGTTCTTGCAGTCTTCATTTTCGGCCTATAGTATTCATAATGCATTTGTATGTTGTCATGTGCATTGTGTTTATTTGAAGTTGTTTCACTGGTGGCCTATGTACATGCTTCACTGCATCTTGTCTTGTATCACTTGTGTCACCATGCCTGTTATACATGTAGCTGAATCATGCCTGAAGTCGTTGCCTTGTTTCACTGTCCACCTGTATCATGCTTGGCTTTGTGTAGTTGATGTTGTACACTGTCTTGTGCATTGCCCCATTCACTGTTGCTGTGCAGTTGCTATGCCTTGCTTGGTCTCTGTTCTTTGTTCATTGGTCAATGCTTGGTCATTGCACTGCTGAACTTGATTCACTTCATGTATGGCTGTTCTGATTTGTTGAAGCTTTGAAATGTTTCATTGTTTCATGCATTGTTGTAACTGTGTTGGACTTGTGACCTTCCCTGTGTTGAATCCAGTTTTTCAAAAACTCGGGTTTGACCTTGTGCTCGAGAGTTGTGACTTTTGAATATAATGCACGTGAGTTGAACCCGGCTTTTTACAGTTCAACACAAGTTGTTCGTGTATGATGAATTCAAATTTAAATGATGACGAACAACCCAAATAACTGAGGCAAATCATATTTTCAAAAATCATATTTTATTTTATATTGCAAAAATATTTCTTTTTCAATTTTACTGCGTTAGTTTATATTTTTGCAGATTGCTCAGATGCTGGATTCAAACTGGAAGGAAGTTGAAGATAAATACGAGTGTGAGTGATATGTAGTGAGGTGAACTGTAAATATGAAATGTGATGTAATTGTAATCAAAGTTGTATAGTTATAGTGAGAGCTTGAAATTGTACTATTCAAAATTGTAATAAATATTTGTTTGAATAAAATATTCGTTTGAATTCAAATTTCTGTGTTATTTAATTTATTCAACAAATATTTATTTAATCTGTGAAAATAAAATAGTATATTAACAAATACATTTAAATGAATGTATATATGTTTATTATCATCAAACAAAAATCATATAAGCGCATATTCAACAAATTTATTACTCGAAAATCTTGACTCATTTTTAGTAGGGTTATACAAGTAATTATGTTTACTTTGGATAAATCACGACCCTGTAGAAATACAGTTATCGTATTTTAATTAAAACTTTTAGATTGGTTTGACAAACGAAAGCTTCTAGATCATTTTTTAATGATTGCTTATGATAGTTATATCTGTAGATGAATAAAAACTCATTGTCGGATTCAAGACAGATAGACTATTAATATCTCACTTTCCTAATTTAAAAGGCAATACTCTATTTTGTGTATATATGGTTACAAATGCACATTTCCTTGGCTGCAGATCCCTCTAATTATGCTGAATATTGGAAATTAACCTATTACCCCCCTTTGTTTATGAATCAAATAAAAATAGAGGCCAGCTTGAGTGATTTGGTTGAACCAAATAAACAAGTTATCTTTATTTCAATTTCGTCGATCAATATTCTATATCAAGGTTCTTAAGCTTTTTAGTTTAGAAACTTTTCGACTACAATACTAAAATTACGAAAATGTAAATAACTTTAAATGAAGCTATGAATAATTTCTTTCCTATATTCAACAACATATTTTGATAACGGGACAAATTTTTCTAATAATTTTTGGGTCATCTTATATTTATGTCATTGGCTATGAAATGACATTATTTTAGTAATTTGGAATATGATTAAGAAAATGTTAGGAGATATCAAATGAATCCTAACTTGTATGTGCAACTTGACATGTTAGCGTTAATGTTCATGTTGATATTAATAATGTTTAGGAATGTTGCTTTGTTTATTTCATTTTTGATCAGTTGATTATTAGATCATAGTTATGCAGTTTATTTTACAAACATCAAATTACAAGGTAACGTATCATGGACACACTATTTTACATAAACAGTTGGATTCTCTATTGGTTTAACAATCGTGGTCCATAAGCAGAAGTGTTTTAGTGGTGCAGTAGAAAATTTCCACATTTCCCATCTGGAAACGAAGGTCTGTTGCATACTTGACGATACCTATCATGGTGTGGAGGTAATTTTCTATACATTTTTCACCTAAAGGAAACATTATCTCTTTCATTATTTTTCACATATTGTATATGAATAGGAAAAAAACTATGGTCATCATTATATCTGAATTCATGTCCTAAATATTTCACTTAAACCATCTCAAAATCCGGCAAAAAAAGAAAAAGAGAGAAGAAACACGCTTTTGTAAACACTTCTTTAAATTTTATAACAAAAAGAAATGCGCTTATATCTTTACATCTAATACAATAAAATAAAATGAAATAAAGTACCTGTTATATTTGCTTAAGTATGAGTGTGCTTATCAATAAGAATGGGAAACAAATGGTTCACTTCTCAAGTATGAATGCACAAAAGAAGGATGACCATGTCGAAAAATTATGAAATAGGATAAACTAATTATTAGAATTCTAACTATATACGTATATGTAGTCTCCATGCATAGATTATACAATGTAAACACATCGTGTAAAAAGATTATTTTGTTATTTATAATATATAAGTGTTTTTTTATTTAAATAACATAATGTTGGTATGTTTGTTACCCATTATACATATAATTATGCTATATCACAATGTCGGGTTGGACTAAAGTTGAAGAACTGAAATGATGATGAGCTAAAATAATAAATTAGTCCATCTATTATTTTTAATGAAACATAAGAAAAGTTTCAATATCACAAGTGTTAAGTTTCAGGTAGAATATATTAGCACTGCCTTTCTGTTGCATTTATATGGTTTTCATAGATTTATCATGCTATAAATAAAATGGGAGACTTGGTGCTTGGTCAAAATTTTCCAATGAGTGCTCCTTATTTCTGAATTGAAATGCTTCTATACATGCCTATGGTTGCAGTGATTTGCACGAATAACCTACTCTAATGTGGAATAGTGAAACACTCATGTTGTCAGGTAGCTTACTTACCTAGCATGTCAAAGTTAACTGTGAAGACAATTACAACATTGCTCTAAGAAATGTTATGAAGGTAAAAATCAAATTCATGGTATTTGGATGGTGGATTTTAGTCAATTTTTTGGGTTCATTTGTTACATTTAAATTTTATATACCAATGTACCATTAATTTAGTTTAGAATTCAATGTTATGCTAGGAATCTGTGTGCACTTTAATTATTTTTATTGTACCATGTGAATCTCCAATATTTTGAGCGTAGATATAATTGGTTTATGTCCCTTTGATGAACTTTTAATAAGCTCATGATCTCTATTATTAAATTGAATACCTCAATATATGAGAAAATCTTCATAATCTTCTAAATAGCACCTATAATATACCTTTACTTTTGCTGATTCTGTGGACCAAGTGGCAACAAAGTAAGAGCTTTCTTTCGTTTCTTTATTTACTTTGATTTCCTCAAGACTGTGCAAGTATCATGCTGTACATTTGTACTTGGATGACCATATATGTATAGCCACTTCCTTTTAGTGAAAGAATAATAAAATGGCATAGATACCTTCCTTGTAACAAACAATATAACTTTGCACGCATAACTATTCCAAGACATCTTCCTAAATGATAGTCCACCCAAACAATCATGAGATCATTAGGAGAGATACATTAGTCGCGCTTTATATCGATGAAGGAATCAACAGATTCTTCTGTACTGAAATAAATCCGATAGAGAATTGAGTACTTTTTTGTCGAAATAAATGAAAATGTATGTCTTGATATATTACTCTAACTAGCTGGTAGGGAATGAAGATTGTGAGAGTGAGGGAGTGATTTATGAATTAAAGGGAAGACTAATAAAATTTAAAGATGCGAGAGAGTTAATGGAGGTTTTCACCATGACTTGTGAGTGAGGTTATTTTTCTCCCCTTTTGATTTGGCTTAGTGAATTAACAATCCTAATTTGGCATGGACTAAAAATTTTCTACTTACGGTAAGTAAATGATATTTGTTGAAAAAAGTTGGGCTTTATTGTCATGCATGAAAAGTTTTTTCCTTGAAAAGTATAAAAAAATAATGCTATTAAAAGTATTAATGATTATGACTTAAGATTAGATTCAATGAATAAGAGAATGTTTCAAATGGTAAATGAAATATACAAGTCTTGCTTTTTTTACCATGAATATATAGGTGTATAAGCTACAGGGTTGTGACTTATACGATCCGCTTATGGAAGACTGTAGATAACCACCACATATAATCAAGCAAACTATTTTTCTCATTAAGGGGTTCATATCTGAAATCACTCATTTATTTATTTGCTTTCTTTTAGATAAGCAAAATATCCTTGCTGCAATATTTATGATCAAGTAAAATCACCAGCGATAGAGATAGATTACCTTCAATCGTAGTAAATGGAGAAGGTGTTGATGTATGTCTATAGTGGATTAAGATAAAGAGAGGATGGTACAAAAGTGCATGACGCTTTTCCATTATATGCACACCTATTCTCCTTCTTCTTCTCTACCTTTGGTGTTTTGTCGGAAAAAAAGCTCAACAAAAGCAACAAATATTATAGTATCCCTCTTTGCTTCTAACCAATTTATCATAGATGCTATTTTAATTATTTGAACCTTTGTCTTCCAACTATTTGAAGATTCATATGTGGCATAAAGATCTATGTGATGTTCTATAAAAGTTCTGAAGCACACCATGATTTCGTTTACTTGGAGTCCTCTTGAGTATGATTTAATACTGTTTTGGATAGCATATATTAAACGCAGGTTCCATTTTTTATGTTCGAATTATTATTCGATTATTAATTTTAAAGATAAGTTAAAAATATCACACTACCAATCTAATTTTAATTCAGCTTGGGCACTAATATTGACTAATGGTTAAAGATGTTTTCCCTTTTAGGTTTGTCTTCTTCTGTATATTTCTTCTTTGGTACAACCTAAAGTAGATCAATCTGTGACGATGGCGCCTGTAGGCCGCTTCTAAGCTTAACCGATTGATGCATCCATTAAACCCTAGCAGTTCAGCTGATCCCTTTTCCCTTCAGACCAACTTTCAAGTATTTTTCTTATTACCTTCGTGTTCTAAAATATTTCTGTTCTTAGCGTTTGAAAAACATGAAAACGATGCCGTAATTTATTTCCTTTTTAATTAGAAAATATTTACACCATCAAAAAAACATGTAACTAGGTTCATCCATTCTATGAATACTAGAGAACACTCTATGACATGTAAAAAAGCTGGATTAAAGTTCCACTCACTATCAGAAAAAAAAATTAGCTACTTAACTGTGGGTCAGCTACTTCCCGTCCCTCTAATATGATTTTTTTGAACTTTATTCTTTATTTACTGAATGAGAATGCAAACTTTGAATCTTATTTTGTGCAAGCTATACTTATTCGAATTCATGAAGAGTAGAAAATTATCATACTTTTACTGTAGCACCCTCACATTTCTCTCTACTGCTCAGGGTTGTTCCAATTATGTTCGATTTGATTGTTTTTTTACTTTCATTTTTATAATTTCACAGGGAACATGGGTATTGTCATCAACAATATTAACAAGCGCAATGGATTATGTGAATAGTTTTCTTAATTATTAATGGTTAATAATTTCTTAACTTTTATTTGCTAATGTACATCTAAATGAGTTTATATAAATGGTGCCATGTTCTATATTTTGTTCACACATGTATATATATTTGTGTGTATGCGCAACTTTCGGTTGTTTATTAATCTATTTTCTTTGGACTAAAGTTGAATACATTTTGTTTAGACAAATTAATTTCAAGCATCAGTTTCTTTGATACATAATTTACACAGGTATGTAAGATACTACTTACAAAAATAGAAATAATATTGGAATAGGCGGTGGAAAACATGTACATATTTTGATTTGTAAACTCTTACAAAAAAAGTAAAAATCAACTCACATACTACGTGAACATTATGCTGTCTTATTTTGTGAAATAAAATATTAAAGTTACCCATGTTTACAATAAGAGGAGATTATTTCATTTATAGTGGAGCGCTTCCATAGTTCACAACATTAACATGAGATTATTGTGCTCATAATAGTTGTAGTTTTATCCCAGAAGTTTGCATTCTTTGTTCTATCAAGATTTTTGAAATCAATATACTCTTAGGACAATCTACAATCGGGCATGACAATGGAAATTGACTTTTAAATAGAGCATTTTATAACGTAAATAAAAGTGCCAAGTTTTGAATAATTCTTTTCTCAATACTTGGGTTGTTTTTTTGGCTCCACATGCAACTGTGAAAATTGTCCAACTTATCCTAAAATAAACAAATGTGATTATGTCATAGAGCTAATCCTTGTGTGATTGAAAATCCTGTTATTCCTTTCAGTCTAAACCGTTTTGATCAGTTTCTTCATCATCAAGTTAAAAAAATAATGTTCTTGGAGTTCGCCACCTACTAGCTTTGTAGATTCTACACCATTCTTCCTTAGATTTGTCCTCTGATCTGTCGTTGCTAGAAACAGTAAAAAAATGCTTAAAGGTAATAAAAACACAAGGGCATTCAAAGATTACGTGAGTATTCGATTGTTGGTTATTAGTACCACAAAGAAGGCATGCATCGGAGTTGGTTGTACCAGCCAACTTAATTTTATTGAAGGCGTGTAGTGAATTGGACATTGCTTCTAAAGCATAAGGTTATCACCTGTCGAGTCAAAGTTATTCCAAATTTTTTTAGCCCAAGGGAATATAAGTGCTCGAAAAAATTCCTTGATGAGGTAGTAAACTCCATCGGTTATGTGAAGGTTATTAGGAAGATCCCAGCTTACTCCAAGTGTTTTTGTAGGTGCCTTATTCTATGATATGCTATTCCAGACGTTTTTGATGATCGGAGAGCTTGTGTGAGGGAGACAAACTTGGTCGTTGATGATGTAAGACCTAACTTTTACATTTACTGGAATAACATTTTGAGCTATATGCCTTTCAGAAAGCAATTTGTTAAAGCATACATTTAGTAGACCATAGAGAGTGCAAGAAGGAAACATTATTAGCATTTGAAGGAAGAAATCTTAAGCGAGGAAGAAAAGTCTCCATGTTTGAAGATATTGTGCCAGAGCCAGCTTATGTTTGGAGCGATTTTCAGTTGCCAGAATTATTTGTTTCCAATATGGTAAGTTCTGAACTAGGCAATTAGCAGAGCATTTTTCCTTAGAAGAAGATGGCCTAAGTATTTAGATATTACTGAAGTGTTCCATGCTTTTATGTCAGAGATTCCATACCACCATTTTTCCTTGGAAGTTGGATGTTATCAAATTCTATTGGAATCAGTTTCCTTGAGTTGGGGTGTCCTTGCTAGAGAAAGTGGTTAACAACTTTTTTTTATCATGTTTAGCAACTTATTTGGCATGACAAAATGGGAGACCAGTAAGTGATCATAGCTAAAGCAACAAAATTAATGATGACAAGTCTCCCTGCTTGGGTTAAATTGGTGTTTGACCAAGATGACAGTTTTTTGTATCCTTTCATAAAGCGACTATTCGTGCCAAAATTGGTCACAAACCCCAAATATCGCGAAAGCACCAGTATATGAATACAGATCAGTAATATATACTCACAAATCACAGATATAGGTAATGTAGAGAATGATAAATGATGAACAATAAACTTCAAATGGAAATAAATTGACAGAAACATAGGATTTATAGTGGTTCGGCTATCTCCGGTTTACGTCCACTCCAAAAGTTAATCTCTTATTGACTTTCCTTGCTGGTTACAATTGATTACAGCGTTTACAATAAAGAAATTCGAGTACAACAGTAGCTTAATAGTGCAAAAGTGTTTCCGGTAGAGTCTGGACGTCAAATAGCCAAAAGATTCTTTTTCTGTAGGCTCTGGGGGTGCTATTTACAGGTGTTCCATGCAAATATCTCACTCAAAATTCGGAAGACTTCTTCTGCCACGTGAGTGGGCCCACGTGATCGATCTCATGAAGTTTCGACTCAATCCGTGATCAATACGAGCTTAATTCGTATCGATCAAGATTTTGTCCAATGAGGACGGAACTTGGTGTGAACATCCTTTAGCTTGTACATAAGCTTCTGTGAAAATTTCGTGGCATTTGGACATATGGATCTCAAGATATGACCGATACGAATTGAGTTTTCCGATATGGAAACGATTTCACATCAATGCCTTTGCATCCCTCTTCTTCGCCTCAATCATAGGCACACGCCTACCTGTTGTCGTGGCGCTATTTCCAAGGCTTGATCCTAACTTCATGCCGAGTTAAATGCTTCTTCCCTGGAATTATGCTTGCCCCTCGTTCGTGTTAGTCACATTCGTGTCCATCAATCTGCGTCCATCATCTGCTTATGCTTTTGGTTTCCTCGAACTGATGCACGAGCGAGTCCTTCGTATCGATCGATACGAAATGCTTCTCTAAGTTTCCGCGACCAATGCTCTATCCTTCGTGTCGATTCCAGCCCCGGTCGATACGAAATGCACCGTCGTGCCTCACCGTCCCATCGATACGAAATGTATCAATACGTAAACCATAGCCTGAATCCATCCTGATCGATGCGAACGCGTCGACCCAAAGCAAGTAACCGAATCAATCTTGATCGATACGAACTGTATCGATACGAAATTTATCGAGATGAAACCTTCGAGTCGAACAAACCATCGTGCGCCTCTCTATTCAATTTGGGTCCGGTTCTATCGAGTCGAAAACTGCTCATCTTCTCTATCTGATCGATACAAACATCTTGTTCGTATCCATGTGGATCGATACGAATAGTATCGATACGAAGTGCGGCAAACATTGATTGATGCGAACAGCGTCGACATGAACCATTTTCTCATATTCTAACCCCCTCCATATTTGGAGCATACGAACTCCGATTGACCTGAAATTCAAAATGTAGCATCTCCTAGCCGTGATTATCATTTCCAATTGATCCTGCCTTGACTGGAGCTCGGCCAAATTTTAACGACATCGATGGCAGCCTTACTTCCAGTCGATCTCCAATCCTGATATCCATTCTTTTCCAACTAATTTGTTGATATTTCGGCCTTAACCAAAGGATGGTATAACATTTGCCCCCCTCAAAACATGCCTTATGATAAGAAGGTGTTTTTTGAATAGTTCTGAATCCGATATCTAAAGTCCATAGCCATATCATCCGAGCGCATCGTTCTTGACTGCTCCGAGTCGATGTCCGATTCCAAATCCAGTAACCAAAGCCTTAGTCAATTCCATATCCATCCGAATCGAATCCTAATCCATCATTATCCAATGACCAATAACCGAATCTGGGACCTCTCCGGATCGATATCCAAGTTTGTAACCTCTCCGGGTTCTTGCCAAGCGCAATCCACACCCGACGACCATGGTCTAGTGTCCCTGGACGTTGAGTAATTGCCATGGCTTAAGTCCTAAGCCGAGTCCTGGTCGCTCCGGACCCTTGTCGAGCGTAGTCCATATCGACGACCTGAAATAATAACCGATAATATAGGGCCTAAGTCCTAGGCCGAATCCTAGTCTCTCCGGACCCTTGCCGAGCACAGTCCATACTCGACGACCTGAATAAGCCAATTCGCCACATTAGGGCGAAGAGACTCACCCTTTGCCAGGCACAATCCATCCCGACGACCATTTACCAGAAAGCCAGATAAAAATCCAATGAAAATCTAATCCAAAATCCAAAGAAAATCAAAAATCCACATCCGAAATCAAAACCAACATCCAAACATGAGAACAATCATCCAAACAGAAGTCCAAACCAGAAAACAAACAGAATCAGGAGTTCAAACCAAACTCCAAAACCAAACCAGAAAAACGAGTATCCAATCCAAAAACAAAAACCAGATTTCACAAACCATAGCATCGTGGTTTATCATCATTCACAGCATGCCTAGGAGCCATCTCCGTCCTCGTACATGAGTAAATGACTTGGCCGTCTTGCCCGTAGTTTGCTACTTATTTCATACTATCCCGGTCAATTGATAAGCAATCGACCATAATTCCTGGGCCTCGCACCATCATTGTTTGTGGTTGACGGTGGTTGCTCCTGCCCCACCGCTGCATGTCGTGCCTCGACATATTGTCGTAACTGTCCATTCCTTACATGTTCCTCAATTATGTCCTTTAAGTGCCTACAGCTGTTGGTATCATGCCCGTCCAAATCGTGGAAGAGACAATGCCTTCCTGATGCCCTTTCACGTTCGAAAGGTTCTCTTCTAGCCGGCCTCCGGTAGGGAAGGCGATTTCGGGTCTCCATGAATATCCGCTCTAACGTCACATTGAATCCTGTGTAGGTGGAGAATTTTGGCTCTCTCCATCGCTTCTTAGCTTTTCCCGCTTCATCATCCAGCTTCCTTTTTCCTTTATCCTTATCCTTATCCGAGCTTCCGCCAGATGGCCCTCCATCCTCACCCGCATTCACCTCCTTTAACTTCAAATCTGTACATGCATCTTCCTGTCGAAGGAATCTCTCAGCTTCGTGAAAGAATTCCCTAAGATCTAGTGGTGGGTCTCGTATCAGAGATACTTTGAAATATGAATCCTCTCTGACTCTTGAAATTGCTGCCATTAAAATCATCAATAGATCCGGCCGATCCACCGAAGCAACCATCGCACTGAACCGAGTTAAGAAAGCTCCGAGTGATTCATCTGTTCTTTGCTTTATTGACATTAGCATCATCATGTTCTTTAGTCTATTAATATGAACCCGAAACTATTTCAGAAACCTGTCCATCAATTTTTTCCACGTCCCGATAGATCCCTCTTCCAGCTGTCTGAACCATATAGCAGCTATATCCATTAAGTACAAAGACAAACATTGGGCCATAACTTCCTCCGATGCCCCCAACACTTTCATGTGTCTTGTGTATCTCATCAAGTGAACAGTTGGATCAGCCTTGCCATTGTATACCTCCACGTCAAGTAGCTTGAACTCTGGCGGATTCTGAGCTATCCTAATTTCACGAGTAAACGGACTCCTGTTTATTCCTTCCCGATCTCTATGGGTCAAACCTCCACGCATAGTTCGCCTTAATCTCAGCCAATCCAGCATTATCTGTCAAGGGTTGCCCCCCCGAGTCCCCGAGGGAATTCTGGCACATACTCTTCAACCCATGCTCTTACATTCCTGCCGGCATCCTGTTGTGTGGTGTTAACTAGAATTCCTCCATGAATGGTTCATCGTTGCCGTGTGGTGTGCCCCTATGTCCGGATCCGTCTAGGTTTATAGTTGTGTGCTTGTCAGGGGTTGTGCCTTGTTTAGCTGCTCCATTTGATTGCTGTTTAGCCCTTCTGTTCCAGCTCTATGGATCTGAACTCCTGAAGCTCCAGCCATTCCTGCTTGTCCAAACTGTCTGAGGAGGTTCTGCATCATTTCCTCCTGCCTTTTCAAAAATTCTTCATGCATTGCTCCCATCATCATTTCCATTTCATCTCGGGTGATGAAAGCTGAAGTCTGATTGGCCCCTGATGAAGCCTCCTGGCTTCCTTCATGCTGACTTCTCTCTATTCTCTATCTTCTACTCGATTGCCTTGTCATAGCTCTCTAGATTTGAACACTTAAGCCTTCAAATCTGAACTCCAAATCTGGTATAGCGGGTGCTAGTTGTTCTCAGTGAAAGCACCAAAGTGTTTATGCCAAAATTGGTCACAAACCCCAAATATCGCGAAAGCACCAGTATATGAACACAGATCAGTAATATATACTCACAAATCACAGATATAGATAATGTAGAGAATGATAAATGATGAAAAATAAACTTCAAATGGAAAGAAATTGACAGAAACACCGGATTTATAGTGGTTCGGCTATCTCTGGCCTACGTCCACTCCAAAAGTTAGTCTCTTATTAACTTTCCTTGCTAGTTACAGTTGATTACAACGATTACAATGAAGAAATTCGAGTACAACGGTAGCTTAATAGTGCAAAAGTGTTTCCGACAGAGTCTGGACGTCAGATAGCCAAAAGATCCCTTTTCTGTAGGCTCTGGGGTGCTATTTATAAGCGTTCCATGCAAATATCTCGCTCAAACTTCGAAAGACTTCTTCTGGCATGTGAGTGGGCCCACACGATCGATCCCATGAAGTTTTGACTCGATCCGTGATCGATACGAACGTAATTCATATCAATCAAGATTTTGTCCAATGGAGACGAAACTTGGTGTGAACATCCTTTATCTTGTACGTAAGCTCCTACGAAAATTTCATGGCATTTGGACTTGTGGATCTCAAGATATGATCGAAACGAGTTGGTTTTTCCGATATGGAAACGATTTCGCATCGATGCCTTCTCATCCCTCTTCTTCGCCTCGATCATAGGCATATGCCTACCTGTTGTCGTGGCGCTATTTCCAAGGCTCGATTCTTACTTCGTGCCGAGTTGAATGCTTCTCCCTTGGAATTATGCTTGCCCCTCATTCGTGTTAGTCACATTCGTGTCCATCAATCTACGCCCATTATCTGCTTATGCCTTTGGTCTTCCTTGAACCGATGCACGAGTGAGTCCATCGTATCGATCGAAATTGATCGATACGAAATGCTTGTCCAAGTTTCCGCGACCAATGCTCTATTCCAACTAATTTGTTGATATTCCGGCCTTGACCAAAGGATTGTATAACAATGACATGCATTGAGAAGATGTGATTATTGCAAAGATCAAATGTACTCCTAAGTAGTAAGAGTTAGGAATTTTGAGCGAGCTTTAAAATCATGAGGATGTCTTGCAATTTGAATACTACAGTTTTCACTACTGATTGGTAGGCCAGTAATACTCCTGAAGATATAAAGTGTATTTGTTAGTGTGTCTACTGATATAATTATAGGTTAGCTAAAAATAGAATTTTTGTAAACTGATATAACAGATTTAGAGAAAGTATTGAAAGAATTTGTGTAATCGGAGATATAAAAGAAATTGCTGAAATGAAATGTTATTGATACTTGATTCTCTGTACAAATTGCCTCTAATATATAGAGCAGTAATAAATCGTATTCGACCGGTTCATATAGCCCAGAACTCGATATCCAGTACCCAGACCTAAGTTATAAAATAACGTTACACGGTAAGCTTTTTCACTCTAACTCCCCCTTTCAATTTTATCTAAGATTTACTTCTTTCCTCCCCATTTCTGCGCCGCCATCTCCAACTCTTAATTCCTCCTTCAACCGAGTGAATTTTTTTGTTTACAGTGGCTTCGTGAGTATATCGGCTCTTGGAACTGTGCTGCAACATGATTAACTCTCAGTTTTCCCTCTAATACCTTCTCACGAACAAAGTACAAATCTATTTTGATGTGCTTTGTTCGTGAGTGTAAAATAGGATTTGACAAGAGGGAGATCGAGCTTAGGTTATCACACCAGATTATCGGGGTGTTTGAGGGATTGACTTGGATTTCGTTGAGAAGTGACACGATCCATGTAATCTCTACTGTAGTGCTGGCGATTGCTCTATATTCCGCTTTAGTACTGGAGCGTGCGATGGTGGCTTGTTTCTTCGAGCTCCATGAGATTGGGTTGCTACCTCAGTATATACAGAATCCTGTAATGGTTCTCCTACCATCAGGATCGGAGACCCAGTCTGCATCACAGTAAGCTTGTATGTTTAAACCTTTTGTATTATTGAGATGCAGTCCATGATTCATTGTTCCGTTCAGGTATCTTAAGATACGTTTTACTGGTTTTCAGTAATGACTGAGTGGATTATGCATGAACTGGCAGACTTTGTTTACACTGTAACTTAAGTCTGGCCTTGTTATCGTGATGTATTGTAGTGCTTCTACGATACTTCTGTATTGTTTTTCATTAGTCATGGCTTCTCTAGAGTCTTTTGATAGTCTGAGACTACTGGTCATAGGAGTGGGAAGTGATTTTTCCTGATTCATGTTTGCTCTTTTTAGTAGATCTAGTATATATCATTTTTGACATAAAAACATTTCTGAATCAGATTTTCTAGTGACTTCAATTCCAAGGAAGTAATGTAAGTCACCTAGATCCTTTATAGAGCACATTTTATCAAGATGTTTGATTGTCTGATTCATAGCTTGATTGTCATTTAAGTGATAATGATGTCATCCACATATACCAATATGTAAGTGACCCTTTCCTGTTTGCATTGCATGTATAAGGAACTGTCTGATTTTGTTGGTGTAAATCCCAGATCTATCAATGTTGACTTAAGTTTTTCATTTCATACACGAGGAGTTTGTTTTAATCCATAAATGGCTTTATGTAATTTGCATACTAGATTATTGCTGGCCTCCTTCTTGTAACCTTCTGGTTTCTCCATATATACATTCTCTTGTAAGTCTCCATTGAGAAAATTTTTATTTATATCAAGTTGTCTGATCTTCCATCCTCTTTCAAGAGCTATGGTAAATATAATTCTTATTGTAGTTGGCTTGACAGCTGGAGAGAATGTTTCGTTGAAATCAAAATCATATTGTTGATTATAGCCCTTAGCTACCAGCCTTGCTTTATATTTTGCAATACTTCCATCTGGATTTCTTTTGACTTTGTAGGTTCATTTACATCCAACTATGTTTTTGTCTTTGGGTAGTGGTACTAGACTCCAAGTTTTATTTTTGATAAGGGCACCATATTCATTGTCCATGGCTTGTTTTCAGTTGCTGTTTGTAATGGTTTCACTGTAATTTCTTGGCTCAGTTGAATCAAGTTGAACGTTGTATATTTTTTGTTTGAATATGCCACTTTTTGATCTTGTAATCATATGATGTCCAGAAATTTCAGGTGGTGACTCTTGAATATGTGTGCTTTCATCAGTATCTTGAGACATGGATGAGGAGGATTCTCTTTGACTTGGATTGATATCACTCTTCTGACTTGCATTGTGGAAGGAGCTAGAGGATTCATGTGAGTCATGACCTGATCCAGTGCCACTGCTGGGCAGAGTGTGTTGCGATCCTTGATCACTCTGAACACTTCCATCAGCTTTATCCCATTAACGTATAATAGATATAGAAGGTATTGAGAAGTTGTCTTTATTGTGCACCTTCTTAGTTGTCTTTACATTCTTATCTGTAAATGGAAAAATATTTCCGTTAAATACCACATGTCTTGAGACATAGATCCTACCATCATTGCTTAAGCATTTATATCCTTTCCGATTATTTTCATATCCTATAAAAGTGCATGGGGTAGACCTAAGATTTAATTTATGATTATTATATGGTCTGGGACATGGGAAGCATAAGCAGCCAAATGTTTTTAGGCTTTTATAGTCAGGTTTTACCCCGAATAGCATTTCTATGGGATTCAGATGCTTGAGAAATTTAGTAGGAAGTCTACTAATTAAGTATACAGTAGTGTTAAAGGCTTCTGGCCAGAATTTCATGGGTAAGGAAGCCTGTGCCAGTAAAGTTAAGCCTGTTTCCACTATATGTCTGTGTTTTCATTTTGCTATTCCATTTTTCTCAGATGTATGTAGGCAAGTTGTTCTGTGAATAATTCCTTTTTTTGGAAATATTCCTTTGGTGGTTTATATTCACTGTCACCATCAGTTTGTATAATCTTGACTTCATTGCATAATTGTTTCTCAACTTGAGTTATAAACTGTATTACAGCCTTTTGTGCATCTGATTTGGATTTTAGAAAATATATCTGTGTATATCTATAAAATGAATCAACAAATGATATACAGTACTTATAGCCATAGTCTGAACTTATAGGAGCCGGTCCCTATAAGTCTGTTGCTACTAATTGTAGTGATTTACTAATAACTGTTGTTGAATCTGCCAATGGCAATTTATGACTCTGCCTAATTGATAGTAAGTACATACATATGGAAGAGATACATCAAAAGAGATATTATTACTCATAAGAACTTGTTTTACAGTGTTCACATTGGGATGTCCTAGTTTATAATGCCACTGAGTAAATGTTTCTTTATCATTTGTAATATGAGATTCAGTACTGTTACACCACATATTCCTAATATTGCTCTTTCTTGTATTCCCAAGATTGAATTTGTATAATCCTTTATCCAATTTACCTTGTAACAATATGTCTTGATTTAGTAGATCCTTAACTAAACAGAATTTAGGGTGAAACTCAAAATACACATTGTTATCATTAGCAAATTGAGATACACTCAATAGATTCTTCTTAATTTGTGGTACTCACAATAAATTATTGAGATAAAGAAGTATTTTACCTGGAACACTACTGGTTCCAACATGTGTAATTTTTAGAGCTTCACTATTGCCCATATGAATATAATGCTACTTGTATATTCTTTATTGCCAAGATTAAGATTCTGTTGGTTGTTTATGAGGTGGTTGGTGGCACCTGAATCTGGGTACCAGTCCTCTTCTGCTATCTCCTCAGATCTTGTAAGTCTTTCTGAGTTTAAGCTTTGTGTTCTTGAACTTTCTGAATGACTGCCTTGCCTTTGATCTATATGTGCTACATTTGCACTGGAATTGTAATTTCTTCGATTTGCTTGATTTTGTTGGTTCGGGTAGTATTCAGTGTTGAGTCCAAGTAGCAGTGCCTGGTTGTATGTCTGGGTTTTTCACAAATCTAACATTTTGTTCTATTGTTATTCCATCTTCCATTTCTCCCTTTACCTCTCTATGCAGCATTACCTCTTTGGTTGTAGCCGTCTTGTCTGGTATTTTGATTTTCTTGCTTTTTCCCTTGATTTCTGTTTCTGGAATTTGATGCATAATTGAGTGATAATTATGTGTTGCTTTCTTGCCTCTGCTCAATTCTTCCTTCATGTGATAACAGTATTGAATGAACATACTGCATATTAGTTAGATCTTGTTGTGATGAGATAATTGCTACTACTGAATCATATTGACTATCCAGACCATTCGGAATTGTTAGTATCTGCTCAGTTTCGTATACTTTGTGTCGACAGTGTCAAGAATATCATAGTTTGATTTCATCTTTGTTAGATATTCTCTCATTGTCATATTTTCTTTCTTGAGATTCTTCAGTTGCCCATTGTAATACATAACTCTTGCAGCTGACTGTGTGTTGAAAATTTGTTGTATTGCAGACCATATTTCAAATGATGTTTTACATCCAACAATTTATGATAGCAGCCCTGAACTGATAGATAAAAGTAGCCATGCAGCCAGTAAGTTGTCCTGTCTCTGATAGTTGATGAATTCTTTGTTGATAATTCTTTCTCATGTGCTATCTGTTACCATTCTTGCAGGTATAGTAGCAGTTCCATGCAGAAAGCTTCCAGTCCATATCCTCTTATACCGGTTTCAACTTGATAATTCCATAATATGAAGTTGTTTTCATCAAGTGTTGTTGTTACTAAGTTATTTTTTGGTTTTATAATATTGCAGGAATTTATTTCAATGGCTGATGAATCTTGATTTATTGATCTTGACCCTTCCTGATTCTTAACTCCACTTGTTGCTGATGATGCAGTGTTATCATCTCCGGCCATGGTAGATTATGAGCAAGTGCTGTTGAGATTTCTGATATATGTGCTTCTGTGGTGCAGCCAACTTTCTTGGCTTAAGATTCTTGGCGTGGCACCTTAATAAGAATTCTTGATTCAGATACAAGTAAACTTTAACTTTTAGATGATGAGATAGCTAAAATCTGAGAGCAACCAGGATGGTGAGTGATGATACTTATCTGACACCTCCTTCGGATGGCTCAGTGATGATACAGCGATTCTCTGATGAGAATCTGATGATGATCATAATTTTGTTACTGTCGTTTGACAGATTTTGCCGCTCTGATACCAAAATAGAATTTTTGTAAATTGATATAAAGAAAGTATTGAAAGAATTTGTGTAATCAGAGATATAAAAGAAATTGCTGAAATGAAATGTTATTTGATAATTGATTCTCTGTACAAATTGCCTCTAATATATAGATCAGTAATAAATCGTATTGGGCCGGTTCATATAGCCCAGAACTCGATATCCAGTACCCCGACCTAAGTTACAAAATAACGTTGCACGGTAAGCATTTTCATTCTAACTCTAAAGACACCTATGTGGCCTACACGGATCAAAACTGGTAATTTGTGGTACCTTGGACATTGGATCAAGATTAAACTACTTGGAAAGCATTGCCTTGTTCAAAAGTAGATTAAGTTCTTCCATATTGGTGATAAAAAGGTATGTAGACAAGGGATCACTTTGTTTGATCCCCTATGTTTCTTTGAAGTAGCCATGATTGGTTCCATTAATAGATATTGAGAAGGTTGAGAAAGAAATGCATGCATATATCAATGTTATAAAGGGGTAAAGAAAATTCATTTTGGATAGAATTACTACTATAGATACCGATTGAACCGAATTGAATGATTTATGGATGTCCGATTTTGATATACGTCTTGGAGAGAGAGAGAGAAGATCTTGCATATCTTTATGATTTCTTGAGTTAGAAGGATATTATCACTAATACTTTGAAGAGAGAAATGTTGCTTGATCAGGAGATACTAAATTCTGAAGTACGTTCCCTAATCTTGTTACTATACACTTGTAAATTATGTTACAACTTATAGGTCTATATTCACTCACTTCTCTTGGATTTTCAGATTTTAGGATTAGAGAAATACTGGTTGCATTGATTCCTCCTGAAAGAATCCCTTTGTTGAAGAAGTGATGAATAGCTTTTAGGAACTCAGTAGAAATAGAGTTTCTGCAATTGGTGAAGAAGAAGACATTGAATCCATCTGGTCCGCTACAATTGTGTGAGTTAAGACTAAATAAAGCTTCTTTTATTTCGTTGTCAGTGGTTTGTTATATTAGCCTTTTATTTTCTTCTTTAGAAATAGAAGGCAACTCCATATTATTCAAGTGAGTGAGGCCAACCGGCATTGTGTTAGAGTTTCCTAGGATTCCAGAAAAATGGTTAATAAAAGCATTAGAAACACCATCAACGTTGCAATGAGTATTGCCATTCAAATCTTCTATGTAGTTGATTGAATGTTTAGCCTGTTTTTCTTTTAGGATTTGATGAAAGTATTTGGTGTTCTTATCACCCATTGATTCTTTCAAAAACATAGACTTTTGGCAAGCTGCCTTTTCTTCATAGTATAAAGTTTGTAGGAGGTCCTTATTTAATTCATGTTCTTTTGCAGACAGCATTTGATCGGAAGGATCCTGTAGGTGGTCAGTTTGAGCAGCCTGAAGTAAAGTTTTGATTTCTTCAGATTTTTGAAAGCACTTGCCAAAATATTTTTTGCTCTAGCCTTTTATGTTCTTCTTCAGTTTCTTTAGTTTTTGTTGTACCTTGAACATTGGGTAGACATAAACAGAAGTAGTCCAAGATTGTGTGAGAATTCTTGAAAATTCATGTATTTAGTCAAGAAATAAAAATATTTGAGAGAAATTCCGTCTACTAGAGTTATGTTCCATTTAAGGACAAAGGGTGAGTGATCTCATCGGGTGGGGAGGCAACTATGCTTTTAGGTTTGGCCAAAGATAAAAGGGCTTCAAAGCTATAGAATGAGCGATCTAGTTTAGAGAATGTTATAGAATTAGAGTATGATGGACCATAAGAAGGAATTGGTAGAAGATATGAAGCTGATAAAGCAAGGCTAAAGAGGGATTTGAGTTAGAGTTAGTGGAGTGCCACCATATTTTTGTGAAGCTTGATGCATACAATTGAAATCTCCTAGGCATAGGCAGATTATGATAGAGAGAAGTGAGTCAAAAGGAGCTGTGTAGTATTTATGTAGTTGAAAGCATAATGAAGGTTAATTAAAACTTGCAAGATGAGAGCTTCATAGTGGATGGATAGTTGGGTTTGGTTGATCTAGTTTAGGAAAACAAAAAAGAATTGTCCCAAAGCAACAAAAGTGTGCCATAAGGAGCTGATTCAAGGATATCATCATGGTTCCAGTGGGGAGCAATGCAATTTACCGCATTATGACCTTGCTTATGTCTACTATAGTTTTAGAGATAGCAATAAGTTTGAGCGAATGTTCTTATATGAGAATTTTGATTTCGTTTTGTTTGATAAGAAGATTGGCTTCTCTTATATCCCACACACAAATGTTATTGACTGACATGACAGTTTGATCGGCTGAGAAGAACTGAATTTAGCTTATTAAGTCTTTTTGATGTAGAAGAAGGGAGACATTCTTCTTTATGCGATGATTTCAGAGATGCTTCAGAAGTGTTGTAGTTTGTGTGTGTCTCCAAGTCTTTGTTTTGGGTCATTTCATCCCCACTTAAATAGGGTAGGGATGTTTTCCTTTTGTTGTTTTTCCTTCTTTTTTTTAACTTGTTTTCACTCTGGTTTCAGACATGACTTCCCGTTTCTCTAGGGAAGGTGTTGTAATTGGTGGTTTGAGCAATGTGAGGTGAGGAGGAGGATGTACATGAAGTAAGAGATTATTTGTAATCGTTGCAGTTCTATAACATTTGAGGGGTGGTCATTTGAAGTGGTGTACACTTGTGATTGAATACTACCAAAAAAGAGGTTTTAAGGCATTATAATATACATTTAACATTTAATGAAAATTGGATCTGCTTGCAAGATACATTGTTTATCTTCATCGCAAGAGAAGTCTAACTAGTGATTTAAGTTGTCCAATTTAATTTTCAAATTTCATTTAACTGAGAGGTAAGAGCCATGTGAGAAAGTTTTTTACCTAAGAAGAAACCCATCAAATGATTTTACCAATATTTAATGCCTTTATCTCTAACTTCTTGAGGATTGGAGATCATAGAGCCTTCATAAGAAATGTTGAAGTGTTTCGATACATATTTCCTGCGTTTTTGGGTTTAGCTTTAAATAGGAAGCCCAAGTAGAAGCTTTACTCCTTTTTTGTCACGCGTAAACAAGTTTCATCGTGTACTGTTACAGAGGAGGTTACCACATCACCCCATACTACTTGCTTCAGTGCTAATTTAAGGTCAAAGATGGTCGGGATACAGTTAGGGAGGATTGGCAGGGAAGGTGGAGCAAGGAGTTTTGGAGTAATTGTAACACCCCGTAAATCAAACGATAAAAGTAATTAATAATTACTAATACTAAAATGGAATTTTCACAACGTTGGAATTTGGTTACGAAACTTGCACCGGTGCATTTGTGACGAATTTTTGATCAATCTTCATGCAAATTTTTTCGATTGGAGTTAAAACAAAAAAATATTAACGTTTGAAGATTCCGTATCGAAAATAATTTGTAATTAAAGAAATAAATGTAATTAATTAATGTTAATTAACGTTAACTGTTACTTAACGTCTAAGAATAATTAACGTTAAGTTAGGTCAGGCAAAAACGATGTAAAATAAACAAAACAACGTATAGAAAGAATGAAACAAATGCCTAACAAAATTGGACAACGGTCAACCGCTAACTGGGACCCGCCGCTATCGACCGCTGTTTGACTGGTGGCTATGAATTAAACCTAGGCTAAACGGTTTGGATTTAATAGAATCTAATCTAACGGTTGGCATTCATTCGAACCCACATAACTACGGACCTAACCCCTCACTATTCTCCTCATATTTTATAAAGCAATAGCGAAACTCTGTCATTTTCTCTTCTCCTTAAATTTTAAAATCTATATAAACAATAATCTATAAACACATATATGAGTGGAGAATAGCGGAGGATAACATAGAAGAAGAATATGGTAGAATCAAATCGTCAATCAAGATAAATTGTAAATCCAAATCTAAATTAAATTCTCATCTCTTCTCAGATCTAAATTTTTAATGGATATGCATATTCTTGCGGAGGAATAACATGGTTTAGATATGGAGATTTGAAAGCTAAAGGTGAGTGTGAAATTATATATTTTAATAAAATATTAGATTTATATCGTTGTAAAACTATTTCTTGTATGCTCGAATATAATTATTTTTGAGGTGTAGGCTTAAACATATACATATAATGAATTCGAAAACTATGCCAATATATTCTGTGAATTGTTAACTTGAATTAAATATTACATGTACTTGAATCTGTGAAGTCAGAGGAAAATTATTCACTAAGTTAATGAATTGTATAGTAATTCCAAATTTGTTGGGTAACGACATATGTTAGTAAATATAAATTAGAATTTATTATAAGATAAAATGGGATTTAAGAAATATTTCAATTCATTGAAATGAAGTGTGTTGCAATATAAATTTCTATAAATTATCCAGTTTTATCAATATGAATAAAAGTGTCTAGTTTGAAATAATAAGGAACATGCCTAAAAGAAAGAGATGTACAAAATATGGATATTTATCGTGTTTTTTATCGTCTATGTCATTAATAATTGGAATAGATAATTCTGTATAATTCCAAACATATCACAAGTCCTGTTTCGATAATTTATGGAAAATTACAGTGTCATCAGTTATATGCATAATGGTTGCTGCATATGTATTGAAAGGTTGCTCACCCATATAGAATTGCAAGTATAGGACGTTGCATACATTTTGAAAAGATGACTTAAGCACTTGCATTTTGGAATGTCAATAGGAGACCACCTAATTTTGCATTTCTTATATGTTCATATGCATTCCATACTTACATGTACATGTTACATTAAGAATTGGATTTAAGGACAGTGGTTGCAAGTGATCGATGGTTGAGTAGATGGTTGTAGACATTAGTTGTATAAACGAATAACATTTTTCCATCCTTAGATATTGGCTACATGATTCAGAAATAAAGTTTTTGAATTTGAAAAATAACTCCAACTTGAATCTATTTTTGAATTACAATTTCAGTTATGAATTAAAATGAATAGTGATGATGGAAAATCGTAGCTGCTAGTTTAGTTGAATAATTATTTAAAAAGGGAAAAGATTAGGTTAGTAAATTCGTATTAAATTCAATGAAGATAAACCTTTATCTCTAATGTTGTGTAAATGATGAAACCAAATACACTTTGTATTTCACCTTGAATTGATTTTATAGTTTGAAATATATATAGAATTTTCATTAGAAACGCATACGTAATTTTAAATAAAGTGGTGAAAGTGCACGTATATAATCGTCAAATTAACAACTTAAATTCGAGTAAATAAATATACGAGCTATGCACAAAAATATGATTGAAAACAAGACCTTAAACCTATATTCGAAACCACGAAGAAGACGAATGAAAGCAACCAAAATAAACAAATTCTAAAATCTAAATATACCCCAACCCGATGTCTAAACATTCCACCAGACGTTTGAAAACCAAACATTTGGATGAGGGTTTAGACATCTGGAAATCAAGAAATTCCAACCTAAGAACAACAAGTTCAAATTTGACTCGATTTGGACATCTGAATCCATTTTTGGGCATTTGGAATCAAAGTCTAATGTCTGAATAAGGGAGCTAGATATCTAAATGCCTTGAGATTTTTTAAAGAGAGAATCAAGAAACTAAATCGCATTTCAAGACATCTGAATCATTTCAATAAGCACATGTTGAACCTAGCCTGGTGTAGGCCAAGTAAGATGAATAAAGGGATTTGTATCCCACTGTATCGACGGTTAGGAGTTCTGAGCAAGTGCAACAAGTAGTTACACTTCATGGTGGGTGTAGCATGAAACTCGATGGGGGGCATTATCAGTGCAAGTAGAAGCTCTTATTATTGCTGAGGTACCCCTCATCATATGTTAAACATGTAGGAACCAGGGAAGGAAGACGAACGCATCCACAATAGTAAGGCTACATGACTGGACATCAGTTGGACCTATAAGAAAATCACTTTAATGATTTTTCTTAATACTACAGGTTGACTGAAAAAGTGCATATGACATGTTTATCATTGAGATTTTGACATAAATGATGTGGTAGGTCATAAATTGTTGAGGTAGTATACTCGACGCGAGCCCAAGCACTGCGATGTTCGTTCAGTGTGTAAGTGTGATATATGTAGTTTGTCATTTGGGAATATTAACCCAACATTGGTTAGGAAGTTAATCATTAGAATTACATACTAGGAATTGACCTAGCACCGCTAGCTGTTGGTTGTTCGACCCTTGATTGGAAACCTTTGTAAGTTGCATATGGCTATAGGTCTAATTAGAATTATTCCATTAATTTGTAAAATAACCAATCGTTTATATGTAATCGTTAAAATGAATGGATACCCTAATATGTTATAAATGAAGTTATTGATTGTGAACACCATACACTAGGAATACAATTCATCCACGAGACTATGTCTAATCCACTACTTTTCTTCCCTTCTTATACCCACTACAGGAGGATAGGTCAGCTTGTGATTCAGACATAGTACGTGGAGAAGGAGACTAGACGTCCATAGATATATTATTTCAAGTACTCTCTATGTATTATTTATCGTATTATATTTCCTATCAGTTGGACTTATTGTTGTTATTTGTGGAGACATCATTGTATGGACTATGTATTATTAAAACTATTATATGTTCTGAATTATTTTCAATATTTATATTTTATTTTCTTCCGCTGTGAATTCTGAAAGTATAGAGTGCTTTAAATTTTATATAGATCTCGTATCATGAAATGTTCAAAAAACCCTGATGGCTCATACACCTTGGCATAGTTGAATTAGTATGTCCGGATGTGTGGATTGTCACATGAATCGTTCCATTAGGTTTTTCCTTAGATGTAGGATCTTCTAATCTTGTATATTTCGCCATGTATTAATTGAACTCTTGAAGGAAGGTTTGTTTTTGCTTAGTAAGTTTTCGTGAGACTTTTTTGTCTAGATGCACTCCTCCACACAAAGCCATTAATACCAACTTTTTTCTATGCTCTCTACACTAACAGCAACAACAACAAAATGGGTTAGATATTATCATAAGGGCACGTCACTCCGCTGCTTGACATTAGATAGCGTGCGTGCGTCCTTGGGTGTTCCATGTGTGCATGAAACTAACTAATAAATTTTTCACGTACATCTACCATAAACTATCTGATCCAAGAGGAAGTCAATGGAACCACAATGTAGCCAAATCACACAGGAACAATGGAAAACATTTGCATATGACCACTTCGGTTGCACCGGCCATCAACATATGTTCGGTATAACATTACAGATGTACTATAGGATTCGTCAATTCCTTATAAAGTTTCATGGTAGACATTTTGAAATCCTTAGGATTTATAGTAGTCTCTGTCTTATATGTAAGAAAATTGCTCACTTTTGCTCCAATGCCTCTTTCTTCTTGTTCTTTTCGGAGGTACTCTTTGATCTTTTAGACCATCCTAACCTCTGCATGTGGGACTTTCTTTTAATAAGATAATTAGCATCCTAACTGACATCAGAATGAAGTACTTTTTTATGTAGGGAACTTCTCCTTCATTCATGCCTATTCAAGTGGAATGTCGCTCATGAGTATGAATCCAGCTCCTTCAACATTTTCGATGTGCTTTACCTTTCTTATCATCAAGCTCCTCATCTTGAATAAGAGAATTACGATGTGAACGACTATGCTTAGCCATAGTTAGACTTAGCTCAAACCGATCTGAAGTTGTCGGGTATTGTATAGTTCCACGAGCCCAGCTTTTAGCCGAGTCCTTACTAGTTCCAAGTTTTCAGATTCTCTTTACCTTATTCTTATACTATCATGTCTAGCTAAAATCATTATCAGAGTCTGATCTCCTCCTTTTTCCCCTTCCTCTGGATCGAGACCCTTCTCGTCCTTTAGTGTTACCACAACACCAAAATTGTCATTTTGTCATGGTTATAACCGTTATAAATCAAATTTGTAACAGTTATAACTGTTACAAATAGGTACATGGCAAAATCTGCAACATATTTACCAATGGTTATAACCGTTGGTAAATATATTACTAAAATACATACAATGGGAAAATAATTTATTTACCAACAGTTATAACCGTTGGTAAATATGTTACTAAAATACATCATTTACCAACAGTTATAACCGTTGGTAAACAGTAACACTTATAAGTGTTGAAAACCATATCATCCAACATCTTACTACCAAATGTTATTTCATTCAACATCTTACTATTAAATGTTATTTCATTCAACAATACAAATTCAAATTTATAGTAACAAAAAACATATGACAAAATTCCAAAACCAATGTATCATCAAATTTCAAGACAAACATGAAACATTCTAAATGCTTTATACCAAGTTCTACAAAGTTTGTTGCATGATAACTTCAAATTTTACTAGTACAAAACTTTTTACTTCTTCAGTACCATTAACACTCGCTTTTATTTTTGCTTTTCTTCTGTAGTTTCTATTAAAGCCTACATATTTGGAAACCATGTTTTAAATAATAATTATATTTTTGCACTTATATTGCATGAAAATATGTATAATAAGAAATGAATTTTGGGTAATGATACATTTACACTAAAATGCTATAATCAAAATGCCATGTCTTTCTTATATTCATGTAGTGAATTTTATTAAGTGGCCGCTAGAAGCAAAATAGCGGTTGAAGTGCAGCTTCTGAAAAAACAAAGTGACATTTTACAACATACACCATATGCAGATATAGCAAACAACTCCTGTTTAAGTACCAACTTTCAAACTAAGGTACAAAATTATTTTGGTATTAAGACTAGTAAATGTAATCAACGGCACAAATAAGACGATAGTTTTGGATTTCAATATTTTAATTTGATACAGCACCAGCAATTTTGTACACATGAATAACAATTAAACCATCAAATTGGACTAAGGTAAGAAAGAATACTATGTAATTTAAGCAAAATATATATTCATGTGAAAATAATTAATATGAACTTTAAAATTTTCAAATATCAGGTGCTTACTTGATTTTGAGAGGGTAAAAGAACATTGAGAAAGTCCTCTTTAGCTAACTCTGGTAATGGCGGCATCTGACCATGATGCCAGGCGTATTACTCATGCTGCATTAGAAGAAAAAGAATCATATTACATAAAAAATAATAAATAAATAAATAAAGAGTGAGGAATTCTTTGGCATAATCAAAAAATATTTGAAATGCAGCAAACTTTGAATGATTCAGATGTTGTTGCTCGCATGACAGAATAAATCAACATTTTCTTGTATCTGCAATTAAAACATTTAATTTATTATCAATGTTAGTAGTGTTAGTTACACTGATAAATTCTTTTTCTATTTATTTATAGTGAAATCTATGTAAAATATAGAGGTGCTATTAATGTAGGTTGATATCAAATGAAAAGGAGATTTACACACCTTAGTATTCTTAAAAAAAACTCTGTCATGGTTATATCGACAATAAAAGCTACATACCTTATATGCAGCCGGATTATTTGGGATTTGATGAAGTACATGGATATTTTCATCCATTAGTTATTGTGTTGCGACATCCAAAGGTGGGATTGTAGACACAAAAAAGAAGAGGAAATGCATGATCAGTTGGGAAAAAAAATAGCATATGAAAATTTCAGAGAGAGAAAAGGCAAAATAAAAAGTAAAAATATAATGAGAGTTTTACTAAAAGAGAACATCTTAAGTGAAAATGCTCAAGATCCATAATGACTTTGGATATTACAAAATAAATTCGACAACGAGCTTGTTAGCATACAAGTGACTAAGATCTATTTTTCAACTTTGAAACAGAATTTGACATTAAAGATAGCTTATATTGAACAATCAGTGATACAAGAAATCAAACACACTGATCTCTGATTAACTTTCACAATATCAAACTACTTGAAATATATCAAATAAGGTTTGTTGCCTCATCATCAAATAGAATATGCAAGAATTATCGTTCATGTGAAGGATAAATAAATGTTTAAATAAAATGATAGTACAGTATATACGTCTTTTGATGCATATAACGGGATGACTTAGTGGTAAAGGATCAACTAGTGGATGATAAAATGTCATGAGTTTGAATCCTGATAACAACAATGGGTATATAATATTTTGTGTATATAGTATATACCTAGGTTATGAGTTGGAGGTTTGATATTGGTGACGACAATGGACGTGTGTGTACTTTTTAAAATTTAACTTAATTCTTAAATGGAGCTATCTCCATGGACACCGCCATAATTTTATTCTATCAAACTAGGGTGCATGTTTACTTTCTAAAAATAACTTAAGTCTTAAATGGAACCGTCTCCACGAACACCACCATGATTTTATTCTGTCAAACTAAGGTAGATCTTATATTGTTATTCTTATAATCGTTGCATTGTACCTTTAATAACATTAATGGTAACAGCAATGAATACGTGTTTACTTTCTAAAATTTAACTTATGTCATACATGGAACTGTCTCCATGGACACCACCATGATTTATTCTACCAAGCTAAGGTAGCTTTTATATGTTATTCTTATAATCGTTGCATTATATGTCTTTAATAGCATCATTAATGGCCATAATTAATTGTGTTACTTGACATTAGGATGATTTATTCACTAAAATACTTAAAGAGCAAAAACCTTACAGGGATCAAATTTGGATAGTTAACATCAATACTTTGGTATCCTTTATAAATAATTCAAATTTCACCACTTCAACCAAAATCCTTCAAATTAAAGTTACTTTTTACAAGATACATTCATCATATAATAACCATATGAGTAAACCTGCAGCTACGAAAGGTAGTAGATTATATTATTTCTTCGTATTTGTTCGTGGAATGAGCAAACATAAAGCATGTACCAAATTTTAAGTGAAAAACACAATATGATATTCAACATACAGAGATCAGTCATGAATCAATTCATCATAGCACATAAGAAAAGATTTGATACAACTATGGTATCTTATTACCAACCTTGAAAAGCAGATTGATCATACTGGTTTCCCTGATGCATCGTTTGAGAAGATGGCGTAGCTATTCCAAGATTCGCCACTTGTCTATTCATGTTTGAGCTTGAATCAAACGTCTTTAGGAAAACAAAGAAAAAAATATAATGTTCATGTCATAGCAAATACTGAAATCTATGTTGACTTAAATACATGTATTAACGTACACGGTGATTTATTATAATGGATTTTACCTTCTTGTTGTATTGATTTTTACCAGCATAATATGCTTCTAACTTGCGTCTCTTACCATTTTCCTGTATCCATGGAAAAACATTATTTAGCTTCTGATTTAGTAATGCAAGCCTGTCGATGCTAGATAAGCAGATAGTATTAGTGCATGTTTGAACTAAATTAGCACGTAGATAAATTTAAAACCAAAGATCGAAGCAGACCTAGCAAGAAAGTAATAATTTTAGATGGAATAGGATGAGTTTCAATTTTTAGGATATAAATGTAGTAATACAGAAGTGCGAAGCCACACAGATGCAACATTAATTGCACACATGAAATAACATCGAAATGCAAATAAATAAAAAATTTACAGAGGAAACCAACTTATAATTCATAATTTTCAAAGGCGGAAATGTGATGATTAAGAATACAAGTATGAACTCACAGCCAACCATCGACACCTCAAACAACATCTCTTACAGTCTTCTGCTTAAGTGTAGACGCTATTTTGATGTACTTCATAGTGCTGTGTTCACCAGCATGTCTACAAGTAAATACTAATTCATTAAATTATATATTGAAGTGATTAATAAAAAAATTAATTCATTAATATGTTTATATGCAATTAAAATACAAGAATCAAAAGAGTATACAACTATCATTGCACATCTGGATGAAGCACATAAAATCGTAAACTAGTTGCACAAATATTAATCACTTGGACATGGAATAGCTAACAAAATATTTTATTCTATCATTGTTTTTCTTCTATTATATAAAGTTAAAAAAAATTCTCAAACCTTTTTACCCCTTTTTTATAAATATATATTATTATAAAAAATTGAATTTAAATTTTTATAAATGAATTTCAAATTTATTTTCTAAAATCCAATTTAATCCAATCTACAAAATTAAATTTCTTTATAATATATAAATTTCTAAGGTTAAAATTAAATTTTGAAAATCTTTCAGAGTTTAAAATCTAATTTATAAAACCTTCAATTTCGCCAAACGACGATAGAATCACAAAAATCACATTTTTCTACCAATTAGTCAACAATGCATCCACTAATTCACATATCAAACAGGATGTTCAAGGATTCATATCAAAATTCAATGTCCCGGTGATCAAACATCTTTACTACTAATAATGTAAATTCACGGAACTAAATTCAACCGCGTCTTTATGAAATCCCCTAAATGCCCTTTCATTTCCCATCAGCTCCGCAAGCCCTCCCATTTCCTTTATCGTTTCGTAAAACCTGAATGCGTCCCTTCCAAATTCGTCCACCTTCCTAAATTCAATTCCTCAAAACCTAGAATTCATTATTCTTCATCATCCAATCCAATCCTAAGAAATCGGTTTCTTTTACTTCCGAATCAACACTAGCAGCGCCACTAGAGATGTAGCATCCACAACGAGTGATTGGAAGGATCGCCAAAGATAGCTCATGTCTGTTACCACCTTCTTCTTTCTCTCGAAGGTAAAATCGTTTGTAATTTATATATTTCATTAAAATAGTTTACATGTTTCAATTTCCTTTAATTTTGGACATCGTTACTCACTGTTCTTTGTTCTAATTGATATACCCTTTGTCTCATTGTTCTCCCGTATATCTAATTCCCACATTTTCCACATCTGTTCCTTAAACTGAAATCCCTAATTCTCCTTTCCCATTCCCACTAGCTTGAAAAGTAAACATAACAATCGATTTCCAATCCCTACGCAGCAGCATCACGATTAGCAATTAACAAAGGTTAGCACTTAATGATGATTAAGCGCAACCATTGAGCTGATTTTAAGTAATTTTCTGTTTATTTTCTGTTTATGTTCAAAAACTTGAACGGATTTTATTCTCTGTTAAATTTGAATTTTGTATTAGTTCTTAATCTATTAACTTATGGTTTTACCAATTTTTTTAAATTTTGTTTCAGTTTTTTGGAAGTTACCTTTGGCTGCTTTATTCTGCAATGAAGTTGCTCTGTTCATCAATTTATGCATGCTTTTTGAAACGAGCTGATACAGTCTGGAGGGTTTGGAACATCAACCAAAGTTAATTTTTTGTTGATTTTCATTAATTAAGTGGATGTTTTCATTAACAACAGTATGCGAATGAAGTATATGGCTATCATCATGTAATAACCAGGTTTCAGCTGTCTATTTTCTAGATGTTGATGCTTATAGTTTTATACTTCTTTTTTACATATTGGTTTGATATTTTTATCCTTTTCATCTCTTTAAAGACTGAGCTGAAAATATAAAGATATTTTTGTTTAATAATTCGTAAATTTCAAATTTTCCTAAGTTATAGTTATTGGTAAATATGCAGCACCCAACATATATATTTACATACGTATATATTACAATAATCTTGGTTTGATGGAATGCGGTGCAGCGTCCGACCGACCTCATCTCTTACTCTTTCCCACCCTTAGGAAATAAGCATGCACATGATATTTCATACCTCTACCACTAATAAACATACAAAAAATATTAAAAATATATAATAATTTATGGCACCTGCATATGGTGATTGCTCTAGCCTCCTTTAAATCTTATGGCAAATTGTTAACAGCAAGATCGTTTGAAAGTGCAGTTATAAATTAATCTTCATTGTAAAGATATAAGAAACTCTTGAATTCGTAATTGGCAAATAAAAAGCAAGAATTAATTGGACTGTAATGCGATATACCAAATATTTATGTGTATCAAATAGTTACAAAGAATGTGAAATAAAAAGAAAAAGAACATAATGGAATAAGAAAAATAGTTCTTTGTCCAAGAGCAAAAACCTGATGCCTTTTGGATGAAGACTTTGTTGAAATTCTAAAACAACAAGGGTATCATTTAAGAGTCTGGCAACAATAACAAGATCACGGATCTATGAAGGAAGAAAGATGCATACTGAAATATTCAAATAGGTTATTCAGATGAATGTGATAATGACATGATGGTATGCATCCATAGAAGATTTGATTTTATCAAATCCATCATCTACGTTAGTATAAATAAAGACATTTTGCTCATTTGGAACTATGTAAGAGTGCTATAAAGGAAGTAAGATGCATACTAAAATATTTCAAATAGGTTATTTAGATAAATGTGATAATGATATGATGGTATGCATCCATAGAAGATCTGATTTTATCAAATCCATCATCTACGTTAGTATAAATAAAGACATTTTGCTCATTTGGAACTATGTAAGAGTAAATAATGAATACAAGCATGGCTAATTAAATGGATATTACTATACAAGTACAGGTAATTATTAAAAACAATGAAAAAAAATGTTTCATAGTGAATTTTAGATCAAGTTGTTATGAACATGTAACTGCATTGATTGTTTAAAAATCTTTTGAAGTGCAATTTCAAACCATCGTAACATATAATATAAACATTTTCAAAAACTGTGTTTCATAAGATAAGTATTCATCTTCCTTTCTAATTTCCTTGATCTTAAACTAAAAACTATCATTCTACAATTATTTGCGTGTGTGTTATTTACTTGATGTTGGTATCATCATTCTATGTTCTAAATTGAAAATATTGGCCTTTTCGTTTAATGAATGACAAACACATGCGCTGTTGTGTTAACGATAAAGATGTGCACTAATACCCCAGTGTGAGTTGAGTTATAGCGAAAGCACCACCCGTTGGTACGGGAACTAAAAGCAAGCAGAAAATCACAGAAAATAGTAAAGAGACAACAATTTTTATAGTGGGTCGGCTCAAAGTCAAGACTACGTCCACTTAATCTCTTCTATTATCGACTTGATTACAAGTTTCATAATAATTCTTCAATTACAACATCATTAAAGCAAATCGTTAGAACTTTGATGTAGAAAAGCTCCTTGAATTCATGTTGAATGAACTTGATCTTTTCCAAGGGTCCTTGAAGTGTCTTTGACGTTTGAAGTGCTGTAGAAGTTGTGAAAACAACAGAGTCTTGGCGTTCAAAAAAGGTCCAAAAGTCCCCCTCCAAAGTGGAGTAGGTGGAGTATTTATAGGGGAGTTTCAGAGTTAGGTCGTGTGAGGTCATAGGTCGTGAGCGACTTAGGGAGTTGCGACCTAAGAATGATCACGAGGTAGCATAAGTCTCTAGCGACTTAATGGAGCCATCCTGAATGAGGTATATGCTGTGAGCGGCTTAGCATGTGTAGCACAGGAGTTATCTCGGCTTGCTTAGGTCGTGAGCGACTTAATGGAAAGGCAGTGTGCATGCGGCTTTACTCTAAAGCTTGCTAAGACGTTAGGTCGTTGAGACGCTAGGCCGCTAGGTCGTTGAGACTCTTTGTGCTTTAGGTCGCCAGGTCGTGCCATGTTGAGCCGCTTTATGCTTTAGGTCACTAGGCCATGCTGTGTTGAGCCGCTTTATACTTTAGGTCGCTAGGTTGTTTATGCCTTTAGGTAGTTAAGTCGCTTATTCCCTTAGGTCGTTGAGTCGTGAATAAAGAGGTGTTAACACTTTCCCCTCGAAGTATATGCCTAGGGGCTAGGTCGTGTGCTTCGATACCTCTTAGTTCGCACCTTCCTGAGTCGCTAAGTCGTGAGCGACTTATGAGAGAGCTAGGTCGTTCGTGCCGAGTCGTGTTCCATTGCCCCTGTATATAAGTCGCTTCGGCCGCTCTTTCTTCTCGTTGCCTGCTCTAACACTCTAAACCGCCATTGAAGAATTTCTAAGCTCCCAAAGAAAAACTTAAGCTAACCAGTTGTTGATCATCTTCACCATCACACTACGTAAGTGAATCCGATCAGTATCCAACCACGACCATCGTCGTATCTTGAATCCCCCATTTTCCGACCCTAATCCAATTTCATGTACTGCGTTTCACCACAAATCATGTTACGATCGATTTTTGATCGTCATTGGACATGTTGTCGTTGTAATCCATGAGAATAAAGCAGTGCATCGGATCTATGATGGATCTGAGGTGATTTGAATCGGTTTTTGGATGATTTGGCGGTGGAGTGATGATGGATTTTATTGTGGAGATGCTAACGGGTTATCGGGTTAGGCGAGTTAACGGGTTAGCGAGTTAGGCAAGTTGTTGATTGAAGAGGAGTTAGCAGGTTAAGGAGAGTTAGGAAGTGCCCGGCTTAGAAGCTTCGAACGACCTAGGGTTTAGCAGTTTGGACATGAATCACACGACTTAACTCAGTGAACGACTTAACGACTTAACATTCAAACCCTGAACGACATAAGGGACTGCGACCCAAATGACTTGCGACTTATCTTGCCAGAATAGCACATGACTTAAAGCATAACGACTTAAAGAATCAACACAACCTAATTTAACTCGCAGCATAGCCTTAACTCGTAGGAATATGACTGGTGAATTGCTAGAATTTGACAGAACTTGATTGAATTTCCAACTTGAACTGCTAGAATGAACTGCTTGAACTTGTTGCACTCTTTTATAGATTGTATTAAATTTTAAGCTAACAACCTGTTAAATACAACATTTGCAGAAAACTAGGGCGAATATACTGCCATTGACTGCCAACATCGAATGACAGATTAGTCGATAAAGAGTAATCAACTTAAGGGAATTTGTGTGAACGAAATGCTATGAATTAACAAGTTCAAGTGAAGTATTAAAGCAAAGCTAAATTAATCAACTAAAGCTGATCTATTTGTATCAACACTGTAGTTGGACTTAAAATAACAAGCCCTGAAACTTTATAATCGACAAACGCCAACTAGTTTAATTCCAGTTATATTTGTTTGTCATTTTATTAGTTTTGCACAACACTTCACACTTTTAGGAAACATGCACCTTCATATGTGAATATCCAGTTCCTTGTGTAGAATGGCTTCTCAACAAACGCAAGGAGAGATAGTAGAGCAGACCGATGAGGTTTTCCCAATAGTCGGCCCTTTAGAGAATCCTCCGGAAAGAGTTTCAACTTCATTGAGCCAACGGGCTTTCAGCCAACTATGTATTCAATTCGGCATTGCTGAAACGGATGCTCTGCTTTCTGGGGTAAATGACACTGCCGATAGCCGCCTCCTGGCTTCATTGTAGTCAATCTCAGATGTGTTTGAATGGAGCTATTCCTCCCTTCAATGATTTTCTCAGAACACTCCTCCTTCGACTAACTATTTCTCCATTCCAGTTGCACCCTAATGGCTATGCCATCTTGATGGGGTTGTGCGTTCTATTCAGGAGGACGCTTAACCGCCTCCCAAGCTTCGAGGAGATATGCTATTTGTGTTCATTCGGGAGGAACAAAGATCACCCTTCGATTACTCTTGTAAGGAGTGCAAGAAATCGTAAGTTGATTGCGGATCTACCCGAGAGCGCTCACGGGTTTTTAAATCAGTTCTTCTTTGTCTGTTGCCCCTCGGGATTCTATGGTATCTGGAGAGTAGGAAGTAAGACTACCTATCTCTGTTCACCTCATTTCTGAGCCTTCCAAAATTCAAGTCATCAAGTGCTAACTTCATTCTTTACTTTTGCAGCACTTCCTCCTCCCTCCAAAGATTCTAGTCACAAACCAACTTTCAAAAGATTGAATGTCGTAGCTGTTGATGAGAGAAGTATTAAGTTCCTGCTGAAGGACGAGTTTTTGCACTAATTCGGACTTTTGCATTCTTCTCGATCCACTCAATCTCGTGATGCCCCCAGTTCTCAAGTAGAAGCGTCAGATGCCCTAGCCTCCGTAAAGGAATTCGCACCAAATGAACCTATTGTAGAGGCTTCATTAGTGAAATGCTCCAGTTCCGTTGACGGTGAGGGATTATCTGGCAAATCTAAACTTCCCCCGGTTATTGAAGAAGAAGAATTTCCTCAACATTCCGGGAAGGCTGCTGGAGAAGCTGATGAGGGAGCTAGGAAAGAAAGTTCTGGTACAAAGAGTGTAAAGCGTGCTGAAGAGAGCACTGCTGATGTGACTCATTCCGTTGGGCACGATGGTGATGATGTCTTTGGGGGACTGAGCGACCTTATGGTGACTTCCCAAGAGCTTTTTAAAGATGACACCATCACCTCTAAGCTTGTTTCTCCAACAATCGAAGCGACATCCGTCTTGCGATCAATTCCATCAACCCAGGAGTTGACTCCTATTGCAAAAGCCGACATCACTCCTAAGCCGAAGAGTGGTTTGTAGCTTGACGCGCATAGTTCACACGTCACACACACTTAGGATTTTTGGAAATTATATGCACTTAGCCTCTTTATTCCGAAGATTTCTAAATTTTGTCTCTTCTACAATTTCAGGTTCTCCCATGGGACGCAGCGGCTCATATTATGTTGACTTTCAGCGCTATGCGAGGCGTGATTCTTATGATCACAGGCGCTATCTTCCGGCCCCTAGGGAGACTGGTGAGGAAAGAGTAGCCAGGAAAGCTCGCGAGAGGCAGGCTCATGAGGGGCGTTATGGAAGGAGAGACGGCCGACATGATGATTACTCCCATAAAAGAAAATATCATGACGATAAGGGGAAGAGTCATATAGCCGAAGATTCAAGCAAGTGAGCCAAGCTAAGCGAAAAGTCTTCATCTGAAGTTCCCAAAGTGCCCGCTGCTCCTACCTCTATAGACATCTCCTCTAGCTCTCCTGCCTTCAAAGAGCTGACATTCAATCAATCATTAATAGGCCTCCTTATCAAGTTGAGAGTCCTCCGCCTGCACTCCAAAGCCGATTTCCACATTGGTGTTTGAAAGGAGTACGCTTTGATCTGGACTTGGTTCCAATTGATAAGCAGGCCATGCTGAGAAATCTTGACGCCGTCAAGCTAGATATCGAAAGAATATCTGGCTGGCAAAAATTAGTTGATGAGCTTCAGAGGGTAAATCGCTTAAATATCGAGGCTATGCTAACCATGGAGAGCGATAAGTCTGAGTGGCAAAAAGTTCTTGACCAGCATGATGCGGAGATGAAGAGCATCACCGCCTATAATGAGAAACTTGAGGCTGAAGTCAAGAAGCCTAAAGATGATCTTGCCACCTCTTCCACTTCTTATACTCAAAAGGAAGAGGTTCTTCAAAAGCAAGTAAGAGATGCCCATGCTAGTCAACGAGATGCTGAGGCTAAACTTGAGGCACATCAAAAAATCGTGGAAACCTACCGCAATGATGTTGCTCAGGTGTGGGAAAAGACTAGCTCCCTGGAGATTGCAATGTTAAAGGCCCAGCTTTCCAAGGCTGCAAAGGAGCGTGACAAGGCCAAGCAGCAGCCGAACAATCACATGAAGCGACTAAGGCCAACATCAGCTCCACTCTATTCGAGTTTTATCTTCATAGCGTCTTGGGACATGGCAGTCTTTCATTTTTGGGTCCAAAGTACGAGGTTACCCTAGCTAAAGCGTGAGAGGCAGCAGTTGATATGCTTAGGGGTGCTGGCTATGTCGAGAAGGATCTTGAGGCTTATTATCTAGATGATGAGAGTCGTGCCGCCCTTGCCAGAGGGAAAGAACAACTTGCCAAGGAGAGAGCCGAAGCGGCGGAAGGAGAGCATCTAGGGAAGGCACCTTTGACCGACCCAACTCGTCCTTCGGCTTCGATTGACATCGATATTATTGGCTCCAGTTCTCACTCTCCTCCTCCTGCCAAAGCCGAAACTGAAACTAGAACTGCCCATACCGAAGAGAAGGCCCAAGAAGACACTGAAGCCCAAGATTTTGAAATTGACGTGATAATGCCAACCTCTCCAAGTAACTTTAATACTGATCCAGCTCAAGTGGACTACTCGTTTGCTTCACATGAGCTCGATGAACTTTTTGCTTATTACTTAAACCCCGACGTGCCACTATCTCCTCTCTTTGCGAGAAATAGTGATGTTAACTTTTCTTCTTTTGTAGTGAAAACAACAAGCGCTGTATAGGCTTCGCCTCCTCCAGCTGTTGCCCCTTCACCTTTTCAAGTTACTCCTTCTTTTGCTTCTCAACCGGGGTCGCAAGAAGAACAAATAGAATCTCTTTAGGGCTTAGATGACCCGGCCGCTTCACAAGAGCAGAAGGCTGAAGAACTTGAGGAGGGTGAGAAGACCCCAGAGAAATTCACTGCCGATGATACAAACCTGATTGATCTTATCACTCTGGGCAGCGAATCTTCTTCAAAGAAGAGGGTAAAGCGTGGGATTTCAAAGAAGAAGAAGGGCACTTCTGCTGGTGATGAGAAAGCGGAAGAGGACCCAATTGCACCTCTTTCTCCTTCTTCCCCGACTCGTTCAGGCCGACTCAAGAAGTTAACCATTAGGCCAGGCGAGGGCTCCAAAAGCGGTGGGAAGAAGAAGTGATGGGTCTAGATTTATCCTTCTTGTTTTGCTTTTTTGCTTTTTGCTTGTATTTAAAGACTTGTATCGACCGGATATTGTGCGGGTACCGGCCTCCGCTTTTTAAACCTGCACATGTGTACAAATCTTTTATAGTATGGAATAAAATGACTCTTTTTTACTTGTACAATCTTTTGACTGTATTTATAAATGCATTTATTCCTTATTTTCACACAAGTTTCTTTACTTTCCTTGTATGTTATTGCAGTGAGCTTGTGGTATGTTGCTTGAGTGTTGCTTTTATTAATGCAACTATATTATATTGCCCCCATATCACGGCTCATTGCAATCTTCTTCATTTTGAGAAAACTTGTACTCTTACTTTGGAGAACAATTTTTCCATTTTGAGGAAATATTATTCTACTCTAGTAGAGTGTGCTTTGTATTTCTTGGAAAAAGTTTTTGCACTTCAACTTTCGGAGATGGTCACTTTTATTTTTGAGAAGTGGATTCCCCTACACGGTGAAGCAGGCCTCCGAAGAGGGCTTTGATTTGTTTGCCAGAAAGTTACTTTTTCCGGTTAAATGGATCCACGGGGCGGACGCAAGCTACCTAATTGGATGTTCGTTTGTACGGACGATCATAATTTGTTGGCAAGGGCCCGGTGCCTTCATCTTGGGAAGGTGCCCCTTCGGTGGTTCCCTCAACCTTTTTGTTTGAGAAAAGCATTTCATTTTTGGGCGTGTCTCGTTAGAGGGCTTTCTTTGGCACTTCTCCCTTGAGAGCAGAAGTGGGCCTCTGAAGAGGGCTTTTTTGGCACTTCCCCCTTGAGAAGAGAAGTGAGCCTCCGAAGAGGGTTTTCTTGGGCCTCCGAAGAGGGCTTTTTTGGCACTTCTCCCTTGAGAGGAGAAGTGGGCCTCCGAAGAGGGCTTTCTTGGGCCTCCGAAGAGGGCTTTTCTGGCACTCTCCCTTGAGAGGAGAAGTGGGCCTCCGAAGAGGCCTTTCTTGGGCCTCCGAAGAGGGCTTTTTTGGACTTCTCCCTTGAGAGGAGAAGTGGGCCTCCGAAGAGGGCTTTTTTGGACTTCTCCCTTAAGAGGAGAAGTGGGCCTCCGAAGATGGCTTTCTTGGGCCTCCGAAGAGGGCTTTTTTGGCACTTCTCCCTTGAGACGAGAAGTGGACCTCCGAAGAGGGCTTTCTTGTTTGGCTCGCCAGGAAGGTTGCACCTCACAGTTAAGTGGATCCACGGAGCAGACACAAGCTACCTAACTGGATGTTTGTTTGCACAAACGATCGCGGTCAGTTGGCAAGGGCCTGGAACCTCCACGTTAGGAAAGTGCCCCTTCGGTGGAATCACCAACTGTTTGTGAGAAGCACTTCTTACGTAGGAATTGAATCCTCGTAACTTGACATTTGTTTGTTGAGTGATTTGTAGGAATCGCTTGGCCTTGTAATGTGTTGAATATGCAAGCTTTGCTTTGATAGTCTGCAATATTAAATCGACATTTTAGCAATATATTTTAAGATATTTGCACATCGAAATGAAACAGGCATTTTATAGTAGTAGAGAACACAAGATTTATTGTAAAATCAGTGTGAATCAATACAAGAATGATACATCCATAATCATTTTACAAATTTAAGCATAGATTTTAAGTAAAATATGGACGCAAGTGATCGCTATTCCAAGCTCTCGGAATTGGATCTCCTTCGACAATTGTGAGCTTGAAAGTGCCATCGAGAAGTTTTTTGCCTATGACGTATGTCCCTTCCCAGTTTGGCCCAAACACTCCTGTTGCTGTCATGACCCTTTTCAAGACTAGATCCCCAATTTCAAAACTGCGTTGGCGAACTTTAGAATTGAAGTGCCTGGCTATCCTTTGCTGATGGGCTACAACTCTGAGCTCAGCCTCTTTCCTTCTTTCATCAAGCAAGTCAAGTGCTTCAAGTTGCAGCTTTTCATTTTCAACTTGGTTGAAATGAATTCTCCTGTGTGAGGGGACCTCTATTTCGACCGGAATCATTGCTTCTGATCCATATGCTAATGAGAATGGAGTGTGCTCAGTCGCAGTCTTGTGGGTAGTTCTGTATGCCCAAAGTGCTAGTGGAAGCTTATCGACCCAACCACCTTTTGCTTTTTCCAGTTGTTTTTTGATGGTTGATTTGATAATTTTGTTCACCGCTTCCACTTGCCCGTTTGCCTGCGGATGAGCCACTGCGGAGAAGCTTTTTTGGATCTTGAATTGCTTGCAAAAGTCCTAGAATTCTTCGCTTTCGAATTGGGTTCCATTGTCTGTGATTATTTTCTGAGGCACACCATACCTGCAAATGATATTCTTAGTCACAAAGTTTATCATCTTTTTAGAGGTAATAGTAGCCAATGATTCAGATTCAGCCCATTTAGTGAAATAATCAACAGTAACAATAACATATTTGATTCCGGACTTGGCAACCGGCAAAGGCTCAATGAGATCTATCCCCCAAATGGCGAATGGCCATGGACTGACCATCTGTGTTAGCTCGGTGGAAGGTGCTCTGGGGATTTTTGCAAATCTCTGGCATCTGTCACACTTTCGGGAGTAGCTAGCAGTGTCTCGATTAATATCTGGCCAAAAATACCCATAACGGAGAATTTTCTTTGCTAGAGTTTGGCCACCTGAATGATCCCCACACTCTCCTCCATGCACCTCAGCTAAAATTGTCTTAGCCTCTTCCTTGGTTACACATCGGAGTAATGGCATCGAGAATCCCGTCTGTACAATCGGCCGTCTTGAATTACATATCTCGGGGCTTTTCTTAACAGCTTCTAGCGCTCTTTTGAGTTTTCTGGCAGGGAACCGTTGAGTAGATATTTCTTGATCGGGGTCATCCACGACTCTTGCTCTTGAGATACAGCTATAATCCAGCCAATATCCATCTCATCAGTACTTGGAGCTGACAAGACTTCCATAGGGACCAATCCTAATAACTGGGCTTCGTCAGAGCTCGAATATTTTGCGAGAGAATCTGCCTTCATATTCTCTTCCCGGGGTATATGGCTTATTATATAATGATCAAAATCATCAAGAAGCTCCCAGGCCTTTGACAAATAAGCAGGAAGATTTCCTCCTTTAGTTTGAAACTCTTTCTTGACTTGGCATACAATAAGCTGGGTATCACTGAAGATCTGCAAGTTCTTTAGCAATCTTCAAGCCGACAACAAGAGCTTCATATTCTGCTTCATTATTTGTCGAAGGAAACTCTAATCTCAAAGCATAGCACAATGACCGCCCTTCATGGGTTTCAAGCACAACCCCAGCTCCGGAACAATAGTCATTTCTTGCACCATCAACATATAATTTCCATCGGATCGAGATATCATTAGTCACCTCTTCCTCACTGTCACCTTTATCCGTGTATTCTGCAATAAAGTCCGCTAAAGCTTGTCCATTGATTGCTCTTCGGGGATGGTAGGTGATATCGTATTGACTGAGTTCAATGTTCCACTTCAGAAGACGACCTAAAGTTTCAGGACGAAATAGGACTTGCTTTAGAGGTTGATCAGCGAGGACTTTAATAGGATGAGCTTGGAAATATGGCCTCAACTTTCTGGAGGCAATCAACAGACAATAGGCGAGCTTTTCCAGCTTTGAATAATTCATCTCTACCCCAGTGAATCTTTTGCTGATGTAATAAACTGGACACTGAACTTTTGCGTCTTCCCGTACCAGTGCTGCACTGAGAGCATGAGATGAAACCGCTAAATATATAAAAAGATCTTCACCATTGATGGGCTTAGAAAGTACTGGAGGCGTTTCCATGTGACGAATCAGTTCATCAAAAGCTTTCTGACATTCAGGAGTCCATTCAAAGTTTTTCTTTCCTTTCTTCAGAGCGTCAAAGAAGGGAATGCATTTGTCAGTGGCCCTGGAAATAAACCGGCTCAAAGCAGCGACTTTTTCGTTGAGACTTTGCAATTCCTTCTTTGTCCTAGGGGCCTTGACTTCTCTTAAAGCAGCAATCTGAGCAGAATTAGCTTCGATGCCCCTAGCACTCACAATGAAACCCAAGAATTTTCCGGACTCTATCCGAATGAACATTTCAGAGGATTTAGCTTCATCCCATACTTTCGGAGGACCGCGAACATTTCTGCCAAATGATCCATGTGGTCTACTGCCTTCTTCAATTTCACCAACATATCATCAACATATACTTCCATAGTCTTGCTAATCTGGAGTTTGAACATGGCATTAACAAGTCTTTGGTAAGTTGCCCTCGCGTTCTTTAGTCCGAAGGGCATGACTTTATAGCAGTAAAGACCAACATCAGTGATGAAGCTCGTGTCCTCCTGATCTGGCTCATGCATCATGATTTGATTATATCCTGAGTAAGCATCCATAAAAGACAATAATTCATGCCCGGCTGTTCCATCCACCAACTGATCAATCCTGGGTAACGGGAAACAGTCCTTGGGACATGCCTTGTTTAAGTCTTAAAAGTCGATGCATACTCTCCACTTTCCATTTGCTTTTTTAACCAACACCGGATTAGAAACCCAATTCGGATAAGTGGATTCTCTGATGAAGCCATTTTCCATGAGCCGATCTACTTCTTCTTTTAATGCTGCCGACCTTTCAGGACCCTGGGTTCTTCTTTTCTGCTTTACGGGTGTAAATTTTGGACCAATATTCAAAGCATGCATGGCGATTTCTGGAGATATTCCACACATGTCGGCATGACTCTAAGCGAATACATCCAGGTTTGCTTTCAAGAATGATATCAACATATTCTGGACCGTCATACCAAGTTGTGAACCCACATTCAGCACCTTGTTTGGATCTTTCAGGTCAACAGGTATTGGCACCGTCACTTCCACCGGCACCACTCTACTCTCCCCTGCATTGGCTTTTCTGGGATCAATCTCTTTTCGTGCACCACTATGCTCACCAGTGCAGGGTCCACCTCGTAATTGCTACAAGGTGGGCTCTTTGATGCGGAGCGGAGCTGCCGCACCCTTAACCATTTCTCTCTTCTTTGCCTCCCGTAACTCTATGAGATAGCATTCTCGCCCGGCATTTGATCCCTCTTCACAACACCGACGCCATTATCAGTGGGGAACTTTATAGTTAGGCACCATGGGGCGAGAATGACCTTGAATGTGGAAAGCACCGGTCGACCCAAGAAGGCATTGTAAGCGGAGAATTCATCAACAATAACAAAAGTTTGTTTCCGGACCACCTTCTTTTCCCCTTCTCCAAGCTCTACAAATAAATCAATAGTCCCAATAGGTTGTTTTGGTTCTACAGTGAACCCAACAATTTTATGTGTGGAAGCTTGGACATCATCCATGCGAATTTTCATTTGATCAAATGTCTTTTTGAAGAGGACATTGCAAGAGGCACCGCAGTCAACAAGCACCCTTCTTACAATGGCTGGTTCGATGCCTGCAGATATCACCAAGGGATCCATGGTGGGAGCTTCAACACCACAGAGTCTCTAGCTCGGAATTGATGTCATCGTTAAAAGTTCTCTGCTGTTTTAAAGGTGCAGCATCTTCCAAGACAAAAACACTTTCTTCTGCCGGGGAATATCTCAAAGCGTGAGCATATCCCTCCATCTCACCCCCAACTTCTACCTGCTGGGTGAGGACCCCATGTGATAACATTAATGACAGGCCTCTCAGATTCATGCGTTGTATTCCTCTCACCTGAGCCAGATTAATGAGCAGGAACTTGTTGCCCCCGAGTAGATGAGGTCGGGTCAGTTCTGTTTCTCTTCACATATTGTTGTAGTTTATTCTGTCTCAACGGCTCTTCAATCAAATTCTTTAAATGGCGACATTCATTAGTGTCATGGCCAGGTTGATTGTGGAACTGACAGAATCTCCCATTATGCACAACATTTTTCCCAAGCCTCATCTTAGGTGGTTTGGGGTATTAAACTACATCCTTGGTTGCAAAAAAGATATTTTCTGGAGTATCAGTTAAGGAAGTAAAATCTGAAGATCTAAAGTAGCGAGCTTTCTTCGCATCTTTCTGCTTTTTTCCATCGTCATTCTCCCTCTTTTGGCCACCAGATTCTTTTTTGTTACAAGCAACGTTGTTATTCTCAACTTCAGTCACGACTACTTTTGTTGGCACAGCAAGGCTTTCTAAGCGCATAAATTCATCGGCCTTCTTGTAGAAATTCTCAAGTGAATTTGGCTCTTTCATCTTCAGCCATTTTCCAAATTCACTTGATTTGTCAATAGCTCGCATCAAGTAAGTCAGAATCATCCGAGGCTCTGCATTGTCAACTTCGGCCAAGGCTACATTAAAATGGTTTAAGAAAGATTTGATAGACTCTCTAGGGCTTTGTTCGAGGCTAGATAGCGATATTATGTCCTTAGCCTTCGAAGCATATAACCTGAACTGATCTTTGAATTTCCGAGTTAGGTCGGAGAACTGATCCACGGATCGAACTGGCAGCTTCGTGAACCAAAGCAGGGCCACTCCTTCCAAGTACATAGGAAGGTATCTGCACTTGATCTCATCTATTTCTCTGGAACCTGACATACGTCAGTCATACTTGTACAAGAACTGGTTAGGATCGCTTGTCCCCCGATAAGCTGGAATAGTGGGTGGAACAAACTTCTTCGGAAATTCAGCCTTCAGATTTCTTTCAGTAAAAGAAGTCTTGCTTGGAGCAAACTCCCAGTCACTTTCATCTTCCTCCCTTTGCATGCTTTCCTTCATAATTTGTTGAATCATTCCTGAGAGGTACTCCTCATCGTTTAGAGGCCCTGAGGGACAGACGTCTGCTACTTTTTCGAAAGTTTGCCTGGACAAACGTTCACGAAGAGTTGGCTGTGGCCTTGAACCTCCAGCTTGGGGAGGTGCCCCTTCGGCGGTGCTAGCTGCCCTTTGAGGAATACTTTTCCCTTGGTAATCATGAACATCTTCAGCAAAGGTTCCTTCATTATTTTCTGGTTGCTGGTTAACTTCAAGCAAAGCATTCAACCTGTCCAACATCAAAGTGTTCTGGGCTTCCATTTGTTGATACAACCCAGACACTGCAGCATCCAATTCGGCCCTTGTGATTCCAACACTAGGAGCCGCTTGATTTGACGCGGAAGAAGTAGCGGTGGTTGTCATAAGAATTTCCAGATCTAATAGATCTACTTTTTCTTCCAGGAGCCATAATTTCGGATAGACTTCTGGTTCTTAGGGAGAGTCTTTCAACAAATCTTTGTGAAGCAATGATGAGAGCACTCCTGAGTTCGATGTTCTCAGTGAAAGCACCAAAAATGTTAACGCTAAAGATGTGCGCTAACACCCCAGTGTGAGTTGAGTTATAGCGAAAGCATCACCCGTTGGTACGGGAACTAAAAGCAAGCAGAAAATCATAGAAAATAGTAAAGAGACAACAATTTTTATAGTGGTTCAGCTCAAAGTCAAGCCTACGTCCACTTAATCTCTTCTATTATCGACTTGATTACAAGTTTCACAATAATTCTTCAATTACAACACCATTAAAGCAAATCTTTAGAACTTTGATGTAGAAAAGCTCCTTGAATTCATGTTGAATGAACTTGATCTTTTCCAAGGGTCCTTGAAGTGTTTTTGACGTTTGAAGTGTTGTAGAAGTTGTGAAAACAGCAGAGTCTTGGCGTTCGAAAAAGGTCCAAAAGTCCCCCCCAAAGTGGAGTAGGTGGAGTATTTATAGGGGAGTTTCGTAGTTAGGTCGTGTGAGGTCATAGGTCGTGAGCGACTTAGGGAGTTGCGACCTAAAAATGATCATGAAGTAGCATAAGTCGCTAGCGACTTAATGGAGCCATCCTGAACGAGGTATATGCTGTGAGCGGCTTAGAATGTGTAGCACAGGAGTTATCTCGGCTTGCTTAGGTCGTGAGCGACCTAATGGAAAAGGCAGTGTGCATGCGGCTTTACTCTAAAGCTTGCTAAGACGTTAGGTCGTTGAGACGCTAGGCCGCTAGGTCGTTGAGACGCTTTGTGCTTTCGGTCGCCAGGTCGTGCCATGTTGAGCCGCTTTATGCTTTAGGTCGCTAGGTCGTGCCGTGTTGAGCCGCTTTATACTTTAGGTCGCTAGGTCGTTTATGCCTTTAGGTAGTTAAGTCGCTTATTCCCTTAGGTCGTTGAGTCGTGAATAAAGAGATGTTATGTTGCTTTTGATAGCTGATAGCAACGACATGTATTTGATCCCTCTCTCATATTTATTATCATCTGGAACAACAATTGCTATATGTGATGAATTATAAAGTTTGGCAAAACAATAACTGTTGTGATTTTTATTTTTATATCATATCCTTGGATATCTTCTTATTTAATGTTCAAATACATTTTAAAGCTTTTAGCTCCAAACCCAGATAGTACAAAATTTCGTTGTTTAACTTGGGTGCCATTAAAAGAAATGCTGATAGTGACCAGTTTTTATATAAAATGAAATATAATGCGTTCGTATGCTTTTAGTTTTTCATTTAAGCTAGTTATTGTATGAATAATTCTGTAACTTTGCTGCAGCTTTTCATTCAGTTATGAATATCCGCATTTATCAAAAAAATGCAGGTATTTTTTTATTTTGATGCTATTGATCTTTATCTTCTAAATTCGATTTAGTTATGTTTTTTTAATGATTTTTTGCTTTTAATATTAGGTGGTTCTACTTTTTACTTTTTATTATGAAACTTCCGTAATGTAATTTTGTTTTCCATTCTTTAGCATTTGATTTCAGTTTCTAACATAAATTTTATAAGATTGTTTTGGTTATTATCATCAATAGGTCTGATTTTGTTTCTTTACTATGAAAGTTTCTAAAATTGTTGATATTTTAGTTCTGAGTTACGCCTCCTTAATATGATTGGAATATAATCATGATTATTTGTAGTTTGGTTAAGTTATATAATACTGAAGTATATTACTTATGGTAATGATCTACGAGTAACACGCATACTAATATAGTTTTCATGTTCTGTTTCACCCCTCGATGGAGGTTTTTTTCACCTGACCTTGGTAAGTTGTTTAATCCCTATCTTTTGTTCTTTCCAATGCATAAGCCTCTTTCTTTTGTTGTTTATGATTTTTAAAACCTTCACAGCTAATATAGTTTTCAATTGGACCATTTATGCTTCTTATTCTGTTTGATATATTTTTGTTATTGCTGTCGCTTTGATATATTGCTATGCACATATGCAAGTGCCAAACTTATACTAAAAAATTTGTTAAAACATAGTGATTACAGTAAGGTTTAGAGATATACTACATAACTGAGTAAATCAAAAGACAACTTGAATCATTTGGGTGAAGATGAAGACAAGACAATATATTTTTTCTTTCTTCTTTTATGATATCTCCATGAAGTTACTGCTAATGTATCTTTTAACTTTAATGCATCATTCATTATGTTATGAAATGCACATCATATTATCCCTTTTCTTATGAATCAAATGATGAAATCTATGCAGCAATCTGTTCAAAATATTTAAAGCTTTATCAAGTAGGAAGAGCTATATAAAGTAAATGTCCTTAAAACCGAATGTATATGTTTGATCGAACATAAACAAACCATGCAAAATTATACAAGTTTATGGATTATACAACAACCATTTATTTCCTATATTTGCTCAAAATATTTGAATATTCATATACTTTATGCAATGTTCCAGAGCAAGCAAAAACAAATATGGTCATATTCTACTTTGTCGTATATTCAAACAAAATAATTATCCTCTAACCCAAGTATTGTTTTTTATGCATGTGTTTCTTCAATTTTTCCGTGGTGTTAATAAAACTGGAACTTTCACTAAAAATTGAGTAGAATCATGATTATCTTGCATGAAATTATATTATCTTATATCATTGCTGGAGCATTTATGTCGAAGTTCCCAAATTGGGTTTGATAACTTTATTGTTGTATTATTAGTGTGATATTTGTTGGAATAATCCATCGGTTATTGTTTGTGTTACAATTTTCTTATACAACAGTATTTAAAATGCATCAGCGAAGTCTTATTTTTTAAGTTGCTGTAATATTTCATATTATAGCTTATCTAAGTAACAAAAGCTATTAACTCTGCATCTTCAAATTTGTTACTGTTAACAGGGGATGCAGCAAGAAAAAAATTTGGAAATATGGTCATCATAGTTCATACATAGGATGTATTGTACAGAGATTCTCTGGAGTTGAGGAATAACTGCATATGAAATTTGATTGTTGTAATCATCATACAATACGAATAGTTGAGTACATAAAAAAAAAATTATGGAACAGATGTAATTTTAATTCTCGGTTTGTCAACCAAGCAATCCAATATTGTATTTTCTTTGGAACCGATAATAATGATGTGTTGATTATCACTTTTATACAAGTCAAAATGTTTTTTGGTTTCTAAAATAATTTTTCTGACGCCAATAGACAGGTTTCTAATGTGAAAATCTTTGCATCATGTGGGGTAGAAATGGAACATGTAACTAAAATGTAAGGTGTGAAAGTCTTCACATCCTGCAGGGTTGAAATGGAACATGTAACTAAAATGTAAGGAGTAACATTAAAAAAGCAAAATACAAATTGGGAAAAGCTCAGCTATTCTACTGAGGGCTTCTTCTAGATGAACGATAGTCTTTGTGAGGTCCTGATGCTCCTTAGGTCTTGGCAATTTGATTATTCCATATTTAGATGTTTAATATTTGTATCAAATAACTCCATACTTAGATGGAAAAGATAGTCTCTATTAGTTCTAGTAATGATATTGCATATCATGATACCGACGCTATTGAATATAACACGCACAACAAAGTTTCGATTCATATACAAATCAGTATGTATTCATTTAGGGTACAACTCATAATAAATGCAAAGATTAACAACCATGTCACCATCTGAATTGCTCCCATTTATTTAATTACAATAGTTGTTCCCTCGACTAGATAGGATAGGATGTAGGACCACATTGATTTGGAAGTCGAGTAGGTAGCCTTTCCCACGGGGTCTCTGTTTGGTTTGGGGTATTTATTAGGAGTTTGTTGCAGAATTAGGAACGTGAAGTGTGCCTTACTTTATTCTGATCAATTTTTGGATTGGAAATCTAATTGATTTTATATGCAATTAAAATATTTTAAATAAAATATAATTTTACTTAATTTGTTTACAAAAGGTTTAATTTACTTTTAATATTTTAAGTGTATAAAACAACATTTATATGTGTAAAGCGTATGTGCAACATGTAAATAGTTTATGTACATTGTTAATGCAATGTTTGTATTTGTTGAGATTTTCACTGCATCAGACACACATATATATCCTTTGATTTTCTACACACATTCCAATTTAGATAATAATTGTTTCTAAATCATAGTATTATTTAAATCGAAATTTGCCCTTGAAATGAGGAGGCAAAAGGGTGCTGCAAAAACAAAAGTGTCGTTGCACGCCTTATATATATATATTTGTGTATGTGTGTGTATACATATACTAAAATTCAGAACCAAATTTTACTATACTTTAAATAATTTGTAATTAACGAAAATAATAGTAATAATAACTCATTATATTTATATGTATGCATATATTTATTTGATTTTTCAAAATCGTCTATTAATCATATACCCCACCCCTTTCGGCCACAATACAAATTTTTTATTTATAAATTAAAGAAAATTACAAAATAAAATGTTAATTTATAAAAGTATATACAAAAAAACCTTTTTTATCTACTACTAATAAAAAGAATTCATTAAATAGATTTACTCGGTGTCCTTTTGAAATTCCAAATATACTCTTTTACATCTCATAGAGATATAGTATTCAAATATGGGGATACAGCTTGCTATTTTCTAAGTACAACTGTTAGTCACCATGGAAAATACGATGTGCATTCACAAGATGAATTATCCGAGTGTACCATATAGTCTGTAATTTAGGAAGGAGTTCATCGGTCGAAGTTTTGCCTGATTTAAAGTTAGTATGAACACGTTATTGCAGTCTGTACAAATAATAGCTGATTCTGCACTAGACGGAGTTCAAATATGAAGATGTGGTAGCATATTATTTTCTAAGTTCAATTGTCGATCCCATGGAGAACTACATCGTGCGTTCACAAGATAAAGTATCTAAGTGCTCCATATTGTCCGTAATTTAGGTGGGAGTTAATCGGACAAAGTCTCAATGGATTCAGAATTAGTATGAAAAAGTTATAGCAGTCTGAACAAATAAAATAGCGGCTTCTACACTGGGCGTAGTTCAAATATGGGGATGTGGTAGCATTTTATTTCCTAAGAAACCTGCCCGTCCCCATGGAGAACTACGGTGTGCATTCAGAAGATGAAGTATTCAAGTGTACCATATTGTCCGTAGTTTACGTGGGAGTTCATTAGTCAAAGTTTTTCCTGATTCCGAGTTAGTATGAAGACGTTATTGCAGACTGAACAAAAAATAGTGGCTTCTGCACTAGATCGAGTTCAAATATAGGGATGTGGTAGCCTGTTAATTTTTAAGTACAACTGTCGGTTCCCATGGAGAGCTGTAATGTGTGTTTACAAGATGAAGTATCTGAGTGTTCCATATTATCCATAATTTAGGTGGGAGTTCATTGGTCGAAGTCTAGCCTGATTTCGAGTTAGTATGAAGAAGTTGTTGCAGTCTGAACAAAAAAAGCGGCTTCTGCCTAGGCGGAGTTCAATATAGGGATGTAGCCTGTTATTTTCTAAGTACAATTGTTAGTCGCCATGGAGAACTACAATGTGCATTCAAGGGATGAAGTATCCAAGAGTTTTATATTATCCGCATTTTTGGTGGGAGTTCATTGGTCTAAGTCTCACTCGATTTCGAGTTAGTATGAAGAAGTTATTGCAGTATGAACAAAAAATAGCAGCTTCTATCGAGGTGGAGTTCAAATATGGAGAGTTAACCTATTACTTTCCACGTAAATATTTTAATCACCATATATACTTTCATAAGCTTAATTATTTAAGTGTTCCATATTGTCTGTAATTTAGATGAGAGTTTATCGGTCGAAGTTTCGCCTAATTCTGAGTTAGCATAAAAAAGTTACTGTAGTCTGAACAATTTTTTTTTACAGCTTCTGCCTAGGCGGAGTTCGGATATGGCGATGCTACTATCAAATCTATTTCCACAGTCACAACACAAAATGTATGCACGTTATGATTAAATGAAGGTCCATCTGGACGTGCATATGTACTCATATCAATAATGATAATAACAGGGGTGATAATATGGATATATCGAAATCACTATACAAGATACAGCCAACCAAAAATATCATCCATCACAATATCAATCAACATCCAAATCAACCAATTCAACCATATAACAACAATCAATAGTTATTCAATGTCGGGTGTTTAACTAAAAGTGATATGCAATATCAATATCAATTTAAATTTCAAACTAAATGTAAATTTAACCGTCAAATCTGACTATCAATTTAAGCATCAATTTTAACCGTCAAATTTACCCGTCAAATTTACTTAAATCAACTACCATTTTTAACTATCTAAATTAAATGTCAATTAAACTATCAAAATTAAATGTTGATCTAAAATAATTAAATTCAAATTTAATCAATTCAATTTTAGTCATCTATATAACAGATAAAAGAAAAGCTTTTGAAGATCAAATTGCAACAAATCTGATAATAAAAACTGAGCACATTGCTAAGTTAAAAACTAAGCATTATGGCTCAGTTTATATCTAGGCTAAGCTCAGTTTATAGTTAGCAAAGCACTCGATTTATAACTGAGCAGCTCTCGATTTATTGAGCTTACCGCTTAGTTTATAACTGAGCGACTGAGCTTTATCACTTAGTTATAAAATGAGCAGTCGATATAAAAACTAAGCCGGGCTTAGTTAATAGAAACTGAGTTGGGCTCAGTTTACAAATTGATCTTAGAACTCAATTAATCTAAACTGAGCTGAGCATACATGGAGCATTATTAAGAAAACGATAACGATCCTGAAAGAAATAATAAACTACATGAGTAGATAATCATCTTGTGAAGAAGCAATATACTTGTTAATGCATTTTTTATACCATGAAATGATGTCGATTGTATAAAGTTTGTGTATGTTCTCCATATCCCTATATTAAATCCATGCTTATCTACATTGGTCACATATAAGAAACCAATAAATGTATTGATATAGATCTACGATATGTTTTGAAATTGGTTTAAACTTGTTAGAATTGATCAAAATTGATTAAAAAAAATCCTAGATTTAAATAATCGATAACTCCCTACATTAAATTATGAGTTTGAATCCACATTAACAAGTAGATTCTTCATTCACGGAGAAGAAAAGGCATACCCCATTAACCACAACTAAGTTGTGATTTCGATCCACATTGACAAGTAAATTCCTCCTTACCAGAGGAAAAATGATACAACTTTAACAAACAAAGTAAGAGGAGCGAGAAAACACAACAATAACCAACAAGACGTTTGTCACATTAGAGGGTCACGTTTAGTTTTGACAGATACTTATTCTAAGTTTCCTTAAAAATAGGTTTAAATAGTAAGTTTTAATCAGTTTTAATCGACCGACAACAAGACTAGGATTTTGAATGTAATTTGACTTTCAGGATAAAATAAGCTAATTTTAATGTTTGGCTACTATGACTTAGTAATTGTTTATAAATCACATAATTTACCATATCCATCGAAAGGGATAATGAATATTAAATGATTTCATTTATTTGTAAAATGTTTGAAATGAAAAAGTTATTTTAGGCATTTATTTGATCATAATTACTTAAGAAATTCTATCAAAATAGTTGCTTCTTCAATTTGAGCTTCTAATCTACTAGTGCTAACTTCTCATAAGGACCTTTCGGACAACCGAACTCAAATAAACTACTTGTAAATACTTTTGACTACTTGAACATACTCTTAGTAGATCTAGTCAATATAGAAAAATAAAATCTTCCATATACATGTGGCACTTCTTTCTAATGATATTTAGTAAGCTCTTGTTAATCTCAAAGTTTTTTCTTAAAGTATTTATCCTTAAAGAGCTTTTCCAAGTGGAAACAGCTAGTGGGAATCAGTACTTGTTCAAAGTGAAAGGGTCTCTATGAATAAGTTATGATTTTTAAAATATCTAAAAGAATAGGCAATTCCATGACAATCAAAAAGTTTGGCTTACCTTGTAGGAAGATCATCATGGGGACGATTATATGGGGTCCACACCGGTTCACCAACAGAAAGATGCAATGCCTGTAATAATAATGTAAGTAAGACAACGTGAGTAAATCAAATTTTCAAATCTTTTAATTCTCAAATTATTATTTAATTTCATCACTTGTTAATTCTGTAATAATTTTAAATGACCCTTGATTTTGGATGTTAAAATTTAAAGACACAAATATCATATTCTAATGCCTTATTTTATACGAAAAAATAGCTATACTAGTTATTATTTATTATATTTTATGTATTTCTCTTTCTTTTTCGTTTTTTAGTTTAAATTCCCCAATTTTTCTTGTATATACTTAGGTTAAAAAGAGTGAGACTTCATAGACGGAACATGCACTAAAGTAGTGCTAAGATTTGTGAACATAAGCGCTACATAATCACACGCCTTTACATATACGCCAGCCAATAAACCCATCACCCTAACCATAGATAAAAGGATCCATCAACATTCTTGTTATAGCTATATATGTCAATGCTTTAAACAAAAGGTATGTTTATTACAACGAATTCATAATATACACAGCTCAAGCATATAGCTCAATTTGAAATTGTTTCATGTCTGAATATTGCAAACCATGCATTTGTACGTTTTACTTAAATTAGAATATTTAACTGAACATACGAACACAGCGAATACATAACTTATGTAGTCCATGTCTAAATACAATAAAGCAATAGTAAGCAATGTCTACGCACTCTTATGCGTCAATTTGCATAATCATAACGTAAAAGATAAATCATTGAAGGTATGGAGAACACAAGTTGCATATGTGACACTAAAGTATGTTTTTATAATGTAGTTAATGTTACAGATGTGTGTGTTTTGTGTTAGATGTGTGTGTGTATGCATGTATGTGTGTGCGTGTGTGCGTATATTAGATGTATATAGGATAAATAAAATACCTTGATGTAGTTATTAGTGTCAAGAGTAAACTGGTGATATTTTTCAGTTGGTAGCATAATCATTCCACCTTTCTTAACGGCCACTCTAATCCAACGATCCTTATGGACCCTCACATCAAATTAATCTTTTAAAAGAAGGAAATTGTTGAAATTTAACAAACAAGTAGATAAACAAAATATAGATCCATCGCATGAAGATTGCATTGACTGTTCCTCTTCTTTGCCTGTATATTTTTAACCTATAACTTTTACATCTAGAAATTTAGATCTGGCTTTTTTTCATGTTGTCCATTTGTCAACAATTATCTGATACTTCTAAAATAACTACCGTCGTAAGAATTTAAAGACACAATTAATAAATTAATAAGAGTAATACCATAAATGTAAATTTTTATGTATACACAAACACAAGCAAACACACACACACACTCTCTCTCTTTTGAATTGAACATTTGATGGTCAAAGAACAACTCATAGATATGTAAAGGCCGAGCATTTAGGAACCCGTTGTTCCTTAAGAATCTATATGATATCAAATAAAAGGTAAAATGTGTAGAGTAATTTTCTTCTTTATTAATTTTTATGTTGTGAATTATATTAAAAAAGAATATAAGAGCTAAACAAATTATTTTTGATATTAAATACATATTTTACCATGTAGATGACACACTTTTTAATTGTAGCATATCTTTAACATAACATTAAATAAACTTGCTTAAATGTTGTCATAGTTTATACAATTATGCAAAAGCTAACCTCATAGCACACTGTAATTCATATCTATATTGCCAAAATGACTTCAATATTTGTTCATATACTAATCTGTAATTATTCCCGCTAATCGTTAATGAATATCCAAAAGTTGCTACTTCAAATGATATTAAGAAATGAGAAAATAAATTAATGGATATGCAAAATCAGGTTTTAGTAATAATTAACGATCATGTTCATAATCAGTGAAACTAACAATTGAAAGAAGAAAAAACATGAATCCTAGAAGACAGGTCGACCTAAACAAGTTTTCAAATCTGAAGCATCAATAAACTTAGGTGAACTCTGGTCCTTGGCAACGATGCAGGCTTTAAGCAGTTAACATTTCTAGATCACTACAAGCATCAGCGGTAAGCACTCCGACGTCATGCAGCAATTTCAAGCGGAATATCTGAAGCAGCGGCACAAGTCTATCACCAAGCAACGATAAATCAAAATCTGACTCCAATTCCAGACGAGAGCGACATGAATTTCTCAGCATCGCCGAGATCCCATAAGTGCTGGTGAATACATCACCTCGACAACAGTTGATAGCAAACATAAGCACGACGAGGCACTGATCTAAGAGCACCGCAAGTAATTGTAATGAGAAACTTGAGAGGCGGCGGCATTTATTTTATTGAGGGGGAGAACGGATTTCTTTTTACAGGAAAAAAATAGAAAATTTCAGATCTGAACGAGATAAAGAAAAAAATATTGAAGAATTGGTCAAAAAGAAACTGATAAGAGAATAAGGATAACCCTAGAACGATAAGAGGCAAAGGAGGCAAAAAGGACGGTAAAGGCGAAGGTGGCGATAGCGGAGCGACCCAAAACCCTAGAACGAGTTTTGATTTACAGGTAGAAAATATAGATAGAAGATGAGAAATAGGATGAGAAATAATAATAGATAAAATGACAATCCAATCCATGCCACTTTTGCCTATTTACAAATTACCAAATTTGGTAACGGAAATAACTGTTGTAAACGCTTGTAATAGAAATATCTGTTAGAAGTTGATAATGGTTATAACCGTTATAAATCGAAATGAAAAAAGTGTTACAAAAGGCCATGTTTAGTGTAGTAATTGTTGGTATTTTGCAGTCGTTCAAAGTGTGCCGCTATCATTAATTGGTTCACCATAGCTTGTTGTTAGTTACTAAATAATCATTCAATTGGATCATGACTCTATCCAAATCGTCTCTAGTTACCATATCGAACAAAAGGTGATGATTGTTCACTGTGGCCAGTCAGTGGAAGGTTAGATGTAGTTACCGCATCTTTGTAGGTAGCTCCAACTTTGCTCTTAGGTTTGGTGTCATGTTTGAAGTCCTTGAGTTCAGTTCTTAACGAAAACACAAAAATGTTTATTAAAAAATTAGGAAAATACCCCACATACATTGCGTAATACTATAAATATTGAATGTGATATGTAACCGAATATTAGATGTGAATTCATGTTAAGATTTGAGTAATGAAGAAAGTATGCTCACAAAATCACACAAACAGTATAAATAAAAATGTAGAAATTAAAGACACATAGAGACTTTATAGTAGTTCGGCCTAATATACGTCTATAACCACTATAACATATTATGCATTTCCATATAAATCTCAAATGATTGTTGAAATACAAGATAAAGTTTTCTACTTGTCAAAAGAAATGAAACATATAGTCTTTGGGAATCTGTCAGGTAATAGTACAAAATTATATTCAGTGATCGTTATGAGAAAAAATTCTATCTCTATTACGGTTTAGACTTGAAGTATTTTTTGGTATGATATAATTTGAATTATGTTCGGTATTTCATGTAAGATAACTACTTCCCATAATTATTTCTTAAATCTGCTCAGCATAATTTTGTTTGGTAGCATGTGCTTGACACATGACATACTAGATGCGATATCCACTGTGAAAACCATCGAACCATTTTCATTGTTTAGAAGTATCCAATCTGGTACCGAACTATCAAAAATGTTCGAAGCTTGGTTAATTTTTTTGGGAAGTACATGTTGTTGAATATGCGCTTTGCGCTATATGATTTTTTGTTTGATGATAATAAACATATATACATTCATATAAATGTATTTGGTAATGTACTATTTTGTTTTTCATAGTTTAAATAAATATTTGTTGAATAAAATTAAATTACACAGAATTCGAATTTGAATTCAAACAGAACAAGTTAAACAGATTTTGAATTCAAACAGAAATTTTTATTCAAACAAATATTTATTACAAATTGTAAATAGTACAATTTCATGCTCTCACTATACATGTACATTTTTGATTACAATCACATCACATTTACATTACGACCTTACTACATATCTCTCACACTCATATTTTTGTCTTCAACTATAATCCGGTTTGAATCCAGCATCTGAGTAATCTGCAAAAATATTTTAAACACAGTAAAATTGAAAGAGAAATATTTTTGAAATTTGAAAGAAACGACGATTTTGAAAACATTGTTTGCCTCAGTTATTTGGGTTGTTCGTCATCATTTTTGACTGTGCAATATCTGTGCATATCGATATTTTTTATCAGGGACAGGTAATTACAAGTGGCTGCAGTACACACGTGTACATTCGTATACGTGTGCACTGCCTCGCCAACTCGTGTGCAAAAATCAAACAAAAGCACAGAAATCAAAAACAAGGTCAAACCCAAGATAGGTTCAACTCAAAGCACCACTGACCAGACATTGCAAACACAGTCTCAAGCATGAAACAAGGTGCACCAGACCAGATTGCAAAAATAATCAAATATACACAAATGCAGCCCAATAGACTACAACAACACAGTAGTAAGACTGCATCCACAGAAATACACAACTACAAGGCATTTTCATTGCAACTGCATAGCTACACAACAAAGCAAAGACCAGAAACTCAAGCTTCAAAAAGCTACAGCAACAATGCACCAATAAAGTCGAGACAAAGCAACTGTTCTTAACAGCAAGTTCAAACCAAAGCACAAAAGTGCACAGCAACACAAAACTGCAGTGGACAGCAAAGACCACATGCCACAATATCAAAAAAACAGCAAGAATATGAGTGCAAGCCAGAGTGAATGCAGACAAGCACATGAATACATAAAGCTACAAGTGATACAGCATCAATCAAGAAGTGATATGGTGAAGCACTAACTCAAGATTACAGGGCAGTGGACAGTACAAGACTGACCAGAATACAAATGAATCAAGTCAGGCATGAAGACAATGCCAACAACAAAAACAGCAAGTCAGTGGCAAGACCTCGGTGACACAGTGAAAGTTGCACAAGATATAGAGTCACAACAAGTCCAGCAACAAGTCCAGTTGCAACATGGTGAACAAGACACAGTGCTGAGCACATGCAAACTGCAATGAATAATGCAACATGACCAAATATACAAACTGAAGACTGCACGAAATGTATGCAAACATAATGCAAGTTTATATGTGCAGAAAGTTACAAGTATCAACGAATTGGATGAACAAAACTCGAGAGCAACAGTGAAAGTGCAAATCATGTCAACAAGACAAATGTATGGATCAGTGCCAAAGTCGAAAAATAACAATGCAGACGTACAAATGTAACGCAGTGATAAAAATTCACGTACGAATACAGTATTGACGAAGTTCAACATTACAGAGATGATCGAAGTAAAATACTAATCAAGTCAGAACTCAGTGAAGTCAGTGAAGTCGAAAGCAACAGGGATGAACACTGTAAACATTGAAGCCGTGGATATGATTCAAGAAATCAAAATAGTGCAGTGATGATCAGGGCACAAAACCAAGTAAGAAATTCAAGTGTGTAAATTTGACAAAGTCAAATATCTCAAATCAACAAAATCAAATTCAAGCTGAGAACTCTCTACCGTGTCAACCAAGGAATCAAGTGCATACGAATTTGATTAAGTCAAAGAAATCTCAAGCATCAATACATAATCGAACGACCAAAGCAATTTTTTGAAATAATCAGTCGAACGCAAAAATAGGAAATCAAATCCTATTAAAACCCTAATCATCATCGGCATTTCAATTCGATCGAGTTCAAGTATCAAATTAGAAAAGCAAAAGGAGACAGCACATACCGAATTCACAAGCATCAAAACTCGATCGAGCAACTGCAAGCAAGCTAGGGCAACCAATCACAGATCAATTGAAGAAACCAGAGCCCTAATTGCAACGAAGAACCGAAGCCCTAATTGCAACGAAGAGCCGAAGCCCTAACTGGATCAAAAGGGAACGAAGCCCTAACTGGAACGAAGCCGCCATTATTTCTCACGAACGAAGATAAAAAAAAGAGGATCGGGTGAAATAAGGAAGTGGGCCGGTGTTTAAAAACAAAAGGGGGTTTTGTTATTAATTAATATTGTTAATAAACTTATATTAATAATGTTAATTAGTTTAGGGCTATTTTGTTCTTAATTATTGTTTTTTTTTTATATTCTACGAATCAAAGAGTTTAGGTAAATCACCACCTAGGTTTTAGGTTGTGTCTGATTGTCTATTTAGAGTTAGTTCAGTAAGCAGGGGTTGCGAGTTTGCAAAACTCTATAGGCGGTAGCAGGGTTTGCAAGTTTGTTAGAGTGTTTGTAAGCGTGATACTGTTTAATTCTAATAGAAATCTGGGAATGCAGCAGTAGGCAGGGGTTGCCGAAGCTGGGTAAATCTTGTGTGTGATTTACTTTTCAGTATATTTATTTCTGCAGTTTATTTTTGTGTTTAAATCAAGAAAATTTGCTATAACCCTATTCACCCCCCCTCTAGGGTTAATTTAGATCCTACAAGTGGTATCAGAGCCCGGTTTAATTTTTTTTTTTAACTCTAGAGTCATGAGTCTACAAAATAATGCTTTTTCTGAGGGGCAATCTATTGCTAGGCCACCCATGTTTAACGGGAACGATTATGCTTATTGGAAAGTTAGGATGGGTATCTATCTCAGTTCTGTTGATTATGAAGTTTGGGATATTATTGAAACTGGCTATAAACCCCCCACTATAATCGTTGGTGATACTGAGATTCCTAAACCTAAGGATAGGTGGGATGCTAACAATAAGAAATTGAAAACAACAAATGCTAAAGCCATGAATGCTTTGATATGTGCTCTTGATAAAAATGAATTTAATAGAATTTCTCATTGTACAACAGCACAGGAAATATGGCATACTTTGGAGGTGACACACGAAGGAACTTCTCAAGTCAAGGAGTCTCGGCTAGCCCTGTTCAGCAATGAATACGAAAACTTTGTGATGGACAAAGGCGAGAGCATAAAGGATATGTTTGGACGTTTTTCAACCTTGGTATACAATGCTAGAGCGCTTGGGAAGGTATTCACTGAGGTAGAACTTGTGCGAAAGATACTACGAGTTTTACCAATGAACTTTGAGGCAAAAGTCACGGCAATCCAAGAATCGAAAGATCTGAGCAAACTAAGCATGGAGGAGTTGATTGGAAACTTGATGACATATGAGCTTGAGCTAAAAGCAAAGGAAGAACGTAATAACTCCGAACCAAAGAAGAAGACGATTGCCTTAAAGAGCAAAGAAGAAAGCGATGAAGAAGAAGAAGATCCAATTGAAGAGCTTGCAATGGCTGTCAATAATCTTAAAAAATGGTCAAGATTCAAGTCACGAAAGAAGAAAATAAGTGGTAATAAGTCAAAGAATTCTGACGATTCCGATAATGAATTGACATGCTATAACTGCAAGAAGCCTGGCCACTTCAAACAAAAATGTCCACTTCTCAAAAACAACAAAGGAAAGAAAAAGAAAAAGAAGGCCTTTGCAGCAACTTGGGATGATGAAGAAGGAGAGGAAGTTTCAAATAATAGCTCAGAGGAGGCTAACTTGTGTCTTATGTCAAAATCGGATTCAGAAGCAAGCTTAGAGGAATCTAGTGAGGTAAGTAACTATTCTTATAAAGAACTTGTTTCAATGTGTTGTGATTTTACTAAAATGATTGATACTCTTGAATCTAAAATTGAAAAACTAAAATTTGATAGGAGAGAACTTGTCCATGAAAATTCTAGGTTAGAAACTGAAATTGAAAATATTCAAAACCTAGAATGTAAAAAATGTAAGATTTTAGATTCAGAATTATCAAAACTGAGGAATAACTTTGAAAGTCTTGAAAATGAAAACTTGAATCTTAAGGAAACCATTGACACTAGGAGAAAGGATTTTATTAATCGATGCACCTCACTTGTTACTGAAAACTCAACATTAAAAACCAAAGTCCAAAGTCTTGAGAAATCTTTGAATAACTTTTCAAGAGGCGAAAAATCTTTCAACATGCTATTGGGAAATCAAATTTTTGCTAACAACGGGAAAGGACTAGGTTTTGGGAAAACACAAGTTGATGATAATGCAAAATATAAGAATGTCTTTGATAGATGTGAAATATATAGATGTCGTGATGAAAATGATAGTCATAGGAATAAGAACACAAAATTTATACAAGTTTGGGTTCCTAAGAATTCTAAAAACAAATTTCATGTTTATTGGAATAAAAATAAAAGGACTAAACAAGTATGGATTCCAAAGGGATTGTTTATTCACAATGCTTCTATCACTAATAGCATTGGACCTAAGAGTTTCTCTAGGTCATCTTCCTCTCTTCTTATGTAGGTCTGTTGGCGGGCTAAGGAACAACAAGAATGGTTTCTAGATTCAGGTTGTTCTAGACATATGACAGGTGACAAATCGAAGTTCCTTAGCTTAGAGAATTATAAAGGTGGAAATGTGATCATGGGAGACAATAGCAAGTGTAAGATTATTGGCAAAGGTGAAGTTGGTAACGGTATTTTTTCTTTGACTAATGTTTTATACGTTGAAAATCTGCATCACAATCTCATTTCTATTAGCCAACTATGTGACAAGGGTATGAACGTGATTTTTGATAGTGATACTTGCAAAATTATTGATAAATCTTCTAGTAACATTGTTTTTATGGGCAAAAGAAAAGGGAATGTTTACTCACTTTCATTTGATAATCTAAAACTTTCTAGATGTTTGGTAGCCACTGACGAAGAGGCATATTTATGGCATAGGAGACTTGGACATGCTAGCATGAGTCTCTTAGAAAAACTCGAATCAAAAGAATTAGTCAGAGGGTTACCACATCAGAAATTTAAAAATAATAAAGTGTGTAAAGCATGTTCCTTGAGCAAGCTTAGTCGATCATCATTTCGTCCCAAAAACATTGTTAGCACATCAAGGGTCCTTGAACTAGTTCACATGGATTTATTTGGACCAAATGAAATTTCAAGCTTGAATGGAAAACGTTATTGTTATGTATTGGTTGATGATTATTCTAGATTTACATGGGTTTACTTTTTAGCCAAAAAGTCCGAATCTTTCGAATATTTTTCAAAATTTGCAAAACTTGTTCAAAATGAAAAAGGAGTTACAATTAAAACCTTGAGAAGTGATCATGGAGGCGAATTTGAAAATTTTGAATTTGAAAATTTTTGTGAAGAAAATGGTTTAAAACATGAATTTTTTGCTCCACGAACACCTCAACAAAATGGGGTGGTTGAAAGGAAAAATCGTACATTACAGGAATTGGCTAGATCCATGTTAAGTGAGTATAAGCTACCTCTAATCTTTTGGGCAGAGGCAGTGAATACTTCGTGCTATGTAATGAATAGAGTAATGATTAGACCAATACTTGGCAAAACGTCTTATGAACTGTGGCATGAAAGGAAACCTAACATTTCTTATTTTCGTATATTTGGGTGTCCTTGTTTCATTCTTAACACAGGTGATCAACTTGGAAAATTTGAATCAAAGGCTGATGATGGAATTTTCATGGGCTATTCAACAAGGAGTAAGGCTTACAGGATATATAACAAACGAACAAAGACAATTGTTGAGTCAATCAATGTGAAATTTGATGAATCTGATCTGGAAAAAACGACTGAAAGGATGGTTGACGATGGAGTAGATCCTGAAGGCACTGAAGAAGGGACATTTAGTGAGAAAACTGAAAGGAGGACTATTGATGCTGATAAATTAAGGTTCAAACCTAATCATCCTCCTGAATTAATTATTGGTAATCCTACGGAAGGTATACGTACTCGTTCCTCATTTGATGAAAATTTGTGTGCGTTTTGTTGTCATAGTGGTTTTATTTCTGAAATTGAACCTGATTCTGTTGAAATGGCTCTTAATGATGAAAATTGGTTTTTAGCAATGCAAAATGAACTTAATCAATTTGAGAGAAACAAAGTCTGGAATTTAGTTCCTAGGCCTAATGACTATCCAATTGTAGGGACTAAATGGGTGTTTAAAAATAAATTTGATGAATCAGGAAATGTAATTAGAAACAAGGCTAGGTTGGTTGCAAAAGGTTATAACCAAATAGAAGGCATAGACTTTGATGAAACATTTGCTCCAGTTGCTAGGTTAGAAGCCATTAGAATTTTACTAAGTTTTGCATGCTACAAGGGTTTCAAACTTAAACAAATGGATGTAAAAAGTGCCTTTTTGAATGGTGATTTAAAAGAAGAAGTTTTTGTTGAACAACCACCCGGTTTTGAAAATCATGAATTTCCAAATCATGTGTATAAGCTAGAAAAAGCATTATATGGTCTTAAGCAAGCACCAAGAGCTTGGTATGACTGCCTCTGTACATATCTTTTGGAAAATGGTTTTAAAAAGGGAAGTGCTGACACGACTCTGTTTCTATTACATAAAGAACATGATTTTTTGATTGTTCAGATTTATGTGGATGATATTATTTATGGTGCTACTAATGAGATTTTGTGTGAGAATTTTGAACAAGTCATGCAGGCTAAATTTGAGATGAGTTTGGTTGGTGAATTGAAATACTTTCTTGGATTTCAAATTAAGCAAAGCAGTGATGGTATCTTCATTTCACAATCCAAATATGTGTTGGAGCTATTGAAGAAATTTGGAGTCGAAAAATTCCAAACCATTGAGAACTCCTATGAGCCCATCAACAAAGTTGGACAAAGATGAGAAAGGAATTGCAATTGATCAAAAGAAATATCGAGGGATAATCGGTTCACTTCTCTATCTTACTGCTTCTAGACCTGATATTATGTTTTCTGTGTGCTTGTGTGCACGTTTTCAAGCTAATCCCAAAGAATCTCATTTAAAAGCTACTAAACGAATTTTGAGATATCTTTCACACACACACACAAATTTGGACTATGGTACCCCTCTTGTGAAAATTTTAATTTAGTAGGTTATTCCGATGCTGATTATGCTGGTTCATTAGTTGACAGAAAAAGCACTAGTGGGACATGTTTCATGCTAGGACATTCATTAGTCTCATGGTCAAGTCGGAAACAGAATTGTGTTGCATTATCCACCACTGAAGCAGAATATATTGCTTTGGGAAGTTGTTGTGCTCAAATTCTATGGATGATGCAAACTCTTTCTGATTTTGGCTTAGTCTATAAACAAGTCCCATTAAAATGTGATAGTAGGAGTGCTATAGATTTGTCAAATAATCCTGTTCATCACTCTCGCACAAAACACATTGATGTGAGACACCATTTTCTTCGAGATCACATTGCTAAAGAAGACATTTGCATTGAATATATTTCAATAGAAACTCAACTTGCTGATATTTTCACAAAACCTCTCCCCGAAGACAGATTTTCCAAATTACGTTTAGATTTGGGAATTATAGAGGTTGACTAATCATTTTTTTTAAAAAAAAATAAAAAATTTTGATTTTTGAATTTGATTCTAAATGACAATTTTTTAACTAATCTAACTCCCTAATGATTATCGAAAAGATGAATAGTGATTGAAAAAGTGATGAGTGTTGATATTTATCATATATTAAAACTCGAGAAAATATAATTAGGAAATTTCTTTAGAATTTCATAACAAGAGTTATAAAAACTTTTTGTTGGGTAATAATTCCATGACCATTTCAATTTCTATCATCTTTCTATCAAACATTACTCATCAAGACATATTTAGTATGTCAATTTGTGGTAGTTTACAAAGGAAATCATTTGTTCTTCAATATCTTTAAATCAGTGAAGGAAATTATTTGTGCTTCAATTTATTATATTCAGCAATTAAAAATAAATATCCAAAGTATTCACTCTCATTTAAAAGTCCTCACGGTCATGCATGGGTGAATTACTTGGATTTTTGATTATGTGCTTCCATGCTCATTTAAAAGTCCTCACGGTTATGCATGTATGGAACGCATATTAAAAATAATTGATTTAATAGACAAGTTGATTCTAATCCCATTTAAAAGTCCTCACGGTCATGCGTGGTTAGAAGATACTTGATTTCATTTTTTAAAATTAAATTGGAATACTACTAATCTCATTTAAAAGTCCTAACGGTTATGCATGGTTAGTAGATATTCAAATTTTCAGAAATAAATATACCACAAATAGACATATCTATATGAATTTTTTTGATGATTCTATCTTCATCACTTCTGAAAGTGGAATATGCGCTTGACAAGGGTAATTATGATTTTTGTTTGAGTTTTATTGAAATTTGATATTTATATTTAATTGAGTTAAATGTTTGATTCATGTTTATCACTTCATCCCTATTTTATAACACTGTTATTCTTTTGCTGATAACAAAAGGGGGAGAGAAAAGTTAAGATTTTGTCAAATAGAATCAAGCAAAGGTCAAATAACTTTCAATTTTTTGCATATAGGCTCATTTACATATTTTTATTTGTATGCATATATATAGGGGGAGCCATATATGTAGGGGGAGCATTGTGTAGAGAGGGAGCATTCAAATAGGGGGAGCAAATGAAATTATCAAATACATTTAATATGTTCAAAATCTTAAATATATGTTTGTTATCATCAAAAGGGGGAGATTGTTGAATATGCGCTTTGCGCTATATGATTTTTTGTTTGATGATAATAAACATATATACATTCATATAAATGTATTTGGTAATGTACTATTTTGTTTTTCATAGTTTAAATAAATATTTGTTGAATAAAATTAAATTACACAGAATTCGAATTTGAATTCAAACAGAACAAGTTAAACAGATTTTGAATTCAAACAGAAATTTTTATTCAAACAAATATTTATTACAAATTATAAATAGTACAATTTCATGCTCTCACTATACATGTACATTTTTGATTACAATCACATCACATTTACATCATGACCTTACTACATATCTCTCACACTCATATTTTTGTCTTCAACTATAATCCGGTTTGAATCCAGCATCTGAGTAATCTGCAAAAATATTTTAAACACAGTAAAATTGAAAGAGAAATATTTTTGAAATTTGAAAGAAACGATGATTTTGAAAACATTGTTTGCCTCAGTTATTTGGGTTGTTCGTCATCATTTTTGACTGTGCAATATCTGTGCATATCGATATTTTTTATCAGGGACAGGTAATTACAAGTGGCTGCAGTACACACGTGTACATTCGTATACGTGTGCACTGCCTCGCCAACTCGTGTGCAAAAATCAAACAAAAGCACAGAAATCAAAAACAAGGTCAAACCCAAGATAGGTTCAACTCAAAGAACCACTGACCAGACATTGCAAACACAGTCTCAAGCATGAAACAAGGTGCACCAGACCAGATTGCAAAAATAATCAAATATACACAAATGCAGCCCAATAGACTACAGCAACACAGTAGTAAGACTACATCCACAGAAATACACAACTACAAGGCATTTTCATTGCAACTGCATAGCTACACAACAAAGCAAAGACCAGAAACTCAAGCTTCAAAAAGCTACAGCAACAATGCACCAATAAAGTCGAGACAAAGCAACTGTTCTTAACAGCAAGTTCAAACCAAAGCACAAAAGTGCACAGCAACACAAAACTGCAGTGGACAGCAAAGACCACATGCCACAATATCAAAAAAACAGCAAGAATATGAGTGCAAGCCAGAGTGAATGCAGACAAGCACATGAATACATAAAGCTACAAGTGATACAGCATCAATCAAGAAGTGATATGGTGAAGCACTAACTCAAGATTACAGGGCAGTGGACAGTACAAGACTGACCAGAATACAAATGAATCAAGTCAGGCATGAAGACAATGCCAACAACAAAAACAGCAAGTCAGTGGCAAGACCTCAGTGACACAGTGAAAGTTGCACAAGATATAGAGTCACAACAAGTCCAGCAACAAGTCCAGTTGCAACATGGTGAACAAGACACAGTGCTGAGCACATGCAAACTGCAATGAATAATGCAACATGACCAAATATACAAACTGAAGACTGCACGAAATGTATGCAAACATAATGCAAGTTTATATGTGCAGAAAGTTACAAGTATCAACGAATTGGATGAACAAAACTCGAGAGCAACAGTGAAAGTGCAAATCATGTCAACAAGACAAATGTATGGATCAGTGCCAAAGTCGAAAAATAACAATGCAGACGTACAAATGTAACGCAGTGATAAAAATTCACGTACGAATACAGTATTGACGAAGTTCAACATTACAGAGATGATCGAAGTAAAATACTAATCAAGTCAGAACTCAGTGAAGTCAGTGAAGTCGAAAGCAACAGGGATGAACACTGTAAACATTGAAGCCGTGGATATGATTCAAGAAATCAAAACAGTGCAGTGATGATCAGGGCACAAAACCAAGTAAGAAATTCAAGTGTGTAAATTTGACAAAGTCAAATATCTCAAATCACCAAAATCAAATTCAAGCTGAGAACTCTCTACCGTGTCAACCAAGGAATCAAGTGCATACGAATTTGATTAAGTCAAAGAAATCTCAAGCATCAATACATAATCGAACGACCAAAGCAATTTTTTGAAATAATCAGTCGAACGCAAAAATAGGAAATCAAATCCTATTAAAACCCTAATCATCATCGGCATTTCAATTCGATCGAGTTCAAGTATCAAATTAGAAAAGCAAAAGGAGACAGCACATACCGAATTCACAAGCATCAAAACTCGATCGAGCAACTACAAGCAAGCTAGGGCAACCAATCACAGATCAATTGAAGAAACCAGAGCCCTAATTGCAATGAAGAACTGAAGCCCTAATTGCAACGAAGAGCCGAAGCCCTAACTGGATCAAAAGGGAACGAAGCCCTAACTGGAACGAAGCCGCCATTATTTCTCACGAACGAAGATAAAAAAAAAGAGGATCGGGTGAAATAAGGAAGTGGGCCGGTGTTTAAAAACAAAAGGGGGTTTTGTTATTAATTAATATTGTTAATAAACTTATATTAATAATGTTAATTAGTTTAGGGCTATTTTGTTCTTAATTATTGTTTTTTTTATTCTACGAATCAAAGAGTTTAGGTAAATCACCACCTAGGTTTTAGGTTGTGTCTGATTGTCTATTTAGAGTTAGTTCAGTAAGCAGGGGTTGCGAGTTTGCAAAACTCTATAGGCGGTAGCAGGGTTTGCAAGTTTGTTAGAGTGTTTGTAAGCGTGATACTGTTTAATTCTAATAGAAATCTAGGAATGCAGCAGTAGGCAGGGGTTGCCGAAGCTGGGTAGATCTTGTGTGTGATTTACTTTTCAGTATATTTATTTCTGCAGTTTATTTTTGTGTTTAAATCAAGAAAATTTGTTATAAACCTATTCACCCCCCCCTCTAGGGTTAATTTAGATCCTACACATGTTTCCTATTAAAAAAAGAGAATTTTTTTTACACGTTTTCATGGGTAGTGTTCTATTTAGTATCGGCCGGTTAAATCTAATATGTACTGGATATAACCTAATACTTAGCCAAATTCTCTATTTGCTTTCTCGTTTCTCAGTGACTAATTTTCGACCTTTTCATTTCTTTGTTTAATCCGTTTGATCATTCCATAGTATATTCATCAAGGCTCTTCTGATCGTCTCTTTGTCGCTTGATGTCATTTTGCCTTTAATTTGTTGTGGGTGAAACACCCATAACGTACGACAATAAATAAATTGTTGCATTCAATTCTATAGAGTAAAATCTTCTCTTTTATATAATATGCATATCCATGTATGCAACATTAGTTTGGCTAAGTCCAAACATATATACTTTCTTTATATATATATATGTATGTATGTATGTATGTATTTATATATGTATACATATATATGTATACATATATATACATTTACCAGTGCATAACTCATGCATTGCACACAATAATATTGTTAAAAAATAATATTTATATTTTAATTGTTACTAAAAATAGACCTTTATTATGTAATGTATGATAAAATAATTATAAACTAATATGACATGCGATGCTCAGATGAAAGGTTGGGGTTCGATCACCGCTAACTACGTATCTCTATAGGAATTAGTGCCTAACTAAAAAGTATATATAAAAAAAAAATTCCGTAATGTAGTATTTGTAAATAATTTATGTTATGTGCTATATATTTTTGTATGTATGAAATAACAAATAAATTTACCCTTTTTTTTTTAATATGAATGTTTTATATCTGAACTACCATTATTTAAAGGATTTATAAATGAATTAGTGATTATTGAATAACTAAATTTATATAAAAAATAAATTAATAATCGACTTAAATAATTAAATATAAGGATTTGAATGTAAAAAGCTTAGAGAAAATTAAGAGTATTGTAGGTATTTGTAAAGAGAAGAGCGTATTATGACCAACTTATCTACATGTGAACTTTTATCTGTTATTTAGCTTTCGATGTTAAATAATTTTATCCTTACAGTTAACCATAAATTTCATGTAGTTGTAGGGGTCAGTTTTACAACTTTCGTAGTACAAAATAGTGTTATGTAGTATTTAGTTGAGTTATGAGTTGGATAAGTTTAATATCATGTTGAAAATGAGAATGTTTATATAATCTATATTTTTTTTTAATGAAAAAGTGGTCCTCGAAGTCATTATATAATCTAATTTTTATCAGTGTAATATGTGCGTTCATATCGTAAAGTTCTAAAATATAAATTTGTCCCTTAAAGGTTGTTAGAAATGAAATTATGTTATGTAATGCACTATAATTATTTTGAGATAAATGAACTTTAGATTAAAGTAGTATGTTTACATTTTATGTTATATGATTTAAATACTTTATATTTGAATAAAAATAATAATTCATCATCTGTTATCGCATATGAATATTGTATACATACAGAAATTATCAAATGTTTAGAATTTATTAGATTAGTCAGTGAATATTACTTAATTAAATTTATTTAAATATTTTAAATTCAAGATTACAAAATTAATTGAGTACGCGGACTTGAATGTAAAATATTATAAGAGAACTATGAAGGTTTTGCAAGTAATTGTAGAAATTTAAAATGTAGGTATATGAAGATAATAGAATTTTACAGTGCAATGTATGATAAATTCATTATAAAATAAATTTGTTATTACCGTTAATTCATATAATTTATGTGATTTATACATATTTGTATGTAAATGAAAAAATAATAATTTTATCAATCTATTGATTGACTTGTGGTATACTATTGAAAAAACAGAAAAATAGGCACACATGGAAGAAGTTGAAAAAAAAATTAGTCTTAGTAACAACAAGTTTGTATTTTAGTCCGAATGACACTTTTTAGTGTGAACAGAATACGATAGTTGCAACCATCATTTTGTATGAACTAAAAAGTATCTTTTAGCCTAAAAAGCAAACTTCTTGTTGCTGAAACTAAATTTTTCTCCAACTTTTTCCCTAAGCCTAAGATCCCTATTGAAAATATCATATTTTAGGATTTATTTAATGTATTTAAAGATACTAGTTGAGTGTATTTATCAATTAGTTTAAAGTTTGATTATGTAATTAGTTTAAATTTATGAGCTTTAATGTAAAATATTAGGAACGGGTAAAATAATTGTAAGTAATTGTACAATTTTTTAAAATGCAGATATTTAGTACTATGAGAAATTTATTGAAATAATTGTAAAGTGATAAATTATAAGATTTTGAAAATAAAATAACTAGACTTGTAGAGAATTGGAAGGAAGAAGAAAACTTCTAAAATTAATAAAAGAACATAAAATTCTTCCGTTTTAATATTAATTAATAAGTTTCCTTTAAACATAATCATGTTATAGTAAAATAAACAAAACAATCTTTTTCTTACGTCACAAAACAGAAGAGTCTTTTAGATACATTACAAAACAATTTTTTTCTATTCTTATTCTATGTTATTTGTATTAAATTTTTTTAACCATTCATCACAATAAATGAATAAATTAGCGGAACCCGTCATATTTGATGAATGACTGATGTTACAAACTAAATGATCGAGATCATTGTGGTAAATGTAATAGGGAGAGAGATTTGATCTCATCTTAAACTAACTTACCATTCTATTTATTAACACGAGTATATATGCATGCCCGGGTGGGCCTGCATCTAATCACAATGTTTTGTTGCTAGATCACCAGCTCCGTCCTTTTTAGTCAACAATAGTGTTTGATATTCATTCATCAATCATCTAAAAATATTATATATGTTTAATTTGGTTGTCAAATGTCTAATCATATCATATTCTTGGCAACATAGCCTTGTGTGCCTAAAATTCAAGTTGAGACATGACCACCGACCTCATCAGATCTGAGAATGGCTAGTCCAAAATACAAAACTCGAGTTAAGACATGAATAATCAACCTTAAAATTCATGAACATATAGAAATTACACGTTTCTAAACACTCCAGAGTTGTTGATAGTAAATAATATCTTAAGAATAAAGTATGCGATTACCATTCCTGGTTCTAAATTTTTTATACATAATGGCTGAAGTTGTAATGAGAGGAAGCTAGAGAGAGTTAACCAAATTTTGTATAGATTATTGTAGCATCTCATATTGTTTCACAGTCTAACATATAAAATGGTAGGCAGTAAAGTTCAGGGTTATGTTCGTTATTTATTTAATACAACTCAAAGTGAAGTGTGTACCTACATGGATATAGTGTTTGTAGAGGACTGATAGTGATCATTTACACGGATAATGCTTGATACAAATAAACTTGTGAGTTAGTTTCTTTTTATTATGAAATAGTACGAACAAACAAACACAAAAATCATTATCATATTTTGTGGAGATTGATTTGGTTTGTATACAAATAGTAAACTAGAAAAATATATTGTGCACTTACACCAATAAACTTGTAATAAAAGCATAAACAAAAGTAGCATACTCCTTGTAAAGTCTAAACAACTCCCCAACGTAAACACCAAACATCTCATTGTCGTTTCATCTCAAGCAGTACAGAAAAATACAATTAGTTGAGGTTGAGAGCACTACCATCTTCAGTAAAATATATCAAATCCTTTACATTCGATGATATTGCCGTGGCAGTAGCAACATTGTTCATCAGAATTTTATCCACATCTGCACGCCAAGATATAACAATTACATCACAATCAGTAGAGACCAAACTCTCCAGCCTTGAGTAACTAAAGGTATAAAATTAATGATTGACAGATAACACTCCATCTCCAGAGGATCTGCAACAATTTGAGTATATATTATTTTGTACTTTACATGCTGCAAATATATATTATATTTACCAAAAGAGTTAAAAAAATGAAGGCACTTTGTGAGCTAATGAAGATTTTCTAGGCCCAGAGCGGAATGAAGTTTTAGCAACAAAGTTCTGATGCATTCCAATATTCGTGTCAGATGCAAGCTAGTCATCAAGTAAGGCCGCACGGGGAGCAAGCATTGAAATCGGTGATGGAAGAAAGGTTAAAGTGTCCTGGGGTGACATCTTAACTATAGCTCTGCCGCCAATATGTTAATTTCATGTATGTTACTATTCAAAAAATATACACATAATTTTGAAAATGGAAAAGAGAACACATATTAACCACTGATGGATTGCAGAGATGTGATGACTCAAGTTTTGTTATCCAATTTGACTAAATAAAACATCAAGTACTTCAAATTGATTCATGGTTTCAATCTGAAGATGAACTTAATGACCAAATTTTAAAAGATGAGTAATTTTATGCCAAAGGTGGAACTAGACCTCTTTCAACTACAAATTTCATGTAAGCGTGGGGATTGGCAAAAATATCCAAATTGGAAGTGCAAATTTAAGAGCACGTTTTAATTATTTCATAAGCACTAAAATAGGTTAGTCTCATTGTGTTTAGTATATTTGTGCCCTTGAGGCATACTGGATTTAAATTAGCGATTGATTTGTGGAATGTGAGCACTATTTATCAATTAAAATGGAACAATATAAATGTTCAATATGAAATTAATTGTTCATGTTTTCTGAAATTTGATGTTGCCTGTAGTGTTAGCAGTGCATATTTTCTTAAATAATTGCTGAGCTTTTAATCTTTTTTCATATTGATTACCCTCATTTGAAAGTGTATCAAGATTCAAAAAAATCTATTCATCAAATTGAATTTGTGATCACTAATGTGGATGCTGTAAAAATTGACAAATATGCATCTGTTTTCAATATATCTCTAAAATTTTGGGTATGTTAATATTCCGTAAATTTTTCAAAGTATGAGAATATGATATAGTTGGGTTTTTGATGAAAAAGTATTTATAAATGTTCACCAACTGCGTAAGTCGCAAGGTTTAAATTTTAAATCGAAACGAGATTTAAATCGTAAATCGTAGATTCAAAATATCCACATTTTAAGGTTTGTATGCACTTTGAGGCTGGTTTTGATGTTTGAACTTCTACAATTAAACTTAAAACTTTTTTTTTCTCAAATTCCATTTTAATTTTTTTATAAAAGATAATGAATAAATAAAGTAGGAAAATATAATAAATTTTCTAATTGAGGACGATGATAAATGTTACTTCTTAGCTTAAATATTAATTTATACAAATATCAATTTACAAAAATTAATGGCGATGTTTTTGATTAGTTAACATATTATGCAATATATGTTGTAAATTGCAAAACGTGCTAGTTGTACAAATTAATGCCTACTTTTAGCGAGTTACAGCAATGAGACCCAATTTATGTAGCTAAAGAATTAGTCATAGTTTTGAGGAGTGTATCAAATTCGTCTAAAGCCATCTCTAAAATACTTATACCAATACTGATTCAAAAGAATTAACTGATTTGATGTAAGTAATGGTAGATATATAGTAAGAATAAAATCATATGAATTATGAAAAGCAGACTGACATTATTTGCTGTAAGTAATGGATTAAAAGACGCGTACCGCAATGGTTGATGACATGTCTAGAATTTGTCCATTGCATATACTATAGATACAAAGGGCACAGAAAATCCTTAAAGCTGTGGAAATGTTTTAACGAAATTTCTTTATTCCATATATATTATAGATTCACCTGTATGTAGCGTCAAAGAAGAGGTAAATACAGCGAGAATGTACCTTGAAAAATTGATGATGTATGTAGATGAAGATCAAATTAAGTACCTTTATTCCTAGCCAGTTAGTAGAACATCTTTGTAGACAACATTTTTAGTGAAAGTTCCGGTTCGTCCAATAATATGTCCCTTTTCTACTAACATCTTAGTATTAGCACTTGAAACTCCTCGTGAAAGTGCCATATATAGTTGTCCATGACCAAATACATGCTCAGGTAGAAAAATACCGGTATTTTTTATTGTTTGCCCTTGTGCCTTGTTTATAGTGAAGGCAAAACACAAACGAATTGGAAATTGTTTCTGTATTAACACAAATGGTAAATTCAAATTTTCAGGTGGCTTTAGTGGGATTCTTGGAATGAAAACTCTGGTACCAACATAATGTCCGGTGATGATTTCAGCATCAATGCAATTCTTATTGAGTTGTTTACATATAAGTCTCGTTCCATTGCATAATCCAGCTTTCGGATTCAAATTTCTTAACAACATTAGCGGTGCTCCAAGCTTCAATTTTAAACAATGTGGAGGTAGCCCGCCAGGAGTGATTGAGTTTAGAAATTCTTGTTGGTATAAATTGTGAATATCATCTTCTATTGCATCATATGAATAGTAATTGATTTCATTTCCAGGAAATATATTAAGTACATGTTCATTGAGCTTGTCGACATATTCATTTAGTGGTGTAATTAATGCTCTATTAACTATGTACTCTTTATCGAATGCATTTTTTGATAAGTTGGGAAAAATTGTATCTATCAACTTTGTCAACGGATTAACATCGTTTTTTGATGTTATGACCATATTTGTTGGTAGTTGAATCATTTCTTCATTGATTCGAGGTTCGGTGCCATCTCCAATTTGAATTAGAAATTTTGAATATGTGATATCATTTGCTGCTCGCATGTTTTTCTTTAAATGCAAAATTTTAAAATTTTCCCATAAAAGTGATTTAATGATGCATGCATTAATCGCTTCATTTCTTGTAGCTTTAGGCACAACTGGCAATACTTGTCGAAAATCTCCTCCCATAATAAGGATTTTACCTCCAAATGGTTCATCTACATCCATTATATCTCTCATAGTTCTATCAAATGCCTCAAAAGCATAACGATGTACCATTGTAGCTTCATCCCACATAAGAACAGTTGATTGTTTTAAAAGTTTTGCTAATTTTGACTGTTTTCTTATTGAGCATGTTGATGTCGCCTTTGGTTGTAATGGAAGTTTAAATCTTGAATGTGCAGTTCTTCCACCAGGTAGTATAGTTGCAGCGATACCTGATGTAGCTGTTGCAATTGCAATACCACCATCTTTTCTAACCGTTGACAGAATAGCACGGTATAAATATGATTTTCCCGTCCCTCCAGGACCATCTATAAAAAACAAACATTTTTCTTTTTTTTACAATTGCATTCATAATTGTATTGTAGGCTTTCAATTGTTACTCATTCAATTTTCAATAGCTAGTAAATCATCCTCGGAAATAGAAATTGCTAACTCTTCTTCTATTAGCTCTGAAATTTTATCACATTCATCACAATCATATGCTCTTGATATATTTGGAAAATCATAATCAGTTGTGCTCTTGTTGTGTTGGATAAGTAATATGTTTAAATCTTTCAAAAGACGATTTGTTAGAAGCATTTGGTTAGTAGTACTTGAATTTCGGTAATCTTCTACCATATGATCGAAAAACTCATCCCATAACCTTCGCACATCTGATGGATTGCAAAAAACCAAGATAGTAACAAATAATGCTCTCAAAAAAACTGGCATCTTTGTACTTGAGGCTTCGGTCAAACATTCTTTAATGCTATCATCATTTTCTAAAATCCCTCTTTTCTCAACGGCTTCTTTAAATGTTTCACTTCTAACTTCGTCAACTGTAAGTAAATCATTAAAAGAAGTCGGTCCTCTAATGTGATTCAAAAGTATTCTTAAGAAAAAACATTCTCCTTCTGTAGGTAGGACTGTGCATATTCTACCAATCACCCTCATATTAGATGCTCTTCTTTTCCATTTTTTTTAATTTTTAATCCAACAATAGTGCTCCGGAAATTCACGATATAAAAGTTGCCTTGCTTGTTCATCAATTGAATTTGTATAGAAAAATTCGGTCAGCATTGTGTGTAGGTTGCTTTCATCGGCCAAAACTTCATTGATGGTTTGATCATTGGAAAACATTACACTTTGTTTATTTGGAAGATGTATTTGAAGTCGTTCAACTGATGGATATATCTTGCTAAGAGAGAACCTAAAAATCTTCCACAATGCTTCTGGAGCAGAAATCCATCTTGCATCTATAAATTGTTGTATCTCATCATAGTTAGGTCCAGGTCGAATTCGCATTGTAACGCGGTCTGGACCTTTGTAGACATATTTGTAAAGATATTTAACGCTTTTTATACTACTACATATCTCTACATTTATGTGACAGTTATATTTACGTAGTAACCAAGGATTTTAAGGTACAACCCATCTATTATCTACCATCAACTTTTCGTTTCTATCAATAGGAATAGATTTTCCAGTATCGCGTCTTCTGTAAATTGGGTATGAATCGGTGCCTTGGATAGTCACATTTGAAAATTGTTTTGGATACTCTCTTTTGCAACTACCATTTTTCATGCAAGGACAATTTCGATTTTGAGTACCACATGGTCCATGAATCATCCACTTCATTACTGCCACATGTAACTCTGATTCTTCATTAGAATCTGGTATTTCTGCTCTAACAATTTGATCATATTCATCTGAGTTAGTCAATTTATCTTCATCTTTGAAGATAATTAGCATATGAACATGTGGTAAACCTCTTTTTTGAAATTCAATCACATGGACGTGAGCAGCTACTTTTCCAAGTGCTCCTTCAGTGAAAATATCTTTTTTTAATTCCTCGTATTTTGCACGAAATATCCTTGTCGTCAAATCCGGTCTGTCTTAGGGCTCCTGGCCGGGTAGCAATTCGGTAACAATTTCATTCCAAAGTGGATTGCATGTCATTGTAATGAATAAATCGGGTTTGCCATACTTATTTACTAAAGCCATTGCATCTTGATATCGTTGATACATATCACGTGGACAACCAATATAAGAAGAAGGTAGTATTGTCCGTGTTCCAACATTACCTGAATAAGAAAATTTGTTAAAAATTTCATAAATATGAAATTTAATTACGTGAATGTATAAAAATGTACTTAATATAAGAGTGGGCTTTCAAATTCACATTTTACGCACTTGCATCATTTTCCCCGGCGTTTAAAGCATCTTGTAATCCTTGGTACATTTCAGCTCTGATGGTTTTTTGATTACTCCTATACCATCTCAGCCTGTTGGTATCTATCTTAACATAGTTATCAACCACGTATTGTTGAAACAATCGTCCGCCTCGAAGAAAAAGCGATTTATCATTTTCTCGAATCTATAAAAGAACATTACACATTGATGAATATTAAGAAGTAAAAAATACAAATATATAAAACATGTTATACAGTAAATTGTACATACCTGTAGAATATTAGCATAATACTCGACATGAAAATTTATTTCCATTTTCATCCTGACTATTTATATCCCATCCGTAACTTCCATATGGTAATAAAAGTGGATATTGCAATGGATCATAATAACCAGCTGTTTCAGGAACAGTTATGAGTTGTCCATAGTTTGTCTCAACTACAATATCTCTTTCATGTATTTCTTCATTTTCAGCTCCTTCTACCCAAATTCCAGCAACTTGTGAAGAAGTAGGGAGAGTATATTGTTTTTGATTTGAAGATTGTTCTTTTATGACTAATTTACAATGTTGGATATTTGGTTTTTGTCCAAGTTGTTGAAATACAGCTACAAATCTATTATATGTATTAAGAGCTTTTTGCAACTTCTCCACAATTTTTCGTATCAGAGTATTATTTTCAAACAATCGATTTTCGATTTCGTGCTCTGTATCATATATGTAAAGTTGTAGAAATCTTGGACGATCATTGGATGTAGGTACCAAGCTACCTATTTTATGATATATACTACCTTGAGCACGGAATGTATATACTCCATCTCTTCCATTAGCTAAGTTTTCATCAACATGTACTCCCATTGATGTAAATGCAAATATATGATTATAAGATCGTATGTTTTTTATAAAGTGTTTCCCTTCATCTGATTGGTCAGTGTACAATTCAAATATCTCATCCGGTGATGAAATTGACTGTAAAATTATTTTTCCATTTAAGCAGCAAAAACTATTTGATTCCCGATAAAAGAGTTTTGCTTGGCAATATGTACATATCCTTGATTGTGGTAAATAGAACTTTTGAAAACCGGAATGATCTGTAAAGCTTCTTGCACAATTATGTCTTGCGGTAGAACTTTGACATGGTTGACTAATTCTGTTTGTTCTTATGGTTCTATTCCAGTCATCTTTATGTTCAAAAGGTAATGTAGTAATGTCTTCTTGTTCTTCATTATTCATTGGTCCACTAAGATCTTGATCTGCTTATAAAAAATTATAAATAAATTTTGTAAGTTTTTTTAACATGAAGTGACTCGATAAACTATGTGGGTGATAAATTTAATATGACTTAGGTTCATAAATTATACTTTGATTATATTAATAAATATATTATTATATGATGATAATGAAGCTACTTGAACTACTTGTTTGTGTATCAATATATGCATTTGTACATAGGCAAAATAAACTTTGGTAAATATATAACTTTTATTGTTCTCACAATATAACGTACTGAATTATAAGGAATAGTTCTTTGAAGTAATACCTTGTATATTGTGAGAGCAAGGTATCGAAAAAGAACTACCGGTACTACTTGTTTGTGACGCATCATCATTGATATCCTTTTCGACTCTTCTAGATTTTCTACTGTGATAAATAGCACGGTATTGTTCACGTTTTGTCTGTTTGTCTTCTTCAGTCATTAACTATTTTCCTTCTTTGTAGTGAATACGACGGTGCTCTAATTGTTTTTCCCTTTGTTCAGAACTTAATTCAGAACGATCTTGTTTTTTTCTTTCAGCCTTGATTTGAGCATCCAATAATGCTTCTTGATGAGCCCTCTCAATGATTCTAGGGCTTCTACGCAGTACCGGGGGTGCTTGAGTACATTGCATATCTTGACGTTGGTTTCTTTCAATAATTCTCGGACTTCTACGGGGCAATAAGGGTGGTATGCAGTTGGATTCAACTTGGTGAAGTTGAACTTTATTAATAATTTCCACCCTTTGTAAGTTGGGGACTTGGTTAGCTTCCATTGTTTGATGTTGAGTTCTCTCGTTGATTCTAGGACTTCTACGTGGTTTTAACTTAGAAAATTGATTGTCTTCCATGAGTTGATAATGAAATTCACAAAGTTTCAAATGGAATTTGTTTGACCTATAATGCTTAAAAAAAATACTCAATTTGTATTATAAGTGAACATCACCATTTAAGCCTTAAGAGCTAAGTTGCATATATTTATTAATAAAAATAAAATACCTAATATAAGTAATAATATATTGTGTTTCATAGTAATAGTTGGAACATGCTTTACAACATGTAGATGTAGTAGAAAATATGTAAAAGAATTTTTCATAGAATGTGCACTAATTGTAGTTAACAAAAATAATTATTTAACAAAAAAAATAACTTATATTATGCAGTCAGTAGATGGGACATGTTATTATGAATAGAATATAAAAATACATATCTTCCACAAACATCATCGTATGTAATGTTTGGATAAGCTAAAAGAATATGAGATATCAACAAACTAAGTTGCTTTCGCTATTCAATTTTTACCAAATTTGAATTTCCAAGAAGTACCTCTTGAGTAACAATCAAATTTGAGTGATGAAGACAAAAAAATTCTTCTGATAATATAACCTGCAGAACAAACAAATTGAAAGTAAGACAAAAATAGAAAATTGCAAGAGAACTTAAAATATAATAATGCAATAATAAGAAGAATAAGTTTTTAACAATGCAATAATAAGAAACGTAAGGTTTTAACAATGCAGTAATAATCAAGTGTAAGCAGTATCACAGAATTTTTAATCGCAACTTATGTATCATATAATTGATTGTAAAAGAAGATGCATGTTAAAAATAAGTATAGCTTTTTTGGTGAATGAAAGATATTTGGTTGCCTTATTTGTTAATGTCCAAATGTCTCTGTTAAAATGCATACAACTCCTCCCTTCTGTCTAAAACAAATTAAAGCCTTTTGGGACTAAAAGCTTTAATTTCGACAGCACTTCACTTCTTTTTCGTCTACGCATCACTTTGCATCCAAGGGGTATATTCATATTGTGTTTTCTAAAATAAATTAAAGTCTTTTGGGACTAAAGACTTTAATTTGTTTTTTTGTATTTGTTAAAATAATATATAATGGTTAATTTCAAATAAACATTACATTCATATCTGTATTTAACCAAATGCAATTTCACATGTCAAAAAATATATACATATATATTTAGATATATATAAATAACACTAACAATGAAATATATACATTTGTTCAAATTTGGATAATATATGATTATTAAAAATTGGGTTGCACATAAATTGCATTCAAAACTAAGTTTTACCTACAATTTTCATAAGCATATATAGAGAAACTTCTTAGCAATGTCGTTGACGAACAATACAGAGAATATGCTCCTCTGTGTCATGTAAAAAACCACAAAAGATGAAAATCAATCATCAGAGTACAATTTTCAGAAGCATATGTATTTAACTTGTGATCGTATATTGCCAGGATAATTTTCATAAGAATTTTTATTCTCATTTGTTTTGTGTTATCTTTCTACTTAAAAAAAAGAAAAAGAAAAGGTTCATTACATTTCTTACATTCTCTAGTACAACTATTTGCATAGTTGTTCATAGCTTTTTTATCCGCTCTCTAGTTTAAAGGGAAAGAAAAGGTAATAATTGCATTTCATTTTAGTTTGCATTTGAGTGTCATTTCTGTTTTAGTTCAATTTCATTTGCATTTCAGTTACACGGTTTAACACTTACATTTCAGTGTTTTTCTTTTACATTGCACCGTTAATCTCTATTCCCTGTTTTTTAGTTACATAGTGTATATGCACGCCCAAGTGGGCCTGCATCTAATCATAATGTGCATGCATTAATTCAACAATGTGAATTTGTAGTATGTTTCAAAGCATGTATATTTTTTTTGTAGATATAGTATACACTTATTCTTATCATAGTACCTATAAATTTCTAAGTGAGATTCACTATATGGATGGAGGCGGTTTTTATTAAAAAGTGATATATGAAGTGCAGAGTAAATATAGATGGTTCTTGTCATAATAAGAGATATATGAAGCCTCCTTGGTATTTTTCATCATCTATCAACCTAAAATTGATGAGAGGCACATATATATGCAGCAAAATAAAATGATATAACCACACTATGAAAATATACATAGGAATCAACCGGAATCAAAATACATACATGGTTATATGATCCATACGCAAGCCTATTTACTTCATAATGTTCTTTATTTGTAAAAGTTATTGACTTGGAGTAGTAAGTTAAGCATTTTTTTTCAGTGGTTCTCACATATAGTACGTTAGCAACACTCCCTAAAAAAGAGAATAAAGAAATAAATTAGGCAGCTTGATCATTTTGAGCAAGTCATCTTTGAAATAAACATTGTATATATGCTGTTAAAAAGATTACATCCGCAACTACTGAAACTGGTAAATAATGTTGTTATGTCTATATTATTTAAAATAAGTGAAACCATGCTTATATTAAATCATAAACATGACAAACTGAAGATTAGAACATTGGAAGAAAAAAAACACCAATGACATAGATCTTTGGTCCATGCTTTTGACTAAAATGTCATAAATATTCCTTTTATTAAATATTTTATGGACATATGACTCATACACTGAACATGGAAGCATCTCATATCCAAATAAAAAATAAAAATATACAGTAATCAAATAACCATTATTAATTATCATTATAGTCTATTTTGAAGCTTTCAAAGATTCTTCCTCCCAAGTCCTTGAGTAGTTAAATTGGTCCTCAGGAGTTTACCGGCCTACCGGGTTCTCCTGGGTTTTCAAAAAAGAGAGAGAGAGAGAGAGAGAGAGAGAGAGAGAGAGAGAAGGTTTTACCGCCAAAAGGAGGTAAGTTATACCTACCTGCACCCAAATTGAAGGACATCCCTATATGTTCATACTTCCTGTACACTGACATCCACTAATACCATATCCAACATGCACACACTAATACCTGTACCAATAGCCACATAGTGCCTGACTGGATCATCAAACACCACATCTCTCTTATTTAAATCATCAACAATAACCAAACCCATCTTAACCTTATTCAAAAATTCAGGACCCATCAAATTTATCACAGCATCTCTCAACAACTTACTCATGTGCACAATATTATCCAAGAATGAGTAGACATTAATAATCAAACTACAAGGCTTTTGCATATCAACATATATATAGGACCAAAGCCATAATGCACATTATCTTTTACCAGGCAATCACTACCATCATCAACATATATAGCACCAAAACCTTACCCTAATAATTTGTTGTCCAACCTGCACATAGTATTTTCGCATTAATTAATCAACACCTTTTATTGTTACTGTGCATCATATACCTAGGGTCCAACACATGGTTCTCATTTCCCCACCGACGCATAACATGTGAAACAGTGGCCTCCCTCATAAATCACTGATTTTAATCTATTCAGGATCCCCTCCATGTGACCCTCTTCACATTTGTTCGTCTCCTGCTTTTTATCCTTTCTTTTAATATCTTTCTACCTCTGCCTTTTATGCCTAGACATTTAATATTTCTTGTTTCCATTTACCTAAAAAAGTACCTTGCAATTGTGTATTTAAGGGAAACAATCCATCTCCCCATCTTATATTATACTTTTAATCATCCTTTTTTTCAGTTAGTTAATGTAAGTGGATTTTTTTTTTGTTTTGAGTGCGTTCAAAGCAATAATAATTGTATTTCACTGAAAGCTTTTACAGCAAGTAAAAGGACTTTTGGATGATGGCTTTAAAGTTCAATTTCTCCTAGAATATTGCGAAACTTATTATATTCTAAAAGGACTCTAACATAATAATCAAACATCCCTACCCACCTCGTTACCAACATCACTACCATCAAAATCCTCGATAAAACTGTCAATAGGTGTATTGCAATCATAGACATGATACCTTGAATTATAATCGTGCACCAGAGACTCAGATGAGTAAGGAGCGGCAGCAGAAATCATAACACTGATTATATGCAAGTTGCGAGGAAACAACCTCTGTGAACCCACTCATCTCAGATCTGTTAGCCACCAAACAACACCCGAGACAACTCCATCGGTTACAAATCCTTGTATAATAGTATGTAAACAAATGTAGCGATAATATATAAAAATGGTGCAGTCATAAGTCATAACCAAAAGGGAAAAAGAGGCATTCAAGAGTGGACAATTTTTGAAGAAAAATGCATCAGATTAAAAAAAATGAAATATTAATGCAAACAGTTATTGAGATAGTTGAGAATAATCAAAAAAGGTCACGTCATATAAATACAAAACTTAGCTTCCAACTCTTTGTCGCCGCCATAAATTTAGTTTAATTTTATTTCTGCCATTATTATTTTTTGTCTTTTACTTTAAACACATTGAACTCGGTTTAACTGCTCTACTTACTGCAAAATCAAGGCTATTTACTCTTGCCTTTAAAGCAGCAGTAATACATAAAACTCTTAGCCAATAAAGCAGTTAGTACTAAATGCTAACCATGACAAAATGACGCCAAGCACATGGTAGGATGGGGTGAAAAGCTCAATTTCAAAGGGAAAAATATCCCATTATTGACGTGCTCAACTAAAAACAAAGCCGACAGTAAACAAAGAACATATTTATACATCGTGGTTTTCTATATCCATGCCAAGTGACTACAAAAACCAACTGTGAATACCATGGTCGATTCACATCTCAAATAGAAAGTGGGTACAACATGAATAAAAATGTAAAATATCATATTGGGTTCGGGTTGGAAAACATGCAATATAAGGTGTTAATAATTTCATCTTCAGGTATTATTTTCAATCATATTAACTGAGTAACAATGTACAATATAAGACAATATAAAGTTCTGAAAAAAGTCCCTTACTCTTGCATTACAATTTACCTAATTGTACCAAACACCAAAGTGACATAATCTTGCATTACAATATATATGCATTTTTTTCTTTTGAATCTTCACCCACATCACTGTCCAAAAGAAAGAAGTTTGAAAAAATAACAAAAATTGATCACTCACATTACTGAAAATGGATATTTTTACATAGAGCCTGCATAAGCATGATTTTTCGAGACATACAGGCTTCGATGATTCCTATTAAAATAAATTTTTTTACTAAATTTTTGAAGGTTTTTAACCCTAAATCAAATCCAAATCCAAACGTATATAAATCTAAGGATGGTACTTAACAAAATAAAAGGGGAAAAGGAGCATTATAATTTATTTGTCAAACATAATTTTCGCTTGGTTTTTATTTTACGGATCATGTGAGAAAGGTATTATATGGCTGAGCAGTCAAGGCTGTTAACAGTATAACAAATACACTTGTTGTAAGTATGAATCTGAATAATGTACACATGAGAATGCAAAAAGCCTGATAAGCAATCAAATCTTAATGATTATAATATCTAAAATTTATGTAAGCTGTAATTCCCTATTTTACTTAGCTTTAAGTAACTTTAATTGTTTACTGACAATAATATTTGATAAGTTTATCAGCTGATATAAACTCAAATTGACTTAACCTTTGATACATACATGCAGGTAAAAACAGACGCAGAGAATTTCAAGTAGAAAGGTACACCAAAAGCCACAAAGGATAAAGAATCTCTTGCGTGCATTTTTTCACAACACACACGGGCAACCACAGCCCTAGTCACGCACACTCAAATGCAAAGACACACTGTGAATTGGTGAAGCAAGGAAGGTTCAATGCAAAAATAAGCAAAGGAATTTGCAGTGGAGAGTAAAGTACCTGGGAGCGAAGTCTATTGGATTTCGAATCAGAGGTGATTCAGGAGTAGTTGTTAATCATCAGTGCTGTCACAGTCATGAATATTGATTGCGTGGATGAATCGTCAGGCGGCGGTCGGTCTCAGTGGAAATCGATTTAAATGATGAATCGTCAAGCGTCGCTGCTAGCGCACCAAACAGAAATCGATTTAACAAAGGAATCGTTAAGTAACAAAGATGGAAGTCCTAACTGATCTAGTTTATGAAAGCGAATTGATAATTACCTGCGATTGTAGAGTAATGGATGTCACCCAGTGGAAATCGATTTAGATGATGAATCATCGCCGTTGCACTCACTGGAAATCGTCATCGGTGGTAAATATGGGAGGAAATTATTTTTTTAAATGGGGAGAGCAGAAGGAAAAATAGGGTTATGCGGTGGCTGGATATGAAAGAGGGAGAGGAAGAACGCGAAGATGGGATACGGTTTTCGGATCTGGAAGAGGGAAGGGAAGAACGCGAAGATGAGATACTGTTTTCGGAGCTGGAAGAGGGAGGTGAAGAACGCGAAGATGAGATACGGTTTTCAAAAAGCAGGAAAAGGGTATATTTGGAAGTTCAAAAAGACACCGAGTAAACGTAGCAAATGAATTTCCTTTATTAGTAGTAAAGATTTTATGGACATATGACTCAAACACTGAACATGGAAGCATCTCATATCCAAATAAAAAATAAAAATATACAGTAATCAAATAACCATTATTAATTATCATTATAGTCTATTTTGAAGCTTTCAAAGATTCTTCCTCCTAAGTCCTTGAGTAGTTAAATTGGTCCTCAGGAGTTTAACGGCCTGCCGGGTTCTCCTGGGTTTTCAAAAAGAGAGAGAGAGAGAGAGAGAGAGAGAGAGAGAGAGAGAGAGAAGGTTTTACCGCCAAAAGGAGGTAAGTTATACCTACCTGCACCCAAACTGAAGGACATCCTATATGTTCATACTACCTGTACACTGACATCCACTAATACCATATCCAACATGCACACACTAATACCTGTACCAATAGCCACATAATGCCTGACTGGATCATCAAACACCACATCTTTCTTCTTTAAATCATCAACAATAACCAAACCCGTCTTAACCTTATTCAAAAATTCAGTACCCATCAAATTTATCACAGCATCTCTCAACAACTTACTCATGTGCACAATATTATCCAAGAATGAGTAGACATTAATAATCAAACTATAAGGCTTTTGCATATCAACATATATATATCACCAAACCCATAATGCACATTATCTTTTACCAGGCAATCACTTCCATCATCAACATATATAGCACCAAAACCTTACCCTAATAACTTGTTGTCCAACCTGCACATAGTATTTTCGCATTAATTAATCAGCACCTTTTATTGTTACCGTGCATCATATACCTAGGGTCCAACACATGGTTCTCATTTCCCCACCGACACATAACATGTGAAACAGTGGCCTCCCTCATAAATCACTGATTTTAATCTATTCAGGATCCCTTCCATGTGACCCTCTTCACATTTGTTCGTCTCCTGCTTTTTATCCTTTCTTTTAATATCTTTCTACCTCTGCCTTTTATGCCTGGACATTTAATATTTCTGGTTTCCATTTACCTAAAAAAGTACCTTGCAATTGTGTATTTAAGGGAAACAATCCATCTCCCCGTCTTATATTATACTTTTAATCATCCTTTTTTTCATTTAGTTAATGTAAGTGGACTTTTTTTTGTTTTGAGTGCGTTCAAAGCAATAATAATTGTATTTCACTGAAAGCTTTTGCAGCAAGTAAAAGGACTTTTGGATGATGGCTTTAAAGTTCAATTTCTCCTAGAAGATTGTGAAACTTATAATATTCTAAAAGGACTCTAACATAATAATCAAACATCCCTACCCACCTCGTTACCAACATCACTACCATCAAAAGCCTCGATAAAACTGTCAATAGGTGTATTGCAATCATAGACATGATACCTTGAATTATAATCGTGCACCAGAGACTCAAATGAGTAAGGAGCGGCAGCAGAAATCATAACACTGATTATCTGCAAGTTGCAAGGAAACAACCTCTGTGAACCCACTCATCTCAGATCTGTTAGCCACCAAACAACACCCGAGACCCCTCCATCAGTTACAAATCCTTGTATAATAGTATGTAAACAGATGTAGCGATAATATATAAAAATGGTGCAGTCATAAGTCATAACCAAAAGGGAAAAAGAGGCATTCAAGAGTGGACTATTTTTTAAGAAAAATGCATCAGATTAAAAAAAATGAAATATTAATGCAAACAGTTATTGAGATAGTTGAGAATAATCAAAAAAGGCCACGTCATATAAATACAAAACTTAGCTTCCAACTCTTTGTCGCCGCCATAAATTTAGTTTAATTTTATTTCTGCCATTATTATGTTTTGGCTTTTAATTTAAACACATTGAAATCGGTTTAGCTGCTCTACTTACTGCAAAATCAAGGCTATTTACTCTTGCCTTTAAAGCAGCAGTAATACATAAAACTCTTAGCCAATAAAGCAGTTAGTACTAAATGTTAACCATGATAAAATGACGCCAAGCACATGGTAGGATGGGTTGAAAAGCTCAATTTCAAAGGGAAAAATATCCCATTATTGCTGTGCTCAACTAAAAACAAAGCCGACAGTAAACAAAGAACATATTTATCGTGGTTTTCTAAATCCATGCCAAGTGACTCAAAAAATCAACTGTGAATACCATGGTCGATTCACATTTCAAATAGAAAGTGGGTACAACATGAATAAAAATGTAAAATATCATATTGGGTTCGGGTTGGAAAACATGCAATATAAGGTGTTAATAATTTCATCTTCAGGTATTATTTTCAATCATATTAACTGAGTAACAATGTACAATATAAGACAATATAAATTTCTGAAAAAAGTCCCTTACTCTTGCATTACAATTTACCTAATTGTACCAAACACCAAAGTGACATAATCTTGCATTACAATATATATGCATTTTTTTCTTTTGAATCTTCACCCACGTCACTGTCCAAAAGAAAAAAGTTTGCAAAAATAACAAAAAATGATCACTCACGTTACTGAAAATGGATATTGTTACATAGAGCCTGCATAAGCATGATTTTTCGAGACATACAGGCTTCGGTGATTCCTATTAAAATAAATTTTTTTACTAAATTTTTGAAGGTTTTCAACCCTAAATCAAATCCAAATCCGAACGTATATAAATTTAAGGATGGTACTTAACAAAATAAAGGGGGAAAAGGAGCAGTATAATTTATTAGTCAAACATAATTTTCGCTTGGTCTTTATTTTACGGATCATGTGAGAAAGGTATTATATGGCTGAGCAGTCAAGGCTGTTAACAGTATAACAGATACACTTGTTGTAAGTATGAATCTGAATAATGTACACATGAGAATGCAAACAGCCTGATAAGCAGTCAAATCTTAATGATTATAATATATAAAATTTATGTAAGCTGTAATTCCCTATTTTACTTTGCTTTAAGTAACTTTAATTGTTTACTGACAATAATATTTGATAAGTTTATCAGCTAATATAAACTCAAATTGACTTAACCTTTGATACATACATGCAGGTAAAAACTTACGCAGAGAATTTCAAGTAGAAAGGTACACCAAAAGCCACAAAGCATAAAGAATCTCTTGCGTGCATTTTTTCACAACACACACGGGCAACCACAGCCCTAGTCACGCACACTCAAATGCAAAGACACACTGTGAATTGGTGAAGCAAGGAAAGTTCAATGTAGAAATAAGCAAAGGAATTTGCAGTGGAGAGTAAAGTACCTGGGAGCGAAGTCTATTGGATTTCGAATCAGAGGTGATTCAGGAGTAGCTGTTAATCATCAGTGCTGTCGCAGTCATGAATATTGATTGCGTGGATGAATCGTCAGGCGGTGGTGTTGTCGGTCTCAGTGGAAATCGATTTAAATGATGAATCGTCAGGCGTCGCTGCTATCGCACCAAACGGAAATCGATTTAACAAATGAATCGTTAAGTAACAAAGATGGATGTCCTAACTGATCTAGTTTATGAAAGCGAATTGATAATTACCTGCGATTGTAGCGTAATGGATGTCACTCAGTGGAAATCGATTTAGACGATGAATCATCGCCGTTGCACTCACTGGAAATCGTCATCGGTGGTAAATATGGGAGGAAATTATTTTTTTAAATGGGGAGAGCAGAAGGAAAAATAGGGTTATGCGGTGGCTGGATATGAAAGAGGGAGAGGAAGAACGCGAAGATGGGATACGGTTTTCGGATCTGGAAGAGGGAAGGGAAGAACGCGAAGATGAGATACTGTTTTCGGAGCTGGAAGAGGGAGGTGAAGAACGCGAAGATGAGATACGGTTTTCGAAAAGCAGGAAAAGGGTATATTTGGAAGTTCAAAAAGACACCGAGTAAACGTAGCAAATGAATTTCCTTTATTAGTAGTAAAGATTTTATGGACATATGACTCATACACTGAACATGGAAGCATCTCATATCCAAATAAAAAATAAAAATATACAGTAATCAAATAACCATAATTAATTATCATTATAGTCTATTTTGAAGCTTTCAAAGATTCTTCCTCCCAAGTCCTTGAGTAGTTAAATTGGTCCTCCGGAGTTTACCGGCCTGCCGGGTTCTCCTGGGTTTTCAAAAAAAAAAAAAAGAGAGAGAGAAGGTTTTACCGCAAAAAGGAGGTAAGTTATACCTACCTGCACCCAAACTGAAGGACATCCCTATATGTTCATACTACTTGTACACTAACATCCACTAATACCATATCCAACATGCACACACTAATACCTGTACCAATAGCCACATAGTGCCTGATTGGATCATCAAACACCACATCTCTGTTCTTTAAATCATCAACAATAACCAAACCCATCTTAACCTTATTCAAAAATTCAGTACCCATCAAATTTATCATAGCATCTCTCAACAACTTACTCATGTGCACAATATTATCCAAGAATGAGTAGACATTAATAATCAAACTATAAGGCTTTTGCATATCAACATATATATAGCACCAAAGGCATAATGCACATTATCTTTTACCAGGCAATCACTACCATCATCAACATATATAGCACCAAAACCTTACCCTAATAACTTGTTGTCCAACCTGCACATAGTATTTTCGCATTAATTAATCAGCACCTTTTATTATTACTGTGCATCATATACCTAGGGTTCAACACATGGTTCTCCTTTCCCCACCGACAAATAACATGTGAAACAGTGGCCTCCCTCATAAATCACTGATTTTAATCTATTCAGGATCCCCTCCATGTGACCCTCTTCATATTTGTTCGTCTCCTGCTTTTTATCCTTTCTTTTAATATCTTTCTACCTCTGCCTTTTATGCCTGGACATTTAATATTTCTTGTTTCCATTTACCTAAAAAAGTACCTTGCAATTGTGTATTTAAGGGAAACAATCCATCTCCTCGTCTTATATTATACTTTTAATCATCCTTTTTTTCATTTAGTTAATGTAAGTGGACTTTTTTTTGTTTTGAGTGCGTTCAAAGCAATAATAATTGTATTTCACTGAAAGCTTTTACAGCAAGTAAAAGGACTTTTGGATGATGGATTTAAAGTTCAATTTCTCCTAGAAGATTGCGAAACTTATTATATTCTAAAAGGACTCTAACATAATAATCAAATATCTCTACCCACCTCGTTACCAACATCACTACCATCAAAAGCCTCGATAAAACTGTCAATAGGTGTATTGCAATCATAGACATGATACCTTGAATTATAATCGTGCACCAGAGACTCAGATGAGTAAGGAGCGGCAGCAGAAATCATAACACTGATTATCTGCAAGTTACAAGGAAACAACCTCTGTGAACCCACTCATCTCATATCTGTTAGCCACCAAACAACACCCGAGACCCCTCCATCAGTTACAAATCCTTGTATAATAGTATGTAAACAAATGTAGCGATAATATATAAAAATGGTGCAGTCATAAGTCATAACCTAAAGGGAAAAAGAGGCATTCAAGAGTGGACAATTTTTGAAGAAAAATGCATCAGATTAAAAAAAATGAAATATTAATGCAAACAGTTATTGAGATAGTTGAGAATAATAGAAAAAGGTCACGTCATATAAATACAAAACTTAGCTTCCAACTCTTTGTCGCCGCCATAAATTTAGTTTAATTTTATTTCTGCCATTATTATTTTTTGGCTTTTACTTTAAACACATTGAACTCGGTTTAACTGCTCTACTTACTGCAAAATCTAGGTTATTTACTCTTGCCTTTAAAGCAGCAGTAATACATAAAACTCTTAGCCAATAATGCAATTAGCACTAAATGTTAACCATGATAAAATGACGCCAAGCACATGGTAGGATGGGTTGAAAAGCTTAATTTCAAAGGAAAAAATATCCCATTATTGCCGTGCTCAACTAAAAACAAAGCCGACAGTAAACAAAGAACATATTTATACATTGTGGTTTTCTGTATCATGCCAAGTGACTCAAAAAATCAACTGTGAATACCATGGTCGATTCACATCTCAAATAGAAAGTGGGTACAACATGAATAAAAATGTAAAATATCATATTGGGTTCGGGTTGGAAAACATGCAATATAAGGTGTTAATAATTTCATTTTCAGGTATTATTTCCAATCATATTAACTGAGTAACAATGTACAATATAAGACAATATAAAGTTCTGAAAAAAGTCCCTTACTCTTGAATCACAATTTACCTAACTGTACCAAACACCAAAGTGACATAATCTTGCATTAAAATATATATGCATTTGTTTCTTTTGAATCTTCACCCACATCACTTTCCAAAAGAAAGAAGTTTGAAAACATAACAAAAATTGATCACTCATGTTACTGAAAATGGATATTGTTACATAGAGCCTGCATAAGCATGATTTTTCGAGACATACAGGCTTCGGTGATTCCTATTAAAATAAATTTTTTTACTAAATTTTTGAAGGTTTTCAACCCTAAATCAAATCCAAATCCAAACGTATATAAATCTAAGGATGGTACTTAACAAAATAAAGGGGGAAAAGGAGCATTATAATTTATTAGTCAAACATAATTTTCACTTGGTCTTTATTTTACGGATAATGTGAGAAAGGTATTATATGGCTGAGCAGTCAAGGCTGTTAACAGTATAACAAATACACGTGTTGTAAGCATGAATCTGAATAATGTACACATGAGAATGCAAAAAGCCTGATAAGCAATCAAATCTTAATGATTATAATATCTAAAATTTATGTAACCTGTAATTCCCTGTTTTACTTTGCTTTAAGTAACTTTAATTGTTTACTGACAATAATATTTGATAAGTTTATCAACTGATATAAACTCAAATTGACTTAACCTTTGATACATACATGCAGGTAAAAACAGACGCAGAGAAATTCAAGTAGAAAGGTACACCAAAAGCCACAAAGCATAAAGAATCTCTTGCGTGCATTTTTTCATAACACACACAGGCAACCACAGCCCTAGTCACGCACACTCAAATGCAAAGACACACTGTGAATTGGTGAAGCAAGGAAGGTCCAATGCAGAAATAAGCAAAGGAATTTGCAGTGGAGAGTAAAGTACCTGGGAGTGAAGTCTGTTGGATTTCGAATCAGAGGTGATTCAGGAGTAGCTGTTAATCATCAGTGCTGTCGCAGTCATGAATATTGATTGCGTGGATGAATCGTCAGGCGGCGGTGTTGTTAGTCTCAGTGGAAATCGATTTAAATGATGAATCGTCAGGCGACGCTGCTATCACACTAAACGGAAATCGATTTAACAAATGAATCGTTAAGTAAAAAAGATGGAAGTCCTAACTGATCTAGCTTATGAAAGCGAATTGATAATTACCTGCGATTGTAGCGTAACGGATGTCACTCAGTGGAAATCGATTTAGATGATGAATGATCGCTGTTGCACTCACTGGAAATCGTCATCGGTGGTAAATATGGTAGGAAATTATTTTTTTATATGGGGAGAGCAGAAGGAAAAGTAGGGTTATGCGGTGGCTGGATCTGAAAGAGGGAGAGGAAGAACGCGAAGATGAGATACGGTTTTCGGAGCTGGATGAAGGAGGTGAAGAACGCGAAGATGAGATACGGTTTTCGAAAAGCAGGAAAAGGGTATATTTGGAAGTTCAAAAAGACACCGAGTAAACGTAGCAAATGAATTTCCTTTATTAGTAGTAAAGATTTTATGGACATATGACTCATACATTGAACATGGAAGCATCTCATATCCAAATAAAAAATAAAAATATACAGTAATCAAATAACCATTATTAATTATCATTATAGTCTATTTTGAAGCTTTCAAAGATTCTTCCTCCCAAGTCCTTGAGTAGTTAAATTGGTCCTTAGGAGTTTACCGGCCTGCCGGGTTCTCCTGGGTTCTCAAAAAAAAAAGAGAGAGAGAGAAGGTTTTACCGCCAAAAGGAGGTAAGTTATACCTACCTGCACCCAAACTGAAGGACATCCTTATATGTTCATACTACCTGTACACTGACATCCACTAATACCATATCCAACATGCACACACTAATACCTGTATCAATAGCCACATAGTGCCTGACTGGATCATCAAACACCACATCTCTCTTCTCTAAATCAGCAACAATAACCAAACCCATCTTAACCTTATTCAAAAATTCAGTACCCATCAAATTTATCACAGCATCTCTCAACAACTTACTCATGTGCACAATATTATCCAAGAATGAGTAGACATTAATAATCAAACTATAAGGCTTTTGCACATCAACATATATATAGCACTAAAGCCATAATGCACATTATCTTTTACTAGGCAATCACTACCATCATCAACATATATAGCACCAAAACCTTACCCTAATAACTTGTTGTCCAACCTGCACATAGTATTTTCGCATTAATTAATCAACACCTTTTATTGTTACTGTGCATCATATACCTAGGGTCCAACACATGGTTCTCATTTCCCCACCGACACATAACATGTGAAACAGTGGCCTCCCTCATAAATCACTGATTTTAATCTATTCAGGATCCCCTCCATGTGACCCTCTTCACATTTGTTCGTCTCCTGCTTTTTATCCTTTCTTTTAATATCTTTCTACCTCTGCCTTTTATGCCTGGACATTTAATATTTCTTTTTTCCATTTACCTAAAAAAGTACCTTGCAATTGTGTATTTAAGATAAACAATCCATCTCCCCGTCTTATATTATACTTTTAATCATCCTTTTTTTAGTTAGTTAATATAAGTGGACTTTTTTTTGTTTTGAGTGCGTTCAAAGCAATAATAATTGTATTTCACTGAAAGCTTTTACAGCAAGTAAAAGGACTTTTGGATGATGGCTTTAAAGTTCAATTTCTCCTAGAAGATTGCGAAACTTATTATATTCTAAAATGACTCTAACATAATAATCAAACATACCTACCCACCTCGTTACCAACATCACTACCATCAAAAGCCTCGATAAAACTGTCAATAGGTGTATTGCAATCATAGACATGATACCTTGAATTATAATCGTGCACCAGAGACTCAGATGAGTAAGGAGCGGCAACAGAAATCATAACACTGATTATCTGTAAGTTGCAAGGAAACAACCTCTGTGAACCCACTCATCTCAGATCTGTTAGCCACCAAACAACACCCGAGACCCCTCCATCAGTTACAAATCCTTGTATAATAGTATGTAAACAAATGTAGCGATAATATATAAAAATGGTGCAGTCATAAGTCATAACCAAAAGGGAAAAAGAGGCATTCAAGAGTGGACTATTTTTGAAGAAAAATGCATCAGATTAAAAAAAATGAAATAATAATGCAAACAGTTATTGAGATAGTTGAGAATAATCAAAAAAGGTCACGTCATATAAATACAAAACTTAGCTTCCAACTCTTTGTCGCCGCCATAAATTTAGTTTAATTTTATTTCCGCCATTATTATTTTTTGGCTTTTACTTTAAACACATTGAACTTGGTTTAACTGCTCTACTTACTGCAAAATCAAGGCTATTTACTCTTGCCTTTAAAGCAGCAGTAATACATAAAACTCTTAGCCAATAAAGCAGTTAGTACTAAATGTTAACCATGATAAAATGACGCCAAGCACATGGTAGGATGGGTTGAAAAGCTCAATTTCAAAGGGAAAAATATCCCATTATTGCCGTGCTCAACTAAAAAAAAAGCCGACAGTAAACAAAGAACATATTTATACATCGTGGTTTTCTATATCCATGCCAAGTGACTCAAAAAATCAACTGTGAATACCATGGTCGATTCACATCACAAATAGAAAGTGGGTACAACATGAATAAGAATGTAAAATATCATATTGGGTTCGGGTTGGAAAACATGCAATATAAGTTGTTAATAATTTCATTTTCAGGTATTATTTTCAATCATATTAACTGAGTAACAATGTACAATAAAAGACAATATAAAGTTCTGAAAAATGTCCCTTACTCTTGCATTACAATTTACCTAATTGTACCCAACACCAAAGTGACATAATCTTGCATTACAATATATATGCATTTTTTTCTTTTGAATCTTCACCTACATCGCTGTCCAAAAGAAAGAAGTTTGAAAAAATAACAAAAATTGATCACTCACGTTGCTGAAAATGGATACTGTTACATAGAGCCTGCATAAGCATGATTTTTCGAGACATACAGGCTTCGGTGATTCCTATTAAAATAATTTTTTTTACTAAATTTTTGAAGGTTTTCAACCCTAAATCAAATCCAAATCCAAACGTATATAAATCTAAGGATGGTACTTAAAAAAATAAAGGGGGAAAAGGAGCATTATAATTTATTAGTCAAACATAATTTTCACTTGGTCTTTATTTTACGGATCATGTGAGAAAGGTATTATATGGCTAAGCAGTCAAGGCTGTTAACAGTATAACAGATGCACTTGTTGTAAGTATGAATCTGAATAATGTACACATGAGAATGCAAAAAGCCTGATAAGCAATCAAATCTTAATGATTATAATATCTAAAATTTATATAAGCTGTAATTCCCTATTTTACTTTGCTTTAAGTAACTTTAATTGTTTACTGACAATAATATTTGATAAGTTTATCAGCTGATATACACTCAAATTGACTTAACCTTTGATACATACATGCAAGTAAAAACAGACGCAGAGAATTTCAAGTAGAAAGGTACACCAAAAGCCACAAAGCATAAAGAATCTCTTGCGTGCATTTTTTCACAACACACACGGGCAACCACAACCCTACTCACGCACACTCGAATGCAAAGACACACTGTGAATTGGTAAAGCAAGGAAGGTTTAATGCAGAAATAAGCAAAGGAATTTGCAGTGGAGAGTAAAGTACCTAGGAGCGAAGTCTATTGGATTTCGAATCAGAGGTGATTTAGGAGTAGCTGTTAATCATCAGTGTTGTCGCAGTCATGAATATTGATTGCGTGGATGAATCGTCAGGCGGCGATGTTGTCGGTCTCAGTGGAAATCGATTTAAATGATGAATCGTCAGGCGTCGCTGCTATCGCAACAAACGGAAATCGATTTAACAAATGAATCGTTAAGTAACAAAGATGGAAGTCCTAACTGATCTAGTTTATGAAAGCGAATTGATAATTACCTACGGTTGTAGCGTAATGGATGTCACTCAGTGGAAATCGATTTAGACGATGAATCATCGCTGTTGCACTCACTGGAAATCGTCATCGGTGGTAAATATGGGAGGAAATTATTTTTTTAAACGGGGAGAGCAGAAGGAAAAGTAGGGTTATGCGATGGTTGGATCTGAAAGAGGGAGAGGAAGAACGCGAAGATGAGATACGGTTTTCGGATCTGGAAGAGGGAGGGAAGAACGCGAAGATGAGATACGGTTTTCGGAGCTGGAAGAGGGAGGTGAAGAACGTGAAGATGAGATACGGTTTTCGAAAAGCAGGAAAAGGGTATATTTGAAAGTTGACACCGAGTAAACGTAGCAAATGAATTTCCTTTATTAGTAGTAAAGATTTTATGGACATATGACTCATACACTGAACATGGAAGCATCTCATATCCAAATAAAAAATAAAAATACACAGTAATCAAATAACCATTATTAATTATCATTATAGTCTATTTTGAAGCTTTCAAAGATTCTTCCTCCCAAGTCCTTGAGTAGTTAAATTGGTCCTCAGGAGTTTACCGACCTGCCGGGTTCTCCTGGGTTTTCAACAAAAAAAAGAGAGAGAGAGAGAGAGAGAGAAGGTTTTACCGCCAAAAGGAGGTAAGTTATACCTACCTGCACCCAAACTGAAGGACATCCCTATATGTTCATACTACCTGTACACTGACATCCACTAATACCATATCCAACATGCACACACTAATACCTGTACCAATAGCCACATAGTGCCTGACTGGATCATCAAACAACGCATCTCTCTTCTTTAAATCATCAACAATAACCAAATCCATCTTAACCTTATTCAAAAATTCAGTACCCATCAAATTTATCACAGCATCTCTCAACAACTTACTCATGTGCACAATATTATCCAAGAATGAGTAGACATTAATAATCAAACTATAAGGCTTTTGCATATCAACATATATATAGCACCAAAGGCATAATGCACATTATCTTTTACCAGGCAATCACTATCATCATCAACATATATAGCACCAAAACCTTACCCTAATAACTTGTTGTCCAACCTGCACATAGTATTTTCGCATTAATTAATCAGCACCTTTTATTGTTACTGTGCATCATATACCTAGGGTCCAACACATGGTTCTCCTTTCCCCACCGACACATAACATGTGAAACAGTGGCCTCCCTCATAAATCACTGATTTTAATCTATTCAGGATCCCCTCCATGTGACCCTCTTCACATTTGTTCGTCTCCTGCTTTTTATCCTTTCTTTTAATATCTTTCTACCTCTGCCTTTTATGCCTGGACATTTAATATTTCTTGTTTCCATTTACCTAAAAAAGTACCTTGCAATTGTGTATTTAAGGGAACCAATCCATCTCCCCGTCTTATATTATACTTTTAATCATCCTTTTTTTCAGTTAGTTAATGTAAGTGGACTTTTTTTTGTTTTGAGTGCGTTCAAAGCAGTAATAATTGTATTTCACTGAAAGCTTTTACAGCAAGTAAAAGGACTTTTGGATGATGGCTTTAAAGTTCAATTTCTCCTAGAAGATTACGAAACTTATTATATTCTAAAAGGACTCTAACATAATAATCAAACATCCCTACCCACCTCGTTACCAACATCACCACCATCAAAAGCCTCGATAAAACTATCAATAGGTGTATTGCAATCATAGACATGATACCTTGAATTATAATCGTGCACCAGAGACTCAGATGAGTGAGGAACGACAGCATAAATCATAACACGGATTATCTGCAAGTTGCAAGGAAAGAACCTCTGTGAACCCACTCATCTCAGATCTGTTCGCCACCAAACAACACCCGAGACCCCTCCATCAGTTACAAATCCTTGTATAATAGTATGTAAACAAATGTAGCGATAATATATAAAAATGGTGCAGTCATAAGTCATAACCAAAAGGGAAAAAGAGGCATTCAAGAGTGGACTATTTTTGAAGAAAAATGCATCAGATTAAAAAAAATGGAATATTAATGCAAACAGTTATTGAGATAGTTGAGAATAATCAAAAAAGGTCACGTCATATAAATACAAAACTTAGCTTCCAACTCTTTGTCGCCGCCATAAATTTAGTTTAATTTTATTTCTGCCATTATTATTTTTTGGCTTTTACTTTAAACACATTGAACTCGGTTTAACTGCTCTACTTACTGCAAAATCAAGGTTATTTACTCTTGCCTTTAAAGCAGCAGCAATACATAAAACTCTTAGCCAATAAAGCAGTTAGTACTAAATGTTAACCATGATAAAATGACGCCAAGCACATGGTAGGATGGGTTGAAAAGCTCAATTTCAAAGGGAAAAATATCCCATTATTGCCGTGCTCAACTAAAAACAAAGCTAACAGTAAACAAAGAACATATTTATACATCGTGATTTTCTATATCCATGCCAAGTGACTCAAAAAATCAACTGTGAATACCATGGTCGATTCACATCTTAAATAGAAAGTGGGTACAACATGAATAAAAATGTAAAATATCATATTGGGTTCGGGTTGGAAAACATGCAATATAAGGTGTTAATAATTTCATTTTCACGTATTATTTTCAATCATATTAACTGAGTAACAATGTACAATAGAAGACAATGTAAAGTTCTGAAAAATGTCCTGCATTACAATTTACCTAATTGTACCAAACACCAAAGTGACATCTATTTGCAATATAAAGGAATTTGCAGTGGAGAGTAAAGTACCTAGGAGTGAAATCTATTGGATTTCAAATCAGAGGTGATTCAGGAGTAGCTGTTAATCATCAGTGCTGTCGCAGTCATGAATATTGATTGCGTGGATGAATCGTCAAGCGGCGGTGTTGTCGGTCTCAGTGGAAATCGATTTAAATGATGAATCGTCAGGCGTCGCTGCTATCGCACCAAACGAAAATCAATTTAACAAATGAATCGTTAAGTAACAAAGATGGAAGTCCTAACTGATCTAGTTTATGAAAGCGAATTGATAATTACCTGTGATTGTAGTGTAATGGATGTCACTCAGTGGAAATCGATTTAGACGATGTATCATCGTTGTTGCACTCACTGGAAATCGTCATCGGTGGTAAATATGGGAGGAAATTATTTTTTTAAATGGGGAGAGCAGAAGGAAAAGTAGGGTTATGCGGTGGCTAGATCTGAAAGAGGGAGAGGAAGAACGCGAAGATGAGATATGGTTTTCGGATCTGGAAGAGGGAGGGGAAGAACGCGAAGATGAGATACGGTTTTCGGAGTTGGAAGGGGGAGGTGAAGAACGCGAAGATGAGATACGGTTTTCGAAAAGTAGGAAAAGGGTATATTTGGAAGTTCAAAAAGACACCGAGTAAACGTAGCAAATGAATTTCCTTTATTAGTAGTAAAGATAATTACAAAACTGTTATCGTTCGTAAGTATACAGTCGTCCCGAACTTACATGCGCTATCATAGGCCAACAACCAATAATAACGTTAAAAAAATGTAAATTATGTTAGTTGGCTAGTGTACTAAAACAGATTGCACACTACAATAAACTCGTTGCACAAGTTTATTATTTGGATTCCACTACGTTGGAATTCTGTATTAGATAAGTGTAACAATAAGTTGCGTTGTAAATAAATTACAACAACAACGTTATACTATTGTAAGAAATAGTACAACTTATAAACGGGAAAGATTACAGTGAATCTAACCAGTATATAAAGGAAATTCCGTCTGAGGCTTGTCGTAACTATTTCCTTAAGAATTTTATTTCAAAACTCTCCCAAGATACAACAGACGTAATCTGCACGAGATTGTAATGAGTATGTCAACTCTGTGATATATATGGAATATTGAGCAGTAGAGCAAAGAAGCAAAAGAAATTAGATTGGAATCGGATGAGAATGTGATCAGTATTCTCTCCTATTTATAATTTCGTCCGCATCCCTTCAAACAGCCGCGTCCGTTTGACGGGTCGCACCCGTTGCCTTTTAGTCGCTGCTGTTCGTTAACGGGTCGCGCCCGCCTGCTACTGTTTCGCACCCGCTCGTACCGCTTGGTACTGTTTCGCATGTACCGCTTCAGTCGGGTCGCACCCGCTCGCGTTTGGCCGTACCTATTTGCTTCTAACGGGTCGCACCCGCTACTGTTCGCGCCTATTCAACCCGCGTCCGCTTATGAACAGTCGTGTCCATTCGTATAGCCTGAAACTGTTAAAAGCCCGGTCTAGTTTGCAGTAAAAATACGAGTATCATATTAGACCCAAACCTAAACCCGACCCGGACCGGCCCGGTTCGGTTCGGTTCGGTCGGACGGACGGCGGCGCGCGCGTGTGAGGTGGAGATGCATGATCTCCCTCCTCACAACGAAGCATACATTTGGGTGCCCCTAGGCCCCAACACCTTCATTTGAGAAATCTATTAATATACTTAGATTTCTTAGTATTTTAGGCGATGTGGGACTTTATGTATTTTTCATTCACTTGTTCTTTAGGAATTCCAACAATCCTCCACATGAATGATAATATACATACCCCCCCACAAAAAGCGAAATATCACAGAGTACATATGAAATAATGCTTTATCGTGGATAAGTAGATATTTCACTTTGAACTTTGCCTAGTTAAAACTTATCGGATCTACTTGGCTAATAGGTGAATTATTTCATCTTGAACCGTCGGCCTTTATTGTATATCCAGACGATAAGCTTTACGAAGCATTGATTCCCTTCTCATCCAATCTCTTGGTTGTGTTCATTTTGGTCCTGAACAATTTTTGGTTCTGTGAGTGTTTTTAGAGAATAAAAGCCTTTTAATATTCTCATAGAGCCGACCCAGCTCACACTAACATAGGTGATCGCAACCATTAAGAGTATCCTACATATACCCCACTTGTTATTTCCAAGATATGGTCATTAAAAAACATAGTTTTAACCTTTAACTACTTTTGTAGGCATGCATTATATTTTGCACCATAGGAATGGAGTAGGACCAAGTCCATACAAATGCATAGCTTCTTGAGTTAATCATAACTGGTTTGCCTATTGATCCTAGTCCGTGGGATCTCCAGTCGTTAGGATAGGTTTCCGTATAAGGTAACTCTTGTTGGTTTAGACTTTTAAACCCATTCCCCTCGATGCGTAGTCAATTTTCTCTCTTGATAAACCTTTAGTAAATGGATCCGCTAGGTTATCATTTGTCCTCACATAATCAATGGAAATAGTTCCATTAAAGAGTAACTGCCTAACTGTGTTATGGCGACGACGTATGTGTCGTGATTTGCCATTATACACAAAGTTTTTCGCTCTACTTAGAGCTGCTTGATTATCGCGGTGAATACATATGGCCGTCGCAGGTTTTGGCCAAAATGGAATATCTTCTAAGAATTGACGAAGCCATTCTGCCTCTTCGCCTGCTTTTTCGAATGCGATAAACTAAGATTGCATGGTGGATCGAGCTATGCATGTTTGTTTTAGTAGATTTCCATGACATTGTTGCTCCTACAAGGGTAAAGACATAACCACTTGAGGATTTTGATTCCTCTGAATCTGCAATCCAGTTTGCATCACTATATCCTTCTAAGACAGCAGGATATTTTCCATAATGTAAGGAAGAATTAGTGGTATTCTTTAAATATCCCAACACTCTCATTAGTGCTTTCCAGTGTTCCTTCCCTGGATTACTTGTAAACCTGCTTAGTCGACTTACCGCGTAAGCAAATCTGGTCTGGTGCAATTCATCAGATACATTAAGCATCCTATTACACGAGAGTATTCCAGTTGCATTACACTCTCATCAGTGTTTTTATGCAGTACTTCCGATGGATTAAAAGGTGTCCTCACTCCTTCAATTCCATACTCTTGGAATTTTTCAATCACTTTGTGTACATAGTGTGACTGAGATAGTTCAATTCCATTAAGTGTTCTTATTATTTTGATTCCCAAAATAACGTCCGCAACTCCTAAGTCTTTCATATCGAAATTGTTGATTAACATCTTCTTTATAGTCTCTATTACTTTAGTCTTAGGACCAAAGATTAGCATATCGTTTACATATAGACAAATCATCACATATGATTGTCCAACCTGTTTGTAATAAACACACTTATCACATTCATTTATACGAAAACCATTTTTCATCATGACACTATCAAATTTTTCGTGCCATTGTTTTGGAGCTTGTTTTAGTCCGTATAGTGATTTCACTAACCGACATACTTTGTTTTAATTTCCTTTGGAAATAAAACACTCAGGTTGCTCCATGTAAATCTCCTCATCGAGATCTCCATTTAAGAATGCTGTTTTGACATCCATCTGATGAATTTCCAGATTATATATGGAATCAATTGCTATTAACATTCTTATAGAGGTTATTCGTGTAACCGGTGAATAGGTATCAAAGAAGTCTACTCCTTCTTTTTGACGATATCCTTTGGCTACCAATCTGGCTTTATATTTATCTATAGAGCCGTCCGATTTCAATTTCTTATTGAAAATCCATTTGCAGCCAATTGGTTTTATTCCAGGTGGAATATCAACTATTTCTCAAGTTTTATTACTTAAAATTGAATCAATCTCACTTTGGATTGCTTCTTTCCAACATGAAGATTCAAAAGATGACATTACTTCCTTGTACGTTTGAGGTTCGTGTTCTAACATATAAGTTAAAAAATCCAAACCAAATGTTTTGGAAGTTCTTGCCCTTACGCTTCTTCTTGGTTCAACCTCCTCGTTGTCCTGATGAGTTTCATCTTCACATGTCTCATCTGTGTTATCTCTTGTCCTTTTTGGGACAGGATTTCCATCGTTTCTTTTATGTGGGGATACATCTTAAAAGAACGAGGCATCTCTTGATTCCATGATTGTATTTACATGAATATCATTTATATCAGACTTGAATACCAAAAATCTGTAGGCACTACTATTTTGGGCTGGCCCTAGATAATAACAATCTACGGTTTTTGGTCCAAGTTTGACCTTCTTTGGAGGCGGAACCGGAACTTTTGCCAAGCACCCCCACACTTTGAGGTATTTAAAACTTGGTTTGTGTCCTTTCCATAGCTCATATGGAATTGTTCCTGTTTTATTGTGAGGAATTTTGTTTAATATATGATTAGACATATTTAAGGCTTCCCCCCACAAGCTCGTCGGTAGACCAGAGGTTAAGAGCATTGCATTAATCATATCTTTTAATGTTCTGTTCTTTCTCTCGGCTATACCATTTTGTTGTGCTGAATATGGTGCTGTTGTTTGATGAATTATTCCATTCTCTACACAGAAATGTTCAAACGGTGACTCATATTCTCCACCTCGATCAGATCTCAATATCTTGATCTTTTTATTTAACTGATTTTCTACCTCAGCCTTGTATTTTATAAACGCGGTTATTGTTTCATCCTTACTATTTAAAAGATATACATAGCAATATCGCGTATAATCGTCAATAAAAGTAATAAAATACTTTTTCCCACCTCTTGTAGGTAGTGATTTAAAATCACACAAATCTGTATGTACCAAACCTAATAGTTCGGTGCTTCTGTCAACAGATTTAAATGGTTGTTTGACCATTTTTGCTTCTACACATGTCTCACATTTGTAGTTCTTATCTACTTGGAAATTTGGGATTAATCCCAAGTTTGATAATTTCTTCATTTTTCGGAAGTTTATGTGTCCTAATCTATCGTGCCATAGTAAAATTTCGTGCTCAAGCAAGTAAGAGACTTCAATTTTATTAATAGCACAATCAGAATACATAGATTTATTGCCGATAACGGCTATGTTTGCCTTAAATAGGCCATCACATAAATAACCCCTTCCGATATACATTCCAGCTTTGAACAGAACCATCTTGTCTGATTCGAACACAATTTTGAATCCTTTCTTTGATAGCAATGAGCCGGAGATCAGATTCTTGCGTATGTCTGGAACGTGAAGCACGTCATTCAATTTGACATTTTTCCAAAAGTGAACTTGAGGATAACTGTGCCACTGCCTTCGATCATGGAAACTGCAGAATTATTCATGTAGAGTCTTTCTTTCTGATCGAATTTCTGGTATGTTGAAAACATGGATTTTTCAGAGCAAAGATGATGAGTAGCTCCTGTGTCAACCCACCGTTGTTTAGGGTTCTGAACCAAATTGCATTCAGAAATAACCGCTGAAAAGTTGGACTAATCCATTTTCATGTTGTCAGCTGTTGCCATCCCCGTTTTAGCGTAAAACAGTAAAATTCTTAAGATGTTAGTTGGCTAGTGTATTAAAACAGATAACACGCTACAATAAACTCGTCGTACAAGTTTATTAATTAGAATTCACTACGCTGGAATTCTGTATTAGATAAGTGTAGCAATAAGTTACGTTGTAAATAAATTGCAACAACAACGTTATACTATTGTAAGAAATAGTACAACTTATAAACGGGAAAGATTAGAGTGAATCTAACCGGTATATAAAGGAAATTCCGTCTGAGGCTTGTCGTAACAATTTCCTTAAGAATTTTATTTCAAAACTCTCCCAAGATACAACAGACGTAATCTGCACGAGATTGTAATGAGTATGTCAACTCTGTGATATATATGGAATATTGAGCAGTAGTGCAAAGAAGCAGAAGAAATTAGATTAGAATCGGATGAGAATGTGATCAGTATTCTCTCCTATTTATAATTTCGTCCGCATCCCTTCAAACAGCCGCGTCCGTTTGACGGGTCGCACCCGTTGCCTTTTGGTCCCTGCTGTTCGTTAACGGGTCGCGCCCGCCTGCTACTGTTTCGCACCCGCTCGTACCGCCTGGTACTGTTTCGCCTGTACCGCTTCAGTCGGGTCACACCCGCTCGCGTTTGGCCGCACTCGTTTGCTTCTAACGGGTCGCACCCGCTACTGTTCGCGCCTATTTAACCCACGTCCGCTTATGAACAGTCGTGTCCATTCGTATAGCCTGCAACTGTTAAAAAGCCCGGTCCAGCTTGCAGTAAAAATACGAGTATCATATTAGACCCAAACCCAAACCCGACCCGGCCCGGTTCGGTCGGACGGACGGCGGCGCGCGCGCGTGTGAGGTGAAGATGCATGATCTCCCTCCTCACAACGAAGCATACATTTTGGTGCCCCTAGGCCCCAACACCTTCATTTGAGAAATCTATTAATATACTTAGATTTCTTAGCATTTTAGGCGATGTGGGACTTTATGTATTTTTCATTCACTTGTTATTTAGGAATTCCAACAATCCCCCACATGAATGGTAATATACATATCCCCCACACAAAGCGAAATATCACAGAGTACATATGGAATAATGCTTTATCGTGGATAAGTAGATATTTCTCTTTGAACTTTCCCTAGTTAAAACTTATCGGATCTACTTGGCTAATCGGTAAATTATTTCATCTTGAACCGTCGGCCTTTATTGTATATCCAGACAATAAGCTTTACGAAGCATTGATTCCCTTCTCATCCAATCTCTTGGTTGTGTTCATTTTGGTCCTGAACAATTTTTGGTTCTGCGAGTGTTTTTAGAGAATAAAAGCCTTTTAATATTCTCATAGAGCCGACCCAGCTCACACTAACATAGGTGATCGCAACCATTAAGAGTATACTACATATACCCCACTTGTTATTTCCAAGATATGGTCATCATTAAAAAACATAGTTTTAACCTTTAACTACTTCTGTAGTCATGCATTATATTTTGCACCATAGGAATGGAGTAGGACCAAGTCCATACAAATGCATAGCTTCTTGAGTTACTCATAACTGGTTTGCCTATTGATCCTAGTCCGTGGGATCTCCAGTCGTTAGGATAGGTTTCCGTATAAGGTAACTCTTGTTGGTTTAGGCTTTTAAACCCATTCCCCTCGATGCGCAGTCAATTTTCTCTCTAGATAAACCTTTAGTAAATGGATCCACTAGGTTATCATTTGTCCTCACATAATCAATGGAAATAGTTCCATTAGAGAGTAACTGCCTAACTGTGTTATGGCGACGACGTATGTGTCGTGATTTGCCATTATACACAAAGTTTTTCGCTCTACTTACGCTGCTTGATTATCGCAGTGAATACATATGGCCGTCACAGGTTTTGGCCAAAATGGAATATCTTCTAAGAATTGACAAAGCCATTCTGCCTCTTCGCCTGCTTTTCTAATGCGATAAACTCAGATTCCATGATGGATCGAGCTATGCATGTTTGTTTTAGTAGATTTCCATGACACTGCTGCTCCTACAAGGGTAAAGACATAACCACTTGTGGATTTTGATTCCTCTGAATCTGCAATCCAGTTTGCACCACTATATCCTTCTAAGACAGCAGGATATTTTCCATAATGTAAGGAAAAATTAGTGGTATTCTTTAAATATCCCAACACTCTCATTAGTGCATTCCAGTGTTCCTTCCCTGGATTACTTGTAAACCTGCTTAATCGACTTACCGCGTAAGCAATATCTAGTCTGGTGCAATTCATCAGGTACATTAAGCATCCTATTACATGAGAGTATTCCAGTTGCATTACACTCTCATCAGTGTTTTTATGCAGTACTTCCGATGGATTAAAAGGTGTCCTCACTCCTTTAATTCCATACTCTTGGAATTTTTCAATCACTTTGTGTGCATAGTGTGAATGAGATAGTTCAATTCCATTAGGTGTTCTTATTATTTTGATTCCCAAAATAACGTCCGCAACTCCTAAGTCTTTCATATCGAAATTGTTGATTAACATCTTCTTTATAGTCTCTATTACTTTAGTCTTAGGACCAAAGATTAGCATATCGTCTACATATAGACAAATCATCACATATGATTGTCCAACCTGTTTGTAATAAACACATTTATCACATTCATTTATACGAAAACCATTTTTCTTCATGACACTATCAAATTTTTCGTGCCATTGTTTTGGAGCTTGTTTTAGTCCGTATAGTGATTTCACTAACCGACATACTTTGTTTTCATTTCCTTTGGAAATAAAACACTCAGGTTGCTCCATGTAAATCTCCTCATCGAGATCTCTATTTAAGAATGTTGTTTTGACATCCATCTGATGAATTTCCAGATTATATATGGAATCAATTGCTATTAACATTCTTATAGAGGTTATTCGTGTAACCGGTGAATAGGTATCAAAGAAGTCTACTCCTTCTTTTTGACGATATCCTTTGGCTACCAGTCTGGATTTATATTTATCTATAGAGCCGTCTGATTTCAATTTCTTCTTGAAAATTCATTTGCAGCCAATTGGTTTTATTCCAGGTGGAATATCAACTATTTTTCAAGTTTTATTACTTAGAATTGAATCAATCTCACTTTGGATTGCTTCTTTCCAACATGAAGATTCAGAAGATGACATTGCTTCCTTGTACGTTTGAGGTTCGTGTTCTAACATATAAGTTAAAAAATCTGAACCAAATGTTTTGGAAGTTCTTGCCCTTACGCTTCTTCTTGGTTCAACCTCCTCGTTGTCCTGATGAGTTTCATCTTCACATGTCTCATCTCTGTTATCTCTTGTCCTTTTTGGGACAGGATTTCCATCGTTTCTTTTATGTGGGAACACATCTTAAAAGAACGAGGTATCTCTTGATTCCATGATTGTATTTACATGAATATCATTTATATCAGACTTGAATACCAAAAATATGCAGGCACTACTATTTTGGGCTGGCCCTAGATAATAACAATCTACGGATTTTGGTCCAAGTTTGACCTTCTTTGGAGGCGGAACTGGAACTTTTGCCAAGCACCCCCACACTTTGAGGTATTTAAAACTTGGTTTGTGTCCTTTCCATAACCCATATGGAATTATTCCTGTTTTATTGTGAGGATAATATATGATTAGACATATTTAAGGCTTCCCCCCACAAGCTCGTCGGTAGACCAGAGGTTAAGAGCATTGCATTAATCATATCTTTTAATGTTCTGTTCTTTCTCTCGGCTATACCATTTTGTTGTGGTGAATATGGTGCTGTTGTTTGATGAATTATTCCATTCTCTGCACAGAACTGTCAAACGGTGACTCATATTCTCCACCTCGATCAGATCTCAATATCTTGATCTTTTTATTTAACTGATTTTCTACCTCAGCCTTGTATTTTATAAACGCGGTTATTGCTTCATCCTTACTATTTAAAAGATATACATAGCAATATCGCGTATAATCGTCAATAAAAGTAATAAAATACTTTTTCCCACCTCTTGTAGGTAGTGATTTAAAATCACACAAATCTGTGTGTACCAAACCTAATGGTTCGGTGCTTCTGTCAACAGATTTAAATGCTTGTTTGACCATTTTTGCTTCTACACATGTCTCACATTTGTAGTTCTATCTACTTGAAAATTTGGAATCAATCCCAAGTTTGATAATTTCTTCATTTTTCGAAAGTTTATGTGTCCTAATCTATCGTGCCATAGTAAAATTTCGTGCTCAAGCAAGTAAGAGACTTCAATTTTATTAATAGCACAATCAGAATACACAGATTTATTGCCGATAACGGCTATGTTTGCCTTAAATAGGCCATCACATAAATAACCCCTTCCGATATACATTCCAGCTTTGAACAGAACCATCTTGTCTGATTCGAACACAATTTTGAATCCTTTCTTTGATAGCACTGAGCCGGAGATCAGATTCTTGCGTATGTCTGGAACGTGAAGCACGTCATTCAATTTGACAATTTTTCCAGAAGTGAACTTGAGAATAACTGTGCCACTGCCTTCGATCATGGAAACTACAGAATTACTCATGTAGACTCTTTCTTTCTGATCGAATTTTTGGTATGTTGAAAACATGAATTTTTCAGAGCAAACATGACAAGTAGCTCCTGTGTCAACCCACCATTGTTTAGGGTTCTGAACCAAATTGCATTCAGAAATAACCGCTGAAAAGTTGGACTTATCCATTTTCATGTTGTCAACTGTTGCCATCCCTGTTTTAGTGTAAAACAGTAAAATTCTTAAGATGTTAGTTGGCTAGTGTACTAAAACAGATAGTACGCTACAATAAACTCGTCGCACAAGTTTATTAATTAGAATTCCACTACGCTGGAATTCTGTATTAGATAAGTGTAGCAATAAGTTACGTTGTAAATAAATTACAACAACAACGTTATACTATTGTAAGAAATAGTACAACTTATAAACGGGAAAGATTAGAGTGAATCTAACCGGTATATAAAGGAAATTCCGTCTGAGGCTTGTCGTAACAATTTCCTTAAGAATTTTATTTCAAAACTCTCCCAGGATACAACAGACGTAATCTGCACGAGATTGTAATGAGTATGTCAACTCTGTGATATATATCGAATATTGAGCAGTAGAGCAAAGAAGCAGAAGAAATTAGATTAGAATCGGATGAGAATGTGATCAGTATTCTGTCCTATTTATAATTTCGTCTGCATCCCTTCAAACAACCGCGTCCGTTTGACGGGTCGCACCCGTTGCCTTTTGGTCGCTGCTGTTCGTTAACCGGTCGCGCCCGCCTGCTACTGTTTCGCACCCGCTCGTACCGCCTGGAACTGTTTCGCCTGTACCGCTTCAGTCGGGTCGCATCCGCTCGCGTTTGCTTCTAACGGGTAGCACCCGCTACTGTTCGCGCCTATTCAACCCGCGTCCGCTTATGAAGCGTCGTGTCCATTCGTATAGCCTGCAACTGTTAAAAAGCCCGGTCCAGTTTGTAGTAAAAATATGAGTATCATATTAGACCCAAGGCGGCGGGGCGCGTGTGTGGTGGAGATGCATGATTTCACTCCTCAAAACGAAGCATACATTTGGGTGCACCTAGGCCCCAACACCTTTATTTGAGAAATCTATTAATATACTTAGATTTCTTAGTATTTTAGGCGACGTGGGACTTTATGTATTTTTCATTCACTTGTTATTTAGGAATTCCAATAAATTATACCAGAACTTATATCCCAACTTACAAGAATTAGCCTAGCACAATGAAACGAGCAAACATTATCTATGCCAACTTGGATAGAACACGCCACCTGTAACAATATAAATGGTTGATACACATTCAATCATCATCAGCAGCACACTTCCACGAAGATAATACAACTCACCGAATCAATGTAACCATAACCAAGCAGAAACCAAATAAGAATCTCTTTGCAAAGCATGACGACCTCGAGCATGACTTCTGCAACTTCAAGCTTTGTTTTCACTTCCACTCTATCCACCGCAGCAAACAACAGTTCACGGTTTACATCTGTAGCATTTTGTAGATCATCCAGTAATAATTCTAAGAAGTTTATAGTTAGAGCTGAAGACGCTGCCACTCCATTGACTCCTGCTCCAGCAGCCGCCACTGCAGTCAAACCACCCCCAGTTGGACCCAAGAGAGGCACAAAGGTGCATATATATTCACACACACACATATATAATGATTATATATTGATGAATGATGAACTTTGCGTTAATCGATCTCAGGTGAAGGTTCTGAGAAGGGAGTCGTATTGGTACAATGGAAGTGGATCAGTCGTTACAGTTGATCAGGTACATAGAAGTATAGAACAGTAATTCATGAAATAAGACGACGAAGACTGGAAACTGATTGATATTTTGGTGCAGGACCCAAAAACGCGATGTCCTGTAGTTGTGAGATTCAGTGCAGTCAACTACGCTGGTGTATCCACCAACAACTATGCGTTGGATGAGATACAAGAAATCATATGATTCGTATTGCAATGGTACCATTTTTGGATTCGTATGATGTATGATTGTATTATTATTTGTGGTTCTTCTATTGTGACGAGTACATATGCACGTCTGTATGATACTGCGTTTAGTCAGTTGGGTATTTGGATTTTATATATCATAACATGTTTCCAGTGAGCAGGTTGTTTTATTGTCTTCATTACAACCGATTCCATGATTACTATATTAACTGCTACGTACTGACCTAGATGTTAATTACTTTTTCTTTCTTTCTTCGTTATATTATTGTTGCAATTGTTCTTCACTCACTTTCTTTGTCTCTTCTTTTCAAGCTGGACTGAAAGTCTTGCCCAATTTCTATCTTTCATTTCCAGTAACAACGTGGAGAACTATGCTTAGATATGTATAAGTTAGTTATTTGCTTATTTAATTACTCAATGAACATATATAAAAATTATTAGTAGTAAAACTTACATGTTAAAGTCATATATGACATCGATCGTCTAACCACAAAACATAGTAAAACATAGTAAACATGTGTAATAATTGTTCATATGGTATCATATTTTTGAAGCAGCAATCAGAGTTTAGTTCTCATACTTGCATTTTAAGTGAGTAAAGTTAAGATAGATTTTGTACGAGTTGGATTTAAAATTCAGGGTGGTCGTTTGTACGGTGGAGATGACAACCGCTGGTAAATTAACCATCATGGAACTCGAGTATCTATTAATACCTTTACACAATTGAAGTATTTTAAAGTGTCAACCTCTCCACGTCACAGTATCATCAAACTCTACTTTACGCTGTTGGATGCTCAAAGACATTGGTTGGACATTGACAAAGAGAACAAAAGGTAACTTCAAAATAAACAAATTCATAGCATAAAACAAAGCACAATCTTTTGTTTTCATATAGAAGAAACGATCCAGATATACAACTAATCACAAAATATACTAAATTATAGCATATCCATAATTAGCCTCCTAAATTTCATAGGAATAGGGAAACCTTTGATAAAAAGTGTGAGAATTTTTTATACCCTTGCTTCTCACTGATTTCTTGAACCTTCCTCTTCCTTGTTAGCATCAATGAAGGAGAAACAAAGTGGTCGCCCAATGAGGAGGAATCAGCAGCTATAGAGCATTATTCTTTGTCATATCCTACCTAGAAGTTTGAAGTGGAAGCACGTCACTTGTCATCTTAAAAGGTAGCATGTTACAATGATAGAGTAAAAACTTGACATCTTAAAAAGTGCAACGCATCATTTAAAATTGAAACAATAACAAATGTATTAAAAATATAAAGTTATACACAGTAATAATCAAATTTGCAGGCACTGTAATTTTACAATGATACCATTACTGTGAGCTTAAGAGTATGGCTTGTATTCTCAGCTTAGCTCGCTTCCCTAACCAAAGTTTGTCCATCAAAGCTTGAACGTGTTTATGCATCATCCCTAGGCATTTATACCAATGGCCCTTTCTCTAATTACACTACAAATTTACCGGGTACGTGCACAAAATGTGAGGGCAAATAATAGGTTGGCTATGGCAACCTTCTCTTCCATTGCCGGCCTCCCACAATAGGTACCTATGTAATTATCATTCTTTTTCTACCTTCTTCATGATGCTACATATTAAGTTGTTAAATATTTAAACACTCCTTCTCTTTTTCATAAGGTAGATACATATATATTCTTTATCTGTACTTAAACAGTAATAATTGGAAGTGTATTTTGAAGTTTATGTTGATTTTATAATCCTTTTCTTTTTTCTTTCTCGACATGGCCTGAGATTTTTTAACCTCACTTTTGCAACCATATCCTTTTTCCATGCACCTTTTACCTAATTTATCTCTCACAAAAATATTAGATACACACACACATATAAATGATGGAATTTTTATTTTATTTTTACTATTTTTCTTCTATGCGTTGAAGACTGTAAACTACCTTCTGCATTTGTTGAAAATGATGTTTTATTTTTAACTCATTTATTCTCTATCTTCCAAATGCAATAACTTCTTAATAAGAAGTCAGGTTTAAAAATCCCATAGTGTATGGTTTTTTTTACTTCTCAGGAACTATTTTTCCATTGATCAAATTTATGAAAGAACGCAATACGTGTAACATATTGCCGTAGTGCATGGTATACAATATACATACATATCGGAATCCCAAACAAAACATGATTATTAAATACAAAATGATATTATGTTAATTAGTGCGCTTTGTAATTAAAATTCGCTACTACTGCAAATTTAACCTTTACATGTACATCTTGCCTACATTATTTATGAAGGTACAGAAAAAAGCCACTATGACAATTATACCTATCACCCCAGTTGTAAGAGTTAAACCCATGAATTTTATATTTCATACAGAAAATATAATTACACCAAAGGATTTTGTTATAGGAATATATACATACCATGTACAAATTGATTCCAATTCACACCAAAGAATTTTGTTTGTGCTCCATTAGAAGCACTAAAATTATTTCAGTAAGCCTTGAGGAATAAAATCTCCGATGTTTCATGTACATATACTTATAGGCATGTATCATCCTCTAAGTGTGGGGCATGAATCTTGATGCTTTGAAACAAACCACTAAAAAATTTGCATGACTAGAAAGGTGTCAAGGCAAACTAACATATTCATTTATCTAACACGCTGTGGAAGTGAAGTGCAAAAATGGAAAGTGCAAAACTAACACAACTTATGTCGACATTCAATAGCTGGGAAATCTGTTGAAGAAAGTATACCTAATTGACCATAAATATTCGTGGAGTGGACATGCGCCTCTATGTTGCGACTTCCCACTTATCGCAGTTGAAACCGAACGCATAGGAGAAATTAGGGGGTTTGTGGGTTCACATTTATCGATAAGCCTGGTGGATCACTTTCTGTTTTCATTGCCACCATATACTCATATGTGATGCCCTGCAAAAACGCTAGTATTCTATAGAACAACATGGTTAAGTATAAGCGTTTGGAGAATGGCATTAGTGGATAAATATATACCTTTCTAATATATGACATGGAAATGGAAAAGCTCTCCAATAGCGATAACAACAATAAAAAATAAAGATACAGATATATACATAACAGCTAAAGTGAATATGCCCTATAAAAAAAATTTAAATTAATTATGCATACTATTTAAGGGTTAAATGTATAAAAATATAGATATATACATAACAGCTAAAAGGATAATTGAGAAACCTAGCCTATCGTGTATCCGCATCTTAATCGTGCTATTGTGCATAAAACACCGAACAAATATGACAATGCCAACTCCACATTTAACAACAAGTTGGTAAATTCATAGTCAATATTGCACAACCTAGCTGATTCAAAATGTTATTGTTCATATATAATACTAACCCAATAAATGATGGTGGTCATAAGTAATAGAAATGCAATATAGTTCTTCCTTCCTATACAGTTATTGAACCATTGCACAAAATAATAGCAGTGGGGGTTTAAAAACTCGATAAAAATATTCATAGTAGATATTTGTTACATAATCGACAATGATGATCAAATTCAACAACACATTTGTTGTGGTAGTTCTAAATTTAGTCTCTCTGTTTTTCTAAGGTTTATAGAAATTCTATAGTATTTGTGATTTTGTGATGTGCTGATCAGTAGATGCTACTTCATTCAAATTGCCAGATGTAAATTATATTTTTTGGGTTTCTTCAAGGATATAACATCTTCATGCTCTACTTCCTTTTCTTGTGCATTTGAATCTATGATCATTATTATGTTTAAGTTATGCGCAGTATTTAAAATGCACTTGACATTCGGTCGCAAAGAATTGTTTTAGCTTTCAACAAAATAATAATATGATGGCAACGAATTCTATAATTTTGGTTTAGCAACAACACAGAAAACAGTTTCATATATAAAGAAAATGATCACAAATAGTAACATAGGATCATAATTGTACATGCCATAACAAAGTAGTGCATAAAGGAATTATGCAGTCAGTTGCAATGACGATTCGAATTTAGATTTGAAACAAAAAAATTATGAAAACCGCAATAGAATTAGGTAACCCTAGTCAATGAAATCCTTCGATTGCAACTTGCTACAGGATGGAGTACGTGTAATGTTCGGCAAGGGTTAGCGTTTGATCAGGAAAGGGCAAGTGAACTAACCTTAATGGAACGTCGTTCGATCCGTAGTCATTAATCGCACTAATAGTGGAGAAGATGATGGATCGATAACCGCACTGGACTAACTATCGTTCGATCATGGGAGAAGGCGTAGGAGGAGTGATGGATCTTGAATCGGCTGGGATGTGGATCAGATCCACGTCTTTCTACAGGGAGGGAGATAGGAGAGTCTGTTGAGATTAGCCTCAGGTCGGGAAATTTACAATATGAATTTTGTACAAGACCAAGAGACTTTCCATCACAATACGAGGTTCTTTAACATGTTATCAAAACGAGTTTAATTGTGTCACACGTCATCTTTAATGAAAGTAAATTTCGAAGGTATTTGAAACTAACAAATTATTTCTTTTTGAAAATCTAAACATTACAAGAATGCTACTATAAAAGCTACGTATGACTAGAATTGTAATTGCTGTAGTATGAATGCATGGTTCAAATGCCATTGCAAGGTAGCGTTAATCATTGGATGATGAATTTGTTGAACGATTAAGAAATTCGTTGAATGATTATCTAAAGACAGTTTTATTTACGTTGTCAATGATGTACTCTTGACAGACTATGAGTTTATGATTCGTATTTGTCTATAATATTATATTATTACTGAGTTAGGTTTCAAGTGCACAGAAGCTCCTTGGTGTTTTGTGAAATCAAGTATCGCCCCTTATACTTTTTCCTTTCCCGACCTTTTTCTTTCCTTCATCCTCCTTTCGCGTAAAGAAAAAAAAAGCAGCTTCTCCCCTCGATTCTGATTTTCTTCTTCTTCCATTGTGCCTCTTCTCCCATTTGTTGCTTTTCCGCTTTGCCTTTCTCATTTCCATAGCCAATAACCCTAAATCTAAGTCGTGCATTATATTTCTTTCTGTTTCGTTCCTGGCTCTCCATCGTATCTTATCCTCCTAACCTTAGATAACTTTCCGTCTCCCGCTTTTGGTTGCCTCTTGAGATCATTTTATTATCATCACTATCCATGTCTTTGGGGTATGCCTTTAGTTTCCTCTTCCTATACATTCCTTTTTCCTTACAATCTACTCACGGCACTGAATCCCCGCACTTACCAACGATTCTTCAAATTTCACTCTCACCGAAACCAACTAAAACCATTAATAATCTTTTATTCGATTCCCATGCTAGGACTGAGAAAATTAGGATTGGATATCGACCGAGGTGCAGGATTTCTGATAGAGAAACTAATGGCCCTAATTATGCAACTATTTTGGCTACAACCAATGAACGCCTTTCTCTTCAGATCCGTAAGCCTCGAAAATTTTAGGTATTCTTTGTTTTTGTTTAATTTGATTTAGGTTACTTTTGAACCTTTTGATATCTTCTTCCCTTTTTTTTGATGCTAACAGTGAAAAAGTGAGCGTAAGGTGATTAAGTATTATTTGAATTTTGCTTTAGTTGATTTAAATCGCAATCTTTGAAGGATGAGGTTTTAATTATAACTTGGAAAATAATACTGCAATTTATTGGTATCCCACGATCAAGAGCAAGCATTTGTAAATATAAAACTTGGAGCTAATAGGTTGAACTTGAAAGTCTATATGAGTGGATCGTATGATATATATGTGCAAGTATAAGTAATCAACACTGAAACTAGATAGATAATAGTAGTAAAGTAAATTAAACTAATCACACCAGGATTTTATACTGGTTCGGACCTCCCGTCCTACGTCCAGTCCCGAAGCTCCTCTTCGGAATTTTCTTTCACTAACTAACCCTCACTTGACCCGGAGGAACAGGTTTACAATAGCAGAGTTTCTTTGTCAAAGATGTGTTCTTATAACACTGATGTTGACTGTTGAATACAAGTGCTTCCAATATATTTATCTAGAAAGTGTTGAATGCGTAATCCAGAATATATGGAAGTGTAAGTAGTTGATTGCTTTGAGAACAGATGTAAGTCAGAGTATAGAAATCAATAGCATAAGTAAGTATTTTTTATCTTTGCATTGCTGATGCTATTTATGGGTTATCTTGTATAGTTGTATCCGTTGTAATCTCCCTAAAGTCGCTTCTGATGATGATGAAGAGTTGCGGTAAGAAGAAGCAGACGTGTCCCTTCGAGTGTGACAGTTGGAGTTTGAAATTGCTCCGTCGAATTCAAAATCAGACGTCTGAGAGCATGTTTCAGACGTCTGCCCTTCATATATATTTTTGTGTATGGTTGTCTTTCAGACGTCTGAGTTTAATACCAGACGTCTGATTCCTTCTGAAATATAGAACCAGAGAATATCATCAGAAGTCTGGTATTTTTATCAGACGTCTGTGTTATACTGATTGGCAATACAGAGGAATAATCCAGACGTCTGGTAAGTGCACCCAGACGTCTGAAAGTGTGTATTCTTGCTTTTTTGTGTCTGTGCATTTCCATTTCAACTTCTATTGATTTGTTTGCCTTTTGATTCTTGTTTCTATCTCTTTGGTGATGCTACTTCATCAACTACTTGTAAATATAGATATATACATACATACGATTTCCATTGTATAGTTGTTATCATCGAAACCGTAGAATAGATTTCCTAACAATCTCCCCCCTTTTTGATGATGACAACTTATTCAATGTACTTATATATAGATTTGAAATCTCCCCCTGAATACATGCTTATTCATATTGTTTTATGAGAATATTAATATTTCTCCCCCTTTGACATTATCAAAAAGAATTTATAACAATTAAGTCAATATGTCAGAAAAGTATTCATTAATAAGAAAAAGTTTACATGCATTGTTCTATTACAAAAGTACACAAAAGCTACAAAAGTAAACTTAAATTTATTTCGAAGAGGATTGATTTGGGTCATCTTGGTTTGGTGAAGCTAGTTTTGGATCATCTTCCTTTGGCGAAGCTTGATTTGTATCATCCTCGTTTTGATCTTCTTTTGTAGAAGTACTAGTTTTTGAAGGAGATATCATAGCTATCTTTGGAGGTTCATCCTCAAATAATTTAGAGTGCTTTGTAGGAGGGGAAGGAACGAGAGTTGGCCAATCCTCAGAGGGTGGAGTTGGACCACGGACCCGTTGTAATACTTCTTTCAGCACTGACAAAGCAGTTGAAAGAGAATCTTCAACTGTGGCTAGGCGAGTAGCAAATGATACTTTAAGGTTGGCAATTCGCTTAGCCAAGTGCCTTTGATTTTGGGATAGTATGTGTTGATTTCGAAGAGTGAGATCTCAAATACTTTCATTTGGTTCTGTTTCTAGTCGAGTCTCCATAATATCCTCTTGTCCCGGGTAATCAAAAGGTTGAGGAGGAGGAGGAGGAGGAGTTGCTTCTTTTTGTTCTTCTCCTTGAGAAGGAATCATGTGTGGTTGAGGAGGAGGCTCAATACGTCGAGATTGTCGATTGCGCGTCCAATCCTCAAATGTCATGAATTCCGGGGGAATTTCGGGCAAGTGCATCAAGGAGAAAATTTTTGTTGAAGAATATTTGGGTGAAATTTCTTCGAATGTTGATAAATACGATTGAATGTTATTAGCCCGAAGAAGCCGCATAATATAAGTCGAGTAAATAATGGAAGGTCGAGAGCGATTCCAAAATTGCTTAAGCTCATCGAAAATAAATTTTGTCCAATTCACTCTTGTCCGACTAAATATAGCATACAATGCTTTACGCTCCATTTCTATGATTTGCTTGTGACTACCTAATCGTGGAATAATGGTGTTTATTATCATCCTTGTTAGTAGTCGAGCCTTCGGGCGTAAATACTTGGAAGCAAATTTTGGCATATTATCTTCCCAAATTTGATGTGTAACACTATCCCTAGGCTTAATTCTCATATCGAGAATGTTATACAAATCTTCCCCGGTGTCAGAGCAACCAAGGGTTCGACCTATTAAGCCAGGGGTTAATCGAATTGTGTTTCCATAGACACCGGACCAAAGCCAATTTTCTTCATTCTCAGTATTCTAAACTACGGTGCTATCTAAATTTGAGTAGAACAGGAAGATGGCTAATTGGTCAATTTGAATATCGTTTGTTTGAAAAGAAATCAGGGTTTCTAAACCGGCTGTTTCACATAAATCGTCTAGGTCATACATAGGAAATTTTAATAAATTGCAGAAGAGACCTGTGTGAAGTTTCTTTTTTTGAATCTCTTCGTACCTTTTTAGAGAATGAGGAGCACTATTCATCCAACGTTCGATTTGATCATCCGAACAAACTTGCGGATGTGAAGATGTCGTTGGTTGATCTTGCTTTCTCTTTTTAGTAGGATTTTTAGTACGAGGCGGAATTGTTGTTAAAAAATGCTGTATGATTTGGAGGAAAAAATTCTATTTGAGAAGATCGTGGGAAGAAGAAAAAAAAACTGTTTTTGAAGTAGAAAAAAAAAATGCCGTTATCTGATCTGTTTTATATGGTAGAGTGGGAATCAGATGTCTGAAAAAGGAATAAGACGTCTGGTTTGCCCTAATTTTTGTCCAGTATGTAAAAACAGACGTCTGAGATCTTGATTAAGACGTCTGGTTGTTAGTTTACGTATAATATTTTGATGCAGAGAAAAATTTCAGACGTCTGGAATTTAAAGCAGACGTCTGTTTTGGTTTAAGATTGAAACAGAGAACTTATACAGACGTCTGGTTATCATTCCAGACGTCTGAAATGTCCATAATTTTATTTTTGAGAGGGCAGAGGTATATTTCAGACGTCTGGCATTATTTCAGACGTCTGATATATGCATATATCAATAGTTTTAGTATAATATCAGAGTATCAGACGTCTGGTATCTGTTGACAGACGTCTGAAGCTTGTAGATTGTCAAAAAAATGATAGAAATTTTATTTTGAACGTAAATAATAAATTTACTTATTGTTATAAACCACGTATACTTATAGATACATACACGAATTAATATAAATAATTTATTTAGATGGAGACAGAGTTTAGGATTTTTTGACTCATCATCATTCCATGGTCGAAGTGGAGACCATATATTTTCACATTCGTGTGTTCGTGGAGAGCCAGAATATCGTCTAGGTGAAGGGTCTGAAGGAGTACGATATGAAGAAGATGGATCCAATGAACTACAAGGTTTTGGAAGTGGCTCATGAACATCTTTCTTGCGTGACGAACAAAACTTTATTGCAACTTGCTCGAGAAAGCTTAACCTCCGTGCCGTAACTTTTTGTTCGAAATAAAGTTCCCGTTGAAGATACATCTGTTGTTTTTGGTAATGATGGATTTCATTGATTTTCTCCTTTGTGTTAGGAGACGTAAACAAAGATTTTTTAGATTTCTTATTATCTGGTGTAAAACCTGTGCGATACGAAGACTACCTATGAGTTGGTTCTTGCTTTGGGGTAGGCGTTGGGAGTTATTGTGGTGTGTCAACCGCGCTACCCGTCGAGGGTGTTGATACGGAGATGGATATATAGGAATCTGGTGAAGACATTGTTATATATATTTAAAAAAAAAATTAATTGGTTGAATAAAGTTTTTCTATTTGGCTATATTTATTATTTGGAAAGTGTGTAAATATAGACAAACTAAAATTTTAAAGGTGCAGAAATAAATAACCTAATTTGTGGTTATTTCTTTTCTGAAAACCTTAGAAGTGCAGAAATCAACAATATATCTTGTGGTTAGTATATTGGTAACTAAATGTAGCTTTAAATTTTATTATATATTTTTATATATAATGTATTAAGGAAAAAGATCATTTAGTGAGCAAATTCCTAAACTTCGTCGAAGCTTAGAAAAAGTTTGTTCATTTAATGGTTTAGTAACGATGTCGGCTACTTGATTTTCGGTACTAACGTATTCTAATGAAATGGTTCCTTTTTCAACACTGTCTCTTAGAAAATGATGTCGTATATCTATATATTTGGTTCTTGAGTGATTAATTGGGTTTTTGGACAGATTAATTGCACTTGTGCTATCACTATAAATTGGAGACTTGATGATAGTTTTATCGAAATCTGTTAGTGTTTGTTGCATGTATATTACTTGAGCACATGCTAGTGCTGCGGAGATGTATTCGGCTTCGCAAGTTGATAAGGAAACACAATTTTGTTTTTTGCTAAACCAAGAAACTAATGATTGTCCGATAAAATGACAAGTTCCACTAGTACTTTTACGATCTGTTTTACATCCTCCGAAATCCGCATCACTATATGAGATAAGTTCAAATGAGGATCCTTTAGGGTAGAACAACCCATAATCTTTAGTACTAGAAAGATAACGTAAAATTCACTTAACTGCTCTTAGATGTGACTCTTTTGGATTGGATTGAAATCGAGCACAAAGACATACACTCATCATAATATCAGGTCGACTAACCGTTAAATAGAGAAGAGAACCAATCATGCTACGATATTTATTTTCATCAAAATCTTTTCCATTTTCATCTTTTTCTAAGTTAGCAGTGGTATCATTGGAGTTGGTTTACTTGAGGTTTTATTCATTTCAAAACGATTTAATAAATTATTACAATATTTTTCTTGATGAATAAAAATTCCATTATCAAATTGTTTTATTTGTAAACCTAAGAAAAAATTTAATTCTCCCATGTGGGACATTTCAAATTCACTTTTCATAATATTTGAAAATTGGTTGCATAAATTTTCATTAGTTGAGCCAAAAATGATGTCATCGACATAGATTTGCACTACTAAAATATCATTATTTTCTCTTTTAATAAACAAAGTTGTATCAATTTTGCTTATTTGAAAACCTGATGTAATTAAATGATTTTTAAGACGTTCATACCAAGCTCGTGGGGCTTGTTTTAATCCATATAAAGCTTTGTGTAATTTAAATACGTGATCGGGATATTTTTCATGAACAAATAGTGGTGGTTGTTCTACATATACATTTTCTTTGATAAACCCATTTAAAAAAGCACTTTTGACATCCATTTGAAATAGTTTAAAATTATTATATGTTGCAAAAGCGAGTAATGTACGAATGGCCTCGAATCTTGCTACTGGAGCAAAGGTTTCATCGTAATCTATTCCTTCTTCTTGATTGTAGCCTTGAGCAACTAACCGTGCTTTATTTCTAATAATATCTCCGTTTCATCGGATTTGTTCTTAAATATCCATTTTGTTCCTATTACCGATTGATCTTTAGGTCGTGGTACTAATTCCCATATGTTATTACGTTCGAATTGATTTAATTCTTCTTGGATAGCTATTATCCAAAAATTATCATTTGATGCTTCTTTATAATTTTTTGGTTCAAAGTTTGACACAAATGCTATATGGCTTATATGATTGAGATGATTTCTAGTTACTCTTGTATTAAGGTCTCCAATAATATTATCTATTGGATGATTTTTAAGAATTCTAGGAGGTGATACCAGAGTGTTATTTTCAATATTTATGTCATTATTAACGGTATTTGTTGGATTTATTAGTGGAATATTTTCTTCTTCATCGTTAGTTTTAAGATTACAAAGATTTTCATCGAACGAAACGTGTAAACTTTCTTCAACGGTATTATTTCTTTTATTAAAAATTCTATATGCTTTACTCCGATCCGAATATCCAATAAAGATACCTTCATCGGCTTTTGGATCAAATTTACCTAAGTTATATTTTGTATTTGAAATAAAACATTTTGACCCGAAAGTTTTAAAGTATGATACCTTAGGTTTTTTACCAAAAAATATTTCAAAACACGTTTGTTTAGTCATAGGACGTATTGTTACACGATTTAATACATAACAAGATGCCGCAATAGCTTCAGCCCAAAAGTGTTTTGGTAAACCACTACTATTTAGTAATGTTCGTGCGCATTCTTGTAATGTACGATTTTTTCTTTCTACGACACCATTTTGTTGCGGTGTGCGAGGAAAAGAAAAATTGTGAGTTATTCCTTTTTTATTACAAAAATTTGTAAGAAGATCATTTTCGAATTCTCCTCCATGATCACTTCGGATATTTTTTATTTTTAAGTTCATTTGTGTTTTAATTCTTTTAGCAAAAATTTTAAACATTCCATAAGTATCACTTTTATGTTTTAAAAACAAAGTCCATGTATATCTTGAAAAATCATCAACTATTACAAAGACATATTTGTTGTGATTTATAGACCGAATTTGTGTAGGGCCAAATAAATCTAAGTGTAACAGTTCTAATGGTTGTTTTGTAGAAATATTATTTTTAGATTTAAACGAGCTTTTCTTTAGTTTCCCAATTTGACAATCATCACATAAATTTTCTACTTTGAAATTTATTCTAGGTAATCCCCTTACTAGTTCATATTTTGCTAACTTATTAATACTTTTGAAGTTGATATGACAAAATCGTTTATGCCATAACCATGGATCATCATGTTTGGCGGTTAAGCATAAGTTTTAATTTTTATTTATATTCATGTTTAATACATAAATATTTTTGTTTCTAAATCCTTCAAAAATGAGTTGTTTGTTATTATCAAAAATATTACATTTATCCTTTTCAAAATTTATTTGAAAACCTTTATCGCATAATTGACTAATGCTTAGTAAGTTGTGTTTTAGTTTTTTTACTAATAAAACATTTGTAATAATAGGAGAATTTGATATACCAGAGTTGATGACTTCTCCAATGCCCATGACGTATCCTTTTGAATTGTCTCCAAATGTTACCGTTCCACCATCAATGTATGATATATTTGATAACATCTTTGAATTTCCGGTCATATGTTTAGAGCAGCCACTATCTTGTATCCATTTCTCTTTATTTTTTATTTTGGGTACCTCATCGTTTTGTGCCATAAAACATTGCTTGTTCTTCGTCGCTATCGCTATTACTTTCTGATGATGAAGAATCCGAATCATCCCATGTTACTTTGAAAGCTTTCTTCTTCTTGAATTTTTCAAGTTTATTCTTCTTTTTATCATTGTTGAGTTTTGGGCAATCTTTCTTCATGTGTCCGTATTGATCACATTCATAGCATTTGATTTGAGATTGATTTGTCGAGTTGGACTTTCCTTCTTTTTGAAATTTTGTCATCTTTCTAAATTTCTTGAATTTATTATAGTTTTTGGAAATGAATACTATTTCATCTTCATCTAAATCCGAGTCATCATTCTTTGTTGCCTGAAATGCTATGTTCTTTTCCGAAATTAGTTCTTTTCGTGCCTGCAAATTTGCTTCATAGGACATCAAATTTCCTATCAACTCTTCAACTTTGAGGGTAGAAAGATCATTAGCCTCTTCTATAGGCAATACCTTTCTTTCCCAGTCAGGTGTTAAAGAGTTGAGTATTCGAGAAACTAAATCAAAATCAGTAAACTTAACTCCTAATGCCATAAGATCATGTTGAATAGTTTGAAATCTAGAATACATGTCTACTATAGTTTCATTTTGTTTCATTTTGAAAGATGAGAATTGGTTTTGCAAAATTGAAATTTTAGTTTGTTTGACCTTTGTTGTACCTTCGTGTGTAATTTGTAAGGTACGCCAAATATCAAATGCAGTGGTGCATAGCATTACACGTGAAAATTCATTTTTGTCTAATGAACAAAATAAAACATTCATAGCTTTAGCATTGTTTGAAGTTAAGGTTTTTTGTGCATCAGTCCAAGTGTTCATAGCAGTAGTGGGTGCTTCATATTTATCTTGAGTGGCTGACCAAATTTCTAGACCGTTAGCTTCCATAAAAATTCTCATACGTGTTGACCAATATGCATAGTTAGAGCCATTAAAAAGTGGGGGTCGTGCTGTGGATTGTCCTTCTTGAAAAATACTTGCCATATTTAAAAAGATTCAAAAACGTGTTACTGTTCTTTGATCAAACCTTGCTCTGATACCAATTGAAAGTCTATATGAGTGGATCGTATGATATATATGTGCAAGTATAAGTAATCAACACTGAAACTAGATAGATAATAGTAGTAAAGTAAATTAAACTAATCACACCAGGATTTTATACTGGTTCGGACCTCCCGTCCTACGTCCAGTCCTGAAGCTCCTCTTCGGAATTTCCTTTCACTAACTAACCCTCACTTGACCCGGAGGAACAGGTTTACAATAGCAGAGTTTCTTTGTCAAAGATGTGTTCTTATAACACTGATGTTGACTGTTGAATACAAGTGCTTCCAATATATTTATCTAGAAAGTGTTGAATGCGTAATCCAGAATATATGGAAGTGTAAGTAGTTGATTGCTTTGAGAACAGATGTAAGTCAGAGTATAGAAATCAATAGCATAAGTAAGTATTTTTTATCTTTGCATTGTTGATGCTATTTATACTGATGAAGGGTTATCTTGTATAGTTGTATCCGTTGTAATCTCCCTAAAGTCGCTTCTGATGATGACGAAGAGTTGCGGTAAGAAGAAGCAGACGTGTCCCTACGAGTGTGACAGTTGGAGTTTGAAATTGCTCCGTCGAATTCAAAATCAGACGTCTGAGAGCATGTTTCAGACGTCTGCCCTTCATATATATTTTTGTGTATGGTTGTTTTTCAGACGTCTGAGTTTAATACCAGACGTCTGATTCCTTCTGAAATATAGAACCAGAGAATATCATCAGATGTCTGGTACTTTTATCAAACGTCTGTTTTATACTGATTGGCAATACAGAGGAATAATCCAGACATCTGGTAAGTGCACCCAGACATCTGAAAGTGTGTATTCTTGCTTTCTTTGTGTCTGTGCATTTCCATTTCAACTTCTATTGATTTGTTTGCCTTTTGATTCTTGTTTCTATCTCTTTGGCGATGCTACTTCATCAACTACCTGTAAATATAAATACATACATACATACGATTTCCATTGTATAGTTGTTATCATCGAAACCGTAGAATAGATTTCCTAACAGAACTTCAATACTGTTTATTATGCATTTTCAAGCTTTATCATAGTTATGGTAATTGCAACTTGAGTGTGGCAAACTTTATTGTGTATTTTTTAGGATGTTATCTTTTTAATCATTTGTATATATGTTGTCTTTTTGTTAGAAAATTTTTGGCTCCAAGAAAATATAATTTAGCGACTTTAACACTAAGACGTAGAAATTACTATCTTGGTGTGAATGATGGCAGCAATAACCAGGTGTATCAATATGGAATGATGTACTAAATAAGCATAACTATAATGTAACCTGGTTTTATGTTTGATTTTAGTAAATTATTGTTGCTGGATTCTTAGTATGTGAAGTCGCCAATAAAATGTTTAAATTGAAATTATAAAAATGAATATTTTTATAGGAACCATTGACGTAGAAAATAGGTCGTTGATACTGATCGGTGCATCACTTAGCTATCCGAAAATAGGCTTTAGTATACATCTTTAGATTATTATTACTTTTGCTAGGTGATAAATGATTCTTTCAAGTATTTGAGTTTTTATTCCTTGATAATTTATACTTTTATTTTTGTACATTTCTTTGGTTATTTAGTAATGTATTATGTTGAAGAACCATGACATTAGAATATTTTGATGCAATAATGGGAATAATATTGAAATGAACATACGAAACCATAAACTGTTTAAAACCACAAAAGCCTCATGGTAATAAAATAAACAAAAAACACCATTTGTTTTCAAAATTTACCTTTCATACAGATCTATTGGCTGACTAGCTTCATACTTTTTTCATCCTTAAGTACATGAACGTGCATCCTTAAAATCTTGTGCGATATTATTTATGTTGGTTATTAATATAAAGATGCAAGAATTGTATTATGTATGACATTAAAGTTAATTTGAATGCATTAGTAAAAGAGACGAGTAAATTACACATACCAGAGAAAGAAATAAATGTAATTCATAATATTTATTTTGACATTATTAGAATTGAATATCCTGAAAGCAGGAAGAAAGCATATGAGCTATCATATTTAGATATAAAAGTCTCTTATTATTATTGTGCATTATTTCTCTGCTTATGCAATAAAGGATGCTGTTACTGTCATTCAAACACTATTACAAACTTTAAGATTAGTGTTAGTGGAATGCAAAAGCAACTTGCAACAAGTGTATATCTACATTTGGTAATGATATTTTAGTCATTAGAAAAATTATTGATCTAGGATAATGTTCTTTTGTCTAGCTTCAGTGTATTTAAATTATGTAACGAACAATGCAAAATTTATTGAATAAGTTTCATCAATAAGCTGGATTAATAGGTAATTTTATCCAATTTTGTCTTGACACAATCTCTTTTATCCAATAGTAAACTCAATTTTATGATGTAAATAAAAGATTTAAGAATGTTATATTTTTTAGATTAAATTGTTATGTATGGAATAATTGTAATTATGACTTTATAGGTTTGCATGTCATACAATAGATAATAATAGCGAAAAGGCATTTCTTGTGTGACATTAAGTGAATCAGCTTCGCTTTTGCATGCACTTGATTTTCTTGCTCTCTATCACTAATTAAAGTATAAATTTCAGTCTAAAATTTGTCATAGTCCTAAGCGAAAATCTTAATTTTATATTTCACTGCTTCTGTGCATGACATATTTGGAGTTCTATTTTGAAATGTTCCTTTTTTTAATATATCGGTCTATGGATGAATAGCTACCTATTAATCTTTAATGAATTATAGACATCAAAGAAGCTACTTTAATTGTCGATAGATTGTATCTATTGTTGTAGGTCGCTCAAATCATAAGATCCTTCTAGCCTTGAATTGTCTTGAACTAGGAAAGGTAGTTTATTCACAAATTCCATGTTTTTTGTTCCAAGTCCTGAATGAATCAGAGATGATGTTTAGCTGGAAACAACACGTCTAATTATGTAACAAATGGTCTTAAAAAATATGCATACTTTTATGCAACTTTCCAAAATTTTTGTAACTTCTCTTCATTGATTAAGTGTTATTCCTCTGTTAAAAAAAGTTATAACTCAATTCTATTACATAACAGTCTTTTCAAAATTCGTATACATACCTGGTTAATAAATATGTTTCATTGTTATAAACGAATAAGAATATGTTATAAATAAATAAGAGCAGAAGCCATTAGAAGAAAAGAGTGGAGACATTTTATTCATTCTGAGAATAGATTATATCAGATTGATTCATATAATTACATTACACAAGCTCCTTTATATATAGGCATTGGAGCATGAGATGGAACATATCTCATGATGTGGGACTAATAGAAAAACACAAAAGCATATTCATTTATATATTTACATATATCATAACACTCCCCCTTGAATATGCGTCTTCGAAATCTTGGATGCTCATATGGTTGCTAGAAATTGTTTCTTTTAAAACGTCCATGAAAATTGCTCCCCATCATTATTATCTTGCTTTCATACATCCATCCAGTCGATATAGATATTGTCTGTTGCCTCATTAAAAACCTTTATTAGAAAAACCCAATGGGAAAAAACCTTGAACGAGGAAAAGAGTGCAACTTGTGAAATCATAAATATCATACTAAAAATGATATTCCTTCTAAGAGTTTGATACTTCGGGATCAATATAATGCCTCATTAAACCCTTACTAAGAAAAACCCAATGGGAAAAATCTTAGTGAGGAAAAAAAAGTACAATGATATATCTTATTTTCTTATTTCTTTAAATAAAGCTTGATACTTCTGGATCAAACTAATGCCTCATTAAAACCTTACTAAGTAAAACCCTATGGGAAAAATCTTAGTGAAGGAAAAAGAGTACAATATAGTATGTCATATTTCAATAATTTACTGCATCAGATAGAGTTTGATACTTCTAGATCAATACAATACTTCATTAAAAACCTTACAAAGGAAAACCCAATGGGAAAAATCTTAGTCAAGGATAAAAATATAACTTAACTTAAATAACATATTTGAGATGTTATTTCTTAAAAAGACATTTAATTCTTCTAGATCAAGACAATGCCTCGTTAAAACCTTAGTAAGAAAAACCCAGTGGGAAAAATCTTAATAAGGGAAAAGAGTACATTGTAACTTATTTTCAAATGTTAATAGGGAGTTGATACTTCTGGATCAAGATAATGCCTCGTTAAAACCTTACTAATAAAAACCCAGTGGGAAAAATCATAGTTAAGGAAAAAGAGTGCATTATAAAATACTTATGGATGCTCCCCTTGATTTAAAGTTTCCTCTGAATTCGTATTCGTCTTTTGATAACTTAAATTGGTTATAGATACTTCTGGATCCATAAATATTTATCTCGTTAATAATACAATTTATTAATAGTTTCCTTCGATACAGTCAAATTTTCTAAGATTGTTTCTTCAAATATGGTTTGCATTTTATGCATTTGTACGCTACTTTTATGAAAAACACTTCATGTGCTTTCATTTTTGTGCTTCAAATTAGTTTTGCGCATTGCAACTATACATCTGTCATAAATATTAAAAATTTCATTACAACATTACTAGAAAGCAGGAAGTAATCTACTCATCTTGATGTATCAAGATTTTCATTACAACAATACTTAGAAGGAATTTGTAATCTACACTTCATGTCTTTTTCATTCTTTATAACTACAAAAGTTATGTATATTCTTCAAAAATTTGTTTACTTTAATAAGTATTTGCATATCGCAACTATCACTTCAATGGATATTAAGAGTTTCATTACAACGATACTTAAAAATAGGAAGTAATCTACTCATCATGAATTATATCAAGATTTTCATTACAACAATACTTAAAAGTAGGTTGAAATTTACTCTCCTTGTTCTTTGCATTCTTTATAACAATGAAAGTTATTTATATTCTTCAGGAATTTGTATACTTTCATTATTTAATATGATTTTAAACCACATTTATACCTTCAGGGTATATTAAGCATTTCAAGTACTTTCGGTACTTTGCAGACTACATGTCCATATTTCTCTACTATTAAAGGATTCATGATGACCAGTCATGTTTTCCCCTAATTCAAGATTCTTAATCTATTTATAAATATAAGCGCTTTATTATTTGCAAATTTATCATCGATGATTATTTCTTGTCAGTTCTAGACATGATTTATTGAGATCTCTTTAATTATGTTTTAGGTACCTAAGCCACTTTTAGGGTTATTTGAGAATCATGTCATGGATCTCTTTCAGAGCATCCTTAAGTGTTTCTTCAAGAACACTCACCTCCTTTATTTGGCATCTTTATTACTAACTCCAAAAATATTTTGAACTGACTTTTGAACTATATTTCAGATGTGGTTTACAAATTTTGATCCTTCAGGGATTCAAATCTATATTGGAGAAAGTCTACTAGGGATAATATTGATAATATTTTGCATCATTGTATATTTTAATAAATATTTAACACCGATGATCAAAATGAACTTGTATCCCTTTATCCTCCCCCTCAATGTTGACAAACATTGTCACATTAAATAATAATCATCTATGGACTCTCATTTTGATCCATTATGATATTGCTACTAGCAAATACATCATAAATATTAATAATATGAGGATAATTCTTTTGTTAGTTGATAAGATTCATTCAATAGATATTAATTATTAGAGTTTGTTCTCATTCATTGATCTAAGCAATTGGAGGAATTTACTTATTGTGTAGATCATTTGAATACATACATGACTTTAGGTCATTCAACATTTATGTTGATTGAATTTTAAATCGCTAAATAATATATATGCATAATCACTAATTAATAGCTTATAACAAACTTCAGGTTGTTAGCTAAATATTTACATATATGGATGTATACGTGCGTCCACGTATCACATATATATTATAAAATTTTCATATTCTTTCTCATTTGAATTAGTGATTTTTAGAACAAACTATTACAAGGATCCAAACTATTAATTTCTATTTATAAATCAATGTCAATGCAAACCTGTCAAAACAGCATGATAATGTTCAAAACATTTGGTTTGAAACCATATCGAACTTCTGGTTCGAACAAAATATACACAACTTCAAGTTGTTAAGTTTTATTCCTCAATCATATCTCAAATATCAGTTTTGAACACCAATTATGATTACTTATCAAGGAATAATTTTTAATTGCATATAGACATTTCTACACATCTCTATTGAGAGTTCCGTAAAAAATTACAGTAAAAAATAATAATAGTATCTTCTGGATACTTGGAATGTTACAGATACAGATTTCCTCAGGACCGTATGTATAACTCTCAAACTTTTAGGATCTAATCTAAACTAAATTAGGATCCTTTATAATCAAATTTCTATGCATTTATTTGGTTTAATAAAATTACCAAACATATAAGCAAATCTCTTCTAGAGATATGTTATCATTTCCTAATTTATTAGTCTCTTTTAGGGATATTTTATTATCACTATTTCTGGAGTGAATTTATCTCTTCTAGAGATATATATATATATGTACTATTGGAATGTCATATCAATGTACAATGTTTCTATTTGTAGAAATTACATAATTACTACCTTTACAATAACATAAAATATCCCTACTGGAAATTTTTGTTGTTGTAACTATCTTTGAAATGACATATCAGACTTTAAATACAGTAACAAAATTAGATGCACCAAATGAAAGTAAGATGCGAAAGATAAAACCACCACTTCTGGAGTGTAACATTGGTATACAATATCATTTTATCTCTCGATAAATTATTGTTATTACTCAAAAAAAATTATATCATTATTCCTTCAAGGAATATAGTATTTCCTTTTAAAGAATTACAATGTAATAAAATTCCTGTAACATCTCTTCTGGGATGTTAGATTTTCTAATATAAATATAAATAAATCTCTAAAACATCTTTTCAAGAGATTAATATACACCCACACATCAAATGATGTTTGAAATTTCATATAACATAGTATCTTCAGGATATTTGGTTAATATAGTGTAAATGTTAAGATATAAGGTAAGGTATAACTCATTTGGAGATTTTTGTAATCTCTTGAATGCAGCATCATTTTCTCATATGATTATTTATTAATTTTGTTTAACTTCTTCAGGAAGTACAACCTTATCATTTTACATAATTTCAATAGAGCTTCGGGCTTCTAATTCATGAACTTCAAGTTCATTAATTTGTTATGAACTTCAGGTTCTTAAATTTTTTTTTGTAAACTTCTCAACTTTTTTTTGTACCATGTTGTTACCAAATAAAAGTCTATTCTTATTTCAAGACTTGTACATTTTGACAAAAAAAACTGACACGAATTCGAGCTTGTAAAATTTATTAGAAATCTTTTCATAATTCAAGACTTCAGGTCTTGGACTTTGAGTTATACAACTTTTGGTTGGAAAAGAAAATCTTTGCACAACTTCAGGTTGTTGTTCAAACTTATTTCTTTCATTATATCAAGCATTGTTTGCCAAAATGAATACACCATATAATAAAACATATGTCTATTCTTATTCCAAACATAAAAATACAACATCATTTAATTTACTATAGCCAGTGCATTTATGATGATATGGTAGTTTAATTTATTACCATGACGACAACATTTAATGCATTTATGGTTAAAAAAATGAATACAATTTACCATTATTGTGGCATGATTAAGAAAAAAAATGACATGACTTGTACCATACAATAAAATAGAAACCTGATGAAACTTTGTTTCTTGTGTTGCTTAATTTCATTGATCAAATAATGCACTAACCATTTTTTTTATTTTTTTATTTTTTTTTACGCTTCAATGAATGTCAAGTACCAAATAAAACAAGATGGTATGGTAATTATTACCATTAGCCGTATAATTCAAATCAAATGCTAGAAATGGAATATAAAGTCCATAATATATGCACAACTTTTATAAAGAATGAAGAATCAATTCAGTAGAACTTTGTAGGCTGAACATAATGGAATACCTCGTCTGAATATGGTTAATTCCTAAACAAAAAATATAAAATCCTTCATAACAAAAAATATCAAAATAATGAAAGATCAATGAGATCTAAAATCAATCATTATACCATATCAAGGCTGTGGATCGAAAAGAAAAAGCAACAGTATATAAAATATAAAATGTTATAGATCTATAAAATTAGATCTATAATAGAATTAGATCAGAAAAATTAGATCATATTGAGATCAACATAATAACATCTACAAATAAAATCAATTTAATAAGTCTATAAATGAGATCTGAAAAATGAAGCCTACAAAGTTAGATCTATACAAATAAATATTAGATTCACATAATTAGATCAACATTATAAGATATACAAAATGAGATCTAGGAAAAAGAAATGAGATCAAAACAAATATTTACAAAACGAAATTTGATCTACGAAATAATATTAGATCCCAAGAGAAAAGAAATAAATATTAAATGCATAAAGAAAATCTTAAAAATAAAACATTTTTATTATATATATATATATATTATATATATATAATAAAATCTGAAAAATTAGATCTACAACAAAACGAGATCTAAAATATATGGACAAAAATAAAATAAAATAAAATAAAATATGCAAATAGATTCAGATCTGAATAGTTAGATCAATAATAAAATGAGTTCTAAAAGAAATAAAATTAATAGAACGAGATCAGAAAGATTTGAGTAATCAGATCGGAAATGGCTTACCGCTTTGAAGATTTATAATCAGATCTGAAATTTTCCTTTTGTTTAGAGATCGTGCTGATAACGTGTTATAAACAAATAAGAATATGTTATAAATAAATAAGAGCAGAAGCCATTAGAAGAAAAGAGTGGAGATATTTTATTCATTCTGAGAATAGATTATATCAGATTGATTCATATAATTACATTACACAGGCTCCTTTATATATAGGCATTGGAGCATGAGATGGAACATATCTCATGATGTGGGACTAATAGAAAAACACAAAAGCATATTCATTTATATATTTACATATATTATAACATTCATTGAATTTTTACCCATGTGATAGAATTTTTTTGAAAATATATGTTGAAACTATTCCCCTTATTTCCCTAATTGAAAATTACATACTTTAAGAATTCACTTATGGTCTAGGCTTTTTCATGCATTTATAAACACTACTGTAATTTACTGGAACAATTTATTCTATGACAACAGCTTCCAGAAAATATATAACTTCCTTTTTGTCCAAAAATAAGCTACTTTATATTTTTGAATATCCAAATCTATTTAAGTAAAAACTTAATGAAACATGCTGCTATTCCATATATGTGTAATTGGTCTCCCTATTTTTGGTTCTATTTGGAATTATTCTACATGTTTAATTTTATATCTACATGGCATAATTTGGAAATTTTATTCTTAATTCCATCATATTGTTTCTCCCAAAATATGAAACCATCATACTTAATCCTGTAGGATCGGTTTTTGACAGTGCTTAGCAGTTTATTTTTTATGCTTACTTGGATTAATCTAGCAAAATGCATAAAAAATCATTTATTTCAGGCTAATTCTTCTCCCTTTCATGTTTTAAACATTGTATTTTTCCTATTAAATATTTATTTTCTTTCAGTACATGTTTTAACTTTGATTTTATGTTTAAACTTTCTATCTGATTGTAGATAATGCTTTCCAGTATGAAACATCATGCTCCTATTAGTTTTTTTTTGAAATGGTACTTTATATACAACAAATCATTAGGACAACATATCCCATATCAATAAACGTTCGAAAGAAAGTTTCGAACTTGTGATCTCTTGCACCAAAGCCAAATCAATTAACCACTTGGACAATGGTGCTTGTCACATGCTCCTATTAGTTATGTTATCCTTTTTAATTTCCACGTTTTATTTGACAGAAAAACTCATTTTTATAAGTTCTGCTATATATTATTACTGCCAGCTGCATTAGTAAGCTAGGAAGAAAAATTTATTTAACTGGTGAGCAATTTGTTGGATAATGGAAATCAAATCTACACTAAGTTGTCATTTTTATATGGATGAATGCATATGCTTACATTTATCAAGTAAGTGTGTTTTCTTATTTTCTAGTAACTATGGGGATGAACAAGGTATTTGCTTATTTGACATGCGCAAGACAAATTTTCATCAAAATAGTCCCATATCCAGCCAAGGTTTTAAAAGGCTGTATTATGACATAATTTTTTTGTTTTGCCTATTATTTGCAAGTTGGTGTTACAACTATGTGCCTACTTTTCAAACAATTATATGGAAGATATTAAAAATATGGATAGTAATTTTCCTTATTTTTTGCTAAAATTAACGCAAATGAAAGAATAATATCCTTCTACTATCACATTATCCATAATAAAAGGTTGACACAAATGTAATTGAAGACTTTATGAAAGTGGAATTATGTGAATTATGCCTGTACGTGGATATCTGATAGAATATGTTTTACATATATTCTAAGCGTTATAATATTTCCTACAAATTAGCCAATTGATTTGCTAAAACAAAGGTAAATAAATAAATACTTCCCAAATAAAGATATCGTCATAACATTGTTGTTGGTAATGGTCATTTAATTCTAATTATTGGTCACGGTCGCACTACATTGCCTCCACCTTATCCACCATTTACCCTAAACAATGTGTTACATGCTCCCAGGCTCATTAAAAATCTGGTCTCTGTTCTTAAATTTACCACAGATAATATTGTTTCTATCTCTTTTGACCCTTTTGGTTTCTCTATTAATGACTTACAAATGGGGAACATACTAATGAGATGTGATAGCACTGAGGGTTTATATCCACTTTTCTCCAACTCTCAAGCCATTTCTTCCTACAATCGTTCTACTTTTACTGCTTTGCCACTAATTCATATGCAAGAAAATTGATTTCTAAATTGATTTCTATCATGGTATCAGAGCAATCTCCGTGGCTACATATCTTCTCAATATCCTTCCTTTCAAGGTATTGAATTACCAATCTCCCACTCAAATCCTCTATCAAAGTGATCCGGATTATTCAGGTTTGCGTGTTTTTGGTTGCTTATGTTTCCCATCATTCCCCTCTTCTATTATTCATAAATTACAAGAAAGGTTGACTCCTTGTGCTTATTTAGGTCCGGCTCCTAATCATTGTGGCTCCAAATGCTATGACATGTCTAGTGGTAAAATCATAATTTATCGTCATGTTCGTTTTGTTGAAACAGAATTCCATTCTCCAAACTACACAAAACAAAACCTTCGAATTATGATTTTTTGAGTGACAATATTAATCCTCAATTAATACATCATTTATCTCAAAATACCATACCACAAAATATGCAGCTTGACCTAACAACGTAGCCCAACGACTCATCCTCTCTTCCTCAATCTGGGCCATAATCCCACACAGACTCAGATTCCACACCTCCCACTGCTGCCCACACTCGGTCCTCTATTTCCTCCTCTGACCCATCCTCTCTTCCCTACAGCCCAACCCTGTCTATGAGCTCCCACACTTTGACCATTCCTTACACCACCCGTAGGCCTCCCAACCCTATTTCAACCCGCATGACCACTCGTGCATCAAATGACATTTTAAAATCCAATCCCAAATACTCTTCTAATTACCACATTACCACCACTACAGATATTTCTCCTGTTCCAAAAAATCCTGTTAGTGCGCTTAGTGACCATAATTGAAAAAATGCAATGTTGGATGAATTTAATGCTTTAATTGACAATAAGACTTGGAAATTAGTGCCTAGGCCGCCTAATGTTAATGTTATTTGGTCTATGTGGATTTTTCGTCATAAATATAAATCCGACGGTTCTTTTAAGCGTTATAAAGCTCGTCTTATAGGTGATGGAAATACACAGCAATATGGCGTTGATTGTGATGAAACGTTTAGCCCCGTGGTTAAACCGGTCACCATCAGAGCGTTCTCAGCATTGCTCTTTCTAAATCTTGGCTCATTCATCAAATGGATGTCAAGAATGCTTTCTTGCATGGTCATCTCAATGAATCAGTTTATATACATCAACCCGTGGGTTTTCGTAACAAAAATTATCCGAATCAGGTTTGCTTTTGAAGAAATCTTTGTACGGATTAAAACATGCTCCTCGAGCTTGTACCAAAGATTTGCTGATTTTGTTGCTACCATTGGGTTCTCCCATAGTACGTGAGATCACTCTTTATTCATCTACAAGAATGGTTATAATATTGCTTATATTCTGTTATATGTGGATGACATTATACTTACAGCTTCTTCTAATTGTCTTCGTAAGTATATTATGACTCTCTTAGCTTTTGAATTTGCTATGAAGGATCTAGGTCCTCTAAGTTTCTTTTTGGGTATTGCTGTCACTCGTCACGCCTACGGTCTTTTCTTATCTTAGATACAGTATGCTGCAAAAATTATTGAACGTGCCGGAAAGTCTAACTATAGTTCATGTCCTACTCCTGTTGACACTAAGTCCAAACTAAGTGCCACCACAGACACTCCTTATGATGATCCGACTAAGTATCGTAGTCTTGTAGGTGCTCTTTAGTATCTTACATTCACTCGCCCAGACATTTCCTATGCCGTGCAGCAAATCTACCTTCATATGCTTACCTCGACTAATGAGCATATGAAAGCTCTTAAGCGTATCATACGCTATCTCCAGGGTACCTTTTCTTTTGGTCTCTACTTGTACAAATCCAATATTAATCGTATTATCTCATATACAGATGCAGATTGGGGTGGTTGTCCTGACACTCGTCGTTCTACCTCTGGTTATTGTGTATTCCTTGGAGATAATTTGATTTTTTGGTCTTCGAAACGACAACCTACTTTTTTCCCGTAGTAGTGCTGAGGCGGAGTACACGGGTGTTGCTAATGTTGTTTCTAATTCGTGTTGGATCAGAAATTTGCTTCTAGAGTTGCATTGTCCTATCCAAAAGGGTACTCTAGTTTATTGTGACAATGTGAATGCTATATACTTATCCAACAATCCTGTTCAACATCAACGCACTAAACACATTGAGATGGATATTCATTTCGTCCGTGAGAAAGTAGCTCGTGGCGAAGTGCGTGTTCTTCATGTACCGTCCCATTACTAAATTGCTGATATTTTTACAAAAGGGCTTCCATGCATATTATTTAATAATTTCAAAGACAGTCTAAGCATATAAGAACCTCCCGCTTCGATTGAGGGGGTATGATCGAATATCTTTTACATATATTCTAAGCATTAGAATATTTCCTACATTTATTCTCTGATTTAACGATATCTTTATTTGGGAAGTGTTTATTTATTTACATTTGTTTTAGCAAATCAATTGGCTAATTTGTAGCCTCTTTATTTGGAAAGTATTTATTTAGTTACCTTTGTTTCAGCAAATCAGTTGGCTAACTTGTAGCCTATCTTGACTCTTATAACCACAATATTATTGGACATTGAATACAATAGGCAAGCAAATTGATTTCTATCATGGTATCAGAGCTATTCTCCTTATCCTAACCTCGCCTATCTTCTTCTCCGTTCTTCTTCTTCTATCTTTAATTTTTTTCCATGGCAGACTCGTCTAAGTTTCATCCCGCACTCACCATCACTAATGTTAAATCTCTTATTCCCATAACATTAGACAATGAGCAAGCCATGTATCATTCTTGGGCTACTATGTTTACCAATCTTGCTAGGGTTCATGATCTTTACAATCACTTGGTTCCACCAACGGAGGAGATGGCTATGGCTGCCTATGTCCAGGCTAAGTCCACTGATCCGACTCTTTGGAGGCGTTTGGATGCCGTTGTCTTGCAATGGATTTACAACACCATTTCTTCTGATCATCTCCTCGCTATCCTCAAACGTAATGACAATGCAGAGGGGGCATGAAACCGTCTTGAAGCTCTTTTTCAGGACAACAAAGCCTCTCGGGCTACCCATCTTGAGGAGGACTTTACAAATGCTACTTTTGAGGCTTTTAACTCGATCGACAATTATTGCAATCATCTACAATCTCTGGCGGATAGGTTGGCTGATATTGATGCTCCGGTGGGTCGTCTAGTTTTACGTCTCACCGGGTCCTTACCAGAAGCGTATAGCGGTACGGTGGACTATATACAAAATCAAGAGCCTTTGCCATCCTTTGAGAGTTGTCGTTCAAGGTTGAAAATGGCTGAGCGTACTATCAAGGCTCGTCAAGCTCATGAAATTGGTGGTTCTGGGAGTCGGTCCGGTGGTGCTGCCATGGTTGCCACTGATTCATACGCAAGCAACAAGCGAAACACTAATAAAGGGAGGAACAATTTGAAAAACAATGGGAAGAAAAGGTACACCAAAGTAGTAATGGGTCCAATCCTAGTCAGCAGCCATATCACAAGCACCAGTGGCAGCCACGTCAGCATGCCTCACCGCCACAGTGGCAACAGCCTGGTTGGGGAGGGTGGACTATTCCTCCTTACCCATTTCGCTCATAGTCTTGGCAGCCAAGACCCAATCACTACAAGAAAATGCAGTTTCAGTTGCATACATTAGCAGCGTTTCCTTCAAAAGTACAACTAATATAACTTCGGTTAGTAAAAAAGTTCCACTAACACAACTAAAACGTTTCCCGCCCAACCCGCCAATAATTTAGGGCAAAAAATGCGTGTTACACAAACAGTTCATTACTCCTCTTCATTTCCTCTTCGTACTATTCTATTTACTTAGCAATCCCCACAAATCCTTATACACGATTTCTTTTATTTTAGTCCTGTTCTCCCACAATAAAAAGAAATTCCCAATCTCCACAAATCTCAAAATCGCACTGCATAAAAAGGTTTTAGCCTGAAAACTCACGCCCTGTGCTTCTCCCTGCTGCCATTGGTTCGAGTATAAACTATCAAAGAAGTCACCGTGCCTGTTGCTCTTCGTCTTGAATCGTTGGATCAGGAGTCTCATGAACCTTGAAGCTATTGCCGACTATAAATTGCTTCACCGGAGATGTGGTCGTGGTTAGACGATTACTCAAGATTCCTTGCTGTTTTGTTTGGCATCGATGGCGCCATGTTACAGGCATTTGTTCTGAATTTTATTTTTATATTGAATTTAAGATTGGAATGTCTTGATTTTTTATTGATATTATAGATCTAGTTTATTATTTCGTTGATTAGTTCAAATGGAAAATCATGAAATTCCAAATTATTGTATCGGTACTCTTCATTTGTTTTAGATAGGGATGACAATTGAAGGTTCAAAATTGCAACATGAGATAATTGATTAGGGATAAAAGGTTTAACTACATGAAATTTGATTGATTAGTGATGTTTTTGTGTATAAGTTTAAGATTTGTGAGATTTTAAAAAATTCAAACGACTTGGATATTAATGTTAACAGAACAATTTGGATATGGCCATATGAGTCGAACATGACTGAAGAATATTCTTATATTTCAACTCTCTTGTGTGGAATTGAGCTCATTCGAACTGGAGTAAGATTCATTTAATCTTACTGCACTTTTATATGCTATCCAACGATAGTGTGCATCATGCATGATACAGTACTAATGAAGCTTTAATTTCAATTACAATGCAAACTGCAAAGTGTTATTTTGTTCTGAACAAGTAAAAAACGATGGAATTATAGGTAACATGCTTTGCTGAAGTAGGTGGTCAACATGTAGAAGGAATGGCAAGAGCGGTGAAATTACTTGGATTGCGCGCTTGTTTAGTAGAATCAACCATGGATTCAAGCGAAGGGTTGCCTGCAAATTGGGTGTGGTCTGCTCATGATTGTATCCAAGTTTGCTATTATTGCTGCCTTATCAGTTATCGTTCTTTCTTGCATTACACATTTCATGAATGTGCAAGATAAATGAATGAATTTTATGAGATACAGTCTCAGAAGGATCTTTATGAAAAGCATCACAATTCGGTTGATGGGTGCATTAGAATATGGTTTGGATTAAGGCAAATTATGAATGTAACTAACGAACTTTTACTGAAAACAAGAGATATAGCTGAAGAATTGCAAACTAGTATCCATATGCATGTAGCTGAAATCCCTTTTGAGAATGAGCTTGTAAGGAACACAAGGGAAATCGAGCATGGTACTATAACGTTCTTGAATAAATTAGGGCTTTTAAGAAGCAATTTATTATCTGCTCACTCAATCTGGTTGAATGAGGCTGAGGTAAAACAAACATCTCTAATACCAATTTTTAACTTTGCAAACATCAACTTTAACACAAAGAACACATTCAGTCCTGACTAATTATATCATTCTACAACAAAATAATATGATACAGATTGGCTTCTTCTCAAATGGAGGGGTAAAAGTTTCACATTGCCCTACAGCTGCAATGCGCATGCTTGGGTTTGCCCCAGTCAAGGAAATGCTTGATGCTGGCATTTGTGTTTCTATTGGTACAGATGGTGCACATTCTAATAATAGGATGAGCATGGGTTTGTTCTTATTTCCTTTTTTATTTATAATTATTGGGCATAAAGAAAAAACAAAATAAAAGATTAAAAGTCAGTTCTATGGGATGATCAAATTGGTTCGCTTGAAATTGGCAAGAAGGTTTATTTTTTCATTTCTTTCTAGCAAGTATGAATGGGACAACGCAAGTGCTTTTATTGAAGCATAGATTGTAACTTCTCTCCAAGAGAAAAATACCTTGTTACTTACAACATCCATGAAACTAGTAATCCTCGGGACAGCCATGTAAGTCATTTCAATAAAGATGTAGTTAAAATATGTCATTTATTTTTCCAAATACACAACATCTATGGGTGTTTATTGCAGAGGGTCGTGTTGAATATCTTTGTTGTTGCACAAAAATGTAACATACGATCAAGTTCTAACCTCCAAAATGATTTTTTATTTTTCAGCATTGTGTCCTTTTTGACATAGAGTGAACAATAACCCCAATATCATTTGTCACTAATGTCCTGTCCCCTTATGCTCATGCTAATGTGAGAAAAAATTTAGTAGCCACGTCTGATAGCAAGGAAAGCAAGGAAGATATTAAGCTATTACGTGCCCAGGTATGTACATACAACTTTCCATTTGTTCGACATGTTATTCTATTGAATGGCATAACTAACTGCTTGTGTCCTATGAGTTATGCTTTTTAATGGATAATATTTTTATATTAAAGTATGTGAGCAATCATGTAGTCCACGACAACTAGTCTAGTGGTAGAACTCCAGACCATGGACGTAGATATCTTGAGTTTGATACTCCTTAACATTGATTACTCAATCGTTTGATAGTTTTTGATATTTCAAACTATTCACACTATTTGCAAATATAGGAAAAGATAGATTGCTGATTGCCGAATAGTGGAGCAAAAACTAAACATGCAAGTAGACAAAAGGAGAATGAGAAATATGTACATATGATTGCTGAATTGGGTGGCACTTGAATATGAAAGACACGGGACACAGACTGGAAAAATATAAAAGTGGACGCTATCCTAGGACAGTAAGTAGGATTTGGGTCCTCTGTTTCTCGTTTGCTAATATGCTTTCATGACAATATGATTTGCGTTTCAATTTTAAATAGAAATTAATTTAGAATTGCACAACTTTAAGAAAGCCGAACGACTTATGTATATATAACATAACTACTATATTTTATTGGTTAAAGAATACATGCAAGTTTCAAGTCCGTTATATAAATGCAGTAATTTAATCCCAACCCGTTTTATATATTAAACAAAAAAAATTAATGAACAGTAGCAGTGTACAAGTGCACATAGTAAGAGAAGGAACATAAAAAAGGAGGAAACAATGTCTATCAACTCCTTTGTCTCTCTAGCTAGCTGTTCATTTAACTGTCTATATTCGTGTACTAGCGTAATAGCAATAGTAAATATCATAAATAGTTTCCACCGTTTCTATCGCTTCTTCGTTGCTACAATTTATGCTTATGTTATGTTGATTGGATTGCTACGTGTCTTGTTTGTTGTTTGACATAACCAAGTTTATTACGAGAATTAAAGCACTATTACGAGATGCCGATGTCGAAGATTTAGCTGATATATAATATATTACGGGAATTAAAGCCTTATAAAAAGCTTCAATCGGTTGAATTTGCATTTCCGAATACAAAGAAACTTACTGGGTTAACGATATACTGTGCGGTCATGTAAAACGTTATCAACGAAACTTTCAAATGAATAGACTTTGTTTTTTGAAATTATGTAAGCAATTGGACGGTTGCAGTTTGAAGGAAACATCTGATATTTGCGTTAGGTAAATGATAAGTCATTATGGAAGAGTCGCCGATCATTTTGAAGGTGTCAAGTCTTTGGTCGAGGTGGTTGGGGTTAATGGCAAATTTTTCAAAGATATCTATAAAGCTATTTCGAAGCGAAGACTGTCGACAACAAAGAACTATTGGTAATCAAGCAACCAACATGAATTTAATTGTTATATATGTTGTCGTATTTTGTAAGTACCATTTGTGGAAACTTGTCTGTGAATGCTTGTAGTATGTGACTTATTTTGTTGACAAACTACTATAGAATTGATTATGGATATTATATTTGATTGTGAGATTAGCATGTTTTTGCAATTATTTGAATATGATGATCATATGATTGATTGTTTGTATATGCTAATTATGTGATTTAATTGTTTGTTTGAATATATGAAAATTATGCGATTGATCGTTCGTTTTAATATGAATAGGATATAAGCGATTGCTGGAAATGGTATAAACCATCAACTATAAATAGTAGCATTTAAAATATGCTACCAAACAACCAATAACTTTTAGTAGCGTTTCAAAAATGCTACAGAAACAAATGTAAACTAATATAAAAATTATACAGTTGCATTTTAAAAACGTTACTGAAAATAAAAAAAAAGCATATAAACAAAAAATGCAACCAAAAAATGAAGACTTATGGTAGCGTTTTTTTAACCCTATAGAAAAAACCTATAGCTGCATTTAAAAGTGACTTTTGGTAGCGTTTTTTAAATCCTACAGAAAATACCTATAGTTGCATTTAAAAGTGACTTTTGGTAACGTTTACTACAACGCAACAAAAAGTTTTAGACTTTTAGTTGCATGTCGTATAGCAGCGTTCCCTAAAACGCTACCATAAGTTATGGTAGCGTTTTTTCAACGCTACCAAAAGTCTTTTCTGGTGTAGTGAATCCAGCGGCCCAACGTCCCTCCTCTTCTGGGTCAGGCTTACTTGGGTCCAGACCTCAAGCTTTCAATGCCGTTGCTCCTCCTGCTCCTAGCTACATGCCCACTGTTACATGGATATTTGACCACGCAACTAAGTACTCGGCATTAGCATACTGCTCGACATTTAGGAGTCGTCCGGCACATGTGATTCGTTCGGTATTGAATAACGTTCGGCAATCCAGGGACGTTCGGCATACAAGGAACGTTCGGCATATAATGAACGTTCGGCATATAAGGAATGTTCGACATCCGTAGACGTTCGGCATTCAAGGTACGTTCGGCATCCAGGGATGTTCGGCACGACTGGGTCGAATGGCATTTAAGAGTGTTCGGCTTCTAGAGCGCTCGGCATTCATGCTCCACTCGGCATTCCTGGACTGTTCGGCATTCCAGCCTCGTTCGGCTTTTTCCTCGTTCAACATCGATTCTCGGTCGGCCTACACCCCTCGCTTAACACATCGCATCGTTCGGCATGAAGATGATGGTTCGGCATTCGGCCGTTCGGCATGTTTGGGTCGGCACACAAAGCTTACTCCATTTGGGCCGAGGTATTCAGCTACCAGGCCCACCAGGGAAGTCCAACCCATCTTCGTCTATAAATAGAGAGGCATGGTCACAGTGATATGGACCTTTTTTCGAGAACATCGGAGAGACTCTGCCGCATTCAAGACTCATTCAAGACTTAATCTTTTTTTTGCTTAGCAATCGTATTTGAGTGATTGATATACGGATTGTATCTGTAGTCAATTATCGAGAAAAGCAATAAAGATCTACCTCGAAGTGGACGTAGGCAATTACGCCAAACCACTATAAATCTGGTGTTCGTTGTTTCTGCATTTAAATTTACATACTGTCTTCTGTTTAACTTTTCTTTCTTCATTAATCTCTCTACACAATCCCTCTTAAGGGTGTTAGTGACCAATTTTGGTGCTAACATTTTGGTGCTTTCACTGAGAATTGGATTCTCAGGACGATAAGATCTACTTTGCAGCTACTAGATTGAAAAATCCCCTGAAGGAGATCCAAATCATTCAAAAGACATCTGTTGATTCTAGTTAGAGTTACAACCAACAACTCTACCTTGCGGAGACCATGAACTAGATCGGCCTCTCACAACGCAGATGTCCACGAAACTGCTAGTGTACAACAGATAGGACCTAGCAACCAACCAGTAATTCAAGGCGCATGAACCTCCACCCAGAACCAAGCGGAGGTTGTTTCCCGAACAGAGTTCAACGACTTGATAAGAGAACTCAGGGAAAGTAGAAGGCAACTTGCTGAGTAGATCTAAACCAATACTAATCTCATGACTCAACTTGCCCAACAGCAGCATCAGAATCCTGGAAGTAGTCCTGCTCCTTATTCTGAATCTGATAGCTCGACCTCAGCTGATGAACCTCCTAGACGTAGATGCCGTAGGGATGAAGCTTCTCAAGCAGGTGCTACCGATCGATCCGTTAGGGATCAGGCATGTGATGAGACCGGGCTCCCGGATCACCAAGACCCAAATCAAGCGGGACATCAACCCGCACGGTCTCGTGGAACGGAACCCAACCTCTCACCCTCCATACCAACTCCGGACTTATCATCCATAGTCAGACAGTTGATGAGAGAGAACTAAGGCCTAACCAATAAGATTGGGGAGTGTCCAGAAGTCATACTCTCTTTACGGACGTTATCCTACAGGCTGAGTACCCCAAGAAATTCAGTATGCCGACTATTTCAGCCTTTGAAGGGAAGACTGACCCTAGGCAACACGTGATAAGGTACGAATGGATGATGGATTCGGCAAGGGCGAATGACGCAACTAAGTGCAGGTGTTTCCCAATCACTCTGTATGGAATTGCCACTATGTGGTTTACTCGGCTCCCTCCACGATCTATATCCAACTTCGACGAGTTAGCGAAGAATTTTTTTGAACAATTCAGGATACACGCTACCCGTCCAAAGGATGTTATGTCACTATCAAGCATAATTCAACCTCTGAGAGAGTCTTTGAAAGCATACTTACGGAGGTTTCATGTTGCCGCCACTAAAGTTAGCAATCCTAACGACCACGTGATTTTGATCGCGGTAATGCGAGATGTAGATCCAGACTCGGAGTTTGGAGATTGGTTGGCGGAAAAGCCCCTAGCTACATTGGAATGATTCTATTCCAGAGCTCATCAGTTCATATGAAGGGAAGAGGCTCGATGGACGAAACGAGATAAGGCATCAGGGCCTGTTCAGGGGACTGTGAAAAGTAATATCGCCGTGAAGCAGTCCGGCGACAGTTCGGGAAAGGTTCAAGTCAATGTCCAGAAAAAGCTTGGGCAGTTCAAAGAATCCGGAGGTGGAAATCCCAGAAAGAAAAGAGAAGCAGGGAAATGGAAGTGAAGGATTCTGACCTACAATGAATACATCCCCACTGAATACTTCTCTTGAAAACATTTATTTATCTACCTGTAACACCTTTGAATATAGAAAGCCACGCCCAAAGGAGTCCACTAAAGAACAAAAACGGACAGGGAAGTACTGTCTCTTCCATGAGACCCACAGACACAATACTGAGGAGTGTAGACACCTCCATGACACCATAGAAAAGTTAATCAGACAGAAAAAGTTACAGGAATTTGTCAAAAACCCGCAAGATGGAAGGCAAGGAACGTCAGACCTTAGACGTGGGCTGGCTCCACGCCAACCAGAACAACCTGCTCGGACTGTGGGTAGATTGATTATAAACACTATTATCGGAGCACCTCATCCTGTAGACAAGAATTGGCAGGAGATGGAACGATATGCTACCTCCTTAAGGCATGTGGATTACAAATGTTGTTCGAATGTGGAAGATGGAACCCCTGCAAAGGCAACAACGCATGATGACTGACAATATAGTGTTTAGGAGTCGAGATGCGGACAAGGTGGAGGCTCCTACTATTGACCCGATGGTTATATCTGCAACAATCGGGCCAGCTTATGTCAAAAGAATCTTGATTGATTGTGGAAGCTATGTCAATATCATCTTCAAGAAGGCTTATGACCAAATGAAAATGGAAACGAAAGATTTGAAACCATGCAAAGCCCGTATCCACAGCTTTAACGGTGCTGCAACCGATGCGATGGGGTATATAGAGCTACCAGTTGAACTGAGAGAAAGTGAACGTAGGAGAGTGCGAGTCCTACCGTTCATAGTAATGGACGTTGACTCTCCATACAATGTCTTTTTAGGTCGACCAGCCTTGTCAGAGTTTAGGGCTGCTTTGGCCCCATGGTGTCTGACATAAAATTTCCGACAAACAAAGGAGTCGGTGTTGTACATGGCGATCAGGCGACCAGTCGAGCATGTTATGTGGCGGAATTGAGAGAAGCTCAGCGGAGAGAGAAGGGAAAGGTTGCGGACAGCTCCGTCCGTATCCTAAAGACCGATGATTGACAAGTAGTGCCCGAGCCCTGGCTCGGGCAGCATTCTCGAATCCTTAGAGACATATCCGAGAGATGATGATGGGGAACCCAGAGAAACGAATGCAACACCGGCTGAGCTGACGATCGACATCCCAGTCATCCGGGATGACCCATCACGAGTTCTTAAGATTAGATTGCAACTCGATCCTTCAGTGGCCGAGGATCTTACTGATTTTCTCCGGGCGAATCTGGACGTTTTCGCTTGGAAACACTCTGATATGTGCAGGATTTCTCCGACAATTGCGAGTCATATGTTGAACATAGACCTATAATCCGTTCCCGTAAAACAGAAAAGGAGAGGTATGGACCCGGAGAGGTCTGCGGCTCTCAAAAAGGAGGTGGACAAACTCAAAGCCAATGGGTTCGTCCGCGACGCCCTCTATCCTGAATGGGTATCTAACCCAGTGCTAGTGAAGAAAGCAAATGGAAAGTGGAGAACTTATGTTAATTACTCCGATCTGAATAAAGCATGCCCAAAGGATAGTTTCCCTTTACCTAGAATCAACCAGATCATCGACTCTACCACCAGACATGAATTATTGTCATTTATGGATGCGTATTCAGGATACAATCAGATCCTGATTCATATTCCAGACGAAGAGCACACCAGTTTTGTCACAATTATGGGGCTATATTGCTATGTGGTAATGCCCTTTGGATTGAAAAACACGGGAGCAACTTATCAGCGACTGATGAATCGAATGTTTAAATACTAGATTGGTAAGACGATGGAAGTCTATGTGGATGATATGTTCGTGAAGTCACGGCACTCAAACGACCACGTTCGAGACTTAGCAGAAATGTTTGATATACTCAGACATAATGGTATGAAGATCAATCCCTTAAAGTGCTCTTTTGGTGTGGCATCAGGAAAGTTCCTAGGTTTCATTGTAAATGCGCGTTGAATTAAAGCTAACCCGGAAAAGATTCAGGCCATTCGGGACATACAAGTGCCCAGAACTATCAAGCAAGTACAAAGCTTGAACGGAAAGGTGGCAGCGCTGAGCCGATTCATATCCAGAGCCACGGATAAATGCATTCCCTTCTTCGACGTGATAAAGAAGGGAAAAAGGAATTTCGAATGGACATCCGACTGTGAGGAAGCATTTTGAGCTCTAGTAAGGCATTTGGAGAGCCCTCCGGTGCTATCGAAACCAGTCGACCATGAAATGCTGTATGTATACTTTGAAGTATCCTAACACACTATCAGTATGGCTCTGGTTCGCGAGGAGGACCGAGTTCAAAAGCCAGTATATTATGTCAGTAAACGCTTAACGGGGGCATAAAGAAATTATCCCAAGATCGAGAAATTAGCTTATTGCTTAGTGATTGCATCACGCAAGCTTCGCCTATACTGCCAGGCACACTCAATCAGAGTTTACACTGATCAACCCCTGCGACAGGTACTCCAACGACCGGAAACTTTCGAAAGGATGTTAAAGTGGAATATCGAATTAAGTCAATTCGATATTACTTACCTACCGCGAAAGGCCATACAAGGACAAGCGCTAGCGGATTTCATCGCTGAATTCACCATGACAGACGAATCAAATGGCCACGATGTCATACCTCCCGTCCGATGGAAGATGTACACCGATGGGGCATCTAACGACCGTTGTTCGGGGGTTGACATAGTTCTGGTAACTCCTGAAAACTGATCAGTTTGCTACGCTTTGAAGCTCGAATTCACAATAGCAAATAACGAACCCGAGTACGAAGCATTGATTGCTGGCTTAAGACTCGTCAAAGAACTGGGAATAAGATCGGTTGAAATATTTTGCGACTCGCAATTGGCGGTGTATCAAGTGCGTGGAGACTACCAAGCAAGGGGGCAGAGACTTGCCCCATATTTGGCCCAAGTTTAGGAGTTGCTAGCGAATCTCGAACATTATGATATTTCACATGTTCCGTGCGAATAGAACGGGGCAGCTGATTCATTGGCGAAATTCGCAAGCACTGGTGATGTGCAACAGATGTGATTGTTTCCTATCGAAACCTTACATGTTTCGAGTATAAATATGATGGAGGTAGATTTCGTTTTAGAAAAAGAAATCGAAAGGGAGTCATGGGTGACCCCATTCAAACAGTACTTGTTACACGGGACCGTGCCCGAAAGAAGGAGCGAAAGACGACAAGTCATTCATTAGGCTTCTCATTATGTAATGCGGGATGGAATAATGTATCGGAGGGGATTCTCGATCCCATTACTCCGATGCATTGCCCATGATGAGATAAAACGAGTCCTCAAGGAAGTCCATGAAGGTGAATGTGGCGACCATAACGGAGGGCAGACATTAGCAAAGAAAATTTTCCGCTATGGATACTATTGGCCAACTGTAAATCGGGATGCCGTAGACTACGTGAGAAGATGTGACAAATGTCAGAAGTATGCAAAAATCCTAAGAGCTCCGCCGACGGAACTCACGCAAATGGTTAGTCCTTGGCCATTTGCAATATGGGAAATCGACATAGTCGGTTCCTTGCCTCTATCCAAACGTGGTGCAAAATACGCGACTGTTGCGGTCGATTACTTTACCAAGTGGGCAGAAGCAGAACCTTTGGCCACTATCTCCACCAAAAAGGTCATTAATTTCGTTATACGAAAAATTATATGCCGTTTTGGCATTCCACGAACCATCGTCACAGACAACGGAACTCAGTTTGAAAGCAAAGAGTTCAAAGAGTTTTGCCAAAAATATGGTATTGAGAAAAAGTTTGCAGCAGTTGCTCATCCGAAAGCGGACAAGTGGAGGCCGTAAACAAGATAATCAAATCCATATTGAAAAAACGATTGGAAAAGGCTAAAGGCAAGTGGGTGGATGAGCTTCCAACAGCACTTTGGGCTTACAGAACCACCCACAAGTCCACAACTGGCCACACTCCGTTCGCATTAGCATATGACATGGAAGCTGTCATACCCATGGAACTTGAAGTCCCATCACATCGGGTAACTTATTATGACCCAGAGTCTAACCAAGATCTCTTGCTGGAATCTTTGGACTTCATTGATGAAAAACGTGAAGAAGCTAATTTAAGAGCGGCCGTGTACAAACATCGAGTTGCTCGATATTATAATGAAAAAGTCCAACCGAGAATCTTTGGAGTGGGAGATCTCGTTTTGAAACGAGTTTTCCCAGTTCCGTCACATATGAGCCCCGCATGGGAAGGTCCATACGTCATTGAACGGAAGCTTGGAGAAGGAACTTTCAAGCTAGCGACCGTTGACAGTGCAACACTTCCCCGAGCGTGGAATAGTGAACATTTGCGGCACTATTACACTTAGTTCATTTCTATCATATTTTAGTTGCATTTATTTCCAGCTAGTTTTTTATTCTTAGTTTACGGCATGTGAAAAGACAATTTAACTTATTTACATTAATAAAGGCTTGAAGCCATTTCCTTTTCCCATGAATTGTCGATGTTTCTACGTATGATAACGCTGTAACAAATGACTAAGAGATACATTACTTTATCTGACGTACGAACGCGTATAAACGACTCAAAACCTCCAAGTCCCCAGAGTGTGGACTAGAGTACTCTAAGTCCCCAAAGCATGGATTCGAGTATAAACGACTCAGAATCTCCAAGTCCCCAGAGTGCGGACTGGAGTACTCTAAGTCCCCAGAGTGCAGACCGAGTATAAACGACTCAAAACCTCCAAGTCACCAGAGTGCGGACTGGAGTACTCTAAGTCCCTAGAGCGCGGACTCGAGTATGAATGACTCAAAATCTCCAAGTCCCTGGAGTGCGGACTGGAGTACTCTAAGTCCCCAGAGCACAGACTCGAGTATAAACGACTCAAAACCTCTAAGTCACCAGAGTGCGGACCGGAGTAGTCTAAGTCCCCAGAGCGCGGACTCGAGCATAAACGACTCAAAACCTCCAAGTCCCCAGAGTGCGGACTGGAGTACTCTAAGTCCCCAGAGCGCGGGCTCGAGTATAAACGACTCAAAATATCCAAGTCCCTGGAGTGCGGACTGGAGTACTCTAAGTCCCCCAGAGCACGGACTCGAGTATAAACGACTCAAAACCTCCAAGTCCCCGGAGTACGAACTGGAGTACTCTAAGTCCCCAGAGCATGGATTCGAGTATAAACGACTCAAAATCTCCAAGTCCCCGGAGTGCGGACTGGAGTACTCTAAGTCCCCAGAGTGCGGACTCGAGTATAAACGACTCAAAACCTCCAAGACCCCGGGGTGCAGACTGGAGTACTCTAAGTCCCCAGAGCGTGAAATCGATTATAAACGACTCAGAATCTCCAAGTCCCCAGAGTGTGGACTGGAGTACTCTAAGTTCCCAGAGCGCGGACTCGAGTATAAACGACTCAAAACCTCCAAGTCCCCGGAGTGCGGACTGGAGTACTCCAAGTCCTCAGAGCGTGGACTCGAGTATAAACGATTCGAAACCTCCAAGTCCCCGGAGTGCGGACTGGAGTGCTCTAAGTCCCTAGAGCGCGGACTCGAGTATGAACAACTCGAAATCTCCAAGTCCCCGGAGTGCGGACTGGAGTACTCTAAGTCCCCAAAGTGCGGGCTCGAGTATAAACGATTTAAATGTCCAAGTCCCCTAAAGGCGGACTGGATATAAATGACTTGAAGTCATCGAGCCCTTGGCATACGGACTAGAAAATATTTTAAGTACCCGGAGCGTGGAATAAAGAATGTGCAATGCCAAAAGATTATCAACTTATTTGGAGTTGAATCGAGAAGCTTATGTAACTCGTAATGGCTTGGACTCCGACCATGATTATACGAAAAACCGGACAACAAAAATCTTCCAAAAGGAAAAAAAGAACTAAGTTTGATTCATCAAAAGTAAGTTTCTACTACAACTCCTCCAAAGCTCGGAGTCAAAAGTTTATTTACATAAACTACGAAAACAAAAATAACTACATAATCTAAATTAGCTCTTGTTGAACGAGAGCGAAATCTACTTCTTTGACTTCTTCGACTTTTTGCCCGATGACTCCTCCTCGGTACGTTTACCCTTGACGGTTTTCTTTGACGGGGGAGTGACAGCCAAAGAAGTATGAGGAACATCCATGGGTTTGAACCCGCCTAGGAGAATGACCTTCAACGGCTTATTCAAAGGGTCGTCCAGGTCTACAGCTTGAGGTTCGACCTTGATCTTGATCGTCTTTTCCTTCTATTTATCAAGCTGCTCCTTCATGCTCAGTTCGGACGTGTGCTCGAAGACGCCTGTAATTTCGACTTCATAACTCCCATCGATGGGAGAGGACATCTCAAAGTTGTCCTTGTCAAGCGCTCCGATCACCTGGGCATCGGGACCGGCAGCCTCTCCTGCATGAGTGGCTTCACTCGTTTTTCCCCTAACTTCCTTGGCGACATCGCTCCTCGGAGTGGGCTCAAGATTAGAACGGCCTGCATAAAATCACGAAAAGCAAGTATTAGAATACGATAGCTTCTGGTGAAAAACAAAATCTCTTGGAATATTAAAGAAAAAAAGCCTACCAGGTTCCGGCTAGCTCTCAACCGTCAAGGGGGTCTTGCCGTTTGGAATATGTGACAAAACACGAACTCCAAGACCGAGGACCTCTAGATCATAGCCGATGTGCTGTTCGAAAGGATCGAGTATCGGCCGACTGGTCCGCTGGTAGGCACACGATCTGGAGACTCAATCCCGGAAGGACCGGCGATAACTTCTTTCCCTTTTGTTGAAGGGGAGCCTTTGTAATAAATAGCTTTAGCCACTGATAGGTCCGAAGGCTCATTTCCCTTGAGGAATTCTTTTATCAAGGCCCCCTCATCAACCTCCTCGATGCCATGTTCGGCCTTTTTGATTTCAATTAAAGTCTCCCATGCCTCGGCCAAAGATTGGAGATAGCCCTCGCCTAGAAAAGTTAAGTCCCGGTGCATGAGAACGCGGGCATTGAATTCAGTAATAAGTGGGTCGAACATGGTTTTAATCTCTTATCTACCCTCCTCCTTGGCTGCTTCAAGATGGGAGTCGATCTCCGCAGAGGCTATCTTTTTGCCCTCTTCACGGGCTTCATTCTTCAGCGCCTCAACTCTAGAAAGCTCGCCCTCAATTTTCGCCTTAAGGAGTCGTGTTGCAACAATCTCGTCGCAATACCATTGCGACTCTTCTTGGGCAGCAACCTTCTCCTCTTGTTCTTTGCGGAGCCACTCCTCAAGTTCTTTAACCCGGAGATAGAAAGCATCCCTCTCTTTTTGTACCGAATCTTTTTTCAAGGCCAAAGCCCCACAGAGTTGTACCGCCTCGTCGAGTTCTTTTTTGTGAGTCGTTTCCAGACAAGTTACGGCTTCGGCGGTGTCCTTGGCGCTCTGCTAGATGGCCTCAAGTTCAAACTTGTAAGTCACAATCTCTTCATCCTCATCTTTAATAATATCTTTGTCGTGGATAGCCTCAAGCTTCAGGCGATCGATCTCGTGTTGGCGCTCCATGGAGACTTCTGAAAGTTTTTCAGCCAAATGAACAAACGCGTCTTGTTGAACATAGACGTCGTTGGTGTAGTTGATGGCACTCTGTTTAACATCTCCAGGTATATGGTGGATCGCCGGGAGGAACTTCAGACCATCAAAGCAGATCTTTGGAAATTTAGCTTTAAGCTCGGCAAGTCTCTCTGATACTATTGGATCTGTTGCGAGAACGGGAGGAGACGGCTTTGAAAGTTCAACTCTCATGTGAGGATCCCAAGATTGCCGTGTGGAAGAGGAATCGGAGTGTTGGTCTCGGGGGACATCGGATTGCGACTCCTTATAGCCGTGCTTATCTTTGCTTGGTTTCGAATGAGAAGAGGGATGTTGGTGGTACTTGGGCTGATAATATGTTTTCTTCCGAGATGATGAGTCCCGGGAATGATAATCCCTATCTCCATCATCGTCTCTGTCCCGACGTCTCCCGAAACCTGAGTCACGTCCAGAGTGATAAAAAAATAGATGACCCACGGAGGCGATCAATGCCGTATGTATGTCCCATGTCACCTGCGTAGAATTTAAATAATAACAAATTAGCAAAGAGAGGTGTGATGACGAAAATTTAAGTGCGAGGCAAAGTGCATGTGTTTGTGTGTGTGTCCTGTGTTTTCCCCCCGACGGACCAGTTGCTTTACTAATGGGAGTTTTCTCTCCCTGGTTTTGGGCAAGAGCGCCTGCATCGCCCCTGATAGGCAAGTGAAGTCTAAGCGCTTCCGGATCGTCAAAATCGTAATTGTGCAGATCATCGGGTATGGAGAGATTTGATAGGCCCTTTAAAGAACTTTCCAAATGCTGTGAAGAAGCCTCTTTCTCCGCCGGAATAAGAGTGACTTTAGAGGTTGCACAAACTCTTTCCCTCCGTATCTTGTACATCAGTCTCTTTTTCCTCTTCGAAGGGGAAGATGACGTTTCGATGTCGTGCACTTCGACTATCGGATCCTAAGTGGGACCCACATTCTCATCTTGTGCTTCGGGTGTTTCATTCCCTTTAATTTCCCCCTCTTCTGGTGCGTCAGGAGTGTGACGTGCTGATGACTCAGCTAATTTTTTCCATTTTCCAGAGGTGGGCCTGGGTACGGTGACGCCTTGAGGAAGGCTAATCCGATGGCCTTCGGCCAACAGCCCAAACCTTGTAAGTGACTCATTCGAAATGAGAGTTCGAATGTCCCGTTCTTCGACAGGAAGAGCTCTAATAGCTTCAACGGCTTCGGAATATCCACGGCCGTCGGGGTGTGGATTGATACCTATAAAAGATGAAAAAAGAATTAGAAAAGGCATTGCTTCGACCAGGTATGAATATCAATCTAGAGAAAAGACTTACTTCCTTCCACCCATCTCCTCGCGAAACCAGGAGGGCAACGCACATAGAACCATTCTTGCTTGTACAGGGCGAACTTGCTGCAGGCCCCAGTTAAGATTTGACATTTGTGATATGGCTCGAGAAACATATAAAAGGGGCTATCTCTCCGCTTCTTGATCATGTATATATATCTGATGTCGTCCGGGGTTGGGGGCCTGAAGAGGACATTCATGAAGAGGATATAGGTACCATAGATGAAGGCGTGACTGTTCGGGTGCAGTTGCGACGGGGCAATGTCGATGTATTGCAGCACATCCCGAAGAAATAAAATAAACGGTGGCACGCTGCCAACCCAGCACATGAAGTTATTACACGCCATATATCCAACTGGGGCCAAGTGTGGACGATCGTGCCCCAATGGAACCAACACATCGTCGAAAGGGATTCCATGGATAGAGCATATTCGTTGGAGCGCAACTTTATAGATCTTCGAAGCCTGTGAATCGACCGGTTTGTCCAAGAGAATTGATGCCTTCAGGGCGTCGGGAGATAAGTTATGAGCAGGGGAAGTCGACGGGTTAGAAGTATCTGCGATCCCTTGTTTAGAAGATGGCCCAGGTCTATCTGAGATTGTGGCGGAGCTGGATTTCTTAGACATCTTTGGCAGAAATTGAATCCAGTAGAGTATCTATTTGAACAATACTTGAAAAATGATCGACGTCAGACTTAACAACGTAAATATTGCCCCCGTGTGGTGTGTGAACTAGTGCGATCATTCATGTGTAAGTGCTGAGAAATTATAAGTCACAGAATTGATGATGTAAAGATGGCTTTAAACTGTCGCCTTCGAAGATCGTCATCGCCGACCGTCTCCGAAAACCAGCCTTGCAATGCTTTCAATTTTGGACTCGGACATTGGCACTACGTGTTAAAAGCTTTTATCAGTTCTTTTCGATTTAAGTTCATACTTATGGTTATTGAAGCTAGGAAGTGATCAGTCCGGATTAGTTCGATATGCTAGTATGCTGGGGTCTTTGGCCTTGTTTTGTTATATGACTAGGCAAGGTGAATAAGTGTTTGGCTTACGTATTGGTTCGGCTAAAGTATGGTTCGGCATTTATGATTGTTCGGCCTAAATACTGTTCAGCTAAAGTATGGTTCGACATTCATGATTGGTCGGCCTAAGTATTGTTTGGCCTAAATGTGGTTCGACGTTCATATCGCTCGGTTGAAACATTGTTCGGCCTAGGCATCGTTCGACCAAAGCATTGTTTGGCCTAGGGTTCGTTTGGTCAAAATCTCGTTCGGCCTAAGTACTGTTCGACCGAGGCATCAATCGGCACTCTATCCAATTTATGCCTCCTTCCTGTCCTTCCACTCCACTGCTCGGCATGTGACGAATCATGCTGAACCAAAGTTACGCCGAGTCCCAACGCTCGACATTCCATCCTTAACAACGATTTCGTCTTTTTCCTCCATCCATGCCGAACGACGGGAACGAGCCGTTCGGCAAGTGATACCGAACCATATTGTTCGGCATTCTAACCAACTCCTACTCCTCCTCTATTCTTCCCTCCAACATCGCTCGGCATTAAAGGATCGTGCCGAGCCACTGTAACGCATCTTCCACCTTCCTCTTCTCCAATCCATCCACCTCAAGGTCATCTGAAAGCATACCAAGCTTCAACCTTAGAGCGCGCCCGGACTTCAATTCATCAATAATGAGTGATACTTCCTAATCTAAGAGAGTGATCAGAACGTTCTTATATAAGAATACGGCAGGAACTAGGGGGTCTGTAAATTTAGGTTTGGGGAATGATCGAGCTTAACTTGGAAGGGCGTGATGGATGCCAACTAGGAAGGGAAGATCAAAGGAGTGAATAAAACTCAAGGGAAGTAGTTTTTATGTTCTTGGAAAGTCACAGAGGTAAAAAGTGAAAATGTGGAGGAGAAGGGAAATGCCTGGTTTTATAGGGAAGAGGGGAAGTCGAAGAGGCTATGCCTGGTAGAACCGGTCAAGGCAATATCGTTCGACATCGGTTATCCTGGTTCGTTCGGCATCCCGGGTGCTCATCTTCAGCTAGGTTGTTTGGCATTCTTATGATGTTCAACATACATCGTCTCGCCTAGTATTCTAGAGAAGATACTATTGAGGAAACTGATCCACATCTCGAAGCAAAGGCAGTGGACTCATGGGTTAAAGCACATCACGTTTGATCACGTGATGCACTTTGGGGGGACAAGTGTTACATAGAGATTTGACTAGGCAACTAAGTACTCGGCATTAGCATACTGCTCGGCATTCAGGAGTCGTCCGACACATGTGATTCGTTCGGTATTGAATAACGTTCGGCAATCCAGGGACGTTTGGCATACAAAAAACGTTCGGCATACAAGGAACGTTCGACATACAAGGAACGTTCAGCATCCTTAGAAGTTCGGCATTCAAGGTACGTTCGACATCCAGGTACGTTCGATACGATTGGGTCGAATGGTATTTAAGAGCGTTCGGCTTCTAGAGCACTCAGCATTCATGCTCCACTCGGCATTCCTGGACTATTCGGCATTCCAACCTCGTTCGGCTATTTCCTCATTCAACATCGATTCTCGGTCGGCCTACACCCCTCGCTCAACACATCGCATCATTCGACATGAAGATGATGATTCGGCATTTGGCCGTTCGGCATGTTCGGGTCGACACGCAGAGCTTACTCCATTTGGGCCGAGGTATTCAGCTACCAGGCTCACTAGGGAAGTCCAACCCATCTTCGTCTATAAATAGAGAGGCAGGGACACAGTGAAAGGGACCTTTTTTCGAGAACACCGGGGAGACTCTGCTGCATTCAAGACTCATTCAAGACTTAATCTTTTTTTGCTTAGCAATTGTATTTGAGTGATTGATATACGGATTGTATCTGTAATCGATTATCGAGAAAAGAAATAAAGATCTACCTCGAAGTGGACATAGGCAATTACGCCGAACCACTATAAATCTGGTTTTCGTTGTTTCTGCATTTAAATTTATGTACTGTCTTATGTTTAACTTTGCTTTCTTCATTAATCTCTCTACACAATCTCTCTTAAGGGTGTTAGTGACCAATTTTGGTGCTAACACCCACCGACATTGAGGCCGCTATGCATGCTCTTTCATTCTCTCAACCAAATGGGAACTACTACATGCATACTGGTGCTACATCTCACATGACGGCGGATGCAGGTACTCTCTCTTTTATTTCAATTCAAGCAATAAGCATCATAACATTTGTTATTGGTAGTGGTAATTTAATTCCAATTATTGGTCACGGTCGCACTACATTGCCTCCACCTTATTCACCATTTACCCTAAACAATGTGTTACATTCTCTCAGGCTCATTAAAAATCTGGTCTTTGTTTGTAAATTTACCACAGATAATATGGTTTCTATCTCTTTTGACCCTTTTGGTTTCTCTGTTAATGACTCACGGACGGGGAACAGACTAATGAGATGTGATAGCACTGAGGGCTTAAATCCACTTTTCTCTAACTCTCAAGCCATTTCTTCTAACCATCATTCTGCTTTTACTGCTTTGCCGTTGAATATTTGACACAATCGTTTAGGTCATCCCGGCGATGCTATTCTTAAGTCTCTTTGTAGTAAAAAGTTTATTGATTGTAATAAGGCTTGTAAAACTTTTTGTTCTTCTTATCCTCTTGGGAAACATTATAAGCTACCTTTTTATGATTCAGTGTCATATACTTTTCTTCCGTTTGATATTATTCATAGTGATCTTTGGACTTCTCCTATTGTTAGTACTTCCAGCCATTGTTATTATGTTCTTTTTCTTGATGACTATAGAAATTTTTTGTGGACCTTTTCTATTGCAAAAAAATCTCAGATCAAACAACTTTTCTTAGCGTTTCATGCCTTAGTCAAGACATAATTTGAATGTAATATTAATACTTTTCAATGTGACAATGGTATGGAATAAATTAATGGCACTTTTAACGTTTTTTTTGAGAAACATGACATGCTTTTCCATCTCTCGTGTCCTCATACATCTCCTTAAAACGGGAAGGCTGAAAGACACATAAAATCCATAAATAATATCATCCGGACTATTCTTGCTTATGCATCTATGGCACTCTCCTTTTGGAATCATGCTCTCTAACATGGTATCAGAGCGGGTTTAATTGTGTCGCACGTCACCCTCAATGAATGTCCATGTGTTTGGCTGATGATACGCCACACGTGTAGGGGCGTGTTGAGTTAGTCCCACATCGGACAATTTACAATATAAATCATGCATAAATACTAAGAGACCTCCCTTCACATTACCAATTGGTTTTGTGATAATATGTGGTTCTGTAACAATATCCAAAAAAATTCAACATCTATCGGTATATATTTTTTATCCGAAAAGTGGATAAATATTTGGAAAAACAAATATGGATGCAGATACAGAGACATTTGATAATTATCCATCTGGTTGTTGTTAATATTGTAATTTAAATTATGTGTATTTATATAATGAATGATAAGTATTTGTTATGTTAACGAGCTAATAATTTATATTATATTCATATTGGTCCGTAACAACTGTTCAAACTTTTTGTTTATTTTTTGTACATTAATAATCAACGAGATTTTAAAAAGTGCATGCTAAACCAAAATTCTATTTATGTTTCCAAAATGATCAACGGTCAGCGAATATGATAGATATCTGATATTCTTTCGTATTTGTGAATGCGGATAATCCGATACTTGAAAGTGATTTTGGATGCGAATGCGTGCCAAATGATTTTGAATGTGGATGTGGATATGATACTAAATACAGCCAAATGTACCTGTTGTCAACCCCTAGTAGAATCAAGCTCCACTTTATCTACGAACCATGCTCAAACTCTTTTTCTTCCTTTTCTATATTTTTCTTTAAAAAATATCCTCCAACTTTGTTGATTCTAATCATCAATACACTCATGATCAACAACCAACATCTTCTTTTTCCTTTTCTTAATTTACTTTGCCTACTCACTTTTGATTGCTTTATTTTTATGACAGATTTTGAATTGAATTTGTCAATTGATTTGTGTTGGAATATAATGAGCTCGATTATGGGATTTATGTTTGCTTTATTACGGGTCTTTGGATGGGTATCGATGCAATATCGCAACACACATATTTTTGAAATACAATGTTTTGTTCTTATGGTAAACCGTGTTATTCATTTTTAGCTTATGATTTGATTTGTCCTATATTATAGCAATTTTTTCTTCATGTCTACTATGATTTCAAGAATAATTATTTATTATGAATTAGATATAATTTGAAAAATGGCACTTTTAGGCCAGTTAAACAGGTCCCATCAAATTAAATTAAGTAAGTGTTTTAAACATTTTTATGGCTCATTTCTTGCTAAAGTTATTTCTTAAAAGGTGCATTAGCAATTCATGTGAATAATTTATTTTTTGATTTTATTAAGGATTTTCTTTGTGCATAATTTATGAACCACCCGTGTTAAGTGTGAAATTTTACACTTGAAAAATACATGTTTAAGTGGTTGACTTATATCAATGCAATCGAGCTATATTAATGGTTGAGGAAAAGCTATTTTATAAAATAATAGCACCTTATATTAAGCTTATTATATGAAAATTTATTCTTCTTATCCATAGCTTTGTCGAGAAAGAATTTGGTACAAATTTTATTTTAGGATTATATCCTTAATTTCCATTCGCGACATAAGCTTTTGGTTGAGTTGATATAGTCCTTACTTTCAAACTATAATTATTGTTTTAACATTATATCAACTCACTCAACGTATGCTTATGAGAGGGTTTTAACCATATTGTTAATATGATGTCAGGTAAAACTATAGAGGGACTTGTAGTTTGCATCTGATGAATTTATGAAGAAGTCATTTCCAGTTATGGAACAAAGTAACGGAACCAAGTATGGATTAAGTAGAACAGTGTTTTTGTTAATACTTCAAACACGTAGTGATCAGGTAAAAACTATAACAATGTAAAGTGATTTTTTTCCAGCTAATGTGCTTTTTAGGGGAAAAAATAGGCTCTAGCCTCAACCATGCAGCATGATGCTCAGACTTAGTTGGTTCCTTCGACATCTCAAAATCGTGTTTGTACTACTACATTGATAATGGCATTTTCACTTACTAACGTGCATTTCGATTGCTGAAACATAACAATATATATTTTTTCCTTGTATTTTGATATTAGCTCACTTTGCTTTAGTTGTTTCATTGCACTTTTGTCCCATAAATAGAAATGCCTCCATAAACACTTAAATATTGAGGTCCGTGAAGTTTTATATTGCTTAGATCTGCAACTTTAATGTCATTAAAACACATAAACGTACACATTAAAACCACTTTATACTTTTATTTCCTTCCGAACTTATTTTGTCAAAACTGACAAAATTTTCTCCATAGGTTCGACTGAATTCAAGTACTAAAATTTGCACCATGGTGGAAGAAACATATGCGACTATCAAATTCAACCAGTAATGGGGCAAGGAAGGTTCTGTTAGTGTTTTATTTAAAATAGTATTTTTATATGCATGAACTACTATTCCCGACTCCATCATACTTAAATTTATGATGTATTTGGAGAGTCTATTTATAGTTGGTAGCAGAGATATAAGGTTAGCAATACTGTTATAGATTTTAATAATCGATGATGTGTTGTTATTATAAAGTCAAAGGAATAATTATAATTGTTAGGTATATAGGATGAAATTTTATTTATTTACGTGTTAGTAATATATAATTTGAGAAAAACTTTACAAACTATTTATATAGTGTTTTTGTTTAACTGTAAACTTTATTTTATAAATTAAATGAAAACTTTGCATCTATTTATTTATATGACAAGTAGGTTAAAGAAGGATCTAGGCAAAACTTCTTTATGGTGTCTTAATTTAAAGGTTTTATAGATTGTAGACTAGAAACTGTAGTTTCAAATTTGTGCCTTTCTGAGTACTTCTTACAATAGTAGGATCGACGGGACTATTATTTTTGCATACGATTATTACAAATGCATTTATCCAATTATATTATTATTTTGTTCTCGTAATCCTAAAATAATAAGTCTTTATAATCACAAAATGTAGCTATCTTCCTTTAATGAATATCCAAAAAGTTGATGAAATTTAAACTTTAAATTTCATGGTTGTTCTACCTTATTAAGCATTAGATTTCATGGTTTATTGAGTGTATTTCATGCTATTTGAGATTTCCTAATTGCTTTCTGAGTTGAAATACTATGTTATTATTGTCGTTTGTCATATTCAGTCGCTTTTAAAGTCGAAGAGCTATGAATTTACGAATCTTTTTGAAAAGTTTCTTTTTCGAATTGACAATTATTTTTCATGAATGTTATGTACGAAAAATAATTATAGATTTTTGTCTTACTTTAAGTCCGCACAAGAGGAATTGGAGATGTTTTCTAAGTTCATAATACCTTTGTAAAACTTAATTGTCTTTCATATTACTATATATTCAATGGTGGAGCCAACGTCAAGAGCTTGGCAGGGGCATATATTTTGGTTGAAAATAGTTTGATTTGTAATATCCAACACAACATCAATGCTCACTTATATTGGAAATTTTAACATAATGCTTTACAGTTTTATGTGGTGTACAAATTTACTAAAAACATGTATACCTATGGGAAGTCAAGTAATGAAAAAGTAACAAAATCATAGAGTGAAAATATAAACCAACCAAGTTCATTAAATGTTACATAATCATCCAAAATAGATTCTTCTATTACAATAATGACAAAGAAAGTTCTAATATTGATATATTTGATTAGAGATTGATAATGAGTTTTCTATTTTTTCAACTAAAGATTTGAAGAAATATTTTTTAAAAAAATGATATCATAAAGTGAGTAAAAGTGTTAAGCTAAAGAATTAACTACCTTTGAGAATGGCAGGCAAATGGTTTGCAAAGAAAGAGCATAAATTTAGTTCACTAAAAGAATGATATTAGCAACAACCCAATAGAAAATGAAACATAGATTCTAGATTAATTTCAAGATAGCTTTGGCTAGGTAGCGTGAGAAAATAATCTCAATTGTATTAAGAATCGAAAAGCCCCGTCCTTTAATTCAATCCATGAATTTCCAGCTACTGTCTTACCCTAATATACCATGCTTTGCATCTTCCCTCCATCTGTGATATCCTTAATATAGTATGTTTTTGCCAAGTTATCTAAATGATGATACAAGTGTGACTGTGGTTTTCCGTTTTCTATACTGCAACATTAATGGTTATTTATAAAATTTAGCATGTTTTCTTGATATAAATGACAAAATTATTTGTATTTTAATGATGTAAAACTAAGTTATGAAGATTAATTTAGTAACAAAACATAAATGCAAGTCAAATATGCTAATGTGACTTCCTAAAATTATTTTGTCTCATATTTCCTGTTCTTGGCTTAATTCATGATTTGCTTTAACTATATTTAGATTTTAGATTTTTAATCCGATTCAAGACTTTTCTTCAAGTATGGCCATTTGCATTAGGTTAGCATTTTATTTACAAAGTTTTTACAAAAAAATGATGTTGATTAAACAAACTTATACCTAAACCAGCGCTTAATGGTTAGTATCAGGCCTTAAGGCATCAATTATCATAAATTTGATTATATTGTATTAGCAATAATACATATATATATATACATATATATATATATATATATATATATATATATATATATATAATAGATGAAAGTGCGAGGAGATTTCGTTTTTAGGCATTTTCTCATGTATTGCTTGGTTCCTTTAGGTATATTATAATTGTAGTTGCTGATAAATTTTGCACCGAGCATGTTAGTGTGTACGCCTTTATCAGATGTGTGCCTTAATTTATCATTTTATTATTAATCATTGTTTAAATTATAACTCACTTCTCCGCAACTACCCACAAAATGTTTACAAAATATTAAATGGCATGAAAGAAAGATTAAATTTGCTAATTACATTGACAAGGTCTTTTATCCTTGGTTCCTTTTACTTTTTTGTAGGTTGAGCCACCATAGAAGTTGAGTAGTTAAAAATCACATGTTAAAATATGAAAGAAGTATATCTATGAAGCACTTTATTCTAATATTGAAGAACAATAGCAAGATAGTGCAGTAGAGTTGAGACAGGGTAGTAAGAAGTAAATTCATTGCAGTGCGGAGAGCAGTAGGACTGGAGAGAATAACGTTTTTTTATATCATGATCATTTTTTGTATCTTTGTGTTGAAGAACAAGAAAGTGATGTGTTAGCCTGTAGGATAAATCAGAGCAATAGGCAACACTTTTGAAGTTCTTGGTCAAGCTTACCGAACATCCATTACATGTTTCTTACGCAATTTTTTTGTGTTGAATGATACACATACACTAAATCTGAAATGCACATGTGATATTAGGTACCATGTGAGTACGTAAAGTAATTATTTAATTCTATGAATTGAAAAGGATGTAAGGTTTAATGGAAACTGATGTTATGTTATACTGAAATCATAAGTAAGATATGTATCTACTTATGATGTTAACAGCTGTGTTGTACTTTAACAATATAAGTAATATATGGCATGCAATATTTTTATGAAAGTCTACATGATTAATATTTTTCTATATTTCTTTATTTATTGAATACAACTATAACGTGAAGTTAGAAGGCACGTTTGATTCTCCTTCAGTACAATAGACGTTCAATATTTGAGTTTGTGTACTCTACAAAGGTGGATGGCAGTTTCTATGATCAGTTCTCAATCGATTTGAAAAGAAGGTTATTTCACTTTGGTTTTTTTCCATAGGCATTGACCATTTGGAATTTCAAATCCTTAAGCATGTTTTACATATTTGATAAATCTCCATTTATCAAGGATTCCTTTTATTTTAAATATTTCATGCTTATTAATTAGAAGACTTGAGTATAAATATATTAATAACAAGCGTTTATGGATCATGAAGTTTTACTTATTTATGTAAGGTTTTAACTACTCATGATAAATAATGTTACAAAACTCTCTATCTCTATCTCTCTCTCTCTCTATATATATATATATATATATATATATATATATATATATATATATATATATATATATAAACACGCACATCAAATTCAAACATCGAAAGCTAATAAAACTTCCAAAATTTAGTCACCTCAATAATAAAACTGTAGTTGTCAATAAGAACCCGAAAATTCTAAAATCCTTCGGTTTCCGTATCCTAAATATGAAAATTTATCACATATTTGAAAAATATATGAGGATGTGGATATAGCCATATCTGCATCCGATAATTACTTATTCGGTTTTTATCAAGGTTATAACTTTATTTTTATGTATTTTAGTATATAGGATGATTGTCATTTACTGCTTTATCTAAGTAAAAAATTTAGTACTTGCATAAAAATCAATATTTGCTTCTCGAGATTATTTTTCATAGCATATTTTTTATTTTATTTTTATCGAAATGGGGTTATAATGAACAAACATTTTCTATCATTTTCTTTAGATTTATTAGTTTAGAACTGGTCGAAGAATATTCGATATTCATCTACGTTAGCAGATACACGTACATATATGGTACTGTTTAAATGCGTGCTCGACCATTTACTGATCTAAATAAAGCTTATATCCTGCTTATTTAACCTTACCCTGTTAATAAAAATTGTACGTGGATGTGTATCGCCGGGTAGATATTGGTACTCAAATGATTATAATTGCGACCATATATTAAAATATTATATCCGCATGCTTCTTTTATGCATTTGTCTATACACCCTGTGCATAGCACGTGTTCACACTCACAAATATACGGTTACACAAAAATTCCCTAATGGAAAGCGGTTTTATATTGTTTATGTTTGAATTGAGCACGGGTTCACACTTTTCATCAATTTGTAGATGAATTTGATTGCTCATATAATTTAGTATTAGTGTTTTCATTTTTTATTTTGTGTTTGATTATGGAAATTATCTAACATGAATTTTCTCGCCGATTAAATGGTGAGAATCAATCATTACCAATGATTAAATTAATAATTGACGTTTTTTGCTTCATCCCTATTACTGCCGATTTGATTTGGGCTGAATTAAAAACTGATGTAGTTTATGTATTGGTTATTTAGCTGTCAGCTCTTGTACTCTTATTCCAATGTATTATATTGCAACCACTCTTGTATTTTCCATTTGGTCGTTTGAGAAGTTACTGTTATTCAAGTTTAACATTATTTATTATCCTATATCTTTTTTGTGTATGAATTCTCATTGTAAACTAGAATTGAAGATAAGGTGTGATATGAAGTCTTAGTATCAGATGCTTTTGTGTTACATATAGGTATGCTAGATAATGTACAGAATTGTCTATTTACGTGTAGTTATGTAAGTATGCTAGATACAAACCATATAGAATAAATATATATATGCATATAGGTATCTAGTATGTTTTCGATGCCTAATATTTTTTATCTATGTTATATTTCCTACAACTCTGCCTTTTTTATTACTTCTGTGGAGTTTTGTGATTTTCACTATTGGATGTTATTTACTTTTGTCCAACTAGAAGTCCATTTCCATTAGTAAAAATATTTGTAGTCAATCATATGGTTATTATCCGAGTAGAAGTCCAATTCCAGAGTTGCTATTATATTACAATGCTAAATATTAATCAGATAAACACTATATTTGTTGCTTCAGTCAGTTATTTTCAATCTAGAACCAATATATCTTTTTAAGTGCTTATGTAACTTATCATTTCTCTTATATATTAAATGTATCACTAGACTTAAAAGAATTTCTATAATTGTTGATACTTATATGTACACATTATTAGCATTTATGTTATGACCATTAGCAATAGCCCGTGTGCGAAGCACGGGTTCACACTGGTTTAGATGTATGGTCTTATGGGTTGATGTGCTTTGAAATGGTTTATATATGGTATCTGGTATCTGCACTTTCGTTTAATCATCCTACCATCTCATTTATTTTTTATGAGCATTACGACACGCGCTTCGTGCATGAGTTCTTTTTCTTATAAATTATGCATGATTAAATCAGTCAAAAAATGATTTTTATTTTCAAATGATATCAGGATTTGTATATTGTAAAGAAGTATTTTGAATTTATAAAGGAAGTTTAATTTTAGATCCTATTTTTAGAAGCATTTTGAATTTGTAAAGCAAGTTTAATTGTTAGACCCTACTTTTAGGGATGTTTGAATTTGTAAAAAAAAGTTCAATATTAGATCCTATTTTTAAGTGAATAGGATTTGATAATATATAGAGGAACATTTTTTGTAGTTCGTATTGATACCAAAAAAGTGTGACACCAAAACTATTATAACTATTATTAAAGATATGTACTTTATGTCATATATTGTCTATGATCCCTAAGATATAAAATAGGCTATGGATTATTTAGCTGGCTTTTTAAACAATTATTTCATGGATCAGGTGCATGAAAGCGCAATAGATCCACTAATTGGGCATTAGATACGGAGGGGCATTTCGCTTAATATCAAAGCTTAGGTATACCTGAGTTTCAGGTAAGTTCAATTCGTTAGATTTAGGCTACACCCTAAAATGGATTAAATATAGTTGTTATATGATTTTTACATTACATGTAGCATTAAGTATTGCATACATACCATTTATAAGAAGTCACAATATGAGAATAGTTGATTGATTCTATTAACATAGGCTTATCCCATTCTTATTAAAAGTTGTAAGAATGATTCAGAGTATTAGAATCACAGCAAGAAGCATGTAAGATATGATACAATATTTTCAATTGCAGATGAATTGAAAGATATTATTGATTTCAGTGATACAATATTTTCAATTGTAGAAGATTTAAAAGATATTTGAGATAATTACTAATATATATATATATATATATATAGAGCCTTTTTTATAGCATTCAAGAGAGTAATAAATTACTTACATGAGATGAAGAATTATTTTAGGAGATTAAGGTAATCAACCAATTTTTTAATTAGATGATTAAAGAAGAAATATAATCAGACGCATGTAAATTGCGCAAACTGGAAAATCAAATGGATAAACGTTGCCGGTATGAATAAGAGAATTAATGAGGCATTGATTTATGACCATAAATCAATTACTTCAACCCCAAATAATAATCGCTATATAAAGGCAGAGATTAGCATGAGTAGAATTATCTCTCTCGGTTGTATTTCTTATTGTTCTTCCCCATTATCAACCTTGTAAAAATTTCTCCTTTTAGAAAGAAATAAAATCTCTTCCTCCTCAAGTGAATGTGCACTACCTCGTAGTAGTGAAACCATTATGAATCCCATGCATTATTTTCTTTTATTGCTTGATCTGTGATTGCTTTTAGATGGTGACTATCAGTTGTTCGTTTTACCTCACCATTAATCCGGTCCTATTTGTTTTTTCGCAAGTTTGGGTTTTTGTTCCTAAGGCGATCTTGAGAGAGTTTTTTTCCCAACAGTCTAGTATCGGAACGATAAGGTTGATTGAGAAAGGGTATTAGACATTATGGCAGGAGATGAGGAGACTCTGTAACACCTCTAATTTTAAATAACATTATTCAGGATATTTAATTAGATAAATTAAATAGAATAATGAAAATGTTAAGTGATAAGAGGATTGAGATTTGAATAAAATTTAAGTGGCCGTGCTTATAAAATTAATTGGGCTAAAAAATGGTTTATTAAGTTACGTAAGGGTATAATAGAATTTGGCTACACCTAAATTTACCCTTAGATACACATACACACATAAATACCCATAAGCCATTCACACTCATATTCATTCTTCTCAAAAAATAAAAAAATTAAGTAAAGAGGATCAGGTCGGCTATTAAAAAGAATAGAAGAAAAAGAAATTCAAAGAAAAAGTAAAAAAGGGGAAATCAAAATCATCTCAGTCTATTCCTTGTCAAAGATTAAGGTGGATGATAATTTCCATCTCTATTTGTTAAATAAATAAATAAATAAATATATTTTAGATTTAAATTTAAATTCATATGTATGATATTTGATGATGATATGCTTGAATTATGGTTTTTTAAATTTAAACAAGATTGTTTAACGGTTCATACGGTTTCAGATCAAAACCATGTGTTATTGATGTTTAAATGCCGTGGAAAAATTATATGTTATGCAAAATATGATTTTAGAGTTGGGTTTTAAGTTTGATAATTTTCCAAGCTTTGGAAAGATTATTATGGATTTTGAATGAAAATATAGCACGTTGGGTTTGATAATTTATTTTAGAAAATAGGCCGAGAATTTAGGTCTAAAATTTTGATATGTTAGATAACATGATCAAAGTAAATTTCTGTGAATTTTGGGAATTTTTCTCAAGTGATTTGTTATATAAAATAAATTATTTTAAGAAGTGGATTAAAATGATTTACGTGTAAATAAAGAGGAAGGTTTTATTTGCAAAATTTTAAGTTTAATACTTATCCAAAATAAAAAGGCAGTTAGTTTTGAAAACATGGCAAAAGTTAAGGCAACCAATAAGAAATGAACACATAGGCATGTTAGTTTATATAAGTTACTTAATTTAGTATTTAAGCTAGAAAAATAAGTTTCGCCTCCAGTCAAAGTATCTTTTGCTCCTTTCCTTTCGCCTTCGACTATGTCGAAACCCCATTAAGTTAAAATTTAGTACACATGGTATCATCTAGACAATATGTAGTGGATTGGAGAAAGGCAAAAGGTATGATGTCGAAAGAATAGCTTCCGATGAGGTTGTTACCTCAGTTTGTTATGAAAAGATAAGCGTCTGCCTTTGTTTTACTAGGCTTTCGACTTAATCGATAAGAATTTTTTGAAAGAAGTTTATAATGGCTTTCGAAGGGGTTGCCAGGTTTGTTCTAAAATAAAAAGGGGTTTTGAAGGAGTTTCTGTAATTATAAATCAATGTTTTTAAAAGAAGGGATTCAAACTTAGTTGAAGCCCTACGCTGATTCTTGTGCCTTTCGAGTGTATTGAAGTCATCATTACTGTTGAAAGGTATTGTTTGTTTTAAAGCTATATTAAGCTACTTTCTAATACTTCAAAAGGGTTATGAGTTTTGAAGGCAACGACTTCAGAAGGGGTTTCTAAGCTATCCTTCTATATTTTTAATATACACTTTCGACTCTGTTGAAAGAGATGATTTCAGTGCCATGAAAAATCTCCCAATATTTATATAGAAAAGAATAATTTCGAAAGAGATACTTTCGTCTATATTTACTTTGACCCAAATGATATTTTAAAAGGTAGACCCAATGACGTCGAAAGGGGGACATTCAATGCTTTAGGAAGAGATACTTCCAATGGTTTCGAAGTTATGATTCTAATAATTAATAAGCAACACTTTATTAGATTAGAAAGGTTTTGAAAGAAGAATTTTAAAGTGTTTTTAAAGGCAGAAGCCTAATGTTTTGAAAAGAAATATATGCTTTCGAAGGAGGCTATCCAATGGGGTCGAAAGCAAGGTTTCGAAAGTATGGTTTGAAAACAAATAACCCAATCTTATTCAAAAGAAAAACCGTGGCATATTAATAAACAAAGTATTTTGAAATGGAAGTTTGAAGGAATCTAAACGGGGTAAAGGAATTAACCAGGTTATATTGTTTACTTCTTCATATAAATATATATTTACTTTATAGTAAATCCAAAAAACTGTAATTCAAAAAAAGGTAAAAAAAAAACCAGTTGGGTTGACCGATTAGTGAATAAATAAAAGATTTTGGCAGGGGCCAATAAGTTAGCAGTAAGCCCATGAAAACTATAAAGACCAATAGGTTCAGAGTTATCCTATGAAAACTATGTATAATTAAAGATGTCAGTTAGATAGGTTTATAGCAAGCCCATGAAAACTATATCCAGATAAGAAAAATGAAATATTGACAGATAGTCAATAGGTTCCTGTTTAGCCAATGAAAACTAGGGTAAAAAGCAAGATATTGACAGTTAGTTAATAGGTTAGTAGTCAACCCATGAAAACTAGGATAAAAGAAATGATATTGGAGTTACCAATAGGTTCATAGTAATACCATGGAAACTGTATGATTGTACAAGGAGTTCTTAAAAATTTAATCGGTTATTAGTTAGCCCATCAAAACAATAAGGTTAATAGTAATCCTAGAAAATATAGTTATGACGGATAGTCAAATCGAATTGAGGATGTTTAATCCATAATTGATTCAATTGTTTTGCATATCATCACATAATAATGTTTTGAATTGAATTAACCATTGTGGATGCAGGGGCACAGAAAATGGTTTATAAAGGTTTTAAGTACTAGTGATGGTAAACTCGTTCCGCTAAACGGCGTGGTCTTACTAGATATCTAAATGATTTGAGATGGAATATTATTATTCGTACCAGGCTTTATGTCTCGAAGAAATGTTTTCCCCTTGAACTCTTGGGTACTTAATTAATTTTGAGTAGTTTGAGATTTGAGGTTTTCAGGTATCTCTTAAGACTTTAAAAGTTTTCAGAATCGTGCAGAAGGTATGAGGTTTATTTAAGTTCTTTCTCATGTGATTCTGCTGTGTTGTTTTGTTATGGGAAAGTTATTTATTGCCTATTATACACTCTGATCACAAAGGGGCATCTTCATATATCTCTCTTGGAGTATATTATAATGACTATATTTTTCTGAACATGGTTAACGTTGTGGGATTATGTAAAGAATGTTGAAATGGTTTTGGAATGGAATGTCAAATTTGTTTTGAAATTTTGAACTTTTTCCATATCCATATGTTTCTGGTATACAAATTTTATCTAACATTGCCGTATTTGGTCGTCGAGGATTAATAACTATGGGTGACTGCAGCGTCGCCATTAGTTTTAGGCCTCCAAGTGGGGGATGTTACAAGTTGGTATTAGAGCATAGGTTTATGAAAATTTAAGTAATCGAAATTGTAACGACCAGGTTTTACGACTTTCGAAAGTCGACATTTATACATCCACTGTAACAAATGCCGCGCAATCGAATGCCGGAAAACTGAACCGTTAGGGTTTAAGAAGAAGAAGATAGAAGAAGAACAGAAGCAATAACTGAATCTCACATTTCGCAGCGGAACATATAATATATCAATGAATAATTTTTAAAACAAAAAATCATATCTATTATTACATTACATCACATTACATTATCAGAGTGTACAACAACAACAACAGAAGAAAATATAACAGTATACAGAAGTGCGCTTCGCCATCCAGCTCGTCTCTTGAGCTCCCAGCAACTCCTGAATTCCAGAATGACCTGATAACCTAACTCTAGGCTGCCGTGTGGAAAATTATGGGCACCCAGAGTTTAGAAAGGGAACAATAAACTCCAGGTCAGTCATGGGACTGGTATGAGATCTTAAAATAGTTATTCCTTTACAAAAGAAAAATAAAGAAATTTAAAAGAAATCCGTAATGCTTTTTAGAAAATGAAATTACCATAAGACCTCCCACCGCACACACAATGCAAACGCAGAATTGGAGGAGATTTCTCCTTATGATAGTCAAATATGCTTGATATGCAAAATCATTTGATATTATTATTATTATTAGTGCATAGTGCAGAAAATATTTTGAAAGTATAATATAAATCTTAGCCAACATAGGCATTTCGCACTATGTCTACTATAGCTACCATCTAAACAGTGGTGACCACCATAAGTAAGTGATAGGTTATACAACTAAAACCGTACTGGATTCGTATAGGGAATTGGATTTCCAACAAATGGTCGGGCCAAGGAACTTCCCATTGCCACATGGGTACGCCTTTGGATGGACGCCCCGAAAACCTAACCGGATCTCTGCCAACACAAGGCCGGGTTACCTCTGCAAAAATAGGTAACTACTGACACGAGTATGCCATCCCCCGGTTGTAAACAACCTTTATCTGAGGATCCTCAATATCAAAAATCACAAAGTAATAAATATTTCCGACATTCACATAAGTTAAGTATTTGGGCTCCATACCATGATACCACTTCTATCCAGAAGGAAATGTATATACCCTAAGGGGCGCTACCCCCTATGACCTTGCTGCATCCTTCCTGTTTTGACCATTCCGGGGTGTGAGGTTCGATGAAGCCTCGTCCACAAAGCTACGCTTTTCACAAAATCCATGCTTCGATCAACAAATGATCGGCAATTTATCGTATGCCACATTACCAATTTGGGAATGTATCACTAGTAACGATCAACTACATAACCTCTGAGCTCGTACGTCTCAAAGAAGGGTGTTAAGCAAAGAGAATAAATTCTCCGCCACCAACAGAAATGTATTTGATAGAAACCAGCTTTACATCTCAAAGTGTAATGTCAGACACACATCCATACAAGTCCGTTCCGGGATCGAACGGTACCGAAGGCACTTCAAAAGAAGCCTTTGCAATCTAGATATTCACTAATCACGTCCGGAATCCCCATCACAAAGGGTGATATAATCTTTATACCGGAGCAACCCGGTGCAGAGACATTCGACAGGTAATCCTTTCGCTTTCGAAAATACCCGGTCTTCAACACCACCTTCAATTGCCATTCCATTTCGTCGTATCGTTACTCGGAATGGGTTTTATGACACAAGGTCCTCTCCCGGCTAATCCGAATAACGAGCGCTTATTTTAAAATAAGTGTTCATTCAGATTCAAATAAATCGCAACGATTTCACTTTAATATTTTAAACAAAAGATCCATCACAATCACAAAGGTTCGATGTGGGTTTCGAATATCCATTTGGAATTCGACTCCCGGTCGCATCGAAATTCAAATGCCGATTAAGGCCGATATTGATAATCGGTTATTTAACTATCAATCATCATTCACAACAGTTGCTGGATTTCAAATAATTTTTCCCCAATTATTATTATTTTCAAATATATCTTCGCAAGGTAAAACTTCACACTTCAATCCTTTGAAAATAAATTTCAAATCAATTCCCAAACATTTATTCATTTCCACTGAAAATCTGCCGATTTTAAATATTTTAAAATAATATAAAAATACTTATTCAAAATATACTTGGAAACATTTAAAATAAACTATTTTAGAATATTTGCTTAAATATTAGTTATGAAAAATATTATACTAACATCTCATATAAAAATTCAGGTCCAAAATTTTTTTTTAAAATAAAATTAGTAGACAGAGTATAAATATTCAAATAACTATTTTCTAAATCAAATATCAATTTAAATCTTTAAAATAATACCTTATATAATTTATTAAATAAATTTTACTTTAAACAATTTTTCAACTAATTTCTCCAACAATATTATTTTTAGAACCAAATCTAAAACTTTTAATTTTTATTCAAAAGACATTTTAAAAATATAATCGGCTTTCCAGGGAAGAATTCTTTTTCCATTACAAAATGGTCCATTCCAATAAATTAATAAATCCTCTCGATTTATTTTAATTTACATTCTAAATATCAACTGATATATGAATTTTAAATCGATTCCCAAATATCATCTTCAAACCAAATCAAAGCCCAAATTGAATTCCAATTTATTTCAAACACAAAATCAAATTCCAATTTGATTTCCCAAATTAATTTTCCAGTATCAAATCAATTTCAAATTGATTTTCCAAGTTATTTTCAAAACACCTAACCAAATTTCCAAATCGATTCCTAAGATAAATTCCAACCCTAAATTAATTCCCGAATCGATCTCTAAAATAAATTTCAACTCTAAATTAAATTCCAAATTTAATTTCTAAATTTATTTCCTTTTGAAATAAATTTCTTTATCTCTTTCAAATATTTAAAATTTGTATCTTAAATAATTTCTTCAACCATTAAACAATACTACTCGAAATTCCTTTATTAAAATATTTTTCCATATTTTTGGAATTAATTCGATGGGATTATAAAAATCAACTTTAATACTTTAATTGTAACGGTCTAGGCTTTTCTACTCTAATTTCCAAAAATCCAATTTCATATTTTTGGTATCCTACGGTACCAAAAATATATCTGGCTAAATTACAGCCTTCACGGTTTCAATCACAAACATTCACACGAATTAAAAAAAAATCAACACACAATATACGAACAAATTAAATATTTGAGGAATCCAGTTGGATCCCTCCAACCTATTTCCCTGCATCCACAGACGTTAGCACAACAATTAAATACCCATTCCGCTTCAAGGTGGAATATCGTGGTATATGGGATTTATAAAATATTATCCGCTATTATGCGGCGCAATAGGGTCTCATCTGCTATATAATGCGGGAAATCAACAACACCAAATACATATATAATACCAATTCCACTTCGAGGTGGAATATCGCGGTATATGGGTTTAATATAATAACCTCCGCTATTATGCGGCGCATAGGGTCTAAACTAAAATAACTAATAATAAATAAATTATCCAAACACACAGTCAATCAATTCTAATTTAACTATCACAATTCCATAATCCATCAATAACTGGAATTTTCAATTAAAATCTTGAGTGAGAAGATCTCACCTTAGCTTTTGTTTCGCAATCCATTTCCATTCTGACTATTCCTCCACAGTTTCAAACCTTGTAACACAATTATATGATTTTTTTATTAATATTCGAAATAAATCGAACAACTAATTCTTCCATTTACTAAATTTAATCTAAACTAAAAATTTGGGTTTTTAAACATACATTTTAGTTTTAAACAAATAATTTACCTCCGTACTACAATTTTAAATTAAACTAGTAACTGAAATATTTATATATTGTTTATACCAATTCCAAAAGTTTTCTGTCTATAAATATACACACTTATCAAATTAAATTCAAAAATAAAGCAGTCTATAACCTTATAAATATATACTTTAACTTGATTAATTTTTTCTTTCTTTTTCTTTGAAGCCCTCACTTATAAAAATTCTATTTATATAGATTTAAAAATCAAATTTTATAAAAAATTTAAACAAATTAAACTCCATTTTTCTTCTTCCAAAGTCTCATATATATATTAAATCTTCTGATTTACCTACGTATATATTAAATTAAACAGAAATGTCTTTACTGTATGGATTCCTTTAAAACGTTCTACGTTCTATTTCTTACCTGAGAATACCGTGATAACCAAATCAATAAGGTAAACTAAAATTTTCATTTAACATTGAATTTTAAACATTGAGTTAAAGAAAAACTGCTTAATATCAGTATTGAATCAATGCAGAACAAAGTTGCATGTACCTCACTCGACCGATCAACAACCTACATCTTGTGCTCGTGTATCTTCCCCGAGCAGCGCCTCATCCCACAAGAATACAAACGCGACTATGCCTCGTGATTTCCATCGGAGTGCTCGAACTTCATCCCCACGAGCTACCCATCACCAATGCCTCGCGAAACCCTAACGATGTCGATTGTTCCAGAATCGAAGCTTCCCCATCACGACAGCGAATACGAACCCAAACGACACCCTACCGACTTTGACTCCTTGCCGATAAGCACAATTGAGATGCTCCTCTTCCCCTTATCAATGAACTCCGATCGAACTGCCCTCTACTAAAGCATGCGAGCTCTCCTCCAGGTCACGTTGCACTCGCCTCCACGCTCAATCGCGAGCCAAATGAACTTTGCCTGCGTCGTTACACCCTCGTCAATGTGCGATTCCCATGAATCGATCAGCCTTCGTTTATTTCTCGAATACGATCCCTCCCTTTTTTTCTTTTTCGATTTGAACGTGAATCGGTTGATTTGATTTCGGAGAGAAGAGGGCTTCGGCCATGATTTGAATTTTTTTTTTCGATTTTGAAAACTGAAGAGGGAGAGAGATGAATATTAAAGTATCGGCCATTCTTTAATTTTCAAATTTCATTACATTTTCTTTTAATTTGCCATCTTGAATTGCTTGAGAGAAAAGGACATCTGGAATAAGATTACAGAAGGTAATAGACACGTGTTTAAAGAAATGAAACGTTTTTAAATTTGACAATGGTATGAGAATATATAATTTAAAATTTAAATTCAAATTGTCTCGATATCACCACTCAAAATTTGACTTCCAATCAAAATGTGCCGCTAGGTTTTAGAATGTTAAACCCCTATTTCGGACACAATGGAAAAGGTTCCGAGTCCAAATTCGATCGTATGGAGAAGATAGCTTTTTGAAACAGTTAAATATCGAATTTTTAATTTAAATTTCAGCGCGTTCGCTTATCGTACGGCCAAACGATCACTCCAAACAGTACGAAAATTGAAATCCGATAATAATAAAATATTACGGATCCAATGGAACTAGTTTCGTCGAATTCCGAGACTGTGCCTCGGACGGCTATTTTTAAATATCGATTTAAACAATAAAATTCCAAAACTGAACAAAACAGTTTCAAATTCAATTCTGAAGCTTCTATGAACCTCAGTATTATCAATCTAAATTTTCTAAGCCATTAAATTATTTTTAACAGGCTTAAAATTGAAGATTTACAATTTTACCCAAATTTCTATAATTGAATTTGATAATTAAATTGCTAAATTCATAGTTAAAATTAAAATCCAAGTTAAATTAATGATTCAGATATTTGAAATCAATTGAATATTTCAATTTCAAACGTTGAAAATTTTGGGTCGTCACATCCTTCCCCCCTTAAAAGAATTTCGTCCTGAAATTAGAAGTTAAGAAGAATGGACCTTAACCCGTGTAATATTTTCCAACCCAAACAGTTTTATCAATTTATCAACCCAAATCTTTTTTATTAAAGATTCATTTCAACTAACTTTCCAAGTTCAATTATAAATTCCAAACAATATTGTTTACTTCCCAATTCAAATTTTGATTTGAATTTAAATTTCAAACTTTCAAAATTTTCTCAAAAATTTTCTAACACCCTAAATTTCCGAAAAATTTCGCCAGCGTCTCCTTTGCGCGGCTAGCTCGGTACGACTACAAAATGGCACCACAGGCCTTCAAATCCCAAAAGAAAACAAAATGCCAAGTGGATGGACAAGAAAATCACCAAATTTCATATAGAAATTTAAATACGTACCTTTTGTCGAGCAATTCAATTTTGTCTTCAAAATCAAAATCCCATTCTTTTTCCTTTAATACACCCGTATATCCTGATATCCATAATATCCAATTACAATGTTCAAATATCATTTTGCACCTTTCATTACAAAATTTTCAATATATATGCTTCTTTTACCATTTTTACTTCCCTATTGAAGTTACATATCCATTTTCATTCAATCTTGCATTTTCAATTTTATTTGAATTCAATTTACACTACCATTCTATTTGAATTCAATTTATCTTCTACTATGAATATTGAATTTTATCTTTCAATTATAACCGATTCATATCATTATTTTAATTTAGTTTCATTCACTAATTTACTTCAATTTCCAATTTGAAATCGTTTGTCGCTAACAATTTTTTTCAAAAAAATTCTAACTCTCCAAATTTTTGAAATTTTTTGGGAGAGTCTCCTTTGTACGGAGGAGCTTTTGCAATTTTACAAAAGATATAAATATATATACATCGACCCACCCGGTCGGAAAAACAAAAACAGTTCATATTTTCTATTTTTATTGCGTATATTTAGCATTTTTAAGCAAAGCGGTTTATTATTAGCATTTTAGCACGACCGAATCCAGCCAAACGGCCCTTCTGTACCTGTATTTACTCAACTAAAACACATAAGTGACATATATAAGAAATTTATTCACATTTCACTTATTTTCAATAGCAAACACATAGTTTTCACAAGCAATATATTCAAAATAGTTCCCATAAGCAATTTATATGGTTCCGATACAAATTTAATTGCTTATAATCAATTCACATACCATTTATATTCAATTCAAGTGATTTACAACCCACTTTCTTTCATTCAATTTATTTTTAAGCGAAATGAACTCATATCTATTTCAATTGATTCAAAAATCAATTTGATTTGCTTTTATTAACTCTTAGAATTTTATACATATTCGTTTGCGTCAAATGACAACCATTTCAATGCAAATTTCGACGATATTCACTTAATAGAATATCCAATCTAGTTTATAACTAAATTAAATTAATACAAACTCAATTTACTCTTTATTTTATTTCATTTGCAATTGATTCCGTTCAATTCATTTTGCATTCCATATTCACATTCATTTTAATTAAAACCATTTCACAATTTCCAGTTTATCCTCCATTTAATAATTTTGAATATTTCCCAACTCTAAATTTTACTTAAGAATTTTACCGTTTATTTCTTAACTTCAAGATAATTATTCTATATACTTCTTATATTTATTTCCAATTCACCACTTTGGTTTATAACCACTTATATTTAAACTGGATTCCAAATTCCATATGAATTCATTTTACCTTTCATTTATAAATATTGAATTCAATTCATTTTAAACCATATTAAATTTGTCATTCTTTTAATTAGTTTCACTAACTAATTTTAATTCCTTTATCAACATTTAGCTCCATTTGATCCAATATTTACTTAAGTTATTTCAATTCAAAACTCAAAATTTATTATTATTATTATTTTTCTTGTAACACTTCCCAATTTAAATCATTGATTTGATTTTCATTTATCAAATTCACTCCATTTACTAATTTAATTAAATTAGTTTTACTTACTTATTCATTTTAAATTTCAACTTTCCTTTCTCAATTCATCTCGGATTTATTTTATCAATAACCAGGAAATCTTCAATTTATTTCTACTTACTTGAATTTATCTGCAATTTCAAACCATTTTTATTTATTTAATTCACAATTCAAGTTTTGATTTAACTAATTCAACTTTCCTATTTCATGAATTAATTAATTATCATATTAGTTTACTTGTATTCAATTCATTTTATTTTTATTTTTCCCAAGTTTGGATTTTTATTCAACTTGGTCCAAGTCAAATCTCATTTCAATTTATAAAACTCATTTACATATTCACAGTACCAATTTCATTCCATTAATGAATTTTATTCCAAATTATAAATTACATTTAAAATTTACAGTTACGAATCTCATGTGTAATTTTACTTTCTTAGCTTTTGGTTTTGATTTCAATTTCTCATACAACGATGATAATAATCTAATATTATCGCTTCCTAACAACCAAGCAACCATATAATATAATAATTCACAGAAAATTTATTTCTTTTATATACGAAAAAAGTTTTGGGTAAAATTATTACATTTATCCTATTTTTAAAACAATACTGTGTCGGTTTATGTTGTTTAAAATTTTAGAAACCCCTATCGAAATAGTTGGCCAGACTGCACCGACCAGAATCTATAAACAATCAACCGATAAGTCAACACAATATAAAACAATTTATATTCACTAACAAATATGCGCTCATATCTATTATTACACTCAAACTCATTCTAGAGTACCACTAACTCTATCTCTAATGAGTAACACCCAACAGAGCCAAGGTTGTCGCTTAACCAAATGCTCTGATACCAATTTGTAACGACCAAGTTTTACGACTTCCGAAAGTCGACATTTGTACGTCCACTGTATCAAATGCCGCGCAATCGAATGCCAGAAAACTGAACTGTTAGGGTTTAAGAAGAAGATGATAGAAGAAGAACAGAAGCAGTAACAGAATCTCACATTTTGCAGCGGAACATATAATATATCAATGAATAATTTTTAAACAAAAAATCATATCAGTTATTACATTACATTATCAGAGTGTACAACAACAACAACAGAAGAAAATATAAAAGTATACAGAAGTACGCTTGCCATCCAGCTCGTCTCTTGAGCTCCCAGCAACTCCTGAATTCCAGAATGACCTGATAACCTAACTCTAGGCTGCCGTGTGGAAAATTAAGGGCACCCAGAGTTTAGAAAGGGAACAATAAACTCTAGGTCAGTCATGGGACTGGTGTGGGATCTTAAAACAGCTATTCTTTTACAAAAGGAAAACAAAGGAATTTAAAAGAAATCCGCAATGCTTTTTAGAAAATGAAACTACCATAAGGCCTCCCGCCGCACACGCAATGCAAACGCAGAATTGGAGGAGATTTCTCCTTATGATAGTCAAATATGCTTGATACGCAAAATTATTTGATATTATAATTATTAGTGCATAGTGCAGAAAACATTTCAAAAGTATAATATAAATCTTAGCCAACATAGGCATTTCGCACTATGTCTTCTATAGCTACCATCTAAACAGTGGTGACCACCATAAGTAAATAACAGGTTATACAACTAAAACCGACTGGATTCGTATTGGGAATTGGATTTCTAATAAATGGTCGGGCCAAGGAACTTACCATTGTCACATGGGTACGCCTCTGGATGGACGCCCCCAAGAACCTAATCGGATCTCTGCTAACACAAGGCCGGGTTACCTCTGCAAAAATAGGTAACTACTGACACGAGTATGCCATCCCTCGGTTGTAAACAACCTTTATCCGAGGATCCTCAACATCCACAATCACAAAGTAATACATATTTGCGACATTCACATAAGTTAAGTATCTGGGCTCCATACCATGATACCACTTCTATCCAGAAGGAAATGTACATACCCTAAGGGGCGCTACCCCCTATAACCTTGCTGCATCCTTCCTGTTTTGACCATTCCGGGGTGTGAGGTTCGACGAAGTCTCGTCCACAAAGATACGCTTTTCACAAAAGCCATGCTTCGATCAACAAATGATCAGCAGCACTTCGTATGCCACATTACCAATTTGGGAATGTATCACTAGTAACCATCAACTACATAACCTCTGAGCTCGTACGTCTCAAAGGAGGGTGTTAAGCTAAGAGAATAAATTCTCCGCCACCAACAGAAATGTATTTGATAGAAACCAACTTTACATCTCAAAGTGTAACGTTAGATACACATCCATACAAGTCCGTTCCGGGATCGAACGGAACCGAAGGCACTTCAAAAGAAGCCCTTGCAATCCAGATATTCACTAATCATGTCCGGAATCCCAATCACAAAGGGTGATAAAATCTCTATACCGGAGCAACCTGGTGCAGAGACATTCAATAGGTAACCCTTTCGCTTTCGAAAATACCCGGTCTTCAACACCACCTTCAATTGCCATTCCATTTCGTCGTATCGTTATTCAGAATGGGTTTTATGACACAAGGTCCTCTCCCGGCTAATCCGAATAACGAGCTCTTATTTTAAAATAAGTGTTCATTCAGATTCAAATAAATCACAACAATTTCACTTTGATCTTTTAAACAAAAGATCCATCACAATCACAAAGGTTCGATGTGGTGTTCGAATATCCATTTGGAATTCGACTCCCAGTCGCATCGAAATTCAAATGCAGATTAAGGCCAATATTGATAGTCGGTTATTTAACTATCAATCATCATTCACAACAATTGCTGGATTTCAAATAATTTCCCCCCAATTATTATTATTTTCAATATATCTTCGCAAGGTAAAATTTCACACTTCAATCCTTTGAAAATAAATTTCAAATCAATTCCCAAACATTTATTCATTTCCACTGAAAATCTGCCGATTTTAAATATTTTAAAATAATATAAAAATACTTATTCAAAATATACTTGGAAACATTTAAAATAAACTATTTTAGAATATTTGCTTAAATATTAGTTATGAAAAATATTATACTAACATCTCATATAAAAATTCAGTTCCAAAACTAATTTTTAAAATAAAATTAGTAGACAGAGTATAAATATTTAAATAACTATTTTCTAAATCAAATATCAATTTAAATCTTTAAAATAATCCTTTATATAATTTATTAAATAAATTTTACTTTAAACAGTTTCCCAACTAATTTCTCTAACAATATTATTTTTAGAACCAAATCTAAAACTTTTAATTTTTATTCAAAAGACATTTTAAAAATATACTCGGCTTTCCAGGGAAGAATTCTTTTTCCATTACAAAATGGTCCATTCCAGTAAATTAAAAAATCCACTCGATTTATTTTAATTTACATTCCAAATATCAACTGATATATGAATTTTAAATCGATTCCCAAATATCATCTTCACACCAAATCAAAGCCCAAATTGGATTCCAATTTATTTCAAATACAAAATCAAATTCCAATTTGATTTCCCAAATTAATTTTCCAGTATCAAATCAATTTCAAATTGATTTTCCATGTTATTTTAAAACACCTAACCAAATTTCCAAATCGATTCCGAAGATAAATTCCAACTCTAAATTAATTCCCAAATCGATCTCTAAAATAAATTTCAACTCTAAATTAAATTCCAAATTTAATTTCTAAATTTATTTCCTTTTGAAATAAATTTCTTTATCTCTTTCAAATATTTAAAATACGTATCTTAAATAATTTCTTCAACCATTAAACAATACTACTCGAAATTCCTTTATTAAGATATTTTCCCATATTTTTGGAATTAATTCGATGGGATTATAAAAATCAACTTCAATACTTTAATTGTTACGGTCTAGGCTTTTCTACTCTAATTTTCAAAAATCCAATTTCATATTTCTGGTATCCTATGATACCAAAAATATATGTGGCTAAATTACAGCCTTCACGGCTTCAATCACAAACATTCACACGAATTAAAAAAAATCTACACACAATATACGAACAAATTAAATATTTGAGGAATTCAGTTGGATCCCTCCAACCTGTTTCCCTGCATCCATAGACGTTAGCACAACAATTAAATATCCATTCCACTTCAAGGGGGAATATCGTGGTATATGGGATTTATAAAATATTATCCGCTATTATGCGACGCAATAGGGTCTCATCCGCTATACAATGCGGGAAATCAACAACACCTAATACATATATAATACCAATTCCACTTCGAGGTGGAATATCGCGGTATATGGGTTTAATATAATAACCTTTGCTATTATGCGGCGCATAGGGTCTAAACTAACATAGCTAATAATAAATAAATTATCCAAACACACCGTCAATCAATTCCAATTTAACTATCACAATTCCATAATCCATCAATAACTGGAATTTTCAATTAAAATCTTGAGTGACAAGATCTCACCTTAGCTTTTGTTTCGCAATCCATTTCCATTCTGACTATTCCTCCACAATTTCAAACCTTGTAACACAATTATATGATTTTTTATTAATGTTCGAAATAAATCGAACAACTATTTCTTCCATTTACTAAATTTAATCTAAACTAAAAATTTGGGTTTTTAAACATATATTTTAGTTTTAAACAAATAATTTACCTCCGTACCACAATTTTAAATTAAACTAGTAACTGAAATATTTATGTATTGTTTATACCAATTCCAAAAGTTTTCTATCTATATATATATACTTATTAAATTAAATTAAAAAATAAAGCAGTCTATAACCTTATAAATATATACTTTAACTTGATTAATTTTTTCTTTCTTTTTCTTTGAAGCCCTCACTTATAAAAAATCATCTTATATAGATTTAAAAATCAAATTTTATAAAATTTTCAAACAAATTAAACTCCATTTTTCTTCTTCCAAAGTCTCATATATATAAAATCTTCTGATTTACCTACGTATATATATTAAATTAAACAGAAATGTCTATACTGTATGGATTCCTTTAAAACGTTCTACGTTCTATTTCTTACCTGAGAATACCCTGATAACCTAATCAATAAGGTAAACTAAAATTTTCATTTAACATTAAATTTAAAACATTGAGTTAAAGCAAAACTGCTTAATATCAGTATTGAATCAAATCAAAACAAAGTTGCATGTACCTCACTCGACCGATCAACAACCTACATCTCGTGCTCGTGTATCTTCCCCGAGCAACGCCTCATCCCACAAGAATACAAACGCGACTACGCCTCGTGATTTCCACCGAAGTGCTCGAACTTCATCCCCATGGGCTACCCATCACCAGTGCCTCGCGAAACCCTAACGATGTCGATCGTTCCATAATCGAAGCTTCCCCATCACGACAGCGAATACGAACCCAAACGACACCCTACTGACTTTGCCTCCTTGCCGATAAGCACAATTGAGATGCTCCTCTTCCCTTTATCAATGAACTCCGGTCGAACTGCCCTCTACTAAAGCATGCGAGCTCTCCTCCAGGTCACGCTGCACTCGCCTCCACGCTCAATCGCGAGCCAAACGAACTTTGCCTGCGTCGTTACACCCTCGTCAACGTGCGATTCCCATGAATCGATCGGCCTTCATTTATTTCTCGAATACGATCCCCTCCATTTTTTTCTTTTCCGATTTGAACGTGAATCGGTTGATTTGATTTCAGAGAGAAGGGGGCTTCGGCCATGACTTGAATTTTCTTTTTCGATTTTGAAAACTGAAGAGGGAGAGAGATGAATATTAAAGTATCGGTCATTCTTTAATTTTCAAATTTCATTACATTTTCTTTTAATTTGCCATCTCGCATTGCTTGAGAGAAAAGGACATTTGGAATAAGATTACAGAAGGTAATAGACACGTGTTTAAGGAAATGAAACGTTTTTAAATTTGACAATTGTATGAGAATATATAATTTAAAATTTAAATTCAAATTGTCTTGATATCACCACTCAAAATTTGACCACCAATCAAAACGTGCCGCTAGGTTTTATAATGTTAAACCCCTATTTCGGACACAATGGAAAAGGTTCCGAGTCCAAATTCGATCGTACGGAGAAGATAGCTTTTTGAAACAGTTAAATATCGAATTTTCAATTTAAATTTCAGCGTGTTTGCTTATCGTACGGCCAAACGATCACTCCAAACACTATGAAAATTGAAATCCGATAATAATAAAATATTACGGATCCAATGGAACTAGTTTCGTCGAATTCCGAGACTGTGCCTCGGACGGCTATTTTTAAATACCGATTTAAACAATAAAATTCCAAAACTGAACAAAACAGTTTCAATTTAATTATGAAGCTTCTATTAACCTCAGTATTATCAATCTAAATTTTCTAAGCCATTAAATTATTTTTAACAGGCTTAAAATTGAAGATTTACAATTTTACCCAAATTTCTATAATTGAATTTGATAATTAAATTGCTAAATTCATAGTTACAATTAAAATCCAAGTTAAATTAACGATTCAGATATTGGAAATCAATTAAATGTTTCAATTTCAAACGTTGAAAATTTTGGATCGTCACATCCTTTCCGCCATAAAAGAATTTCATCCCGAAATTACAAGTTGAGAAGAATGGACCTTAACCCGTGTAATATTTTCCAACCCAAACAGTTTTATCAATTTATCAACCCAAATCTTTTTTATTAAAGATTCGTTTCAACTAACTTTCCAAGATCAATTATAAATTCCAAACAATATTGTTTACTTCCCAATTCAAATTTTGATTTGAATTTAAATTTCAAACTTTCAAAATTTTCTCAAAAATTTTCTAACACCCTAAATTTCCGAAAAATTTCACCAGCGTCTCCTTTGCGCGGCTAGCTCGGTACGACTACAAAATGGCACCACAGGCCCTCAAATTCCAAAAGAAAACAAAACGCCAAGTGGCTGGACAAAAAAATCACTAAATTTCATATAGAAATTTAAATACGTACCTTTTTGTCGAGCAATTCAATTTTATCTTCAAAATCAAAATCCCATTCTTTTTCCTTTAATACACCTGTATATCCTGATATCCATAATATCCAATTACAATGTTCAAATATCATTTTGCACCTTTCGTTACAAAATTTTCAATATATATGCTTCTTGTATCATTTTTACTTCCTATTGAATTTACAAATCCATTTTCATTCAATCTTGCATTTTCAATTTTATTTGAATTCAATTTACACTACAATTCTATTTGAATTCAATTTATCTTCTACTATGAATATTGAATTTTATCTTTCAATTATAACTGATTCATATCATTATTTTAATTTAGTTTCATTCACTAATTTACTTCAATTTCCAATTTGAAATCGTTTGTCGCTAAATTTTTTCAAAAATTTTCTAACTCCCAAAATTTTCAAATTTTTTTGGCAGAGTCTCCTTTGTACGGAGGAGCTTTTGCAATTTTACAAAAGATATAAATATATATACATCAACCCACCCGGTCGGAAAAACAAAAACAGTTCATATTTCCTATTTTTATTGCGTATATTTAGCATTTTTAAGCAAAGCGGTTTATTATTAGCATTTTAGCACGACCGAATCCAGCCAAACGGCCCTTCTGTACCTGTATTTACTCAACTAAAACACATAAGTGACATATATAAGAAATTTATTCACATTTCACTTATTTTCAATAGCAAACACATAGTTTTCACAAGCAATATATTCAAAATAGTTCCCATAAGCAATTTATATGGTTCCGATACAAATTTAATTGCTTATAATCAATTCACATACCATTTATATTCAATTCAAGTGATTTACAACCCACTTTCTTTCATTCAATTTATTTTTAAGCGAAATGAACTCATATCTATTTCAATTGATTCAAAAATCAATTTGATTTGCTTTTATTAACTCTTAGAATTTTATACATATTCGTTTGCGTCAAATGACAACCATTTCAATGCAAATTTCGACGATATTCACTTAATAGAATATCCAATCTAGTTTATAACTAAATTAAATTAATACAAACTCAATTTACTCTTTATTTTATTTCATTTGCAATTGATTCCGTTCAATTCATTTTGCATTCCATATTCACATTCATTTTAATTAAAACCATTTCACAATTTCCAGTTTATCCTCCATTTAATAATTTTGAATATTTCCCAACTCTAAATTTTACTTAAGAATTTTACCGTTTATTTCTTAACTTCAAGATAATTATTCTATATACTTCTTATATTTATTTCCAATTCACCACTTTGGTTTATAACCACTTATATTTAAACTGGATTCCAAATTCCATATGAATTCATTTTACCTTTCATTTATAAATATTGAATTCAATTCATTTTAAACCATATTAAATTTGTCATTCTTTTAATTAGTTTCACTAACTAATTTTAATTCAATTATTAACATTTAGCTCCATTTGATCCAATATTTACTTAAGTTATTTCAATTCAAAACTCAAATTCATTATTATTATTATTATTATTTTCTTGTAACACTTCCCAATTTAAATCCTTGATTTGATTTGCATTTATCAAATTCACTCCATTTACTAATTTAATTAAATTAGTTTTACTTACTTATTCATTTTAAATTTCAACTTTCCTTTCTCAATTCATCTCGGATTTATTTTATCAATAACCAGGAAATCTTCAATTTATTTCTGCTTACTTGAATTTATCTGCAAGTTCGAACCATTTTTATTTAATTCACAATTCAAGTTTTGGTTTAACTAATTCAACTTTCCTATTTCATGAATTAATTAATTATCATATTAGTTTACTTGAATTCAATTCATTTTATTTTTATTTTTCCCAAGTTTGGATTTTTATTCAACTTGATCCAAGTCAAATCTCATTTCAATTTATAAAACCCATTTACATATTCACATTACCAATTTCATTCCATTAATGAATTTTATTCCAAATTATAAACTACATTTAAAATTACAGTTACGAATCTCATTTGTATTTTTATTTTCTTAGCTTTTGGTTTTGATTTCAATTTCTCATACAACGATGATAATAATCTAATATTATCGCTTCCTAACAACCAAGCAACCATATAATATAATAATTCACAGAAAATTTATTTCTTTTATATACGAAAATAGTTTTGGGTAAAATTATTTCATTTACCCTATTTTAAAAACAATACTGTGTCGGTTTATCTTGTTTAAAAGTTTAGAAACCCCTATCGAAATAGTTGGCCAGACTGCACCGACCAGAATCTGTAAACAATCAACCGATAAGTCAACACAATATAAAACAATTTATATGCACAAACAAATATGCGCTCATATCTATTATTACACTCAAACTCATTCTAGAGTACTACTGACTCTAACTCTAATGAGTAACACCCAACAGAGCCAAGGTTGTCGCTTAACCAAATGCTCTGATACCAATTTGTAACGACCAGGTTTTACGACTTTCGAAAGTCGACATTTCTACGTCCACTGTATCAAATGCTGCGCAATCAAATGTCGGAGAACTGAACCGTTTGCGTTTAAGAAGAAGAAGATAGAAGAAGAACATAAGCAATAACAGAATCTCACATTTCGCAGCGGAACATATAATATTGCAATGAATAATTTTTAAAACAAAAAATCATATCTGTTATTACATTACATCACATTACATTATCAGAGTTTACAACAACAGCAGCAGAAAAAATATAACAGTATACAGAAGTACGCTTCGCCATCCAGCTCGTCTCTTGAGCTCCCAGCAACTCCTTAATTCCAGAATGACATGATAACCTAACTCTAGGCTGCCGTGTGGAAAATTATAGGCACCCAGAGTTTAGAAAGGGAGCAATAAACTCCAGGTCAGTCATGGGACTGGTGTGAGATCGTAAAACAGTTATTCTTTTACAATAGAAAAACAAAGGACTTTAAAAAAAATCCGTAATGCTTTTTAGAAAATGAAACTACCATAAGGCCTCCCGCCGCACACACAATACAAATGCAGAATTGGAGGAGATTTCTCCTTATGATAGTCAAATTTTCTTGATACGCAAAATCATTTGATATTATTATTATTAGTGCATAGTGCAGAAAACATTTCGAAAGAATAATATAAATCTTAGCCAACATAGGCATTTCGCACTATGTCTACTATAGCTACCATCTAAACAGTGGTGACCACCATAAGTAAATGGCAGGTTATACAACTAAAACCGTACTGGATTCGTATTGGGAATTGGATTTCCAACAATTGGTCGGGCCAAGGTTCCCATTGCCACATGGGTACGCCTCTGGATGGACGCCCCGAGAACCTAACCGGATCTCTGCCAACACAAGGCCGGGTTACCTCTGCAAAAATAGGTAACTACTAACACGAGTATGCCATCCCCTGGTTGTAAACAACCTTTATTCGAGGATCCTCAACATCAACAATTACAAAGTAATACATATTTCCGACATTCACATAAGTTAAGTATCTGGGCTCCATACCATGATACCACTTCTATCCAAAAGGAATGTACATACCCTAAGGGGCGCTACCCTCTATAACCTTGCTGCATCCTTCCTGTTTTGACCATTCCGGGGTGTGAGGTTCGACAAAGTCTCGTCCACAAAGCTACGCTTTTCACAAAAGCGATGCTTCGATCAACAAATGATCAGCAGCACTTCGTATGCCACATTACCAATTTGGGAATGTATCACTAGTAACCATAACCTACATAACCTCTAAGCTCGCACGTCTCAAAGAAGGGTGTTAAGCTAAGAGAATAAATTCTCCACCACCAACAAAAATTTATTTGATAGAAACCAACTTTACATCTCAAAGTGTAACGTTAGACACACATCCATACAAGTCCGTTCCGGGATCGAACGGAACCGAAGGCACTTCAAAAGAAGCCCTTGCAATCCAGATATTCACTAATCACGTCCGGAATCCCCATCACAAAGGGTGATAAAATCTCTATGCCGGAGCAACCTGGTGCAGAGATATTCGACATGTAATCATTTCGCTTTCGAAAATACCCGGTCTTCAACACCACCTTCAATTTCCATTCCATTTCGTCGTATCGTTATTCAGAATGGGTTTTATGACACAAGGTCCTCTCCCGGCTAATCCGAATAACGAGCGCTTATTTTAAAATAAGTGTTCATTCAGATTCAAATAAATCACAACAATTTCACTTCGATCTTTTAAACAAAAGATCCATCACAATCACAAAGGTTCGACGTGGGTTTCGAATATCCATTTGGAATTCAACTCCTGGTCTTATCGAAATTCAAATGCCGATTAAGGCCAATATTGATAGTCAGTTATTTAACTATCAATCACCATTCACAATAGCTGCTGGATTTCAAATAATTTTCCCCCAATTATTATTATTTTCAATATATCTTCGCAAGGTAAAACTTCACACTTCAATCCTTTGAAAATAAATTTCAAATCAATTCCCAAACATTTATTCATTTCCACTGAAAATCTACCGATTTCAAATATTTTAAAATAATATAGAAATACTTATTCAAAATATACTTGGAAACATTTAAAATAAACTATTTTAGAATATTTTCTTAAATATTAGTTATGAAAAATATTATACTAACATCTCATATAAAAATTCAGGTCCAAAACTAATTTTTGAAATAAAATTAGTAGACAGTGTATAAATATTTAAATAACTATTTTCTAAATCAAATATCAATTTAAATATTTAAAATAATCCCTTATATAATTTATTAAATAAATTTTACTTTAAACAATTTCCCAACTAATTTCTCCAACAATATTATTTTTAGAGCCAAATCTAAAACTTTTAATTTTTATTCAAAAGACATTTTAAAAATATACTCGGCTTTCCAGGGAAGAATTCGTTTTCTATTACAAAATGGTCGATTCCAATAATAAATCCTCTCGATTTATTTTAATTTACATTCCAAATATCAACTGATATATGAATTTTAAATCGATTCCCAAATATCATCTTCAAACCAAATCAAAGCCCAAATTGAATTCCAATTTATTTCAAACACAAAATCAAATTCCAATTTGATTTCCCAAATTAATTTTCCAATATCAAATCAATTTCAAATTGATTTTCCAAGTTATTTTCAAAACACCTAACCAAATTTCCAAATCGATTCCTAAGATAAATTCCAACCCTAAATTAATTCCCGAATCGATCTCTAAAATAAATTTCAACTCTAAATTAAATTCCAAATTTAATTTCTAAATTTATTTCCTTTTGAAATAAATTTCTTTATCTCTTTCAAATATTTAAAATATGTATCTTAAATAATTTCTTCAACCATTAAACAATACTACTCGAAATTCCTTTATTAAAATATTTTTCCATATTTTTGGAATTAATTCGATGGGATTATAAAAATCAACTTTAATACTTTAATTGTAACGGTCTAGGCTTTTCTACTCTAGTTTTCAAAAATCCAATTTCATATTTCTGGTATCCTATGATACCAAAAATATATCTGGCTAAATTACAGCCTTCACCGTTTCAATCACAAACATTCACACGAATTAAAAAAAAATCAACACACAGTATACGAACAAATTAAATATTTGAGGAATCCAGTTGGATCCCTCCAACCTGTTTCCCTGCATCCACAGACGTTAGCACAACAATTAAATACCCGTTCCACTTCGAGGTAGAATATCGTGGTATATGAGATTTATAAAATATTATCCGCTATTATGCGGCGCAATAAGGTCTCATCCGCTATATAATGTGGGAAATGAACAACACCAAATACATATATAATACCAATTCCACTTCGAGGTGGAATATCGCGGTAAATGGGTTTAATATAATAACCTCCGCTATTATGCGGCGCATAGGGTCTAAACTAATATAACTAATAATAAATAAATTATCCAAACACACAGTCAATCAATTCTAATTTAACTATCACAATTCCATAATCCATCAATAACTGGAATTTTCAATTAAAATCTTGAGTGACAAGATCTCACCTTAGCTTTTGTTTCGCAATCCATTTCCATTCTGACTATTCCTCCACAGTTTCAAACCTTGTAACACAATTATATGATTTTTTTATTAATATTTGAAATAAATCGAACAAATAATTCTTCCATTTACTAAATTTAATCTAAACTAAAAATTTGGGTTTTTAAACATATATTTTAGTTTTAAACAAATAATTTACCTCCGTACTACAATTTTAAATTAAATTAGTTACTGAAATATTTATATATTGTTTATACCAATTCCAAAAGTTTTTTGTCTATATATATATACTTATTAAATTAAATTCAAAAATAAAGCAGTCTATAACCTTATAAATATATAATTTAACTTGATTAATTTTTTCTTTCTTTTTCTTTGAAGCCCTCACTTATAAAAAATCAATTTATATAGATTTAAAAACAAATTTTATAAAATTTTTAAGCAAATTAAACTCCATTTTTCTTCTTCCAAAGTCTCATATATATAAAATCTTCTGATTTACCTACGTATATATTAAATTAAACAAAAATGTCTTTACTGTATGGATTCCTTTAAAATGTTCTACGTTCTATTTCTTACCTGAGAACACCCTGATAACCTAATCAATAAGGTAAACTAAAATTTTCATTTAACATTAAATTTAAAACATTGAGTTAAGGCAAAACTGCTTAATATCAGTATTGAATCAAATCAAAACAAAGTGGCATGTACCTCACTCGACCGATCAACAGCCTACATATTGTGCTTGTGTATCTTCCCCAAGCAACGCCTCATCCCACAAGAATACAAACGCGACTACGCCTCGTGATTTCCACCGGAGTGCTCGAACTTCATCCCCATGAGCTACCCATCACCAATGCCTCGCGAAACCCTAACCAATGTCGATCGTTCCAGAATTGAAGCTTCCCTATCACGACAGCGAATACGGACCCAAACGACACCTTATTGACTTTGACTCCTTGCCGATAAGCACAATTGAGATGCTCCTCTTCCCCTTATCAATGAACTCCGGTCGAACTGCCCTCTACTAAAGCATGCGGGCTCTCCTCCAGGTCACGCTGCACTCGCCTCCACGCTCAATCGCGAGCCAAACGAACTTTGCCTACGTCGTTACACCCTCGTCAATGTGCGATTCCCATGAATCGATCGGCCTTTGTTTATTTCTCGAATTCGATCCCCCCCTTTTTTTCTTTTCCGATTTGAACGTGAATCGATTGATTTGATTTCAGAGAGAAGAGGGCTTCGGCCATGATTTGAATTTTTTTTTCGATTTTGAAAACTGAAGAGGGAGAGAGATGAATATTAAAGTATCGACCATTCTTTAATTTTCAAATTTCATTACATTTTCTTTTAATTTGCCATCTCGAATTGCTTGAGAGAAAAGGACATCTAGAATAAGATTACAAAAGGTAATGGACACGTGTTTAAAGAAATGAAACGTTTTTAAATTTGACAATGGTATGAGAATATATAATTTAAAATTTAAATTTAAATTCAAATTGCCTCGATATCACCACTCAAAATTTTGACTTCCAATCGAAATGTGCCGCTAGGCGTTTATAATGTTAAATCCCTATTTTGGACAAAATGGAAAAGGTTCCGAGTCCAAATTCGATCGTATGGAAAGGATAGCTTTTTGAAACAGTTAAATATCGAATTTTCAATTTGAATTTCAGCGCATTTGCTTATCGTACGGCCAAACGATCACTCAAACGCTACGAAAATTGAAATCCGATAATAAGAAAATATTACGGATCCAATGGAACTAGTTTCGTTGTATTTCGAGACTGTGCCTCGGACGACTATTTTTAAATACCGATTTAAACAATAAAATTCCAAAACTGAACAAAACAGTTTCGAATTCAATTCTGAAGCTTCTATTAACCTCAGTATTATCAATCTTAATTTTCTAAGCCATTAAATTATTTTTAACAGGCTTAAAATTGAAGATTTACAATTTTACCCAAATTTCTAATTGAGTTTGATAATTAAATTGCTAAATTCATAGTTAAAATTAAAATCCAAGTTAAATTAACGATTCAGATATTTGAAATCAATTGAATATTTCAATTTCAAACGCTGAAAATTTTGGGTCGTCACAGAAATCTAAAAGATTTCCAAAAATGATCCAATGAATCAAAATTTGATCGGGGTTTGGGTTAACGCGGTTGTAACGTACTTGTATTTGATATATATAGGTGTGTCTATATATATATATGTATAAGTACGTAATTCCCCTTTCTCTTATATCATTCTTCTTTATCTTACTAAGGATCGTATATAGATTTATGAGAAAGAAGATATGGAAGCAGGAAACGAAAGAGAAAATCTAGGTAGAGGAAGCACCATAACTGATGGAAATATTCGACCTAACTCCCGGAGGAACCAAGGTCGACAGGCTAATGCTAATCAAAATGCGAAAGCTTATGTGAGTGCTGGGAATCCACCAGTTGATGCAGGGATGATGTATCAGTTTGTTGCTAATTTGATGCAAGCAAAAATTACTGGAGTGGTTAGAAATTTTGCAGGAGCAAATCCTATGATTCCCATTGCAAATAATTATGCCTTGCTAAACCGAGACTACACCATTTTGGGTGGAAAGCTATTTATGGGAACAGAAGATGCTATAGAAGTGGAGAATCGATTGTTACACTATGAAAGGAATTTCTTTGATTTGGGCTTAGAAGATGCGTAGAAGAGAAGGTTGGCCTCTAGACTGTTGAAAGGGTCAACACTTCACTAGTGGAATGGTGTGATTGCCAGAGTTCTGGAAAAAGAGTTAACTTGGGGTGATTTTCGAAGGATATTCGAATAGAGGTTTATTTCTGAAGTTGCCAAGTCAGTATTGATGGGGAAATTTATGGATTTAGTTCAAGGAGACATGTCATTTATTGAGTTTGCAAATAGATTTAATGAGCTATCTCGATATGGACACGCTATTATAGACACCAGCATTAGAAGGAACGAAAGGTTCATTCGAGGACTAAGGCCCAAGCTTGTGAGGGTGACCCTGACTCATATCCATGATCCCTGTAATGTTGTGGTGGAGAAAGCGATTTTCCATGAAGAGATGCTTGCTACTTATGCTAGAGAGAAGCCAATTGAATCCCATAGTTCTCAGGGAAAGAAAAGAAAGTTCTTAAAAAAGAAAGGAGCCCAAAAAGGAGATTCGGCCAAGAAGTCAAAAGCTGATTTAGTCTGCTAGAAATGTGACAAGAAGGGTCATTTTGCAAATGAGTGCCGGTCAGGGGGACAGAAGAAGGCTGCGGATAAGAAGCATATTAAGTGTTACAACTGCGATCAAGTTAGGCAATACAAGGACCAGTGTCCGGAGCCAGTTGGGGCAGAAAAAGGAAAGGTTTTTGCTATTGGACCACAGTTTTCTTCCAAATCAACTGCAAAAGATAAGGGAAAGACTGTGATGGGATGTACATTTTTGATTCAAAGTATTCCAGATAGGATATTATTTGATACCGGTGCATCACATTCATTTATATCTCAGAATTTGGTTAATAAGTTATGTTTAGAACCCACTTACCCCGTTTCTTCCTTAAGGGTTGCGAATCCAATAGCAGGGTATGCAACTCTAGGGACGAGATGTGACCAGTTAGAACTTGATTTATTAGGTCATATATTTACATGCAGTTTGTATGTTTATGATTTTGTACATTTTGGGATCATATTGAGTATGGACTAGTTGGGTAGCTACGAGGCTAGGTTATTTTGCCAGGATAGTGAAATATCAGTAAGGCACGCTGATAGTCATAACCGGATCGTATTCTCAGTAGAGAATTCCAACCAAAGTGCGCGTGCTATGTTAAGTACCTTGGAAGCAGTGGAGGAGTTAACTCAGGTTTGAGTCACAAGAGAGTTTGCAAATGTATTTGAGTCGATTATAGGACTACCATCGAAATAAGCCATTGAGTTTCGGATAGATCTTATACCAGGAGCTGAACCTGTCCGTAGACCACCTAACAGAATGACACCGACTGAGATGAAAGAATTGAAGGTGCAACTAGTGGATCTAGAAAGAACAAATTTTATTTGACTAAGTAATTCACCTTAGGAAGCGGTCATTATTTTCATGAAGAAGTCAGATGGGTCATTGTGGATGTGCATCGACTATTGTAAGCTGAACGAAAAGACGATTAAGAATAAATATCCTTTGTCGTGAATTAACGATCTGTTTGAGCAGTTCAGTGGAGCCAGAGTATTTTCCCACTTATATTTGGCGACAAGTTTCCATTCGTTGAGAGTGGAAGAGGATAGTATTCCTTTGACAGCTTTTCGAACTAGATATGGTTCGTGTATATGGTTAGTGATGCCATTCAGGTTGACGAATGCACCTGCTTTCATCGTGGACTTGATGAACCGAGTTTTCTATGAACACTTGGATAGGTTCATGCTAATATTCATAGATGACATTTTGGTGTACTCAGAAGATGAGAGAGAGCATGAGAATCATCTGAGAGTAGTGCTTGAAATGCTAAGGTATAATTAGCTTAAGGCGAATTTTTTAAATGCCATTTTTGGAAGAAAGAGGTCAAATTTCTTGGTCATGTAGTTTCGAAGGAAGATTTGGCAGTAGATCCAGTTAAGATCGAAGCTGTCAATAATTAGAGGAGACCAGAGACGGTTACCGAAATCAGAGGTTTTCTCGGACTTACTGGCTATTACTAGAGATTTATCAAAGATTTTTCACGGATAGCAACATTTTTGACTAATTTGACTAGGAAGGATGTGAAGTTAATTTGGTCCAATAAATGTGAGGAAGGGCTCCTTAAGTTAAAATATTTATTGACCAACGCACTGGTGTTAATTGTTCCAGATGGAAACCAAGGGTCGGTAGTGTACACTGATGCATATGGAACATGATTGGGAGTGGTACTGATGCAGAATGGTAAAGTCATTGCCTACGCTTCTCAACAGCTTAGACCGCACAAAGTAAGATATCCTATGCATGATTTGGAATTGGTTGCGATGATTTTTGCATTGAAGATTTGGATACATTATCTCTTAGGAGAGAGATTTGAGCTATACACTAATCATAAGTCCTTAAGATATTTATTCTCTCAGAAAGAGTTGAATATGCGACAACAGAGATGGTTGGAGTTTTTGACTGCTTATGATTTTGGTGTAGAATATACTCCTGGAAAAGAAAATAAGATAGTGGATGCCCTTAGCAGGAAACATCGAAATGTAGTGTTAGCTATGTTTGTAGAATGGAAGGATTTAGAAGTTTTGGTTGTGTGTAGTATAAAATTGAGATCGACTACTGATTCTAGTCAGAGTACTGCTATGTTGGCCTATTTAGAGGTTCGACCAGTGCTGATTGAAAGGATAGCTTCTAAACTGGAAGAGAATCCAAAGATAGCCAAGAAAATTAGAATTTAAGGTGGGATCCACGATCGGTGATCTTAAAGATTTTGGCATTGATCAGAAAGGACGGTTGAGGAAGAAGGTACGATTATGTGTTCTGAATGTAGAGAACTTGAGAAAAGAAATACTAAATGAGTGTCATAGATCCAAGTTTACGATTCATTCTTGGGGAACCAAGATGTATTAAGATATAAAGAGAAGCTTCTATTGGAAAGGCATGAATAAAGATGCTGGCTTGTGGGTTAGGCAATGTGCTAGCTGTTAATGAGTGAAAGCCAAACACTAGAAGCCGAGCGGGTTGCTTCAGCTTTCAGAAATTCCAGTTTGGAAATGGGATTCTATATCCATGGATTTTATAGACGGGTTGCTAAGGTCGAATGAGAGAAATGAAAGCATATGGGTTATAGTGGACAGGTTGACCAAGAGCGCCCATTTCACTCTAATCAAGTCAACCAAGATGGCACCTGTTTGGACGAAGTTGTTGATGAAGAACATATTTGGACTTCATGGAATTCCTAGTGGCATAGTTAGCGATACAGATGCATTATTCACTAGCGTATGTTGTGGAAGTTTGTAGAGAGTATTAGGTACCAAGCTCAAAATGAGTACAGCATATCACCTACAGACGGATGGGTAGACCGAAAGAGTCAATAAAATAGTCGAAGATTTGTTGAGAGCTTATGTACTAGACTTTGGTAGATCTTGGGAAGATCACCTGATTGAGTTTTCCTATAATAATAGTTTTAGACTAGTATTGGAATGGCGCCTTTGAAGATTTGTATGGAAGGCCATGCATATCACCCGTATGTTGGTTAAAGATTGGAGACATATTAGTCTTAGGTCCAGATATGGTTAGAGAGGCACCAGAGAAGATTGAGTTGACCCGAGATCAGATGAAGGAAGCTCAATCCAGATAGAAGAGTTACGCAGATTAAAGGCTCAAAGACCTAGAATTCTCAATTGGAGATGGGGTTTTTATTAAGGTGTCACCGGTGAAGTGTGTGATACGATTCAGAAAGTCAAGGAAGTTGGTACCAAAATATGTTGGCCCATTTCAGATTATAGAAAGGATTGGAAAGCTTACATACAGAGTAGAATTGTCGAGCAATATGATAGAAGTCCATAATGTATTTCATGTGTCTCATCTTCGCAAGTATGTGCATGATCCAAAGATTACTATTTCCTTAACAAGATTGTATAAGTTGGTAGTAGAGCCTAATTTGACAATTGTTAGACAATCAGTTAAGGTTGTAGCAAGATATGAGAAAAGATTGAGGTCCAAATAGTCAAGTTGGCAAAAAGTTTAGTGGAGTGACAACAAGAAGGACTATTCTTGAGAGATAAAGATAGGATCTGTGATACTTATCCCGATCTATTTTAAGTGGTTTGTCTATATTAGATTTATATAAATGATCGCTAGTCGGATAGACTGGTATACTTGTTAGGAGTGGTTATAGATGATTGCTATGAGTAGTATTTAGTCCTTATTGAATTTCGAGCATGAAATTCTTTAAGGAGGGGAGCCTGTAACACCCTTACTTCTAAATAACATTGTTCAGGATATTTAATTAGATAAATTAAATAGAATAATGAAAATGTTAAGTGATAGGGGGATGAGATTTGAGTAAAATTTAAGTGGCTATGCTTATTAATTTAATTGGGATAAAGAATGGTTTAAAGATTAATTATGTAGAAGTATAATGGGATTTAGCTACACCTAACTTTACCCTTATATACACACACATATGTTTACCCATAAGCCATTCACACTCATATTCATTCTTCTCACAAAAATAAAAACTTAAGTAAAGAGGATCAGGCCGGCCATTAAAAAGGAAAAAAGAGGAGGAAATTCAAAGGATATGTGGAGAAAGTAAAAAGGGGAAATCAAATACATCTCAATCCATATTCCTTACAAAGATTAAGGTGAATGATAATTTCCACCTCTAATTGTTAAATATACATTTCAGATTTAAGTTTAAATTCGTATGTATGATATTTGATGATGATATGCTTGAATTATGGTTTATTAAAATTGAAATAAGATTGTTTAAATAATGGTTCATACTATTTTAGACCAAAACCATGTGTTATTGATGTTTAAATGCCATGGAAAAATTATATGTTATGCATAACATGATTTTAAAGTTGGGTTTTGAGTTTGATAATTTTCCAAGCTTTGGAAAGATTATTATGGATTTTTGAATGAAAATATAGCATGTTGTATTTAATAATTTATTTTAGAAAATCTATTGAAATTTTGGGTTTGAAATTTTGATATGTTAGATAACATGAAAAAATTAAATTTCTATGAATTTTGGTGATTTTTCTCAAGTGATTTGATATACAAAATAAATTATTTTGAAAAGAGGATTAAAACGATTTACGTGTAAATAAAGAGGAAGGTTTTATTTGCGAAAGTTTAAGTTTTATACTTATCCAAAATAAAAAGGCAGTTAGTTTTGAAAAGCATGGGAAAAGTTAAGGTAAACAATAAGAAATGAAAACGTAGGCATGTCAGTTTAAATAAGTTACTTAATTTAGTATTTAACTTAGAAAAATAATTTTTGCCCCTAATTAGAGTACCTTTCACTCCTTTCCTTTCGCTTTTGACTATGTTGAAACCCCATTAAGCTAAAATTCAATACACATCGTATCATCTGGATGATATGTAGTGCATTGGAGAAAGCCGAAAGGTAAGATGTCGAAAGCCTAGCTTCCGATGGGGTTGTTCCCTCGGCTTGTTTTGAAAAGATAAGCGCCTGCCTTTGTTTTACTAAGCTTTCGAATTAGTCGATAAGAATTTTTTTGAAAGAAATTTATAATGACTTTCGAAGGGGTTTCTAGGTTTGTTTTAAAAGAAAAAGAGGTTTCGAAGGAGTTCCTTTAATGTAAATCATTGCTTTTCAAAGAAGGGGTTACGACCGAGTCGAAGCCCTACCGCCGATTCTTGTGCCTTTTGAGTGTAGTGAAGTCATCATTACCGTCGAAAGATATTGCTTATTTTAAAGCTATATTAAGTTACTTTCTAAATTCTTACGAAAGGGTTATGGGTTTCAAAGGAAATGTCTTTAGAAAGGTTTTCGAAGCTATCCTTCTATATTTTAAATATATGCTTTTAACTCTATTGAAAGAGACGGTTTCGACGCCATCATAAAACCCCCAATATTTATATATAGAAAAAATAGTTTCGAAATAGATACTTTCATTTTTATTTACTTTGACCCAAATGATATTTTAAAAGGTATATCCAATGATGTCGAAAAGGGGACTTTCAATGCTTTAGGAAGAGATACTTCCAATGGTTTCGAAGTTATGTTTCTAATAATAATTAAGTAACACTTTATTAGATTAGAAAGCTTTTGAAAGAATCTTTTAAAGTGTTTTTAAAGGCATAAGCCTAATATTTTGAAAAGAGATATATGCTTTCGAAAGAGGCTATCCAGTGGGGTCGAAAGCAAGGTTTCGAAAGTATAGTTTCAAAATAAATAACCTAATCTTATCCAAAGTAAAACCATGGGATGCTAATAAACAAAGTATGTTGAAATGGAACTTATGATGGAGTCTAAATGGGTTAGAGGAATTAACCAAGTTATATCGTTTACTTCTTCATATAAGTATATATTCACTTTATATTGATTCCAAAAAACTGTAATTTGGAAAAGGCTAGAATAACCTGTTGGGTTGACCTAATAGTGAATAAATAAAAGATATTGGCATGGGTCAATAGGTTAATAGTAAGCCCATGAAAACCGTAAAGATATTGTCAGGGGCCAATAGGTTCATAGTTAACCCATGAAAACAATGTATAATTAAAGATGTCAGTTAGACAGGTTTATAGTAAGTCCATGAAACCTATATCCGGATAAGAAAAATGAAATATTGACGTACAGTCAATTGGTACCCGTTTAGCCCATGAAAACTGGGGTAAAAAGTAAGATATTGACAGTAGGTTCCTAATCAACACATGAAAACTAGGATTAAAGAATGATATTGGAGTTATCAATAGGTTCATAGTAATCCCATGAAAACTATATAGTTGGACAGCGAGTCCCTAAAAGTTTAACGGTTATTAGTTAGATTGTGAAAACTATTAGTTTAATAGTAGTCCTAGAAATTATAATTATAACAAATAGTCAAAATGAATTGGGGATGGGTAATCCAGAATTGATTCAATTGTATGCATATCATCATAATAATGTTTTGAATTGAATTAACCATTGTGGATGTTGGGAAATAGAAAATAGCTTATAAAGGTTTTAAGATACTAATGAGGGGAACACGTTCCGCTAAGTGGCGTTGTCTCACTAGATATCTAAATGATTTGAGACGGTATATTATTATTCATACCAGGCTTTATGTTTAACTTGAAGTTTATGTTTTGCCCTTGAACTCTCGGGTACTTAATTGATTTTGAGTAGTATGAGATTTGAGGTTTCTCTTAAGACGAAAAAGCTTTCGAAGTCGTGCAGAAAGCATGTGGTTATTTAAGTTCTTTCTCATGTGATTCTGCTGTGTTGTTTTGTCATGGAAAAGTTGTTTATTGCCTATTATACACTCTGATCAAAAAGGGGGCATCTTCATACGTCGCTCTTAGAGTATATTGTAATGATCATATTTTTATGAAAGTGGTTAACATTGTGGTATTATGTAAAGAATGTTGAAATGGTTTTGGAATTGAAAATGAACGTTGTTTTAAAATTTTAAACCTTTTCCATATCCATATGTTTCTAGTATATCAATTTTATCTAACATTGTCGTATTTGGTCGCCGAGGATTACTAACTATGGATGACTACAACATCTGTAGCCATTAGTTTTAGGCCTCCAAGTGGGAAATGTTATAGACTCCAACGATTGTACCAAGACCAGATGTTAGAAGGACCTATATTGCATCAGGATCTAGTTTAGTGATAGAGAAATGAAACGGTGATACAGACTTCGAGAAGTGGCAATGGAGGATGAAAGCTGTTTTGATGAGAAACGAAGTTCATCCTATGGTGTTTGTTCCTGAGGAGTTGACGGCTGAAATTTCAGCCGCAGGAAGGAAGGAGATGGAAAAATGGGCGTTTACTACTTTGCAATTAGCTATGAGAGAAAATGTTATTTCTGAGATCAGCGGTGAAACTAATGGAAAGGGCATTTGGACCAAGCTGGAAAATCTCTATCTAAAAACAGCTTTGCCTAATCGTCCAATTTTGTTGAAGACATTTTTCACCATGAAGATGAGAGTTGGTACTTCTATCAAAGATCATTTAGGTTCCTTTGACGATGTAGTGATGAAAATGAAGACTGTGGATTTGAAGGTAGATGAAGAGCATATGACTATGATGCTCTTGTGTTTTCTTCTGGGGCGTTACACTGGTTTCGCCAACAGCCTTATCTTTGCGAGAGATACTTTAACCATTGAAGGTATAAGGTCAAGTCTTCTATCCGAGGACTTGAGGGATCAGATGAAGGAGATGGGTGAAGTTATAGGAGGAAGAAGTAGTCAAGGCCTGTTTGTTGAGAGAGGGAGAGAGGAGAAAAAGAACTGGAATTCTAGGGGGGCGTTCAAAATCTAGAAAGCCCAGTAATAATTTTAGAGGAAAGTCTAATGATGGAAACTATCACCATTGTAAGAAACCTGGCCATTGTATAAGAGATTGTCCGGATTGGAAGAAGAAGAAGGAAGAAGATGGTTCTTCAACGTTTGCGGCGGAGAAGGCTATATCTGATGATGTGTTATCTGCAGCGGTATCGAATGTATCGAACCATTAGATGCTTGATTCGGGGGCATCTTTTCATATGATGCCTATTAGGGATTACTTTAGTTCTTTAGTCAATGAAGAGGGAAGTGCGATCCTTATGGGTAATGATGCTAGTTCTAAAGCTATGGGAGAAGGTACAGTGCATATTAGGATGTTTGATCTAGTGATACGCACTTTGACAGGTGTACAGTGTGTTCCAAGTCTTCGAAAGTCCTTGATTTCTTTAGGGCAACTGGCATCCATGGGGTGCAAGGTCACTTTAGAGAAGGATGCTTTGAAGGTTTCAAGGGATATTCTTGTTCTTATGAAGGGAGATGTGTTTCGAAATCTGTATTTTGCTTAAGGGGACCACAGTTCTTGGAGAATTGTGTGTTAGAGTTGATAGTTCTCATGATTTTTTTTACGCCACCAGACTTTGGCATCTCAGTTTGGGTCATATTTCTGAGAATTTAGAGTTGCTTCGTGGACGAAGACGGTTAAAGGTGACTTTGAAAAGTTGGATTTCTGCCAAGAGTGTGTGTTTGGTAAGCAGACTAAGGTATCCTTTGGAGTCCAGAGAGGGTACTTGATTATGTGCATACAGATGTTTGAGGACTAGTTGCTACTGCTTCCATTTGGCGGGAGCGAAGCATTTTATGTCTTTTATTGATGATTTTTCTCAAAAATTTTGGGTGTGTGTGGTGAAGGCCAATTCAGAGAGCTTTGAGAAGTTTAAGGCTTGGAAGGTGCTTGTTAAGAACCATTCTGGTTCAAGGTTAAAGGTGTTGAGATCTGATAATGGCAGCGAGCTTGTCTTTGGGGAGTTTCTTGACTTTTGTAAATAGCATGGCATCGAGAGACATTTCACTACACCAATGATCCGTAATCCAATGGGGTTGCTGAGAGGATGAATAGGACTTTACTTGAGAAGGCTCATTGCTTGAGATTGACGATGGGCTTATCTAGAGGCTTTTGGGCTGAGGCATTATCGACCGCGTCACATATTATTAATCGGATTCCATGCTCAGCTATAGATGGAAAGATTTCAGAAGAGAAGTGGAGAGGTAAGACGGTGTACCTGGGTTATTTTCATATTTTTGGTGGTCATGTGTATGTTCACCATACAGGTGATGATAAGTTGGAGGCTACATCATACAAGGGCATCCTCTTGGGATACACAGATGGTATCAAAGGGTATCGTATTTGGCACCCTGTTGATAGAAAGATTTTACATTTCAGACATGTTACTTTTGATGAATCAGCAATGTTCAATCCTAAGAAAGACTTACCTATCACATCAAATGTTTGTGATAGGCTTAAGGAGATGGAAGAAGTTCCTATTGTACAACCTAATAGTAGAGTGGTGATGCTGTCAAGAAAGAGATAGATGCAGTTGATGTGACATCACAAAGTAGTCCACAGGAGCCTTCTAATAGTGTCAGTGATGTGCATGAGACTAAAGGAAGTTTAGGTCAAGGTGGAGCTGAAAGGAGTGTAGGTGAAGTTGTACCTACTTAGGCCAGTCATAGGACTATTAGGCCGCCCGAGAAGTACGACGAATGGCTGTATGAAAACCTTAGCCTTAACGGTCAGTTTGATTATGCCCTACATGTGGTTCATGAGGAGCCGCTTGACCTTAATGAAGTTTTGAAGTCATGTGATAGTTCGAAGTGGATGTGTGCTATGGAAGAGGAGCAACGGTCGTTGAAGAAGACCAAGACTTGGAATTTGGTACTTCCTCCTCAAGGAAGCCGAGCCATAGGTTACAAGTGGGCGTTCAAGGTGGAGGATGATGGAAGATACAAGGCTAGACTTGTTGCTAAAGAATTTTCATAGAGGAAGGGATTGAAGTATGATGAGATTTTTTTCTCCTAAAGTGAGACACACCTCCATCCGTATTTTGCTTGCTACAGTTGCCCCTCATGACTTAGACTTGGAGCAACTTGATACAAAGACCGCTTTCTTGCATGAAGGCTTGGATGGTAACATTTACATGAAGCAACCGGACAAATATTTCATGGATGGAAAAGAATATTGGGTTTGCAAGCCAAAGAAGTCATTGTACGGACTTAAGCAGTTGCTTAGACAGTGGTATAAGAGGTTTGATTCTTTTGTGCTTTCACTTGGTTTTGATCATAGCATCAAAGATGTTTGTGTGTACTTCAAGCATTTGAAGAATGGTTATTTTGTGGATGATATGTTGATTGCTACCAAGGATAAATTTGAAATTGATAATTTGAAATTGATAGTTTGAAGTTGAATCTTAAGGCGGAATTCGAGATGAAAGACTTTGGAGAAGCAAGGAAGATTTTTGGGTACGAAAATCCAAAAGAATAGGAAGCTTGGACTTTTGAGTCTCACTCAAAAGGAATATATTCCGAAAGTGCTTACTCTATTTAGCATGGAAGAAGCAAAGGCAATTAGCACACTTATGCCTTTGCACATACAACTTTCTAGTAGAGGCTCTCTGATTTCGAAGAAGGACAAGGCTTATAAGGAGAAGGTTCCCTATGCTAGTGCAGTTGGTAGCCTGACGTACGCCATGGTTTTCACTAGGCATAACATTGGACAGGCTATTGGATTGGTGAGTAGATTCATATCAAATCTAGGAAAGATGCATTAAGAGGCAGTGAAGTATATTTTCAGATAACTTAGAGGGACTCCAGCCCATAGGTTTGTCTTTGGCGACAGAGACAGAGATTTCAGCTTGGTTGGATTTTGTGGTTCTGACTATGCCGGTGATAGAGATCGAAGGAAGTCAACCTCATGTTATGTGTTCACCATTGGTGGAATTTTGGAAAGCGAGGTTGAAAATGATTATGGTTTTGTCTACTACAGAGGCAAAGCTTACAGCCAAGGTTGAATCCTCTAAGGAGGCGCTTTACTTGAAGCATTTGTTGTGTGACTTGGGCTTCGTGTATGAAGGTATAGAAGTGAATTATAATAGCCAAAGTGTAATTCACTTAGCTGAAAATATGGCTTTCAGCTCAAGGACGAATCGTATAGAGGTAATAAAGTCCTTTCTTGTCTCTATGGATAATGAGAAGCTTGTACATATTTATAAGATTCACACAGAGGAAAATGCAGCGAATATGTTTACCAAGTCATTACCCATTGCAAAGTTCGAGCATTGCTCGAACTTGATTCGCTTGATGAAGTGCTAGGTGCCATAAGGTGGTATGGGAAAGAGTGAGTTGGTGGATGGAGACGTTTATTTTCATTGTGGAGATAGATAGGTCCTACTTATAGATAGATAGGTCCTACTTGGAGAGGGTACTTTCAATACTTTATTGGCAGCTAGCGGCCTTGTTGGAGTTGGTTGACAAAGTGTAATGGGTGATGGCTATGCCAAAGCTCATTGAGAAAGTATCTATGTTGTCTTATTCGAGAGCTACTTGGAGTAAGAGGATGTAGGTGGAGTTGATAAGCTTGCAAGGAAATATAGTATCAAGGTGGAGATTGTAAGATTTGGTGATACAATATTTCTAATTGCAGAAGATTTGGAAGATATTGTTGATTTCAGTTACAATATTTCCAGTGGCAGAAGATTTGAAAGATATTTTAGGTACTTACTCAAATATATATTGTCTCTATTATAGCATTAAAGAGAGTACTAAATTACCTACATGAGAAGAAGAATTATTTTGGTAGATTGAGGTAATCAATTAATTCCCTAATTGGCCGATTAAAGAATGAATCTTATTAGGCGCATGTAAATTGCCAAAACTAGAAAATCAAATGGATAAATATTTCCTATATGAATAAGAGAATTAATGAGGCATTGATTTATGACCATAAATCAATTACTTTAGCCCCTGATAATATTTTAATAAAGGAAGAGATTAGCATGAGTAGATTTATCTCGTTCGGTTGTATTTCTTATTATTCTTCTCCATTATTAATCTTGTAAAATTTCTCCTCTTAGAAAGTAATAAAATCTCCTCCCCCCAAGTGGATGTATACTACCTTGCGGTAGTAGAACCACTATAAATCCCCGTGTTATTTTATTTTATTGCTTAATCTGTGATTGCTTTTTGCTTGTGACTATCCGTTGTTCATTTTGCCTCACTATCAATCCGGTCCTATTTGTTTTTCTACATGGTTGGGTTTTTGTTCCTAAGGCCATCTTGAAGGATTTTTTCCCCAACTGGTCGCAACTATTAATGGGGAGAGCAATGTAGTTCATAGAGAGGTTGAACTAGTTAACCAGTATATGATGGCTTTAATGTAGAATGCCCAAGTAAAAGCTATGGAAGCACATGAGTGGTCGTTAGTGGTGGTAGGTCAGTGCATTCTCCAAGGGCTAACTTTGCTAAGCTTAGTAAAGATTTTACCACCCTTGGGGAAAACTTATTGTTGGGATAGAATATGCTACTATGGTTTAAGACTGGTTGGATACTCGTACGAGAATTTTTGATGATTTGAATTTAGAAGACACTCGGAGTAGAAAGTTAGCTCCATGGAGATTAACTGGATAGGTAATCACTTGGTTGAAAAACATCAGGATTAGCAATTAATTATGCATTGCTTAACGTAGTGATAAACTAATCATTTTTCCTTGGAGTAATTGCAATCAATTTTCTATGTTTAAAAGGTAACTTTTTTAAAAATGTAAAAATATTCATATGTTACTCAGATCGTATGTTTAAATTTTCTCAATCCTTCCACTTACCCTTCGAGGGATGAAATTGTAGAAGGTTGAGGAGAGTGGGAATTAATTTCTAGGAGCAACCATTAAGCGTTTTTCTAAAATCTTCATTCCATTTGTAACTCAAAAAGTAGAGTAGTAATTCCATCAAAAAGAAAAAAAATGCTAGGCATTCATTTAATAACTATACAGCTTTGGGAGTGATTTGGGTTGTAATGGAAGAGAAAATGTTATTCTTTATTGATTTGAAATAGATATGGTTTAATCTTCATTTAAGGTGAGTGCTTATGTATGCTTTATTAGATACTTTGATTTATATTTATATAAGTGAGATTTTTTATTTAAAATGAGATCTTTAATATGTTGTTCTGAATCAATATACAAATGAAATTTGTTAGTCGATGTTGTTGGACATGAAATCAATATAGATCAGACGAGATTTTTCTTGGATTTAAATTATTTGTTATTGGTGGAGCGTGAGGTATATATAGAAGAGATTTATCACTTAAATAAGAGTTTTTTATATGACCAATATTTTAGAACTATGTATATGATATTTGTTGATGAATGATGTCTAAATCTTCATTAATTTAAAAGTAATGTTTGTTTTTGAATTTTGGTTAAAATATGCAAATGAATTTTATCTATAAAGATGGTATTTTCTTATCAGAAGTATATATTCATTTCTAACATAATTTAGTAGGGTAAATAAAATGTTGTATTGAGATATCTAAAAGAATATTTCGATAATGAAATATATTAATGTTTTGAGGAATATTAATTCTTTAAGAAAATATAATAATCTTATTCTTATAATAAACAATAATAAGACCATTTTATACTTAAGTGGAAATGATAGGCGTGGGTATACCATTATGGATTTTTGTGGAGCTAATTATTGTTCGGAATTATCATATATGTCTGGTGTATTGAAATGGAATCACATTAGGATGTGTTATGCAATGTTTTGCCATTATTATTATATGGAGGTTGTGTATTTTATTATGGTTTTTGGTCTTCTAATGTTGTTTATATTTTCTTTTCTAATATAGAGAAGTTAGTACACATTTGATGGGTTGATGTTGTGTTGCTATTATGGAGTGGTTAATACACAACTGTTGGCTTTGTGCTGGCAAGTATGCTATTGATGTTGTGTTACTAATGGTAAGTGATTAGCATACATATGATGGTATGTTTTGTTGTCGATTTATTTGATGTTCGGGCTACTTTGAGCATTTTTAATTTGGTGTGATGTTTACTCATTTAATGGCCACGTGTTTCCATTATTACCATACCCCATATTTATGAAGACTGATTATGGTAGAAAAGTAGAATACAATGTTTTTTCTTATGTCGGCTTCTTGGTTGCTAGTGTTATTTGCTAACAAGTATTTGATGAGGGATAAGAGTAGGAAACGGAACTACTTAGGCATGATCCTAAAAGGGTACATAGGAGGTCCTTTTCTACGTAATAACTAGTGGTTCCCATGAGTTGAGATGAGATGCGTAGAGTTAGGCATAATCCAAAACTAGTTGATCGCATTTTCCTTTTTATTTTATATATCCAAGTATTTGTAAATCTTGTGGATAAAGGTGGCGGAAGAGGGAAGGAAGCCTAGTTGCAGGTTGTATCTATAGGTTATTTATTTAATACGTTCCTATTATATCATCTTCGTGTCATTAGCAAATTTAGTGATAGCTGATGAAATTGATAACATAGAAAATTATTGAGATCTTATTTATTATGGTAGCTATTATATTTAATATATATGATGAAGTAAAATATTTGTTTAATTCTGATATGAGATATTTCAAATGTAATTAGGTAATATTTTTAATTCGTTCACCCAAATGATCCATTGTTTTTAACATATATGTTTCTTGTGCAAGCATAGGCAACATTTTTTCACTAACTTTAGGCAGTAAAAATAGTGGGCTTTTCATTTGGTATAAGAGCTTATGCTAGAAATCACTTGGGCCTTAGGTAAGCTTCGAGAGTTAAGGGTACTCCCTAGGGTAAATTATATAATTTGTTACATATATCTAACTCTATAACCTATCTTGTTCGTTATAAAAATGTTCATTTACCATTATATACTTGTTGTATTATGATATAATAATTAATTAATTTCAGTATATTAATAGAAAACCCTTAGATGATATGTTATGTGATAATAATCACATGGATTTTTAATTATGAGAAAATGATCACAATATAAAATAACATGCTATTTTAAATATTCCTGGTCAAGATATTTTGAGAAAGGATATTTAAACATCCGTTAAGACCAGAATACATAATGCTCTCCAAATGTTGGGTTGTGTATTACTCATAACCGTTGGATGCTCCAAGGGGTTACGTACCGATAGTTATTGGATAACTATGGATGACTCACCCAAGAGATAGTAGGTTAATAAGAAATAGGTCAGACAAGAAATCGTGAAGTGACGATGTTACACTGTTCTCTCGACTTTGAGAATATTGTTGAGCTTCAATGTTAATACTCCACTTTGACTCTAGTTTAATCATGGCATGACGACCGTCGAGTGAGTGTAGTTCGGTCTGAATCGAAGCATCGGAAGTGAAGCACTATTCAGTATATAATTTTACCCCTTGTTTGGAGGCGGTTAGTATTATAGTCAACTGTAGTAAACTAAAAGTCAAAATTTTTTAATACCTCAGTTATTGATAATGATAACAACCTTGATAAAAATAATACATCGATATAAAATATGGATACCAATGGTTCTCCTAGTTATATTATATTTAGTGCAGTATATTATTCTTGTACTGAATCAAAAACTGTACAGTATGAAGACTCGTATAAAGACTCAAAATTGGACATGAAGACTCATGAGTATAAAGGCCAAGATACGAAGATCTCACTATAGTAAAGTTTATAGAGTCATGGAAAATCATTAAAGTCCCTGGTAGCAACCTTTGATCTCTATTTCTCATTTTCTAATCCTTATCTTTAAAATAAACATATTTCTAAAATATATTTGAAAATATTTTGTAAAAGTTTTTCAAAGGTTGAAATGTTTAAAACTATGTTTAAATTTTCTACAAAGTATCAAATTATTTCTATATAGGCTTTTCAAAACATTTTAAAATAAACAAGTTTTCAAATTACACTAGCATATGTCGACATATAGGTAGATGATATGTCGACATACATGCCGCAATTTTGGAATTCAAATTTTGAAATGAAGTGTCTATTCGTCGTAACTCTTTGCGAACAGACATGTTTGTTTGTTCTCTATATATATATGGGGTTTTCAGATGAATTTTTAACAACTACTTTCTTATTATCTTCTCTCTGTTTACTCTGCCGAAATTTCTAGTGAAAAACATATTCAAATCCTCTCAAATTCAACCAGTATCAATTCAATCTTCATTGTATTGATTCTCTACTATTTTCTTTCTAATTTCAATCATCTATCTCTCTCTCAATCAAAGAACAAAATGTTATCCAAGAGGCTATATGATTCATTTAACCAACAATCAAGAAATTATTTTGGAAAACCACCAAACTCTTGTTGTATTTGCTTGGGTGTGATTGTAGCTCATTCAAATAAATTGGATGCGCTTGTTAGACTAGAAATCCGAGTGAGTGTGCTTATAGCCCGTCCAAATCAAGTGAGTGGACCCCGAGCTTGAAAAACCAAGAGGGCGTGCCTCGTAGCCTCGAAATTGAGATTGTAATTGGGTTTTACTTTTACCTATTTAAGGATTGACATTTAAAAAGAAATATGTAAGCAATTGTATGGGACTGAACGTGTTGTAACTCCAAGCCAGTATAAAAGTCCTGGTGTGATATTTATAATTCATTACCTTTTATTTTACTATATTTATACTTATCTGTGTTTGCTTCTATAATTGTTGATTCAACATTAGTTAATAATAATCTTAAAACAATTTTAAATAGATTCACAAAAATTAGAAAACACTATTAACCCCCTAGTGTTTAATTAGCCTTAAGATCCATAATGTCGCGACCCATATTTGGTATCAGGGCACTAAGTTTTCAAAAACTCATAATTTGATTTCTGAGAAGTTAAAATGGCTAGGAATATTTATTTAACAATTTTGTGAAACCAATATGTTTTTGGAAATTGGTTTTGAAAAATCACTTGATTTCTTGAAAAGGTATGATTTTGATTTGTAGGAACAAGTTTGTTATAGGCTAATAGTGAATAGACACTTGATAATCAAATCTCACAAATCAAGAAGGACAAATTGATAGTGGATGTTCAAGACACATAACTGAAAAACCAGAGATGTTGAAAGATATAGTCTACGAAGATGGTTGATCGGTAAACTTTAGAGACAACTCAAAAGAATATGTGATTGACATTTGCAATGTCAGTTACTCTAAAACTCCTACTATTTCTAATGTTTTACTAGTTAGGAATCTGAAACATAACTTGCTTAGTGTGATAAGGGTTTCAAAATGAAGTTTGAAAATGATAACCGACATATCGATGATAATGAATCAAACATTATCTTTGAAGGTATTAGGAAATATAACATTTATATTTTTTAAGTATGAAAGTGTCCAATGATAATTTATGTCTTTTGGCTAAATCTATTAACCCTAGGATTTAGCACAAAAGATTTGGTCATTTGAATTTTTAACATCTTTCTAAAGTTGCTAGATGTGAACTTACTAGTGGTCTTCCTAAACTAATTTTTAAGTCAATATTTTATGCGACGCCTATTAATTAGGAAAGCTTCGTAAAGGCTCTTTTGAATCTAGATATATTATTTCTACTTCTCATCCTCCTAAACTTCTTCACTTAGATTGTAGCGACCCATAATGTTACCACTTCAAATTAGAATATTTAATTAATTTTAAATATTCAAATATAGTTTTAATAAACATAAATAATCACATGTTGTATGATAGATAAAAATGGTAAACTAATTCCTTCAATCTGTTTACAAAAATAGATAAATTGGATTTTCGTCGAAAAAGTGACAAAAATGGTTTTCGATGAACATGAGTTTTTATCAAAATAAATGATGAATAATATACTCTAATTATTGTAAAATGGTGATAATTGGTTTATAATAGTTTTGTAGTATATATACTTTTTTTTATAAAGATATACAAATTTCGTCGCATTTTGACAGATCAACGTTGTGTTTTAACAAATGACTTTTAGTACTATTTAATATTGTTCTATAGCTTAAATAATCTTGTTTTAATTATTCAGATATGAAAAGAAATTTATTTTCAAGTTTTATTTACATAAATAAATAGTTTTATTAAAAATATAAAATGTGACTGGAGATCATTTTCTGAATTTTCAACGTTTCATCATGTAAAAGTTGTTTGAAATGCTGTGTATACTTTTGCACATAAACACACATGTATAAGATATGGTTTAAGAAGATATAAAAAGGTTTAATCAACTTAATTAAGTTAAGTAAAATATTGATGTGACATTTTAGCAATTTAAGTACATTAGTACACATGTGCATAAATGCATGTTTTAAGCAACCATGGTAGGGGGACAAATGAGGATATGATGTGTTGATGGTAAGTGCTGAAAAATGGTGCTGTGAAGTTTAAGAAAAATATCCTAGAGTATTTTGGTAATTTGGTAAGGGTTCATTTTGGTAAATTGCCACTTGATACTTTTCCTATAAATACACATGCATACCCTCTTCATTTTCATCATTCAAAACACATCCCCTTCTTCAATTTCTTTTTCTTCCATGCTCTCCAATGCCTTCTTCTTCTCTTCTTCCTCCTCTCTAAATTTCTAGAAAACTATGTAAACCATATTCAATCTCCATCAAATTTTTCCATAGTTATTATATCATCTTTAAAAAATATCCTTTAGCCTCTATAAAATAAAAAAATGGTGGAGAATAGGGAAATATCCCCTTGGGCCGTGAGCATCATGAAGTGATAGAGGGGATGGGTGGTCGTGGGCTTTATGGTGATGGATGGTCTTGGCCATGAGCATGGAAGTGGAAGGTGGTGATGGACATGTGGTCCACGGAAGAGAAGGAAGGATTTAATGATGTTTAGAATGAAGTAGGAGGTAATGGTGGAAGGGTTGATGGATTAAATGTTGGTAAGAAGAAATTGGTTAAATAAATTTGAGTTTATCTCACATTTAATTGCTTGATAAATTTCCTTGTAAATCACTTAATAATATCACTTGAATATTGCTTGATTTATCACTTTGATCAAACTATAAACTTGTCCATAAGTTAAGACCACAACTTGTTGAAATATTGCTTACTATTAGTGATAAAATTATCATAGTTGTTAACTGTGTTTGGATTGATAATATGGATTATGAATGTTGATTATATGTTTGCTTGTTATGGAAGTGATTCACGGTAAATACACATCAAAGTCACATAAAAAGAATCACTTCTTTTATGAATTTTAAAGATGTATACGGCCTTCCAACCTCTTTCAACATGTATAATATTTATCCATAGATGGTTCAAAATGATTTATTATGGTATCAAAAGTATTTAAATTGGTTTCTATAAAGTTTAGAAAAGTTTTGGAAAATCAACCAAAATGAGCTTGTCGCGAAGTGCTAGCTAGCAATTTCATGCCGTAAAAATTAAATCAATGTGTAGGGTGGAATATAATTTTGAATTCTTTGGAATAAGATTTTTTTGGACCCTTATAACTATAGTTTTCAAAAAAAAGGAAAACTCGATATTTCATTTAGTAAAGTTTGAGATATGTCCAAATCAAATTTTCAAAACCGTCGCCTTGTGGCAGTTCGTGAAATATTGTTTTCTACTCTTTAAAAATGGATATTTTTAATCTTTAAAAAATATATAATAAATTCCATAAATATGTTAAAATGTCTTAAAAGGGATGTGAGTTATAAAAATGAACATATATGTAATGAAATCGGTGTTTTGATCTATAGAGCTTTAAAATCACTATTCATGGGAAATTTATCAATGGAATTTGGTAATTTTTAAATAAATGGGTTATAACCTGGGTTTTTCTTCCCAAATATTTTGGAAATGTTTTTCAACTGACAAATCAAATATTTTTAAAATGTTTAGAGTTGATCAAAAATCATGACTACCTTACGAGTGATAGAGAGGTAGCCTCTAAACTGGGGTTTGGAAAACTAGTTGTCTGCTCCCCTAGCTGGCCCGATGGAGGGGATAGTTAACTTGATTTATTCAGACAACATTTTCTTAGGATAAAAGAAAAGAGATTTAGAGTTTTTTTCCAAAAAGTTAAAAAATATTTGAAATAAAATTTTGGTGGTAAAGAGAATATTCTAGTTAAACTCTATATTGAACCCCGAGGATGGAACTCATACTATCTATATGAATCTAAAAGATGATCTCAACATTATTCGACAAATAGTACAGGTTGAGCACAAAAATTGGTATTAGCATAAATATTCTAATCCCTATGGATCCATTTTACTCAATACTAATTGGTTTGGGTTTACAATAAATGATGTCTTAAATAATATTGTTTTTGACCCATTTAAAACATATGTTTGAAAATGAAATCTATATTAAGATTAGTGTTATACCAATGATATTATATCGGAATGTTTTCTAATTAATTAAAGAGGTTTTATAAAAGAATAGATTTTCCAGTGAAATTCGATAAATGGAAAGTTTATATTTATAAAAGAGTTTTTATAATGTTATAATATCTTTTAAGAGAAATGATTTGAAAGTGATATTTTTAATGAGGTTTAAACTATGTATTTAAAGTGATTTAAAAAGGGCTTAAGTGAAAGAAGACATGGATTTTGACATCATTGCCATAAATAAAGGTTTTCGGGAAAGTAAGAAAGACATAGATCATAACACTGTTGTTATTGGGCCCATCAATGGTATGGGTTTCGGCCCGAGCCCGGCCCGAAAACGCCCTATTTATGCGGGTACGAGTTTTGCCTTTTACTACCCAAGACCGACTAAGGCTCGATCTGGGTCGGGTATAGTTTTATCAAATCCCGAACCGGTTAGGGACCAACCCGACCATTAGTTTTTCGTCGTATCAAAACATGAGCGCGTATGTTACTTATTTACCATTTTGTTTGTTTACGTGCAGATGTTTTCTCATATTTTTATTATGAGCTTGACTATATCATCGTCCAATTTGTATATTAACATTGTTTGTATACAAATTTTACCAAAGTTGCAGTTTTAAAATATGGTTTTAAAACAAAAATTCTGAGCTAGGTATATAGTTATTAACCAACGGGCTTAAAAAGCCCGACGAGCCAGGCTTGGATATTGGGTTGAAATACTCTATGGTTTCGGGCTGGGCTCAGGTTTTAATTATTTTAATTGGACTCAGGTCTGGGTTTTATAACACTCGGACTGAACCGTGCCCATTAACAGGCCTATTTGTTATTGTTGGATCATAGGTTTTGATTGCTGACATGAAACAACAATTCACGAATCTACGACTACGACAACATCCGGACTCAATGACTCAAAGTATGGTTCATATTGTTATATATTTTAACAAATATGTATATAGAGTCTAGTTTAATGCTTTATTAAAATCTTCCCTCAAGAATCATCATTCACATTCAAATAAACTTGCATGCATATTTTCAACAAAATCAAGTTTTCAAAAAATGCATGGAGCGGGGTCGAACCCGGGTCACTAGTTTAGAAGGCAAGTGCTCTAACCAAATGAGCCGTTGTGATTTTTGATTATCAACAGAATTCAGTCGATTGAACAAAGTCATTCAGTCGACTGAATATCTATAAACAGCCTATTGAACTTGTGCACATATGTATACACATTTATATTTTCAAATTCAGTGACCGACCGAAAACAACCAGTCGACCGACCATGTCAATACACAGACATGCACTGTTTTACTATTTTTGAATATTCAGTAGATAGGTCGATTTTGTTCAGTCGACTGACTTGGTTCCAACTGCTTTTTTTTGAAAAGACACTTCTTTTTCGAATAGCCTTCTTCCTCACGAAGAGTTGCAGCCATTACTATTCGTTGAGAACTCTTCACCAGTAGCTGCAACTCCTTAACTACTATATATATGCATGACTTTCAAGATCATATAACTTTACTTACTTGCTTATACTTGAATCATATTTTTCGAATCAACTACTCTCTTGAATTCATACATTCATTGCTTACAATCACAATTCTATATTTCCAAAGCAATTTGAAACTTTCTAATCTTCATATACACACAACTATGCACATCATACTTGAGGAAAAGATTAGAGGAAGGGTGTAGTACAAGTGACAAATCTGTGTTATTAGAACATACAAGGTCAAGATTGTCTACTTTGTAATCAAAGTCCTGTTCGGTTGCTCAGGCGGTAAAATATTGTTCTGTTGTTTAGGCGGTAAAAGTCCTCTTTGGCTGTTGAGGCGAAAAAATCCTGTTCGGATGTTCAGTTGTTGTTTACCTATTCCTCCGAGTTCTATGTTAACACTTATGTGGAATACAATTTTTGTTATCATATAAACTCTCCTTTTTGTCGATGACAAAGGGGGAGAAAGATATTGCTCTAACGCTATTTGCAGGAATAAATGATGCAAGCACAAATTAAGGGGGAGAAAAGATTAATTATTTATAGGAATATATAGCATAGATTTAGGGGGGAGAAATCTATAGCACAATTACCAGAATATATTTCAGGGGTGAGATAAGTCAACAAAGCTTGTCAAAGATTCATCGGTAGCAAATGGAGTTGTCATCATCAAAAATGGGAGAATGTTGGATCATAGGTTTTGATTGCTGACATGAAACAACAATTCATGAATCTACGACTACGACAACATCCGGACTCAACGACTCAAAGTATGGTTCATATAGTTATATATTTTAAAAAATATGTATATAAAGTCTAGTTTAGTGCTTTTTTAAAATCTTTCCTCAAGAATCATGATTCACATTCAAATAAACTTGCATGCATATTTTAATCAAAATCAAATTTTGAAAAAAATGCATGGAGCAGGGCTCGAACCTGGGTCGCTAGTTTAGAAGGCAAGTGCTATAACCAAATGAGCTATGGTGATATTTGATTATCAACATAATTCAGTCGACTGCACAAAGTCATTCAATCGACTGAATATCTATAAACAGCCTATTGAACTTGTGCACATATGTATACGTGTTTATATTTTCAAATTCAGTCGACTGACTGAAAATAGCCAGTCGAGTGACCATGTTAAGTATACAGACATGCACTGTTTTACACTATCTTTGAATATTCGGTAGACTGATCGATTTTTCTCAGTCGACTGACCTGGTTCCAACTGCTATTTTTTTTGAAAAGACACTTTCTTTTCGAATAGCCTTCTTCCTCGTGAAGAGTTGCAGCCATTGCTATTCGTTAAGAACTCTTCACCAGCAGTTGCAACTTCTTAACTACTATATATATATGCATGAATTTCAAGATTAAATAACTTCACTTACTTGCTTATACTTGAATCATATTTTCTGAATCAACTACTCTCTTGAGTTCATACAGTTATTGCTTACAATCACAATTCTATATTTTTAAAGCAATTTGAAACTTCCTAATCTTCATATACACACAACTATACACATCAAACTTAAGGAAAAGATTATAGGAAGGGTGTGTTACAAATGACAAATACGTGTTACTAGAACACACAAGGTTAAGACAATCTACTTTGTAACCAAAGTCCTGTTCGGTTGCTCAGGAAGTAAAGTCTTGTTCTGTTGTTCAGGCGGTAAAGTCCCGTTCTGTTGTTTAGGCGATAAAAGTGCTCTTCGGCTATTGAGGAGGAAAAATCATGTTCGCCTGCTCAGGTGTTGTATACCTATTCCTCTAGGTTAAGAGAGGGGGTTATAGAGTTTAAATCCAGAGTTTACTCTGGGACTGGACGTAGAACGGGAAGTTCGAACCAGTACAAAAAGTCTTGGTGTGTTTATTTCATTTACTTTATCTATTGTCTGGATTTATCTCTGCACTAAAGTAATACTTCATATTACACGATCCTAAGTGAAAACTAGCCACACAGTAGTCACTTTCAGTTTAGTAAGTGATTTCCAAAAAGATATGTTTTATATGGTATACAGGATTCATATATATATCCTCTATTTAATGTTAAGATTCGGGAGTAACTTGTATCTATTTTAAAGTTTAGAATGTCTTCCATTCAAGGTTTGAGAGGTAAAGATACCCCAACTTGATTAGCTTCATTATTAACTAGTAAATAATTTGAGTTCGACATCGAAAATGAATGTTAAGTATAATTAATTGAATCCTTATACTAGTGTTTTTGGTTGTCCTAATGATTTTTTATGCAACATTCATTTTGACTCAATAAAGTGTGTTTTTGAAAATATGAAGCTTTCCTCAAAGATTTGTAAATATACTTATTACAGATTTAAGTATTTAAAGGTATTTTCTAAGTGTTGAAAATGAAATAGTTTGTGAATATACTTATACCATTGAGATAAGTATGTAGAAATATTTTCCAACTATCGAAAGATTAATAGTAGCTTGAGAATATATTTTCGTAAAGAGATTTTGAGATAAATATTTGAAAACTGATTTAAAGATTTCTAAAAGTTGAAAGCAGTTTTTAAAGGATTTAATGAAAGAGGCTCAACAATCCTGTATACCTGTATACACATCTTTTTATTGATAATTGGTTAGAGAGACTTGGATCAAATTTGGGTGATTCGTATCTAAGAACCAATTGGAACCAATACACGCATTCGAAATTGAAGTCATGTTGAAGATAATAAGTTTTAAAGATGAAGATCTTCATAATGCAGGGCTGCTTGCCACTAACCTCTAGGGTATTCCTATATTATATAATGGCTGCAGCAGTACCTACATTCTGAAAATCTTCAGTTTGCAAGGACTACTCGCTACTAATCCTAGAGATGATTCCTAAATAGGGTCCTTCACCAGGGCAACTTGTATGGATGAGTGTCTGACATTGCAGTTTTAAGACCATGTACGTTGATTTTTGCAAACGTATATTTGTTTGGTGGTGTAGGAGGTAACCTCTCTTGCACTTAACACCCTTCCCTAAAGCATGTGAACTCGAGGGTTGTACTTTTGTGAAAATCAATTAATGTGTTCTTGGAAATGGAAATATGGTATTCATAGTGAGATTCGTTGTTTTGTGAAAGGTAAAACGTTGCCTTAGGCCTCATATGTCAGTAATGGAAAAAATATGGAAGATGCGGTAGGGCTATGTGGGTCGCACCTATTAGGTTATGGTCATCACCCTTTTAGATTATCGTTTATATGTCAAGTTTATCGTGTATGGTATGGGACATCTCAGATGGATCAGGAACACCTAGGGTGATATCATATTTGATACTATCTATAGTAGAGGGGAACCGATTCTGCAATCGTAGAGGTGCAAATGTTCTGTAGCCTCGATACATTCCTCTAGAGATGTACTGTACGAAAGGTAGTCTCTTACCTTGTCATTGTTGGAATCCATTCAATAATACGAGCCTTTACTATTTTAGTTGTATACCTATTATGCTAGAATTTAACAAATGTAACAATTTAGGCTATGAATAATAAGTATTTGTACTCTAGACATTATTATAATATCACTTGACTTCCTATAGAAATATTTTGGTTATCATAATATAAAAAATCATCCGTGTTTATATATGACATGGCCTTATAAGATACTATTCTTTTCAAAGGTTTGGTTTGGCATCAAATCTAATCTATGACACATTCATATATATTTATGATTCATGTTTCTCATACTGGTTTACCACACTGATCCGGGTAATTTTTAATAGTTGAGTCAGATCTGAGTAGTTTCGTTATTAACTAAAGATGTTTGGAGTTTCCAGAGGAGTGTTGGAGATCTTCATCAACCTATGGTCATAAATTATACTTCCGCTGCATTTGTTTACTGTTTTGTTTTCGGCATTTGTAAGAGCAGAGGTTCATAACTGTCTACGTTGAGATTAGGATAGAATCTATTGTATATATATTTAAATTTTCCACTGTAAAGATTAATGTTTTATGATATATGTTATTCCACTCGTATGATATTACGTTCCATCTTTATTTTCTTTTTACCCTTAAAAGAACCGCCTTTTCAACACTTAGAAGTTTGGCACATGAACAACGAGGACGTATTAGTATCAATTTTCAACGGTTGAAGAAACGGGTGTTTACATTTGGTATCAGAGCTTAGGTAGAGCAAATACCTGAGCTTAGTAAGGGTATGTGCCATCAAAGATAGGGTTAGTAATACCGTAGGATGAGTAACTCATTAGAGATAGGGTGAACAATACCTCAAAAATGAGTAGAGAGTATTATATATATGAGCGCGTAGTTGCTAATGCTATATACAAATGATTTTTTTTTTGTTTTGAAAAATTGGTAAATGAAATAATTTTACCTCAGATTATATTTTGAGTATAGAGGTATATCTTTCAAAATAATATTTATGTAGTGTTTGGCTGTTAAGAGAATGATAATGTTCAGTTATAATCATTAATTGATTGATTGTTTGATTAAAAAGTTTAAATACAAACACTTCAGGAATTTAGTTTCATAATTTTACTATAAAGTGTTCAATAATAATGTTGATTTAAGATTAAAGGAATTTATTTAAGATAAATAAATTTTATGAATGTGTTTTATGTAAGTGAAGTTATAAATTGGATTTATAAATTGTGCTTTACAAATGGATTTCTGAGAATTTAAATCCTGGTATTTTTGAAAAGAATCTTATAATTAACTAATTTTAGTGGCCCGAAGGTAATTAAAAATGGACAGGAAATGTGTTCGAATGGTAAACACTTCTCTTAGGCATTTTCCTTCTTATTAAGGAAATATGCGATACTACAGATAGTACCCAGTTCCTTGTAATCATTTAGAGTTACTCGATCTATATAATTTTCTAAAGTGAAAAAGATAATGTGAACCATTAGTTGATAAATTAATTAGCGATTGTTAGTTTTTATCAAGATTTTTTCATTTAATTAATTCAAGGGAGTGTATTATAATATAAGGAGTTTATTATAATAAAAGTTAATTTATCTTTCAAATTAAAATGTTTTCTTTGAAAAGATAGAAATTTCTGAATAATTTTTTTAAAATGATTATATATAAAGAAGAATCTTTATAAAAACGTTTAAAAATATTAATAAATAAATAAAAAATAATAATTTTGTGAAATACTTTCATAAAATTTTGGGCAGGTTAATAAGTACGTATGAGATATGTGGATCATTTCAGTGCATGATTCTAATCTAAGTTTGGAGTATGGAACTTTGAGATGTTTACATCAGTCCAAATAAATATTTATCACTTGATTCTTTACAACGAATATTGATGGGGGTTCTTGGTTGGGTACTTGCATTTTCTATCATAGTTGAGATCTATGTATGGGAAATAAAGTTCTCTGATCAAGAAGCCCGATCAGAGTCCGTAATAGATGATCGAGGGATCGATACTAGTTTAAAAGTAAAATTTTGTATTTGAAAAGCATATCGAATCAAATATTGCATACGGATGATTTTTATACATCACATGGGTTTAAATATATAAAATAATGTTTTGGACAAACTCTTTTAGGTTTTGGGTGGTGGTGAAATTTTATGGACAAAATTCTTTTAAGGGGTAAGAATTAAAGAAGTCAAGCCGATAGGACTTACTTAAAAATAGCCCTACTCAATCAAGACAGTTAGCAAGTTGACCAACTCGTTTACCTTTATTCGACTTACTCTAAAGATAAGACCGTTCCCCTTTAGCTTCTTTAGTCAACTCGAGTTATTCACTCTTAGTTGACCATTCCACTTGTAACGACCCGTATATCACTTTGAATCGGAATGTCTAATTAATTTTAAAAATTAAAATATAGGTTTAATAAACAAAAATAAGTATATTTTGTATAGAAATCAAAATGGTAAAATAATTCTTAAAATTTGTCTACAAAAATAGATAATTTGGATTTTCATCGGAAAAGTGACAAAAATCGGTTTTCGATGAAAATGAGTTTTTCTCAAAATAAATAATGAATAATATATTTTAATTGTTGTATGATTAAGATAATTTATTTATAATAGTTTTATAAATATATACACTTGTTTTATAAAGATGTTCAAACTTCATCACATTTTGGCAGATCGATGTTATATTTTCACAAATGGATTTTAATACTATTTAATATTGTTTTATAGTTTAAATAATCTTGTTTTAATTATTTAAAGATGATAAGAATTGATTTTCAAGTTTTTTGGCATAAATAAATAGTTTGATTTAAAAATAGAAATTTTGACCGAAGGCCGTTTTTCGAATTTTCGACGTTTCATCATATAAAAGTTGTTTGAAATGTTGTGGCTCTTTTGCACGCACACACGCACAGATATATATATATATATAATATGGTTTAGACAAGCACCATTGTCCCAGTGGTTGAGTGACTTGGCTTTGGTGTGAGAGGTCACAAGTTCGGAACTTACGTAGCGTGATTTGAACGTTTATTAATATGTGATACGTTGTCATGGTGATTTGTTGTATATAAAGTATTATTTCAACAAAAAGTATGGTTTAAGAAGATATAAAAAGGTTTAAACAAATTCATTAAGTTAAGTAAAACATTGATGTGACAATTTGGCAACTTAAGTACATTAGTATACATGTGCATAAATGCATATTTTCCTTGGCAACCAAGGTAAGGGGACAAAGGAGGATGTGATGTGGTGATGGTGAATGTTGACATGAAGTGTAAGAGAAATATCCAAGGGTATTTGGATAATTTGGTAAGGGGTTAATTTAGTAAATTACCACTTTTTACTTTTCTTATAAATACATATACATACCCTCTTCGTATTCATTCATTCCAAACACATCTCCTTCTTCAGTTTCTTCTTCTTCTTCCATGATCTCTAATGACTTCTTCCTTATCCATGCTCTCTAATGGCTTCTTCTTCTTCTCTTCTAATTCCTCTCGAACTTTCTAGAAAACTTTGTAAATCATATCCAATCTCCATCAAACTTTTCCAAAGTTCTTACATCATCTAGAAAACATGCTTTTGTGTCTAAAAAGTAGAAAAATGACGGAATATGGTGAAATATCCCGTTTGGGCCATAAGCATAGTGAAGTGATGGAGGGGATGGGTGGCCATGGGCTTCATGGTGATGAATGGTCTTGGTCGTGAGCATGAAGGTGGAAGGTGGTGATGGACGTATGGTTTGGTGAAGAGAAGGAAGGATTTGATGATGTTTTGAATGAAGTAGGAGGTAATAGTGGAAGGGTTGATTGATTGAATGTTTGTAGGAAGAAATTGGGTCTCCTTCGGTCCCCTTCGCTAGACGGAGAGTACGATACTTCTATCGGTATTAGCGTCATTGAGTCAAATTGATCGTGTCAAGTGAAATGTCCATTAATGATGGTTCACTAATTTCCATTGATTTAGACTTCTTCCCTTATAAGAAAAAGATCGAGAGGTGTCGCACGGTCGAGGACCCTGAGAGGGGCCCTAACCAAACCAAGAATGGAAACAGATTCGATTCACTCTCGTATAAAGAACCTATTTTATTACGTACGCTTAGCGAAAAGAATGTTTTTTGATATACCTAGGATATGGATTCTATATGAATCAATGGATCGTGACAATTCGTTACTATTATAAATGACTTCCTCTTTCATTACTTCATCCTTTCCATACCCCTCTCCCTTGTATGATCTTACTCATCAAATGTCACTCAGTTCATATCTATAAGTTCGAACATTGAGAAGGTTCAAAGAAAGGGTGAAGCATTGAAAAAAGAGATTCAAAACCACTAGGGAAGGAACTGGAATGACCAATAGGGAGCAAAGTGAGAGTACACTTTGACCATTAAATAAGTGTGAGTTAATCTCACATATAATTTCTTGATACATTTCTTGTTAAATCACTTAATAATATCACTTGAATATTGCTTGATTTATCACTTTGATTAAACTATATACTTATCAACAAGTTAAGATCAAAACTTATTGAAATATTGTCTGCTATTAGTCAAAATATTATCATTGTTGTTAACTTTGTTTGGATTAATAATATGGATAATACACGTTGATTATATGATGGCTTGTTATGGAAATGATTCACGATAAATACACGTCGAAATCACATAAAAAGAATCACTTCTTTTATGAATTGTAAAGATGTATACGACATTGTTAAACTCTTTAAATATGAATTATATTATCCATAAATGGTTTAAAATGTTTTATAATGGTATCAAAAGTATTTAAAATGGTTTCGGTAAATTTTGGAAAAGTTTTGAAAAATCAACCAAAATGAGCTTGTGGCGTAGCGGTAGTTCGTAGTTTCGCACCGTAAATGCTAAATCAATATGTTGGGTGGAATATAAGTTGGAATTCTTTGGAATAAGAAATTTTCAGAGTCTTATAACTATACTTTTCAAATGAAAAGTAAAAATCAAGATTTCATTTAGTAAAGTTTGAGATATATCCAAATCAAATTTTCAAAATCGTCGCGTTTTGGCAGTTCGTAAAATATTGTTTTTAACTCTTTAAAAATGGATATTTTTAATCTTTTGAAATATAAAATAAGTTCCATAAATATGTTAACTTTTAAAAGGGATTTGAGTTATAAAAATGGATATATATGTAATGACATTGGTTTTTTTATCTATAAAGCTTTAAAATTACTATTCACGAGAATTTTAGCAATGGAAGTTGGTAACTTTTACATAAATGGTTTAAAACTTAGGTGTTTCTTCTACAATCATTTGTAAATGTTTTTCAAATGAAATATTTTTTAAAAAAAAGTTTAGGGTTGGTCAAAAATTTTGACCACCTTATTGGTGATAGAGAGATAGTCTCTAAGATGGAGTTTAGGAAATCATTTGCCGGCTTTCGTAGCTATCCGGACTGGCCTGATGGAGGGGATAGTTAATTTGATTTAGTAGGATAAAATTTTCTTAAGATAAAAGAAAATTATTTGGAGTTTTTTCTAAAAAATTAAACAAGATTTGAAATAGAATTTTGATGGCAAAGAGAACGTTCTAGTTATACTCCGAATTAAATTCTAAGGAGGGAACTCGTACTAACATATGAATTTAAAAGGTGATCTCATCGTAATTTAGAAAATTGTACAGGTTGAATATGGAAATCAGTATTGAGTATAACCAGTCTAATCCATATGGATCCCTTTTACTCAATACTAATTGATTTGGGTTTATAGTAAATGATGTCTTAAATAGCATTGTTTTTGACCCTTTTAAAACGTTGGAAAATGAAATCTAAATTAAGATTAGAGTTATGCTAATAACAGTATATGGGAATGTTTTGAGGTAAATAAAGAGGTTCTATAAAAGAATAGAACTTTCAATGAAATTTCATAAATAGAAAGTTTATATTTATAAAAGAGTTTTTATAAAGTTAAAATATCCTTTAAGAGAAATGATTTGAAAGTGATATTTTAAATAAGGTTTAAACTATATTTTTAAAGTGATTTAACAATGGCTTGAGTGCAAAAAGACATGGATTTTTACGTCTTTGTGGTAAATAAATAATTTTAGGAAAGTAAGAAAGAATGGACTATAATAATGTTGTTATATTAAGTGATATCCGGAAAGAGATGTTTTCTATAGTATACGGGATTCACATATATCCTATATTTTATGTTAAGATGGGAGGTGAGTAAATTATATCTATTCTAAAGTTAAGAATGTCGTCCATTCATGTACTAAGAGGTAATGATAACCCCATCTTGATCGGCTTTATTGTTAACTAATTAATAGTTTGAGTTCGACATTGAAAATAAATGTTAAGTATAATTAATTGAATCCCTATATTAGTATTTTTGGGTTGTCGTAATGACATTTTATGCAACATTTGTTTTGATGTAATAAAGTGTGTTGTGGAAAATATTAATCTTTCTTCGAAGATCTGTAAATATACTTATGACATATCTACTATAAAGAGGTATTTTCTAATTTTAGAAAATGAAATGGTTTGTGAATGTACTTATACCATTGAGATATGTATATGGGAATAGTTTCCAAATATCTAAAGATTAATAGTTGTTTAAGAATATATTTTCATAAAGATATTTTAAGGTAAATATTTGGAGAATGTTTTAAAGATTTATAAAAGTTAAAAGAGGTTTTAAAGGATTTAACGAAAGAGGCTTAATAATCCTGTATACACATGTATACATCTTTTTATATATATTTGGTTCGGAGAGACCGAGATCGAATTTGGTTGATTCCTATCCAAAAACCAGTTTGAACTATTATACGCGTTCGAGAGTAAAGTTATGTTGGAGATAATAATTTTTGAAGATAGAGATCTTTATAATGCAGGGATACTTGCCACTAATCTCTAGATTATTGCCATATTATGTATATGTTTATAGTACCACCTTCGTTTTGAAAATCTTCGATTTGCAAGAACCACTCGCTACTAATCCTAGGGGTGATTTCCAAACTGGATGTAGTAGGAGGAGTTCCTTCGATCTGTCCTTTACCTAGACAAATAGTATGGATGAGTATCTGACATTGCATTTCTAAGACCACGTATATTGATTTTTACAAAGGTACATCTATTTAGTGGCGTAGGAGGTAACCCCTCTTAATTTAACACCCTTCCCAGAGACGTATGAACTCAGGGGTCGTATTTTTATGAAAATCAATTAGTGTATTGTTGGAAATGGAAATGTGACATTCAATGTGGTATTTCTTGTTTTGTGAAAGATAAAATGTTGCCTCAGGCCTCACACATCGGTAATCGCAAAAACAAAGGTTATGCGACATGGCTATGTGGGTTGTACCCATTAGCGTATGGTCATCACTTTTCTAGATTACCCACTATGTATTGCGTTTGTGTGTATGCTATGAGACGTCTGAGATAGGTTGGGAATGACCAGAGTGATGTCATATTTAGTACTATCTATGGTAGAGGTAGGCCAATTTTGTGTTGGTAGAGGTGTAGATGTCCTGTAGCCTTGGCACATTCCTCTATAGATGTACTGTACGGAAGAAAGTCCTTTACCTTATCATTGTTGGAATTCGTTCTCTAATATGAGCCTTTGTTGTTTTAATTGTATACTATTATGCAGTAATTTAACAAAATTAATAATTTTTGCTATGATTCATAAGCATTTGTACTCTAGACATTATTATAATATAACTGGACTTTCTATAGAAATGTTTTGGTTATCATAAGATAAAAACATGTCCATGTTTATATGCGGCGCGGTCTTATGAAATACTCTTCTTTTCAAAGGTTTTGTTTGGCATCAAATCTGATCTATGACACTGACATGTATGTTTATGATTCGTGTTTCTTGCGTTGGTTTGCTAGACTGATCTAGGTGTTTTTAATACTTGGGTCAAATCTGAGTAGTTTTAGAATTAGTTGAAGATGCAGGAGTGCTGAAGATTTTCATCAACCTATCGTTGTAAATTATATTTCTACTACATTTGTTTATTGTTTTGTTTTCAGCATTTGTAAGGACGAAGGTTCATAACTGTCCACGTTGAGATTAAAATAGACTCTAATGTATGTATTTAAAATTTCCGCTGTAATGATTATTATTTTTGATAATATATGTGTCATCCTTCCTTTTGGCGAAGTCATGATATCATCGATTCAACCAGGGACGAATAGTCGATAGCTTGAAGAGCCAACTACATATAGTACTATATATAATAGTCGAAGAGATTCGAACCAAAACTAAGTCGAAGTATGGCAAACATGAAGTCACCAGCTCGACCTTATGAAGTTATATCTCAAGTTTGGAATTGACTGAAGTTCATATACACCGGCTGTGGATTAAATAATGGTTTGTTTAGATCGAATAGAGAATGATCAAGGCAGATAGCTTGAATCATTAAAGAGTAGCTAATATCTTGGGAACCATGAGGCCAATCCATGTAAGACTTCAGTGACTTCTACGAAGTATCGAGCGGAGTGTATCGTGACGATCACGCATCCCAAAGTGAAGATAAGTGGAAAGCTGATTGATATGGACTGATCGTTCCTGATGGCCATAGCCTAACGAGCGGTGTATTTTGAATACATTCTGCCTTCAAGATTAAACAGCTGACAGCTTACAATTTGCAACCCAATATGGATCCATATTCTAGGAGCAATGTCAGAAGGCTTGCAAGATCCTCCAATAATGATCGTAGTTTGTAGAGGGCAAGCAGAAACGATCGGTCATGGGCATGCCGATCATGTGAATATTGTAATGAGCATGGCCACCTAATATGGTGGGCTCTACTAGACCTAGGGAACCTTCTACAGAATTTTAGCTCGATCCATGTGCGTCTCCTACTAAAAATACAGCAGTCGTAGCTGCAGAAAAGGGGGATTTCTTCATCTTCTCCTTCGGGCTACTGTTGAAGTTCTGCCATGGCTATTTCTTTTTATAAACTTGTATCGATGGATTCTTGCTAATCCAATAGCTCATGTAATTGTAATCAAGGGAAAGATTAATAAAATTTGAAGTGGACTTAGGCCAAGATTGCCGAACCACTATAAAATCTTCATGTTTACTTACTTTTTTGCTTTGTTCTTTAGATTCCACTAAATTTCTGATATCCATGAAATTTTAGGAGCATCGATGCCCATTTCTAGTGTCAACATTTTGGTGCTTTCACTGAGAAATGAATCCTCAGCTTAATTGGATCTCATTCTCTACTGGCAAATTTCCATGTTCGCGAGATAGATATAGCTTTTGATTGATAAATTTCATGTTCTATTCAGATTTGAAAGAAGTATAGGTGGATACTACTTTACAAGGCTGTGAAATCATGTTTACTACTTTGGTCAAAGGAGGAAATGATGAGATCAGTGACCAAGTGGCTACATGGTTAGTGAATGTCTTTGCGTTCTTAAGTTTTAGTGCAAGGATGAACAATCGCCAGTTGGCTATAGGCTATATACACTAAGAAAATAATGGTTCACTATGAATTCATTCGCTCCAACATCCTACCTGATCGTTCTTTACAGTGATACATATCGGCCATTCCACCATTCCACCAATATGATAAAGGCTACTTTCTTTTTTACGTGATTGCTTATTTTTTAACGTCCCTACTCGGTCGCCCATCATCTGATCGTTTTCAGCCCCATCTTTGGAACCGAACGTTTTGACTTGTGTATAATCGGTCGTATTATGTTGATACTCTTGCCTACTGAACATAGTCCTTATACAATCGTTTTTACATGAGCGTTCCAGCTAGACCCGTAGCTAACTGATTATACGTGAACATTACTATATGACCGTTCTTGTACAATCATCCCAATTCCATCTTCGGGAGACGATCATTTTGGCTCGTGTATGACCGACCCTACTATATTGACACATTAGCTTGTTGACGACAATCCATCATCCTTATATGATCATTTTTACACGATCGTTCCAAATAAACTTTCAGCAATTCATTATGTGCAAAAGTTCCAATATGATCCTTTTAGTATAATCGTTCCACTCTCATCCTTATAATCGATCGTTTCCCATCAGCCTCTCTACCAATCTATAGTGGAACTACAGTTATTCCTATATGTATGATATAGCATGAACGTTTCGAGGTCATTGAACTCTATCGATCGTTCTTTTTTACACATCCATCTACAAACTTTTGTTCGTGGCCTTATGCTTCGAGGTCGATCAAGTAATAGTGGGAACTGACCTTCACCTCTCCAAAGGTTGATCACCTCCTTAAAAAAAATGTTTCGAGAGATTGAATGCTAGAGATGATATGTTTTATAACTATGGCTATGACTCGAAGCATGACTGGGGTCAAACAGAGTTTTTCTTGGAGCAGATTCCAAGGAAAACCCTAGGTACTGATCACCAAGCCTTTTAATTTTTTGACTCCAAGCAACTTAATGTCTAACTCCAGGGAACTATCAGATTTTCCCAAGTCTGACCCCAAGTGATTGAGCACTACCCATCAATTCTAGACCACCTAGCTTTGAGCATGTCTTTAATATGTAGATGTTCTTCACTAGCATGATGAGTAGCTATAGCCGAAGAACATACCAGTTCGATGGTGGCAGAAACATCGTAGCCCTATCAATAAAGAACCCTGATTATCAACTAGACCGACGACCGTCAATATCCCGCCAAAAGAAGCTAGGGGAAAAGTGGAATTGCAAGCACACGATGCTACTTTGCCTACCAATGAGACTTATTTTAATTTCTTATTAATTAATTTATTACAATTTCCACTTCAATTATAGCATCAACAATGATCAACTTGAATTAAATGATGTGCATGCGATGCATGTATCTAAATGCCCAGGGCTGAGCGCCGACCAATCTTCGCAGATCATGACGGAACCTATGGAAGATTCTACATAAATGAGCATTATATGACCGCTACTCAGTTACCATGTGCCCTTGACTTGGGACATCGAAGCGTGGAATTAAAAAGACTTAACGAGGTCACAATCCCGTAGAATGTGGAAGCGTTTGATCGTTCGTTCGACAACCTTCATATTAGACTTGAAGCAACTGACGTTGATTGCCTACTTGTTAGCTAAAAACAATTCGATGGAATGATTGTTGCCAGAAACAGATGCAGCTTAATTTATGTCCTTAATAATCCATAATTACCAAGGGGATGAGAATTGATCGTCCGATTGCCAAGTTTCGTACCAAAGGCTGGGGGCAGAATTTATTCCATGAACGGAAGTGGTTCGACCGTTCACTCCATAATTCCTACCTCGACACAGTAAATGAAGTACAAATCAAAAGGGCAAAAATACGGCTGCACCCACAAAAATCTCTAAATCCCCAAAGTGCAGATTAGAGTACTCCAAGTCCCTTGAGTGCGGACTAGAGTATAAACGATTCACAAAAATCTCTAAATCCCCAAAGTATGGATTAGAGTACTATGAATCCCCAAAGCGCGAACTAGGGTATAAAAGATTAGTAGAAATCTCTAAATCCCCAAAGTGCAGATTAGAGTACTCTGAGCCCCCAGAGCACGAACTAGAGTATAAACGATTCACAACAATCTCTAAGTCCCCAGAGTGCACATTGGAGTATTTTGAGGTCCTCGAAGCACAGGCTAGAGTATAATTGACTCACAAAAATCTCTAAATCCCTAGAGTGTGGATTAGAGTACACCAAGTCCCCAGAGCGCGAACTAGAGTATAAACAATTCACAGAAATCTCTATATCCCCAGAGTGTGAAGTAGAGTACTCTGAGTCCCCTGAGCACGGACTAGAGTATAAATGATTCATAAAAATCTCTATATCCCCATAGTGAGGATTAGATCATTCTAAATCCCCAAAGGGTGGACTAGAGTTGTTAACCCACCTTTTGGCAAGGCCGTTGGATAGGCGGATTTAACTAAATTGACTGCTCATTTGTCGAGGTTGGAATACGATGGGTTCGAGTCAATTGGATGGATAGATGATCAATCACGTATGATATATATATTTGATTACAGAGCTGGGGTTCGACATAACTTGGTTCGATCGTTGGAGTTCAGCCACGTGGGTTAGCTGTTCGGTCAAGGTGGCTTGGGTCATACATGGCTCGGTCGAGGAGTGGAGACCATGCATGGTTCGGTCTTGGTGGCATGGTCTGGTCTTGTTGGCATAGTCCGATCTTGGTGGCATGGCTCGATTGTGGAAGTGGGTTGGTTGAGGAGGATCGATCGGACAAAGGAAGGAAGGCTATGTCGCTCGGTCATGGTGTAAAAGCTAAGGCAGATCGACCAGATATGGTTCGGCATTGATGGTTTGACACGAGTGGCTCGGCTTGAGTGGGTCGGCGGACGTAGCTCGGTGGTGATTTGGATCATCATTTCTGATTCGATCAAGTTAGAGCCGATCAATATGGAAGGGAATAAGTCTGTCAGCATGTGTGGATCGGCTAAACTTATTCAGCTAAGGTGCGTCGGTTATGCATGGTTCGGTATGTGCTACTCGATCAAATGAGGTTGGTCAGAGAGGGTGGGACAGATTGGTTCGGCATGAATGGTTCTGGCCTCCAAAGGATTGGAGCACGTGGATCAGCCATATGCGGTTCGGTAATAGTGGGTCGGACATGCATGGTTCGGCCGTAGTAGGTCGGTCGTGATGAAGGATGTTGGCTCATCTATGGTCTTGATGGGCCTGGACTACTTAGGAAGCCCAGTAACTCAGATTTTGCCTATAAATACAACATGTAGTGCTTCAGAAAAGGGGATCTTCATTCTACTTCCCTTCTTCTTCCCTATTAAGGCTACGCTGCTGCGACGACCCGGAATTTTAGGCAATATCAATTTAATAATCTGTATTAATAATTAAATTGATTTAATAATTTTCCTTTTTAATTTAAATTGGTAAATTTAATCTTTTAAAGGTTAATAAATATTTAATCTGGCAATGTTGATCAATATCTTTTTAATCAATTTAAAATTGATTAGAATTATCTTTCAAAGCTAACAAATTTTTTTATTCTATTTATAATGTATATATTTGGTATATATATTGTGAATAGAAAATCTTTTCTTCAAAATAAAAGATGTATTTTCAAATTGTAATATATATGTATGTATATGTTATAATTTGAAGTTGTTTTGAAATTTAATATAATCAATTGATAATATATATATGTATGAATATATTGTGATTTAAAGATTTGTTTTAAAATTAATATTTTTCAAAAGTTAATTTAAGATTAATTCAATTATTTTCAAAGTATAAGATAATTATTTATTTTTAAATAAGATTTAATCAAAGTTTTATTTTGTTTTCTTTTAAAAGTGCTTAAATTAAAATGGTTATGTATATATATTAAGTTATAAATAAACTTTCTTTTAAAAACATCTCTTAAACTAGAATAGTTTGTAAACATAAGTAATAAATAAATAAATTACTAGATTCACATTTTATATAAATATAAATACAAATTCATATTTCACAATTTAAAGGGAAACATATAATACATTTATTTGATTTAAAACATAAGCTATTTACTTACAAGATTTCACACTTATATATTTATTAAAAATTCAAAAGCTTATAAGAGGACAAACATTTCTTTTACACATAAAAATGCTTTATAAATAGATATGTGACTTAAATGAATTAATAAAAAAAGAAGGTTAACACTTGTGAATCATTCAAGCTAGCTTTTGACATTTGTTTAAATTAATGAACAAGTGGCAACATTTTTTTATTTTAATTTTTAAATAAATGTTTAAAGAAGAAAACTAGTTTTTTTTACAAACACTTTCATTCCTCGGTTCAAATTCTTTTCTTTCCCAAACATTGTCTTCTTTTTCTTAACTAAAATCTGAAATTCAAATTTGCAAACGAGTTCTTCATATCAACCAAACCAACTGCAACCAAAATGGAAGAACAACATCAGTTTCAACACTTAAATCAAAGATTTATGAGCATGCAAAAGTTTTCATCAGCAAAACAATCAGAGGCATTTTTCAGACAAAAATTTCAAAGCCTAGAAAAAGAAAAAAAATCTTAAACCTGCTCTGCCTTCTCAAAGAAAATTGGTGAGTAAACCCTTTTAAAAACAATTTAATAATATCTGTAGTTGAACTTTTATGCATGTGATGCATTTTGCTATGATATTGAATATATGTTTACATGAATACTGTTATGTATGCATGATTGAGGGTATAGAATGTCTGGGAATAGAAGAACCTGTATAAGTTCATCTCTGTTTATTTACAAAAGTTGTTTTTCTTAAAGAAAAATTCAAAAAATCTTCCAATCTAAACAACATTTGAACTTGATATGTGAATGAAATTTGTAAATTAATGTATGATGGTAATTTTAAAAATAGTTTCTAGGATTTCTATTTTACAAATAATTTTTAAAATGGGAAATACAGTGGAATATTGATTCATGTAAAAAAATCAACAACTTTAATTCCTGCTTTGGATTGTATAGATGAATTAGTGGTTAAAAATTATGATTTTTAACATGCATTTCAAATTTTTTAACTGATATTCAATTGGGAATTTTGAGTTGAACGGTTTCGGCAATTTGATGAATTGTCGATGATCAACTCGATGATTGGAGTTGAATTCTTGGTCGAAGCTAGTTTTTCTAATGTTGATGATGAGAAAATTACTCATGAATTTTTCCTATGGCCGATTTGATCTGAATTGATCGTAGTAGGGTTTAGCATCCTGTTTTTACAGCCAACGTTCCAGTGGGTTTTGCGGCGTCATTACGTGACGGTGGTGACCGCGTGTCGAGGGATGGTGGCGCGGCGATTTGGAAGGGTTGCTAGAGTTTTCGGTGGGCGAGATCATCAGAGGCGATGGGTTTTTGGTGATCATGTTGCTTCAGATTTTCGAGCAGAAGGTCGATTTTCGATTCGAGTTCATTTTTTTATTCTGGGTTGAGGGAGAGGTTGTCGAGGGCTTGTGTGGTTGGTCGACGATCAGAAAGATGGTCGGAGGAGGGTGATTTGGACGCGCACGTACATGCGTGTACGTTTGTGCACTGGAAATGGTGGGTTTGGGAAGATGAAGGGTGACCCGGAGTGGAGCTCGTGATTTCCTGTAGTCGACTCGAAGCGGTTAGATTAGAGTGCGTCACGAGGCTAGCTCGAGTTTTGGTGAGTTCGACGCGGGTTTGACCCTTATGCTAATCAAAGCCTAAGTTTTTACAAAGGAAATAAATTTATAAATTTAAAAACTTGTTCTTTCGAAGTAAAAGTTAATCAAACTTTAAAAGTGTTAATTAAATTTATTTTCAAATTTAAAATGTTTAAGATGATTGCTTTTGAAAGTAATTATCTTAATTAACTTTTGAATTTTAATTTAAAAGAAGTGTTTTGAATTTGAATATTAAATCAAAGCTTTTAAGTAAATTTTAAGTAATGTTTTAAAAACTAAGTTTTCAATTTATATTGAAAATGAAAAGTTTAAATTAGATGATTAAATTGTTTTAAATTTCAAATTGATTTCTAAATGCTTTATTTTCAAATAAGGTTAAAGTTAAATTTTGTAACCAATACAATAATTTGGCTTTACGTTAATAAGATTTGATTAATTGAAATAATTAATTTGTGAAGATAAATAAGGTTAAATCATTGTTGTTATGAATTTAAGAATACTTAATTAATATGATTTGTTTATAAGTAAAAGTTTAATTTAGGTAAACTGATTTTCTTAATTAATTAAGGATCTTTAAATATAAGAAGTTAACTAATTATTTAATTAATTTAAATGATTAGTTAATTGTTTGCTTAATTTTAAATAATCACTTAATTATGAATCAATTAAGAGTAATTACTTAATGAAGCAATTAATGGATATTACTGAATGTAATTAAGAAGGGAAATAACTTAATAAAGTAATTAGTGGATAGTTAATGAATTAATTAGAAATTAAATTGATGATTGATTAATTAATTAATGTAATTAATTTTAGATTAATTAATTAGTCTAATTAATTTAAGATAATCACTTTATAATTAATTGAGTAAATTACGTAATGATGTAATTAATGGATAATTACTTAAAGTAATTAGAAAGAGAAAATTACTTATGCAAGTAATTAGTGGAAAATTACTTATGGAAGTAATTGAGTGAAGTGATTAAGGGATTATCACTTGATTTTATTAATTTAAGGATTAATTAAATTAATTGATTTGAAGTTAATTAATTAAAGAGTGATTAATTAATTAAAGAATTAAGGATTATTTAATGATGGGATTAATTACTTGTTAAGGATATTAGTTAAGAGAGTAATTAACTAATGAAAGTAATTAGAGGATAATTACTTATAGAAGTAATTAAGGGTTAATTACTTAGTTAATTTAGTTAATTAATTAATGTGATTAATTAATTAATGAATGAGATTAATATAAGATTAATTACTAAATATAATTAATTAAAAATGGAATTAATTATTAAAGTAATTAATTAAGGATTATTAATTAATTTAATTGATTAATAATTACTTAATGAAGTTATTAAAGATTTATTAATTAATCTAATTAATCAAGATTAATTAATTAAGAAGTTAATTAATTAAGATAAGTAATTACAAGTTGTTAATTACTGTTTATGATTAATGAGATGGTTAATTACAAATTAATTATTTAATTAATTAAAGGCATTATTAATTAATAAGGATCATTAGTTAATATAATTAATGAAAGTAAATCAAGGCTGATGAATGAGTGATTAATTAAAGTATGGTTAATTGTAATTAATAAAAGATTAATGTAATTAATCATAGTTGATTAATTAATGAAAGCAAATGAAGGATCATTGATTAATGTAATTAATGATAGTAATTAAAGGTTAATTACTGTATATGGTTAAGGATAATTAATTTGTGGAATTAATTAAAGAATTAAAGGCTAATTACTTAAGGTAATTATAAGATAATTAATCAAGGGAGATTAATTAAGGAAGATCATTAAGAGATGATTAATAAATTAATTTGTAATAAATTAATGAAGCAGGATTAAGATAATCCAAGTGATTAAAGGATAGTAGTTAAAGGTTAATTAAATTGATTAAGAGTTAATCAATTCTGCTTATGGATGATTGATTAATATTGGATGTTTGATTGATGTTGGATATTTTGGGTGTGATATCTCTGATATGTGATATGTGCTGCTTTGTGAGATGATTGGTTGATATGAATTATCTATTGTTATAATGTGATTCATCTATCTGTTTATGTTATTCTGGAATAAGTTTAAATGTTTAAAACCTTTAAAGAACTTGGACATTAAAATGGCGTTTGGATTTCGATGAGACCGGGATCGGGTTTCCATATGGATATCCGAAAACCACATCGATCCAAATTAAACGTTAGGTCGTGAATCCAAGAGAAGAGCTTAATGAAGACCCGAAGTGTAAGAACTATTCGTCAGTATAACTCTGGGGGTGATTCCGATATGAGTTTGACGGAGATAGTACTTACAGGTTCGAGATGGTGATTCAGAGTGCAAGGGCTATGGTCGTTGACTCTGAGGGTGATTCCAAAATGAGTGCAACGAGATAGTGCCTTCGGTTTCGTTCGAACCCGGAACAAACTTGTATGGATTGAATGCTTTCAGAACATCGTCAGGTGGACGATGAGCATTCTAAGATAGATGTGTTCTATTAAGGTAATCTCAGCCTCAAGCTTCATCAACCGGGAATGGATAAAACAGAGGAGGTGCTACAAGGCTAGGTGGGTAGCACCCGTTTCAGGGTGAGGTCATCCCTGTCTAGATGTCCCTTTTTATTTCAGCTTAGTGGGTGGTTGGTCGTGCCAACCACGGGGTGATCTTACTCGGACTGTCCAGTAAACGGTGGTCCCGGTCTTGTGTTGCAGGGGAGTTAGGGTGCTCCTCGGTACGGTGATCTAGGCCACGTACTGTGACGGACGGTACCCCAGTAGCCCTGCCATTGATGGAAACCCATTCTTCCTACGAGACCCTATGGTTTTGATTGTATTACCCACTTTTGTGGCTAGTAGCTGGAATTTAATAATGTAACAATTTCGGTTATTTCTTATTTACTTGAAAACCCTAGACACTATTATAATATCACTAGATTTCCTATCAAATGTTTTGGTTAGCGTAAGGTAAAAACTTTTCCATGTTTACGTGTGGGAAGTCTTACGTGATACCTTTTCTTTTCAAAGGATTTTCTAAAAGTTAAACAATTTTAAACCGTTTACTCACACCAGACCCCTTTCTGACTCGAGTTTTTATTTTCTGTTTTATTAAACTCTTGGGTACTCATATTATGTATGAGTAGTCGAGGGATTCGGGTAATCTTAACGAGTTCTGGAGGAGATATGGAGCAGGAGGCTTGCGCTGTGTTAGTGTTATGTCTATCTTGTATTGGTGTACCTTGAGTTGTATGACAGACAGATGTTTATAACTGTCTAATATGAATGTATAAGTTATGTACTCTGATGTATATGATACTATGTAATATTTTATGTGAAATATTATATTTCATCCGTTCCGCTGTGAGTATCTAATGTTGTTGAATTTCTTCTTTCTTATCTTTTCTTCTTCTATCCCTTTCTTTCTTAAATCATGATGCATTTTTCTGGAGATAGAAAGACGGGTCGTGACAGCTGCCATTGTTGCTTTAAAAACTCTAGATTGTAACTGTAATTATATCGAATATCAATAGAAAGGAAATTTTCTAGAGTGGACGTATGCTCGAGTTAGCTGAACCACTATAAATCCTCTGCTATTACTGCTTTCTTTTTAATTTTTACTATTCTTCTTATTAATACTCTCTACATGCACTCTATCTGTGACTTATAATGGTGATTTTGTGCTTTCATTCAAATTTGGGTGTTTGTAACCAATTTTGTCGCTTACATTTTGGTGCTTTCACTGAGAAAACTATCACTCAGGGATTTTGAAGTTTGGATTTTCGATTTAAAGGCTTAGGAATTGAAGATTATGGCAAAGCAATCAATCTGGAGATAGAGGATGTAAAGAAGCCTACAAGAGGGAAGTCAGGAGGCTTCCTCTAGGGCTAATCAAGCCTCCGTCTATATCACTAGGGATGAGATGGAGATGATGATGGAAGCTATGTAGGAAGAATTGTTGAAAAGAAAAGGGGAGATAATGTAGAACCTACTTCGACAAGTTAGACAAGCTGGAGCACAAAGTCAAGGGAATGGACCAACCGCGGCTGCTGGCAATGCAGAATAGGGAATCAGAGTTGTAGAAGTTTCTAGAGGTCAAAACTAGAGCCAAACCGGTGGGATTGAAGGAAATTAGCAAAAGCCTGGGGGCAGACCCCAAGGATTGAATACTGGAAGAGCTATGAATGAAGCTCAGCAAGCAAGGACCAACGTGAACGTAAATGGCCAACATGAAAAGTACTACCTATAGTACCCTCCAGGACATGAGGGGAAAGGTGGAGATGCGAATAGGGGACTACCCCAGAGGGAGATGAGTGGATGGATGGATTAATAAGAAGGATTATGAGAGGAGGACTACTGAGCAGAGGCTTGGAGGAAGTTAGTCGAAATCCATTCACTCCAGATATCAGGAATGCAAGGAGCCCTGCAGAATTTAAACTGCCAACACTGGAGGCCTACGATGGAAAATCAGCTCCAACTATGCTTGTAACCAGATACATCAGACACATGGAAGTGATGGGGGATCTGAGGAGGTGATGGCATGATGTTTCCCTTTATGCTTGACCGATTTGGCTGCGCTTTGGTTCAAGCAGCTGGAGAATGGATCGATTAGGACATGGGTCGAGCTAGTGGAACACTTCATGAGGCAGTTTAGGGTCCATCTGATGCGACCCAAGAATGTGATGATGTAGGCATTGATGAAGCAGAGGGTAGGAGAGTCTGTGAGAGGTTTTCTAATGCAATTTAATGCGGTTGTGGCCTCGGTGGATCGCCCGGATCCATCAATGATTTTAATGGTGGCGGTAGCAGATATTGTGGAAGGCACGGAACTCAAGGATTCATTAGCACAGGATCCACCATAGGATCTTGGAGAGTTCTATCATGAGGCAAAAAGATTCATTCGTTTGGAGGATTCACGTGCCGAAAGGCAAGAGATAAACACTGTGCAAGGCAAAGGAACGTCTAATGAAGGACGAAGACTAGATAAAAGAAAGCGTAAGCTGGACGATGGACCTAGTGGTTCAGTCAAATGGAGGAGAGGTCGAGAACCCAAATTCGCGACGTACGTGGATTTAACAGATAATTTGGAATGGATTTACTTGGAAACTCGTGGGCAGCTCCCCTATCTGAAGCCACCCAAGAGAGATCCCATTGAACGAAAACGCATGAGCGGGAAGTACTACCTATTCCATGAGCTGGAAAGGCACTCCACAGATAAATGCCGCAACTTGAAAGATGTGGTGGAGGAACATGTTAGAAGTAGCAGGTTGCCAAAGTATGTGAGGAACCATACAAGAACAGTAGAACACAAGCAGCTACCGCCTGGATCAAACAGGAACGACCCTGGAATGGGGTCACGACTTGTCATCTGCTGATTGCGATGGCAAGGACCGAGTTTAGGATTTGAACTTTGGTCATTGAATAATCTTTTCTGATTTAGTTTTAGAAAAGATAAACATCAACTATGCCACTTACACATGCAAGGGAACCAGAGTGATCCTAGGCATGCTCTGAGATGGTAATAGGCTGCTTTTCCCGGAGAGGCAGCCCTTAGCCTTTTCTATTTTTCTTATTAGATGTTTGGACCTTGGATTTGATAAATGGATTTTGGTTTCATGCAATGAATACCTAAACTGAGAGTTATGGGATGTATATTGGAAGTCAGTTGGAAATTAATTGCTTTATGTTCAGGGACACTGAACCGAAGTGCAGGGAGCGACGCCGCTTCGCCGGAGAGCGACAGGATTGGCTCGCTCATCGTTGTTTCCCCTCCACCGGAGAGTGAAAGGATGGGATCCAACAAGAGCTCGGAGAGGGTACAATCGGTCTAGGACTTAGACCATGGCATCGCTTAATGTTCAAGGATATTGAACCGGAGTGTAGGAAGTGACGCTGCTTCGTCGGAGAGTACAGGATCGGCACATTTAACGCTATTTCCCCTTCATCAGAGAGTGATAGGTTGGGATCCAGTAAGAGCCCGGAGAGGCTGATATCGGTCCAGGAGGATCAGCGTATCGCTTAATGTTCATGGATGCTGAACCTAAGTGCAAGGGATAGGTTGCTTCGCCGAAGCATGATAGGATCTGCCTATTCATTCTTTAAGTTTGGACGAGCTTAGCAAGGTTCCGGATAGGCTGTCAACAATCTGGAGAGATCATAGGATTGAATTACTAACTTCCAAGGTGTGAAATGGATTTGGATAGCGGCTTCGAATAGCTATAGATTTGGATAAGGACCCAATGAGGTCTTGGATATGGGTTTTAAGACCTGATGAGGTCTCGGCTTAGGATTTGGATCCAGCAAGCTCCTCGATTTGGACTAACTGGACCCGGAGGTGTCCCGGACTCGGATAAAATGATCTAGAGAGATTGTGGATTCTATTAGTTGAATTCGGATGGATGTGGAATTGGATGAGGATTTTGTTACTCGATATGAATAGGATATTGACTTAGAGCAGCCGTAGATTTGGATAATGATACGAAAATGGCACTTAGATAAAATGGATTGGATTATGAATAGGAAAGTATGGCTATGGATAACATATGGACTTCGGAACATCATATTTGAGGCTATTCAAAACACACCTTCCAATAGCAAGGCATGTTTAAGGGGTAAATGTTAACCCGCCTTTTGGCAAGGCCGTAGACAGACGAATTTAGCTAAATCGACTGCTCGTTTGTCGAGGCTGGAATACAATGGGTTTGAGTCAACTGGATGGATAGACGATCAATCATGAATGATATATATATATGTATATATGTATATGTATATGTATATGTATATGTATATGTATATGTATATGTATATGTATATGTATATGTATATGATTGTAACGACCCAGAATTTTTATAATTAAAATTTGAATATTTAATTAATTTTAAATATTTATAAGTGAATTTATAAGTCAAATAAATTTTAATTTGAATTATTGGATTTAAATTGAATAATTTAATCGATAATTTAATACGTTAAATTATGGAAATAAATGAAAATCGAGTTAAATATGATTGAAAATAATTTGGAAAATTTTATTTAATCATACTAGAGTTATAGAAATATTTTAGAACTTTTAAAATCGAATTAAAAGTTAATTTGTGAAAATTGAATATTTTAATATTTAATAATCGACTGTAAAATAGCCAATTTTTGGACAGTCTCAGAATTGAACGAAACCAGTTTCATTGGATCCGTAATAGTTAGTTATTACCGGATTTCAAATTTCGTGTCAATCGGAGCTATCGTTTGATCGTGGCAGCTCGAAACGCATCGATTTATTTTTAATTTAAATTTGGCGAGTCAAAATAGTCATTTTTCAAAAAGTCTCGGATTTCGACGAAACCAGTTTCATCGGATCCGTAATGTGATATTATTGTAAGGTTTCAAATTTCAAGTCAATTGGATTTACCGTTTGTCCTATACAAATTAAAACGCCTAGAAATCGACTTAAATCGGTTTAATTTAAATTGAACGTTTTCAGCCATAACTCGCACATACTTCCGAATTAGCTTCCGAAACCTGTTCCATTGTGTCCGGAACGCGGGATAAACCCTAGGTACACTGGTTACGGCGTCTAAATCGGAGTTCGGAATTCCCGGGATGAATAGTGTTTACGCTAGCTTTTTCTATAAATAGGAGTTAAAATCTAAAATAAAAAAAAATATACTCAAACCCTAATTTCATCAGCTAGCCGCCACTAACATTATGAAGGGCCAGAATTGTCCCAATTTCAACCATCAATCTCTCCAAATCCATTCACATTCACGCGAGGTGTTCAACACGAAGATTGAAGAGCATAGAGAGAGCTTTAATTCCATACGGTGATGATCGGAAACGGAGTCGTGTGGAGGAAGCTACGGGGGGCCATTCACCATCAGGTCGGCACGGTTTTCGAGACTATCTAGGTGGCCGAGCTTCACCTAGAGGGGGGCGGAGGTGCTCGTGAGGTTGGGCTACACGTCGGCGTTCCCTGATCGAATAATCGTTGAGCGAGGTGGTGTGTAAATTCAACCCTAAATTGCTAAATGGGTTCGGCCAAAATTCTTGGTGCCTGGAAAGGATACGTGAAAGAGGAAGATAGAGGGGAATGGCCTGATGTAGTTTGCCTTAGATCCAATGGCCTGAAATGTTTGTAGGTTATAAATTATTTATGTTTAAGTTGATTTGTTTATATAAATCGTGTACGAACTTGTAAAATTCATAACTTTTTCATACGAGGTCGAAAAAATGCAAACCCAGTTGCGTTGGAATCGTATCGACGAGCACTACGCGATGGAGTTGGTTTGGAGTCGTTTGGAGTTAGTGAGAATTTCGGGTAAAATTAAACGCGCGTCTAATTTTATTCGAAATAAAAGCTAAAACGGAATTTAAAACCAAGGTGAGAATTTCTCACTCAATCGAATAGTTTCGATTTTATTTTAAATAGTTAGATTTAAAATATTTGAATGCATGTTTGAATGATGATAATATCTATTGATTGTTAAAATAGACATTATACGCCGTTAGTAAGCGGATGTTATTTAATATAAACATATACCGCGAATATTTCATAAACAGTGAAATTGGTATTATATATAATATCAATATATATATATATATTGGCATATGTATATATTGCAGTTGTTGATTTCCCGCATTTTTTGTTTAGCGGATGAGACCCTATTACGCCGTTATTAAGCGGATAATATTTATTAAGAACATGTACCGCGATAATTTCGTACTGGAGCGAAATTGGTATTGTGCTAATGTTTGTGGATGCAGGAAAACAGGTTGGAGGGATCCAACTGGATTCCTCAACAGTATTTATTTTATTTCAGATATTTTGATATTTGATAGATTATCATATCGATATATGATATCGTGGTTAGTCGTGATTGACTATTTGGTGTGTAGCATCATTGGACCCAGATTTTGGGATTTTAAAATGATTTTAAAAGTGATTTTGAAAATATACTATATTTTTGAAATTGATCCATTATAAATAAATAAACGTTATAATTTTTAAAGTTATAAAAATTATGGTTTTTGTGAAATATAGTTAAAAAGTTGATTTTTAGAAATACGATTAAAAGTCGATTTTTGAGAAATATGAACTAATGATTTTTATAAAATAATTTAGATTGGATTTTTGAATATATGATAAAAGTTTAAATATAGGATTTATAAAATTTGATTATTTTATAAATCGAAATGATGAAATTATAAAGGAATTTAAAGACGTTTTAGAATAATAATATAAACTGATTTATATTAAGAGATTTATAAATGGATATTTATAAATTGAAAAATTGACATTATAAAACAAGTTTTTATAAGTGTTTGAATGTAGTGAAAATGAATTTCATAATAGAATGAAATTTATAGAATTATAAACTGTGAAGTTATAAACGAAATTTATAAATAGTAAGATTTATAAATTTGGTGAAATTATTTGAAGAATAGATTTATTAAATAAATAAATCTTATAAGTTATAAGGTTTATAAATTGAAAAGTCTTTAAAAAGAACGATTTTGTAAAATAATCGTTTTATAAGCAATTGACTTATAATATGAACTTTTAGTTTATAATTGAGATATGAAATCAAATATGTTAATAAAGGAATTTATAAAAAAGGAAGTTTTTATAAATAAATAGAAAAGGAATTTATAAACGTTGTTTTATAAATTCGCAAAGGACTTATTTTGACAAGTTAATTGTTATAACTTAGAAATGGAGTTATATTCACATTTTTTTAATAGTGAATAATCCTTTGAATTAAAATGAATAAAAGAATGAAATTGGTTAACGTAGTTTATTCACGTTTTTGAATAGTGAATAACACGTTAAAGAAATTGTTTAGAATGTGAATGTTTTAAATAGAATTAAAACGATCCAACGATGTTTTAAAAGGTATAGAGATTCGAAACCATAGATTTCAACATTTATTGTTGAAATAGATGTTTTGAGAAATAAAAGGAAATAGTGGACTATAACATTGTTGTTATAGTAAATGATTTCCGAATGGAAATGTTTTGGTTTAGTATTGGGATTTATATATCTATTTTAATTTCGAATCCCTATACTAGTGATTTTGGGTTGTCGTAACGATGTTTTACGCAACATTCGTTTTGGCCCAAATAAATATGTTAAGTGAATGATTTCCTTAAAGAAAGAAATATATACTTAATTCGGTTTAAGTGTATTGAATATTTTCTAAGTGTTGAAAATAAAAAGATTTGTGAATTACTTATTTTTAATAAGTATGGAAATGTTTTCCAATATGAAGTGAAAAATTAGAATTTATCTTTTTGAAGATAAATTGAAATGAATTATTGAAATCGTATATGCACGAATATTTTGAAATACAAATTCATTATGGAATTTATATGTGAAAAGTGAAATTGGTTAAAAATAAATATTGATTTATTTTTGAAGTGTTGAAACTATATATCTAGTAAAGATATTTTGGAAAATAAATAATTTGGAAAATTATTTGGAATCTGGTGATGTGTGCATATCCAGTGATAGTTCAATAACCGACTATCAATATTTCCCTTTGAATGGGTATTGATGTGATTTGATTGAATTTGAATGCACACTTATTTTTTTGAATAAGCGCTCACTATTCGGGTTAACCGGGAAAGGACCATGGGGTCGTATAACCCATTCCGAATATGTGATACGTCGTTGTGAAATTGCATTGAAGATCGGTGTTGAAGACCGGTATTTGCGAGAGCGATAGGATGACCTATCGATTGTTTCTGCACCGAGTCGCGCCGGTATAGAAACTCCCTAAGTGATGGGAAATCCGATCAGGATTGTGAATATCCGGATTGCAAGGACTTCTTTGTAAGTGCCTTTGGTTCTGTTCGATCCCGGAACAGACTTGTATGGATTGTATGTCTGACATTACAATTTGAGATATAAAGCCGATTTCTTTCAAATATATTTCTGTTGGTGGAGGAGAATTTATTCTTTGCTTAACACCCTTCTTTGAGACGTACGAGCTCAAAGGTTATATAGTTGAAGTTATCAGCGATATATTCCCAATTTGGTAATGTGACATGCCGAGTGATGCTGAAATGATCATCGTGTTGATTATTGTGATAGGATCATTTATTTGATCGTCTATCTTAGTGATCATTGTGTTGATCATTTGTTGACCCAAAGCATGGCTTTTGTATAAAGTATGTTTTTGTGGACGTGAATTCGTCGAGCCTCACATCCCGGAAATGGTCAAAACAGGAAAGAAGCAGCAAGGTTATGAGGGGTAGCACCCTTTAGGATGTGTCCATTTCCTTCTGGAAAAGGGTGGTATCATGGTATGGAGCCCAGATACTTACTCATGTTGAAAACACTTTGTTATGATTGTGTGAATTGATTAGAGAGCGCTCTCGGAAAAAGGTCCCAAAGGACCGGGGGATGGCATATTCGGTCAGTTGTTACTCAGTTAGGAGTAACCCGGCCTTGTGTTGGTTGAGATCCGGTTTGGTTCTCGGGGATGTCCATCCAGAGGCATTCTCATGTGGCAATGGTAAGTTCCTTGGCCTGATCATTTGTTGGAAATCCAATTCTCAATACGAAACTTGTACGGTATTAGTTGTAGAACCTGCCATTCACTTATGGTGGTCACCACTGTTTGGATGGTAGCTATAGTAGGCATAGTTCGAAATGTCTATGTTGGCTAAGATTTATATTCTACTTTCGAAATATTTCCTACACTATGCACTAATAATAATATGAAATGTTCTTTTAATGCGTATCAAGCATCTTTGACTATCATAAGGAGAAATCTCCTCCGATTCTGCGTTTGCATTGTGTGTGTGTGCGGGAGGCCTTATGGTAGTCTCATTTTTAAAAGCATTTCGAATTGAATTTAAAAATATTCCTCTATTTTGATTTTAAAGTTAAATAAACTGTTTTGAGTTCTCACACCAGTCTTGTTAAGCTATTGGGCTATGTGATGGGGGGTTCTCGCTTCGCGGTTAGGTGGCGAACGGGAGACTCTTACTCCCACACATCCTCTTTTAGGGGGTTGGTTAGGCGTAAGCTGTGACAGTCGAAAGGCTGGCCGTAAAAGCAAGTTTGGGATACCAGTGTAAGCCACGGTGGGGCTGGGATGGTTGAAAAGCCTACCGGTTGTGACCACTGGCTCGTATCGTTACATTTGGTATCAGAGCTTATGGTTAAGCGACAACCATGGTTCTGTAGGGTATTACTCGTTAGAGATAGAGTCAGCAGTACTCTAGAATGAGTTTGAGTGTAATAATAGCTATGAGTGCGTATTTGTTAGTGAATATAAAATTGTTTTATATTGTGATGATTGGTTTATTGAGTGGCATATGAACTTTCGTCAGCACAGCCTCGAAACTGAGCCGAAGGGGTTTCTAAACACTTGAATAGAACAATTCGACACAATATTGTTTTAAATTGGGTAAATGAAATAATTTTACCTTGGTTATATTTTATATATAAAGAAATAATTTTTCAAAATTATTAAAGAGTATATAAGTTGATTGTTTAGGTTGTTTGAATAATCTAAATAAAAGAATAATTGTATAAGCGAAAGAATTATAAGAATTGAGTTATAATTAAAGTGAATTACAATTGTGAAATAAACTTATATACATAAGAAGTGAAACTTTATGGATATATCTATTAATATGAGTTGTAAATAAAAGTGAATTTAAAGTTAAATGGAATATAACTTAAGAGATATTGAATTAAGTTGATATTGGTATCGAAGTAAATAATCAAGTGGATTAAATGAATATATGAACTTGAGTTATATAAATGAAATTCAACTTTGGTAATTGAATTGAATAAATGAATTGAATTGTGAATCAATTGAATGGAAAATAGAATTGATATGAAATAATGAATATAAATGTTAATTCATTAAAATCTAATGTTATTAGAAGTTGAATAAATTGAATGAGAATGAATATAAGCAAAGTAATTTGGTTGAAATTAATGTACATTGGTTGTTACTTGATTGTTGATTGATTGTATATAAATTCATTAAGTGTTAATGAAATTGAAAGCTATGAAATTGAATTCAAATTAGAAGTAAATAAATTTGAATAGAATTGAAAGTGAATTGGATTTAATTAGTGAATGCAAACTAATTGAATTGAGAATGAATGGTAGTAATAAAATCCAATGTTAACAAATCAAATAAGATTTAAAGTGAAAAACCAATTCATTGAATATAATGAGAATATGAATGAAAATTCATTTGATTATGGATGTAGTTGGTTGATAGTTGAATATATATTGCTATTGTTGCATTTGCTATGTGATATATATAGTTGATATGTTACTATATGTTGTATATTGAGATTATTTGCATATGTGCATGTTCTCATGTTGTTTGTTGAGTTTAGTAGGTGCGGATCGCGTTTGCTTCGCATTTGGAGTTCGCTTTAGCGCTATATTAGTCGTATTTGCTTGCTAATAAAATATAAGGTACATATCTCGGATTAAATATCGCACTTTTACACTTTTTTCCCTTCGGGATGCCTCATTACTTGATGAGATGTATATTTGTGATATATATACTGTCATTTTTTTTTTCGGATCGAGCCGCGCAAAGGAGACTATGGCAAAATTTTCCGAAAATTTAAGGCGTTAGAAAAATTTGAGAAAATTTTGGGAAAATTTTGAAAACTTTAACTTTGATTTTGAAATTGAAAGTTAAACAATAGTAGTTGCTTTTGAAAAAGATAACTAAGTATGATTTGAAAACTTAGTAAAGATTTGTAAGAAGTTTAATTATGAATTTTGGAAAGTTAATAGATTTTGTAACTTTTCTTACTTGTAATTTCGAGGACGAAATTCTTCTAAGGGGGAAAGATTGTAACGACCCAGAATTTTTATAATTAAAATTTGAATATTTAATTAATTTTAAATATTTATAAGTGAATTTATAAGTCAAATAAATTTTAATTTGAATTATTGGATTTAAATTGAATAATTTAATCGATAATTTAATACGTTAAATTATGGAAATAAATGAAAATCGAGTTAAATATGATTGAAAATAATTTGGAAAATTTTATTTAATCATACTGGAGTTATAGAAATATTTTAGAACTTTTAAAATCGAATTAAAAGTTAATTTGTGAAAATTGAATATTTTAATATTTAATAATCGACTGTAAAATAGCCAATTTTTGGACAGTCTCAGAATTGAACGAAACCAGTTTCATTGGATCCGTAATAGTTAGTTATTACCGGATTTCAAATTTCGTGTCAATCGGAGCTATCGTTTGATCGTGGCAGCTCGAAACGCATCGATTTATTTTTAATTTAAATTTGGCGAGTCAAAATAGCCATTTTTCAAAAAGTCTCGGATTTCGACGAAACCAGTTTCATCGGATCCGTAATGTGATATTATTGTAAGGTTTCAAATTTCAAGTCAATTGGATTTACCGTTTGTCCTATACAAATTAAAACGCCTAGAAATCGACTTAAATCGGTTTAATTTAAATTGAACGTTTTCAGCCATAACTCGCACATACTTCCGAATTAGCTTCCGAAACCTGTTCCATTGTGTCCGGAACGCGGGATAAACCCTAGGTACGCTGGTTACGGCGTCTAAATCGGAGTTCGGAATTCCCGGGATGAATAGTGTTTACGCTAGCTTTTTCTATAAATAGGAGTTAAAATCTAAAATAAAAAAAAAATATACTCAAACCCTAATTTCATCAGCTAGCCGCCACTAACATTATGAAGGGCCAGAATTGTCCCAATTTCAACCATCAATCTCTCCAAATCCATTCACATTCACGCGAGGTGTTCAACACGAAGATTGAAGAGCATAGAGAGAGCTTTAATTCCATACGGTGATGATCGGAAACGGAGTCGTGTGGAGGAACTACGGGGGGCCGTTCACCATCAGGTCGGCACGGTTTTCGAGACTATCTAGGTGGCCGAGCTTCACCTAGAGGGGGGCGGAGGTGCTCGTGAGGTTGGGCTACACGTCGGCGTTCCCTGATCGAATAATCGTTGAGCGAGGTGGTGTGTAAATTCAACCCTAAATTGCTAAATGGGTTCGGCCAAAATTCTTGGTGCCTGGAAAGGATACGTGAAAGAGGAAGATAGAGGGGAACGGCCTGATGTAGTTTGCCTTAGATCCAATGGCCTGAAATGTTTGTAGGTTATAAATTATTTATGTTTAAGTTGATTTGTTTATATAAATCGTGTACGAACTTGTAAAATTCATAACTTTTTCATACGAGGTCGAAAAAATGCAAACCCAGTTGCGTTGGAATCATATCGACGAGCACTACGCGATAGAGTTGGTTTGGAGTCGTTTGGAGTTAGTGAGAATTTCGGGTAAAATTAAACGCGCGTCTAATTTTATTCGAAATAAAAGCTAAAACGGAATTTAAAACCAAGGTGAGAATTTCTCACTCAATCGAATAGTTTCGATTTTATTTTAAATAGTTAGATTTAAAATATTTGAATGCATGTTTGAATGATGATAATATCTATTGATTGTTAAAATAGACATTATACGCCGTTAGTAAGCGGATGTTATTTAATATAAACATATACCGCGAATATTTCATAAACAGTGAAATTGGTATTATATATAATATCAATATATATATATATATTGGCATATGTATATATTGCAGTTGTTGATTTCCCGCATTTTTTGTTTAGCGGATGAGACCCTATTACGCCGTTATTAAGCGGATAATATTTATTAAGAACATGTACCGCGATAATTTCGTACTGGAGCGAAATTGGTATTGTGCTAATGTTTGTGGATGCAGGAAAACAGGTTGGAGGGATCCAACTGGATTCCTCAACAGTATTTATTTTATTTCAGATATTTTGATATTTGATAGATTATCATATCGATATATGATATCGTGGTTAGTCGTGATTGACTATTTGGTGTGTAGCATCATTGGACCCAGATTTTGGGATTTTAAAATGATTTTAAAAGTGATTTTGAAAATATACTATATTTTTGAAATTGATCCATTATAAATAAATAAACGTTATAATTTTTAAAGTTATAAAAATTATGGTTTTTGTGAAATATAGTTAAAAAGTTGATTTTTAGAAATACGATTAAAAGTCGATTTTTGAGAAATATGAACTAATGATTTTTATAAAATAATTTAGATTGGATTTTTGAATATATGATAAAAGTTTAAATATAGGATTTATAAAATTTGATTATTTTATAAATCGAAATGATGAAATTATAAAGGAATTTAAAGACGTTTTAGAATAATAATATAAACTGATTTATATTAAGAGATTTATAAATGGATATTTATAAATTGAAAAATTGACATTATAAAACAAGTTTTTATAAGTGTTTGAATGTAGTGAAAATGAATTTCATAATAGAATGAAATTTATAGAATTATAAACTGTGAAGTTATAAACGAAATTTATAAATAGTAAGATTTATAAATTTGGTGAAATTATTTGAAGAATAGATTTATTAAATAAATAAATCTTATAAGTTATAAGGTTTATAAATTGAAAAGTCTTTAAAAAGAACGATTTTGTAAAATAATCGTTTTATAAGCAATTGACTTATAATATGAACTTTTAGTTTATAATTGAGATATGAAATCAAATATGTTAATAAAGGAATTTATAAAAAAGGAAGTTTTTATAAATAAATAGAAAAGGAATTTATAAACGTTGTTTTATAAATTCGCAAAGGACTTATTTTGACAAGTTAATTGTTATAACTTAGAAATGGAGTTATATTCACATTTTTTTAATAGTGAATAATCCTTTGAATTAAAATGAATAAAAGAATGAAATTGGTTAACGTAGTTTATTCACGTTTTTGAATAGTGAATAACACGTTAAAGAAATTGTTTAGAATGTGAATGTTTTAAATAGAATTAAAACGATCCAACGATGTTTTAAAAGGTATAGAGATTCGAAACCATAGATTTCAACATTTATTGTTGAAATAGATGTTTCGAGAAATAAAAGGAAATAGTGGACTATAACATTGTTGTTATAGTAAATGATTTCCGAATGGAAATGTTTTGGTTTAGTATTGGGATTTATATATCTATTTTAATTTCGAATCCCTATACTAGTGATTTTGGGTTGTCGTAACGATGTTTTATGCAACATTCGTTTTGGCCCAAATAAATATGTTAAGTGAATGATTTCCTTAAAGAAAGAAATATATACTTAATTCGGTTTAAGTGTATTGAATATTTTCTAAGTGTTGAAAATAAAAAGATTTGTGAATTACTTATTTTTAATAAGTATGGAAATGTTTTCCAATATGAAGTGAAAAATTAGAATTTATCTTTTTGAAGATAAATTGAAATGAATTATTGAAATCGTATATGCACGAATATTTTGAAATACAAATTCATTATGGAATTTATATGTGAAAAGTGAAATTGGTTAAAAATAAATATTGATTTATTTTTGAAGTGTTGAAACTATATATCTAGTAAAGATATTTTGGAAAATAAATAATTTGGAAAATTATTTGGAATCTGGTGATGTGTGCATATCCAGTGATAGTTCAATAACCGACTATCAATATTTCCCTTTGAATGGGTATTGATGTGATTTGATTGAATTTGAATGCACACTTATTTTTTTGAATAAGCGCTCACTATTCGGGTTAACCGGGAAAGGACCATGGGGTCGTATAACCCATTCCGAATATGTGATACGTCGTTGTGAAATTGCATTGAAGATCGGTGTTGAAGACCGGTATTTGCGAGAGCGATAGGATGACCTATCGATTGTTTCTGCACCGAGTCGCGCCGGTATAGAAACTCCCTAAGTGATGGGAAATCCGATCAGGATTGTGAATATCCGGATTGCAAGGACTTCTTTGTAAGTGCCTTCGGTTCTGTTCGATCCCGGAACAGACTTGTATGGATTGTATGTCTGACATTACAATTTGAGATATAAAGCCGATTTCTTTCAAATATATTTCTGTTGGTGGCGGAGAATTTATTCTTTGCTTAACACCCTTCTTTGAGACGTACGAGCTCAAAGGTTATATAGTTGAAGTTATCAGCGATATATTCCCAATTTGGTAATGTGACATGCCGAGTGATGCTGAAATGATCATCGTGTTGATTATTGTGATAGGATCATTTATTTGATCGTCTATCTTAGTGATCATTGTGTTGATCATTTGTTGACCCAAAGCATGGCTTTTGTATAAAGTATGTTTCTGTGGACGTGAATTCGTCGAGCCTCACATCCCGGAAATGGTCAAAACAGGAAAGAAGCAGCAAGGTTATGAGGGGTAGCACCCTTTAGGATGTGTCCATTTCCTTCTGGAAAAGGGTGGTATCATGGTATGGAGCCCAGATACTTACTCATGTTGAAAACACTTTGTTATGATTGTGTGAATTGATTAGAGAGCGCTCTCGGAAAAAGGTCCCAAAGGACCGGGGGATGGCATATTCGGTCAGTTGTTACTCAGTTAGGAGTAACCCGGCCTTGTGTTGGTTGAGATCCGGTTTGGTTCTCGGGGATGTCCATCCAGAGGCATTCTCATGTGGCAATGGGAAGTTCCTTGGCCTGATCATTTGTTGGAAATCCAATTCTCAATACGAAACTTGTACGGTATTAGTTGTAGAACCTGCCATTCACTTATGGTGGTCACCACTGTTTGGATGGTAGCTATAGTAGGCATAGTTCGAAATGTCTATGTTGGCTAAGATTTATATTCTACTTTCGAAATATTTCCTACACTATGCACTAATAATAATATGAAATGTTCTTTTAATGCGTATCAAGCATCTTTGACTATCATAAGGAGAAATCTCCTCCGATTCTGCGTTTGCATTGTGTGTGTGTGCGGGAGGCCTTATGGTAGTCTCATTTTTAAAAGCATTTCGAATTGAATTTAAAAATATTCCTCTATTTTGATTTTAAAGTTAAATAAACTGTTTTGAGTTCTCACACCAGTCACATGACTGACTCGGAGTTTATTGTTTTCCTTCCTAAACTCTGGGTGCCCACCAATTTCCACACGGGCAGTTAAGAGTTAGATTTATCAGGATATTCTGGATATTCTGGAGTTGCTGGAGGCAAGATGGATGGCATGGCATATTACCTATATAGTATTTCTTTTTCCGCTGCACTGTTTGTTGATGTATGTTGTTGTACACTCTGATGATATGATGTAATAAAATGTGATGTAATGTAATAACTAATATAGTTCTTTGTTTAAAGATTATTCATTTATTATTATATGTTGTTCAGCTGCGAATTGTGAGATTCTGATGTTGTTCTTTTTGTTTCCTTTCTGTCCGTTCTATTTTTAAAAATTTTCTATCTTCTATTTTCAAATTTCCTATTTTCTTTTCCCTATCAAAATTTTCTATCTTCTCTTCTCTCTTCTTTCTTTTTCTTAATTCTTTTAAAACCCATAACATTCCGGTTTTTGGCCTTCGATTTCTCGACAGTCGATAAAGTGAGTGTCGATGTCGAATTTTCGAAAGTCGAAATTTACGGGGCGTTACAATGATTATAGAACTGGGGTTTGGCATAACATGGTTCGGTCATTGGAGTTCGGACACGTGGGTCACCAGTTCGGTCAAGGTGGCTCGGTCATACATGGCTCGGTTGAGGATTGGAGACCATGCATGGTTCAGTCTTAGTGGCATGGTCTGGTCTTTTTGACATGGTCCGGTCTTGGTGGCATGGTTCGGTGATGGAAGTGGGTCGGCTGAGGTGGATCAATCGACAAACGAAGGAAGTCCATGTCGTTTGGTCATGGTGTAAAAGCTAAGGCAGGTCGGCCAGATATGGTTCGGCATTGATTGTTTGGCACGAGTGGCTCGGCCTGAGTGGGTGTGCGACGTAGCTCGGTGGTGATCTGGATCGGCATTTCTGATTCGGTCAAGTTAGAGCCGATCGGCATGGAAGAGAATAAGTCGGTTGGCATGTGTGGATCAGCTAAACTTGTTCATCTAAGGTGGGTCGGTTATGCATGGTTCGGTATGTACCACTCACCCACATGAGGTTGGTCAGAGAGGATGGGATAGAGTGGTTCGGCATGTGAATGGTTTTGGCCTTAAGAAGATTGGAGCAAGTGGATCAGCCATATATGATTCGACAATAGTGGATCAGCCATGCGTGGTTCGGCCGTAGTGGGTTGGTCGTGATGAAGGATTATGGCTCGGTCATGGTCTTGATGGGCCTGGACTACCTAGGAAGCCCAGTAACTCAAATTTTGCCTACAAATACAGCATAGGGCTTCAGAAAAAGGGATCTTCATTCTGCTTCCCTTCTTCTTCCCTATTAAGGCTACTCCGCCGTTGTTTCTTTAAATACTTTGGATTGTAACTGTAATTGATTTGGATATCAATTGAAAGGAAATTTTATGGAGTGGAGTAGGCTGGAGTTAACCCAACCACTATAAATCCTCAATTTTTATGATTTCTTTTTAATTTTTTACTATTCTTCATATTTATACTCTCTACACTCTATCTGTGATCAATAATGGTGATTTGGTGCTTTCATTTGGGTTTGGATGTTAGTGACCAATTTTGGCACTAACAAGAGTATAAACGATTCATAAAAATCTCTAAATTCCCAGAGCGTGGATTAGGGTACTCTGAGTCCCCAGAGCTTGGACTAGAGTATAAACGATTTGTAGAAATATCTAAATTCCCAGGGTGAGGATTAGAGTACTCTGAGTCCCCGGAGCGTGGACTAGAGTATAAACGATTCACAAAAATTCTAAGTCCCCAGAGTGCAGATAGAGTATTTTGAGTCCTCAGAGCGCGTACTAGAGTATAAATGGTTCACAAAAACCTCTAAATCCCCCTAGTGTAGATTAGAGTACTATGAATCCCTAAAGCGCGGACTAGAGTATAAACGATTCATAGAAATCACTAAATCCCCAGAGTGCAGAATAGAGTACTCTGAGTCCCCTCAATGTGGACTAGAGTATACACGATTCCTAAAAATCTCAAAGCCCCCAAAGGGCAGATTAAAGTACTATGAGTCCCCGAAGCATGGATAAGAGTATAAACGATTCGCAAAAATCTCTAAATCCCCAGAGTGCGGATTAGAGTACTTTGAGTCCTCGGAGCATGGACCAAAGTATAAACGATTCGTAGAAATCTCTAAATCTCTAGAGTGCATATTAGAGTACTCTGAGTCCTCGATGCGTGAACTATAGTATAAATGATTCACAAAAATCTCCAACTCCTAGAGTGTTGATTAGAGTACTTTTGTCCCCAGAGTGCGTACTAGAGCATAAACGATTCACAAAATACCTAATCCCCAAAGTGCTTATTAGAGTATTCTGAGTCTCCGGAGCACGGACTAGAGTGTAAACGATTCGCAGAAACCTTTTAATCCCCAGATTGCGGTTTAGAGCTAAAGTATAAATGATTCATAAAAATCTCTAAATCCCCAGAGTGCGGTTAGAGTACTTTGAGTCCCCGGAGCACAGACTAGAGTATAAACGATTCACAAAAATCTCTAAATCCCCATAGTGTGGATTAGAGTACTCTAAGTCCTCGAGCATAGACTAGAGTATAAACGATTTGCAGAAATCTCTAAATCCCTGGAGTGCAGATTAGAGTACTCTAAATCCCCGAAGCACGGACTAGAGTATAAACGAGTCCCAAAAATCTCTAAGTCCTCAGAATGCGGATTAGAGTACTCTGAGTCCCCGGAGCACGGACTAGAGTATAAACGATTCGCAGGAATCTCTAAATCCCCAAAGTATGGATTAGAGTACTCTGAGTCTCCGGAGAGTGGACTAGAGTATAAATGATTCATAGAAATATCTAAATACCTGAAGTTCGGATAAAAGTAGTCTAAGTCCTCAGAATGCGTTCTAAAGTATAAATGATTCATAAAAATCTTTAAATCCCCAGAGTGCGGATTAGAGTACGCTGAGTCCCCGGAGCACGGATTAGAGTACAGACGATGTAGAAATCTCTAAATCCCTAGAGTGTAGATTAGAGTACTCCAAGTCCTCAGAGCGTGGACTAGAGTATAAACGATTAACAAAGATCTCTAAGTCCCCAGAGTGCGGATTAGAGTACTTGAAGTCCTCGGAGCATGGACAAGAGTATAAACGATTCACAAAAATCTCTAAATCTCCAAAGTGCGGATTAGAGTACTCTAAGTCCCTAGAGCACTGACTAGAGTATAAATTATTCTTACAAATCTTTGAATCCCCAGAGTGTGGATTAGAGTACTCTGAGTCCCCGGAGCAAGGACTAGAGTATAAAAGATTCACAAAATTCTCTAAGTCCCCAGAGTGCGAATTAGAGTACTCTGTATCCCCGGAGCATGGACTAGAGTATAAACGATTCGCAGAAATCTCTAAATCCCTAGAGTGTGGATTAGAGTACTCTGAGACCCGCAGCGCGGACTAGAGTATAAATGATTCATAGAAATATCTAAATCCCCAGAGTGCAGATTAAAGTACTCTGAGTCCCCAGAGCAAGGACAAAAGTGTAAACGATTCACAAAGAACTCGAAGCCCCTAAAGCATGGACCGAAGTATGAGCATAAATCGAGCATGAGTCGAACGTTCACCAAATGACTCTGAATTCCCAAAATCCAGACTAGAATGAAATTTCCATGAACTGATGAGTGGGTCTCAATCGTTCCCTACTCCAGTAGTTCCAACTGAGAATCGATTGAGAAAATGCAACCCGTTAAGGGTTGGAGTATGCACGACCTAGTTATTATCTATTAACTCGATCCAACGATATAACGGGACAATGTGTAAGAGATAAAGTAAGCATGACATGTTCTCTTACTTATTGAAGTATGCCCCAGACTTGGGGGGCACAAGGAAAACACGATGTATGTGAATTGACCACTCATCGATCGACCTTAAGTTTATTGTGGGTTATGTGGGAATGTTAACACCACTGGGATGAGACTAGACCGTCGACGCAGTGCATTTACCGATCCGAGTACAAGGGATAGAAATGCGATTGTCCGAAGAATAATTATGATAGCCTAACACTGTGACTTATATCTCACGATCCCAATGCCTCAAGGCCATGACCGTAGAAAGGCCCTGAGATGTATTGATTGAATTAACGTTCGATTAATCAACCAATAAATTGCAAGTATATGAAATGAGAATTGTTATGATTCAAACATTTAAACAAGTAAATACGGAGATCATACATAAGTGCAAAAGAATTTTTATACACATGAAATGAGGTTGTATGGAATACTAAATAAAATTGAAGGGCCATGCCCAAACAAACACAACTAGCAAAAAGAGAAGCAATTATCTATATTATTTGCACGACGGAAGATCACTCTTTCGACTTCTTTCCCTCTCTTCACTTCTTTGGAGTAGCTCATTCCGAGCTACTACTAGGCCCCCTCTTCGATCCTTTGCCACCTCGGCCTTCCTTGGAAGGAGCTTCCTCGGCCGTATGGACTGATGCGGTATCGTCTTTGGAAGTTGGAGGGATGAGGGCATCTTCAGCACCAGGAGTGCGGGGAATGTTTTTCGAAGGAGTAGCACCTTCAGGAGGAATCAACTGAAGAGGATAAGGCATTGGCTCTTCTGAGACTTGTTCGACTGGCTCTCCCTTTACCTTCCTTTTCTCGAGCTCCTCTTGCTCAATCCTTTCTTTCATACTGGGCTCCCCAATGAGATCAGAGGAGCCCGTGATTACCTCGTCGCATCAAATGGGATTTCGTGATGAGGGTCTCCTCCTTTATTGAATAATGCCTCCATAATTTAATCATCAATGAACAAGGCCTCTTTGCAAACACTTTGAGTGGCGACCGAAGTTGTTACTGCAATAGATTCAGTTGCGGCCATTTTAGGCTCCAACCGAGGTCCTTTAGAGGGGAGAGGAGCAGTATTTAATGAGTCCAAGTTTGACAAAGGGAAAGGTAAAAAGATTAGAAAGGTTGATTAATAGAAACCCAACTTTACAAGATAAAGAAAAAATCGAAGGAATACCCTATGTGGTGTGGATTTCAAGCTGGACTAAAGCGTCGTCAGAACCACGTTCAAGGATCGAAGATAGTCATGGTTTATCTGGATCGTAACCGAGGATGATCGAGGAGCTGGTCGTAGGACTGGTCATGATTTGAGATACCAGGGGCAGTTCAGTTGCAATATCAGAATGTGCCAACCCAAATCCTTCATCTGTTTCATGTGAAGGAGCAACCATGAACTCTTTTTGGAGAGAATACTGAATGTCATGTAGTATTTTGGGTTCATTACCCATCAGTATTTCACTCTCAAGTTTGGTTACGTCGACATTCTCAGTGCCATGAAGTCTCTTCACCTCCGACATATCGAAGTCCCAGACATAATGGAGCTGGTAGGGGGTAGTCTTCACCAGTCCATGTTAAATTTCTATGTTTGAGTACATTGGCATCATAGAAGATGAGAAGTGGGTCGAGCTCGTTCATCGCGTCCTCTCTTACCCTGTTCGTAACCACTTTTGTCCCACATTGAATGAGCTTATCGACATTCTTAGCCTTTTCAATGGCCTTTTCTTTCTCAAGCCTAGTGCAAACCAGCTCTCCACAAGAATCCTAAGCGATCCTTTGCACTTCATCCCTGTCTTTTATCACATCCTTGAGCTTGGCCTTGAGTTCGGCTACTTCCTTCAAGGCTGTAGATTGTTTTTTCGAGCCGTGTCTCGCTCAAGTGTAATCTCTTGGTTGCGGTGATGTAGTACTTGAACCATTTCGAGATGACTAGCTTTCATCTTGTCCATAGATTTTAAAGCAGCATCGGCTTTTTCCTCAGCGTAGATTAAGGCGGCTCTAGAGGTTTCTAGTTCATTTGTCAGAGCGGCGATAATACTTTTATACTGGGCTTCTTGTCGCTTAAGATTCTTCGTCTCTGCCGCACGGTCGAAGGAAACCTTTGATATTTTTTCCGCGGCCTTCATCCATTCTCGATATTGCATATGGATGTCGGTAGCACAATTTTTTTGTCATTCTTTGAACATCGTCCGGAACCTTCTTTAGATTAGGAGGGAAATAGAATCCATCGAAGCATAAGGTCGAGAATTCCTCTTGAAGTTCAGCCATGTGAATATTTAGGTTAACTGGGGGATCCTCGGAAATAATTTCAACCCTCGCACCTTCCTTGCCAGGCATGTGCACTGCATAACGTTCGCCATGATGGCAGCGATTGACCGGCCGCTCAGATTGAGATGGGACCGAGGACTTTGGAGGCATGGGAACTATCAAGGGGCCATGAGGAGGATCGATGGGAAAGTCCCTGCGCTCTACTGATCTTTTGGAACTTTTGTGAGGAGAAGATCTTGATCTCGATCTATGAATGTCTTGAGTTGCCCTATCCCTGTACTCCCCTTCTTGGCTGTGCAGTTAAAGCGCTCGACAGATTCGAAGCGGTGGAGGTGCAAAAAGTCATAGCGGGGATACAACGAGGATATAGCGGGATATAGCGGATGGCTCTAAAATAACATATAAAATTCGTACTTAACATTTTTACAAATATATAAATGGTAATTAAATGAAAATTTATCATTCAATTGAATTATAATTAATACATAAATAATTTTAAACAAAAAACATGTGCGAATATACTTTAAATAAACAGAAAACTGTTATATAACATAATTGAGTTTAGTAGAATATTAGAGTATTTTCATTTTTGAAAATATATTAAAAATTAAATGAAATAAATTAGTTTCATAATTTTTATAATGTATAAATGCAATTTTTTAATTCATTTTATTAAAGAAGATATAGCAGAAATAGCAAAATAAAGCGGGAATAACGGTATATAGCGGAAATAGCGGGGATTAAAGCGGAAAGGCTATATTTTGGGGCTATATGGAAAAATCATAGCGGTAGAAATCCGCTATGAGATATAGCGGGGTTATAGCGGGGTGATAGCGGGGAATTAACTACATAGCTTCTTGGTAACCATGACTACTACGGGGGCGATGGTTAATATCATAATAGTCACGACTGCCGCGATAAGAGCCAGATCACAACCCAGAAGATTAATGTTGTACGTCCCGCAAGGAATCAAACATACTTCTTTTCCTCACCATCGTTCCTACAGAGAGAAATAGATAATGATCAACTTTGATTATTAAGAAATGCAAAGTAAGTACGGTGTAGTGTTGGACATGTGAATGTGTGTGAGTGTCCTAGTGCATCACCTCAACAAACCAGATGCAGGAGCCTTACTCATTGATGTAACCTCTCCTCCAGAGGTGGGGATCTCTGAGCCAATTCTGACAAGAGACTCTAATCTTTCAATGCTCACATCAGTAAGAAGATAAGCGTCGACATGGGGAGGAATCGATAGACCGAGCAAAGGACCTAGTGGTAGGCTCATTGACGGCTTGGTTGGGTTGGAGCGATGACTTCTTGAAGGCTTATGCATGGTCGTTTTCCTTTTTCTTTTAGCCACGATCAGGGATTGAGGAACTTGTAAAGGTTTAACACTAACCCCTGGATCAGATCTATCACCATGGTGACCAAGTACATCTTCACCATGCCCTCCGATGCTAATTTAAGTAGACTCATGTTTGCTCGTGGTTGGGGGCACCATAGGGCCGGATTGAACATCTCTTTGACCAATTACGACCTACATTCTGGTCCCAACCGGTCAAGCAGTTTTGATTAGCCCTATGCCGAGGCCCTCTTCTATCAAGCCAAAAGTGATAAGACGTTCGTCACTAAGCAAAAGTTTGATATTTCTATCTTCAGCTGGAATGTTCTTCAAAATAGAGACTACTTCTTCATAAATGTAACCACTAGGTCAAGTAGTGACGCCTGAAAAGGAATGACATCATTAGAATGCAGCCTGGATATGTTTTTCTTGAGTATTTATGAAATGAGTGAGGGACATCGACATCACTCTGGCCATACTAGGGCGAAGCTAGGCGGGCAATGAACAAAGAACCACTCGCTTTTGAAAGCACTTAATTTGTTCCAAGTACCGGTCAGAATTTGGCATTTCTTCGCCGATTCAAGAAAAATGAATGATAGAAACCCTATCCACCGTTTGAAAATGGAGAGAAATCAGATGTCTTCGATAGTGGGCAGATGGTGCATAAACTCCATGAATACCATGCATCTACAATTGAGAAGCGCGTAGCCATTCGGATGGAGCTATGCGGGAGCAATTCTTAGATAACGTAAAATTCCACGAATATACGAATTGAACGGCGGGATTCATCCTGCCCAGCAAATGAATTTATTGCATGATGTGTACCATTTGAGAGGTCGGTGAGCCCTATCACCTTGTGATGGCATTAGTACGTCGTCAAAAGAGATCCCGTGGCTTGCTTAAATTCTGTGGGGAGTGTCTTCTTTGATCTTTGATGCCAACGAATCTGGGGGATTGTCAAGAATGATTATATCTTCTAAAGTATCAGGCACCAATTTGATAACTTTCGATGGAAAGATGGGAATACTCTTTTAAAGATCTAGCTGAGAACCTGAGCTTTTGGTTGCCTTAGACTATGGCTAAGGGGTAGGTTGTCGGATTCGGTTGCTAAATTGGACTCCACATTTGAGTTAATCCTATGAGAGGAAAATAAAGCTAGCATGATTGTGAAGTATCCGGGACACCTAGATTTCCCTTGTTAATAAACTTAGTAAAAGCCATAGTTAGAGAAAAAAATGACTTGTACCCTCCAGTGCAATGTAAGTGTTGTATGATAAAGCGCTATTTGAAGTAATAATGGTTAAACGAGGACAAGAAAAAAGACAACAAGGCATAGAAATACACTTAAAAGACAGTCATTAGTTAATGGAAATGAAACCGTTGGCGAAGCTACGTGTAAGTTTAAGCATAATAGTTGGAGCTTTTCATTTATGGCACTTATTCCGAGGTAACATGTCATTGGTCACGGAGGCCATGCCATACATGTGGCCATGTTTATGTTCAAATATCTATAAGGGGACAAAACTAGTTATTTGATCAGAGTTCATGTTCAAGTTATAGGTTATATATTTATGCACATATAATTAAGTCCAAGTGTAAATAAGTTGCAATGGCATTGTATGGTCCAAATGTTCAAAGTATATTAAAAAGAGTTGAACGTCTAGAGTATTCCGATCGTCTCCTGAGGCAACGTCAATCGGTCGTCCAACAACGGTCCTCTTCACCGATCTTTGTACAAGCCAACATGTACGATCGTTTGTGGCTCCCTGATTTTTGAACTCCTCCATCTTCAAACCAGATTACCATCGATCATCTTCAAGTCCATCATCCCAATACCTCATCTCCTCCAGAAAACGACCACTATCCTAGCAAATAAGTTGACTCCAATCGAAACGATCTATTCCCCCATCCTACACGATCGTAAGTTAGAGAAAAGGGAAAGACTCATAGATCAAGTCGACCATTTGGTTGTCTACGTTGTTCTTACAATTGTACAAGTTTAGAAATTGTTCTAGAAATTGTTCTAGCTATACTTGCGATTTGAAAAGGAGAAGAATTCGAAGTCGATTCAAAGCCTGGGCATGGGGGAAGATGATGTTGCTGTGAAGTTCGGTAGGATAAAAGGGGGAGAAATTGTCTCGTTGTAAACTTAATGCAATAGATATAGGTAAAAAAGTGAGGAAAATGACTAAATGTCAAGCTTTATATAGGAAATGGTTCATATCGATCATTTTCTCCTTGGAAATTAAAGCCAATCGTCTCCCTACGAAGGTTCGGGTCAATCATTGACACCTAAGAGCTTCTCTGATCCATCTTTGGGCTTTATGTTCTTAGATCCTCTTATTGACCATCTGCCATCCAACCTATCGCGTACCGATCCATCCCTAAATAACATGCCTTCCAATCCGTTCCAAATCCAATCAGCAAAATACGTCGAACCATCCAAGTGTCGATCGTTTTAGTCTCTCATTTGTTTATGCCTTCGGATGGTCGTTTCATTTCCTAACATACAACACTCAACTCCATAATCGAAGATATTTTAAAAGATAGTAGAATAAAATAATAAATTTGGTGGTAAATGGAAAGGTGATAAAGGATGTGGAAGTTGTGTGGATGAGAAAAATAGCAAATGTTCGTAGAAGTTCGATTGCGAACGGGAACAGTTGGAATATCATAAAAACTGGCAATAACCTATGGACACGAGCATAACTTGGAGCTAACGACATGGACACGTGTATGAGAGTGTATGAAAACTTGTTTAAAAGTTCAGTTTTCCATAATCGGTAAAAGACTGCAAACAAACCTGGGGCTATTGGGTTTGATGAAGGATCGGGTGAATGAGAGCTTGTAGATTCCTCGTAACCAAATTTGAATATGCAAGAGGAGTACGACTCGGCATTTATACTATTGACAGATGATAGAGGAATAGTAATCGATCAGAAAACTAAGTGGAATGCTTTACAGCAATACATGCCTTTTCAGATTCAAAGCATGCCATGTTAATCACAAGACATACTTTAGGGGCGAATGCTATCCCGCCTTTTGGCGAAGTCGGGATACCATAGATTCAACCAGGGACGAATAGTCGATAGCTTGAAAAGCCAGCTATATATAGTACTATAGATAATAGTCAAAGAGATTCAAACCAAAACCAAGTCGAAGTATGGCAAACATGAAGTCACTAGCCAAACCTCGTGAAGTTATATCTCAAGTTTGGAATTGACTGAAGTTCATATATACCGGCTGCGGATCAAATAATGGTTTATTTAGATCGAACAGAGAACGATCAAGGAAGATAGCTCAAATCATTGAAGAATAGCTAATATCTTGGAAACCATGAGGTCAATCCATGTAAGACTTCAGTGATATCCACGAAGTAGCAAGTGGAGTGTATCATGACGATCGCACATCCCAAAGTGAAGATAAGATGAAAGTCGATCGATATGGACCAATCGTTCCCGATGGCCACAGCCTAACGATAGGTGTATTTGGAATACATGCTGCCTTCAAGATTAAACAGCTAATAGCTTACAATTTGCAACCTAGCACGGACCTATGTTCTACGAGCAATGTTAAAAGGCTTGCAAGATACTCCAATAACGGTCATTGTTTGTAGAGGGCAAGCAGAAATGATTGGTCATGGGCATGCCGATCGCTGTGAATATTGTAATGAGCATGGCTAATCGATATGGTGGGCTCTACTGGACCTGGGGAAACTTTTGCAGAGTTTCAGCCTGATCCATGCGTGTCTCCTATTGTAAGTACAGTAGTCATAGCTGTAGAAAAGGGGTACTTCTTCATCTTCTCCTTTCGGCTACTCTTGAAGTTTTACCATTGCTATTTCTTTTTATAAACTTGCACAATGGATTCTAGCTAATCCAAAAGCTCATGTAATTGTAATCTAGGGAAAGATTAATAAAATTTGAAGTGGATATAGGCCAAGATTATCGAACCACTATAAAATCTTCGTGTTTACTTACTTTTATGCCTTATTCTTTAGATTCTATTAAATTTCTAACATCCATTAAATTCTATGAGCGTTGATGCCCATTCCTAGTGTCAACAGTACATTATTCCATTCGTATGAGATTATGTTTCGTCGTTATTTTCTTTTTTCCCTCAAAGAACCGTCTTTTCAACACTTGGAAGTTCAACATGTGAATACCAAGGATGTATTATTGTCGATTTTTGAGGGTTGAAGAAACGGATTTTTACATAGATCTTTTCGGACCTTTGTAAAGACAATCAATAAATCACAATAGATATGTCTTTATAATTGTATATTTTTCTAAATTTACATGGATGATTTTCTTGAAACTTAAAAGTGATGCTTTTGAAATGTTTACAATTTATACTAAAAGAACTCAAAATCAAATGTCAACTAAAATTAAAATAATTAGGAGTGTCGTGGAGGAGAATTTGAAAATGGTCATTTTGAAAAATTTTATAATAAGAAAGGAATAACTCATAATTTTTCTTTTCCAAGAATGCTTCAACAAGATGGAGTAGTAGAGTGCAAAAATATAACTATATGAGAACGTGCTAAAACAATGTTAAATGATAGTAAACTACCTAAATTTTTTGCGCTACAACAGTTGCTATAGCTTGTTATATTTTAAATAGAATTTTAATACGACCTTTAACTAAGAAAATTCCATATGAATTATTTTATAATAAAAAGCCTAAAGTATTGTACTTTAGAGTTTTTGGTAGTAAATGTTTTGTATTAAATACGAAGGATAATTTAGATAAATTTGATGTTAAAGTAGATAAAGGTATTTTTTGGTTATTTTGTTAGAAGTAAAGCTTATATAGTTTTCAACAGAATAACTAAGACCATTGAAGAAATATGACAAGTTTCATTTGACGAAAATTTTAAATCAATAATACCACTTTTGATGAAGAAGAAATGTTGATAAAACTAATGAAATTATTAATAATGAAATCACTAATGATGAAAATAATAAGAATTCTGAAATTTACATCCAAATAAAAGAACAAAATATTTGAAAGATCAGCCTAAAGAAAATATTCTAGGAAATAGAGAATCTGTAGTAAAAAAAAGAAATTAACTAAATAAAATGAGTAACATTGCCTTCATCTTAACTATTGAACCAAAAATTCCAAAAGAAGCATCATTAGATGATTCCTGGATTCTTGCTATGTAAGAAGAATTGAATAGTTTACTGATGTTTGAGAATTAGTCCCAAGACCTAAAAATAAGTCTTTAATAGGAATAAATGGGTATATAGAAATAAAATGAATGAACAAAGAGTTATTAGAAATAAAGCACATTTAGTTGCACAAGGTTATAGTCAAGAAGAAGTGCATATTTTAATGAAATTTTTGCTCATATAGCCAGTTTGGAAGCTCAGAATTTTACTTGCTTCAAAATCATAATAACTTTAAATTATTTTAAATGGATGTCAAAATTTCCTTTTAAATGGATTTATTAAAGATGTCTTTGTAGAAAAATCCCCAATGTTTGAAGACGAAACTAATCACATTTATAAATTAAAGAAAGCTTTATATAGTCTAAAACAAGCGCCCGGGTATGGTATGATAGACTAAAATCCTATTTATTACAATCTAATTTTGAAATAATAAAGGTAGATAGTATTCAATTTATTAAAAGAAATAATAATGATATTTAGCTTATACAAATACATGTAGATGATATATTTTAAGATCAACAAATGAGCAATTAAATAAAGAATTTTTAGTCATAATGACTAAGGAATTTTAAATGAGTCATATGGGAGAACTGACATTCCTGTTAGGACTACAGATAAGGAAATTAAATAATGGAATTTTTATAAGCCAAGAAAATATGTCAAAGACTTAGTTAAGAAATTGGGTATGTAACATACAAGTGGTGGCAACTAACGAGAAATTAAACAAGGAAGAAAACTCAAAACCGTAGATCAAAATTTATACAGAGATATGATAGGATCATTACTTTATATAACCGCTAGTAGACTAGATATAATGCACAGAGTCTGTATATGTGCAAGGTATCTTTAACGACCTGCAAATCCATCCCGTTTAGAGCTGACAATAACTGCACATGTCCAGCCCAGACTAAAGGGAAATACGAATAATCGTAAGAAAGAAAGAAAAGAGAGAAGAGGAGAAAAGAAGAAAGAGGATAAAACAGAAAGGACTAAAACAATTACAAAATCTCACAATCGCAACAAAAAACATATAATATCATATTAACGATCTTTACAAAATAGAAACTATAATATAATACACATATATCCATTAGAGTACATCAATCAATCACTATCTATCGGCTTGGACAGTTATAATAACCCGTCCTTACAATTGCTGATAATTTAACAACCAAGCAGCGGAAAATAAGCATATACATGGAATACGACCAAAGACTTCCAACTCTTCTGCTAAAGCTCTAAAGCATCCAAATCTACATCTGTAAATATACTCGCTCTGAGCCGAGCATTAAAATAGAAGAAAGCCCGAATCAGTCTGGTAAACCAGCATGAGAAAACACATCTTAACTGAATTTATTTTAAAGTTATAAAAGCGTTCCTTTTATCAAAACAAAGGTATCTCGTAAGACATGCCCACACATAAACATAGATGGATTTTTACCTTATGATAACCAAAACATTTCATATTATCCCGTTATATTATAATAGTGTGTAATATACAAATAATAATTCAAATAGCTGAAATTGTTACCATTATTAAATTCCATCATATTAGGCTCTACAAACAAAATGTCAGGCAAGTAGTGGAGAATGGATTTCATACAAATGACTAGGTGAAGGAACTATCTTCCGGTAGTACATCTCTAAAGGAATTTACCGAGGCCCAACAGATGGTCCTATACCAACACAAAACCGGCCAACCTTAAAAATAGATAGTACCGAGTATGTCATCACCTCGGTCGTTACTGACCTATTCGATGGCCCGCATAGCGTACATCCACAACAATTTACATCACGAACGTCATAGCGGGAAGAAATATATCTAAAAGGAGATGATCATACCCTAATGGTTGTGAGCCACATAGCCCTGCCGCATCTACCATGTTTTGGTCATTTCAGGTTGTGAGGCCAAAGGTCACGTTTACCTTTCACATAACACATCATCTTTGAATGACACACTACCATTCCATCAATCACCATCGACTTTCACAAACATACAACCTTTGAGCTCATACGTCTCATAGAATGGTGTTAAGATAAGAGAAGTTGCCTTCTCTGCCACCAAATAGATGTACATTTATAAAAGTCACATCTCAAGAATGCACTATAAGACGTCCATCCGTAAAAGTTGTCCAGTAACAGAACAAACCAAAGGCACTCTCCTACCATAACCTATCGGGAATTATCCTAAGATTAGTAGTGATTAGTCCTTACATCGTATATTTCATAACGAAGAGACTACTGCTACTATATGTATATTGGGAGTTTATCCCCAAACTATCAACAACCATTCCTTCATTACGAAAACCCCAAATACCAGTATCTTACAAACCTGCACATTCAAACGCATATATGTTGGTTCGAAGTGGTTCTCGAATAAATCTGACCCCGATCTCTCCAAACCAACAACGATAAATAAGCCAAATATTTGATAGTCAGTTATTTAAATATTAAAGCAATCAAAAAATATCCAGCACTATTAGTAATCACTAGGCCCATTCAATTAATCTTTAATAATTAAATAAATCTCAAATATCTACTTCAAATTGCCTTGATAAAAGATATATCCTCAAAACCATTTCAATCTTCTATATTGGAAAACATTTCCATATACTTATATCTACAGTATAAGCATATTCAAAAACCACTTCATTTCAACACTTTGAAAATATTTTCATATACTTATCTCAATGGTATAAGCATATTCAATAACACTACCATTTGGAGACACACCAAATAGATATCTATAACCATACAACTCCAGAGTTCATATGCCTCTGGACGGGTGTTAAGTATAGGAAGCAATGCTCCTAAACCATCAAACCTTTAGTATGGCCATAAGAACCGATCCGTGTATTTCATGATGGAAGATCAAAATATATCTATTGGGTCAAAACGAATGTTGCGTAAAACATAGTTATGACAACCCAAAAACATTAGTATGAGGATTCAATTTATTAATATACATACATACATATATATATATATATATATATATCCCGTATACTATATAAAACATTTCCTTTCGGGAATCATTTACTATAACAACAGTGTTATAGTCTATGCCTTCCTTACTTCCTTGAAAATGTCTATTGCAACCATAAATACTAAAATCTATGTTTCCGATACTTACCTCATTTAAAACATTTTCAAAATATTCAATTCCATTTGAAAATTTTATTTCCAAAATCTTACTTCCAAAGGATAAATTATTTTTAAAATATTTAACTTCATCAAAATATTTCTTTCAAAACTCCTTTAAGTAAAAATCCAAATTTACATCTCAACATAAAACATTTCCATATCTATAAAATTATTTTTATAAATCCCCTTTCAATTTTATAAACTTCTATTTATAAAAATTCATTTATTTACAAAATTCTATTTATAAATCCATTTCTTCAATAAAACTTATTTTACTACAAAATCCATATGTGAAAATCCATTTACAAAATCAACTTCAAACCCTTTTACCAAATACTTATAAATTCCAACTATAAATCTATTTCTTTATTTATAAAAATATCACCTTTATAAATATTTTATCTAAACTTATTCAAAAATCTTAAATCAAAGTATTTCTCAAAACTATATTTTTTATAACATCAAAACTCATAACTTTTATTTCTTTTAAAAACAAATTCCTTTCCTTTTAATAATTTAAAAAAGTCATAAAAACATATATACACTTCGAAAACTATTTCCAAATTCTTTTCAATTCGAAATTATCATTTCAATATTTCAAAATATCCAAAAATTAGGCCCAGTGCTACCATAGCACTAAATAAGTCAAATCACATCCAAAACATCAACATGACATCCACCACATCATATATCAGCATATATATGAAAATAAAATCAACAGTGATGAGGAATCCTGTTGGATCCCTCCAACCTTCCCTCTGCATCACAGATAACATACAAATCATAAAAATAAAATCAACCACTTCGAGGCAAGATTCGTATACAAAGGGTCGTCCACCCTTACAAAGGATTACAATTGCGTCTCCTCCGCTCCAATAAGTGGGAATATATCCAAACCAACTATACATATTATATATCATCGGAAAAAACAACAATCATCATAAATAAATTTATTTCTACTTATATAAAAATATAAGTAGGCCAGAGAGTTGAGTCTACTCACAAAAATGCCAAAAGTCGCCTAAGCGCTCCGAATTGAATTAAAATTAAATGGTCGTTTAATTTAACTCAAAATTCCTACTAGCCCCAAAATTATTCAATCTAAATTCATTGCGTAGTGCAAGCTGATACGAATGCAATGAAACTTGCCACGCTCGAAACGGATCTCGTACGAGCAAGTTAATGATTTTATTTAGGCCTGTAAACGGATACTTCGGATACAGATAGTGCTATATCCGTATCCGTATCCGAAATCATTTTCGGATATCGGATATCTGAATCCGTGGACGTGGACGAATATCAGATATTTATCGAATATTTTTCGATCAGTTCACAACCGATGGATCTAAACAAATTAATAGAAAATTTTGATTTATTATAAACTTGTTTTTGTACTAAATATATAGAAATAATAAATACACTAAGAAAAATAAATTTAAGCAGTAAAAATTGATTTTTATATAGATATTAATTTTTTTACCAGGATATAATAGTAAACGACAATCATTTTATGTACTAAAATACATAAAAAATAACTATAATCTTGATAAAAACCGAACGGATAATTATCGGATACGGATATGGCCATATCCATGTCCGATTTTCAGATATTGGATAATTTTTATATTTCGGATACGGATACAGAAACGGACGGATTTCGGATTTTTCGGGTACTCATTGACAGCCCTAATTTTATTAGCATTCGAAAAATTAAAAATAAAATTAGCTAAACTTAAATTAGTTTAAACATTTTGTAATGACCTAGAATTTTGGATATTTGAAATTGAAATATTGAATTGATTTTAGATATTTAAAAGTTAATTTTTAACTTGAATTTCAAATATAACTATTTATTGGATAATTTAATTATTAAATTAAGTAATTGGAGATTGGGTAAAATATTTAATCTGAAGTTTTAAGCTTGTTAAAAATAATTTAAAGGCTTATAAATTTATATTTATAATAAGGAAGATAATAAATTTTTTAAATGGAATTTAAAAGTGATTTGTTCAGTTTTAAAAATATATCGTTTAAATTGACATTTAAAAATAGCCTTCTGAGGTACAGTCTCGGAATTCGACGAAACCAGTTCCATTAGATCCACAATAGTGTATTATTATCGGATTTTAAATTTTGTAGTATTTGGAGTTATCGTTTGGTCGTACGGTATATAAACGCGTAGAAATTTATATCGAAAATTCAACATAATAATTGGGTCCAAAAAGCTATCTTCTTCGTATGATCGAATTAGGACTCGAAATCTTTTCCATTTCATTCGAAATAGAGGTATAACATTATAAACACTTAGCGGCATGTCTCGATAGGGGTTCGAGATTTTGAGTTACGTAATCATGATAATTTGAAAATTTAAAACACACACACACACACACACACACATATATATACTTGACCGTACCGACATCAACACAAATTCCCTTCACCTCAACTTACCATCAGCCACCTCACTTTCTTTTAAATCATTTTCCCCTCTTTTTAAAAATAGCACGCAAACTAAAAGTAGAAAAAAAGAAGAAAGGAAAAGGGATGTCGGCCTTAATTTTGGAATGAGAAGAATCAACTTGTGTCCTCCTTCGCCATTTAAAAATCCTCCAAAAAAAACTTATTCATTATCATGAGTCAGAAAACAAAAGAAAATGGCCGAATTTTAAACGTTTTGAAGTTGAAAATCACGGCTTATTATTTCTTCCTCATTCCCTGTTCGAAGCATGAAAAAAATAACAACAAGCGATCGAAATCATGAGCAAAGATGGTGCACATGGCAGCGCTGTTGGGTCGAGGTACTAGGTAGAGGACGCAATGTCTGGTGGCTTCGAGTCGTGGATCGGCGTGGTTTAAGTCTGTGCGATCCAGGTTGGTTTAGGGCAATGCGATGAGGCATTCAGTGTTGGGCAACGATGTAGTGCGTAGGAGCGGAGAATGGAGTTTGGCTCGAATTTGTGCAAATTCAATCAGGATGGTACGAATCGAGAATGAGAGATGGAGGCAGGTTGGAGCGGTGATGGGCATTGTGGAGGGCGACGGTGTCTGCTGGCATGCAAGCGAAGTCGCGAGGCATGGGTTTTAAAAAAAAATGGGAAGGTCGCGAGTTGCCTGGGAAAGGAGACGAGCATGCTTGGAAGTGGTAAGCATGTTTAACTGAGGTAATTATTTATTTAAGTGTGATTTGGTTAATTATATATATAAAAAAAGGGAAAGCCAATAACTAATAAATGTTGTAAATTTTATACGAGGTGCAAAGTGAATGTAACAAACCACGTTGGACTTGTATCGACGTCCTCTATGTGATGAAATTAAATTGGAGTCGAATCTATTTAAAATGAGCATTTAGAAAATTAAAAATCTGAGTTAACCTCACTCAATTTTGGATTTACCGGAATTAATTTTATATAGTTGATATTAATTATTGATTAACCAGTTGAATTGACATATTTTTATCAGTTGAATGTGATGTTATATATAGTAGCACATATATTGGAGTGATTGATATTCCCGCATATATATAGCGGATGAGACCCTATGCGCTCCGCATAATAGCAGATGACCCTATATACAGCGATATCCCCCTCGAAGTTAGATTGGTATTTTTATATTGTATTAACATATGTGGACGTAGGGAAACATGTTAGAGGGATCCAACTGGATTCCTCAAAAATGTTGAAATTATTTTCATATTCAGTGGTATGATTTGTTTGAATAACCTATGATAGATTATAGTGGAATTTTAATTTATTGGATGGTATGGTATTGCTGCTTATATTTTGGCATTTTAAAATACCATAAATATGAATATTGGAATTTTGAAAGAAAATAAAAAGGGAAATTGAAAGTAAATTAATTATAGTTGAAATTGGATTTATTAAAGGAAACAAATTTGAAAAAAATAAGTAGCTTGATTTACAAATTTGTACTTAATAAATTCAAAATATGGAAAAATAGAGCTTTTGAATAATGTAAATATAAGGATTTTAAATAATGGAACTTGAGCGATATTGTTTAAGTGTAAAAGGGGTTTATTTTTTTAAAATCGAGATATAAAATAGTTTGGGAAAATAAAAAGGAAAATTTAAAAATAAAATATAAAGTTGTTTTACTAGATTTTAATTAATATTTTAAATTATGGAAAGAAAGTGGAATCTGAATTTGGTTGGGTTTTGGAATATATTTGGGTTATTTAAGAAATTAATTTAAAAATGTAATTTAATTCAAAAAATTGATTTAAAATCGAATAAGTATTGTGAAACAATTATAAACGGGAAATGAAACTATGGAATTCATAAACGTTGTTTGTAAATAAAGTAAAGTAATTATCAGTGGATAAATTGAAGTTATAAATTCACGGTGAGGATTTATAAGGTAATGGGTAAATCGGCTTAAAAATAAATGATAGATTTTTTTTTGAAAATGTGAAAGGGTATTTACGGAATTGGAACGTAAATCAAATTGGGAATAAATCAAGAGAGATCTATAAGTTAGACTGATTATATTGGGAGTGGAAAATATATTTTATCGAAAAATTAGGTTGTTTTAAAAAGAAGGAATTTAAAATATTACCTAGTAATTCTAAAGGTGTTTAAAGAATATTTTAGAAAATTTATTATTTAGTGGTGTAAAATTATTTGAAGTATATTTAAATTATTAATTAAATTAATTATTATTTAAGGATTAATCAATATTATTATTTCAAAAGGATAAATTTTTCAATATATATGTTATTTTTATATAATAACTTTTTAGTAAAGAGTATTTGACTAAAGTTTAAATTGGATAATTATTATAGAAATTTCATAAGTATTATTTTGAATTTTTTTTAAATAAAGTTTCGGGAAGTAATGGTATACTCGCATGGTGAAGTCGGAGGCAGTGAGTGCCTGCACTTAAGTTTTGGATTTCTCTGGGATAGAGATGTAACCATTGAGCTGTGAATCCATGGTTTGATACCGCAGTGGTACTTTTCAAATTATTTTAAAGCTTTCCAAATATTTTTTTTGAAGAGAATAGTTGGTGAATATACTAAATTTGGTGAGAAATATAAGATTTAATTGATTGAAATTCAGATTGAATAAGGCATAGTGTTTTTCCAGTGAAAATAGAATCTTTGATTGTATGATTTTTATTTGTTAGTTAAATAACCGACCCTCAAAATCTGGACCCAAGATATAACTTCGGGAATATCTAGGAGAAAACGGGAATTATATAGTATAATTGTAGTTCGAGGTGCTATATTGTACGTATAAACTTATTTCGTTCTTCTAGGACGTTTATAAGAACATCTGTCTACTAACGGTTAGAAGGTGATCTGTGATCTTATTTTCGTCTGTTTATTTTCTAAAGAACCGGGGTTGAGTTTACCGAAATTATCAAACGTTGTTTCGAAGAGACAGGGATCGGATAAGTTATCTGAAAAACCATTTCGATCCAACGTGTATGTTTTCAATGTGAAAGCAAGAGCATGGAGTCGAAGATGGAGCAGTGAAGTGCAAGGGCTAACCGCTACAAATTATGGATTATTCTAAAATGGATGTAGTAGGAATAGTGCCTTCGATTCCGTTCATACTCATAACGGACTTGTATGGATGAATGCTATTAGTACATTGTCATTGGAGAACAATGAGCATTCTAAATGAAAATTCCTTAAAAAGGTAATAGTAGCCTCTAGCCTCATCAACCAAAAATGACCGAAAAGCAGGGGAGATGTAGCAAGGCTCAGTGGGTAGCACTAAATTAGGGTGTGTTTTATCACCTTTTTAGATACCCTCGAATATTATTACTACGATCCATGGAAGGAGCTCGAGAAATGGGTGGGAACACCTAAGATGATAGCATATTTGGTCTATCCAGGTTAGGGATAGTCCGGTCTTGTGTTGCAAGGGACCTCGGTGTGGTCCTCGATACGCTGTTCTAGATGTGTACTATGACAGGTGGTACCCCAGTGCCAAAATCATTCGTACGGAACCCACTCTTCAATAAGCACCGTATAGTTTGGTTTGTGCTCAACTATGCTAGAACATGAGATACAAGCATTGTAGCTATTTGAATAAGTATTTGTATTTAGATACTACTATAATATCAAACGATTTGATATGAGATGTTTTAGTTATCGTAAGGTAAAAACCCATCGTGTTTATGTGTGGCATGGTCTTATGACATACTTCTGTTTTTCAAAGGATTTTTAACAACTTTAATAATTCAAATTGAGTGTGTTTTCTCATGTAGGTTTTCTAGACTGACTTGGGTATTATTTTATTATAATGCTTAGGTCGGATCGAGTGTTACAGATACAGGATGGGATGCTATGGAGCTCAGAAGATGAGCTGGATAACAAAGACATATTATACGTATTTGATATTATTCCGTTGTGTATGGTAGGCTACATATTCAGCTTTTGTGAGGACAAGTTATTATAACTGTCCGGTAGTGTGTTGTTGATGTGTTGTGCTCTGATGATGTAATATATAAATAATAGCCGTAGTTCTTTTTGTATAAAGACATGTCATTATCTATTATATATTGTTCCGCTGTGATTGTGAGATTTTGTGTTGTTGTTTCTATTTCTTCTTCTACTTTTTTCTTCTTTCCCCTAACGATATGGTATTTCTGGCATTCGATTTCTTGGAATGTAACACAATAGACATATTGATGTCGATTTTCGAAAGTCGAAAATCTAGGCCGGCTCACTTGGAATCAGAGCTGAAGGTTAAGCGAGAACCTTGGCTTTGGTAAGGATTACTCATTAGAGATAGGGTCAGTAGTACCCTAGAATGCGTTTGGGTGCATTAATAGATATGAGTGCGTAATTGTTAGTGAATATAAAATTGTTTTATATTGTGTTGATTGATATATTGAGTGGCTTATGGATTCTAGTCAATACGAGTAATTAGTGCTATTGATAGGGATCTCTAAACACTTGAACATAACAATTCGACATAGTGTTGTTTTGAAATGGGGTAAATGGAATAATTTTAACCAAATTATTTTATAAAAGAAATAATTTTCAGAAATTATTATTGTTATATATGATGTGCTTGGTTGTTATGAAATGATAATATTAAACCATTATCATTTGTTGTTGGTGATGATTGAATAAAAGTTGATATTATAACCAAAAGTTAAGAAATTAACTCAAATAACAAAATGGAATTTGAAAAATATGAGTTTATAAACGTGATTTATAATTTGAAATGGAATGAAATTCCAAAGTTTGTTTAAATATAGATTTAAAAGGATTTAAAAGTTGGAAATTTGGGAATTTAAATCCTGTTGGTTTTAAAAATGTTAATTTTTTTACAAAATTGGGAAATAATAGTGATATTATTTAGAGAATATTTTCGAATTGAAATGTTTTTAAAAAAAATTTAAAGGAGTAAAAGCACTGAACTCACTTCGGTCGTTGGAAAATAATTTCGGTGATGACTACAGCATCATCGACTTTGATTTTCGAGTTTCCAAGGAAGGAATTGCTACCTTAATGATTTGCAATTGCAGTTCTATTTTTGAAAACAAATTGGTTTTGGTTTGAAATGAAAAAGAATAATTGATATACAAATGGATTGTTTATATGTATTTGATTTCAAAAATGATTTGAAATAAATTGGGAATAAGGAGTTAAACCCTTCGATTTTCATTTAAAATGTTATTTGGAAAATATTATAGAATAGCTTGATAACTTATAAAAATTTGAAAGTGTTTGGAATGAGATTAACTTAAGAAGAGTTAAATGAAAGTAATTGTGGTAGTGGAATAAATTAGTAATGTATACCAATTAAATGAAGTAAATTGGAAGGAAATTGATAAATGAACATCAATAAGTTTGAAAACTTATAACAATTTGAAATTTGATTTTGGTGGGGGTGAAATTTAACTTAAATTAAGTTAAATAAAGTGAATTTTGAAAATTTAGCCTAAGTAGGCTAAATGAAATAATTATTGAAAATACAATTTATTAAGATTGTAAATAAATGAGTGGATGAACTAATTAATTTAATTAGTAAGTAAATGGAATTGAAATTGAATATTGAAGTGATATTTAACTTAAATCATGTTAAATAAAGTGAAATTAGAAATTTAGTTTGATGGACTAAATAAACTAAATTTTGGAAATATAATTGATTGAGTTAAACTGGATATGGACCTGAGTGGAAGGTGTTAATAAATCAAAGAACATTTGTATAAAATGTTATAAATTGACTTAAGAAAATGGACGATGAAACTCTTAAGTGAGAATAGTATGAAAAGGAATATACTAAGTAAGTACTTGAATGAAGATTAAATAGAAAGGTGTGTGAAATGATAATTGTGGATAACTGATTAAAGTGAAATAAATGAGAAAAAAGAGATTGATATAGCTAAAAGTCAATTTGGATTAAATATGTAGGTTGTATGTATGTCATTTTATTCGCATAGCGATTTGATCAGGATTCGAGCATAGAATTTCGAGATGGTTAGTCGATCCGAATTAGAATTTTTCATTCGATTTTCAACGGTGAACCCTAAATGTGAATTTTTGATTGATCTTCAAATTCTCAATCATAGTATATGGCTATGCAAGGAGAAATATGGTTTCTGATCAAGGAACCAGATCTGAGTCTGCACTAGAGAGACGTGTGAATGATACTAGTTTGGAAGTGAAATTGTGTGATTGAGTCGGCGATCAAAGTTGATATTGCGTATGGATGATATATGTACATCGTATGGGCTTTAGTGAAATAAATATTGAAAATTGAAAATGCTGAATAAATTGTTTTTGGAATTAAATGATTGGATATTATTTGTAAGTAAGGTGAAGGTATTTAAAAGCAAAAGCTAAATTGATGTCTCTGATTTCAAAAGTAACGAAAGCTAAATTGATGTCATCGATTTCAAAAGTAAAATTTGATTGCCCAACAAAAGGTACACGTTTAAATTGTATTTGAAATTTAATGGTTTTCTGATTGAGCCACCTGGATTTTGTTTTGTGTTGACGATTTGGCGTCGTAGATGCATTTTGGAATTGTTTCGATCTAGCCGTGCAAAGGAGATGCTTGTGAAATTTTTCAAAAATTTAAGGAGTTGGAAAAATTTTAAAGAAAAATTTGACAATTTAAAATTTAGGTTTAAATTATAATTTGAATGATTGAGAGGATAATATTAGTTGTAAGCTATGGATGAAGTTGGAAATTTGAAAGAGTGATAATGTGATTTCAATAAAAATTGTTTTCGAAAAGATGTTGAAACTGTGTGGTTTTGGGAAATATAGTTAACGGGTTTGGGCCATTCTTCTTACCTAGCAACTTCAAGAACGAAATTCTTAAAAGGGGGAGGAATGTAACGACCTAGAATTTTGGATACTTGAAATTGGAATATTTAATTGATTTTAAATATTTAAAAGTTAATTTTGACTTGAATTTCAAATATAACTATTTATTGGATAATTTAATTATTGAATTAAATAATTGAAGATTGGGTAAAATATTTATTATAATAAAACTTTTTAAAACGAATTAAAATTGATTTGCTCGGTTTTAAAAGTATATCGTTTAAATTGACATTTAAAAATACCTTCCGAGGCACAGTCTCGGAATTCGACGGAACCAGTTCCATTGGATCCGTAATAGTGTATTATTATCGGGTTACAAATTTCAAAGTGTTTGAGTTATCGTTTGATCGTAAGGTATATAAGCGCGCTGAAATTTATATTGAAAATTCAATATAATAATTTGTTCAAAAAGCTAACTTATCCATACGATCGAATTAGGACTTGGAACCTTTTCCATTGCATTCGAAATAGGGGTATAACATTACAATTGCCTAGCGGCAGCCTCGATAGGGGTCTAAGATTTTGAGTTACGTAATCGGGATAATTTGAAAATTTAAAACACGCTATATAAATATATATTTTTACTTGACCGTACCCACATCAACCCAAATTCCCTTCACCTCAACTAACCATCAGCCACCTCACTTTCTTTTAAATCATGTTCCCCCTCTTTTTAAAAACAGCACGCAAACTCAAAATAGAAAGAAAAAAAAAAGGAAAAGGGATGTCGGCCTTAATTTTGGAATGAGAAAAATCAACTTGTATCCTCCTTCGGCATTTAAAAATCCTCCAAAAAACTTATTCATTTTCACGAGTCAGAAAACCAAAAGAAAAAGGCCAAACTTTAAACATTTTGAAGTTGAAAATCAAAGCTCATTCTTTCTTCCTCCTTCCCTGTTCGAAGCACGAAAAAAATAACAACATGCGACTGAAATCGCGAGTGAAGAGGATGCGATGTTTGGTGGCTTCGAGTTGTCGCAACGGCGTGGTTTAAGTCTACGCGATTTGGGTTGGTTTAAGGCAGTGCGAAGAGGTATTGGCATTAGGCAACGACATCGGGCATAGGAGCGGAGAATGAAGTTTGGCTCGAATTCTTGCGAATTCAATCAGGATGGTGCGAATCGAGAGCGAGAGATAGAGGCGGGTTGGAGCGGTGGTGAGCGTGGTGGAGGCGATGGTGGTTGCTGGTGTGCGAGCAAAGTCGTGAGGCGCAAGTAAAAAGAAAAAGAAATTTGGGAAGGTCGCGAGTTGCCAGGGAAGGTAGACGAGCATGCTTAGAAGTGATAAGCAAGTTTAACAAAGGTAACTTATTTATTTAAGTGTGACTTGGTTAATTATACACACACACACACACACACACACATATATATATATATAAAGAGAAAGCCAATAACTAATAAATGTTGTAAATTTTATATGTGGTGCAAAGTGAATGTAACAAACCACGTTGGACTTGTATCTGTAATGATCCACTATTTTGGACAATTCAAATCGACAATAATCCACACATGTCAGACTTGAATAATTCAAAATAACAGATTGTAATAAAATTTGGAGCAAATAAAATCATTCACAGAATCACAGATATAGAAATATCAGAGTAACTCACAGTGGAAACTAAAATATCATAATAGTTCATGAAGCTACTATAACAAAGTCTCAAAACAAATACATAATATCAGTCTGAAACAAATACAATAGAAATTCCAAATACATAGAAGTCCACTAATACAAAAGCTGAAATAGAACAACTAAAACTGAAATAGATAAATAACTAGATAAGCAGAATCTTCAGCGATTCCTAACTTCAGAAAGAGAAATCCAAAGCTGTGAATACTCAGGCTGACCCGAGCGTAAAGCAAAACACAAAATACTCGAGTCAGGAGATACATACTTATACAATGTAAACCAACTCAAGTGAACTGTAATAAAGTATAAGTAACTTAAAGGATGCTTGGGACCGTCCATCCTCTAAGGATCCGTTAAACTATTTACTATGTAGTAATATTGCGTTATTATAATAATGTCTAATAATAAAATAAACTTACTTTTAAATAGCGTTAAAGGGTTACCCATATAGCTCTTAACACGTAATAGTCCCAGTAGTCCATCTAGTATCATCATACCTCCAGATCGCGAGGCTACCCTAAATAGTCCGTGGGCTACGGGAGAATAACAAACTCGTAGTAAAGCTCGCTATGGTAGGTGACACAGCACAACTAGGCAATTCCAGGGTAGATATACCAATTATGCTTCTGGGCTGGTGGTAACGCATAGCAGCCACTACCGCCCACCTTGAGGCACACTCCCAAAATCAAATGGGTGCACCCAGTCAATCACAAAGTAATAGAATGCTATCGAAGAAGTGTGTCCGATAGGGGGAATGACCTCACTTGGCCCGTCGATCGCTCCTGTTTTAGCCACCTTAAAGCCAACTCACGGGAGTCGGGTCCACGTTAATACCTCAATAGGATCATTGCCACCATCCTACTCCATTCTGGAAAGTCCATTGCATACACAGTTATTAAAGTGGTTTTCGGTATCAACAGAGAGTATGTCCATATCCGATCCCCGTCTCTTTTACAACCAATCGTTATTATAACCCGTGGTTATAAATTTCAAAATGGTATTTTATACTTCGAAAATAAAATAGCATTTCAAATTCAAATATCATTTCAAATCCATTTCAAATTATCAAAATATCATATCTTTTCAAAACCTCATTCATTTTTATTTAATATAAATAACATTCCAAATCACATTTCAAAATGGTTTATATTTCAAATCAAAATACTCCATTTAAACCATTTAAAAGTGAGGTCATTATATTTATAATTCAAATATTCAATTCCCAAAAATTTAGACTTTTCAAAGTTCGTTTATTCACTTAAATACATTAAAACAGTGAAATTTCAGCTTTCGCGACACTTAGAAAGTGCTACGGTAAGTTACATTTGAAAACAATTCAATTCAGCAAAGACATCATTTAAAAACAACTGTAATAGTTCAGTTTTAGTTGAAAAATAGTTCAATTCAGCAAAAACAGCATTTACAAAACTGCTGTAATAGTTCAGGTTTCAAATTAAAAGATTTAATTCAATTCAGCAAAGATTGCGTTTACAAAACCGCTGTAATAGTTCAGTTTTAGTTCAAAAATCTTATTTCAGCCAACTGCTGCACTTAACAAGTGCTACAATAGCTCTTTCATTAATTTTAGCCCTTTAGTTCACTTCTGCAACTACAGCACTTACAAAGTGCTGTAGATTCATTTATGTCAGATTTTAACTCATTTCAGAAACGATAGCATTTCTGAAGTGCTACTAAAAGAATTTCCAGATTTACAATAGAATTTCAGCAACAATTAAACTACAATTTAAACCATTTTAACATATAAAATCTCATATTTTCACTTTAAAAATAGTCATTTAAGTACCTTTTAACTTATGATTTTTATAAAGTAAATTTCACAAATAAATATCAAATTTTAGTAATTCACTTATAAAAATCAATGTACAATTTTCCCATTTTTTGCATTTACTTTACACTTTAAATTTTAATTTACCATTTCATAAATTAAGCTTAATTTCCATTTTATTTTCTTAACTTAACTTTTATTTTCAAACCAAATTTCACATTTCCAAGTTAAGTTATATTTCAAATTACACTTTTAAACTTTCATTTATTTAACATTTTAATTCATAGAAAAATCAATAACACTTTATAAAAATCATTTTAAATTCAAATTTAAATAAAATTATCAAATTTTAAAATTTTAAAATACTTTAAAAATTTCAGAAAAATATATATAATAACCACGAGTCTGTATAATATTTTCTAACCTAAGTCAAGTAGTACGGATAATATATCATTTCAACCCGTAATTTACAAAGAAAAACCCGAGTTCTATCATTTCAAACCCTCAATCCCAAGTCAACTAAATAAATAAAAATCGCTCAAGCCTATCATTTCTGCCCATAACGATTTTTCGCTATTCTAAAGTCCGTTCGGGTATGCATCATTTCAACCCATAGTGATTCTATTTCACAAGGAACTTGCAGTGTGAGAAACATATATAAATAAACAGTATAGCAACATATGACAGTATGAGATGATATGACAGGTTTATAAATAGGGTTAACATCATATGATTCATATCACAGGAAGGTATAACATGATATAATATTTCTACACATCCACTTGTTGTCAATTCACCATTTATTTAAGTATAAATGTCAAGCGTGAATACTCACTTCTTTACGCTGGAGTTAGCAAAACAAAACACACAAACAAAATCCAGAAAGCACGATAGCACGACTTTGATCTGAGTGGAGTAGAGAGCCAAGTGTTAATCTTGTACTCAACAACAAAATAAAGCAAAGTATAAATATAAATACAATACTAAATTATTGGAACAAAATGGAAATAAAGTTTACACAAGACATCACCAAGATTAACCATCAATTTTGCTTGACCCTTAATCACTTTTGCTCGGCCACAAAGCTTTATGGTTCGGCCATGATGATGTTTTGGGCTAGGGCACGGCATATATGGGCACGGCTACAAGGAGGTGAAGAGTTTTGATTTACAACATGAAGGAGATCAAAAGTTAAGGCAAAAAGAGGAGTTTTGTGCATCGTATAGGCTCGGCCATGCAAGAATTTGGGTCGGCCTTGGCATGTACAGGTATGGTGATGACTGGAGTGATAGCCAGAGGTGGTGATAGATGTGCACGTAAATGTGTATATTTTTACCACCATATTTAATCTATTTAAATTAAATAAATGATCATATTGGGTATTTTAACTTGTTTTAACCAAAATCCATATTAATTCCAAATTGTCACATATCCATCTTCATATAGGGGCAAAACGGTCATTTGTGTGCATATATTTCTTTGAGAAAATTAATTGGAAATTTATATATATTTTTGTCGGAATTTGATCTCAAATAGGAGTGGTTTCATGAAGGAATATGCATGCACAAAGAAGATATAAAAGAATGAAGATGGAAATAATTGAAAGTGAAGAACATGGAGGACCCCACTTACCCACCTACCTTAGTGTACAAATTAGAGGCTAATGCATATGCTTATGGAATTAATGGCTTCATGTACACTTAAATGATGATTAGTAGAAGCTAATGATTACTTGGCCTCCACACTTTCTCAAGGGTATTTTGGGCATTCCCCAAAAATATGAATTAGGGTTTAACACATGTATATATACCCCATATGTTTCATGTAACCCTCATATTACTTAGTCTCTCTTTAGCTAGTTTTAGGCTCAAAATAAAACCAAGCTCTCTTCTTTCTTTCATGGCTACTTAGCCATTTCTATGTCATGTATTTTTTCTTTTTTTTATGCAACTTCAATACATGTTATTTTCCTTTTCATGTTTATTTACTTTCATGTTGTAGTGTAAATTTATTTTTCATGCAAGTAGAATAGTTTTTTCTTTACTTTGCTCTCTTTTTCCTTTTCTTTTTCTTCCATGTTGCAAGCTATATTTGTTGTTTTGATAACAAATATGAGAGGCTAATTCCTGCAATTTAGGGGTAATGAAGCCTCTAATTATATAGCTTCAACATTTTGATAATTATAGCTCTCTTTTTGTGCTTAATGACAATGCTTGAAGTGGTTTAATTTGTCGTTTTTGTTTTGAATTTGATAGCCTATATTGTTGACACAAAATAGGCTATGCTTAAACAATCACTAACACAAATGCCTCTTCATCAAAATATGAATATGGCATTAAAAAGTGATTTGAAATTCAAATTTGATGGTCTATATTTCTAATTAATAGTTAATAGGCCATACTTAAAATAGATTTCATTTTCAACTTTGTTGTCATTTCCATGAAATTTATTAAGTGGTTTAAAGGTTGTGTTATACTTTGATGGCTTATGTTGAGCTAATTAACAGCACAAATGAGTCATACTTATGATAAATACATCATTTAAACTCACTTATGACAAAAAAAAAGATCATAATTTCATTAAACGTTAATTATACGATCTAGAAAGTGGATTTATCTCTAAATTGTCATTTAACTCTCATATTTTTATCTATTTTTCTTTTGCTAGTTTTTGTTAGTTTCTTACATTTCTAGCTAATCATACTCTTCAACTTTGGTTTAATTTGATTGAATAGAATTTTAAAATCATCAATTCCCTGTGGATCGACCCGTATTCGCCGCGTTCTACATTCGTACACTGTGCGCTTGCGGTTATTTTAATTTCTAAAATTTTCGACTGTTTTCTAATTCGATTGAAATTCCATCGACGACCAAGTTTTTGGCGCCGTCGCCGGTGAATTGTTCTGATTTTGATTTTCTGTTCTTCGGATTATTTTTGTGTGATTTTATTTGTGTTTTTAATTTATGTGTTTGTTTGCATTTTAATTTTTTGTCGTTGTTTGTGTTGTTTGTTGTTGTTTCCGAGTGTATTGTTCATTTGCATTTATATATAAAAAAAAGAGGCATACACAATTTTAAAAAGAAAAAAAATATTTTATTGCATTCACATCCTTTTACGTTTACATTTTCTTCTTTTATTACATTGACAAAAAAAAATTGTGCATTTTTCTCTGTGCACACATTTCTGCCTCACTACTGTAACCACCTCCCCACTATCTACATTTCTTCCCTGCAGAATACAACAGCAACAAACTTCTAGCACATCACCAAACTTCTTACCTCCTCCACTCCATCTCTTCTCCATTGCACAGCCTTCTCCAGCCACTTCAAACCATAATTCTGTCACCAAACACCCCTTAATTTACCATCTCATCTTGAATCCCACTGTTCATACATTTTCCTCTGTGCATATTGGAGCAGCATCCTGTGCAAAAACTTTCTGTGCTACATTTTCTTTTGCATTTGCATATCCATTTCTCTGTGCAAAACTGTTGCTGCTACACCATTCAACATCCTCCTACCACCTTCCTGGCAACCACAACATACAACAAATACAACTTCTACATCACCTGCCTTTGTTCAATCAAGTCATCAACCACCATCACTCCAATTCCACATCCCCATAACCAAATATCGAAACTGCTGCTTCTCCACCATTTCAAGCCACAGCCCCACTGCCATTTGCTACACCACAAACAACCGTCGAACTGCCACTTGAACAATCCCGAAGCCAACACTTACCACACACCATCCATACAACATCACCATTTCATCCATCCATATAACATCGACATCTGCACATTGATCAACCACCACCCCCAACTCATTCTACCAATACTTCTTCCCAAACCCAAAACCATTACAAACACTTCAAGTCTGTCAACATACACCACAACACTCGAATCACCTCCAAAACCAATTCACAGCATATCACTTCTACTAACAGTGATATAACAGCCTGCACATCATTTCCACTTAACTGTTATAACCATCTCATCTTAAACCTCTGCAGTTTCATCACTAAAACACTTCCCCAACAACCAAAACATATATCCACCTTCCTCGATCAACATATCCTCTTCAATCTGAACCCAGACCTCTCCTCGAACCCTAAATTCACCGCCCTCTCCAAAATTGCTTCACAACTGTAACCATCCACCACGAACAATCTTTCTGCATGAAGCAATCCTCATCTCGGCATCACTCTGTCACAATCCACCACTGCAACCAAATTCAAACAATTGTCGAAACCCACACCATAACTTCGAGAACGCTAACCGCGACAATCACCACAAACATCGAATCCCCTAATTTGCTCGAACTTATGAACCCATACGCCTCCAATCGCCTGCAAATCAAAACCAAAACAAATTTGCGACCCTCAACCGCCTCATAATTCGACAAACACAAGCTTGAATTTCATGCCTTCGAACAAGTTTTTGGCTGCGAGATTTAATTTTGTGAATTGAGAAGTTAATTTGGAAAATTAAGAATGAGATTTTGGATGATTCACTGTGTAATTTAGCGCGCTGGTTTCGTTTTTTTAACATGGGATTAGTTTTGTTTTTAAATGTGGGCTGGACCGTGTAATTAAAAAAAAGTATATTTGGTTTCAGCTGGTTAGTGGGCCGGGCTGTAGGATTGGTCCAATTTGTTTTTTTGTAGTTCAATTTAGTTTTCCATATTTCCAAGAAAAAAAATTCAATGATTTTGTTTACAATTTTCTTTTATTTGGAGTTTAGTTATATTGTAATTTGTTGGCTTTTGTTATCCTCTATTTTGTGTTAAAAAAAAGATTGTATATATCGTGCTTTTAGTTTCAGGTTGTCAAAGCAAAAGGAATTAGCTTACTGAAAATAGAAGAATTGCTGCTAAAAATAAACTGCTTACCTGCTTAAAAAAATAATTGCTGCTTTCATCTCTAATGTTATTTGAATTGCATTGTTGTTTGCTTCCATTTAAAAAAAAAAACAAAAATTCATCGTAGTTGCATTGTTAATACACGTTTAATTTCTTTTTTGCATTTCATACTAGAATTTGTTAATAATAACGGTTAGAAATCAATAACACTTAATTGTATATTGACAAATTGTCTTCTTTAAACAATTTAATTTCTTGGTGTCTAGGCTATGCAGAGTAATAACCATTTATAAATATTACGGTGATTCGTAAATATTATAGTTGTTGTTCCTCTGAAGATACTTAAACCTTTCGGCTGCATTGCTATGATGATTCGTTGTGCACCGATAAATCATGTCTGTTACCTGGCTGAGAACTATCTTGTTTATCTAAGACAATGTGTGATTATACAATTTTGGGTTAACTTAGGAAAATCATCTATAATTAACCATTGCATTCATTTAGTTGCATTAGTTCATGCATATTTAAAAAAAATATCCAAATGTAAAAAAATTGTAAATATTCCTTTTCTTTTGAAATTTTTAAATCCTTTTTCTTTGAAATTTCAAAAATTCAAAAAAAAATTAGAAAAATCAAATTCCAAAAAAATATAAAACCTTTTCAAAAACAAAGAAAAAATTTGAAAAAAAAACAAAACAAAAATCAATTTCCCTTTTGAAAAATAAATTTTATTTGTAAATATTTTTCCTTTATATGAAAAAGCCAAACATATTCTTGAAAATGTCTGAATTTCCATTCACTTGAATTTTACAATAGTTGTGAAAATCAATATAATCCATATAGTTTCACTCAAAATTCTTATGGATTTTTTAATGACAACTATTTTGTAAATAATTCAAATTTTGAACAACAAAGTTTTCAAAATGACGATCAACCCTTCAATCTCGAAAATAGCATTTTATCTTTACTTGAACTCTCTACGCAACAAAATCAAAATATAAACGATTTGTGTAACTCATATTTGTGCAGTGGTTCAAGTCAAAATAATCAAAATATAAACGATTTGTGTAACTCATATTTGTGCAGTAGTTCAAGTCAAAATAATCAAAATTCTAATTCACTTCAAAATTCAAATGATTTCGAGTATAACCCATGCGAATTCAATTTCGAGCTTCAAAATAAATTTCAAAATCAAGATGAAAATGTGAAGCAATTTTCAAATAATTTTGGCAATGGGAATAGTTTCAATAACGATACGATTGAAAATTTTGGTTATCAACAAATTCAAAATGAAAATTTTCAAATTAATAATCATGAATTTGATTTTGTTGACCAAATGGAAAAAGATAACGGGGATTTATTACTTGAAAGATATAAAAAATTTCGTAAAAATCATAATCAAATCTCGACTTGCAAAGAATCAAATAATAATCTACCGTTTATTGAAATTGACAATTCTTGTTCTCAACAAGTCCAAATCTAAAGTTTTCAAGTTAATAATTACAAATTTGATTTTGTTGAACAAATGAATGAAATTTACGATGATCACTAGGATTTTTTGTTTGAAACATATATGAAACAATGTGAAAAATAAAATAAAATTTTAACGTGTGACGAGTTAAGTGATAATCCATCTTTTACCACAATTGACGATTTTCAAATAACAACTTATGAAACTGAAAATGATGATCTTAATGAAGTTTTTGAAAACACGGTAATTGAGTTGGATTTCAATTCTTTTAAGGGTATGGAACCAAATTCAAAATTCGACCTTCCTTTTCTCGATTTCAAAAATTTGAATACAACAACTTTGAATTTTGAACTTGAGGCATGTAATAAAGTTGTTATAATCCAACAAAGGAAGACGAATTCAGTGAACACGAATTTTTTGGACTTTTGGATGACGAGTTGTTAAATTCCGACGGGGAAGATGAAAATCACCATTTTGATTTTGAAATCAATAATTATGAAAATGTTTTCAATGATAAGCTTGAATTTCAAATTGGTGAAAATAAACTTGAACTTCAATCAATTGTTTTATCGACCCCAAAAATCATCGAAAACAAAACAACTTGTATAATTTTCAATAAAACAACAATCGTTTTTCCAAATCAATGTTCAACTTCGAAATCTTTTACGGTTTGGTTTTCTATGCTTGAGCTGTGTCTTATATACTTGGTGAGACAAATGAATCGATTCTTGGAAGACCGGTTCATTTACTCTTTAACGGCATACTTTCGGATGACTTGTAAATAATCATCTTTTCATTTTTATTTAAAGAAAGGTTATGTTTTTATATTTTCTCCTTCCACTTGGGTTGACTGTGGGGACACGGTCAAAATCAAGTGGGGGGGGGGGGAGACACATCTTCATTTTTTTTCATGGTTTATTTTTGCTTTAGAAACTCAAAAAAAAATAAAAAATCCCATATTTTTTTTTCTTTTGATTTATTTTTAAAGGAAACGCTATAAGGTAAATATATGGTTTTGGTTTATTAAATTGACATTTTTTAAATTTTATTTGTCTTAAAAAAATGAAGTTTGATTACATATAATAATGGTTTAACTAGTATATAGGAAGATTCATACGTGTTCATTATGAAGTACATCCTAATTGAAAATCTTTTTTTTAGAAAGTGGTTGATTAAAGTAAAGGATATAATATTTTTCTGTCTTCTAAGTTAAATGGTGTTAAGATGATTTTGCAAAACTTTCTCTCTCTTTGAAAAAAAAATATAAAAATAAAAAATAATAATATCCAAGTATTCACTCTCATTTAAAGGTCCTCACGGTTATGCATGGGTGAATTACTTGAAATCTTTGATTATGTGCTTTTATACTCATTTAAAAGTCATCATGGTTATGCATGTATGGAACACATATAAAAAAACAAACATAATAAAAACTAATGAAGGTCGATAGGCGTATGCACGAAAGTGTGTGCACTCGCCATGCTCAGTACTTCCCTCACATAAGCCCGAAAGGCAGTGCATGGGTGGTATATCTGGCCTCAGTTTACCTGAGCTAGGTGTGTAATTTTTCTTGCAAATAATGAGAGAGCAAGCAATTGAAATCCTAACATTACTTTTACTTAGTTGATTTGATTTGTTATCGAAAATAAATTAAAATACCAATTTGATAAACTTTGATAATCAATTAAGGATCCATTTCATAGTTACAATGTATTATTAACCAAAATAACGAGTTAAACTATTGTCTATTTGTTATGATAACTTGATTTTTATTGGAAATTTTGACGAGTAAATGACTTAAATCTCAAGATAATGATCAAAACATATGTTTAACTTATTTGTGTCAATTTAAAAATAAATCTTTCATTTGTAAATATGTTCAAAAACTTGCATTCATCTCTTTGTAAATAAATCTTGCATTTTGTAAATATTTTCATCCTGCATTTGGATTTTGTGGGTAGTATCCGCTGAAAACCCTCACGAGACAACACTTGTCCTACTGGGGACACCCAGAGGTTTAACGGGTTATTGCATACGCTCAATGTAATCGTGCTTCCTATGGAAATGGATTTATCTTAGTTTTTCTTTATTCGAGGACGAATAAAAAGATAAGTGTGGGGGTATTTGATGTGCACGTAAATGTGCATATTTTTACCACCATATTTAATCTATTTAAATTAAATAAATGATCATATTGGGTATTTTAATTTGTTTTAACCAAAATCCATATTAATTTCAAATTGTCATATATCCATCTTCATATAGGGGCAAAACGGTCATTTGTGTGCATATATTTCTTTGAGAAAAATTAATTGGAAATTTATATATATATTTGTAGGAATTTGATCTCAAATAGGAGTGGTTTCGTGAAGGAATATGCATGCACAAAGAAGATATAAAAGAATGAAGATGGAAATAATTCAAAATGAAGAACATGGAGGACCCCACTTACCCACCTACCTTAGTGTACAAATTAGAGGCTAATGCATATGCTTATGGAATTAATGGCTTCATGTACACTTAAATGATGATTAGTATAAGCTAATGATTACTTGGCCTCCACACTTTCTCAAGGGTATTTTGGGCATTCCCCAAAAATATGAATTAGGGTTTAACACATGTATATATACCCCTTACGTTTCATGTAACCCTCCTCTTACTTAGTCTCCCTTTAGTTAGTTTTAGGCTCAAAATAAAACCAAGCTCTCTTCTTTCTTTCATGGCTACTTAGCCATTTCTATGTCATGTATTTTTTATTTTTTTATGTAACTTCAATACATGTTCTTTTCCTTTTCATGCTTATTTACTTTCATGTTGTAGTGTAGATTTATTTTTCATGCATGTAGAATAGTTTTTTCTTTACTTTGCTCTCTTTTTCCTTTTCTTTTTCTTTCATGTTGCAAGCTATATTTGTTGTTTTGATAACAAATGTGAGAGGTTAATCCCTTCAATTTAGGGGTAATTAAGCCTCTAATTATATAGCTTCAACATTTTGATAATTGTAGCTCTTTTTTGTGCTTAATGACAATGCTTGAAGTGGTTAAATTTGTCGTTTTTGTTTTGAATTTGATAGCCTATATTGTTGACACAAGATAGGCTATGATTAAAAAATCACTAACACAAATGCCTCTTCATCAAAATATGAATATGGCATTAAAAAGTGATTTGAAATTCAAATTTGATGGTCTATATTTATAATTAATAGTTAATAGGTCATACTTAAAATAGATTTCATTTTCAACTTTGTTGTCATTTTCATGAAATTTGTTAAGTGGTTTAAAGGTTGTGTTATACTTTGATGGCTTACGTTGAGCTAATTAACATCACAAATGAGTCATACTTATGATAAATACATCATTTAAACTCACTTATGACCAAAAAAAAGAGATCCTAATTTCATAAATCGTTGAATTATACGATCTAGAGAGTGGATTTATCTCTAAATTGTCATTTAACTCTTATATTTTTATCTATTTTTCTTTTGCTAGTTTTTGTTAGTTTCTTACATTTCTAGCTAATCACACTCTTCAACTTTGGTTTAATTTGATTGAATAGAATTTTAAAATCATCAATTCCCTACGGATCGACCCGTATTCGCCGCATGCTACATTCGTACACCGTGCGCTTACGGTTATTTTAATTTCTAAATTTTTAGACGGTTTTCTAATTCGATAGAAATTCCATCGACGGAATTTATCTCTAAATTAAAAAACTTGGTCATATAATTAGTCTCAAACCCGCATTCTTGAGCCAATTCGACGGAATTTATCTCTACAATCGATGGAATTTATCCCAAACCCGCATTCTTGAGCCAATTCTTTTTCTGCTGCTGGTAATTAGGCTTTCTCTTCCTAGAATTAGCAGAGGAAGACTGAGATAAAGGAGCACCAACAACAGTAGGACCCTTAGAAGTAGGGCTCTCATATCGGATAGCCATATCCATAAGCTGGGTAAAAGTGCCATGAACATGAGAAATGAGACGATCATAATACTCGGGACGAGCACTAGCTATGAACTTCTCATTCTTTTTGAGAGGAGTGTTATTAGGCTAGGATCGAACTTGGAAAGTTCATTGATCTTCCACTCAAACTCAGAAAAGAACAGGGTACCCTGCTTGAGATCCATGAATTCATGATAAAGCTGAGATTTACCGGCTTCTGGCATCCATTTTGCCATAAAAGCCTCCTTGGAAAGGAGATACCGAAAAAACTTAAGATAGATTCAAAAGAAAGGAAAAATAGGAACAAAATTCAAGATAACAAAAAGGATACCTAAACTGCTCCCAAATAATATCACCCTCATCAGTGTGAGCTGTAACAGACTCCCACCAATCCAAGGCTAACTCTTGCAGCTGCCAAGCTGCTAACTGACGCTTCTGGGCATCAGTGATCTCAGACCGGTAAAGATCCTCTCTAAATTCCACAACCATTGCTGAGCTTCTATAATGCCCTCTGAACCAGTAAACTTGGTACCACCAAGTTGAGAGAATTCCTTACAGAGAACAGTAATCCTAACAGGTGCAGCAGGCTGAGGAGCTGGGGCAATACCACGACCCCTACCTCAAGCATTTTCACGATTCATCCTGAAAAATCAAGAATGAATTTAGGACAAAGTACAAAGAAGAAAAAGATAAGATAAGATAAAATTCACTTGGATGAATATCATAATGAAAGAAAGTACTAACAAGGAAGATACGAAAGAAAGGAAGTTCAGAAAATTGCTTGTAAAACAAGAAAAATTTATATTAAAATAATTTTTAAAAATCCTTTGAAAATCATTTTATACTTTGAAAATACGTTCCCTCACAAAGAAATGATTCTGAGATTGATTTCACTCATTCTAGGGATTTCTACCCTATCACTAATGAGTTTTTGCTCCGCAGGCTAAGGTTTGCCTAAAACCCAAAGCTCTTATACTAACTGTAACGATCCACTATTTTGGACCATTCAAATCGACAATAATCCACACATTTCAGACTTGAATAATTCAAAATAATAGATTGTAGTAAAATTTGGAGCAAATAAAATCATTTACAGAATCACAGATACAGAAATATCAGAATAACTCATAGTGAAAATTAAAATACCATAGTAGTTCATGAAGCTACTATAACAAAGTATCAAAGCAAATACATAATATCAGTTTGAAACAAATACAATAGAAATCCCAAATACATAGAAGTCCACTAATACAGAAGCTGAAATAGAACAACTGAAACCGAAATAGATAAATAACTAGATAAGCAGAATCTCTAATGTATTCCAAGCTCCGGAAAGAGAAATCCAAAGCTGTGAATACTCAGGCTGAACCGAGCGTAAAGCAAAGCACAAAACACTCGAGTCGGGACATACATACTTATACAACGTAAACCAACTCAAGTGAACTGTAATAAAGTACAAGTAACTTAAATGATGCTTGGGACCGCCCATCCTCTAAGGATCCGTTAAACTATTTACTATGTAGTAATATTGCACTATTATAATAATGTCTAATAGTAAAATAAACTTACTTTCAAATAGCGTTAAAGGGTTACCCAGCCCCTAACACGTAATAGTCCCAGTAGTCCATCCAGTATCAGCATATCTCCAGATCGGGAGGCTACACTAAATACTCTATGGGCAATGAGAGAAAAACAAACTCGTAGTAAAGCTCGCTACGGTAGGTGACACGGCACAACTAGGCAATGCCAGGGTGGATATACCAATTACGTTTCCGGGCCGGTGGTAACTCATAGCAGCCACTACTGCCCACCTCGAGCCGCACTCCCAAAATCAAAGGGGCGCACCCAGTCAATCCAAAGTAATAGAATGGTATCGAAGAAGTAGGAATGACCTCACTTGGCCCGTCGATCGCTCATGTTTTAGCCACCTTAAGCCAACTCAAGGGAGATGGGTCCACGTTAATACCTCAATAGGATCGTCGCCACCATCCTACTTTATTCTAGAAACTCCACTGCGTACACAATTGTTAAAGTGGTTTTCGATATCGACAGAGAGTATGTCCATATCCGTTCCCGGTCTTTTAACCAGCCAATCGTTATTATAACCCGTGGTTATAAATTTCAAAATGGTATTTTATACTTCGAAAATCAATAATCATTTCAAATTCAAATATCATTTCAAATCCATTTCGAATTATCAAAATATCATATCTTTTCAAAACCTCATTCATTTTTATTTAATTTAAATACCATTCCAAATCACATTTCAAAATGGTTTATATATCAAATCGAAATACTCCATTTAAACCATTTAAAAGTTAAGTCATTATATTTACAATTCAAATATTCAATTCCCAAAAATTTAGCCTTTTCAAAGTTCGTTTATTCACTTAAATACATTAAAACAGTGAAATTTTAGCTTTCGTAGCAAAGTGCTACGGTAAGTTACATTTGAAAACAATTCAATTCAACAAAGACATCATTCAAAAAACTGCTGTAATAGTTCAGTTTTAGTTGAAAAATAGTTTAATTCAGCAAAGACATCATTTACAAAACTGTTGTAATAGTTCAGGTTTCAAATTAAAAGATTTAATTCAATTCAGCAAAGACCGCGTTTACAAAACCGTTGTAATAGTTCAGTTTTAGTTCAAAAATCTTATTTCATCCAACTGCAGCACTTAACAAGTGCTACAATAGCTCTTTCATTAGTTTTAGCCCTTTAGTTCACTTCTGCAACTACAGCACTTACAAAGTGCTGCAGATTCATTTATTTCAGATTTTAGTTCATTTCAAAAACGATAGCATTTCTGAAGTGCTACTAAAAGAATTTCCAGATTTACAATAGAATTTCAGCAACAATTAAACTACAATTTAAACCATTTTAACATATAAAATTTCGTATTTTCACTTTAAAAATAGTCATTTAAGTACCCTTTAACTTCTGATTTTTATAAAGTAAATTTCACAAATAAATATCAAAATTTTAATTATTCACTTATAAAAATCAATGTACAATTTTCCCAAGTTTTTGCATTTACTTTACACTTTAAATTTAATTTACCATTTCATAAATTAAGCTTAATTTCCATTTTATTTTCTTAACTTAACTTTTATTTTCAAACCAAATTTTACATTTCCAAGTTAAGTTATATTTCAAATTACACTTTTAAACTTTCATTTATTTAACATTTTAATTCATAGAAAAATCAATAACACTTTATAAAAATCATTTTAAATTCAAATTTAAATCAAATTATCATATTTTTAAATTTTTAAATACTTTAAAAATTCCATAAAAATATATATAATACCAAGGGTCAGTATAAAATTTTCTAACCTAAGTCAAGTGATACGGATAATATATCATTTCAACCCGTAATTTACAAAGAAAAACCCGAGTTCTATCATTTCAAACCCTCAATCCCAAGTCAATTAAATAAATAGAAATCGCTCAAGCTTATCGTTTCTACCCATAATGATTTTTCCCTATTCTAAAGTCCGTTCAGGTATGTATCATTTCAACCCATAGTGATTCTATTCCACAGGGAACTTGCAGTGTGAGAAACAGATATAAATAAACAGTATATCAACAAATGGCAGTAACAGATGATATGACAAGTTTATAAATAGGGTTAACATCATACGATTTATATCACCGATAGGTATAACATGATATAATATTTCTACATATCCACTTGTTGTCAATTCACCATTTATATAAGTATAAATGATAAGCGTGAATACTCACCTCTTTACGCTGGAGTTAGCAAAACAAAACACACAAACAAAATCCAAAAAGCATGATAGCACGACTTTGATTTGAGTAGAGTGGAGAGCCAAGTGTCAATCTTGTACTCAACAACAAAACAAAGCAAAGTATGAATATAAATACAATACTAAATTATTGGAACAAAATGGAAATAAAGTTTACACAAGACATCACCAAGCTTAACCATCGATTTTGCTTGACTCCTAATCACTTTTGCTCGGCAACAAAGCTTTATGGTTCGGCCATGATGATGTTTTGGGCTAGGGCATGGCATATATGGGCACGACTACAAGGAGGTGAAGACTTTTGATTTACAACATGAAAGAAGATCAAAAGTTAAGACAAAAGAGGAGTTTTGTGCATCATATAGGCTCGGTCATGCAAGAATTTGGCACGGCCTTGGCATGTACAGGTATGGTGATGACTGGAGTGATGGCCAAGGTGATCAAGCTGGTGGTGGCGGCTAAGGGGGTGGCCGAATCTATATAAGAAGGGGATGGTGAAAATAAGCTCGGCTAGGCATTGCTTCAAGGTTGTTATGAAAATTTTGTGGTGTTTGCATCATGGGGTTATCAGGCCAGTCACGGCAGATGAGGGGGATGTCACGTCATGTATGGTGAGGGAAAGAAGGTGATGTGGTGGTCGCAGGAGGTGGTGAGGTGTTTAGGCCGAGCAAAGTACAAGAAGATCAAGCAAAACCATGAAAAAGTCATTCGAAAATGAAGAGAAAAGAAGTAAAAGAAAGAAGAAGCCATTACCTTTTTTCTTAGATCTGAAAATAGGCATGAGAAATGAAATGAGAAAGAATTTTTTTACGTGAATTACAAAATAGAACTCACGGCTATTGCCTAGGAAAAGTCGGCTAAGAAAAATGAAGGGACAAGGCATTGAAAAGACATAAGTTGAAAGGCTTTTAGTCTCTTGGAATTTTCTATTTCATTTATTCAAATAAACCAAAAGAAAAATCATGTAGATAAAATAAAAATGAAAACAAAATAAAGTAGAAATGAAATAAATAAATAATTTTTTTAGGAAAAATAGAAAAATATAAGAAAATAGTTTATTAAATTAAAACTAGGATTGAAATTGTAAACAAAAATACAACTAGTATTGAAAAAAAATTACTACTACACTTTGAAAATGTTTTAAAAATAAAATGCTGAAAAAAATAAATTTTAAAATATTTTCAAAATGAAAAAAAAATTCAAAAATCTAGGTTATTACAGTGTCGTTGTTTTCTATGTGACAGAATTAAATTGGAGTCGACTCTATTTAAAAGTGAGCATTTATCAAATTAATAATCCAGATGGGTTAACCTCACTCAATTTGGGATTTACCGCAATTAATTTTAAATAGTTGAAATTAATTATTGATCGACTAGTTGAATTGATATATTTTTATCAGTTGAATGTGATGTAATATATAGTAGTATATATATTAGAGTGATTGACATTCCACATATATATAGCGAATGAGACCCTATGTGCCCCGCATAATGGCAGATGACCCTATATACCGCGATACCCCTCCTCGAAGTGGGATTGGTATTTTTATATTGTATTAACATCTGTGGATGCAGGGAAACAGGTTAAAAGGATCCAATTGGATTCCTCAAAAATGTTGAAATTATTTTCATATTCAGTGATATGATTTGTTTGAATAATCTGTGATAGATTATAGCGGAATTTGAATTTATTAGATGCTATGGTATTGCTGGTTAGATTTTGGCATTTTAAAATACCATAAATATGAATATTTTAATTTTAAAAGAAAATAAAAAGGGAAATTGAAAGTAAAATATTTATAATGGAAGTTGGATTTATTAAAGGAAATGAATTTGAAAAATCTAAATAGCTTGATTTTTAAATTTGTACTTAATAAATTCAAAATATGGAAAAATTAGATATTTTGCATAATGTAAATAAAAGGGTTTTAAATAATGGAACTTGAGCGATATTGTTTAAGTGTAAAAGGGGTTTATTTTTTATAAACCGGGATTTAAAATAGTTCGGAAAAATAAAATATAAAGTTGTTATACTATATTTTAAATAAGATTTTAAATTGTGGAAATAAAGTGGAATCTGAATTTAGTTGAGTTTTGGAATATATTTGGGTTATTTAAGAAATTAATTTAAAAATGAATTTAATTCATAAAATCGATTAAAATCGATTAAGTATTGTGAAACAATTATAAACGGGAAATGTGACTATGGAATTTATAAATGAAGTTTATAATTAAAGTAGAGTAATTATAGGTGGATAAATTGATGCTATAAATTCATGGTGAAGGTTTATAAGGAGATGGATAAATCGGCATAAAAATAAATAAGAGATTTATTTTTGGAAATGTGAAAGGGGATTTACAGAATTGGAACGTAAATAAAATTAAGAATAAATCGAGAGAGATATATAAATATTAGACTGGTTATATTGGGAGTGGAAAATATATTTTATCGAATAAGTGGATTGTTTTAAAAAGAAGGATTTTAAATTATTAACAGGATAATTCTAAAGGTGTTTATAGAATATTTCAGAAAATTTATTATTTAGTGGTTTAAAATTGTTTTAAATATATTTTAAATTATTAATTAAATTAGTTTATATTAAATTAATTATTATTTAAGGATTAATCAATATTATTGTTTCAAAAGGATAAAATTTTCAATATTTATATTATTTTTATATAATAACTTTTTAGTAAAGAGTATTTGACTAAAGTTTAACTTGGAAAATTATTATAGAAATTTCATAAGTATTATTCTGAAATTCTTTTAAATAAAGTTTTGGGAAGTAATGGTATACTCGCATGGCGAAATCGGAGGCAGTGAGTGTCTGCAGTTAAGTTTTGGATTTCTCTGGGATAGAGACGTAACCATTGAGCTATGAATCCATGGTTTGACATCGTAGTGGTACATTCCAAATTATCTTAAAGGTTTTCAAATATATTTTTTAAAGAGAATAGTTGGTGAATATAATAAATTCGATAAGAAAGTATATATTTTAGATAAGGAGATTTAAGTGATTGAAATTTAGATTGAATAAGGCTTTGTATTTTTCAGTGGAACTGGAATCTGTGATTGTACGATTGTTTATTTGATAGTTAAATAACCGATTATCAAAATCTGGACCCAAGATATAACTTTGGGAATATCTAGGAGAAATATGGGAATTATATGGTACAGTTGCTAGTCGAGGTGCTATACGGTACGTATAAACTTATTTCGTTCTTCTAGCACATTTATAAGAAAATCCATCCACTAACGGTTAGGAGATGATCTCCGATCTTATTTTCGTATGTTTATTTCCTAAAGAAACGGGGTTGAGTTACCTGAAAATATCGAATGTTGTTTCAAAGAGACCGTGTAACGACCCGTAAATTTTCGATAATTAAAATAGCAAATTTAATAAGATTTCGTGATTTAATGTTAGAAAAAAATTTGTAAATTCGTTTGGAATAATAATAACTGGAATGAATTGCAACAATAATTATCCAAGTAATGAAAAATAAAAGCTACTTAGTGAATGCCTTTACAATCAATAGTTGAATAGGATAATAAATGTTGAATTCATTGGGTATAATAGAGTAATTGATTGATAAGTAAAATCTATTTAAAATCAAACATTGAATATTGAACAGGTAAATTGCTTAAATTTAATATTTAAAACTTATTGAATGATTGAATAACTGTAAATGAAAATAGTATTCTAAATTGTGAATTGGTTTTAAAAGTTGAATCTTATAAGTTCGATTTCAATATTTCAAAGTAATGAATTATTGGATATTGTTTAAATTTAATATTTGGGAATTATTAAATAATTTAATAAAGGGGAATTGAATAACCGTAAAATGAAAATAGTTGTTCTATAATTTTAATTCGTTTCAAAAGTTAAATTTTTAAGTTTGTTTTGAATATTTCAAAAGATGGTGATTTAAGAATAATCAAATTTGTTAAATTTAATATTACAAATGTTTGAATAATTAAATTCCGAATTTGATATGATTAATTTGATATTTAAATTTAATATATGAAAATAGAGTGAATAATTGAAACTTGATTTAATATGATTCAAATTGGTTTCCAAAGTGAATGTAAGTTATATCGGGATTATAATGGAGTTAATGAGATTTTAAAATTGGAATTTATTGGATAACTGAATAACGGGTTTAATATGATTAAATATGGTTTGTAAAATTTTATTTTATCATATTGGAGTTATAGTGATGTTATAGAACTTTTAAAACTGAATTTAAAATTTATTTGTGAAAATTGAATATTTTAATATTTAATTATCGACTGAAAAATAGCCAATTATTGAACGGTCTCATAATTGGACGGAACTAGTTCCATTGGATCCGTAATAATTTGTTATTATCAGATTTCAATTTTCGTAGCAATCGGAGTTGCTGTTTGAGCGTGGCAGCTCGAAACGCATCGAAATTGTTTTAATATTAATTTGACGAGTTAAAATAGCCATTTTTCAGACAGTCTCGGATTTCGACGAAACTAGTTTCATCGGATTCGTAATGTTATATTATTATAAGATTTCAAATTTCGTGTCAATCGAATTTACCGTTTGTCTGGGACAAGCCAAAACGCCTAGAAATTCGTTTAATCGATTTAATTTAAAATCGATCGTTTATTGCCGTAACTCGCGCAAACGATCGAATTAGCTTCCGAAACCTATTTCATTGTGTCCGGAACGCGGGATAAACCCTAGAAACGCCGGTCACCGCGCGTAAATCGGAGTTCGGAAATCTGGAGTGAATAGTGTTTTTCGTTGAAACTCTATAAAAAGAACCCTTCACCATTCATTTCTCAAAACCCTAACCTATAATGCCCAGCCGCCACTATTATAACCCATGGCCAGAAACGTACCAAATTCATCCCCTTCGATCTCCTAATCCGTCGACATTCACGCGAAACCTTCAACATGGAAGTTGTAGAGCACGTTGAGATCTTCGATCTCAACGGTGGAGATCGTCATAGGCGAAGTAAATCAGCGGGAAAACGCTCGTGAAGGCCGGCCGTTCGCATGCATCTCGAGGTTGGAGGGGGGACCAAGCTCTACCTGCTCCTAGCCGAAGGTAGCGGAGAGTGAGGCCTTCGATTTGGCACTTTCCGATCGTCGTCAGGAGGCTTGGCTTGGTCGCGACCTGGGGTTGTTCGAACGTGAGCATGGGTTTGGCGTGCGTGTACTGGTTATGGGAAGAAGGTGTGAGGCCTGGGAATGATTTTGGGTTAGAAATTAAAATGTAAATTAAATTTGTAAATTTATGTGTATTTAAATTCGTGTAACTTTAAACTGTCATAACCTGTTGCTGCGAGGTCGGAATTTCGCGAAACGACTTGCGTCGGATTCGTATTGTCGAGCACTACGCTATGGAGCTGGATTGGAATCATTTGGAGCTAGAGAAAATTTTGAGTTAAATCGAACGTCGTTCGATTTGATTTAAAATCGTAAAATCAAGGTGAGTGTTTTATAACGCTCACAACGTACTAAATATCTTTATGCTAGTTAAATTTGACATTATGAAGTGTTATGAATTTTATTGCCGTTGTCCGATAAAGTTTAATTGTCATATAGACTATCATTTGAATTAACCGTTAAATTTTAAATTGACCGTTAAATTGAAATTGAAATCGAATTGTGATTTAATTACCTGACATTGATAACTCTGAAATTGCCATGAATTGAATTGCCTTTTGGATGATGTATTTCGATGGATGCTATTGGTTGATATTTTAATATTTGGATGTTTATTTGCTTATATATATCCTGTTATGCATACATATGAAACTGTGATTTGATTTAAGTGATATATATTCATCTCTGACATTTAATTGAAATAAATAATTACTTGGCCATAGGATAGAAAATTATATACGGACACCGAATTGGCTAAATTAATAATTTTTAAAATCGTCGATTTGAAATTTATTTCAAATGTTTTGATTTAAAGGTTATAAATAGAAATAAATTTATAGAAATCGAATTTATCGAAAATTGAGTTTGGAATGTTGAAATAAATTTTGGTTAAAAGAAATTGTTAAATAATATAAGTCGAGACTTTGAAATTTAAAAATTGGGATTTGATTGAATTTCGAAAATTGATTTGTTTAAAGATTTAACCTTAATTCGAGTTTTGAATATTTCTAAGTAAAAGCGATATAAAAAGATATTTTGAAATTGAGCTTGAAATTGAATCATATTTGTAATTGGGTTTTAAATTTGATTATTGGAAGAAAATTTTGTTAAGTGTTATAAATTGATATTTTGAAAAATCAAGCTCCAAATCGATATAAATTGAAATTGAATTAATTAAAGGTGAATGTAAAATTGAATTGATTTGAAGTCAAAATTGACATTGTTTTGAATTGAATTCGAAATTGAATCTGTAGAATGGAAATTGAAATTGATTTGAATTGGGAAGTTATAATTGAAATGGTTTGGTTTTGAAGCTGCTTTATTTTGTTTTCCAAATTACTCTGTTATAAACCATTTTTAAATACTTAAACTATTTTAAACCTACTTAACCCAATTTAAATTATTTTAAATAAATTTATCTATTTGAAATCCACTTAGAGATTTTAAGTATTTTTAACTATTTTAATTATTTTAAACTACTTTAAACTATTTCCTAAAATTCTAAGCTGGTCAGTAAAGTGAAATGTTTATATTTAAATCTTGAATTTAAATACGAATTGGTTTAAATGAAGTTGCAGCCTAAATTGGAATTCGAAATGATTTTGAAATCGAAAGGAGATATTGATGCGAAAAATAATTTTGAAACGGAATCTTACATTTGAATAGATATAATGGATTTGATTTTTGAAGTGAATATGATATTTTGATATAAATTATGAATCGATTTGAAATGTAAAAGAGCCAACGGTGTAATAACACGTAGTTATTAAAGAGACCGGGATCGGATATGGACATACTCTCTGTCGATACCGAACACCACTTTAATAACTATTATACGCGGAGTGTTGATCCAGAATGAAGTGGATGGTTTGGTGAACGCGTTGACTGAAGAAAGAGAACGATATTGGATGACCCCTGACATGACTAAAAAGGAGCCGCGCCAGGCCATTGAGGTTCGCCATCTCTGGCGGACACACTTCTTCGATACCATATCTATTACATTTGTGATGCGATTTGGGTGCACCCCTTGATTTGGGGGTAGCTGCTGGCTATGCTCAACATCGGTCCGGATCACGCAACTACTAGTATCCTAGTTGGTATCGCCTCATGTACCTTGTCATACTGATTATCCTATTCGCGACCACTACGTTTGGTTTTATGTTATACCTATGGGGTACCCTCTGATAACCACCAGTTTACGGTGGGGCTTACGGTGCTGTATAGACTATGGCATTATAAAAATGTGTTAAGGGAGATTATGGTAACGCCTTAACGCTATTTTGATACTTTATAACTGACAGGCATTATCTACTTAGCGTACATTACTACATAGTAGATAGTTTAATGGATCCTTAAGAGATGGAAAATCCCGTAACATCTCTTGAGTTATTGCACGCACGTTGACACTGGATATGAGATGTCAAACCCCGTAAACATCTCTGACGCCGTTACACTCATATTTATTTACGATTGATTTAACTTTCATAAGGATATTTTAGTCCTGACTCGAGTGTTTTGTCTTTTCATTACGCTCGGGTCAGTCCTGAGTTTTTCAGATTTTTGAAGATCTATTCTGGAGGATGAAGACGAAGATTTGGTATACTATTACTATTATTACCCTTGCATCATGCTATCTGCTGCACTATTTTAATTGTTCTGTTGTATATGTATAACTCTGATAAATGTTGTATAAATAATTGTCAAAGTATAGTAAACAGCTTCATGAACTATTTATTTGACTATTATATTTTATCGTTCCGCTGCGAGATTCTGTGTTGTTTCATTTCCTTTATTTCCCTTTCTTTTCTTTTCTTATTTACCCCAATAACCATCTGCCCTTTTGAATGGTTTGGAATCGACATGTGTATTTGATCGTCGGTTTAAACTGTCCAAAAAGGCGGGTCGTTATAGTGGGTATCAGAGTTTTGGTTTAGCGATAACCTTAGCTTTGTGGAGTCTGAGTCTTTATAAATAGGGTAGTAATACCCTATGATGAGTCGCTGAGTGAATATATATATGAGAGAGCGTATTTGTTAGTGATATAAAATGTTTTATATTGTGTCGGTTGATTTGTTGAGTGGCTTATGGATTCTGGTCAATACGAGTAATTAACGTCATTGATCGGGATCTCTAAACACTCGAACAGAACAATTCGATATAGTATTGTCTTGAAATTGGGTAAATGAAATAATTTTGCCCTAATTATATTTTGTATATAAAGAATCTATTTTCAGAAATTATTGTGGCCTATCTAGCTTACCTGGTTGTTAGGAATTAAAATATTGGTTATTATCATTAATTGGGTATTGTAATTTAATAAATAAGGTGAATTACAAAATGAACAATGATAAAACACTTGTGAAATGTTTTAAGAAAGAAAATCCTATAAGAATATTTTATAAAGGTGACTTATAAATTAAAATAGATTTAAATTGGAAATATTGAATTTGACCCGGAGGTTTTAAAATGGTTTTCAAAGCTTTGAAGAAATATATAGTAATATTAGTTGGGAATTGTTTATGGAAATATTTTGAAAGGATTTTAAAGGAAAGAATGAATTCAGTACTCCTCTCTTATGTCGCTGGGAAATAATTTCGGTGATGATTGCGCAGCATCATCGATGTTCATTTTCGAGTCTCAAAGTGGGGGAGACTTCTAAGAAGGTTTGATTTTTCTTCGAAATTATTTTGGGTAAATGGGTTTCGGTTTAAACTCCAAAGGTATGATTTGATATGTAAATTAATAATTTTCAAATTATTTGAATGGAATGAGAATAACAGAATTTATAAAATAAGAGGATTAAGATATCTAAGCTATTGTTTGGGAAAACTTTAAAGTTGAAAGGTAAAGAGGATTTAAATAAATCAAATTTGTGAACATTCTATTTAAGTAAAATGAAATTCTATAAATTTGTATAATACCAAATTTGCATTCTAATAACATATAATATGACTTACCAAATTTTAAGAAGTTGAAATAATGTTTGGATATGTAATGAGATATTGTATAAATAAACAGAACCTGAAAGTAATTGAAATATACAAGTAATGAAAACTCAAAAAGGAATTAAAATGTATATAAATGAAAATTTGGTTGTGATAAAAAGGTTATATACTTAAATAATAACATGAAATGATGAATGGATAAATGGAACAAGTAAGTGGACTTAAGAAAGAAGACAAATGAATTGTATAATATCTTTTGTAAATTGGTTATAGAAAATAAATATAAATTGCATAGAAAAAATAATAATTGAATTTGTAACCTTTAAGATAACTGTAAACTAAGAAAAGTCATATATGAGAAGTTAGACTTTTATGGAATGACTATAAATTAAAGTGATGATTAATAAAATGTTCCACAAATAAATTTGTATTAACTGAAACTATGAACATGGAGTAAATGTAAACAAAAGAATTAGGTATAGCAAAGAATCAATTGGGAAAGGAAATTGAGTTTAATTAAATTATATAGAATGTTTAAAATGAACTTGAGTAAGCAAATTCTTTGATATGATGTTTGAGAAAAGATAATGTTAAAAAATATGCTATGTAAAGAAATGAATATACTAACTGAATAATAGATTGTGAGTAATTAAGTGGAAAAAAATAGAAGTCAATAAAATAATTTAGTATAGATAAATTGGATAGAAATCCATTGGAAGGTAATACGTGAGATTGTACGTATATTATTTTATTCGCATAACGATTTGATCCAAATTCAAACACAAAATTTCGAGATGATTTATATCGATCCAAGTTAGGATTTTTCACTCGATTTTCGACGGCGAACCCTGGATGTGGATTTTTTGTTTGATTCTAAAATTCTCTATCATAGTATATGGCTGTGCAAGGAGAGTAACAGTTTCCAATCAAGGAACCAAATCTGAGTCCGCACTAGAGAGTCGTGTGAACGATATTGCTTTGGAAGTGAAATTGTGTGATCGAATAAGCGATTAGATTTGATATTGCTCACGGATGATATATGTATGGCTTACGGTCTTAATTAAAGTTAATATTGGAAATTTAAGATGCCAAATATAAAATGATTCTTTTAAAAATTATATAACAGGATATTTATATAAAAGAGATAAACCAAATTGAATGTAAAAATTAATAAGTTGGTTATGTTGGGTATGATTTGGTTATTATATGATTGTTAGTTGATTGTATATAATTCATTAAGTATTATTGGAATTGAAAGCTATAAATCATTGAAATCAAATTGGAAGTTAAATGCATTTAAATAGAATTAAATTTGATTCAAATTGGAAGTGGACTAATGTAGATATAAATTAGTGAATGTTAACTAATTGAATTGTGAATGAATGTTGGTAAAATCCAACGTTAATGAATCAACTGTGATTAAAATTGAAACCCAAGTCAATAAATATTAATGAGAAGTGAATTTATATTGATTGGTTATGGATTTGTTGGATGATAGTTGGATGATAGTTGATTGATGGTTGCATTTGTTGCTTTTGTTGCATTTGTTATGTTGGCATATGTAGTTATGTTGTTATATGATGTATATTGATATTATTTTCATATATGCATGTTTCTCATGGTTTGTTGAGTTTTAGTAGGTGCGGATTGCGCTTGCTTCGCATTTGGAGCTCGCTTTCGCGCTATATTAGTCGTATATGCTCGCTAATAAAATATAAGGTACATGTTTATTTTGTCATTGGATTTGGTGATTTTTGATGAGCCACTTGGCTTTTGATTTTCTTTTGTTGGTTTGGGGCCCGTAGAGGCATTTTGTAGCTGTACCGATCGAGCCGCGCAAAGGAGACTCGGCCGAAACTTTCCGTAAATCCGGGTGTTAGAAAAATTTTCAAGTTTTAAAAATTTTATAACTTGTTTTGATAACTAACTTTTAAAGTTAGAAAGCCATTCGGAGTAACTTAGTGGAAGCGTAGTTATGACTTTATAAATGGAATTTCATTGTTTTATGAGTTGGTAACTTTGAGATAAATATACCTAAGGTTGAATTCTATACTTAGTTCCTTTTCCCTTCTTTTTCCTTTTCGAGGACGAAAAGTTTTGAGTGGGGGAGAATGTAACGACCCGTAAATTTTCGATAATTAAAATAGCTAATTTAATAAGATTTCGTGATTTAATGTTAGAAAAAAATTTGTAAATTCGTTTGGAATAATAATAACTGGAATGAATTGCAACAATAATTATCCAAGTAATGAAAAATAAAAGCTACTTAGTGAATGCCTTTACAATCAATAGTTGAATAGGATAATAAATATTGAATTCATTGGGTATAATAGAGTAATTGATTGATAAGTAAAATCTATTTAAAATCAAACATTGAATATTAAACAGGTAAATTGTTTAAATTTAATATTTAAAACTTATCGAATGATTGAATAACTGTAAATGAAAATAGTATTCTAAATTGTGAATTGGTTTTAAAAGTTGAATCTTATAAGTTCGATTTCAATATTTCAAAGATAATGAATTATTGGATAAGCGAAATTGTTTAAATTTAATATTTGGGAATTATTAAATAATTTAATAAAGGGGAAATGAATAACTGTATAATGGAAATAGTTGTTCTATAATCTTAATTCGTTTCAAAAGTTAAAATTTTAAGTTCTTTTTGAATATTTCAAAAGATGGTGATTTAAGAATAATCAAATTTGTTAAATTTAATATTACAAATGTTTGAATAATTAAATTCCGAATTTGATATGATTAATTTGATATTTAAATTTAATATATGAAAATAGAGTGAATAATTGAAATTTGATTTAATATGATTCAAATTGGTTTCCAAAGTGAATGTAAGTTATATCGGGATTATAATGGAGTTAATGAGATTTTAAAATTGGAATTTATTGGATAATTGAATAACGGGTTTAATATGATTAAAAATGGTTTGTAAAATTTTATTTTATCATATTGGAGTTATAGTGATGTTATAGAACTTTTAAAACTGAATTTAAAATTTATTTGTGAAAATTGAATATTTTAATATTTAATTATCGACTGAAAAATAGCCAATTTTTGAACAGTCTCAGAATTGGACGAAACTAATTCCATTGGATCTGTAATAATTTGTTATTATTGGATTTCAATTTTCGTAGCAATCGGAGTTGTCGTTTGAGCGTGGCAGCTCGAAACACATCGAAATTGTTTTAATATTAATTTGACGAGTTAAAATAGCCATTTTGCAGACAGTCCCGGATTTCGACGAAAATAGTTTCATCGGATCCGTAATGTTATATTATTGTAAGATTTCAAATTTCGTGTCAATCGGATTTACCGTTTGTCCGGGGCAAGCCAAAACGCCTAGAAATTCGTTTAATCGATTTAATTTAAAATCGATCGTTTATTTCCGTAGCTCGCGCAAACGATCGAACTAGCTTCCGAACCTATTTCATTGTGTCCGGAATGCGGGATAAACCCTAGAAACGCCGGTCACCGCGCGTAAATCGGAGTTCGGAAATCTGGAGTGAATAGTGTTTTTCGTTGAAACTCTATAAAAGGAACCCTTCACCATTCATTTCTCAAAACCCTAACCTATAATGCCCAGCCGCCACTATTATAACCCACGGCCAGAAACGCATCAAATTCATTCCCTTCGATCTCCCAATCCGTCGGCATTCACGCGAAACCTTCAACATGGAAGTTGTAGAGCACGTTGAGATCTTCGATCTCAACGGTGGAGATCCTCAGAGGCGAAGTAAATCAGCGGGAAAACGCTCGTGAAGGCCGGATGTTCACACGCATCTCGACGTTGGAGGGGGGGCCGAGCTCCACCTTCTCCTAGCCGAAGGTAGAGGAGAGTGAGGCCTTCGATTTGGCACTTTCAGATCGTCGTCAGGAGGCTTGGCTTGGTCGCGACCTGGGGTTGTTCGAACGTGAGCATGGGTTTGGCGTGCGTGTACTGGTTACAGGAAGAAGGTGTGCGGCCTGGGAATGATTTTGGGTTAGAAATTAAAATGTAAATTAAATTTGAAAATTTATGTGTATTTAAATTCGTGTAACTTTAAACTGTCATAACCTGTTGCTGCGAGGTCGGAATTTCGCGAAACGACTTGCGTCGGATTCGTATTGTCGAGCACTACGCTATGGAGCTGGATTGGAATCATTTGAAGCTAGAGAATTTTTTTAGTTAAATCGAACGTCGTTCGGTTTGATTTAAAATCGTAAAATCAAGGTGAGTGTTTTATAACGCTCACAACGTACTAAATATCTTTATGCTAGTTAAATTTGACATTATGAAGTGTTATGAATTTTATTGTCGTTGTCTGATAAAGTTTAATTGTCATATAGACTATAATTTGAATTAACCGTTAAATTTTAAATTGACCGTTAAATTGAAATTGAAATCGAATTGCGATTTAATTACCTGACATTGATAACTCTGAAATTGCCATGAATTGAATTGCCTTTTGGATGATGTATTTCGATGGATGCTATTGGTTGATATTTTAATGTTTGGATGTTTATTTGCTTATATATATCCTGTTATGCATACATATGAAACTGTGATTTGATTTAAGTGATATATATTCATCCCTGACATTTAATTGAAATAAATAATTACTTGGCCATAGGATAGAAAATTATATACGGACACCGAATTGGCTAAATTAATAATTTTTAAAATCGTCGAATTGAAATTTATTTAAAATGTTTTGATTTAAAGGTTATAAACAGAAATAAATTTATAGAAATCGAATTTATCGAAAATTGAGTTTGGAATGTTGAAATAAATTTTGGTTAAAAGAAATTGTTAAATAATATAAGTCGAGACTTTGAAATTTAAAAATTGGGATTTGACTGAATTTCGAAAATTGATTTGTTTAATGATTTAACCTTAATTCGAGTTTTGAATATTTCTAAGTAAAAGCGATATAAAAAGATATTTTGAAATTGAGCTTGAAATTGAATCATATTTGTAATTGGGTTTTAAATTTGAATATTGGAAGAAAATTTTGTTAAGTGTTATAAATTGATATTTTGAAAAATCAAGCTCCAAATCGATATAAATTGAAATTGAATTAATTAAAGGTGAATGTAAAATTGAATTGATTTGAAGTCAAAATTGACATTGTTTTGAATTGAAATCGTAATTGAATCTGTAGAATGGAAATTGAAATTGATTTGAATTGGGAAGTTATAATTGAAATGGTTTGGTTTTGAAGCTGCTTTATTTTGTTTTCCAAATTACACTGTTATAAACCATTTTTAAATACTTAAACAATTTTAATCTATTTTAAACCTACTTAACCCAATTTAAATTATTTTAAATAAATTTATCTACTTGAAATCCACTTAGAGATTTTAAGTATTTTTAACTATTTTAATTATTTTAAACTACTTTTAAACTACTTTAAACTATTTCCTAAAATTCTAAGCTGGTCAATAAAGTGAAATGTTTATATTTAAATCTTGAATTTAAATACGAATTGGTTTAAATGAAGTTGCAGCCTAAATTGGAATTCGAAATGATTTCGAAATCGAAAGGAGATATTGATGCGAAAAATAATTTTGAAACGGAATCTTACATTTGAATAGATACAATGGATTTGATTTTTGAAGCGAATATGATATTTTGATATAAATTATGAATCGATTTGAAATGTAAAAGAGCCAACGGTGTAATAATACGTAGTTATTATAGAGACCGGGATCGGATATGGACATACTCTCTGTCGATACCGAACACCACTTTAATAACTATTATACGCGGAGTGTTGATCCAGAATGAAGTGGATGGTTTGGTGAACGCGTTGATTGAAGAAAGAGAACGATATTGGATGACCCCTGACATGACTAAAACAGGAGCCGCGCCGGGCCATTGAGGTTCGCCATCTCTAGCGGACACACTTCTTCGATACCATATCTATTACATTTGTGATGCGATTTGGGTGCACCCCTTGATTTGAGAGTGTTGTTTCGCGGTGTTGGGGTAGCTGCTGGCTGTGCTCAACATCAGTCCGGATCACGCAACTACTAGTATCCTAGTTGGTATCGCCTCATGTACCTTGTCTACTTATTATCCTATTCGCGACCACTACGTTTGGTTTTGTGTTATACCTATGGGGTACCCTCTGATAACCACCAGTTTACGGTGGGGCTTACGGTGCTGTATAGACTATGGCATTATAAAAATGTGTTAAGGGGGATTATGGTAACGCTTTAACGCTATTTTGATACTTTATATTACTGACAGGCATTATCTACTTAGCGTACATTACTACATAGTAGATAGTTTAACGGATCCTTAAGAGATGGAAAATCCCGTAACATCTCTTGAGTTATTGCACGCACGTTGACACTGGATATGAGATGTCAAACCCCGTAAACATCTCTGACGCCGTTACATTCATATTTATTTACGATTGATTTAACTTTCATAAGGATATTTTAGTCCTGACTCGAGTGTTTTGTCTTTTCATTACGCTCGGGTCAGTCCTGAGTTTTTCAGATTTTTGAAGATCTATTCTGGAGGATGAAGACGAAGATTTGGTATACTATTACTATTATTACCCTTGCATCATGCTATCTGCTGCATTATTTTAATTGTTCTGTTGTATATGTATAACTCTGATAAATATTGTATAAATAATTGTCAAAGTATAGTAAACAGCTTCATGAACTGTTTATTTGACTATTATATTTTATCGTTCCGCTACGAGATTCTGTGTTGTTTCATTTCCTTTATTTCCCTTTCTTTTCTTTTCTTATTTACCCCAATAACCATCTGCCTTTTTGAATGGTTTGGAATCGACATGTGTATTTGATCGTCGGTTTAAACTGTCCAAAAAGGCAGGTCGTTATAGACCGGGATCAAATAAGTTATCCGAAAAATCAGTTTGATCCAACGAGTACGTTTTGGATGTGAAAGCAAGAGCATGGAGTCGAAGATGGAACAGTGAAGTGCAAGGGCTAATCACTATTAATTTTGAGGATTATTCCAAAATGGATGTAGTAGGAATAGTGTCTTCGGTTCCGTTCGGATCCAGAACGGACTTGTATGGATGAATACTATCAGTACATTGTCATTGGAGGACAATAGGAATTATAAGTGAATATTCCTCAAAAAGTAATCATTGCCTCTAGCCTGATCAACCGGAAAAAATTGAAAAGCAGAGGAGATGCAGTAAGGTTAAGTGGGTAGCACCCAATTAGGGTGTGTTAATCACCTTTTTAGGTACCCTTAGATATTATTAGTACGATTCATGGAAGGAGCTCGGAAAAAGGGTGGGAACACCCGAAGTGATAACATATTCGGTCTATCTGGGTTAGGGATAGCCCGGTCTTGTGTTGCAGGGGATCCAGGCGTGGTCCTCGGTAGGTTGTTCTAGACGTGTACTATGACCGGTGGTACTCTAGGCCTAGTCATTTATATGGAACCCATTCTCCAATAAGCGTCGTATGCTAGAACATGAGATGCAAGCATTTCAGTTGTCTGAATAAGCATTTGTATTTAGACATACTATAATATCAGAGAATTTGATATGAAATGTTTTAGTTATCATAAGGTAAAAACCCGTCGCATTTATTTTTGGCATGGTTTTGCGAGATACCTTTGATTTTCAAAGTATATTTGAAAACTTTAATAATTCAAATTGAGTGTGTTTTCTCATGCTGGTTTTCCAGGCTGACTCGGGTGTTATTTTATTATAATGTTTGGGTCAGACCGAGTATTACGGATACATGATAGGATGATATGGAGCCAAAGAGACGAGCTAGATGACGAAGATGTATTATACATATTTGATTTTTTTTTTGTTTATTGTAGGATGGATATTCAGCTTTTGTGTGGATAAGTTATTATAACTGTCTGGTAGTGTGTTATTGGTGTGTTGTACTCTGATGATGTAATATGTAAATAACAGTCGCAATTCTTTTTGTATAAAGACATATCATTATCTATTATATATTGTTCCACTGCGATTATGAGATTCTGTGTTTTTGTTTCTGTTTCTTCTTCTACCTCTTTCTTCCTTTCCCTAATGATCTGGTATTTCCGGTATTCGATTGCTCAGCATGTAATATAGAGGATGTATTGATGCCGAGTTTCGAAAATTGAAAATCCAAGCCGTCACACGTTTAACTGCTCATCTCCCTCCCTCTGCTACAGTAAACCCATGCGCCTCTTTTCCTTTTTTTATTTCTTCGCGTTCAAATCATCGCACGCCACCAGTAAACGGCGTCGCACGCCTCCGCCTTTCGACATGCCCTATAGTCGCGCCGCCACCTCCACCTCAGCACGCGACCACCTAGCGCATGCGTACGGCGTGGAAAATCTCCGCCAAACATGATTTTGTAGCGACGAATATGCGTAATTTTATGCCCCCTTGATCAACGACCGTTGATCGAGTTTGTATGGCTACCTTCTACATTTTCCAAGTTGAAGTTGTTGGCTACTTTTACATCTAGTGGCTTCGATCGATGTTGGCTATCGGATGAAGGTTTAGAAATGGGGGCTTAGAATTAGGGTTTGCAAATGAGAAGAGTTGAGGGCTATTTATAGAAGATTTCGCTTGACACTATTCGTCCGTGAAAATTCCGAACTCCAAACGAAGTGTGTCGTCTGACGTTATATATGTTATACCCCTATTCCAAACACAATGGATATGTATCGGGAGCCAATTCCATCATACACAAAAGAGAGCTTTTCAAAATTGAATTTTTTTAATAAAATTTCTTTCAATTAATGTAGTAAATGCAAAAAATGCAAATATCATAATCATCCAAATAGCAAATGCAAAAAATGCAAATAGCATAAATGTAGCAAATGCAAAAAATACAACAAGAGAAACAATCCTCCAATTAATATTCATCTAATTAATTCATAATCATATCAATTTACATTTTCTAATGTCAACTTCTAATTTATTAAACCCCGTATGATGTGCATATATCATTCGTATGCAAAACCATAATTGATCACTCGCTCGATCACGCAATTTCACTTCCGAACTAGTATTGTTCACACGACCACTCTAATGCGGACTTAGATCTGATTCCTTGATTAGAAAACTGTCATTCTCATTGCATAGCCATATACTATTGTAAACAACATCAGAATCAATCAAAAATACATATTCAAGGTTCGCCGTCAAGAAATCGAGAGAAAAATCCCAACTTGGACCGGTGTAAATCACCTCAAAATCATATATTCAAAACTGGATCAACAGTTATGCGAATAAAAAAATATACGTACAACTTTCATACATATTCCAATTGATTATCTTATTATATCCCATTCTTATTTCTAATTCATTTATTTACCTTCAATTTCTTTTACATTCATTAAATCTGCATTCACTTTAAAATCAAATTCAGTTATTCATATTAATTTCGCTTACATTCAATTCATTATTATTCACTTATTATTCTTCACTTCAAATTCAATTCAGGTTTAACAACATTTCATTTCATATACAATTTACTTGGTATATCTTCCTTCAATACTAATAACACTTATTAAACATTCCATAAAACTATTTACTTAAGTTCATAAACATTTTACACTGCACTTCTTATGTTTATTTCACTTTAAAACTTAACTATAATTTCTTAGTTCCATTACCAAATTTAGTTTCCTTAACATTCATATGCATTTCAAAAGTCAAAATCTTATTTCATTTAACTCATTTCATTAATTTCATTACAAATCAAATTCAATCCACTTTCATCCAACTTTACTTAAGTTAACTTCATTTCACTAACTTAATTTGTTTAACTTTACCTAGGTTAATTCTTTTTATTTCATATATCAAATTTAAAATTTCCATTTGTTTTCTTAACCAAAATTTCAACCATTTTAAAATTTTAGTTTTACTTATCCTGTTCAAATTCATAAGTTGTATACTTATTTCTTATTTATACTACTTTCAAACTATAAGTTTAAAAACTTATTCTTTCTTATATATTCGTCAAATCATACTGGAGGTTTTTATATTCAAAGCTTGTTTTATCACGACAAAAACTTCAATAGAAAATTATTAATGGTAACAATTTATCACTTAGAGACTCAAAAATGTATACTGATGATGCTGCGGTCATCACTCGAATTTATTTCCCAATGTCTAAAGTGGGCTTAGTGCTTTTTTATATTTCTTTTAAGTATCCTTTTATAAATTATACTTATGTATAATTTCACTTATTTCACCTTGGTTATATATAACAATTTCTTATATCTTTATCTTTGTTTATCTTTATAACAATAATAACTTTTATTAAAACACAACAACAAATGATAATAATCAAACATTACCATTCACTAATAATCAAACATCCATATATAACTATAGTAATTTTGAAACATCATTCCTTTATACATAAAATATAATTTAGGTAAAAATATTTCACTTACCCACTTTCGAAAATAATATTGTGTCGGTTTGCCTCGTTCAAGTGTTTAGAAATCCTAATTGATAACATGTCTTCCCACATATCGACTAGAATTCATAAGCCACTTCAATAGATAAAGTAACAAAATATAAAATATTTTTACAAGCACTAACAAATACATGCTCGTATATATACACTCAAACTCAATCTAGGGTGCTACTGACACTATATATAAAGAGTAATTATACCAAAGCTTAGGTGCTTGCAAAAACCTAAGGTCTGATACCAGTTGTAACGACCTGCAAATCCGTCTTGTTTAGAGCTGACAATAAACACATGTCCAACCTCAAATCGAAGGGAAATACGAATAATCACGAGAAAGAAAGAAAAGAGAGAAGAGGAGATAAGAAGAAAGAAGAGAAAATAGAAAGAACTAAAACAATTACAAAATCTCACAATCGCATTTAAAAAACATATAATATCATATCAACGATCTCTACAAAACAGAAATAATAATATAATATACATTCATCCATCAATATACATCAATCAATACTTGATCATCGGCCTGAATAGTTATAATAACCCGTCCTTTCAATTTCTGATAATTTGACAATGAAGCATCGGAAAATAAGCATATATGTGGAATACGACAAGAGGACTTCCATCTCACCAACTGAAGCTCCAAAGCAACCAAATCTACTTCTGTAAATATAAACGACCTGACCCGTGCATTGAAAGGGAAGAACACCTGGGTCAATCTCGTAAACCAGTGTGAGAAAACACATCTCAATTGAATTTATTTTAATGTTATAAAAGCGATTCTTTTATCAAAACAAAGGTATCTCGTAAGACACGCCTACACATAAACACAGACGGGTTTTTACCTTACGATAACCAAACATTTCACATCTAATCTTGTTATATTATAATAGTATTTAATACACAAATAATAATTCAAATAGCCGAAAGTGTTACCATTATTAAATTCTAGCATACTAGGATCAACAAACAAAATGGCAAGCCCATAGTGGAAAATGGATTTCATACAAATGACCAGGTGAAGGGACTACCTTCTGGTAGTACATCTCTAGAGGAATGTACTGAGGCCTAACAGATGGTCCTCTACCAACACAAGACCATCCTACCTCTAAAATAGATAGTACCAAGTACGTCATCACTCCGATCATTACCAACCGATCCAAGGGTCCTCATAGTGTACATCCACAACAATTTACATCTCGAACATCATAGCGGAAGAAAATATATCTAGAAGGGGATGATCATACTCTAATCGTTGCAAACCACATAGCCTTGCCACATCTACCCTGTTTTTGTCATTTTGGGGTGTGAGGCCAAAGGTCACGTTTACCTTTCACATAATATATCAACTTTGAATGCCACACTACCATTCCATTAATCACTATTGACTTTCATAAACATACAACTTCTGAGCTTATACGTCTCATAAAAGGGTGTTAAGCTAAGAGAAGTTGTCTTCTCCACCACCAAATAAATGTATGTTTATAAAAGTCACAGATGCAATCTCAAGAATGCACTGCCAGACATCCATCTATACAAGTTGTCCAGGAACAGGACAAACCAAAGGCACTCTCCTGCCACAACTTGTCGAAAATTGCCCTAGGATTAGCAGCGATTAGTCCTTTCATCGGATATTTCATAACGAAGAGACTACTGCTACTATATATATATATTGAGAGTTTATCCCCAAACTATCAACTAGTAGTCCTTCATTATGAAAATCTCAAATACCAATATCTTCCAAACCTGCACTTTCGAACGCATATATGTTGGTCCGAAGTGGTCTTCGGATACTCTCCAAAACCAACAATGATAAATAGGACAAATATTTGATAATCGGTTATTTAATTATCAAAGCAATCGAACAATATCCAGCATCATAAGGAACCACTACTCCCGTTTAATTAAGCTTCATTAGTTAAATCAATCTCTACTTCAAATTATCTTTAAAAAAGATATATCATCAAACCATTTCAATCTTCTATATTGGAAAACATTTCCATATATATCTACAGTATAAGCATAATCACAATTACTTCATTCAACACTTAGAAAATAATTTCATATACTTATCTCAACGGTATAAGCATACTCAATAACACTACCATTTGGAGATACGCCAAATAGATTTCTATAACCGTTCAATTCAAGAGTTCATATGCCTCCGGATGGGTATTGAGTATAGGAAGCAATGATCCTACACCACCAAGCCTTTAGTATGACCATAAGAACCGGTTCGTGTATTTCACGATGGAAGATCAAAATATAATTTATCAGGTCAAAACGAATGTTGCATAAAACATTGTTACGACAACCCAAAAGCATTAATATATGGATTCGATTTATTAATATATATATAAATCACATATAATATATAAAACATTTTCATATCTATAAAACTATTTTTATACATCTCCTTCTGATTTATAAAACATTTATTTATAAAAATTACTTTATTTACAAAATTCTATTTATAAATCCATTTAGTTTATAAAACTAATTTTACGAACAAAATCCATATGTGAATATCCATTTACAAAATCAACTTCAAATCCTTGTACAAAATAGTTATAAATTTCAAGTATAAATCTATTTCCTTATATAAAAATATCACCTTTATAAATCTTTTATATAAACTTGTTCAAAAATCTCAAATCAAAGTATTTCTCAAAACTATTTTTTTTATAACATCAAAAATCATAACTTTTAAAATTCATTTCCTTTTAATAATTTAATAATCATAAAAACATATATACACTTCCAAAACCATTTCCAAATCCTTTTCAATTCGAAATCATCATTTCAATATTTCAAAATATCAAAAAATAAGGCCTAGTGCTACCATAGCACTAAATAAGCCAAATCACATCCAAAACATCAACATGACATCCATCACATCATATATCAGCATATATATGAAAATAAAATCAACAGTGATAAGGAATCCTGTTGGATCCATTAAACCTATCACCTTGCATCACAGACAGCATATAAATCATAAAAATAATATTAACCCCTTTGAGGCGGGATTCAAATACAAAGAGTCATTCGCTCTTACACAGAAACGCAATAGGGTCTCATCTGCTCAAATAAGCGGGAATATATCCAAACCAATTTATATATATATATATATATATATATATATATATATATATATATATGATATGTCATCCGAACAAGCAGCAATCAACATAAATAGATTTATTCCCACTTATATGAAAATATAAGTAGGACAAAGAGGTGAGTCTACTCACAAAAATGCTAGAAGTCGCCTAAGTGCTACGGATTGAATTAAAATCAAACGATCATTCAATTTAACTTGAAATTCCTTTTGGCTCTAATTCGTCCAATCTAACTCCATAGCATAGTACCCACTGATACGAATGCAACGCAACTTGTCGCGTTCGAAATGGACCTCGTGCGAGCAAGTTATGGATTTTATTAGCATTCAAAAAATTAAAAATAAAATTAACTAAGCTTAAATTAGTTTAAACGTTTACCCACTCCTCTCCCTCCCTCTGCTATAGGAAACCCACGCGTCTCTTTTCCTTTCATTTTATGTGTTTGCGTTCAAATCAACGCACGCCGTTAGTGAATGGCATTGCGCGCCTCCGCCTTCCGCCTTGCCCCATAGCCGCGCCACCACCTCAATGCCTCAGCATGCGACCACCCAGTGCATGTGTACGTGCATGGAAAAGCTCTGCCGAACCTAATTTTGTAGCAATGAATGTGAGTAATTTTGTACCCCCTCAATCAATGATCCATCGATCCAACTATTGATCGAGTTCATATGGTTGCCCTCTACGTTTTCCTAGTTGAATTCATTGGCTAGTTTTGTTTCTAGTGGCTCCGATCGATGATGGCCATTGGATGGAGGTTTAGAAATAGTGGCTAAGAATTAGGGTTTGCAAATGAGAAAAGTTGAGGGCTATTTATAAAATATTTTGCTTGACACTATTTATCCGTGAAATTTCTGAACTCCAAATGAAACGTGCCGTCTGGCATTCTATATGTTGTACACCTATTTCGAACACGATACATTATGTATCAGGAGCCAATTCCATCATATATAGAAGATATCTTTTCAAAATCCAATTATTTTAATCAAATTTCTATGTGTTTCGAACTCGCACGATCAAACTATACGTCCGATCGCTATGAAACTTGGAATCCTATAATAATTCACTATTACGGATCCGCTGAAACTGGTTTCGTTCTGAGATAGTGTCAAAAATGACTATTTTCACACGTTAATTAAAACATGAAATTTCAAATTTATGTTAAATCACATTTAATTCGAATTTAAAAGTTTACTACCTCCATTCTAATTCAAATAGAACTTAAATCAACTTTATAAATCATCTTCATTCATATTAGATTAGATTTTTAATTATTAAAATAGTTTCAAATATTAAATTAAACAATTGAATTATCAAATAAATCACTATATTTGAAATATAAGTTATTCAACTTATCAAATTAACTTTTGAATATTTAAAATCAATTAAATATTCCAATTTTGAATGACTGAAATTCTGTGTCGTTACGGTACCAGTCTCAACCTAAAGAAACTCACCTAAATTTAGTAAAAACGATGCTAAGATATATAAACAATACCCTAGACTATGGGCTTTTTTTATCCAAAAGAAGATTCTTTTGATTGAACCTCATGTAATGATGCTAACTATGCTAGTTGCAAATCAGAATGAAAAAGTGCAAGTGGAATGTGTCACTTTTAGCACATTCTCTAGTTTCCTTGTTTAGCAAAAAGCAAAATTATATATTTCTATCTAAAACAGAAGCAAAATATATGAAAGCCGCCTTAGCCTATTCACAGTTTATTTATATGTAACAAATGTTAAAAGATTTTGGTTTAAATTTTACTAAATCACTATTATACTATGATAATATAGCACAATAAATCTATCTAAAAATCCAGCACATCATGTTAGAACCAAACATACAAATATAAGACATCATTTTTTGAAAAATAACGTAAATTAGGAAATAATTTTACTCGAATTTAAGAATACCGAAAATCAAATAGCTGAAATTTTAACAAATCATTAACTCAAACATCTTTTATAAAGCTAAGAAGAGCGTTAGTAATATGTTCTTTCTCTAAAATATAAATATAATAAAATTAAAATTACATATTTAAAAGGAAAATAAAATGTTAAAATTGAACTACATATGTTGGCATACCCCCTCCCTATATATGGACATATATTGGTAATTTCAGAAAACAGATTTCCTTCCTTAACTCGAAATTCGAGATGCAACTATATAACCACCAAATTTGAAATAAAACTCATTTTTCTATCTTCTCCCCTTTGTAAATTCTAAAAATAAATAAATAAATGTCTTCCTTCGAGTTCTAAATGCCTAAGAGAGGAGAATGCAACCTTTTCCATCCAAACTCCCACTCCGGGCCCCATCCAAACCACCATCATGGCCAAAGTTACCAAGATTGAAGAAGATCTAAAACATACACTCAATATGCTTTCAGAAATAGAGATTGTTCAACTATGCTTCTTGAAAGAACAAGAGAAGAAAAGGCAAATTCTTCATAATCTCATCCGATGAATCCAATTGTAATCGAAGAGGATAATCCTAATATAATCATTCACAATCCTATAAATGATGAAAAGGAAAAAGAGGAAGAAAATGAAGAAGAAAATGAAGAGGAAGAAGAAGATGATGATGAGGTTAAATGCATTGGTGAAGCATGCTTTGATCGAGATGGAAATCTCGTCGAACAAAATAGTAATTTTATCTTCACTATCCTTTCTGTCCTATCCATAAGTCCTCTATAATCAAGAGAAAACCATAGATTTAAGTGCCTAATAGTTTGGTTTGTTAGGATTAGATTTTTTATGTGCATTTTAGTTTTTTATTTTGATTTATGTGTTTTATTTTGATTTGATTTAGATTTCGGTTGGGGTGTATGTATGAATCAGATTGGTTTATGTATAGTCTAAAGTTGCACAAATATAATCTACTTTCATTACCATACATAATCGTGTTTAAATAAAATAGTGCAATATTTTCATTTACTTAACATATATCATCGTATATAATCATATCGGTTTAACTCGGATTATTGATTTTGAATATATATTTTCTAAGCATTTGTGTTAAAGGGAGTATATAGTTTTTCACCCATTTTTGCTGATGACAAAGGGGAAGAAAAATATAAAATATGCATATATTCAAGGGGAGTTATATCACATTTTATATATACAGGATATTATGGTTGTCATCATCAAAAAGGGGGAGATTGTTAATAATTCATTTATTGATATTGATGATAACAACCTAGATAAAAATAATAGGTTTATATAAAATAAGGATAGTAATGTGTACGAAGTTATATAGTATATAATGAAGAATACTATACAGGTGTTACATCGAAGGTTGTACAGTATAAAGACTCAAAGTATGGACATGAAGACTTATGCATATAAAGATCAAGATATAAAGATCTTAAGACTATAGCAAAGTTTATAGAGTCGTTGAGTATTGTTAAAATCCCTGGTAGCAATCTTTGATCTCTATTTCTCATTTTCTAATCCTTATCTTCAAAAGAAAAAATATATCTAAAAATATTTAATAATTTTTTTAAAGGTTAAAATGTTTGTAAACTATGTTTAAATTATTTTACAAAGTATCAATTTATTTTACACATTGTAGGATTTTGAAAACATTTTAAAATAAATAAGTTTTCAATATACACTAGCCTATGTCGACATATAAGCAGACGATATGTCGACATACATGCCACAATTTTGAAATTCAAATTTTAAAATGATGTGTCTATTTATCGTAACTCTTCGCGAATGGACATGTCTATTTATTCTCTATATATATGTGGTTTCAAACGAATTTATGATAGCTACTTTCTTATTATCTTCACTCCTTTTACTCTGCCGAAATTTCTAGTGAAAACATGTTTAATCTTCTTAAATTCAACTAGATTCAATTCAATAATCATTGTATTGATTCTCTGCTATTTACTCTCTGATTTCAATCATCTCTTTCTCAATCAAAGATCAAAGTGCTCGCCAAGTGGCTATAGGATTCATGTAACTATAGATCAAGAAATTGTCTTTGAAAAAACCATCAAACTCTTATTGCATTTGCTTGGGTGTAATTTTAGCCCATTCAAATCAATTGGACATGCTTGGTAGCTCGAAAATCTGAGTGGGTGTACTTGTAGCCCGTCCAATCAAGTTGGTGCATCCTGAGTCTAGAAACTCAGAAAGGTGTATCTCGTAGCCTTAAAATCGAGATTGTAATTGGGTTTACCTTCTACCCGTTTAAAGATTGACATATGAAAATAAATATGTATAAATAATTATGCAGGACTTGACGTAGGGTAACTCTGAACCAGTATAAAAATCCTAGCATGATCACTCTAATTCTTTACTTTTTTTACTTTACTGCATTTATACTTACCTATGTTTGTATTTGTGATTATTGATTTAGCGTTGGTTAATAACAATCTTGAAAGAATTTTGAAATATTCATAAAAAATTAAAAAACGCTATTCACCCCCTCCCCTCTAGTGTCTAACAAACCTTAAGATCCATAATTCCACAACCCACAAAAATCTCTGGCTAAAGTATTATGATTAATCGTAAATATTATTATAGAATCAAGGATTTTATTATGGACAAACCGAGTAATATATGGATGATATTGGAATTTTGACGAACACTAGATTCCATAAGTTCTAATGTGATATAGTGTCGACGAAGAGAATTTAGTGTAAATAATTATTACTAAAAGGTATTGCTTAAATTGTGAAATTATATATTACGGATAAAGATGTATAAGCTATAAATCTTGACAAATTGTCACTCCACTAGCTATGGTGACATGTGAACGTTAATATTCAAATAGTTCGATATTAGTCGCTAACTTTACATCCTTAGGTCGCACTACCATATATTAAAATATCGGAAATACCACGCGGTTTGACTAATTTATAATTGTTATGAATCGAATAAATGAATAATATTTATGCAATATTTATTATCTACTTGTTTTATGTGTTAGATGCTTTTAGTATATTTTTTAAGTGTCATTAGTAATTAATTGGGTGTATAAAAGATATATATGTGTACGTATCGACATACAATATCATATGCCTTTAAATATGATTTAAATAACATTAATTACTAAACCAGTTTGGTATTTAATGGCCTAACTAGCCTTTGTTATGGTTGGCCATTGAAGATGGGAGGTGGAGTTTGGATTTCAAATTTAGAACTAAATCTTAGTAAAAGTAGAAATGGTAAAAAGAGGATAATTTGTCTGATCTTCTCTCCTTATTTAAACCAAGCTAGCCTCCTCGTTTTCTTTCTTGATTCCTCTATCCTCTTTCCTCGGTCATGAGCAAATGCATATCCCCATTGTCGAAAACTGTTTATGCTAAAATATATCAAATTAAATAAAATCATAGTTAACTTAATCATTGCAACATCCGATGAATGATTCAACATGAATCTAGGAGATCCCACTAATCAATGTGTGTTTAAAGGCTGCATGATTAAGGTATAAAATCATTTTTATCTTTTATGTCATGCTTATTATATACTATATACAATATACAATGATTTTATATGCATATCTGTCATCTCTTATAATTTTTTTATTAAATTACATTAAACTATATATGTTATTTATATTGTTGTTTAAATAAACTTACATTTTCATTTTTGGGACATGTTTATATATTATATATACTTTTTAATTTTTAAGTATTAAAAATTAATTCTAACAATTTTATTTTTTTATATTCTAAAACATATATACACATATGTTACGTATTTAAATTTATTCATAAAATTAAAATTATGTTAAAATTTTGTTTTAGATTATAAAAATTAATTTTCTGGACATGTATTATATAATAATGGTATTTTTATATTTTAGTAATTTTAAATGTTGTTTATAGCAATACATATGTAAATATGTAAATGTTTAATTCTTTTTAGCAAAGCTAGCCGACTTTATAATGGGTCGTACCACTGTATAAATAAAGTGAAAACAGGTGTTCTGTATATGCACAGACAACTAAATAGGAGAAAAGCCCATATAAGAAAAAAAACACAGGAGCTATGCAGAAGGAGCCTAAACTACTAATCAAAAAAGACTACGTTCCATCAAAAGATGAATCGCCACGGCCAACATTAGACAACGAACCAGTAACATGAACATACACAAAGAAAAGAGTAGCCATTTTTGGATCAAAAGCTTTGGATGAAGGAGAGTAAATAAATTTCCTATCCCAACTGGCATCATAGAACTTACATTTATTCCCCTCACGATCTCACCAACCTTAGTAAGGGACAAACCCTCACCCTCAATGGAATAAAGAAGAAAATGACTCTCACCCGCAACATCACTGACGAAAGCATAAAACGTGTTAGTCTCAAGCGAGCACCACAAATCAGATGGAACATGTACATAGGCTCGCTCCTCGAAATTCCAAATAATAGAGTCGAAAAAGATAGTAGTAGTAAGCTCAGACTGGGTGGTACTAATAGGAGCAACAACAGTAGGAACATCACCAGCAGAATCGTCAACAGAAGGGGAAACGGAGGGAACATTAGGGTTAGGAGTATCCTTCGGGACGCACTTCTTGATATAAGGACGAGGAAGTGGAACCGGAGAAAATAGAGGAACACAGACAACAGAGGTAGATCTAGTACATGCAGATGAAAGGAGCCTAAAGGACTGACAGGACGTATAAATCTCTGGTTTTCAACCATAGCGGACTCTGACCTCAGCAAAATGGCCCTCATCAAGTATAACTTTCAACAATGAAGGCAATGGTGTTACTCCAATTAGAGATTTGGCATAAACTAATCTCTTTCTGCTTACTATGTTAGCGTCATAACATATCACCTTACCAATAAGGCCAGCTAACTAATCAATCTCGATCAGAGGTTGAAGAATAGATGGAATATGAGAAAAGTGGACCTAGACAGGAATAGATAACACCTGATCCTTTGCCCTATGACAGATGGACTCCTGGTGGTAATAATGAATGGTTTCTCATTAATGAGAATAGGATTGGCCTCTAGAATACGTTATCTTTCATCACTACATGAGAATTTAAAGTATAACATTGCGTTATCAAAATAAACACTTAACCCCCCTTTAGGCTTCCATACCTGATTGCAACGCGCCTTAACAAGCTGATTGGCAGGGTTGGAGTCGAGGAAAAAACCCATCAAATAATCCTTCAAATTATCAACACCAGCCTCAATTACTTCCACCGGGAGAATCAAAATTCCATCGATATCTACTTTATCAAAATAGTAGGGAGAATGCACACCCGCATTTTTTGGCAATTTGATGAACAAAGAAGGCCACTGTGGAACAACCCGAGGAGGAGATGCAACCTCAGGAACTGGAGCTGCACCACATGGAGGTGAATAAGGAGAGGGGATAACGTGCTTGGCATTTTCATCAACACATGGCGTGCAACTTAGAGACCGACCAATATCAGGAGATACGTACCCAACTGGCATAACTACACTTGGTAAATCAACTCCAACATCAGTGGCCAAAGCCACCACCTTATCAGCCTTACCTTCGCAACTAATATCGATAGGCTTAGATTCAACAAAACCCAAATCAGCCATAACAGGAAATCCAACATCCAACACCGACCAAGAGTTAATATAAGAAGAGACTAAGAACGGAGAAAGCGAGGACTCGCCAGATTTCAAATCACATCCAAGTAAAGGAGGAGCAGGTAACGAAGGAGAGTTTATGTCTTTCAAAATCCCAGACAGCAGGTTATCACTCACCAACTCAGGTAAGGCACGGTCACTTAAAGAAGGAGCGGCCGTAGAAAAATCGAGAACAAAACATGGAGACATAGATACATTGATGTTCGTAACAACCGCATGGAAGAGCACGCCAGAAATGCGCTCCAGATTTGATTTTGTATGCTTCTTTTTGGGCATGGGAAGAGACGAGCAAAGGGAAGAAAAGGAGAGGCGAAGACAAATGAAGGACAAGAACAGATGGGGGAAGAAGCGGAGCAGAGAAATTTCACTAGAGAGATGCGAGAATCGCCATTTTAGGGATCGCTTTTAGTCCTTTTCTATATAAATATTTAATTTATTATAATTAGTAATAAATACCTTTTTTTCTATTATAAAAAATTATTATTAACATAGTCAAAAATGATATATATATATATATATATATATATATATATATTATTTTAACACTATTTTATAAAAAACTACATTCTTTAATATATTTCTACAATTTTAAAATAATTTATATATTCAAAAAAATTTATAGGTACTTATCATTTTCTATACACACACACATGTATGTATTTGTGTGTGTGTGTTTACTTTATATATTAAGAAATATTAATTGCTTTATAGATCCAAATTAAATTTTAAATTATTTTACAAAGTCAAAGTTATGTTTTTTAGATATTAAGTTTCAATTTAAATTTCACGGACTTGGTCAAATCTAAATAAATATTTTAGAAGTTAATTTATTTAATATATAGATGAATTTCATATATATGTATGTGTGTGTTCAATAATGTTTTCAGACAACTAATGTGCATAAAAATGGCGAATGTGTACGTTATAGATGCAAATCCCAACATCTATATACATTAATTATGTGCATGACATACATTCTGGGTATGTAATGATATACTCATAACTATATATATATATATATATATATATATATATATATATATTAGTAAATTAAATTCGTTTTTCAAAAATCATAAAATTAAATAAAATTGGATTTTATTTAAACTAACTAGATTGGATCTAGTACAATCCATTAGACATCATAGGCCTAATATGATCTGAAATATGCATTTCACTTATTGTTAACGGACATGGTTCATAAAATGCTATTATAGGCCAAATGGTCTATGCAGTCTAAGTTAGCAATTTTAAGGTCAATAATAAAGCCTAGTTATCTGAAGGATGTCTAAAATAGTAGTATCTAGGCTAGGGTTGAATAATCAAATATTCTTCTCTCCTTGGCTATTGTACTCGCCAAATTAGGGGAGTATGTCTAAAAAGTTGGCTCAACTATAAAGGCCCAAATTGATTTGGGCCTCGGGCTAATTATCAAATTCAGTTTAAAAGTTTAAAATATATTTTAATTTTAAAAGTCAACTTTAAATTATAGAATCAATTTTATAATGTCATAAAATATTTCCCAAAAACAATTTTGAAAATAAATTAATGTTTTAAACAATTATTTAATGGTTAATTTATCAAAAAGTAATTTATATATATATATATATATATATATTAGTGTATGTGTGTAAAGTTATTATTTAAGGTAAATTATAAATAGTTTTTTTGAATTTATTGAAAATATTCTAATTTTTTAATTAAATAAAATATTTATTTGATAACCTAATTGATTAATATGTATACATATATTGATACGTGTATAAATAGGTTATAAATGTTATAGTTGATTATTTATTTTTAATAGTTTAAGACGAATAATAAATAAAATTTCAAAATTTTTATATAAATTAAATTAATTAAATGATTTAATTAATAAAACTAATATTTAAATTAATAAAACACCGTTTAATTAAATAAAATTAAAATTAATTAAATATTATTTAATTAATAAGAATTAAAATTATTAAATATGATTTAATTGATAAGATACATATATACATTATATAAGTTAATTAAATTGTAATGGTTACAAATAATTAAACTTATAACTATATTTATATAAGATAATGTAAGTGGAATTGAAATAAGCCCAAAACAGATTTTTGGAGTAAGTATATATGTAAATTATGTATATCGTGATTTGAGATGTGTCCGACGCTTGAATTACGAGGGTGCTTTATAAGAAACACATTATTCCTTAAAGCGTTATCACTCAAATATAAATATATTAAAGATTATGAATCCTTAGCATATAAAGTTGTGCTCTACCATTTATATGTTGATAGATTACTTCCATGCACCATAGTTGTTGAAAAAACTCAAGGTATGGCTATCATGTGTAGCACTATTAATGTATTGCCTAGACGAGCAAGATAAATGCATGTATTTTGTTATCCAAACCCAAGGTATATACATTATACTTAGGCTGTCGCAAAATGGTAGGTATGAGTGAGTAATCTCTCTCGATTTATTGAGCAAACTCAAGGTCGAGATTAGAACGAAGACCATGGTTGGGAGTTGTTTGTGATACAAATGGTAAAATGTTAAACATCACTTTTGTACTTATGATTTGTTGAGCAGACTCATAGTCATAATCGCAAGAAAAGCAATACCTAACACCCACCAGAGAAAATGAAAGATTTCCACGTTCTTCTTTGAGTTTTGAGAAATATAAAAATCTACTTGGAGCCTTACTAGAAAAATGAAATGATGACATTTAACCTTTCTAATATTGTAAAAATATAAGCTATATAAAGTTAAAATAATCTACTTTAATAAATTTGTGCAACTAATAAAATTTGTAAAATGTTTATCAGTAAAATGTACGAATGAATCGAACTAAGATTGACAGAGAAATAAAATATATACCATTAATAAATCTTTTGGAATATTGTCAATTTAGGATCAATATAACAGCCAAACTGTACAACTACTAATACTTTCGTTCCTCGATCTCTTTAGTATTTATTTGTTCAAGACTGTATATTGTCTTCTATGAGTTTGAGCTTTTAAGCATTAAAAGAATATGCTTATTTGATTTATATTCAATTATATATAAATGCTTTATGGTGAATAGTTATGATTCGTAATGTACAAACCTCGATAAAATTAGTACATTCGAAATGAGAAAGTAAACCATAATGAGAGAACACGTATTCAATACAATTGACAGTAGTAAGGATCTGGTTGTGTCAAATGTAGGAATAGACCAAGAGCTATGAGATGGACCTAGCAATTCGATCACTAAAATGTTAGTTTGATCTGTGTACATAAAGTATAACTTATTCGATATCTTTAATCTTAAGGATGACCGAATGCCCTTTTGTAAAGAGTTTGGTGTGATCTTATGGCAAAAATCTCATAAATGTTAATTATATTCATATTGAAATAAAACTATGTCTATTTTTTAGTCAATACTAAAAAATAATCATTATTTCACAAACAATGTTTGGTACGTTTTAAGAAAATATTTTTTGTAACTTGACGCAACCAACAAGTGTTTTATAGCATGCTCCCGCTCTTTCAGCCATTACTATAATAACATTTGAAAATGAAGCTCCATTTATGCTCTTAATATAGGCTATTTATTTTATTTACTATAACAGGTTTAGAGTCGAGAATTTTTAGATCAAGTATCTTAAACTCAAATGAATAAACTTCATAGAAAACAATTTTCTATGTGAAAATACATTTTGAATAAATATCATATTTCTTATTTCTTGTTAAGTATCTGTTATTTTACAATTCTCACTCCAATGTTTCTTCATGAAGCAGAAGTGACCATCCACTCTTTTCATCCTAACCATGCCTTAAGTTACAGCTACTCTTGTACATCTTCTTTCCTTTCTAATGGTCAAACCATTCAAAGGAAACTCTTACGGCAATATTGTAAAGAACTCTTTATAAATGTGCATTCCATCATCCTAAACTTTCAAATATATCAAATAAACCGCACTTTATTTAAACTGATCAAACTGACATTTCAGTGATTGAATTCTTAGATCTATCTTATAGGCTTTTGTCTAGTGTTACATTTATACGATAAGACCATTATTATAATCAATCAAACCAAATACACAATCTTATGCTATAATACTTGCTTATTTTAATGAACTAATTTCATCGAGGTTTCATACATTATGAATTGTGACCATTCACCATATAATATTCATATATGATCGCATATGAATCCAAACCCATATTCTTTTATTCCTTTTAGAGTTCGTAACTCATCGATGACAATACATAGTCTTGGGTAAGTAAAATAGTAAGTAACCAAGTTACAAACATATTTATTTGTTGTATAATTAGGCACTTGCATGAGTCAACATGCAAAAAATTGTTGGTAAGTATATTTTATATTTCTATTTTCCAATATTAATTTAGTTCATTTGTATATTTTAATTAATAAATATTTCATCAATCGTATTAATTGCACAAATTTATCAAGATTATTACAACTTAATGTAGCAGACGTTCTTACAATATTAGAAAGGTTAAATGCTACCATTTTATTTTTATAATAAGCCTCACACTAATCTTTTATATTTATCCAAACCCTAAGACGAAACTTAAAAGTCTTTCGACTTCACCATCGGGTGTTAGGGCTAGTCTGTCTTAGGATTCTAACTTTAAATTTGCTTAACATGTCATAACCCCACGAACGATGAATAACTCATTATCAGCTATAGCATATACAACTACTAACCCATGGTTTCTTGTCCTAATCTCAATTCGACCTTGAGTTTTCTCAACAAATCAAAAGATATTATTCACTCGTACCTACCATTTCGTAATAGCCAAATTGTATTATATGTACCTTGAATTTTCTCTACAAATGTATATAATTATCTTACCTCCTCCAATTAATATATTAATAATACTATGCATAACATCTTTAGCTTGAGTTTGCTCAACAACCAAAGATGGTGCAAGTAATTTGTTAATATATAAATGGTAGAGGACAACACTTATATTAAATATTCATAATCTTCAATATATTTAAATAAGTGATATTGACTTATAGAATAATGTATTTCTTATGAAATACCCGTGTGATTCAAGTATCGGGCACATCAGAAATAAGATATTTGTATTTTATATATGTATTTATTCCTTAAGTCTATTTAGGGTTTCTTTAATGTTCCACCTTTAATTTATACATTTGTATTATATAAGTTTTGTTATTATATAACTTTTATACTTTATTTGAATTATATAATATTTTATGTATGAAATTATATTAATTAAATTTCATTTAATTAATTTAATTAGTTTACACTTTAATTAATTATTATACTATTCAATTTAACATGTTATATTGAATATACATACTTAATCTTTAAGGTAAAACACGTATATTTTATATGTATATATTTTAATTTATTAATTAAATTTTAATTAAATTATTCAATCAAACAATTTTAATTAAATTTTCAAAAATTCTTTGTTACACACATGTGTACTCATATTGTCTTAAATAATTCAAGGCAACGTAACGTATATCATTATATATATATATATATTATACATGTATATTATTTAATTAGTTAAATTATTTAATTAATTCATTTATTTTATTAATCTTATTGATAAATAATATTTTCAAATTTAATTTTATAACATCTTCAAACATTTTGAAAAATTATATTTTGACTTTTTATAATATGTATTTTATGTTAAATTTAACTTTAAAATTAAAAAATTTAATTTTAATTTTCAAAACAATTTTGAAGTTAACCCATGGCCCAATTCAAAATAGGCCTTTTCTATTTGGGATAAACGTTTGGCTTATCTGATCCTTTCGGGTTTAGTCAGTAGCCAGGTAGGGCAGAGTACTTGATTATCCAAACGCACCATAGACACTACTTTTCTAGACATCATAATGTATGGGTATGCTTTAATAAGTTAGACCCAATAATGCTAGTTTAGATCGTATATGAAATTGGCTTTGATACCATTTTTGGAATTGGTCCAGCCTACAGTGGAATAATTGGATAAATTTCAAAAAAATACCATTTTGGATCTTTGTTGGGCTTATGTGGTCTAAATTTATTTAGAACTTATCTAAAATTTCTACTAAATAAAATCAATATTTTATTTAAATTTATATATAAAGTTTTAATTTATATAATTTGTAATACATTTTATATGCACATCGTATACACATATGTGTTTGCATGCATGTGCAATAAGATAATGCATACGTGTTCTGACATACCCGTGTGTTAGGATTTACACCGCAATGGGTATGTTAGGTCCACGCATATACAAATGAATTGTCTAAATATATACATATAAGTAAGCATAAAACTATATATATATATACACATTAATTAAAATACATATATATAAATATATGAATAATATAATTGAATAATAAAACTATTTTAAAATTAGTCAGAATATTTATAATACAAAATTCAAATTGAATTATTTAATATATGTATATAATTTAATAAAAATTATATTTTGCTATTATGTTTTGGGCAAAAAAAATTAGTATTACTTAATTTTTGGTTTAAATAATTTATTAGATAAAGTTTCTAATCAAGTAATAACCGTACAAAATTAATTATGTAAAATCTTTAAAAAATATTTTCAAAACTATAAGTATATTTTATTTTATATAAGAATTTTATAATATTTTTTATTTTATATATATGTGTGCACACATTCTATTTATATAAACACTTTTGAACCAAATAAGAATAGATTATTATATATATATATATATATAATAACAAAAAAAATATTTTAAGTTGTCGAATGTCATACTAACTAAATTACATTTTATAAAATTTAATATATCTCATATAGTTCAAAACTTTTAGATTTGATTTTAATATTAAACTTTATATAACATTTTATTATTTAAATTTCAAAATTATTTTTTTGTTTCCAACCCGAAAGCATTTATAAACAATATGCATAAAAAATTTAATATATATATATATCTATATATATACAAGTAACTATAAATATGTGACAATATATTGATGTACCAATTCGTAATATTTCTAGAAAAATAATATATATATATAACATTAATATAATATTAAACTTAAAGAATACCTTTTACCAAAGCCCAAAGCTCGCATCATGAAATGAAGAAGTTAACTCCTTGAATCGAATTCCAATCCCAAAGTAGCCAGCTCCTAAATTGCCTTCCTATTGATGATTATTTGCTTTTACATTGCTTGAATATTTGAGGAGAGGGGTGGGGATGTGTTCGACCAGCAAAGAGGAGTATGCAGGCAGCAAAAACTCAAAATAAAATGAGGGATATGATGTTTATATATAGGAGAGAGTGCATGTAAAAATAGGATCCAGATCCTTAATTTTCTCTTAGCCATTCTCTTATTTTCAAACACTCAATGCTTACCCTAGTAGCCATCAAAGTGGCCGGTCTCTATGTCCCTATTACAAACGAAAAAATCATGCCCCTTTATGAACCTCAAATCCATTTCAAGCCCAAACAATATGTATTGTATTTAAATCCAATTTACATGTGTATCGATATCTTTTATCAATTAGTATATTTATAACTATTATAAACGTGCTATTTATTATTGTTCAATACATCTAATAAAATTTATAATTAATAATCAAAAATATAAATTAATTTAATCAATTTATATAGATTTTAAATTAATTAAATCGAGTGGTAAAAGGAGTATTCAATATTTCGGTTGTGTGACTCTTAGGTATAAATCTGGTTGCTATTTATATCGAAAATTTAAATATTAACATTCACCTGTCACTTAGCTTTTGGTGTGACATTTTGACCAAATTTATCGCTTCCTTGGTTTCGGTAAAATCCAATTTTACTTTATCAAGTGTTATCCGGTGGTGATAATTATTTACACCAATTCTCTTCATCAAGACTATATCACGTTGGATTTATGGAATTTGGTAATGGTCAAAATTCCAGTATCATCCATATTTAACTCTATAGTCCAAAAAAAAGTCCATGCTTCAGTAATAATAATAATTATTAACTGAAATGCTCTGGCTAGAGATTTTGACTTTGAATTGACTTCAATTGATCATGATACAAACCTCTATGAGACAAATTCTCCCTTTAATAGTGTCTCACTTCTAATGCTTCCACTCGACTCAACTATAGTCATTTGAAGGATGATGTGCGACTATTTAACTATAATCAAAGTAGAGTTTCCATATTGGAGCTCAATGATATTCTTACGTCGAGCGAATTATGTGTACTATCATATTAGTATTTTCTAGTTGACCTTAGTTATATTAACCAACATAAAACTATTGAGTGAGTCATTCCATAGTTATCTAATAACTATCAGTACATAACCCCTTGGTGTCCCCCAACAGTCACGAGTAATACACTGCCCAACATTTGAAGAGCATTGCGTACAGTAGCCTCAACGGATGTATCATTATCCGGTCTCTATACATGTTGACTGGAAATATTTAAAACAATATGTTTAATTTCATTGTGATAAATTACTCATGGTTACAACACTTTGTAACTACTATCACAAAACATATCATTTATGGATTTTCTATTAGTTAAACTTTTAATTAAATGAATTAATTAATATAACACAATATATCAAGTATATAATAGAAAGAAAATGCCTTTTATTTCGAAAGGGATTGGTTATCAATTTAGGTATATGTAACAATTTACATAGTGGCCTCTAGGGCGTATCCCTAACTCTATCAATCTCCCGCTTACACTTGGGGCCAATTATGGAATTTTCATCCCACCCCTTATATCAATTTGATGAGAACCGATCAAGTTAGACCTTCCATGGTGAATCTGTTATGTTGATTTAATAATCTACTCAGTCGGTCAACTCTCTCCAATGTTGATAAATTATTTTTATTATGCAAAATTACTCAGTATGTTTCTCAATTTCTGGTGATTTTTTATTGTTGAATTGCTATCATATAATAGTGATGTAGTATTTTTAATACTTAGAATAACCCCTATCTCAATTTTAAATTTGAGCATTTATATTTATACATTGCTTTTACCATAATGCGATTCAAGGTGATGTACTTAGCATTTTTGTTTAATCAGCCACAACCGTTTGTTTAGAACATATTCCAACTTAAAGCTCCTTAAGTAAAGTTTGAATTTTAATTTAATATTAACACATTATATTCAATATCTCTTATGAAGTTTGAGTCATAACACTTCTTCATAAGTCATTTGTTATTTATATAATCAGTTCTCTAGTATTTCATAAATACATGAGGACACTCTAAACTACCATTCAATGATCTTAACTTAGATTTAATATTTTCTTCATGTATCAAATATATAAGAAAACTGCGATATTATAGATAATACAACATGTATGATGATTCATATTATCAATACATAAGGAATCCATCTTACATGTTCGTTGTTAAACATCTTAATAAGGTGTCTTTGCATATTTTTTTGGGACATTACTATCATTCTTTATACTTAATATAAAAGATATAATTTGCAAATCCAACATTGGGTATTAATTACCAAACTATTACTGATTTTAATATAGTACGTCATTAAAAATAAATAGCATGTTGTTTACTTATAGTCTAGAAATATCTGTGTATCTTTTAGCATTCTTTCTTATGGACACATGTTTTGTAAACCCCGTAAATTGAACGATAATTAATTGAAAAGAAACCAATTAACAATTAGAGTAGTTGAAAATGAATTTTCATAAATGTTAGAATTTAGCTAAGAAACTCGCACAGTTGCATTTATAGTGATTTTCTGATCAGTTTTCTTATATAAAGTTTTACGATCGGAGTTCAAATGAAAAGGTTATTAAAGTTTGAATATTTTGAATCGAAAATAATTATGTAGTAATTAAGGAAATAAATGTAATTAATTAACCTTTATTAACTTAACAGCTACTTAATGTTTAAGAATAATTAAAGTTGAGCTAAATTGGTTAAAATAAACAAAATAACTTATAAAAGGAATTATATGAACGCATAACAAAATTTGATAACCGATCGACCGCTAATTGGGACCATTCGACCATTAGTCATTGGCCAGTTGTGGGATAGTGGTCAACCGTTATTTGATTGGAGGTTGAAGGTTGAAACTAGGCTAAAGGGCCTGAATTTAATGTAGAATAATCTAACGACTGACATTTATTCGAACCCCTATAAACATAGGTCTAACTCCTCACTTTTCTTCTCATATTCTCTAAAGCACGACAAAGCTCTACCATTTTCTTTTCACCACAAATTCTTGAATCTAAATAAAACTATAGTTTATGTGTATAGATACAAGCAGAGAATAGAAGAGAATAATAAAGAAGAATAATATGATCGAATCGAATCTCCAAAGGCAAGGTAAAATCATAAATCCAAACTTAAATTAATTTCAAATCTCTTTCTAAATCTTAATTTCTAATGAATATGTATATTCTTGCGGTACATATTTCGGTAGAAAGGAAAAGGAGTCAAATGGGAGCAATAAGGTCTAGATCTGGAGATTTGAAAGCTGAAAACTGGGTAGGAAATTATATATCTTTATCTAATATTGATTTATATTATTGTGAATCTGTTCTTTGTATGCCTGGATATAATTAATTTGGAGTTGTAGGCTTAAATATATGTATGTAATGAATTTGGAAACCATGCCTATATGTTATGTAAATTGTTAACATGAGTTAAAGATAGTATTATATACTTGAATCTGGAAAGTAAGGGTGAAAGTAGTCCCTAAGTTAGTGAACTATATAGTAATTCCATATTTGTTTGGTAAACGACATATGCTAGTAAGTATAAAGTGGAAGTTATTAGAAATTGGATTGGGATTTTACTGGTATTTTTTTTCATTGGAATGAAATGTGTACATTGTAATTTCCTATAAATTATCCAGTTTTAAAATATGAATAAAAGTGTAACTTTTGAAATAACAAGGAATATGACTAAAAGAAAGAGATGTATAAATTACCGTACTTTGTACCATCTATTTTCGTAAAAAAAGAAAGATAATTTATACTAATGCTAATTCTCTGTTAAATAAGTTATGGAAAATTATAGCATAAACGTTTCCTTTTAAGAACTGGTAATTCCACTGCATTAAAATGCAGAAATCCCTAAGTATAAACGAAAGAATAATACATAGAGATAGATAATAATAATTCAATTATGAATCTAGTATATGCGATAAGTTACGAAATAACTTAAGTGATGAAGGGTACGTAAAGTAACGTAAGAAGAAATTAATAAAATTATAGTAGTGAAAGAAGGATGGTATTAGTTGAAAAGAACAGTATAATATACCTAGTAATATCAAGTGAAAGTTATGTAGTAAAGGATATCTAATCTAATAAAGTAGAAGAAAGTAGTAAATATCATTTAAAAAGGTGTTAAAGAAACAAGAAGTAAGTTGATAAAATAACTAAATACCAATAGTTGAACATAGGAGATGTAGTAACTAAAATTATGTAGCCTCAAGTATGTGTTTATGATGGGTGTGAATTTTTGAAATTAGTGTATAGCTTAGATAAAAGACATAGTCATTAATATGGGTTGGAATGCGAGATTAGTAGTGTTACACACAAGAAACCTTCCCACCGTAAGGAGCTACCAGCAGTTGTATATACATTATATAATGTGTGACATATCCAGCAGTAGGACCCATGGTATTATACATTCATGTGTAGGTGGAGAAAACCAAAAGTAGGAAGATTAGCCTCGATCGAAGTAGATGGAGAAAATACCCAAAGGAGGAGGGTTCGCCCCAATCCAAGTGTCAAAGGAAAAGTAAAGTCTTCATTAATTTTTTGGGGGTAAGAGTTAAGTAACCAAGTTGGCATTTCCTAGATTGCATTAGGAAACCTAAATAGGATAGTGAGCATAGGCTCGATGCTATGGTAGTGAGGGGTGGTACCATATATAAGGAGTAGGAGCATAGGTCGAGGTTGGAATTAGTCTTGAGCAGTCAGTGGAAAGACAAGAGTAACGACTAAACAAGAGACACATCCTACTAGTGTAGACTATGTTTAGAACATGCACTACTAAATATTCTTTTGTTAGTTTGTGTAACATCTTATATCTGGAGGACAAAAGCTAAGCGCTACGGATGCTGTAGTCATACACAGTATTAACTTCTGGTGACGAAATACGGTAATGTTAATGGTATCCATAATATCAGAAGCACTTGAATATGAACAAAATCGTAGATTTCCAAAAATAATAATTTTCAGTGACTACATTTCAAATAATATCATATCCAATTTACAAAAATCCCAACGTATGCCAATCATTGATCAAATATAATTTACAACAATACGCCAAGAGGAAAATGCCCCCTTGGATGATCAAAGCAATATAGACATAATTGTCTTAATACACAGTAGAAATAATTTTGAAACAGAATTCCTAAATTAGCTATCCGTCAGCCATCTTCTCATCTTCGGATGCTCTATTCGCCCAAACCTGCTAAAACCTGAAAGCGTAAACCCTCAACCTACTCAAATCAATTTTGAGCACCCGAGAGTTTAAGGAGAAACAAAAATTTCGAGTCAGACATAAAGCCTGGTATGAATAATATCTATTACATCTCAGTTTACTGATAATTATTGAGACCATGCCGCTTAGAGGAACGGGTTTCCCTTCACTAATTTCACTTTTCAAAACATATATTTTGCAAATCCTTTCCTACAACCAAACTGGTTAATCAACTGATTGTAATAATAATATAGCAATATCCATTATGCTAAAATAGGAAGTAAAATGGACTATCTGTCTAAAATCTAAGCTATTTGCTCTATACCGGACTACCTATCCGAAATTCTGAGCTAACTGCTCTTTTCTGGACGACCTGTCCTAAAACTGATTATAGCAATATTTATTTATGCTAAATAATGGCTATCTTCCTAAAACAAGTAAAAAAAAAGGGCGGACTAATTGTCCTTAAAAATAGCAAGATCCGGTATGCTAATAAATGACCTATCTATTCATATCAGTGCTGACTGCTCTTTCTGGACTAATTGTCCTCTGGGCTGATTGCCCACAAAATGGACTTTAACTGTCCGAATTTAAATGAGTGACTGCCTGAATTTTCTTTTGGGTTGACTACCCTTTCAAATATCTGGACTAACTGTCCTTCAAATTTTCCTTGAAAACCTTTACAAAATGATTTAGTTCGTCAAGTCATATATATATATATACAAGGAAAATATATCTTTAGCTTTACTCTAAGCTATTTTTGCCATGTTATATATACTTTACTCAAAATAATGTTGATGATGTTCAATAAGGATTATCTATCCTTTTAAAATAAGTTTAAGTCCTTTATAACTTAAAACACTCAGGCTATCTGTCTAGTCCGTATATTCGAAACCCTTTTAAATCTTTAAATAACCTTTTGAAAACATAGAAGATAACTTCTTCAAAACCTTTTAGAAAGTCTTCATTTTACAAGCTTTAAAACATATGACATCCGCCTTAAAATTCTTTAAACCTTAGCCTTTCGAAAACATTAAACCATACCTTTCGACCTTGTCGAAAGGTTTCTTTTCGGCCTAGTCGAAAGGTTTCACCTTTCTACTTTGTCAAAAGCCTGGGGTATCTCCCTTATAAAACATTTATAAACCTTTCGAAAGCAATGTAACTCAAAACCTTTAGAAGATATTGGGTTCAATCTAAAACAAGTGGAAACCTTTCAAAACCATTCAAAGTTAATTACTTTGAAACCTTTAAAATGTTTTGACTTAAAACATTTGGATTATGCAAAAGGATCAGAAAAATGTTAGAGTCGCAAGCAACTACTTCGAAAGCTGTGTAAAACCTTTCAAAACCATACGAAAACAATGAAGTGTTGGGGTTGGAAACAACCCTTCGAAATCAATGGGAAGAGGCTGCAAGTTTTAGAAAACAAAAGAGTACCTTTGACTCCATCTAGGTCAAATGGTTTGGAAGCGGCAACTATGCTTCTAACCTTATCAAAAGCGATACCTTTCGACTTTGTCGAAAGGTTTCAATTAAAACAAGAAAGCAAACCAATCGAAACATTTTTTCTTTTAAACTATTTGACAATGTCTAAAGATCTTTGTTGAAAGCTAGCGGGCGTATTTTTTTTAAAACCGAAATAAAGTTTCATCTCTTTCGAAAGCTCTAACCATCTGTCCTTAAACCTTTCGAATCCTTCCAATTCACTATGTACCAGTTTCCTGATACCATGTGCATTGGTATTTGACCTAGGCGAAAAATCTAAAACCTTTCGACTTTGTCGGAAGGTTTGGAATGAAGGCAGACGCTCTTGTCGAAAGGGTTGAAGTTGAAGAAAACTATTTATTTGTACTTTAAAATAGTTCTTTTGTACCCAGCCTGCCTTGTTTCTCTAAATCTGGTTGGTTGCCAGAATTTTATGTTCAAAAATGCTGTAGACTTTCCTTATTTGGAAATGTAGATAATTTTGAAAAAGCCCCTTCCTCCTTTATAATTATATAAAATATTTAAGTCTCATACCTTAAATAATTTTATAGAACTATTAAAACACCATGACAAATTCTGGAAAATTCAAGAAAATCAAGTAATATTTTCTCTTCAATATATAATTTTTTTGGATCCAAACAATAATTATTTTTCCCGTACATAATTTAATAATCCAAAATATATTTTCTTTTCTAGAAAATTCATACCAGTTCCACAATATTCAGAAAATCCTAAAAATTGAAACACATCTCTAAAATAACTTTTTAGATCATCGTAAAGATTTTCAAGGCTAAAGGATGTCATTTGATAGGAGTTTCATCTTAAAACATGTCATAAAATCTATATGACATACATTAATCATCAACATGTGTGTGTATCATTTTATCACTCAAAAACATGGCAAACATTTACAAAATAATTCGGGTTTAATCTTAAAGGCGAAACCATAAAAGTTTAGAGATATAAACATTATTCACATTTTCTTTAATGATTAAGGAGCTTGAGATTTGAATGAGTTTGATTTGAATATGTTTTCCTTAAGCTTTTCTTTTGTTTCCTCTTCTTCTTTCCTTATTAATCATGACCGGCCAAGCATTTTAAAATTTTAAAATGAGAAATAAATGTGTGAAGAGATACATGGCCTAAGGAAGATAATATAGGAATGGCCTCTTTTCCATAATACCCATCCTTCAATTCATTTTTTTTTTTGGCTTTGCCAGCGGGGTTAACTGGCCCCCTACTAGTTTTATTGCAACCACAATAAAAATCCTTCAACTCATTTAAACCCTTCATTTAATTTATTAGTTAGAAAGGCATGACTACCTTAATTAAATCAAATCTCAATCCTCTTATCAATACATTATTTTATTTAGTTCATCTAACTAAATCTCTTAAATAATGTTATCAAAAATTTAGGGTGTTACAGACTCCCCTCCTTAAAGAATTTCGTCCTCGAAACTACAATAAGGCTCAAAACAAATAAAAAGGTAAAACATACCATCGAAACAAGTCAAGATAACTGTCTCTAATCTTGATCTCAACCTCCCAAGTACTGTCTTTGTCATCGTCATTCCACTGGACTTTGACTAATCTGACCGTCTTGGTTCTAAGCCTCTTCTCATCTCTTGCAACAATGCGAACTGGCTTCCTCACCACGGTCAAGTCTGGTTCTACCACTAAATCATCTAGCATTGTCGGTGCAGTTGCAGTCTCCGGGTCCCTAGCACACTTTCCGAGATGAGAAATATGAAAACATCATGGAAACCTGCCAAACTACTCGGTCTATACGCGATTTCTCGATCCTCTCAAGAATAGGAAAAGGTCCTATGAACCTAGGAGATAACTTCCTCGACTTCCCAAATCTAACCACACACTTCATCAGTGGTACTTCGACGAAAACCTAGTCCCCAACTGAGAAATCCAAATCTTTCCATCTCTTATTTGCATAACTCTTCTACCTAGACTGAACCTCCTTCATCCTAGTTCGAATGGCCTTAATCTTTTCTACAGCTTCTCCAACCAGGTCAGGGCCAAGAATCAACCATTCCTCGGTCTCCAACCAACAAACGGGAGATTTGCATGGTCTTCCATACAAAGCTTCAAATGGTGCCATCCCAATACTAGTCTGATAACTATTGTTATATGAAAATTTAACTAGATGCAGATGGGCCTCCCATGATCCCCAAATCCAGAACATAAGCTCTTAACATATCTTTCAAAATCTTGTTAACTCTTTCCGTTTGACCATCGGTCTGCGAATGCTAAGCGATACTCATTATAAGCTTGGTTCCCAAAACTTCCTACAAACTCTTCCAAAACTAGCTAGTGAACAAGGAACCTCTATCACTAACTATGCTGCTAGGAACACCATGCAGTCTCGCCACATTCTTTATGAACAACGTTACTAAAACATATGTCATCCTGATTGACCTAACTGGAATGAAATGGGCACTCTTGGTCAACCTATCCACTATAACTCATATACTTTCATTTCCCTTATTTGACATTGGCAACCCGTCTATGAAGTCCATAGAAATAGAATTGCGTTTCATTCCTTCCTAGAAGAAACTCCTCTTCATATCCTGATACATCTTGGCACCTCCACGATGTATAGTGAACTTCGAACAATGGCATTCATTCAAGACTTCCTTTCTTATGTTTCCTACACTAGGAACACATAATCTTCCTATATATATCAACTATCCATTTTGGTCAAGACTGAAATATTTCAAGTCGTCGCTCTTGATTCCTTCCTTTAGCTTTTTGATCCGTTTAGCTAACACTGGATCTTCTATCTGCTTAGAAGCAACCCGTTCGATCAACACTGGTCAAACTTCCAAACAAGACAATACAACTGTATTACCACTAGACCCTGCCTCGGATCTCCATTGCACTCTGCAATCTGCTAATGCTTCTAAATCTTTCCACTCAGCCATCATTGCTAAGACTGCATTCTGATGTTTCCTGCTAAGTGCATATGCTACACTATTGCCTTTTCTTGGTGTGTACTCAATCCCAAAATCATAAGCGGCTATTAACTCTAACCACCTCTGTTGTATCATGTTCAACTCCTTCTAAGAGAATAAGTACTTCAGTGACTTATGATCTGTAAACATCTTAAACATTTCTCCAAAAAGGTAATATCTCCACACCTTCAAAGCAAAAATTACTATAACCAATTCCAAATCATGCTTTGGATATCTGACCTCAAGCAGTCTAAGCTGTCTAGGAGCATAGGCAATCACTTTACCTCTTTGAATTAGCAAAGCTTCTAATCCTTCCACATGCATCGGTATAAACTACTAAGTCCTGAATCCTTTCGGAACAAACAATACAGGTGTATGGGTCAATAAGTGTTTCAAACTCGGGAATGCTTCCTCACACTTATCGGTCCACACAAACCTCACATCCTTCCTTATCACCCTGGTCATCAGTGCTGCTATCCATAAGAAATCCTTAATGAATCTCCGATAATAACTAATCAACTCAAGGAAACTCTTAATCTCGGTTATTGTCTCGGGTCTCTTCCAACTATTCACTGCCTCGGTCTTAGACGGATCCACTGATAACCCTTCCTCTAAGATTACTTGACCAAGAAACTTCACCTCCTTCTTCCAAAAGTAACACTTCGAAAACTTCGCTTTCAACTGATGCTACCTCGGCATCTCAAACACCACTCTAAGATGAACTTCATGCTCCCTTTCATCCTTAGAGTAAATCAAGATATCATCCATGAAAATCAGCACAAATATATTCAAATGCTCTCGGAAAATCCGGTTCATCAAATCCACAAAGAAAGCTGGAGCATTCGTCAGTCCGAACGGCATAAATTACCATTCGTACGATCCATATCTGGTCCTTAATGCTGTCAAAGGAATACTATCCTCTGCTACTCTGAGCTGATGGAAACCCGTTGCCAAATCCAACTGAGAAAATAACTTTGCTCCACTCAACTGGTCGAACAAATCATCAATCGTGGACAATGGATATCGATTCTTTATCGTCCTCTCATTCAACTTGCGATAATCGATACATCGCCTCAATGATCCGTCCGGATTCTTAACAAACACTACCGCTGCACCCCACAATGAAATGTTAGGCTTGACAAGACTCTTACCCACTAAATCCACCAATTGCACCTTCAACTTCCTCATCTTTGAAGGGGTCATCCTGCTTGGTGGTCTACTCACTGGTTCGGCTCCAGAAACTAACTCTATCTGAAACTCAATGGCTCGCTTCGGTGGCAATCCAACTATAGGATCAAACACATCTGCATAGTCTCTAGCAACGAAAACTTGGTTCAGCTCATCATTTGAATCCAAAGCACCCAACAAAGCAAACAGTGTACCACTAGAACCTCCAATGGTGAAAATAATCTGATCTCTACTATTCGGGTGTCTAAGAGATATCTTCCTACCCTGGTAAAATATCATAGCATCGTACTCACTTAACCAATCCATACCAAGGATAATCCCAAACCCCACAAAATCAAATACATGCAAACTAAACACAAAAGTATAACCAAACAGGCCAAACTCAAAGTGGTTACACCTCAATCCTAGAGTTGCATACCCTCCTATTAGATTCGCAACCCGTAGAGCAGTAACTAAATATGTAGGTTCAAGGTCAAGCTTATCTATCAAACATCTAGATACACAAGAATGCGATGCATAAGTATCTAATAAAATGCTAATAGACATTCCATGGATCTGAAGCGTTCCTCCAAGAAATGCCTTCCCCTTCTCCTGGGCCATTGGCTTTGAAACGAAAGGCTCCAATGCATACACCTTGCCCTTACCATCTCTAGTGGGGTCGTTGCACTGGTTCTTATAATGGCCTATATGGTCACAGTTGAAGCACCTGGCATTCTTTCCCTTAGCTACATCCTTTGCTTTCCATGAGCAACACTCATTAGCGAAGTTCCCATTCTTATCGGATTTATAGAAGACAACCTCAAACATTGCTTTCTTGGTTGCTCCACCCTTCTACGTACCTTTCTTGGGAAAGAACTTCCTCTTTCGGCTCTGCCCAACCTGGACCCCTTTTGCCTTGCCCTTCTCCAAAGACTCAAGGACTTCTTCCTGCCTCAAAGCCATCTCTACCACAATATCAGAAGGATCTTTAAGATGAGATAAAGAAGAACTAGCCAACTCTGGCTTCAATCATCTGATAAACTTCTCGTTCCACTTCAACATGGTACCTACAGAAGCATACCCATACCGGGCCAACTCTTCAAACTTCCTAGCATACTCAGCAACAGACATCTTTTCCTACACCAGCTCAACAATCTGCCAAATCAAAGCTGACTGTGCCTTCACTGACATAAATCTCTCCTGGAATCTCGTTTTGAAATCCTTCTAAGTTATTGTCTCTTTATCAATTGTCGTTATTGCACTGTTCCACCAGAACAATGCGGTTCCCTGAAACTGCCTGGACGCCAATCTCCTCTTCTACTCATCATTGAGCCCTAGTTCTGCAAAAATCCTTTTGCAGTGGAACAACAAACTCTCAACTCCTATGGCATCCTCCATTCCCATAAAACGGCTTTCCTCCTAGCTTCTCCTAACTTCACATAATCATCGTTCATCTTAGAAAAATGATTAACTGTTGGAACTTTTGAAACCCCTGCTCCGGCAGCATTTTCTCCTAACACTCTGGCTGCAACTCCTGCTTGCGTCTCCTAAAAAACTGATACATAGCTTCCATTCCAACCTGCGGGACTTCAGCACCAACATTCTTCGCCTGGCCTTGGTTTCTCCCAAAATTAGGTCCAGAATTCCTTTCGGTGCTTCCTCCTCCTTAGTTAACTCTACTTCTTCTACCATCCATATATGTATTCAAACCTCATGAGATAAAGAAAGATAACTTAATCAAAGATAGATGAATGAAGATAAAGCACAAACTTATATTAGCAAATACAAGTATATTATTATAGCATTAAACCAACCCCAAAACTTATGCTAATTTCTTTGGATTATTATTTTCAAAACCTTTTTTAATTAAATTTCTCCATAAATCTATACTCTAATACCAAGTTGAAACATCCAGTATCTGGAGGCCAAAAGCTAAGCGTTATGGATGCTGTAGTCATCCACAGTATTAACTTCTGGTGATGAAATACGGTAATGTTAATGGTATCCATAATATCAGAAGCACTTGAATATGGACAAAATCACAGATTTCCAAAAATAATAAATTTCAGTGATTACATTTCAAATAATATCATATCCAAGTTACAAGAATCCCAACGTATCCCAGGCATTGATCAAATTTAATTTACAACAATACGCCAAGAGCGACATGCGAAGATGCTTATTTGGATGATCAAAGCAATATAGACATAATTATCTTAATTCACAGCAGAAACAATTTTAAAACAGAATTCCTAAATTAGCTATCCGTCAGCCACCTACTCGTCTTCGGATGATCTATTCGCCAAAACCTGCTAAAACCTGAAAACCTAAACCCTCGACCTACTCAAATCAATTTTGAGCACCCGAGAGTTTAAGGAGAAACAAAAACTTCGAGTCAGACATAAAGCCTGATATGAATAATATCTGTTGCATCTCAGTTTACTGATAACTAGTGAGACCATGTCGCTTAATGGAATGGGTTTCCCCTCACCAATATATCATTTCAAAACATATATTTTGCAAATCATTTCCTGCAACCAAACTGGTTAATCAATTTATTGTAATAATAATATAGCAATATCCATTATGCTAAAACAGGAAGTAAAATGGAGAATCTGTCTATAATCTAATCTATCTGCTCTATACTGGACTACATGTCCTATATTTTGAGCTAACTTCTCTTTTCTAGACTACCTATCCTAAAACTGATTATAGCAATATTTATTTATGCTAAATAATGGGCTATCTGCCCAAAACAGGTAAAAAAGGGTGGACTAACTGTCTTTAAAAATAGCAAGATCTGATATGATAATAAATGAACTATCTATTCATATCAGAACTGACTGCTTTTTCTGGACTAGTTGTCCCCTGGGCTGATTGACCGTAAAATGGACTAACTGTCTGAATTTAAATGAGCCGACTGCCTAAATTTTCTTTTGGGTTGACTACCTTTCAAAATATATGGACTAACTTTCCTTCAAATTTGCATTGAAAACCTTTTCAAAATGATTTAGTCCGTCAAATCATATATATATATATATATATACAATGAAAATATATCTTTAGCTTTACTCTAAGCTATTTTTGCCATGTTATATACTTTACTCAAAATAATGTTGACGATGTTCAATAAGGATTTCCTATCCTTTTAAAATAAGTTAAAGTCCTCTATAACTTAAAACACTTAGGCTATCTGCCTAGTTCTTATATTCGAAACCTTTGTTTAAAACTTTAAAACAACCCTTTGAAAACGATAACTCCTTCTAAACCATTAATAAAAACTCTTCGTAAGTATTAAAGGTAACTCCTTCATATCCTTTAATAAACCTTTTGAAACCATGAAGGTAACTCCTTCAAAACCTTTTAAAAATCCTTCCTTTTACAAGCTTTAAAACATATGACATCCGCCTTAAAATCCTATAAACCTTAGCCTTTCGAAAACATTAAATCATAGCTTTCGACCTTGTCGGAAGGTTTATTTTCGGCCTAGTCGAAAGGTTTCACCTTTCGACTTTGTCGAAAGCCTTGGCTACCTCCCCTATAAAACATTTATAAACCTTTCGAAAGCAACATAATTCAAAACCTTTCGAAGACATTGGATTCAATTTAAAACAAGTGGAAACCATTCGAAACCATTCAAAGTTAACTACTTTGAAACCTTTAAAACATTTCGAATTAAAACATTTGGATTATGAAAAAGGATCAGAAAAACATTGGAGTCGAAAGCATCTACTTTGAAAGCTTTATAAAACCTTTCGAAACCATTTGAAAACAATAAAGTTTTGGGGTTGGAACCAACCCTTCGAAATCAATGGAGAGAGGTGGAAAGTTTTAGAAAACAAAAGAGAACCGTTGACTCCATCTGGGTCAAAAGGATTGGAAGCGGCAACTATGCTTCCGACCTTATCGAAAGATATAACTTTCAACTTTGTCAAAAGGCTTCAATTAAAACAAGAAAGCAAACCAATCGGAACCTTTTTCTTTTAAACCATTTGACAATCTCGAAAGCTCTTTGTCAAAAGCTAGTAGGCGTGTTTTCGTTAAAACCAAAACAAAGTTTCATCTCTTTCGAAAGCTCTGACCTTTCGTCCCTAAACCTTTTGATTCCTTCCAATTCACTACGTACCAGTTTCCTGATACCATATGCATTGGTATTTGACCTAGTCGAAAGGTTTGATACCTTTCAACTTTGTCGAAAGGTTTGGAATAAAGGTGGAAGCTCTTGCCGAAAGGGTTGAAGTAGAAGAAAACTATTTGTTTATACTTTAAAACTTTTCTTTTGTACCCAACCAGCCTTTTTTGCCTAAATCTGGTTGGTTGTCAGAATTTTATACTCAAAAATGCTGCCGACTTTCCTTATTTGGAAATTTAGATAATTTTGAAAAAGCTCCTTCCTCCTTTATAATTATATATAACATTTAAGTCCCATACCTTAAATAATTTTATATAATTATTAAAACACCTTGAAAAATTCTGGAAAAATCCCAGTAAATCAATTAATATGTTCTCTTCAACGTATAAAATTTTCGGATCCAAACAATAATTAATTTACCCATAAATAATTTGATAATGCAAGTACCATTTTCTTTCCTAGAAAATTCATAACAATTCCACAAAAATACAGAAATTCCTAAAATTTGAAACCCATCTCTAAAATAACTTTTTAGATCATCATAAAAATTCGCAAGGCTAATGGATGTCATTTGATAAGATTTTTATCTTAAAACATGTCATAAAATCTATATGAACATACATTAATCATCAACATGTATATATATCATTTGATCACTCAAAAACATGGCAAACATTTGCAAAATAATTCGGGTTTAATCTTAAAGCCGAAACTATAAAAGTTTAGAGATGTAAACATTATTCACCTTTGCTTTAATGATTAAGGAGCTTGAGATTTGAATGAATTTGATATGAATATTCTTTCCTTAAGCTTTTCTTTTGTTTCCTCTTCTTCTTTCCTTGTTAGTGGTGGATGGCCAAGCTTTTTAAAATTATAAAATGAGAAATGAATGTGTGAAGAGATACACGCCATAAGGAAGATAATATAAGAATGGCCTATTTTCCATTATTCCCCTCCTCTATCTCATTTTAAATCCTTCATTTAATTTATTAGTTAGAAAGGCATAGCTACCTTAATTAAATCAAATCTCAATCCCTTTATCAACACATTATTTTATTAGTTTATCTAACTAAATCTCTTAAATAATGTTATCAAAAATTTAGGGTGTTACAATTTTTTTGTTGTTAGAAAGCAAGGCTAGATAACCTTTTAATAGGGGTCTTTCAAAAATGAGATAGAATACGGATAAATAGTTGTAATGTCGTTATTAGATACTACGAGAGTTCCTTAGTATGCACGCTGATGAGGACGTAATACTGTGTTGATGATGGATCCTACCAAGGTGCTGTATTACAGATACTAGTAGGGACAGTATCTTGGTCTAAAGGGGGACTAAGGTACTTCTATATACATATAATTATGTTGTTATTGTCTAACTCGAGTAGATGGGGCATATCGTACACATATGTGAAATCAAGATGACTATGTAAAATAATAAGACGTAACATGTAATCGAAGGCAAATAGGATAAATAGTGTTATGTATAAAATGTGTAATTTATCAGTGACTAGAACATTTTTCTAAGCCTCTCCTAATAATAATTTAGAGAGACATTACCGGTATATGGAGAGAACGGTGGAAATATAGATTTCCTCTTGCATGCTCGACACTGACAACGGCATTAGAGTTCAAAGGTGTTTTCCTTGGTCAGTAATCATATATATTATTATACTTTACTATTCTACTATAAGTTTATATTCTGATATGCTTTTGTTATTATAGGGTACATACCAACGATCTGTAATTTGATGGACTTTGGTTTTGGATATAGTGAAAATTCGGGCCTATTAAAGTGCAGGTTGCTACCCGGTTCCTATGCTTTTTGAGTGAAAATCAAAATATTTTATATTTCTATCAAACTACTTATTCAATTCTGGTGCTCATAGAATGATACTTTCGTATCATTTCTTGTATCATATCCAAAAACCGCAAACTCAATATTGCTCTCACTGACTTAGAGACACTTAGGTTGTTATGTGCAAATAGTCTATTCTAAATTATTGTTCAGAATTTTTTATTTCAGTACATATGTACCAAAGCACAAAGTCATACCAAGTGAATTTTTTTTGAGTAAATCAGAATTGACTTGAGTGCATCGAATGGCGAATCTGCTACATTAATTTCAATAACTGAAATTTACGATGTTATTCTTATCACTATTACTCACCATATTCCAACTACGTTAGTCTTTCTTTAAAGACATATTTGCGACCAATGGATCATAACCCTTCGATACATCTATCGAAGTCATATTTTGATAATGTACTTGTAATCCATTTTAGAATTGCACATCATACCATATCATAGATTCAATTGCTCTTCATAGCTTAACTGACAACTGAGGGTTATCTATTCTCGACATTGATAAGAAACTCGTAGTTTCTCTATAACATATAAGATGTTTATTAGACACTCTAACGTGTTGTGTTCATTTAGGTTCGGTTAATTTCATTTCATCCCTCGTAATCAGTTTTATACTCAGATCGTATCCAAATCCATTTTACTACCAATAATTTCTTAAAGAAATCCCTTTGCTATGAAGTTGGTATTTCTTGAAACAATAATTGTTTCTCAATGCAATAGAATGGTATTCTTAAGCACTTTATAAATCACCTTATGTATAAAACTATTTTTTTTAGTTTATGATACTTATGTTGAAAACATAAGTTAGTCATCCAATGGCGATAATTCCCAAAGTTCTTTCGGGGCGATTCATACTAGATCCCTCATGTGCAAATATAATGTGTAGTCTTTTGACTCATACAACCTGCCAACTTCTTAGCCTAGGATATGTTGATATTTCTTGTAAATCCTTATCTTGTATGATTTTGTAATCTATTCTTAGATGAAATCAATTTTAACCTTGTGTACAGCTCTTAAGTACATGAATTTATAGAAAGAAGTTGATTCCATTTCACTCACTATTAATCGTACTTTGCTTAATAAAGTTCGATTACTTCTTATCAATGAATCATTATGTATCATAAGAAGGAGGGACTTTTGAGATTGAATCTTTATTCATTCTTAGGTATGTTTGGAACTCTTCCGATATACTCACCTATTCAAACGAGTCAAATCTATGTTATTTTCTATTGCATGTTATTTTATTTACTTCTGTCTATGAGCTTATCATAAACATACCACATGTGTATCAAAAACATATGTCCATGTTAGTGACAACTCATCAGTGAATATAACGAAGTATGTGAAACACTTTGGCATTAATAGACTTGTGATTACATACATACATACATACATATATATATATATATATATATATCAATTCAAAGAGTTCATCAATTCTTACGATGTGTCCACCGAATGAGTGGTTTGCCCAAAATTTCCTGAGGTATAATTTACTAGTACCATAAGATTCATAATCATATAATCAAAAATTATTTCTTAAAACTATGACTTAGCCCATAATTCTAAAATTATTGCTAGTAAATTTAAATACTTCTATATTTTCCAATGCATAATAAATACAGTGTTATAGTTTTATTTTATAACGAATATTCATAATATTCATGTTGAAATAAAACTGTGTCTATTCTTTAGTCAATATTGAAAAATAATTATTATTTCATAAATAATATTTGATACGTTTTACGAAAACAATTTCCATAACTTGATGCTACCAATAAGTGTTATATTGCATGCTCCCACTATTTTTCCATTACTATAATAGCTTATGAAATATGAAGCTCCATTCATCCACTTAATATATGCTATTTATTTCATTTACTGTAACTGATTTTCAATCGAGAATTTTTAGATCAAGTATGTTAAATTCAAAGAATTAAACTTCATAAAGAACAATTTTTGACGTGAAAGTACATTTGGAATACATATTATATTTCTTATTTTTTGTTAAGTATATATTAGTTTACAATTCTTGTTTCCAATGTTTCCTAATGAATCAGAAATGACCATTCATGCACTTCATCCCGACCGTGCCTTAAGTTACAACTACTCTTGTACAACCACTTTCCTTTCTAAATGGTCAAACCATTCCAAGGAAACACTTACTCTAATATTATAAAGAACTCTTTACAATGCATTCGGTCATCCTTAATTTTTAAGGATACCAAATAAATTACCCTTTATGTAAAATGGTTAAACTGACATTTCTATGATCGAATTTTTTGATCTTTCTTGTAGCCTTTGATCCAATGTTACTTTTAACACAATAAGACCATTATGGTAATCAGTCCCAATGAATACATGATCTCACACTATAGTTTACTTGTTTATTTCAACGAACTAACGTAATCAAGGTTTCGTACAATATAAATTATGATCATTCACCCTATAACATTTACATGTGATTGTATATGATTCAAATATCTATATTCTTATATTTCTTTTAGAGTTCAAAACTCAATGAAGATAATACACAGTCTTAGGCAAGTAAACTCATGAGTGACCTAGTTAGGAACATATTTCATGGTTGTATAATTAGACATTTGCATGCGTTAAACATACAAAAATTATTTGCAAGCATATTTTATATTTTTGTTTATCAATATTAATTCGGTTCGTTTGTATAATTTAACTGATAAACATTTTATTAATTATATTGGTTGAGTGAATTTATCAATGTAGATTATTATAACTTTATATAGTATATGTTCTTACATTATTACCCAGGATAAATTTTACCTTTCATTTTTTCTAATACGGCTCTCATTAGTCTTTTACGTTTCTCTAAACCCTAAGACTAAATGTAGAAGTCTTTCAACTTTACTAGTTAGTGTTAGGTGTCATCTGTCTTGGGCTTCTGATCTTGAATTTTCTAAACAAGCCATAGCCCGACAGATGATGGATAGCATCTTATTAGTTATATCACATAGAACTCCTAACCCATAATTCCTTGTCCTATCTCATTTCGACATTGAGTTTTCTCAAGAATTGAAAGAAATTATCCATTCGTATTTAGCATTTTGCGATGGCCTAAATATAGTATATGTACCTTGAGTTTTCTCAACAAATATATATGGTTACCTTACCGCATCTAGTCAGATACACCAATAGTACTACACATAACATCTCTAGATTGAATTTGCTCAACAACGAGAGAGTATGCAAGTAATTTATTTATTAATATATAAATGATAGAGCGCAATTTTAGAACATCTTTATTTGCTATTATGATACTGTCAAATATACAAGAATATTTGTATATACAATTAGTTTTTGCAGGATATTATGTTAACTATTCGAAGAAATTGTGATGACCCGGAATTTCTAACAATTTAAATTTGAATAGTTAATTGATTTTAAAATATTTAAAAGTTAATTTTAACTTGAATTCCAGATATCAATATTTACTGGATAATTAAATCGTTGAATTATATAGTTTAAGAATTGAATTTAATAATTGAAATTGGGTAAATTGTTGAATCTGAAATTTCTAAGCCTACTTAAAATAATTTGAAGGCTTATAAATCTATAATGATGATACTGAAGATAATAGAATGGTTGAAATTTAATTTAAAGGTAATTTGTTCAATTTTAATAATATATCGTTTAGATTGGAATTTAAAAATAGCATTCCAAGGCACAGTCTCGGAATTCGACGAAACCAGTTCCCTTGGATCCGAAATAGTTAGTTATTATCGGAGTTCAATTTCGTAGCAATCGAAGTCGTCGTTTGACCCTGACAGCTCGAAACGCGTAAAACTATTTTAATCAATTTAATTTAAAATTGATCGTTTACTTCCGTAACTCACGCATACAATCAAATTAGCCTCCGAAACACGTTCCATCGTGTTCGGAATGCGGGTAAAACCTTATAAACGTCTGTCGGCATGTCTGATTCGGATTTCGAGATTTCGCGTTATGCATCGAGATATTTTCAAATATTTAATTATAAGCAAGAGTGCATGGGAAGCTATCCCTAACCGATATTTATTCATCCCCTCCCTAATCTACAGAAAACATAATCTAATGCACGAAACAAAAATTAAAATTAATTTTTTTTGAAATGGCCGAAGCCCTTGCATTCAAAGGGAAGTCGAAGAAGGGGAATTTGAATCTCATCTATGCGCGCGACAGGTTGTCTTCGACTCGCGCTCTCTTCGTACGCGCGACCTGGGCTGAAGGGGGTCGGCACCGTGTGAGTTGGTCGTGGTTAGGAAGGTGCGGCAACGCCTGGATGGCGCGCGCGAGAGGTGGGGAAGGCTAGGCTCAGCGCGAGTGAATCCAAAGGGGAGTCGCGAGTGGAAGTCGCGAGTGGAGGCGATTTAGGGCATGGTCGCACGTGAGCAGCGTGAGATAGGGCATGGTCGCACGTGAGCAGCGTGAGCTAGGGCATGGTTTCGATTTCTGTAGCATTATTTAGGTGAGTAACCCTCACACGAATCTATAGATTTGGTATATTTGCATTGTTTAAATAGTAATACAGTTTTGGATAAATTTTGAAGGGTGTTGAGATTTAGAATTCGTACTGATTGAAGCCAGGAGTGAAATAAAGTTAATTACGAACGTTTTTCGTAACAGAAACAAATTGATTTTGTAAAGCTAAAATTAAGTTATGAACTATTTAGGTTTTAAAATTTGAATTAACCGATCTCAATTTAATAAGAAAAGTGAAGTTTGATTCACTTATCAAGTGAAGCCGTAAATACGATTTTAATGTCTTGTTAGTCTTATTTATTTTTCAATTTGACTTTAGCAAATTTTGAGATTAAAATATTTAAGTTTGAAAAATAATATTATTTAATATTTTAAATAGTATTATAATATTTAAATGAGTAAATATTTGAATATTGAATTAAATATTTGAATATTGAATTAAATATTTGAAATATGGTTTTCAAATAATGTTATATATTTTATAAAAGATTTTTAAAAGGAAAATCAGTTTAAAACTTAATTACTTGTTCAAATTAAATCATTAGTAGTTAATTAAATTTATCAAAATGGGAATTAACTATTCAAGTTGTTCGAATATTAATAAAATTATCTAACATTTCTTTAAGGTCAACATCCGAAAGAAAACAAGTCGAGAGTGGATCGGTTTTGCTAAATAAAGCAAAGGTGAGTAAATCTTACCCTGTTGGATTTTATTTAAATTTAAATGGTTAAATTTAATTAATTGGATGAATGATTGAATTGTTTGGATGTGTACTGATGATCTGGTGATTTAGTTTTGGTTGTTTCTTGAGTTAATTGTGATTTGACTCGAAGTGTTTGGGTTTTAATTTGATTTAGAATTAAGTCATAAATAAGAAATGTTTCAATTTAAATGTTGATAAGGGTAATGATTTGTGATTCATCAAATTAGTGGGGTAATTAAAATGGATGATAAATTAATTCAATTTAGTAATTTAGGGTTTTGAACCAATTAATTAAGGTTTGGGTAAATTTATTAAGTTTAATTTAATTTTAAAGAATCGTTGGATGGGTGATAAGTAATTACTTAACGTAACGTTTGCGATTTTTCGTTGCCGAAAAACCGAATAGTTAGGGTTTTAGAAAAAGAAAAGAAGAAGAAAGAGGTAGAAGAAGAGAGAAAAGAAGATAGAACGGAACAGAAATAACAGAACAACATCAGAATCTCACAATTCGCAGCGGAACAACATAAAATAAATAAATGAATAATCTTTAAACAAAGAACTTTATCAGTTATTACATTACATCACATTTCATTTCATATCATCAGAGTGTACAACAACAAACAAACAGCGGAAAAAGAAGTACTATATACTAGTAAATACGCCATGCCATCCATCTTGCCTCTAGCAACTCCTGAATTCCAGAATATTCTGATAAACCTTAACTCTTGACTGCCCGTGTGGAAATTGGTGGACACCCAGAGTTTAGGAAGGAAAACAATAAACTCCGAGTCAGTCATGTGACTGGTGTGGGAACTCAAAACAGTTTATTTATCTTTAAAAATCAAAGTAGAGGAATATTTTTAAAATCAATTCGCAATGCTGTTAAAAATGAGACTACCATAGACCTCCTGCCACACACACAATGCAAACGCAGACTTGGAGGAGATTTCTTCTTATGTTAGTCAAAGATGCTTGATATGCATTAAAATCAAATCAATTTTGATATTATTATTAGTGCATAGTGTAGAAGATATTTCGAAAGTAGAATATAAATCTTAGCCAGCATAGGTACCATTATATTACGCCTACTATAGCTACCATATTAAGTGGCAGGTTCTACAACTAAAACCGTATAAGTCTCGTATTGTTTCTTTGGATTTCCAACGAATGGTCAGGCCAAGGAACTTCCCATTGCCACATGAGAACGCCTCTGGATGGACGTCCCCGAGAACCTAACCAGATCTCTGCCAACACAAGGCCGGGTTACCTTTCAAACTAGGTAACAACTGACACGAGTATGCCATCCCCCGGTCCTTTGGGACCTTTAACCGAGCGCTCGCAATCAATTCACACAATCATAAAGTGTTTTCAACATGGGTAAGTATCTGGGCTCCATACCATGATACCACCCTTTTCCAGAAGGAAATGCACATACCCTAAAGGGAGCTACCCCTCATAACCTTGCCGCATCTTTCCTGTTTTGACCATTCCGGGGTGTGAGGCTCGACGAAGTCTCGTCCACAAAAACACGCTTTATACAAAGTCATGCTTTGGGTCAACAAATGATCATAGAAATGATCACCAAGATAGACGATCAAACAAATGATCCTATCACAAATAATCAACACAATGATCATTTCACAGCAATACTCAATATGTCACATTACCAAATTGGGAATATATTGCTAATAACCTTCAACTATATAACCTCTGAGCTCGTACGTCTCAGAGAAGGGTGTTAAGCTAAGAGAATAAATTCTCCGCCACCAACAGAAATATATTTGAAAGAAATCGGCTTTATATCTCAATTTGTAATGTCAGACACACAATCCATACAAGTCTGTTCCGGGCTCGAATAGAACCGAACGCACTTACAAAGAAGTCCTTGCAATCCGAATAATCTCTAATCACGTCCGGATTTCCCATCACATATGGAGATCTCAATACCGGGGATCAGCCAGTGCAGAGACAATCAACAAGAAACCCTTTCGTTTTCGAAAATATCCGGTCTTCAACACCGATCTTCAAATGCAATTCATAACGACGTATCACATATTCGGAATGGTTTATACGACCCCAAGGTCCTTTCCCGGTTAACCCGAATAGTGAGCGCTTATTTTAAAAAAATAAGTGTGGCATTCAAATTCAAGCAAATCACAATAAATACCTATTTAAAGGTAAATATTGATAGTCGGTTATTGAACTATCAATAGATATGCCAACATCACCAGATTCCAAATAATTTTCCATTCTTTAAAAATAAATCAATATTTATTGTTAAACTCATTTTCCAAATTCCATTTATAAATTCCATATTGAATTTATATTTCCAAAAATATTAATGAATTACGATTTCCATTCGATTTCTAATATTTATTTTCAATTTATCTTCAAAAAGATAAATTCAAAATATTCACTTAATATTGGAAAAACATTTCCATACTTATATATTTATAAGTAATTCACAAGTCTTTTTATTTTCTACACTTAGAAAATATTTGATATACTCTAATCGAAATTAAGTATATATTTCATTCTTTAAGGAAATTATTCTCTTAAACATATTTATTTGGGCCAAAAAAAATGTTGCGTAAAATATCGTTACGACAACCCAAAATCACTAGTATAGGGATTCGAAATTAAAATAGATATATAAATCCCAATACTATACAAAACATTTCCTTTCGGAAATCATTTACTATAACAACAGTGTTATAGTCTACCCTTTCCTTCTATTTCTCGAAAACGTCTATTTCAACAATGAATGTTGAAATCTATGGTTTCGATAGTTAATATATTTTAAAACATCTTTAGATCGTTTTAATTCTATTTAAAACATCACATCCTAAACATTTCTTTAACATATTATTCACTATTCAAAAACGTGAATCTACTTGTTAATCAATTTCATCATTTCTATTCCTTTTATTTTAAAGGATTATTCACTGTCTAAAATATGAATATAACTCCGTCAATAAATTACAACAATTTACTTATCAAAATAAGTAGTTTGCGGATTTATAAAACAATGTTTATAAATTCCATTTCTATTTAGTTTATAACTACTTCCTTTTATAAATTTCCTTTATTAACCTATTCGATTTATAATTCAATTATATACCGAAAGTCCATATTATAAGTTAAATGCTTATAATTTATTTGTTTACAAAAACATTCTTTTAAACTTCATAATTATAAATCTTATAACTTATAAGATTCATTTATTTATCCAAATCTATTCTTTTAAATAACTTTACAAATTTTATAAACCTAATGTTTATAAAATTCCATTTATAACTTCACCGTTATAATTCTATAAATTTCATTCATTTATGAAATTCATTCACAATTCATTCTAACACTTATAAAAGCTCGTTTTATAATTCAAGATATTCTAAATTTATAAATATCAATTTATAAACCTCTTATATGGATCAATTTATATTATTCTTTTAAAACGTCTTTAAACTCCTTTATAATTTCATCATTTTGATTTGTAAAATAATCAAATTTCATAAATCCTATTTTTAAACTTTTTATAATAAATTCAGAAATCCCAATTTTAACTATTTTATAAAATCATTAATCTCATATCTTAAAAAGTCAACTTTTAACTGTATTTCTCAAAAATCATAATTTTTATAATATTAAAAATTATATCGTTTATTTATTTAAGATGAATCAATTCCAAAAATATTTTATAAACGTATACTTTCAAAAATCACTTTAGAAATCCCTTAAAATAAAAATCGTTATTTTTAAACTTCAAAAATTGGATCCGATGATGCAATATATCAAATAATCAATCACGACTTTCAAACATCATATATCGATATGATAAACAATCAAATATCACAATATCTAAAATCAATAAATATTTGTGAGGAATCCAGTTGGATCCCTCCAACCTGTTTCCCTGCATCCACAGACATTAGTACAATACCCATTCCACTTCGAGGTGGAATATCGCGGTATATGGGATTTTATAAAATATTATCCGCTTAATAGGCGGCGCAATAGGGTCTCATCCGCTATACTATGCGGGAAATCAATCAACTGCAATATATACATATGCCAATATATATATATTGCTATATATATAGATATATCCTACTATATCTAATATCACGATCAACAACAATCAATAATAACTGCAAATCCAACTTATAAATTTATTTGAGTGTGAAGTTCTCACCTTTGCTTTTATTAGCAATCCATTTCCCATCTTGACTCGATTTTTTCTTGATTTATATATTGTATAAATTTTTACACAGTTTATTAATATCCGAACAGATCGAATAATAAATTTTCATTTTTTGATTGTTTTAATTATTCAATGGTTTTGTTCTAAACCAATTCCTTTAATAATTTTATTCAACTAAAATTAAATTTTAAAACTAAATTTTCTTCTTTAATAGTTTTAATTAACTTACCCTTAAATTAAATTTATCCAACTAATTATTTCAATCTCAAGTTAATGATTTTTATTTAACTATAATTTAAATTTCCATTTTAAATAGATTAATTAACCACTAAAAATTAAATAAGTTAATTTAAACCAAACTAATAAATTAAAAGTGTATACTTGCATATTTATTTTTCCTTTGAATATATTAAAATTCTACAATTTGAACTAAGTGAAAAATCACTTACCCTTTAATAACTTAATTAATTTATTTCTTTATTTAATTTAAAAATCAAATTTCCTTAAATAAATCATTTTATCAAATAATTTGAATTCTTAATAAATTTTCTTTAATAAATCTAATTGTCTAACCATTTGACAAATTTAATTTACTAACAATTCAATTTGAACAAATGATTCCATTTTCAAACCAATTTCTTCTTAAATAAATTTATTTAACTAAAATTTAAATTTCCTTTTGAATCAAATTTATTTAACCAAGATTTTATTTTAACTAAAAATTAAATTTAATTAACCAAACTCTCTTTTAATAACTTAATCAATTATAAATTCAATTTTAACTAAAAATTTCTTTTTAGTAACTAAAATAGATAAAACAAATTAATTATCGTAACTATTGTTTATAACAACTTAACTAATCATTTTACTTTAAATTAATATCCTTATATCAATTTCTTTTAAATAATTTGTTTAACTATTTAAATTTTAAACTAAATTTACTTTAATAAATTATCTCACCAAAATAATTGATTTACCGGTTAAACAAATGTCTTTACTATAACTATAAATTAAAAATCTGCATAGATTACATTTCTCTGTAATATACATATATATTACATTTAATTTAAATGAATACTGCAATTTAAAATTTTTAATTAACTAAATAAAAAAAATTATACCTCACTCGAAAAAGAAGAGCACAGCCCTCGTCCCCACTGAATCGCGACTTCCTAGTGTCGTTGCTGCCTCGCGCGAGCGCGCGCCGCTACCTCGTGTGCCTCGATGAATTGCACGCCCCAAAATTCACGGCCAAGCCGCCGCCTCGAGTTCCAATTGAATAACCCCAAATCAATGACGACGACGCCCCCCTTCACGCGCAGGCGCCTTCCTGCTTGATCGCGACATCACCTCCATCTGAACGCGCCGCCGCTTCCATGCCCTAGCCACGCGCGCCTTGTCGTCGCCGCCATCACATCCCCTCGCGACAAGGCCTCGCGCGAACCCTAACTCCATCGCGAACGCCAGTAACCGCCGCGCCTCCTGTGATGCTCGAGATCAACTCGCGAACGAAGATTTCGACCCCGGCTAGATGATTTTGGTTCAATTTTTAAATTGTTGCATGCGGCCATTTTTTTTATATCTGATGTAAATTGAAAATCAATGGAAGAGAGGAACGGAGGAAAAGAAAGAGGGGAGGGAGATACGAAAATTGGCTTCGGCCATTTTTTCTTCGTCTTGATTTTTACTTTTGAACGAGGGAGAGGAATACTTAAAACTGAATGAAGTATGCTCGGCACGATCATCATCGTGATATTAGGCGTAATCTTAGGCGATAACGTGATTTTAGGCAAGAATCTTGGGATGCTGTCTTTTATTTTAAATTTAAATTTAAATTGAATTCGATTCGATTTCAATGCGTTTACTCGCCGTGTGCTCACATATCAATTCAAAAAAATACGAAATTTGAAATCCGGTAATAATTCAATATTACAGACCCAATGGAACTGGTTTCGTCGAATTCCGAGACTGTGCCTCGGACGGCTATTTTTAAATATCGATTCAAACGATATATTTTAAAAACTGTCCAATTCACTTTCAAATTCAATTCTGAAGCTTCTATTATCTTCAGTATTATCAATATTAATTTTACAAGCCTTTGAAATATTTTAAATCAGCTTATAATTGAAGATTCAAATTTTTATTCAACTTCAATAGATTAAATTCTAAAATTTTATCTCCAAATTCATTCTGATAATTTGAAATTCAAGTCAAACTATCATTCAAATATTTAAAATTAATTAAATATTTTTAAATTAAATTGTTAAAAATCCTGGGTCGTTACAATCTTCCCCCCTTAAAAGAATTTCGTACCGAAATTACAAGTTAAGAAGAAGTGGTCCTTAACACGTCTACTTTTTTCCATAATATCCAATTCCAACATTCAAACCATTTTGCCATTTCCATTACAAAATTATAAATTTTTACTTCACTATTGAAGTTACATATTTATTTTCATTCAATTTTACATTTCAATTTCAATTCCATTCAATTTCATTTGAATTCAATTCACAATTTAAATTCCATTCGAATTCAATTCTCAATTCTAAATATTGAATTCTAACGATTAACTTTCATTTACTAATTCATATTACTACTGATAATAATTTAATATTATTACTTCCAAACAATCATGCAACCATATACTATAATAATTCATAGAAAATCATTTCTTTTCTATACAAAAATAGTTTTGGGCAAAATTATCTTATTTACCCGATTCAAAAACAATTTTATATTCACTAACAAATACGCACTCATATCTATTATTACACACAAACTCATTCTAGAGTACTGCTGACTCTATCTCTAATGAGTAACACCCAACAGAACCATGGTTGTCGCTTAACCATATGCTCTGATACCAAATGTAACGTTTGCGATTTTTCGTTGCCGAAAAACCGAATAGTTAGGGTTTTAGAAAAAGAAAAGAAGAAGAAAGAGGTAGAAGAAGAGAGAAAAGAAGATAGAACGGAACAGAAATAACAGAACAACATCAGAATCTCACAATTCGCAGCGGAACAACATATAATAAATAAATGAATAATCTTTAAACAAAGAACTTTATCAGTTATTACATTACATCACATTTCATTTCATATCATCAGAGTGTACAACAACAAACAAACAACGGAAAAAGAAGTACTATATACTAGTAAATACGCCATGCCATCCATCTTGCCTCTAGCAACTCCTGAATTCCAGAATATCCTGATAAACCTTAACTCTTGACTGCCCGTGTGGAAATTGGTGGGCACCCAGAGTTTAGGAAGGAAAACAATAAACTCCGAGTCAGTCATGTGACTGGTGTGGGAACTCAAAAAATTTTATTTATCTTTAAAAATCAAAATAGAGGAATATTTTTAAAATCAATTCGCAATGCTTTTAAAAATGAGACTACCATAAGACCTCCTGCCACACACACAATGCAAACGCGGACTTGGAGGAGATTTCTTCTTATGTTAGTCAAAGATGCTTGATACGCATTAAAATCAAATCAATTTTGATATTATTATTAGTGCATAGTGTAGAAGATATTTCGAAAGTAGAATATAAATCTTAGCCAGCATAGGTACCATTATATTATGCCTACTATAGCTACCATATTAAATGGCAGGTTCTACAACTAAAATCGTACAAGTCTCGTATTGTTTCTTTGGATTTCCAACGAATGGTCAGGCCAAGGAACTTCCCATTGCCACATGAGAACGCCTCTGGATGGACGTCCCCGAGAACCTAACAGGATCTCTGCCACCACAAGGCCGGGTTACCTTTCAAACTAGGCAACAACTGACATGAGTATGCCATCCCCTGGTCCTTTGGGACCTTTAACCGAGCGCTCGCAATCAATTCACACAATCATAAAGTGTTTTCAACATGGGTAAGTATCTGGGCTCCATACCATGATACCACCCTTTTCTAGAAGGAAATGCACATACCCTAAAGGGAGCTACCCCTCATAACCTTGCCGCATCTTTCCTGTTTTGACCATTCCGGGGTGTGAGGCTCGACGAAGTCTCGTCCAAAAAAACACGCTTTATACAAAGTCATGCTTTGGGTCAACAAATGATCATAGAAATGATCACCAAGATAGACGATCAAACAAATGATCCTATCACAAATAATCAACACAATGATCATTTCACAGCAACACTCAATATGTCACATTACCAAATTGGGAATATATTGCTAATAACCTTCAACTATATAACCTCTGAGCTCGTACGTCTCAGAGAAGGGTATTAAGCTAAGAGAATAAATTCTCCGCCACCAACAGAAATATATTTGAAAGAAATCGGCTTTATATCTCAATTTGTAATGTCAGACACACAATCCATACAAGTCTGTTCCGGGCTCGAACAGAACCGAAGGCACTTACAAAGAAGTCCTTGCAATCCGAATAATCTCTAATCACGTCCGGATTTCCCATCACATATGGAGATCTCAATACCGGGGATCAGCCAGTGCAGAGACAATCAACAAGAAACCCTTTCGTTTTCGAAAATATCCGGTCTTCAACACCGATCTTCAAATGCAATTCATAACGACGTATCACAAATTCGGAATGGGTTATACGACCCCAAGGTCCTTTCCCGGTTAACCCGAATAGTGAGCGCTTATTTTAAAAAAATAAGTGTGGCATTCAAATTCAAGCAAATCACAACAAATACCTATTTAAAAGTAAATATTGATAGTCGGTTATTGAACTATTAATAGATATGCCAACATCACCAGATTCCAAATAATTTTCCATTCTTTAAAAATAAATCAATATTTATTTTCAAACTCATTTTCCAAATTCCATTTATAAATTCCATATTGAATTTATATTTCCAAAAATATTCATGAATATACGATTTCCATTCGATTTCTAATATTCATTTTCAATTTATCTTCAAAAAGATAAATTCAAAATATTCACTTAATATTGTAAAAACATTTCCATACTTATATATTTATAAGTAATTCACAAGTCTTTTTATTTTCTACACTTAGAAAATATTTGATATACTCTAATTGAAATTAAGTATATATTTCATTCTTTAAGGAAATTATTCTCTTAAACATATTTATTTGGACCAAAAAGAATGTTGCGTAAAACATCGTTACGACAACCCAAAATCACTAGTATAGGGATTCGAAATTAAAATAGATATATAAATCCCAATACTATACAAAACATTTCCTTTCGGAAATCATTTACTATAACAACAGTGTTATAGTCTACCCTTTCCTTCTATTTCTCGAAAACGTCTATTTCAACAATGAATGATGAAATCTATGGTTTCGATAGTTAATACATTTTAAAACATCTTTAGATCGTTTTAATTCTATTTAAAACATCACATCCTAAACATTTCTTTAACATATTATTCACTATTCAAAAACGTGAATCTACTTGTTAATCAATTTCATCATTTCTATTCCTTTTATTTTAAAGGATTATTCACTTTCTAAAATATGAATATAACTCCGTTAATAAATTACAACAATTTACTTATCAAAATAAGTAGTTTGCGGATTTATAAAACAATGTTTATAAATTCCATTTCTATTTAGTTTATAACTACTTCCTTTTATAAATTTCCTTTATTAACCTATTCGATTTATAATTCAATTATATACCGAAAGTCCATATTATAAGTTAAATGCTTATAATTTATTTGTTTACAAAAACATTCTTTTAAACTTCATAATTATAAATCTTATAACTTATAAGATTCATTTATTTATCCAAATCTATTCTTTTAAATAACTTTACAAATTTTATAAACCTACTGTTTATAAAATTCCATTTATAACTTCACCGTTATAATTCTATAAATTTCATTCATTTATGAAATTCATTCACAATTCATTCTAACACTTATAAAAGCTCGTTTTATAATTCAAGATATTCTAAATTTATAAATATCAATTTATAAATCTCTTATATGGATCAATTTATATTATTCTTTTAAAACGTCTTTAAACTCCTTTATAATTTCATCATTTTGATTTGTAAAATAATCAAATTTCATAAATCCTATTTTTAAACTTTTTATAATAAATTTAGAAATCCCAATTTTAACTATTTTATAAAATCATTAATCTCATATCTTAAAAAATCAACTGTTAACTGTATTTCTCAAAAATCATAATTTTTATAATATTAAAAATTATATCGTTTATTTATTTACGATGAATCAATTCCAAAAATATTTTATAAACGTATACTTTCAAAAATCACTTTAGAAATCCCTTAAAATAAAAATCGTTATTTTTAAACTTCAAAAATTGGATCCGATGATGCAACACATCAAATAGTCAATCACGACTTTCAAACATCATATATCGATATGATAAACAATCAAATATCACAATATCTAAAATCAATAAATATTTGTGAGGAATCCAGTTGGATCCCTCCAACCTGTTTCCCTGCATCCACAGACATTAGCACAATACCCATTCCACTTCGAGATGGAATATCGCGGTATATGGGATTTTATAAAATATTATCCGCTTAATAGGCGGCGCAATAGGGTCTCATCCGCTATACAATACGGGAAATCAATCAACTGCAATATATACATATGCCAATATATATATATATATATATTGCTATATATATAGATATATCCTACTATATCTAATATCACAATCAACAACAATCAATAATAACTGCAAATCCAACTTATAAATTTATTTGAGTGAGAAGTTCTCACCTTTGCTTTTATTAGCAATCCATTTCCCATCTTGACTCGATTTTTTCTTGATTTATACCTTGTGTAATTTTTTACACAGTTTATTAATATCCGAACAGATCGAATAATAAATTTTCATTTTTTGATTGTTTTAATTATTCAATGGTTTTGTTCTAAACCAATTCCTTTAATAATTTTATTCAACTAAAATTAAATTTTAAAACTAAATTTTCTTCTTAAATAGTTTTAATTTACTTACCCTTAAATTAAATTTATCCAACTAATTATTTCAATCTCAAGTTAATGATTTTTATTTAACTATAATTTAAATTTCCTTTTTAAATAGATTAATTAACCACTAAAAGTTAAATAAGTTAATTTAAACCAAACTAATAAATTAAAAGTGTATACTTGCATATTTATTTTTCCTTTGAATATATTAAAATTCTACAATTTGAACTAAGTGAAAAATCACTTACCCTTTAATAACTTAATTAATTTATTTCTTTATTTAATTTAAAAATAAAATTTCCTTAAATAAATCATTTTATCAAATAATTTGAATTCTTAATAAATTTTCTTTAATAAATCTAATTGTCTAACCATTTGACAAATTTAATTTACTAACAATTCAATTTGAACAAATGATTCCATTTTCAAACCAATTTCTTCTTAAATAAATTTATTTAACTAAAATTTAAATTTCCTTTTGAATAAAATTTATTTAACCAAGATTTTATTTTAACTAAAAATTAAATTTAATTAACCAAACTCTCTTTTAATAACTTAATCAATTATAAATTCAATTTTAACTAAAAATTTCTTTTTAGTAACTAAAATAGATAAAACAAATTAATTATTGTAACTATTGTTTATAACAACTTAACTAATCATTTTACTTTAAATTAATATCCTTATATCAATTTCTTTTAAATAATTTGTTTAACTAAAAAGTTAAAATTTAAACTAAATTTACTTTAATAAATTATCTCACCAAAATAATTGATTTACCGGTTAAACAAATTTCTTTACTATAACTATAAATTAAAAATCTGCATAGATTACATTTCTCTGTAATATACATATATATTACATTTAATTTAAATTAATACTGCAATTTAAAATTTTAATTAACTAAATAAAAAAAATTATACCTCACTCGAAAAAGAAGAGCACAGCCCTCGTCCCCACTGAATCGCGACTTCCTAGTGTCGTCGCTGCCTCGCGCGAGCGCGCGCCGCTACCTTGTGCTCCTCAATGAATCGCACGCCCCAAAATTCACGGCCAAGTCGCCACCTCGGGTTCCAATTGAATAACCCCAAATCAATGACGACGCCGCCCCCCCTTCACGCGCAGGTGCCTTCCTGCTTGATCGCGACATCACCTCCATCTGAACGCGCCGCCGCTTCCATGCCCTAGCCACGCGCGCCTTGTCGTCGCCTCCATCACATCCCCTCGCGACATGGCCTCGCGCGAACCCTAACTCCATCGCGAACGCCAGTAACCGCCGCGCCTCCTGTGATGCTCGAGATCAACTCGCGAACGAAGATTTCGACCCCGGCTAGATGATTTTGGTTCAATTTTTAAATTGTTGCATGCGGCCATTTTTTTATTTCTAATGTAAATTGAAAATCAATGGAAGAGAGGAACGGAGGAAAAGAAAGAGGGGAGGGAGATACGAAAATTGGCTTCGGCCATTTTTTCTTCGTCTTGATTTTTACTTTTGAACGAGGGAGAGGAATACTTAAAACTGAATGAAGTATGCTCGGCACGATCATCATCGTGATATTAGGCGTAATCTTAGGCGATAACGTGATTTTAGGCAAGAATCTAGGGATGTTGTCTTTTATTTTAAATTTAAATTTAAATTGAATTCGATTCGATTTCAATGCGTTTACTCGCCGTGTGCTCACATATCAATTCAGCAAATACGAAATTTGAAATCCGGTAATAATTCAATATTATGGACCCAATGGAACTGGTTTCGTCGAATTCCGAGACTGTGCCTCGGACGGCTATTTTTAAATATCGATTCAAACGATATATTTTCAAAACTGTACAATTCACTTTCAAATTCAATTCTGAAGCTTCTATTATCTTCAGTATTATCAATATTAATTTTACAAGCCTTTGAAATATTTTAAATCAGCCTATAATTGAAGATTCAAATTTTTATTCAACTTCAATAGATTAAATTCTAAAATTTTATCGCCAAATTCATTCTGATAATTTGAAATTCAAGTCAAACTATCATTCAAATATTTAAAATTAATTAAAAAAATTCAAATTAAATTGTTAAAAATCCTGGGTCGTTACACTTAATGTAATTAATAAAATATAATTACTTTGTGTAATTAATCAAGATATTTATTAAGCTAGTTAAATAAAGAAGAAATTAATCTATTTAATGAAATAAATGAAAGGATAGTTAATTTCAGGTTGAGATTCATCGAGAGTGATTAATATTGTGGTTGAATTAAAGTAATTAATTTAGATTAGGATAAATTAAAAATATAATTGGATATCATTAATTTTATAATCAATGACGTAATTAAAGATTGATTAATTAAATGAATTAATCAGTAATAAGTGACTTATGAGAAGTTAATTAGTATAAGTAATTAAGAATTAGCATAACTAAAATAGTTAATTAATTTGTGAAGTAATTAAAGATTACTCATTGATTTGGTCAGAATAATTAATATCGTGAAATTAATTAAAGATAATTACTTGAGTGGAATTGGAAGATAATTTATCCAGGGTGATTAATTAAGATGAATAAGGAAGGGTTGATTAATTAATTGATTTGGAATTAATTAATGAAGGAATCTAAGTGATTGAGGTTTGAAATTCAATTAGAATCAATTGAATTGATTTGTATGTTATTAATCTTTGCTTATGGGTGATTGAATGGTATTGGATGCATTGATTGTGTTGATATCTCTGATATGAAATGTTGTGTATTTCATTTGGATAACTTGGGTTAGGATGACATGAGTTTCGAAGAGATCGGGATCGGGTATTGGGAAATACCCGAAACCACTTCGAATTTTTACAAATTGATTTGTGAAATCAATACGATGAAATGAAACGATTTAAGTGAATTGGATTATTTTATCTAAGTTTGGTACCTAGAAATTTATATGTGAAATAAGTGTTATCTATAGCAAATTGTGAATTGGTTTAATTGATATAAGTTGCCCGGGTTTTATATAAGTTGTTTGCTTTGGTATTCCATGTTAGTTGGGTTTACTCACGCTGGTTTCCAGCCTGACCCGGGTGTTACTTTGGTGTAATGCTCGGGTCAGACCGAGTATTACAGATTTCCAGGTTAGGACGTTTTGGAGCTCAAGAGGCAAGCTGGATGGCAATATCGTATAGAGTATATCCGCTGTATTTATATTATTGTTAATCTGAGACATGATATTTGTAAATATTTAGTGATTGTATATAATGTGAAACTCTGATGTATTAGAATGTAATCGACAGATATAGTATTCTTTTGCAACTGTTATTATTTATTATTATATTTTATCTGCTGTGAATGTGAGATGTTTGGTGTTTCTGTTCTTCTTCTTCTATCTCTTTCTTCTTTTTCATAACTATCTGAAATTTTCGGGATCGAAATTTTCGGGTCGTTGCATTTGGTATCAGAGCAGAAAGGTTTAGCGAGAACCTCGGCTCTGGTGGGAATTACTCATTTAATTGAATCTGTAGTACTCTAGAATGAGTTGAGAATATATATATATATATATATATATATATATATATATATATATATATGAGAGCGTACTTGTTATTTTCTTATATAAAGATTTTAAATGATTTAATATAAAAAATATATTTTGATATATGAAGTAATATTTTCTTCTAATAAATATTTAGGTGATCGGTTGTTAAATTATTGGAATTAAAATTTAGAAATAATATAATACAACCAAATTTAAAGTCTTGAATTGGAATTAAATTAAGTAAAAGCGGAAATACAACCATATTAAAATTTAAAATCACTTGAAAATGAAATTCTAAATTTGATCTCAGAATTTGAAAATTTTGTTTCAAAATAATAAAAAAAAATAAGTATTATTTGGATAACTGGGACTTGTTGCAAAAAAAAATGGGTTTGGGATCTGGAAATTGAAAATGGATAGACGTTTTAAAATAAATTGGATGATATCATCCTATTGTTAATGAGAATCTTTAAATTGAGAATGGTATTGTATAAACAAAATAAATTTGAATAATTGAATTATGAAATAAACTTGTTTAAGAACTGGCTTCAAACTAGAAGATAAAATTGAATAATAAATTAAAAGTTTAAAATAAAATTTGTATTGAATTCTTATTTGAACCTTTAAATACATAAGTAAAGATAATTTAAAATGGAATTTCGAGAATTGAACTCAGAAATTAAATTGATTAAAAACTTTGAATAAAAGTTAATTTGGTTTAAAAAGGTAAACCAACCTTTGAGAGTTTAACTCGAATTTATATAATTCGAGGTAGTTTAAATTCGAGATTTAAGTTGAATTAGTTCAAAATTGAATTTGGTGATTGAAGATGTATAAGTTTAAGAATTTAAATGGGAAATTGGATTGGATTATGTTGAAATAATTTGAATTTGAAATGGGTTAAACTGATAATAATTCAAATTGATTGGAATAATTTGAAATTTAATTAAAGTTGAACATGATTAAAATCAAATGGAAGTGTACACTGAATTGTTGGGGGAGTGAACAGCTTGACTCTTGACTATTTTAAATAAATTGCTTTAATATATACTTATTTTTCTAAGATATTAAATATATACAACCTTTCTTTTTAAAGCTAACTTATTTTATATTTGTTTTACCATTATTTTTGGAGCTATTTAATCATTATTCAACTGTTTTCTAAACTAATTACTATTTTTCAACTATGTTACAAATTAATTATTGTTTTCAACTATTTTGCAAATATCTAAAATTTCTAAAACTATTTAGCTATTTTTCCAACTATTTTACGACTAGTTAACTATTTTATAGCTATTTCATAAACTAATAATTATTTTTTCAACTACTTATCTATTTTTAAAATTTTCAAGCTATTTTCTAAAAATAAACTGGTCGGGGTCCAAACTGTCATTGATTTAAATACCCAACTGAGATAAGAATTGAAGTGATAATTCAATGGAATTGAGGCAATTGTGAATAGAAAGGAAATTGATTTGGTTAATAATCGATAAAGTTAAATACGTAGGATGTACGTATATTATTCCATTCGCATAGTGATTTGATCCAGATTCGAGCACAGAATTTCGTGATAGTATATCGATCCGAGTTGGGATTTTTCACTGGATTTTCAACGGCGAACTTGGATATGGATTGTTGATTGGTTTTGGATATTCTCTATCATAGTTATGGCTATGCAAGAAGAATGACCGTTTCTAATCAAGAAACCAGATCTGAGTCCGCACTAGGAAGTCGGGTGGACGATACTAGTTCGGAAGTGAAATTGTATGATCGAGTGAGCGATCAGATTGGTATAGAGTACGGATGTTATGTGTACATCGTACGGATTTGAATGGAATTGATATTGGAAAGAGTAATCAAATTTGAATATTTGATTTTGAATAAACAAAGCTATATATCTTGTTATATAAGATAAATCTTCCCTTGTTAAGTCTATTGCCGGAAGAAAAGGATTTTTGAAGGTGTTTGAAGTATAAAGGGAGTTTTATACGAGTTTGAAAAGATCCAAAGTTTTTTTTAAATTATATATATCTGAATATATATAAAGGATCTTATGAGGATCTTGGAAAAGGATTTTGGGAACCTTTGGATTTGGAAAGGCTTTTGATTTTTGGGTAAAATCAATATTGAATTTGGAAACCTAGCTTGAGAATTATCGATTTTGGGATAATCGATTTTGTGTAAAGAGCTTGGTATGATATCATACTAGGTGTATGATTTGAAAGATGCTATATATGTATAGTATAAAATGTTTTGATGATGGCTCTGGGGAAAAGGCGCCCCCTTGAAATGAACTTCTCAGGAGTGCCACCGGGTGGTGCTGCCTTGAGCCCCAAGGGGGGTTCTAAAGTTGATCCTGTGAGGAGTCCGGACAAAACTAGTTCATGGGGATTATGAGTAGTGTATACCATAGCAGAAGTCGTGTGTGCCGCTGAGAACCAACAGTCTGCGTTTGATTTTATATCGGTAGACTACAATCTATGGTATAACATAGCGAAAGTTGTGTGTGCCGCTGAGAGCCAACAATCTGTGTTTGATTTTATATCGGCAGACCACGACCTATGTAGGAGTGGAGAGGTTTCATTTCGACAGCGAAAATCAGAGGCCCGCTGAGAGCCTGCAGTTACATGGACTTCTACGGTGACGGCAACGTAACCCTGGATGTAACTGTGATCTGTTGTGTGGGATCCATGGCGTAATCGAGAGGCCACAGAGAGAATGCAGTTACATGGACTTTTGCTGCGATGGCAACGTAACCCTGGATGTAACTGTGACCATGGATGGGGGTGATGATTTCCAGAGTATTCTCACCAAAGATATTTCCTCTATTTCAAAACGCTTTCAATATTTTCAATAAAATAATTTTCCAAGTATTTTCACTGGATGTTGAAAACGGGTTTACCAAGTACTTATAGACTTTTAGTCCTACGCCTGATCAACGTATGACTGAATTTCTGTGAGAACAAGGATGGACTGGTTGAGACATTGAGTTATAAAAAGTATTTTTATAAAGAGCTATTTTATTAGTATGGTGTGTATTTGAAAGCATTTCTAAATTTTTTAAATAAAAGTGTTGGAATTTTGGGAAAATAAAAAGAAAATCCAAACTGGAAATTTAAATGAGGTGATTTTTGAATTAAAAGTTGGAAGTAAGTTAATAAATAATTATTGATAGAGTATGTTAACAAAAATTTAACTTGGTTAAACAAATGGATTGTAAATTAAAATAGAGTTAGATTGAAAATGTGATGATTTGAATTACAAATAAAATTCAAGTGTGATATGAATAATATTCAATGAAATTTGCAAGTAAATTGGATATAATGAAAGTGAACTGTAATAGAAATGGTTTGAGTTGCAAATAAAATCCAGATGAGTAGAAATAGATTGAGAATGGCTTTGTATTAATAAAATGAATTCGAAAATGAATTAAGTAAGTAAATTTAAAATTTAAAATGGGTTAATTGAGTTAAATAATAAATGGATGAAGTCTGATAGAATAAAAACTAAATCAAAGTTGTGATTGGAATTGGATTATCAGACTGAACTTAAGTTCGGTGGCATATTAATTTGAAGTATAAATGAGTTAAGTATGTGCTTGGATATTATTTTGATAAATTGAGAAGATGGATTTAAAATTAAAATTTAAAATGGATGGGCTAACTGGATTTAATGGAAGTTGATTGAATGAGAATCAAATAGAAGTAAACTTAAGTTTGATGTTGGAATAAATTAAAGTAAATTAACTTAAGCTTAAAATTTATGGAAGCTTGGCTTCGAATAAGGGTGAAAGCCCATTAAATAAAAGCTTGGATTGAATTAATTTGGGAATGGCTAGTAGTATACAAGAATGGAATGTGTCGAGCTAATGAATGGTGGGTGAATAAATTTGAAATGAAATGGAATTAAATATAAAATGAGTTGAAAATTAATTTAAAATAATTATAAACTAAAATAGATACTCTATTAAACGAATATTGTCGAAATTGCATAAAAAATGGTTGTCGTTCGGTGTAAATAAAAGTAATTAAAATGCTATGAGTTAATAGAGATTAAATAAAATTGATTCTGAATCATTTGAAGTGAATATGAGCTTGTTTGGATTAAAATCAATGGAATGTAAGAAATAGAGTTGCAAACCATTGAAATTGAATGAAATGGTTTATAAATTAGTTGAAAGCAATTGAATTAGGTTTGAAAACATATAAATTGCTCGAGGAAGTTATTTTGAATACATTTCTTTTAGAATTGAAGTGTTATAGTTGTTTAAGTAAGAGAAATGTTATGAACTTCATATATATAGTGCTTATATGTGTAAATTGAGTAAGTACAGGTACCTGAAGGCCGTTTGGCTGGATTTGGATGCACTAATTGCTAAAATAAATAAGCTGCTTCCTTAAAATGCTAAATAACGTACGCCTACGCAATAAAAATAGGAAATATGAACTGTTTTTGCTTTTTCCGACCGGGTGGGTCGATGTATACATATTTATATCTCTTGTCAAATTGCAAAAGCTCCTCCGCACAAAGGAGACTCTGCCAAAAAAATTTTCAAAATTTTGGGAGTTAGAAATTTTTTGAAAATTTTTTGCTAACAACAAAACGGTTTCAAATTGGAAAGTAAAGTAAATTAGTAAATGAAACTAATATGAATCAGTTATACTTGAAAGATAAAATTCAATATGCAAAATTTAAAATAAATTGAATTCATATGAAAATGGGAAAACTAATTTAAATGGAAATGGATATGAAACTTCTATAAGGAAAGGTATGTAAAGATTTGAAAAGGGCTATGATTGGATGTTATTGCTAAGTAGGTTATGCAGGTATTAAAGGGGAAAAGAAAATTGGATTTGTTTCCAAAAGATAAATTTGTATTGCCCGACAAAAGGTACGTATTTAAATTTCTAGATGAAATTGGATTGGGCTTTTGATGTAGCCACTTGGCTTTTATGTTCTTTTGGAATTTGGGAGACTATAGAGGCCTTTTGTAGTTGTACCGAACTAGCCGCGCAAAGGAGACGCTGGCAAAATTTTCTGGAAATTTTGAGAGTTAGAAAAATTCTGAGAAACTTTTGATAATTCAAAATTTGGTTTTAAACTGAAATTTAAATGATTGAACAGAAGGGTATTGATTGAAACTATAGGAGGTTTTGGGAAGTTGGTTAAAGTGATAGTGGGTTTTAATAAAGGATAGTTGGTAGGATGTTGAATTGTGAGTTTTGGAGAAAAGGTAAACGGGTATTGGTCCATTCTTCCTGACTTGTAATTTCGGGGACGAAATTCTTTTAAGGGGGAAGGAATGTGATGACCCGGAATTTCTAACAATTTAAATTTGAATAGTTAATTGATTTTAAAATATTTAAAAGTTAATTTTAACTTAAATTCCAGATATCAATATTTACTGGATAATTAAATCACTGAATTATATGGTTTAAGAATTGAATTTAATAATTGAAATTGGGTAAATTGTTGAATCTGAAATTTATTAGCCTGTTTAAAATAATTTGAAGGCTTATAAAATCTATAATGATGATACTGAAGATAATAGAATGGTTGAAATTTAATTTAAAGGTAATTTGTTCAATTTTAATAATATATCGTTTAAATTAGAATTTAAAAATAGCCTTCTGAGGCACAATCTCGGAATTCGACGAAACCAGTTCCCTTGGATCCGAAATAGTTAGTTATTATCGGAGTTCAATTTTCGTAGCAATCGGAGTCGTCGTTTGACCTTGGCAACTCGAAACGCGTAAAATTATTTTAACCAATTTAATTTAAAATTGATCGTTTACTTCCGTAACTCAGGCATACAATCAAATTAGCCTCCAAAACATGTTCCATCGTGTTCGTAATGCAGGTAAAACCTTATAAACCTCTGTCGGCATGTCTGATTCAGGTTTCGGGATTTTGCGTTATGCATCGAGATATTTTCAAATATTTAATTATAAGCAAGCGTGCACGGGAAGCTATCCCTAACCGATATTTATTCATCCCCTTCCTAACCTACAGAAAACATAATCAAACGCACGAAACAAAAATTAAAATTAAATTTTTTTGAAATGGCTGAAGCCCTTGCATTCAAAGGGAAGTCAAATAAGAGGGAATTTGAATCTCATCTGTGCGCGCAACATGTTGTCTTCGACTCGCGCTCTCTTCGTACGCGCGACCTGGGTTGAAGGGGGTCGGCACCGTGTGAGTTGGTCGTGGTTAGGAAGGTGCGGCAACGCCTGGATGGCACGCGCGAGAGGGGGGGAGGCTAGGCTCAGCGCGAGTGAATCCAAAAGGGAGTCGCGAGTGGAAGTCGCGAGTGGAGGCGATTTAGGGCATGGTCGCACGTGAGCAGCGTGAGCTAGGGCATGGTCGCACGTGAGCAGCGTGAGCTAGGGCATGGTTTCGATTTCTGCAGCATTATTTAGGTGAGTAACCCTCACACGAATCTATAGATTTGGTATATTTGCATTGTTTAAATAGTAATACAGTTTTGGATAAATTTTGAAGGGTGTTGAGATTTAGAATTCGTATTGATTGAAGCCAGGAGTGGAATGAAGTTAATTACGAATGTTTTTCGTAACAGAAACAAATTGATTTTGTAAAGCTAAAATTAAGTTATGAACTGTTTAGGTTTTAAAATTTGAATTAACCGATCTCAATTTAATAAGAAAATTAAGTTTGATTCACTTATCAAGTGAAGCCGTAAATACGATTTTATTGTTTCGTTAGTCTTATTTATTTTTCAATTTGACTTTAGCAAATTTTGAGATTAAAATATTTAAGTTTGAAAAATAATATTATTTAATGTTTTAAATAGTATTATAATATTTAAATGAGTAAATATTTGAATATTGAATTAAATATTTGAAATATGGTTTTCAAATAATGTTAAATATTTTATAAAAGATTTTTAAAAGGAAAATCAGTTTAAAACTTAATTACTTGTTCAAATTAAATCATTAGTAGTTAATTAAATTTTTCAAAATGGGAATTAACTATTCAAGTTGTTTGAAAATTAATAAAATTATCTAACATTTCTTTAAGGCCAACATCCGAAAGCAAACAAGTCGAGAGTGGATCGGTTTTGCTAAATAAAGCAAAGGTGAGTAAATCTCACACTGTTGGATTTTTATTTAAATTTAAATGGTTAAATTTAATTAATTGGATGAATGATTGAATTGTTTGGATGTGTACTGATGATCTGGTGATTTAGTTTTGGTTGTTTCTTGAGTTAATTGTGATTTGACTCGAAGTGTTTGGGTTTTAATTTGATTTAAACTTAAGTCATAAATAAGAAATGTTTCAATTTAAATGTTGATAAGGGTAATGATTTGTGATTCATCAAATTAGTGGGGTAATTAAAATGGATGATAAATTAATTCATTTAATTAATGATTTGAGGTTATTAATTTAGTAATTTAGGGTTTTGAACCAATTAATTAAGGTTTGTGTAAATTTATTAAGTTTAATTTAATTTTAAATAATCGTTGGATGGGTGATAAGTAATTACTTAATGTAATTAATAAAATATAATTACTTTGTGTAATTAATCAAGATATTTATTAAGCTAGTTAAATAAAGAAGAAATTAATCTTTTTAAGGAAATGAATAAAAGGATAGTTAATTTCAGGTTGAGATTCATCGAGAGTGATTAATATTGTGGTTGAATTAAAGTAATTAATTTAGATTAGGATAAATTAAAAATATAATTAGAAATCATTAATTTCAATGACGTAACTAAAGATTGATTGATTAAATGAATTAATCAGTAATAAGTGACTTATGAGAAGTTAATTCGTATAAGTAATTTAGGATTAGCATAATTAAAATAGTTAATTAATTTGTGAAGTAATTAAAGATTACTCGTTAATTTGGTAAGAATAATTAATATCGTGAAATTAATTAAAGATAATTACTTGAGTGGAATTGGAAGATAATTAATCTAGGGTGATTAATTAAGATGAATAAGGAAGGGTTGATTAATTAATTGATTTGGAATTAATTAATGAAGGAATCTAAGTGACTGAGGTTTGAAATTCAATTAGAATCAATTGAATTGATTTGTATGTGATTAAGCTTTGCTTACGGGTGATTGAATGGTATTGGATGTGTTGATTGTGTTGAAATCTTTGATATGAAATGTTGTGTATTTCATTTGGATAACTTGGGTTAGGATGACATGAGTTTCGAAGAGATCGGGATCGGGTATTGGGAAATACCCAAAACCACTTCGAATTTTTACAAATTGATTTGTGAAATCAATACGATGAAATGAAACGATTTAAGTGAATTGGATTATTTTATCTAAGTTTGGTACCTAGAAATTTATATGTGAAATAAGTGTTATCTATAGCAAATTGTGAATTGGTTTAATTGATATAAGTTGCCCGGGTTTTATATAAGTTGTTTGCTTTGGTATTCCATGTTAGTTGGGTTTACTCACGCTGGTTTCCAGCCTGACCCGGGTGTTACTTTGGTGTAATGCTCGGGTCAGACCGAGTATTACAGATTTCCAGGTTAGGACGTTCTAGAGCCCAAGAGGCAAGCTGGATGGCTATATCGTATAGAGTATATCCTTTGTATTTATATTATTGTTAATCTGAGACATGATATTTGTAAATATTCAGTGACTGTATATAATGTGAAACTCTGATGTATTAAAATGTAATCGACAGATATAGTATTCTTTTGCAATTGTTATTATTATATTTTATCCGCTGCGAATGTGAGATGTTTGGTGTTTCTGTTCTTCTTCTTCTATCTCTTTCTTCTTTTTCATAACTATCTGAAATTTTCGGGATCGAAATTTTCGGGTCGTTGCAGAAATCTACACAACAGAGACAAAGACAAAGGTGACGATCAATGTACTATTAGTCATAAAGTATAATGTCTGAGTATACATATGTCTAAATCTCTTCAAAGTGGTAAGTATACACACACGATCATCAGCATTCAAGTTTATACATGGAAAACATAGGTACACTGATTCAAACGACCAGTAGTCATAGTTCAATTAACTGATATCTTGTACACTATATATTTTTTATCTACACCACTAAAGCAGTTGAATAAAACTAAACAACCAGTCGACTAAACATCAATCGATCAACTGGTTGTATAGAATTAGTTGACTAAAAAGAGGCAAATTTAATTAATTCTTCTTTATTTGAAACCTTATTTACTGGTACTCTACCAGTTAACTGATCGGTACTTTACCAGTCAACTTGTTACCCACAATTGTCATATTCAATAGTTCTTCCTTAGGGAAGAGACACTTCCTTCTGCGAATGGTTGTAACACTTCTAATGGTCACTACTCCTCATGAAAACATAGGACTACTAAACTGATATAAATAGCAATCAAATCTTAATTTTTAGATCATCAAAACTACTACTTTCTATTCTTAATCTCTTGTTTGAATTCACTAAGCATTCAAATATTCATTTACATTCTACTTGATCACTTGCTTGTTCAAGTCTATCTCTAATAAAATCAGATTACTTCCAATTCTTTACAAATATTCAAGTGTACCACTTTAAAGAAGATTATAGGAAGGTTGTATGCATTGGTTAAAGAAGATTATAGGAAGGTTGCATGCATTGGCTCAGTCGTGCTATCCAAGAGCATACAAAGTCATAAACTTAACTATTCGTTATAGTCGAAGTCCTGTTGGAGATATTCACGCAAGTAATCCTGTTCAGTAGAAAAGGCATTTGTAATACCTATTCCTTCAGGTTAAGTAAGGGTGTTTTTCAAATCTAGAAGGATTCTGGGATTGGATGTAAAATGGGAAGTTCGAACCAGTATAAAAGTATCTTGTGCACTTTACTATTTAGTATTTTTATATTTAACTTTATTTTACAATAGTTATGACTTAGATAAATATTCATACTACTCGATCCCTAGCAATTTCCATTTGGTATCAGAGCTAGATTATCGTATAACCGTAACAAAGTTTTTGATAATTCGAGTATTATGGACATCACTACTTTGAATTTTATTCAAGGACAAGCTGCTGCACGACCAAAACTATTTAACGAACTAAATTATAATTATTGGTCAACTAGGATAAGAATATATATGCAAGCTCATGGTTATGACACTTAGAATATCACTCAACAAGAATACATAGTACCTACTGTTAGGAACTGAGTTGATGATGTTTTGATGACAACAACCTTATATAGTTATTATACTTTACTTTATAAAATATATACTAACATTTCCATAGATATATATATATATATATGTATATAGGAAGTATATGCAGGTATCATCGAAGACTGATCAGTATAAAGACTCAAGCATCAAGATGAAGATTAGAGATTCAAGATTCAAGACTCTAGAGAATCAAGATTTCAAGATCTCAAGATAAGTGTCTAGTATTTTGTTAAAACTTCATAATAGCACTCTCATCTTTCTTACAATTTTCATTTGGGATGGAACCCAATTTCTATCGAAACCAGTGGCTTACAAACCCACGACAAGTAGCTTACAAACCTACGACAAGTGGCTTACAAACCCACGAAAATCAAAATCATTTAAACTACTTTGTACAAGTTCTCGAGTCCTATGGAGGAGCTCTGTAGGAAGGTTCTTGCAATTTCAGTTTGAATAGATTTTTCAAAATGTTTTTAAATCTGTTTTCAAAATGTTTTAGCTTTCAAAATCATGTTTTCAAAAAATGTTTTCAAACTTTGTTTTAGCCTTAAAATATTCCTCCATTCTGATTTTAAAAACTTCTATTTTTAAAACATCAAAACTTATTCTGATTTTAAATATTACTTATATAATTAATGGTCTATATCAATTATATATATTTATTTAAAATAATGATTTATATTCATTCTCTATCTCAAAATATTGTTTAAACACTTTACTTTGCTTCAGAGAAGTTTCAACTTGTTTTAAATTCAAATGCTTTTACAAAACAACATCTCTATAATTTTGAACCGAGGGATGTCGACATATGGGGATACCCCATGTTGACATGGTGACAGTTGGATTCAAAATTCAATTTTCAAAAGAAGTGTCCATTCGTTCGAAAACCTTTCCCCAATGGTTATGACTGTTGTGCATCTATATAAAGGCTTCCAAAATGAATTTTTTTAATAACTACTTTCTTATTTTCTTCACTCTTTCTTTCCACCATTCCATATCCATAAAACTTCATATTTTCAAGATCGTGCCATCATTCTGCCAAATTCTCAATAGGAAATCATTTAGATACTCTCTCTGTTTGATTCTCCATCATTCTACTAAAGATAAAAGTGCTATTCAGAGTTATAGGATTAATTTGTATTCAAAAAGTCCATAGAGTCTATCCATTCAAAAGGATTGTTATTAAGAAGTATAAGGGTGATCTTGTGTCCCGTAAATCAAGAGAGTTTACCCCAGACTCGAAGATAGGAGGGTTCCTCAAGGCCTTAGAAATTGAGGATTGTATTTTGGATATTGGCTTATAAAAATCTGTACAAGGATATTGCCTTGGTGCAGGACTGGATGTAGGAGGATTCTGAACCAGTATAAAATCCGGTGTGTTCTTTCCTTTTACTTGCTTTACTTTACTATTTGCATTTATTATATGTTCTGTGATCATTCTGTGTTAGAATTCTGTTTAGATTTGTGTTGAAAGTTTTAATTTAGTCATATAGTTCATATATTCTTTAAAACACTATTCACCCCCCTCCCCCCTCTAGTGTTATTTCTGCCTTAAGATCCTTAATCCGCATCCCCAACAATTGGTATCAGAGCGTTGGTTTTCATTATTTTCATAATCTGAAATTTTGAAAAGTTTTAATGGCACAATACACTGATAATGTCACTCCTGTCATCACTACTTCTATCAACACAAGTACTAACACTAGTTCATTTGTAGAAGGTCAGTCTACTGTCAGACCACCACTTTTTAATGGCAGTAGTTATGCATATTGGGCATGTAGGATGAAAATTTATTTACAATCCATAAGTTTAGATACTTGGAATATGACACAAATTGAATATGTTGAACCAACTACTAATTTTGCCCAGTGGACTACTGAGCAAAAGACGGTTGCACAAAACAATTCTAAGGCTAAGAATATACTATTTTGTTCACTAGATAGGAATGAGTTTAACAGAGTCTCTGTTTGTAAGTCTGCATTTGAAATCTGGAAAACTTTGCAAGTAACTCATGAAGGAACAAGCAAAGTTAAACAGACTAAAATTTCCATATTAACTAACCAGTTTCAATTGTTTAAAATGCATGAAAATGAGTCCATTTCCGACATGTATTATCGATTTCAAGATCTTGTACATTCATTGATTGCTTTAGGAAAGGGTTTCTCAGAAGAAGATCAAGTCAGAAAGATACTCAATTCACTCACTCCAGAATGGGATCAAAAGACACTTACTATTGAAGAGGCAAATGATGTTAGTCAAATGAAGATCGAAGAGTTAATCGGTAATCTAATGTCTTATGAAGTTCAACTACAAGGGAGAAAAGAATCTAAGGCAACGGAAAAGAAATCGATCGCATTCAAAGCAACAACTGGAGATTCAGAACAAGATAGTGATGAAGAAATTGCTTTCATGGCCAGAAATTTCAGAAAGTTTCTGAAGTATAGAAAGATGAATAACTTTAAAAGAAATGATCAAAGGAATTCCAGAAATACTTCAGAGAACAACAACAATTACAACAACGACAACAATGGTGATAGATGCTACAACTGCAACAAAACAGGGCACTACAAGATAGATTGTCCATATCTAGACAAACAGACATTTCAACCAAACAACGAGCAACTAAGGAAAAGAAAGAAGGCATATGCAGCAACTCTTGACGATTCAGATTCATCCAGTGATGATGAGAAGAAAACTGATAATTCAAATCTGTGCTTCACTGCTATTCTCGAATCGGAAGACGATCAGAGTTTGGATCTAAAAATAGGTACACATTTATTTTAATTTTATTGGATGCTTGTTTGTTTTGATTTTGTTTGCAATTTCTTGAATTTTTAAATTCAAAATCACCTTTGAAATTTGAATTTTTAAATTCAAAATAGTATTATTTTAATAATATTTTAAATATTAAAATATTTTAATATTATTATATTTAATATTATTACTGGAATTATATATAGATATAGATTATAGATTAGTTTTCTTAAGATTTTAGGAATTTCTTAGATTTTAGGAATAGACACCTCTTTTCAAATTCAACAGGCACATGTCGACATGCCAGGATACCCCATGTCGACATGTCTCTCAGAAATTTGATTTCAAAATTTGAATTCAAACTTTTGAATTTCCCTCCACCTTTTCACTTACTTCAAAATTCTGAAAAGATACCTCTTGACCAGAGAACATGACTTTAGAGAATCTATTTAATATACTTCTCTTATCATCTCTTTTCACTTTATTCTCATAATTCAAACTTTCTTCATTATCTTCTACTTCTCTCAAACACTCGTCAATGGCTTCCTCAAGTACCCCATCAACTATGAGGCTGACCAAATCCATCAAAAATGATCTTTAAATGACCCGGAGGCTATCAAAGCTTACATAAATTATGTAAACTATGGTAAAGTCAATATGGGAAAATTTGCTATTTTTGATGATTTTCCTTCTTATGAAATTGATCAACTTTTTGAAGAAAACTCCATTCTTAGCTTGATTGATAACAAGCAAAATGATTTCGTTTGTTATCCAAACCTTGTCAAAATGTTTTATGCAAACCTAAACCGTGAATTTTATAATGGAAATGAAGATCAAATTTGGAGTAGTGCTAAAGGAACACTTATTGTTTTGGATTCCGATATTTTGGGTACTATTTTGGGTTGCAAATCTACCGGTATGAATCTCTCGCAATTTCAAATCAATGAAACCGATCGAGAGACTTTTCATCACATTTTTGAAAGCGATGACCACATGGATTTTAAGAATCGCTTTTTCCGCCCAAAAGCAAGAATTGTCAACCTTCTTATTCAACACACCATTATTCCTAGGTGGGAAACTACAATAATCCCACCTCAAAAGTGTGTAAAGCTCTTTTTGCTATATTTGAAAAATATGATATTAATTGGGCACAAACTATTTTGGATGAGTTAAGACCCAAAAATTTTACTATGGGAGAAAACACTCTTTATCATGGAATTTATCTTACTCGGATTTTCAATTATTTTGGTGTGGATGTTAAAAAGGAAGAGTTTGTAAGTAGGAAAGTGTTCAATCATGGGAACATTTCTCTTATGAAAATCTCACTTATGTTTCAACCATATGAAACACTTACCGAAAAGGAAGAGAGACTTGCTCATGAAGAGATGGAAGAAGAGGGAGAGGAAGAGGAAGTAGAAGGGGAAGGAATGGAAATTGAAGAAGAAGAAGAGGAAGATGAAGAAACCTCTTTGGAAAGTATAGAGTATCCACATACACCCGCCAATCCGTCCAACAAAACCATACTCAAGAACCAAAAGATACTTGCTCAAAACCAAAAGGTTCTTAAGAGATCTTTTAGCAAGAAAATGGATAAAATCTCTACCAAGATCGACAAGTTCTTTGGGAAGATAGGTGGGAAACTTGGCTTGTCCTCATCATCATCTTCATCAAACTAATCCTAGCCATTATCTGTTTTCCATCTTTATATATCTCTGATAGTTATTTATTTTAAGTTTATATAGGTCCACTAGTATAAAAATAAACTTAGAAATCAAAAATAACTCAACTTGGTCATTCTGTCTAGACTATGTCGACACATCCCCCCATGTCGACATATAACAGTCAAAAAGTAGTTACAATTTCTAACTTCAAACTCTTGTAACTACCAAGTGACAATTCATTTTGAACGGCCAATAACTCCTATAAATACCTATTTCTTCCAGAAAAACTTCTCTACCTCCATTTTTATTCATCTCCTCTCATACTTCAACTTATTTCTTAAATTATGGCTTCTCCAATTAAGAATTTAAGTGAAAATCTTGAAGAAACTCTTACTTCTTTCAAGAATATTCTTTCTTTTATACTTAGAAATCAAAGGCACTTAGAATTAAGCCAAATGCAGATGATCAAAGAGCAAGAGAAACACTTCGACGCACTTCGTTGGATGATCTCAAGCCTTAGCAAAGACGAACCCGAAGCAAATCCACCAGTCACTCTCGATAAAGATAATTGGGATGTTATCAAAACTGATCCTATCTTTGGAGAAGATGGATGGGTGGAAGTCCCAAGGAATGTCTGATCATTATGTATGTTTGTTTGATTGATTTGATTTGATTTAGATTTGATTAGGATTTGATTGAATTGTTTACTTAAGTTTGATTTGGATTTGGTTTGTATATGATTGGTTTGCTATGTATGATATTGATTTGATTGTCAAGTTACACTTATATATATGCTAACACACTTGATCACTTACACGTTCACTTTACACTTTTATTCTATATATACTTGATTATCTTAGGACAGGTAAATCTTTTATTCTTTTTGTTGATGACAAAGGGGGAGAAAGTTATAAAAATATATATGCTTGGTGTAAGGGGGAGTCATGGAATAAAGGGGAGTTGTAGTTTTAAGAAGAAGTCACGGAGTAAGGGGGAATTATGAAGAGTTATGGTATGGTAAGAATATTTTATAAATAAAGGTTGTCGTCATCAAAAAGGGGGAGATTGTTAGGAACTGAGTTGATGATGTTTTGATGACAACAACCTTATATAGTTATTATACTTTACTTTATAAAATATATACTAACATTTTCCATATAGATATATGTGTGTGTGTGTGTGTGTGTGTGTGTGTAGGAAGTATATGCAGGTATCATCGAAGACTGATTAGTATAAAGACTCAAGCATCAAGATGAAGATTAGAGATTCAAGATTCAAGACTCTAGAGAATCAAGATTTCAAGATCTCAAGATAAGTGTCTAGTATTTTGTTAAAACTTCATAATAGCACTCTCATCTTTCTTCCAATTTTCTTTTGGGATGGAACCCAATTTCTATCGAAACCAGTGGCTTACAAACCCATGACAAGTAGCTTACAAACCTACGACAAGTGGCTTACAAACCCACGAAAATCAAAATCATTTAAACTACTTTGTACAAGTTCTCGAGTCCTATGGAGGAGCTCTGTAGGAAGGTTCTTGCAATTTCAGTTTGAATAGATTTTTCAAAATGTTTTTAAATCTGTTTTCAAAATGTTTTAGCTTTCAAAATCATGTTTTCAAAAAATGTTTTCAAACTTTGTTTTAGCCTTAAAATATTCCTCCATTCCGATTTTAAAAACTTCTATTTTTAAAACATCAAAACTTATTCTGATTTTAAATATTACTTATATAATTGACGGTCTATATCAATTATATATATATATATTTAAAATAATGTTTTATATTCATTCTCTATCTCAAAATATTGTTTAAACACTTTACTTTGCTTCAGAGAAGTTTCAACTTGTTTTAAATTCAAATGCTTTTACAAAACAACATCTCTACAATTTTGAACTGAGGGATGTCGACATATGGGGATACCCCATGTCGACATGGTGACAGTTGGATTCAAAATTCAATTTTCAAAAGAAGTGTCCATTCGTTCAAAAACCTTTCGTCAATGGTTATGACTGTTGTGCATCTATATAAAGGCTTCCAAAACGAATTTTTTTAATAACTACTTTCTTATTTTCTTCACTCTTTCTTCTCCACCATTCCATATCCAGAAAACTTCATATTTTCAAGATCGTGTCATCATTCTGCCAAATTCTCAATAGGAAATCATTTAGATACTCTCTCTGTTTGATTCTCCATCATTCTACTAAAGATAAAAGTGCTATTCAGAGTTATAGGATTAATTTGTATTCAAAAAGTCCATAGAGTCTATCCATTCAAAAGGATTGTTATTAAGAAGTATAAGGGTGATCTTGTGTCCCGTAAATCAAGAGAGTTTACCCCAGACTCAGAGATAGGAGGGTTCCTCAAGGCCTTAGAAATTGAGGGTTGTAATTTGGATATTGGCTTATAAAAATCTGTACAAGGATATTGCCTTGGTGCAGGACTAGATGTAGGAGGATTCCGAACCAGTATAAAATCCGGTGTGTTCTTTCTTTTTACTTGCTTTACTTTACTATTTGCATTTATTATATGTTCTGTGATCATTCTGTGTTAGAATTCTGTTTAGATTTGTGCTGAAAGTTTTAATTTAGTCATATAGTTCATATATTCTTTAAAACACTGTTCACCCCTCCCCCCCCCCCCCCCTCTAGTGTTATTTCTGCCTTAAGATCCTTAATCCGCATCCCCAACACCTACCACTGACTATGCACAATGGTTAAGCATTTAGAAAATTAATGCTACTAGTAATGCTAAGGCGATAAATATGCTTTTTTTCTCTTTAGACAAAAATGATTTTAATAGAGGTAGTGTATGCACAACTACATATGAAATTTGGCATACTCTTAAAATAACTCATGAGTGTACAAGCAAGGTCACACAAAGCAAGCTTTCCATGCTTAAAAATCAATTTTAAAATTTTAGAATGAAGTAAGATAAGATTATAAATGACATATACTCTAGATTTCAAGACATCTATTTCACTTCTAGCACTAGGTTAAAAGTACATCTATTTTGATATTATTTCAAAAATCCTAAACTCTTTAATGGATGATGGAGAACGAAAAGTCTTAGCTATCGAAGAAGCTAATGAAACTTCAGTTATAAAACCCGAAGAGTTAACAGGAAATCCCATGTTGTATGAAGTGAATTTCAGAAATAGCAATAATAATCATCACACTTAATAAGGGGAAGAATAGCTTTAAAAACAAGAATGAGAAACTTTACAAGAAGAACAAGCAAGCCTTTGCAGTAATATGGGATGATTTAGACTCATCTTCTTCATCAGATAGCTATAGCAACTTTGAACAGGAAAACGTATGCTTCATGGCTACTAATGACGACATAAATGAATTGTCTTTTGAAGATCTAGTAGAAATAAATTCTAAGTTACTAGATAGGCTAAAAGATTTAAAAAGAAAATATAAAGACACTTTAGGAAAGTTAAATAGAAGAAAATTAGAAGTTGACATGTTGAATGACGAAAAGAAAATATTAGAAGAGGAATTAGTAAAATCTAGAGAATTTTGTACAAAATTAACATCTCAGATCACTATATTAAATAATGAAATAGTAGCTCCCAAGAAAAGGAGAATATTAGATAAACAGAAGAAAATTATGATTTAAATACCGGTATTAACATACTATACATAGGAGTAAAAGATCTTTAAACGAAATTAGAATATTTCGAAAAATGTTTCAAATTTTAATAAGGTAGAGAAGTTATCTAGAGTTATTAATAATTAACAATCTTCCTTTAATAAGAAAGGTTTGGGTTATAATAAAACTAGCAAGGAAGTAAAATCTAGTCCTAAGAAATATAGTTCATTATATACTAATTTCAAAAAGAAGGATGATAGTCAAAAGAAATGGGTAAGCAAGCCCAAAAATGTAAAGATAGGGGTTCTGAGGACTAATAACCATCTCATAAGAAATAAGTATATACATACTTTTATATCCATCGTATATAAGAATTCTAATTTTATTTTCAAAGGAAACACCGAACACTCTTGGGTATGGCCCCCAAGACCTTACTCTTAGGACCCTAACAGGGGAAGTGAGTACCGATACTACTTAAAAAAATTTGAAGGAACCAAATAAAAAGAGGAAAATAGATACTTGATGGTGGTTGCTCCAAGCATATGATGGGCAATAAAGAAATGCTAACGAACATTGTCTACTCAAATCGAGGATTCGTCACTTTTGAAGATAATTCTAAAAGAAACGTCACTGGAAAAGGAGATGTGAGCAATAACGGTATATCTAGTTCACCTCTTATCACTGATGTTCCATCGGTTAAAAATTTAAAACACAATTTACCGAGTGTTATTCAATTACTTGATAAAGGTTTTAGTATATCTTTCTTAAAAGATAAATATAATATTTTCGATCAAAATAAGAATCTAATTTTTGAACAAGTTAGAGAAAAAATTATTTACATTTTAAATATGAAAATTAATCTTAGTAAAGACATGTGTTTAATAGCCAAAGATAATGATCCTTGGCTATGGCATAAAAGATTTTGTCACATAAATTTTAGAGTTATTAGCAAATTACATAAAAATAACTGAGTAAAAGTTCTACCAAAGATGAATTATAAAGTAAATAATATTTGTTTGATATATGCCAATTAGGAAAACTAACTAAATCATCTTTCACATACAAGAAAATCATTTCTACATTACAACCTCTCGAACTACTTCATTTGGATCTATTTGATTCCACTCTGGCTCAATCCATAAACCATAACAAGTATTTATTTGTAATTATAGATCATTTCTCTAGATACACGTGGACATTATTTTTGAAAAACAAAAGTGATACTTCTAAAGCATTTAGAGTATTTTCCAAAAGGATTAAAAGTTTTAAACGTTTAAAAATTAAGAATATTAGAAGTGATTATGGTAGCGAATTTGAAAATGAACGAGTTAACAACTTTGTAACAAAAGGGTGTTAGCCACAACTTCTCATTTTATAGAACTCTACAACAAAATGGAGTTGTAGAAAGAAAGAATAAGACATTGTAGGAATGTGCTAGGACACTAATTGGTGGTTGCCAACTATCAAAACATTTACGGACAGAAGCCATGTCTACTACATGTTGCATCTTAAATCATGTCATTATTCAACCTTTAGCAAAACATAATCCATACGAGCTTTTTAATGGTACAAACCTAATATTTCTTAACAAAGAATTTTTAGATCAAAATGTTTTATATTTAATACAAAAGATCAACTAGGAAAATTCAATCCAAAATCCAATGAAGGAATATTTGTTGGATATTCAGAATAAAGAAAATCAAATGTAATATACGATAAACATGCAAAAATAATAGAAGAAACACTACATGTTTAATTTGATGAAAATTTCAAAAATAATAAAGATGATGAAGAAGAAATACTGAACGACCGACTATTGAAAATCCACCTTAAGATACTGTAATTTAAAATGAAGAACAACAAGTTACTGAAAATCCAATTGAAAGTGAACTCAATATTCCTTTATGTATTTTAAAAGACCACCTAATAGGAAATATAATTGGTGAAGTAAAGTAATGTTAAAACTAGACACCAATTAAATCAAACGGGTCATGTGGCATTTATCTCTAATATAGGACTTATGAATCTAAAAAAGCTTCAACCGATGATACTGGATTTTAGTTATGCAGAAGGAATTAAATCAATTTGAATGAAATGACGTTTGGGAGTTGGTTCTAGTGCCAAATGATCTAACAGTCATTGGTACAAAGTGGTTTTATAAAAACAAAGCTGATGAAAATGGTAATATAACTTGAAATAAGGCTAGGTTAGCGGCGTAAGGTAATAATCAAGAAGAGAGGATAGACTATGAAAAAACATTTGCTCATGTCCCTAGACTAGAAGTAATACGTATCTTACTAGTCTTCTCATATTACCATAACTTTAAACTTTATCAAATGGATGTTAAAAGTGCATTCTTAAATGGTTTTATTAAAGAAAATGTTTTTTTAGAACAACCACCTCTTTTTAAACACTAAAATTTTCCTAATCATGTCTACAAACTTAAGAATGATATTTACGGTTTGAAACAGGCACCCCAATATGAACGACTAAAAAGCTATCTTATAGATTCTAGGTTTGAGATTGGAAAAGTTGATCAAACTCTATTTATTAAACGTGATAAGAAAGATATATTAATTATACAAATTTATGTAGATGATATCATATATGGATCTACAAATGAAAATTTATGCAATTAGTTTACAAAAATAATGAAAAGTGAATATGAGATGTCTTATTTGGAAGAACTCTCATATTTTCTTAGTTTACAGATTAAATAACCATGTAATGGTATTTTTATTAATCGAGAAAAATATTGCAATAACTTAATAAAACGATTTGGAATGGACAGTACATCTAGTAATCTGACACTTATGAGCACTACGGTTCATCTCGACAAAGATGAAAAACTTTATAAAGTATGATTGGCTCTTTATTATATTTAGCTGCTAGTCGTCCCGACATTATGATGGATATCTGCTTGTGTGCACAGTTTCAGGCAAATCCCATACATTTGTGCGCCGTAAAACGAATTTTGAGATACTTAAACAATGTTAGAGACTATAGACACTTTTACCCAAAAGAATGTCCTTTTGAACTAGTATCTTACAGCGATGCTGACTTCGAAGGATGTCGAATGGACAAAAAGAGCACGAGCAGTACGTCACTTTACCGAACAGTCTCTAGCATCATGGTTTAGTAAGAAACAAAATTGTTCTTCACTATCAACGTATGAAGCAAAATACATTTCTGCTGCTCTAACATCGGCTCAAGTCATATACATGCAACAGACACTTAAAGATTTCAGAATATATTTGTAAAAGTCAGTAATTTATTGTACAATAGTAGCGCAATAAATCTATCAAAAAATATGATAAATCATTCATGAATGAAACATATAGATATGCGACATCATTTTCTAAGAGATAACATGAAAAAGAAGTAATTACATTAGAGTGTATCTTCTAAAAAACAAATTGCGAATAGTTTTACAAAACAACTAAATGAAAATTATTTATTAGGCTTAGATGTGAACTTGGTATTGTGTCACTTCGGGACATACTTTAATTAATAAATGAATCATTAATAGTATAATAGCTATATTTGATCAAATAAAAAATGTTTCCAACCAACTTTTTATCTATTTTTAGTATATTATTTAAATCAATCGTATTTAAGAATTAATGGTAAAAAAAATAAAAGCCATAGATTAACGTTATTTATACCTTCCATGTTAATATATAAGCTGGGAAAACCATATTTCAAATCACAATAATTTTTTAGTAAACCTTCCTATAAAGATATCAACAAAATTACAAATAGCTTATTGTGACGATTCAAACTATTCCTCAATTGATTATTGCACACCATCTTCTAAAAGCACATATTCATCCTCTCAAAAACAACTCATGTTAGTTCGTTATCTCTAAAAACAGTTCCATCACCAATCTATCACACTGATTTCTCTCCAAAAGGAAAGAAAGTCAAGCAATCAATTAACTTTATGGTTATATCATCGCCTCACAAGACCAGCGCATTGATGAGTCACATCATTATCAACAAAAAATGATGGGACTTCAAAAACAAATGTTCTGGGAATAGCGAAGACAAGGAATGCATCTTAATTTTATTGAAAGATCATTTCTGGCTTTGTGTAGGCGTCACCAACAAAGGATAGTATATGTAAAAGCTCACCTCAACTACCGGAAACTCTATTGAAAATCTATGACTCAAAACCAAGAAACTCATGGAAACCAGGGCCATCGAACAAAGAATCGAAACCATCCGCAAACAAATAAATTATCGCTACCTTATTTTATTTCATCTTGGTATCTATATACCTATATATATTTGTAATAAATAATGAAAATAAATCGCTAAAATCATTAATGAAAACCATAAAACAATGTACTCAAGGCGAATAGTATAAAACAAACTATGAAAACTTTAACAAATTTACAATACCGGTCGACTAAATCTCTAATGCTAGTCAACTTAAATAAAGCTATATATATTTATTATACCATAACATTATATCAGCCAACTAAAAGTATTGAAGAAATCGACCGATTGATAAAACAATCAACGGTCTCTCCACTTCAGTCGGCTGAATAACCCTCATTTTAAGTTCTATTCTCTATGTTTTTAACACAAAGATACCAATCGACTAAATTACCCTATTCAGTCAACTGATAAAACACTTTAACTTTTGTTTTTTAAACATATACCAGTCGACTAAAAAATTGATAACTAGTCGACTAGTTATCAATTTTTAGTCAACCGATGGATGCCTTTTTTACATTAATTCATTTCTGTTTCAAAATTCCAACTTCCCAACCAGTTAACTAACTCCCTACTTCCAATCGACTGGTTCTGCACAGAAATTTTTTAAAAATGAAAAGAACCAATACTAATGGTCAAACACACTCTTTCCAACTCACCTGTTCAATTCTCAACAAACATCCCTACGCTTTCTTTAAACCCTGGCCAGCCATCTTCTTCTTTACCAAATATCAAAATCCAAACTTTTCCAAAATCTATAAATTTTCAATGGCACCAAAAAGAAAGACAGACCCTCTACATCTTCTAACAAGCCAACTGAGATCCAAATTAGGAAATGGCTCTACAATGAAACTTTGGTCAAACGTTTTGAAGAAATGAAGAATTACCGCACGTTTAAAGAATCTTTTGCAAAGTTACAAGATTTCACCGCATATTCCATTAGGGAATTTAGCCAAGAACAAGGTATAACAAGTTTAATCTATTTTAACACCAAAAATTACAAAATAGTTCCTTCAATGTTTAAACTATTTACGCGAATTTAAATCTAGACTTTCACAAACCTCATTCCACTGAAGAAATCATGCGGAGTCAGATTTTTAGAAAAAAACTTGTTATCCTGGTTCCTAGGCTAGGATACATTTTAAATTGTTTTTTGAAGAAGAAGATTCAAATGAAATCAGTTACAAAGATATGCAGGAGATGAGATTGGCCATAACTTCCTAATAAACAGTTATAAGAGCTTGAAAGTGATTTCTCTACAGCCTAGGGCAAGACTTATACATAGAATTTTAACTCGTTCCTTCATGCCACATACCGAAAGCTATGATGATATTTATGAGAAAAATCATCGGACATTGTATGAAATGTACGCGAGGAAGAAAATCAATTAGGCCAAATACATTATGGATGAGATTTGTAGTTTTCATAATCCAAAAGGAAAAACAATTCACTATGCCCCACATATCATGAGAATCTTTTTCACTTTTCACATTAATATACTCTAATCAGAATTTATAAGTATAAAGCAACTTGGTGTAAAGACTTTGAAATGATGAAACTTCCCATAACAAATGAAAGGCATATGACTTATGCCGAGTGGTTAAAACTTCAAGCAACAATGAGATCCACACCTACTTCTTCTTCAATTCCACTCCATCTATCGTTTTAGATCATGAATACGACGAGTTGGAACAAGATGAAGAAATTATTGAACTGCCCATCAATCATCTTTGAGGAATTCTTTTACCATCCTCTCTCAAAACCAACGAAAGTTAGATGCTCGACTAACTACAGTGGAAAGAGAAATGGATAAAATGATGAGCTTTTTTGATAAAATTTGGCAGAAAATATCATGGACTTATCCATCTGCCTCAGAAGTTCCTCCTCCTACTAAAGATAAAGCTCCTATGAATAATCCGTACAATTGGGATTCTCGAGGGGAAGAAGTAAGTGACGAGCATTAAAGTGGTGTTAAGTAAGTTTCGTAATTTGATTTTTATTGTTGATATATACGTGTAGTTTGGTTAGTCTGTATGTCGTGAACAAGTTTTATGTTTTCTTAACCAATATACTATGTTGTGACTTTATGGCTATTTGTGATGTTTTGTAATGTTGTGTTATGTGACTTTGTGGCTATGTCTTTGTGACTTTGTTGGTTTATAATATTTGCGACTTTGTGGTTATGTTGACATATTACCTTGTGTTTTCAAGATATTTGTGTTGTGAAGTGATATATTGTTACATATTTGTGTGACTAATATACCAATTTCTTTTGTCCCTATGCATATTCGATTTTTTTCTGCTGTTGGCTTTATATTTCCTTTTTACCATTGACAAATAGAGAGAAAAACTTATGGCCATATGACAGGGAAGTATAAAACTTAAAGGGAGTATAAAATTTAGTTGGGGAATTATTTTTACTTATATAGTTGTCATCATCAAAAGGGGAAATGTTAGAACCTCTTTATCGATATTTTGATAGCGACAACTATCCAAGAATATACTGTATATATGATTGACTTTTGTAGGATATTGTATTAAGTATTCGAAGAAATCTACACGATGAAAGCAAAGACAAAGGTGAATATCAATGTACTATTAACCATAGAGTGTCATGTCTAGAGTATACATATGTTAAAATCTCTTCAAAGTGGTATGCGCACACATACTAATCGTCAACATTCAAATCTATGTATTAAAACATAGTTACACTGAATTGGTCAACTGGTATTCATAGTTTAGTCTACTGATATCTTGTACATTGTATTTTTCTTAATCCACACTACTAAAGCCGTTGATTAAAACTAAACAACCAATCGACTAGGCATCAGTCGGTCAACTGATTGTATAGAATTAATCAATTAAAAAGAGGTAAAATTTAACTAGTACTTCTATTTGAAATTTTATTTACTCGACCTTAACTAGTCGACTAATTGGTACTCTACCAGTCAAATGGTTACCTGCAATTGTCATATTTTCAATAGTTCTTCTTGCTTAGGGAAGGGATAGTTCCCTTTGCGAATGGTTGCAACACTTCTAATGGTCACTACTCCTCATGAAAACTTTCAACTGCTCAACCACCATAAATAACAATCATATCTTAAGATTCAAATCATCAAAACTACTATTTTCTGTTCTCAATATCTTATTTGAATTCAATGAGTAGTCAAATATTCGTTTGCGTTATATTTGATTACTTGCTTGTTCAAATCTATCTCTATTATGATCGAATTACTTCCAATTCTTCACAAATACACAAGTTTACCGCTTTAAGGAAGATTATAGAAAGGTTATACGTATTGGCTCGCTCGTGTTTTTCAAGAGAACACAAAGTCACAAACTTAATTATTCGTTGTAGTCAAAGTCCCGTTGGAGATCTTGAGGCAAGATCTCCAGCTCAGGCGGTTCAAATACTTATTCCTTTGGGTTAAGTTAGGGTGTTGTTTAAATCCAAATGTAGTCTGGGACTGGACATAAAACGGAAAGTTCGAAGCAATATAAAAAATTCTGATGCACTTTACTGTTTATTATTGTTATTTAACTTTACTCCGTACAAATTATAACTTAGATAAATATTCATATTACTCGATCCCTAGCAACTTACAGGCAACACTTATGTTAAAGATTTATAATCTACAATATATTAAATTGAGTGATAACGACTTATGAAATATTGTATTTCTTATGAAATATCTCCATGATTCAAGTATGAGATATATCAGAAATCATGGTATACGTCAGCATATGTATTTATTCCTTAAGTCGATTTAACGTTTTTTAATGTTCCACCTTTAGTTTATACATTTATATTATATAAATTTTATTATTATATTACTTTTATACTTTATTTAACTTATATAATATTTTATGTATAAAATTATATTATTTAAATTTTATTTAATTAAACTAATCAATTAACACTTTAATTAATTATTATGCTACTCAATTATAACATATTATATTGAATATATATAATATAACCATTATAATAATACACGTATATCTTATACCTGTATTTTAATTTATTAATTAACTTTTAATTGATTTATTTGATTAAAAAATAAATTAAATTAAATTAATTTCGATAATTGTTTTATACACACATGTATACCGATATTTTCTTATATATTCAAGATAATATAACATATATAATTATATATATTATACATGTATGTATATTTAATTACTTTACTTACTTAATTAGTTCATTAATCTTATTAATAAAGAAAATTTTCGAAATAAATTGACATTTTCAGACATTTAAAAATTTATGTTATTACTTTTTATAATATGTGTTTATGTAACTACCCAGAATTTCGGACACTTTGTATTTAAATATCTAAATTATTTAAGTATTTGAATCTTAGATCAAATATGATTAAATTGATTTAATAACCTTATTAACACTTTTTTAAATAATAACTAATTATAGTAAACTTATTTTTGAAATTTGTTTACAAAAATAAGTACTTTGAAGAAATATCGATAATCAGAGTGAAAATCGTTTAATCGATAAATGACTTTTTATTCAACAAAAGTTATTCAGCCTTTTTTAGAACTAAAAAGCTTAAGAGATCATTAATAAGTAACAAAAATATTTTGCTAGTTTATGTTAACAAAAATGAGGTGGGGGAACAAGATAAGAAAGATATTTTAAAATTGAGCATTTAAGTAAAGTCTTGAGCGTTAATTAAGAAGTATAAATGCGGAGCAGAGAAGTGATGTGCTTATGGAACAGAGAAGTGATGTGCTTGTGGAACAGAGAAGTGATGTCTTTGGCCGTGTAAATGAGAGGCATGGAAAGTAATTTGGCCTTGTTAAACTTTACACTTCGTCTCTTATTCATTTCATAATTTATTCTTAAGGTTTTGTAAAACAAAAAACTAAATTATTCAAGCCTTAAATTTCTTCACAAACTCATAGTAAATCAACTCAAATCTCTACAAAAATTCGACCATGGCTCTAATATAAACGACAGCACGTTTTAAAGTCTCAAAGTTGAAGAAAAGAAGAAAAAGTGAGGAACTTGTGGGAGGCCGTGAGCAATAAAGGAAGAGGGAAGGAGGTTGAGCACTAAAATGGATTAAAGGCGGAAGCTTTGGATGTTTGGTGATGGTTGGAAGTTGTTTATAGTTTATTCTATGCATGAGCTTGTTGTTTGGCTTAGATTTTGTGAGATAACACACATTTGATGTACATAAAGTGTATATAATGCTTGCTTATATTATAGTATATATTGCTTGAAGTGATTTTGATTATATGTTGTGATATTGGTTTTGATTCTTGCTTTGAAAAGAAAATATCATATGTAATCCATATATGTAACTTGTATGACTTGTTACATAGTCTTGAAACAAAGCATAGGTGGTAGTTGGAATTTTCTTTAGACTAGACTAGGATTTGAAAGTGCTCTTATAGCGATAGTCGCTGTATGTGCACTTAGGAATTGCCTTGTGTTCGACAATTTCCAAGGAACTCTGTAGAGTGGTCCTTAAGGCTTTCACACAAAATTGGTGAAGTATATTTTGTAAGCTTACTATTATAAAAACTCTGGATGATAAAATGTAAATTAACATTTTGAAAAGTGGTCAAAATTTCACTTGTGCAAAACTACCATATTTTGAACTTTAAAGGTTTAGAAATGACTTTAAATTTGAATATTTTGTTTCATTCTTTTTATAAGTGTTTTATATCTCATATTAGAGTAGTTTAAAAGGGGTGTGGGATTATTATGAATTTTCAGGAATTATTTATGAATTTTGAAAGTAGAAGATTTATTTTTAAATACATGGAAAACAAGGGTTTAACAAGTTTATAAGTAAATTATAAACTTGTTATTTTTAAGTAATATTTTGAATGAGTGTTTTTAAACCAATTATAAGTATTTTAAAATCATTTCTAAGTATATATGGTTTTTGGTAAACTAGTTAATTATTTTATTAAAATATTAATATCTTACATAATTATTGGCGTCAAAATTGGCTATAAACACCCAGTTGTATGAAAGCACCAATATCTAGTCATGGATTTCAAATAGTATCCAATATAGAGAATATAATATGAAGAACAGACAAATTAAAAATAAAAAAAAAGTAAAAAGAGACAAGATTTATAGTGGTTTGGCTAACTTCGGCCAACATCAGAATAATCCTTTTTATTATATTATTGTTTGTTTACAGTTACAATCCGAAATGAAAGAATAAAATTGGCAAAGTGTAGCCTAGGTTGAAGATCAAGAGAAACATAAGGAAGATATAGAAGATCCCTTTTCTGACGTTATGTCTGCTGTATTTATAGAGGAAGACGTGCACCGAACGGACTGAAATTTTAGTAGAAGGTTCTGAAGACCAAGACAAGGCCACCAAAAAATTTCCAAGCCCATCGAGGCCCATAATAGGGATCAGTACTGATCCTTATTAGTGTGTCCAAATGCGCTGCAATCCCTATGAGGAGTGCCCATGATGTTAGCTACTTGCTTCCTAAATTTCATGTAATTCTGACGTACGTTTTGTGAGATATCACATTTTTCGTGAAGTAGTGTTGCTTGAATTCTGATTTCTATCGATCCCTCCAAAGGGAGTTATGCCGATCCCTCCAACTTCCTCCAATTGGAATGAAATCGCTAGGGGGTGTCCTACATGTCGTAGTAAGCTTGTTATCCAATTTTTATGTTGATAGCATGTGTAGATTTTAAGTTATTGACCGATTATCGCTACAAAATTGAGTTTAGCCGATCCCTTTTATACTGAACCCTCCTATACCAATCCCTTTTGTAGATGAAGTAATTTGCCAATAACTTGAGAATACTGCCTCCAGATGACTTGAAAATTGAAATGTGGCCTCATAGGGCCTTCCTTGTCGTTTCATATCGATCTCTACCAGTTCAAGACAAAAACTAGAGATAGGTACCGATCCCCTAGTGGAGTGTTAGTTCCATACTTAGCCATTTTTTCAGTACTATCCATCTGAATCCATCCAACTATCATGCATAGCTTTAAATATGACCGACCTCCAATCCAAATAATCACCTCTTTGGGTGTTATGTCTTGATGTTTACAAAATTCATTGAGTTAAATCTGATCTTGCCGAAAGACGGGTTAACACTCTACGCCGCAAAACATGCCTTGCAATAGGAAGGTGTGTTTTGAATTGCTATAAATCCAAAATTCGAAATCCCTAATCCATTGATAGCCATATTTTCTAATCCAGAATCCAATCCAAATCCATGGTCTCTCCAGATTGTTTTATCTGAATATGTATCCATCCAAAGCCAAATCCATTATTGTTCGAAGCTGATATCAAAATCCATGACCTCTTCAGGTTACTATCCTAATCCAAATCCTCGATCTCACTGGATCCTTGTCGAGCACAATACATACTCGACGACCTGAGTAATCTGATCCATCGTGTCGAGTGAAGCGACATACCCCTTGCCAGGCATAGTCCATACCTGATGTCCTTGATCTCTCCAGATCCTTACCGAGCACAATCCATACTCGGCGACCTGAATAGGCCAATCCATCACGTCCAAGCGAAGCAACCTACCCCTTGTTAGGCATAATCCATACCTGACGACCTTAATCTCTTTGAATCCTTACCGAGCATAATTCATACCCGATGACCAGAGTAGGTCGATCCATCAAGTTCAGGCGAAGCGACCTACTCTTTGCCAGAAATAATCCATACCCGATGACCTATTTTGTTCATCGCATTATTGCAGATCCAAGTGTTTTGAGATTCGTTGGTTATGGTGGTTTATTGCCATCTCAGAGCATGCCTAGGGATCTTCCTTGGTCCCGTACATATGTAAATGACTTAGCCATTTTACTGTAGAGTAGATTATCAGATATTTAGGTCAAGCCATCCCGATCAAGAAATGACGACCTGAGTCCTTAAGCCGAGCTCGCTCCAATTATGGCGAACGATGGCTGCTCTTGTTCCATTACCGCTATCCATTTCCATACAAAACCATCCAAATCCATGCCCCTAGTTACATGGGGAGCAGTGTTGATCCATTTTCCTTGGCCGAGGTTTTCCCCCGTTTGCTCCAATCCATGTCAAGCTAGCTAGTTTCCACTTCAAGTCCAGGATTCCAATTTCCAACTATTCCAGCATCCATAAGTGGTTTCCAATCATCATTTCCATCCTACCCCCAAGTCCGCGATGGGATCCCAGCTTATCACTTTCCAAACGAGTGTCATCATTTCGAATGACTCCAAACTACACAGCATCAACCGTAGGTCCTCCAATAGTGCGACCGTCTAGACCCGGGGGCATGCCCTTAAGCCTTTGGGGATCGAGGCCGATCCCTATTTGTGGGCTAAGGACTGCCCCTGGCTACTATGTCCCATTCTCTAGTCTGCTAGCTCCATCTCCATGATCCCGGTTCTGATTTCCAACGAATCTTGCTGCCTCAACTCCTTAATCCATAGCTCTAGTAGTCCCTATCGTTCCAACTCCTTGGTTTTGCATTCTAGCAGCACCTATGGCTTAAGCATGTCCGATCTGTCAAAGTAGATTCTGTATTGTCTCCTCCTGTCTTTCAGCATCCATTCCTATATGGCATCCATCATTATTCTCATTTCACCTCTGGTGATGTAGATAGATGTTTGATTAGCTCCATCTCCTGAGGGAGCCTCGTGACTACCTTTTTGATGGCTCATATCCACTACTTGTCTCCTTGTTTATTGCCCAGCCATTACCTTTTATATCCAAGTATCAAAGCTTCCAAATACAAGATCTTAGCTTCCAAATCCATGGGTGCAAGTTCTTCCTAGTGAAAGCACCAAAATATTGGAGTCAAGATTGACCACCAACACCGAGTTGTATGAAAGCACCAACATCTAGTCATAGATTTCAGATAGTATCTAATGTAGAGAATATAATATGAAGAACAAAAAAATTAAAATAAAAGCAAGTAAAAAGATACAAGATTTATAGTGGTTCGGCTAACTCCGACTTACGTTCACTCCAAAACAATCCTTTTATTATACTATTGTTTGTTTATAGTTACAATCCAAAATCCAAGAAAAAAATTAGCAGAATGTAGCCTGGGTTGAAGATCAAGAGAAATAAAAAGAAATGCAGAAGATCTCTTTTTCGACACCATGCCAGCTGTATTTATAGAGGAAGACGTGCACAGATTGGGCTGAAATTTCGGCAGAAGATTCGGGAGACAAAAACGAGGCCACCTAAATATTCCAAGGCACATCAGGTCCCACATATAGGGATCGATATATATCCCTATTGATGTGTTCAAATTGGTTGTGTTCGAAGAGTGCCCCATGATGTTAGCTACCTGCTCCCCAAATTTCGTGCGATTCCGATGTACGGTTTGTAAGATATCGCATTTTCCACGAAGTTGCTTGAATTTTGATTTTGGTTGATCTCTCCAACTTCCTCCAATTGGAATGAAATCCCTAGAGGATGTCCCACATGTTGAAGTAAGCTTGTACTCTGAGTTTCATGTTGATAACATGGGTAGATTTGAGTTATTGACCGATCATCACTGCAAAATTGAGTTTAGTTGATCCCTCCTATGTCGATCCCTCTTTAATCGATCCCTCCTACATCGAATCATTTTATAACAATTCCTTTTTATAGGTGAAGTAATTTACCAATAACTTGAGCATATGGACTCCAAATGACTTGAAATTTGAAGTGTATCTCCATTGGGCCTTTCTTGTCATTCCATATTGGTCTCAACTAGTTCAAGACAAAATCAGGGACATGCATCGATCCCTAAGGGAGTGCTAGTTCCATAATTAGCCGTTTTTTAGTGCCATCCATCCGACTATTATGCATAGCCTTAAATATAACCAACCTCCAATCTAAATAATCACCTCTTCGGGCGTCCTATCTTGATCATTACAAAATCCATTGGGTTAAATCCTACCTTGCCAAAAGGCGGATTATAGTAATATAATATCTTTTAAATTATATTATTAAATCTCTTAGTTTATAAATGAATTAGTATATACACATGTACGTGCATATATCATTTTAAAAATGGTTTTTAAATTACAATATCATTGTTCTTTCTCTTATTTTCTATGGAGAAAAGTTAAATTAAAGGTTGGATTTGATAATCCAGTATGGGATAGCAAGCAAGAATGGTCAAACATCTACAGAGCTACTAAATGGAAGCAATCATCCTCATATAAACTTATGATCCTGATTAAGGTCTTTGTGAATGAAATATAGAAGGAGAGGAATGCGAGTATTTTTAAATCGAAGAAAAGTAATTGCATGGAATTTTTTTATGCCATTAAATTCATTCTGCCTTGAGACTATCAAAAATTCCTTTTGATAGGTGGACTATAAAAAATTGGAGCTACTATTAGTTCTACTTGTGTTTTTTCTTCATTTCTTTATTTTGGTTTTTCTTTTCCTTATTTATCTTCTGTAATCTGCATTTTTACATATAAGAAATTTCTTACTTGTTATAAATAAAAGGTAAGGGCCCTTTAAACCCTACTGGCTTTGCCCAAAAAAAGTGTTTTTAAATTATGAACAATTGATTTAGAGAGGGATTAGGAATTGCTTATTTTTCTAAAGTATGATTTGTTTAATTACTTGTTAGGAAAAGTAATTAACTATGTTTAACACTAAAAGCCAACGAAGTAGACTTATCTATTTGTAAAGTTAAGATTGTTGTTCGAGTAGGTTTAGGAGTAATGGTGCTCTAACCTATCGACTTCACTCTTGATCGGGAATAGTTAAGTCGGTAATGTCAGAAATGTGTTAATCATGTTTTTTTACTTGCTCGTTGATGGAAAATATATAGCCGTGTACTTAGCATAAAAAGCCGACTAAGTAGACTTGTCTGCCTGTGAAAGTTAAGAATGAAATGTCTAGGCAAGACTTTGATATGCAACCAATGCTCTAATTTACCTAGCTTCACTATTGAATGGAGGATAGTACAAGTTGAGAAGTTCGAAAACGTCATAAGAATACAAACCATGATTTGCATAAGCAGTCATTATTAGAACTAGATAGTTGACTACTCAAATACCGAACATATCCAAATATTAGCTTAGATCTTTATATAAATGTTTTGAAGATCATAACAAGTATAAAATTTGTTTTGGGTTTGTTGTGACAATGTATTAGTAACATTAATCTTTAACCCTTTTTTATTATACTTAGTAGATTAATTGGATATTTAAAAAGAATGTTCTAAAGATAATTATAAATGGAATGGTTTTTGGTTTATAATAACAATATTTTGACAACATTTGTTTTTAATCCATTAAAGTATACATTTTTGCCAAAATCGGTCACAATCACCCAAAGTCGTGACAACACCAATGTTTACACACAAATCTACAATATTCTAACGCAGATCTCAGATCCAGATAAATAGAGAATAAAAATGAAGAAATAGTATAGTTAAAATGGAAGAAATCAGGAATGAACACGAGGTTTATAGTGTTCGGCAATCCAGCCTACATCCACTTTGAATCAATCCTTTTTATTCTCTTTGAACTGTAGTTACAATTACAAGCACTAGTATCAATTACAAAAACGACAGAGTTTCTACGTTGAAGGAGCAGATCCCCCTTTTAGTTGACATAGGACTCCTATTTATAGATGTAGATCCGAAAATATCTGCCTCAAAACCTGGAATACCACTTCTATTGCACAAGTGGGCCCACCGATCGATCCATAGCGATTTGGGATCGGTGCGTGTTCAATTCATATCGATCCAAAAGTGGTCCAATCGAGTTGAGATTGATCATGGAGGTTCTCAATTGCATCAGGAAGCTCCTTTAGAAATTTCATCGCAATTGGAGTTATAGATTTTGGGTTATGATCGATGCAAATTTGCACTTTTCTAGGCATTGTCGAGCTCGTATCGATGTTGTTCGCATCAATTCCGCTTGTAATGATTAGACGAGGTGACGTGGAGCGATATGCTAGGGTAGATCCATCTTTCACGCCGCATTGACTACTTCGTCCTTTGTATCCATTGAATGTTATGCTCTTCGTATCGCTGCTGGTGTGCATCCTTCGTATCGATCACTTCGTCTCGATCCTCTTCATATCCATTAGACCATAGCCTTTCACCTCCATGGTTCATATCCATCCACCAGCGCCTGTGGGCTTATTCGTATCCATCAAGTATGTCTTTGTTTGCATCCATTAACCAATCCCCCTTCGTATCCATGTTGTTCGTATTGATCCAAGTTGTTGTTATGGATCGATACGATCAAGACCGATGCGAACTCTACCTTCGTATCCATCCTGATCGATACGAAATCTTCGATTCGAAGCATGTAGCTATTTCCATCCCGATCAATACGAACTACCATCGATCCAAAGCCATGTATGCTATCCACATTCACATCCATCTACTAACACCCCTTGATCGATACGAACCGTATCGTTACGAACAACATCCATCGATCTGAAATAACCCACGTTGATCGATACGAATAGTATCGATTCGAACCATATCGATACGAAGTTATCGATGCGAACCATTTCTCACCAATATTGATCCATCCATATCTCGAGCTTATGGACTACGACTGAGCTGAAATTTGAAATGTAGCCTCATCTAACCTTGTTCATCATTCCCAATCGATCTCGTCTTGATCGGAGCTCGGTCAAATTTTGATAATATCGATCACAACCTTGTTTCCAATCGATCTTCAATTCTAATATCCATCCTTTCTAGCCAATTTATTGATATTCCGGCCTTGACCAAAAGGCAGGGTAACATTTTCACCCCAAAACATGTCTTGTGGTCAGAAGGCATGTTTTGAATAGCTCCGAATCCGGTATCCAAAGTCCATATTCCATCCATAGCCATACCATCCGATTTATAATCCAATCCATTACCAAGCCATCCTATCCAAGTGCCATAGCCATGGCCAAGTCCACGACTGCTCCAAGTTAAAGTCCAATTCGAAGGCCTGTAACCACAACTTTAGCCAATAACGTAGCTATCCAAATCCATCGACCATGCTTTAATCTATCTATATCCAATGACCAATAACCAAATCCATAACGTTTCTGGGTTGATATCCAAATCCGGGACTGCACCTGGCCCTTTGCCAAATTTAGGACCGCTTTTGGTCCATTTATCCCAAGCCGAAACCCAAATCCATGACCTCTTCGGGTTTAACTTTAAATCTGTATACCTCGCCGGGTCACATTATCTTGTTGATCCCGACTCTTCGACCAAGGGCTTTTATGTTCTCCAGCCAAGGACTTTCATATTCTCCAGCCTCGGCTCTCCGGCCAAGGACTTTTATACTCTTTGGCCTTGGCACTCCGGCCAAGTACTTTCATATTCTCCGGCCTCGGCTCTCCGGCCAAGGACTTTTATATTCTTCGGCCTCGGCTCTCCGACCAAGGACTTTTATATTCTCCCTCGACTCCCCGGCCAATGACTTTCATATTCTCTGGCCTCGGCTCTTCGACTAAGGACTTTTTATATTGTGTTTGAGTCCATTCCATCGCTTTCCGACGAAGGGACTCGTAACTTGCGATCATTGCCCTGTCTCTTCGGCCAGGACTGTGATCGCGAGACCTGTATTACTTATTACATTGATCCAATTCCAATCGTTGAAAATAAGAGTTTTTACAGCCAAGGAAAACCAAATAAATGTCCATACATCCAAGGAAAGAACCAAAGTTTTCAAAAAAAACAAAAGGAAAAACAAAATTTCATAGACTTGAGCAACACGGTTTATCATCGTCTTAGATCATGCCTAGGGACCATCCTCGATCCCATATATATGCAAATGACTTAGCCGTATTACTTTGAGTTCTATTACTCATTCAAAGTCATAAATCCATTTAGCTGATGACAAGCCGATGATTCCTAGATCCAGTTCCATCCTCGTTCGAGGTAGGCGGTGGCCACTTCTGTTCCACTGCCACAGCTCGATTCCTCACATATTGTTGTAGATGACTATTCCTCACATGCTTCTCAATGATGTCCTTCGAATGTCTACAGTTGTTCGTGTTGTGCCCATTCAGCTCATGGAATATGCAATGCTTTTCCGATGCCCACTCATATTCAGAAAGTTGCCTTCTTATCGGCTTTCGATATTGGAGGCATCCTCGAGTATCCAGTAAATCCTTTCTATAATTTCAGTTAGATCTGTGTAAGAAGAAAACTTTGAATCCCTCCATGGCCTTTTCGAATTGCTACCGTTGTCATTCATTTTTCTTTGTCCTTTATCGTCTTTGACTGGGTCCTCCCTAGGTGGACCTCTACCCCTTACTGCACAAGCTTTAGCCTCTCTCCCTTCTCTCTCAGCCAGCACATTTTCTTGCTTCAGAAACCATTCCGCCTCATGGTAGAACTCCCTAAGATCCCTCGGCGGGTCCCATTCCAATGATATCTTGAAATCTGAATTATCTACAATTCCTGAAACTGCCACCATAAAAACCATCAATGGATCAGACCGATCCATCGAAGCCACCGCCGCATTGAATCTGGTTAAGAAATCCCTGAGCGACTCTCCTTTCCATTGTTTCATCGATGTTAAAGTCATCACGTTCTTGGGTCCAACTATGTGGACCTAAAACTGTCTCATAAACCTGTCAATCAGCTCCGTCCATGTCCCGATAGAGCCACTCTCCGGCTGTCTGAACCATAATGCTGAAATATCTGTCAAATCCAAAGGGAAGCATCGTGCCATGACTTCCTTCGACTCCTCCAGCACTTCCATATGCCTCAGGTACCTTGTCGAGTGAAAAGTGGGATCTGTTCTCCCGTCATACATCTCCGGTGTTGGTAGTATGAAATCCGACGGGTTTCTAGCTTTCTTGATCGGAAGAGCAAAAGGACTCCTATTCACGTCTTTCGAGTCCCTATTCACCAATCCACCTCTCATGGCTCGTCTAATCTTCTCTGCTAATCTATCGCTATTACCAAGTTGCAGTTCTCGTCTGTTGCCTCCGATCTGCTCCTGAGTTCACGAGGGAATCCTAGAATCTACTCTCCTGAATGAGCATTCATTCCTCTATCAGTGCCATGTTCCTCGGCTCCACCTGGTACTCTGCCCGGGGTTGGATCATGCTCTGGGTGAGTTCCCCTAGTTCTGGTGCTACGCCAGATGGTCCTGCTCCATTATGAACTCTGGTTGTTTCGTGCTCCCGATCCCTATCTCCAACATCTCCTATTGTTGCGTTAACTTGATTCCGCACTCCAACTTGTCCAGCTTGTCGAAGTAGGTTCTGTATCATCTCCTCTTGTCTATTGAGCATCGTTTCCATCTCGTCTTTGGTTGATGAAGATCGACGCCTGATTTGCTCCCGAGGAAGCCTCCCGGCTCCCGTCATGCTGACTCCTTTTAGTCCATTGTCTTCTTGCCGATTTCCTTGCCACAGCTTTCCAAATGCAAGTCTTCAAGATTTCAAATCCAAAGTCCAAGATGTAGGTTCCCTGAGTTCTAGCGTTCTCGATGAAAACACCAAAATGTTTGCATTAAAATTGGTCACAAACACCCAAAGTCATGAATACACCAGTGTTTACACACAGATCTACAATATTGTAACGCAGATCTCAAATCCGGATAAAGTAGAGAATAAAAATGAAGAAACAGTAAAGTTAAAATGGAAGAAAGTAGGAAAGAACACAAGGTTTATAGCAATTCGACAATCCAGCCTACATCCACTTTGAATCGGTCCTTTTTATTCTCTTTGAACTGTAGTTACAATTACAAGCCCATAGTGTGAGTTATAAAAATGGCAGAGTTTCAGCGTCAGAGAAGGAGCAGATCCCCCTTTTAGTTGACATAGGACTCCTATTTATAGATGTAGATCTGAAATATCCACCCCAAAATCTGGAATACCACTTCTCTTGCGCAAATGGGCCCACAAGACCAATCCAGAGCGATTTGGGATCGATACGTGTTCAGTTCGTATTGATCCAAAAGTGGTCCAATCGAGCTGAGATCAATCATGGAGGTTCTCAAGTGCATCAGGAAGCTTCTCTGAAAATTTCATCGCATTTGGAGTTGTAGATTTTGAGTTATGATCAATGCAAATTTTCACTTTTCTAGGCATTGTCGAGCATGTATCGATGTTGTTCGCATTGGTTCCGCTTGTAATGATCAGATGATGGTGACGTGGAGCGATAAGCTAGGGTAGATCCATCTTTCATGCCGCGTTGACTGCTTCCTCCTTCGTATCCATTGAATGCTATGCTCTTCGTATCAATGCCGGCGTGCATCCTTTATATCGATCACTTCGTCTCGATCCTCTTCGTATCCATCGGACCATAGCCTTTCACCTCCATGCTTCATATCCATCCACCATCGCCTGTAGGGATATTCTTATCCATCAACTGTTCCTTTGTTTGCATCCATCAACCAATCCCCCTTCGTATCCATGTTGTTTGTATCAATCCAAGCTGTTGTTATGGATCGATACGAACAAGACCGATATGAACTCTACCTTTGTGTCCATCCCGATCGATACAAAATCTTCAATTCGAAGCGTGCAACTATTTCCATCCCGATAGATACGAGCTACATCGATCCAAAGCCATATGTGCTATCCACATTCGCATCCATCTGCTGCCACACCTCATTCGATACGAATCATGTTGATACGAACGACATCCATCGATCCAAAGTAACCCACGTTGATTGATATGAACAGTATCGATTCGAACCATATCGATACGAAGGTATCGATGCGAACCATTTCTCACCAATATTGATCCATCCATATCTCCAGCATACGAACTCCGATTTACCTGAAATTTGAAATGTAGCATCACTTAACCTTGTTCATCATTACCAATCAATCTCGTCATGATTGGAGCTTGGTCAAATTTTGATAATATCGATCACAGCCTTGTTTCCAATCGATCTCCAATCCTGATATCCATCATTTCTAGCCAATTTGTTGATATATCGACCTTAACCAAAAGGAGGGATAATAGTATACTTGTGAAAATCTGAAATCTTGTTTAAGATTTGCTGAATATTCTTATATTATTTTGGATAAAAATATGAATACATTTCTAAGCTGAAAAGAGTATAAATGAACAATGGATAGTAGTATATATGTATATATCTTTGGTAAAGGTATTTTATACACACACACAAAGTATTTTCAAAGGAGTTTTTAATTAATAAAAGGATTAATTAAATAGAAGGGATTAGGAGTCGCTTAAATAGTTAATCGTACTTGTATGACTTAATTGTACTTTATGTAACTTAATCATACTATATTTGTTTGCTTATATATATGGAATTATTGTCATATATTTAGCATAAAACGCCAATGAAGTGGGCTTGTATTTCTATGAGAGTCAAGAATGATGTATGATTAGGGTGTAGAAGCAATGGTGCTCTAAGCAACCGACTTCATTCTTGATCGAGGGATAGTGTGAGTTGGAAAGATCGAAAATGTGATAAGCATACGAGACTTGGTTTCCATTTATGATCATCTATTTTGTACTTTATAATCAATTAGTCGACTATTGAAATTAACCAAAATAACTTAGGAATTGTCTAGGAAAAAAATAGGGGATATATGGTAAAGTTATATTCGGAATGTTATATTATACGTATAAATTGGCCTTACTCTTCTAGGATAAATGATAATGAAATACGTTTGGATATGAGATGATCTCCACCCTTATTGTTGTCTATTTATTTCTAAAGGAATTGGAATCAAGTTAACTTGAAATTTGTTAATTCAGTCTTGAAGAGACCGGGATCGATAAGTGTTCTACTTGTTGAAAATCACTTTAAGACTGAGATACATGTCCTATCTTTTGAAAGTGGATATGTTCGAGATGCAGGAATTCATTTTTGAATTTGTGATCTGTTTGAGTTGCGACTCATGTGTTGGGATGCTGAACGTGACTTCATATCGGTAAATGTCTAAAGATAGAGTATAATGTAGAATCTAAGGTTTAGCTAACACATTAGGGTATATCAACTCCAAATCTAAAGATGCTTTTGATTGTTGGGCGCTAGAAGTTGTCAATACTTGGTTCCACGTAGTTCATATTATATTTACCTGATGGGCCAGTTGTTTTTACCCTATGGTATAACTGTCTAAAGATATACGATGCTCGAAAGGTAGTTTTTAATTCTTGTCATGGAGATTCTCATTAGTTTACTAGAGGTGTCTCCATTGAAAATCTATATACAAATGTACTTTAGTTATTTTGATTGTACCCTCAATATTATTATGGTGTGGTCAATATAAGCATCATAGCTAGACATTATCTATTAGGACATCTAATGTACTTATTAAATGGTGGTTTTTGGAGGGGTTACCATTACGGCATTCCATGTGGCCTCAAAATGACTGTTATATGTTGTACACGTATTTCTTGAGTTTCTCACGCAAGATTTATATCTGACTCGTGGTTTTATATTTCTCTTATTTTCATGGGTGCACTCTTGAGTAGTCCGATAAAGGCAGGTTTTAGTTGGATAATCTTTAAACGAGCTGGATGTTTCACCTAACGTAGTGTTCTTATTTCCACTGCATTACTATTATGTATATATCAACATTTGTGATGATAGGTTGTTTATAACTACCTAGGGTGATGATAGTATTTAGAATTGTAACTTTGAAATGTTGTGTATCTTAGAGTGATAGTTTGTATTGGCTTTTTGATATTATAAGTTATTATTCCACTATGAGATTCTGATCTTGTGTTCCTTCTCTCTTATTTCGTTTCATTTTCATTTATTTTTTTACCCTAATAATCTGTCTTTTGGCACTTGATTGCTTGGCACAAGAATACAATGGATGTATTAGTGTCAACATTTGAGGGCCGAAAAGGTGGGTCATTGCATAGTATTTTGAATTTAACTTTTAAATTTAAAACATTCATTTTAATTTTCAAAACGATTTTAAAATTGGGCCCATGCCCAATTCAAACTTGACCTTTTCTATTAAGGATAATCTTCTGGCTTGCCTCATCCTTTCAAGCTAGGTTAGTAGCCAGGCAAGACATAGTACTTGATTACCCAAAGCCAATCTTGGACTTTACTTTTCTAGACATCCTGCTATAGGGCATGCTTTAATAAGTTACCCCCAATATTGCTAATATAGATCGCATAAGTAGTTTGGATTTTACACCATTGTTAGAACTAGGCTAGCTTGCAGTGGAGAGCTTGGGTAAATTTCAAAATTTTTACCTTTTAGGATCATTATTTGGCCTATGTAGTCTAAATTTATTTAGAAATTTTCTAAATTTTCTATAAAAATAAAATTAATATTTTATTTATATTTATAAATAAAGTTTTTATTTTACATAATTTACATTATATTTTATATATATGTCCATCACACACACACACACACACATATATTCATGCACATGCAACATGATAATGTGTGTATGGTTTGACATGCCTATGTATAAATGTTGGGATTTACATTCCAACTTACATGTTAGCCCCTAGTGTTTACAAATGGATTTTCTAGATGTATACACACACACACACATAATTATATATATATATAAATAATAAAATATTAGTTTCAAATTATTTACATAAAACTTTAATTAAAATATATATACGTATGTATATAAATTTATGAATAAATATAACTAAGTTATCAAACTATTTTAAAATTAATTTGTAAAATTAGTTAGAATATTTATAATATAAAATTGATTGAATTTTTTTTATTATATATACACCTTTTGAAATATAAGTACATAATATATATAAAACATACTAATTATTTAATATTTGATTTAAATAATTTATTACATAAAGTTCATAATTAATTAGTAACCATATGAAATTAATTGAAAAAATCTTAAAAAATATTTTCAAAACTATAAAGCATTTTTTAGTTTATATAAAAAAATTTCAAATTTATTTTATTATATTTATAAATGTACTACATTTTATTTATATATTAAATGAAATAAAAATGTGTGTGTATAATATCCAAAAAAATTAGTTTTTTAATAGCTGAATGACATACTAACTAAACTACATTTTATAAAGATAATATATATATATATATATATATATATATATATTTAAATGAGGTTTAATATTAAACTATTTTTTTTTGAAATATGTACTTTGTTTACTAAATGAAAAACAAGAAGTACAAAAAATTGTAATTAGGGAACAAACCATGGTAGGAGTTTAACTATCATATGTAATCAGAAACCACCATACATTCCCCATATGCAATAGACCAATAAAGCACTAAAAACCTACTCTAACAGTGCGCCTTCAATAAACAGAATTCCACTTAATACTTCAATAAGAATAAAATGCTTTAGTCGACCCTTCGCTGACTTTACATGCGAGTTGGACCCATTCTCCTCTACATCCAATTCATAGCTGCCTCAATAAGGAAAGGCATCAATTTCAACGAGATTTTCCGGAAGCCGCTATCATCGAAGTCTAGTGCATTTCCAGGCCATTCATTTTCTGTGGTTTTGAAGCTCGAAGTCCCGTCCTAGATTGTTGCGTCAGGTCTGGCTCTACAAAGACCATCATCTGTGCAGTGACGAACACTCTTCTTGACCAAATTCTACAAATACAGGTTCGAGATCCCTTCTGTCAATTTCTCTAATATTCAAAGATTTTAGAAGACATATGCAATCCACCATAGTTTGTTTATGTCTAATCCTCGTTGGCATTTTAATTTTCTGCAAACTCTCAAATTACGTTCAAGCCAAATGTGCAAAATCGCTGTTGTGATGGCTATAGCTACTAATTTGTTAACTAACTTGTTGTTGTTGTTCATGTTGACAATCTCATTAAACACAACGTCTATGTCGTAGTTGTCTGTTTCTATAAACTGTAACTTTTCTCTAATGCTATCCAACAGGGTCCTCGAGAATGCATAATAAAAAAAATGTGATCTTCTTTCCTAGTTCTGATGGCATAGAATACATATTGGGTCGATTGAGTTTTTCCATATGGATATTTTATCTTTGGTGTGTAATTTGTTTTCCTTTGTAGCAATGCACACATTAACATTTTAGGTGCACATGTTGTGTTCCAAATATGTTTGCACTAAGTTATCTCACTATTTTCCTCTCTAACTTGATTCCACACAGATTTAAAATTAAATTCTCCATTATTTTGAGGTTTCCATGTCAAATAGTCTTCATTATTATCAAGCTGTTAGATAACCTTGAATTTGCATAAAAATATGATGAGGCATGCATGAGTTTTCTTCTCTCCATCATCCATTAGAGATGACAGAGGATACATTTCTATTGCAGGGCCCTTTTTTCATAACACAATCCTCCCCCACCATATCCACTATTGATTGTCCATTAACCCATGGGTAAAACCATAGGCTTGTGTCTTCTCTATTAACTACCTTTCTTTCTATTAATCTTTTGATTGTTGATCTTGTATAAAGCAGGGTCTTCCAGGTATATGATGCATTAGTATCTTCCTTAATTGACTATAAACTCTTACTTTTGCAATATTTATTTCTCATCCATGGTGACCATAAGCATTTTCCAGAGTCATCCATTTTAAATTCGAGCAAGGGGTTTGTTCTCTGCTCTGGATCGTTTATGATAACAGGTTTTTCTCCTATCAATTTTTACTTCATTCAAAAATGGAGAGCATTGCCTAGGTCGGCGAGGTTTATCCATAGCCGCCCCTGGTTCATCGCCTCCCTTGTTCGGGTCGGTGTCGAACCAATCCTCAGGTACGACGTCCGATTAAGTCCTTGCTCGACCTATCTCCTCAACATTCACTCATCTTACTCCTTGATTTTCTTAATCTGATTCGCCACTATAGTATGTCCTCCTTTGTTGCCTGGATCCTCGAGGCCGTGTTCTCCCTCTAGCTTTAGTGTTGTGCACGGTTTGCTGTGTCTGCCCCAAGCGTGTCGTGATTTGATCCACAATAGCTTGCTACTGAGCAACGAAGCGGGTGCCGAGATTCACCAGAACTCTGTCCAAGTTACCCCTGGTGATGGTGCCTGGTCCCAGTGTATTGGACGATTAGTTGTCTTGATTAGCAATAACTGGATTGACGTTCCTGTTGACACTACCAGTCTTGATATTAAGTTTAGGTGGCATGTTGAGAAAGCGGCTCTCAATGAAAGTACCAAAATTGTTTGTATGAAAAATGGACAAACACCACTAATCAAATTAACAACAACAGATTCAACATAAAGTAAAAAGGTTAGAAAAACAAGAGACGTAGATTTATAGTGGTTCAGTCATAATGGCATACATCCATTGTTTATGTTTATTTTTTTCTTATATCTCAGCTTTTTACAAGATTTTTTATATGAAATGCAATATTCTATGATTGAATATAGGAATCCAAAAGCTCGGTTTTGTTGTTTTTATAGCACAAAAGCTTGAAGGTTTAGAAGCCATCCCATGAATGCAAAATGCTTGGATATTTGTAGGGGTGAAGAGACGGTGTCGTTAATCCGGTAAGTTGGAAAAAATGCACAATATTGAAAATGCGTTAAGTTGGGAAAAATGCACAATATTAACCTTGCTAAAAGATACAATATCAATCAGCAAAGATATCATATCATTATGTACTTCTGAACTTACATGCACAATATTCATGATTGGATAAAAATGTGTTATCCACGACAGTATAATTTTACCTTTCATCCAAAATGGTTGCAACATGAATTTTCCTCTCCCTCCACCAAATCAATATCATTTAGTTAATCAGTGATACAAATTGAAAAATGAATGTCTATCCCTTATAAATCGAAAGTTATCACATTTCTCATTTTCATGAAGTCCAAATTGTTCCAAAACCATTTTAGCTATATTTTTAATAATTTTCTATTCAAATTTTCATATGATAGTATAATAAATTTATTTGCTATTTTAAAAGAGCTTGCATGTTTTAATTATTAAGTAAAATCAGCTCTTCTTAAAATAGTTATTTGTTATTTCATATGAATACACAACAATGACAATTCATTTGTCGTGATGATGATCCCAAAATCACTGTAGAAGAATATCTTCAAGAATATTATGAAAGCAGAAATTATAAAGAGAAAATAAACTAACATATCAACATATGTTACATGAAATGTTTGTATTACGATTTACCATTTGAGACGATTCATTTGTGACAGAACTGTGATAAAAATGCAATTTGACTGTATTTTTTATTAGGCTACGTTTGCATCTACGGTTTTATATTATTGAATTGTATTCATATATCTAGTTTGAGTACTGCTAAAAGTACTCGATTTTGCATTTCCTAATACCATGATGTGGTATCAGGAAGTGAAAAACCTGATGTATTTAGCTCTGTATGGTTGTATGGGGCTAAAAACCAAATTTTGCACCTCCTGACACTATTGTATTAAGAAAGAGCAAACTTGAATGTTTTTAGCAATAGTGTATTTAGTATTTATCAATGGAACAATGATTTTTTTAGTTTTTAAACAATTAATTATTTGATCTATTTTCTCATTTGTTTCTATTTTGATAATTTTAGTTCATATCAACAATAACAACCTCTTATTTTGTGCAAGCTAAAACTTGCATATTTATTGTTTTTAAAAAGATATGCTAACTTAACATGTAGCAAAAATGGAGATTATATTGAAAATTACTACGTTCATTCGCTATTAAGATTTTGATAGATGTTTTATCATATTGAAAATGAGTAGACAATAATGAATAAATATATGAATAAGATGTAGTTGAATACAGCTGTCATATTAAAAAAAAAGTAGCTGTAATAAATAAGGCAAATGGTTTGGTGTGCTTAGTCATTTCTCTTCAAAAAAAACAAAAGTCTCTCTCCTAAAAAATCTCATCTTCTCTCTTTCTCTCTCACCCCATGGAAAATACAGAACCTTCTTCTTTTGATCTAAATTTAGTCCCTTACATCGCACCTATCATTAAAACCGAACCCAAACCTGAACCAATTGAAATTCCGGATCCACATCCACAATCTATTCTCTCTCCTAATAATAACATTCTCTCTCCTGAAGTCCACACACCATTGAACCAACTCGCTCCTGATGAAGACGCTCTATTCGCCGAATACCACCGCATCGCCCAGCTCTTCCTCAGTTCCTACAACGAAAAATTGGGTTCCAACTCCGGCGTGGTAGATTCAGCTGGAGATGGCGGCAGCAGCAGCACGAATGCGATTGTGGCACCAATTAAGAAGCGGAAACCTCGATCCGGCGATATGGTTCGCGTTTCGAGCATAGAAGCTCCAGATCTGACCTATTTTCGCGATTTGGTTAGAAGAGCTAGAATCACGTATGAAAGTTTGAGAATATTACTGATTCGTGACGAAGAACGTGCTTTAATGCTCGGATTGTTGAATAAAAGAAGCAGGGCTGATTTAAAGGCTGCGGCTTTAATGACAGATAGAGATTTGTGGTTGAACAGAGATAGGAGGATAATTGGTGCGATTCCGGGTATTAATATTGGTGATGTTTATTTTTTCAGAATGGAATTGTGCGTGATTGGATTGCACGGACAGGTACAGGCTGGCATTGATTATGTTACAGCCGCTAGAAGCTCGAGTGGAGAGCCCATTGCAACCAGCATTATTGTTTCGGGTGGGTACGAAGACGACGACGATAAAGGTTATGAGTTAATCTACACGGGTCATGGTGGTCGAGACCCGAATTTGCATAAACATTGTGTTGGGCAGAAATTGCAAGGAGGAAATTTGGCCTTAGAGAGAAGCATGGTCTACGGGATTGAGGTAAGGGTTGTGAGAGGAATAAAGGTTAGAAGTGATGTAAGTCCGAATAATAAGGTTTATGTTTATGATGGACTGTATAAAATTGTTAATTGTTGGGTTGCCGTTGGAAAATCGGGATTTGAGGTGTTTAAGTACAAGTTGATTAGGATTGAAGGACAAGAGGAGATGGGGAGTGTTATGATGAAAATAGCAGAGGAGTTGAAGGTTAATCCATTGAGTGTTAGGCCAAATGGGTATTTGAGTTTTGATATGGCTATGGGAAAAGAGAATTTTCCTGTATTTTTGTTCAATGACATTGATGAGGAAAGGGATCCTTTGTTATTTGAGTATGTGGCTCGCCCGGTTTATTTAGAAAGTTTGAAAGAAAAAGTTTTTGGAGATTGGGCAGGAGGGTGTGAGTGCACGGGTAATTGTTCCATTGATTGTTATTGTGCCAAAATGAATGGTGGTGATCTTCCTTATGATGCAAATGGTATACTAATAAGAGGAAAGCCGATTATATATGAGTGTGGTAGCTCATGCAAATGTCCAATGGCTTGTGTAAATCGTGTAACACAAAAGGGATTGAGGAATAGATTAGAGGTTTTCAGATCTCGCGAGACAGGATGGGGTGTTCGGTCACTGGATTTGATAAGGGCTGGATCATTTATATGTGAATTTAGTGGGGTTATATTGTCAAAGCAACAAGCAGATGAACTGTCCTTAAATAGAGAATGTTTGGTTTGTCCTGATATGTTTCCAAGTAGATGGGTTGAATGGGGAGAGGTATCTGATGTGTTTCCCGATTATGTGCCACCAACTCAGCCTTCGATTCCTGTGCCTAGCTTTTCAATAGATGTATCGAGAGCAAGGAATGTTGCTTGCTATATGAGTCATAGCAGTAGCCCAAATGTGTTTGTTCAATTTGTCTTGTATGATCATTACAATGTTGCATTTCCTCACCTCATGATATTTGCGTTGGAAAATATCCCTCCTTTGAGAGAATTGAGCATTGATTATGGGATGGTAGAGGAACAACAGGTGGAGAGGTTAACAATGTAGAGAAGCAGAAAAATCCTCAAGTATACTTTTTGGAGTTTTGAATTCATATATGGAGTGCATGCACAAGTTTAATCCACTGATCATGCTTCATTTGGTAATTTCTTTCAGACTATTGCATTATTGTTTGGTTTATAGTTCTGCATTCCCTTTATTTACTTCCAGTAATTGTGAAATATATGTACCACACTTCAAGCTATTGTTCAGCACCTGTTTGTGCTTAAGGTAATACTTAAACTATGGTTGAGAATTATGTTCGATCTCAGTGGATACGCCAGATTGCTACAATTGTTCAGCCAACTAATGTAGGAAGGAGCATGTGGATCCATTTCCCACAAATTTTAATTGGTAGGTGTGTAGTTAAATTGCTTAGCGGATCTATAGCGGTAGAGGTCCAAAAAACTATAGGGGGGATAAAGTTAGGATGTAACGGAAAATAGTGGAGGTACATAGCGATATCCAAAAATATCGTGATCAATCCAGTTCATACTCGTGGACCAGAAATAGTGTTGTAACTTATATTGAGCTTTTAGGCCTTGAACGCTAATATACTAATATTTTGTTTTTTGAAAAATAACCGATTAATTTATTTTTTTTATGTAAAAGTTGCTAAACCGGATTCTAAAATGCTCTAATTTTGCAGGCTTAGTGATAAATAGCGGGGGTTTACTGATTAATATCGTTAAATTGTAAAAGCGTAACGGTCGAAGAGGGCTAACCGTTTTAGCTGGAATTTAGTTGGTCTTTAGCGGGGTGTTATAGCGGGGCTTTAACACACAGTTTTTTGTCTTTCCCACCGTGTGTTTTATGAAAAAGAAACACATCCCACTTTTTTCTTTGTTCACCCCATTTTATTCCAAATATACCATTGTTTTTTTATCTTTCTCTTTCCGTTCTTCCTCTCTTCTCACAACAGCAAATTAAACCTCTCTTGTCACAGCAGTAAAAATAATATATGTAATCATAAATAGTTTTTTCATCTTTTTTTTCATCAAACAATGCAATTTAAAAGAGAAAAATAAGTTACGGTTTTATACAATACAAAAATGATAAGAAATTTATGCAATATGTTTCAGTATAATAGGTTTAGTATCATTCCAAGTGTACGTACAGGTTTGCTAATAATCCAAGCTATACATAGGCTTATTGCTCATATTTTAGTTACTATGTCTGAAACCCAAGAAAATATATATTCAGTTCTTAAAAAACACAGGTTAGTAGAAAATACACTAAATATTCGATTTTATCACCTTCTTCAAAAACAGTCTTCTTTTATTAAGCTGTCTTCTTCAAAAATTCTATTTTCACGTTTATCGATATTTATCAGCAAAAGAAAAAGCAAAGAAAAGTTAGAGAATATAAAAGGACATAAAATAACTAATCTAAATAATTATAAGGGTAAAATGGTCCCTTTTTTTTTTTTAAATTTAATGGGGCGAGGAAGTCAAAAAGTGGCGTGTTAATAGAATTGGCTTACAAAAAATTGAGACTAAAGAATTTGCTATCGTTTGAGATCAATGGTGATCTGTCAAGCATTTGCATATCTGTCAAGATGTTATATAGTCTATATAGTTATATTGGTTGGTATCATCGATATGTTAATGATATTTCATTATATTAGCTTTAGTTATTTTTTTCTCAAATATCACTCAAAGCATCAATAGCAGCGTATCAGATGAAATAGAAAAGATGAGATCTTAACCCATCTTATTTCTACAATTTTATTTTATTTTATGATACCATAGTGAATGATGAGAATTAATGGACACCCACATCAAGTGCACCTTTCTTTATGGATACCTTATCCTCTTTCATCATTATTTCTCTCCATTAAAATAAGAAATCATCTGCTTTGGTAAAATACCAGAGATTCATTTACCTGTGTGGACCATCACTGCATGATATACAATAGTAAAGTGTTAGGTATTATGTAGTGGGGATCGACACAACTAAGAGTATCCAACTAAGAGCATCCGTACTGTATTTTACTGGAGTAGGCCATCCGCTTCCATTAAATTGTCAGTCTCTTTAAACGCTATTATTCTTCGTTAAGTTGTAAGTCTTTTACTTCTCAAATTCAGTAAGCTTGATTTGTATATGAATTCTTTACTAATGTAACAAGTACTTCACCTTTTCCTTCCCTTGTTCTTTGTTTGTAATTGGTTTCTGAGTCCATTTGGTAACTACTTATTTTATATTCGAAAGTAGTTTCAGACGAATGTTTGGATACAAATTGACTTTTAGGTTAAATAAGTTAATATCGGCATTTGATTAACATAATAAATCATTTTTTTTCAAATTACATAAAAATACATGTATCCAAATAGAGTAATACAAGTACTCCTTGTACAGCTTTGGCAATACTACCTTTTGCTAGCCTTAGTAAATTATAGAAGAAGGAAAAGAAAAAAGTTTTAAACAAAAGCCTTTACTAATATGCAATGATACGGATTTCGTTTGTAAAACCACGATGTCTTGTGAGGCTGTTTCTTTGAAAGCATGTTGTTTTAGACAATCTAAACAAATGTTAACTGTTTATTTTGCTACTACGGTATAATTTTTTTTATAGAATGACCAACAGAATTGATGACATTAACAAAGTTGTTAGATTAACCATTACATTTAGAGAGGAAATTTATTGCACATATAAGGTGCGTCTTTGGGAAGCGAACGGGCACCCGAAAGGGGCATTCTGAGTGTAGCACGAAAGGAGAAAGCTCAACAAAAGAGGAATGCGTTTTCGTGCTGTGAACGGAGTAACGAACGAGAAATGACATTTGTTTATATTGTATTTATGTGTTGTTTGTTTATATTGTATTTTGGTGTTGTAAATTGTTTTAACTATTTTTGACTTAATTTTGATAGTTGATATTAAATTATAAATTAAGTATCAAAATACAAAGAAAAAAGTGTACATTGTAAAGAAAAATAACAATACATTTCATTTAACGAAAAAACATACATATGAAAGTAATGGCTTCTTATAACCATTGATCAGCGATCGAATTCTGATATAATGTTCAACAATTTGTTTGAACATGTCGGAATTTTGATCGTCGTCTCTCAGAGTTTGGATCTCACGTGCCTTGTTCGAGACGATGAAGCTGCATCGAATGTCCAACGAGTGGTAGCGGTGGTGGGACTAGAAAGCAGATCATTCTCTGTCCCATTAAAAATATCCGACTCGATTATTGTCTTACGCATATTGTACATTATAAGCTAAGGTATATGGTCGTATTTTACATTATAAGCTAAGGTACATGGTCATACGACTGTATTCTTCGTTCTTCTCTCTCTTCTTGATGTCTTGTGTGTGTGCGTGTTTTTTTTTTTGGGAGGGGGGGGGGGGGGGGGGAGGATGTTGGGTATAAGTATTGTGTGCGTGTGGAAGCAGTGTGTGCGTGTGGTTACAAGCATAGATCCTTAACCATCACAATTTCCCCACTGTTTTCTAATTTTGACAGTTGCCTTTAGAGCATTAAGCATCCTTTCAAGCATTAAACACCGGTAATGAAGTTGGGGATTCGATCTACATTAGCTATATTATCCATATGAGTATGGTCAGGAGCACTATGAATATTTTCCTTAAAAGTCCACAATCAATAGCTCGTCTATCTGAATCCTACAAGAAAAATATATTGTTGCCTGTTGCTGTCACGGCAAAATTGCTTTTTCATCATATAATTGTTTGATATTTATTATAGTCCTCTTATATATATTACACATTTTTGGTTCATTTATGATCAATAATTCTAGCAACTGTTAATTACATGGTTATGACATATGTTAACTGGCTCTTTCTATTAATTCTCAGTTTCAGAATGCATACAAAATCTTATTTGTGTTCCTTATATTTATTTTTCAGGTTGTATTTGGAGGATTTACAGTGTTGCCTTATTTGACCAAATTTTCAAGGCATTGTTGCAGAAGGATGAGCCTCGCACTCAAAGAAAGCTATGAAGTACAAACGAAATAGAACCTTGTTTGGCTGTGTACTTTATGTATGATTGTAGAAGTAAATTTTGCACCCTATCGTTATACATATATCTCTATGTACATTACTTTTTTCTAGGAACGTACAACTGTAAGCATAGAAATAGCTAGACAGCAATTTGCAGTATTTCATCGAAACTTATCTAGTGAAATATTATTAAAAAACACATATTTTATGTGCAAGTGGTTTCTGGATATCCTAGGTTTACACTTCGAGTTAACATGTCAAGTATTAGTAGGTTTTATCCCTTTTTCACTAGGGCTGTTAAGGTTATATTAATTTACCATTATTGTATCAATGCTAGGTAAATAGTGACCAATATTAAATTAAATCGGTTTGCCAGTGTTATCGGTATGATAACGGTAAATTTACCATTATTAACGATAAATATAACGGTAAAGAAACATCAAAATCAATAAAAATGGTAAATTTTATCAGTTATATCGATTTTGTTTTTTCACTATTTAAACTAATCTTAACCATGGATTTTTGAAGGTATATAGAATTTAAGAAGAGTTTAGTTGTATTGTTTATGGTGAGGTATTTTTTTAAGTTTTAGTTTTTATTAGGTTCAATGTTTAAGACTAACAAAGATATTATTTTATATTATTGTAAATAATGTGTAATGAATTTTAAAAACAATTAGCTAGTATTAAAATAAGTCAAAATGTTGATGCAAATATTAGAGTTTGGGTCGATGATGTGCTACTGTTGTTTTATTTTTGCCTGTCTCGCTTCTACTTTTCACGTTTGGGTTTGGGGGTAGTGTTTTATATAATTATTTCTGTGGTAAAATTAATTACTATATCATTATGTTTTAAAGTTATTTATTATATTTGTAATGTTTAGAATTATTATTGGTTTTGTTTAAAGATAATTAATTATTTATTAAGGTTGTTTAAAGAGAATAAATTATTTTATTAATGATTGTTTAAAGCTAGCTAATTACTTTATTGTTTAAAAGTTAAGTAATTACATTTTGAAAAGTTGTTTAATATTATTTTATTATAGTATTTAAAATGTTTTAAAAGTTAATTATTTTATTATTTAAATGTTTTTAACAAAGTTTTATTATTATATTTTTAATAATGCTTTTAAAGTTTTATTATTATATTATTAAAAATGTTTTAAAAAAATTATTATATTAAAATTTTTATTTATTACAGGAAAATAGGCACATGGACAAACTTAGAAAAAAATTCAAGCTGAAAAACAACAAGTTTGTATTTTATGCTGAATGACAATGCTAGTTATAACTAGCATTTTGTACAGTGTAAAACTGAATACAATGCTAGATATAGCTAGCATTTTGTTTAATTTAAAACTTGAATATAAGGCTAATTAAAACTAGCATTTGTCCTTCAGACTAAAAATGAAATTTGGCGTCCTTCAGCCTGATTTTTTTTAAGTTTGTCATTTTCCCTTATTTCCTCTATTCATTATATTTAAATAATAAATTGTTAGTAAAAAGATTTCTTCTTATAAAAAGGATTTATTAAAGGAGTTTATGAATTTGTAAAAGAAGTTATAAATAGATTTGGAATTTGTAAAGAGCTGTAATAAGTTTGAAAATTTATCAAAGGAGGCTATAATTATGTTATATATAATATTTCTAAAAGAATTCATAGATGATATTTTATGAAAGCAATTCTAAAAATGAATTTTAGAGCTTATACTTATAAAAGGGTTTTATAAATTATTCTAGAGATGAATGAAGGAGTTTTATAACTTGAAAAAAGATCTTGAAATTTAGGAAGAAGTTTTATAAATGATTTTGGATATTTATGAAAGAAGTTTGATAAATGGCTTTGGATTTTTATAAAAGAGTTTTATAAATAAACTTGGATATTTACTAAGAATTTTATAAATGGATTTGGAATTTGAGTAAAGGAGATGTTCATAAATGAAAGAGATTTATTGAAAATGATTTATTGAGGAAATTTATAAATGAAATTAAGAATGGATTTCCCCAAATCGACCTTCTTAATTTTGGTGGGTGTGGACATTCATTCCATGCTTAATACCGAAGGAATAATGTTTAGGTTTATCCTTATCTCCATTTCTTTTAAAATAATATTTTTTAAAATCCTTTTGATATAATTTTGAAATAAGAAATCTTTCATAATGCTTTGTGAATTTACTTATACCATTGAGATAAGTAAATGAATATATTTTCTAAGTAGGGAAAGCGTAATGGTTTGTGGATATACTTATACCTTTGAGATAAGTATATGGATATTTTTTGTAGTATTGAAAGGAATATAAAGGGTTTGTAAATATATCTTTATAGAAGTATTTTGGTACAAATATTTACAAAGTGATTTTAATTAATGAAAGGATTAACTAAAGAGGTTGGTAGTTGCTTATGTGCTTAATCAATGTAGGTTTCCCTATGGAAATAAATCCCTGATTTGATTGTTGTTTTTATTTGATAGTTAAAGAACAGACTATTAAATCTTAGCCAGTATTAAAACTATCGTTGTCGATTCAGAGAGACCGGGATCAGATATATTATTCGAAAACCACTTCGAACTGGCTTAAGCGTTCGAATTGGAGATATCTTGAAGGTGATCGAAGATGGAGTTCTTTGAAGTGCAATGGGTACTCGCTACCAATCTTGAGGGTGATTCCAAAATGGTTGTAGTGGAAGTAGTGCCTTCGGTTTCGTTCAAGCCCAGAGCAAACTTGTATGGATGAATACTGGCATTGCATTGCTGCCTAGAAGGTAGTTTTAGCATTCCAAGTGAGATTTTCTAAGAGAAAAGGTAAAAGCACTGCGTCAAGCCTCACAACCCGGGAAATGGCTAAAACATGGTAGATGCGGTAGGGCTATGTGGGTCGCTCCATTAAGGTGTGTCATCACCTTTCTAGATTATTATATTATGGATTTGGTTGTGCATGAGGGCTCTCGATTAAGGTTGGAAAGCAACTGAGGTGATGACATATTCAGTACTATCCAGTAAGGGGTAGGTTAGTCCTGCATTGATAGAGGGACAAATGCGTTTGTAGCCCTCGGTATATTTTATTTAGAGTGTATTGCACGAAAGGTATTCCCTTACCTTGTCATTGTTGTAATCCATTCTCCAATAAGCATCATACAGACTTAGTTGTATACATATTATGCTAGAATTTAATTAATGTAACAATTTTGGCTATATTCAATATTTATTTTAAACCTCAGATACTATGTGATATCATAAGATTTCCTATGAAATGTTTTGGTTACCGTAAAATAAAAGTCTATTTGTTTTTATACGTGGGGTGGTCTTACGAGATACCCTAATTTTAAAAAAAATATAACATTAAATTTTTTTGAGGTGTGTTTCTCACACTAGTTTACCAGACCAATCCGGGTGTTATTTTCTAATAATGCTTGGGTCAGATCGAGTATATTTTTAAATCTAGTTTGGATGCCTTGGAGCTTCAAGAGATGGGCTGGATGTCAAACATGTATCTCTCGTATATTTCTTATTTCAGCTGCATGTGTTGGTTTATTTGTTAGCAATTTTGAGGATATGCTGTTATAATTGTCCAAGCCAGTGATAGGTTAGTGCTCTGATTGTGTTATGTACATAAAGTTTTTCTTCTATAAAGACCTGTGTGTATTATATATTTCTCGTGACGATGCAAGATTTTGTTTTGTCTTTTATTTCCTTCCACCCCGAATGATTTGTCTTTCCGGCGCTTGGATACTCGACATACAAATACCGTGGATTTATTAGTGTCGACTTTTGATGGTCGAAAATGTGGATCATTACAGCAAGGCACATGAGAACAAGCATGCATTATGACCATCCATAGAAGGTAAGAGGTGAGTGGTTGCCTCTTGGCCACTTCTACATAAGGCTCTTCATATGATTACATTAACCCATTTGATAATTTATAAGATATAAACAACATAGTCTTAATCATCTTCTAATCAAAGTAACTCTTTTTCATTCTTTACCAAACTTTAGCTATAGGGCTAACACAATATAACAACAAGGAATAACATCAAAGGCATGAAGAAAAGGAGCAAAATCCCTACCCCAAAGTTGGGCTGTGAGCAATTATTGGGCTAGGAGGTGAGGCCAAGAGCATTTTGGAGTAAAAGTTTGGATCTTTGGGAGTTTGGTAATGGTAGGAAGTGTTCTAGTATTCTTAGTCTTGTACTTGGTAGTTGGCTTGGTTTTGGGTGAGTTAACTCAACTTGGAAAAGTAAATGACGCGTGTATACATGTTTTGTGAAAATTTAAAGTTGAGGCATTAACTAATGAAGCTATAACTTTAGACCCCCTTGCTTTTGAAAGCAAATGACTCTATATTGGATATCATCACTTCTATCACCCTTTTGTAACATGAAAGAGGCCTTGACTTTGTGTTTACATGATTGGTGTGATTGTATGTGAAGTTGAAGTGTGTTTGAAAGTTTTTGTAGCGAGAATAATCGTTATAAGTGCATGTCAAAATCCTTTGTGTTTAAACCCCTTCAAATGGTTATTTGTGAATATATTATGAAAGTATATATTTCTATTGCGCTCTACACTTATATTAGTACATGGAACAACAAGAAAGTGGTTGGAAAAGCCATAGAACTTGTAGAATAAGGTAGCAAAAGCTATAGCGAAATAGTCGTTATATGAGCACTTTGAAAATTCCTTGTGTTCGATGATTTTTAATATGATTTTGTAAGACATCCTTAAAGGTTTCTTTAATGTTTTAAATAAGTACATTATGTTTACCTCTTATTGTAAAAATATCGAGGTTTAAATGATTTTATAAAAGGTTGACAAAGTTTGAAAATTTTGATATGTGAAAAGGTCGTTGTAGATGCACTTTGAAAATGCCTTGTTTTTTGTAATTTTAATATGATTTGTAAGACATCCTTATGGGTTTCTTTATATGGTTATTAAGTAATGTAAGAAAAGCACTCACTGGAAAAAAAACTGGACTTTAAATTGATTGTTAACTAGTTGAAAACTGGTTTTGCGGCAAAAAATAGGAAAGTACAACATTTTCTTATTGTTTCTAAACTTTGATAGCAATTCTGAAAATGCTATAGGATATTATTTGAGACTTTAAAAGGTTTAAAAATGATATTTAAGTAAATTATTTTTTCTTATTATTTTTAGGGATGTTTGATAACATATGTTGGAGTATTTTAAAAGTGGTTTCAAGTTTAAATATAGTTTTAGTAATTATTTATGAATTTTTAAAGTAAAGGGTTTTTAATAATAAAACATGTTTTTATTGATTTTTGTCAAAATCTAATTTAGTTATTTTTAAGTAATTTTTTATATGGAGGATTAAAATGTATTTATATGTATTTTAAAAGTATTTTTATGTGTATATAAGTTTGGAAAGTAAGTTAATTGTTTAATAAAAGATAAGTGGGTTTGGATATAACACTTAGTTATAATAAATGGTTTTGAGAAATAATTGAAAAGTATATTGCTTCAAGGAATGGTTGCCTAGTCTCCAGAATTGAAAGATGATGGAAGAAAAGTCCTTCCGAAAAAGTTATGAAAATTTGGTCCATATTTTTAGTTTTTAGCTAATTTATGCTACTTTTGCCCCTGATTTCAATGTTGGGCCGATTTTCTGGGAGGGAACATTTTGGTAAAAATAAATAAAATAGGGATCTAATTTACATGAGTTTATGAGTAGGGACTTTTTCTGCATGAGCTTTGAGAATAGGGACCTTGTCCAATGTTGCTTTCTTAAGTAAGTGTAGATATACTTAGACTTTTAAAAAGAGTATTTAAAGGTAATGTTAAGTATAAAATAGTTTTGAGTTTAAGTAAACAATGTTTAAGTATATTTATTTTTAACCCTTTTGAATATACTTTAGAATATACTTTATTCTTTAAAAAGAATATTTTAAAATAATGATAAGCGTAAAGTGTTTTTCGTTTATAGTGATAATGTTTTAATAACGCTTGTCGTTAACCCTTTTTAATGTTCTTAGATCTTTGAAAAGAGCATTTTAAAGATAATGACAGAGTATGGAAATCGGTAGAAGGAAGGAAAGGTTTAATTTACAAAAGAAAGAAGGTTTTATAATAACATTTATTTTTAACCTCTTTGATTATAATTAAAAATAAGAAATCATGTTAAATGATTTGTGAATATTCTTATACCTTTGAGATAAGTATATGAATACATTTTGAAGTATTGAAAACAGTAAAATGAATAGTGAAATAGTAGTATATATGTATGTAACCTTTTTAAAGGTATTTTAAATATATATACAAGTATCTACAAAGAAGTATTATTTGAAAATACGGGGATGAGAAGTTTCTTATGTGACATAATCATACTTTTTGTTTTTACACATTTATGAAAAGTATTTAATCCTATACTTAGCACTAAAAGTCAAAAAAATTAGACTTTTTTTTATCTATGACAGTTAAGAATGAAGTGTCAAGTTATGGATTTGACGCAAACAGTCTCTAACCTACCTAGCTTCACCCTTGACCAATGGATAACATAAGTTGAGAATGTCATAAATGGTGATAAGTATACAAAACTTGATTTCGATATACGATCATTCTGTCCTATTGAACTTGATAAAACTAACTTAGGAAGTATACAAAAACTTCACGACTTCATACGGTTTGAGGTCCCCCGGGGATGGCTCATTAGTATGAAACATCTCTTGCTTTAAGAATGCGTATATCCGAGATCCCCCAGGGAGGACTATGTTATACCATTCGCTAACTTCTAAAACAACCGAAATTGATTTAGTAAAAAAATTCATCGATTTAGTTTTGAAGAGTCTGGGATCGGATAAGTATATTTATGTGTTACTTACCGAAAACTACTTCAAAACTAATATATGAGTTCTACATTTTGGAAGCGGTTATGGAGTGGAATATTATAGAGCTGAACTGTGTATCCTAAGGTTAAGTCCAAGAAAGAGGTCAGCATTAGCATTAGTCGGATGACTTATTGTTGGAATCTATTCGAGTGATGAAGACTCATGTGATGAGATGCTAAATATGACTTAACCATGGGAAATGATAGAAAATAGAGTAGAAGTATAGCTAAGGGTTAAGCTAGCTTAAAGGGTACATCAATTCCAAATATATAGAGATGCTTTTGGTTGCGACGCGTTGGAGTTTTGATATTTGGTATAACGTGTTCGGACGTGGACCAGCTATATTTACCTTTATGACATATTTTATCTTGAGATACATGTGGTTTTGGAAGGTTGATTCTAACCCTTGTCAGATGGTCCGCCTCGATGTACCAAGGGCATCTCCAATGGAAATCCATATGCATACTTACCTTAGTGGTTTTAGTCGTACTTCTAATATTGCTGTGTTGTGAGATGCAAGCAGCACAGCTGTAACGACCCGTATTTTACATATCAGATGATCATAAAATATTTTTATTTTATCTGTATGTGGTCGTATAATTCTATAATTTTGGGATCTAGCTCTTAGGCACATTTTACACACCTATGATTATTTTCGAATTTCTGTGCGACCATTTTGATCCTGGAAATCCTTTTTGGCCTATAACTTTTGATAAAAGTCGAATAAGGTCTCAAACTAGTTTTATTGCTTCAGGATGATGGTTTCTCATTCTGTAGAGTGGTCATAATAGAAAAATAGACTTATGATTAGGAATTTATGTCTAGTTTAAATTTAGACAACTATTGGCCAGTATTAGTGTGCAATTAATTAAGTCCATAAGTAAGCCCATTAGTCTAATTCGAGATTAGTATATATATGGGGCTGTATGAGTCAAATTAAAACTTTTTTCTCTTTCCCAAATCAAATCTAAACCCCTGTTAACCCTAATTTCATCCAAAATCACACAGATTACTCTCTAATCGTTGCCAAATCACTAATTGGAGAGAAGATCATCAAATAGAAGTTAGTGATCATCATTTCGGTTGGTCTGCATACTTTCTATTGCTGTCCACATTGGATCTAGGTAAGAATCAGTTGATTTTAATAATTGGTGAGTGATTTATGCCTACTCTCTATCCTATGTATATTTGTATGGTAGAATTACATGTGTTAACATGATTTTTACCCTTAAAACCTTTTTCTAACTTTAATTACATTTTGTTAAGCTTATGACCTAGATTTGTGAATCTTTGAAATGGTTTTCAAAAATGATTTAGTAATTTTCCTTATTCCTATCCATATGTGCATATAGTATATAAATCTAGATTAGAATTAGTTTGTTTATGATTCTTGCGTATTGCTTGTATGAATGGATGTATATGCATTTCATGCTTGATATGTAATGCTTTGATGTTGTTTGCAAGTGTTTTGGATGCTTAGAAAGATAAGTTAGAGAATTTGGCAAATCTAAGGCACAGTTGGTTAGAATTGGATGAAACTTGAAGGGAAGGCTCTGGAGCAAGAGAGGAGCTCACAGGACAAATTGCATTCAAAATTTGGCTAAATAAATAAGTTGGTATCGAATTTAACAACTTGGTACCGAGTTATTTTGGTGGATTATGTGGATCAGTCAAATTAATGGATGGGTAGAGCATGACTAGGGAAGGCGGTCCATAATAAGATGCAGGAGATTGGCTAAGTGTTGGATATTATGCCGAGTTGTTTCTAGAACTTGGAGTTGAATACTTTGGATTAGAGGCTAAGCTATTTTGATGGATGGATTGGGGTCTAAAGCATTTGGGAATGTAGTACTAGAAGAAAGAAAGTTTACTTAGCCAAAATTGGCTACGTAAACAGGTCGGTGTTGAGTTGAACAACTCGGTACCGAGTTGTTTATATGGATCAGGTTGAGGTGGATCTTCTAGGGAATGGAATTGAGGTTCAGTAGATCATGCTGCAGGTGTTCACTTGTGGATTGTATGGCAATCTAACAACATGATGACAGCTTTGTATCTTCGGTTGGTGACTCATGAAGAGAGTAGGTACCGAAGACAACGGCTAGATAAAGGAGGGAGTCGTGGAATGGGAATGTGAAGGGTTCCAAATAAAGGATACAAGAAAGGAAGGGTTCAGATTCGAATGGAGCAAAATGGGGGTTTGGATGTATGTGCTAAGGAATTATTGATACTCAAAGTATTTTCTATTGTACTCAAAGCAAGGGTATTATAAGTAGGGACGTCCATGGATCAATGGAGTGGATCTAAATACCCACGACTAGTGGATTTGGGTCTAGCGTCTAGCTTTGGCCTACGAGACACGTATCTAGCTTTGGGCAATGTGATACGCGACTACATAGAAAATCGGGATTTCCATTAGTCCCCTCCAGTAAGGAGGCCATATGAGTTACCATATATTCATAGCATATGGAGTGATAGTTGGGACTGCTGGATGGATGCTATGGTTGCTATGGTTTTTTTAGTTGCTTTTTAGGCTATTACTTGGAGATATCATTGGAAGTAGGTATTGGAGATAAGAATATCTGTAGAGCCGATATCCTTATTTTGAGTAAATTACCTTCATGTTATTTGTAAAGTAGCATATTATGATGTTATGTGCTAACTCTTTGGTTGTAGGGACATGTCAGGTAGTGTTCCTTATTATAGTTAGCTTCATAGTATTTTGAGATTTATTTACCGCTTGCACAAGATTGTTGTCTGACCCAAGGTTTTATGCTTTTTTTTTATTATCTTGGGTACTTTTAAATGAGTAGACTAGATAACAGGTCTAGGTGATGAAGTAGTTGCGTGGATGTCGAGATGGATGGAGCTATCTTGTATTATATATGCTATATAGATTTCTATGCTATTTTCGATGTGCATCACTAGGGAGCCTTAGCAGTGACTGCTTATTTTCTTGTTATGAGATAGTAGTTTGGTTTATTTCCATTATATAAACTCTACTGCATTTTTATATAACTCAGTGTATCTGTGTTATGATGTTTTGTTCACATAATCATTAACGTCTCTCCTGTTATATCTATGATATTATATACTTTTAATGCCATGTAAGATAGTCGATAGGTTATATGCTGTATTTTTTTCATTTTCATCCTTGATGATCATCCTACCTCGAATGGACACAACTGCAGCATACTATTTTTATATTATTGATGCCGGTGGTATAAGGCCGTCATCTCAACAACTATTTTTTGATTTATATTCTGCACCCTAGACACTATCTCTTATATTGCCTTATTTACCTATTAGATGGTTTTGGTTTCTTTGAAGGCAAAATTGTTACGATGATTCGAATGATATTAAATGGTATCATTATATCTACAAATGTTTCTTGTATTTCTCACACAAGGTTTATGTTTGACTCGTAGTTTTTCTTTCTCTAAATTTCTCCAGTGCTCTTTTGAGCAGTCTGAGAAAGGCATATTTTCCATTGATATTCTTTGGAGCTTTAGGAGGCGAACTGGATGCTTCCATTTGCCTATAGTTATATTTTATTTCCGCTTTACCACTATTATGTATATATCAGTATTTGTGAAAGCAAGCTGTTATAACTGCCTTGGCTGATGATAGTACTTACGCTTGTAATTTTAAAATATTATGCATTATAGAGTAGCACTTTGTACTATCTTTTGATATTATATATTATCGCTCTGTTGTAAGATTATGATGTTTTTTTATCTTCTTTCTTGTTCCTTTTCCTTTTTATTATACCCTAATAGTATGTCTTTTTAGCACTTGAATTCTTGGCACATGAATACCATGCATGTATTAGTGTCGACATTTGAGGTTGAAAAGGAAAATAATTACACTTGATATCAAAGCTAAATGTTAAGGGAGAACCTTGGCTTTGGTTCGGTATAACTTATTAGAAATAGGGTGAGCAATGCCTTAGAATGAGTCAAGTATATTATATACATGAGAGTGTATTTTTATTTATTATAATGTATGCCTTAAATGTAATTTCAACTACAAAAATTAAAGATCTTATATATATATATATATATATATATATAGGTAATTTATATAAGTATGATTTGTAATGTAGTTTAATTAATGTAGGGAATGATGGTGGTCACTCATTATCCCTCATTGATTAGTTTAGCCATACTATGCCAGTTTACGAGTGTTGCTATCCTTTGTAGATCGATTAGTCATGCTTGGCCAGTTTATGAGAATTTATTATCGCTTATTGATTGTTGATTTGTACTTGACCAGTTTATGAATACTTTACCTTTTTACTACATGGGTAAGGTTGACAATATTTGTGGATCCACTGAAATGAACACTTTGTGATTAGGAGTTAACGATTTGACTATATAGTGTTTGGTGAAAATGTTGGATTAGAAATTTATTCTAAAAAAAGAGGTTTAATATAATTTTTTTGAAGATGTGATTTTATACAAAACGATATTATATAAGTATTTATAATATGGTTTATCAACAAAGAGGATTTAAACTGATATTTTAAGAACTTAAATCTCGGTGTATTTGAAAATGTTTTTCAAGATTTTAAAGAAGACGATAATGGTATTTTTATGAACGTACTTGTGAATACTAATATTTTAAAAAGCGTTTTAAGCTTTTTCGAGTCCGAGATTGCTCTCGAATTCGACAAGTCAATTTGAAATAAAGTAAATTTATGTTATCTTATTCGGGTGGCACGAAAGTGACTAACATTGGGTGAGAGATGTGTTCGGTTAGTAAGCACTTCTTGTGAGTTCTACCCTTTTTTGTAAGGGAATATATGGTAGAACTTGTTAGGACCCATTTCCTAGGTATCATTTTCATGTTACTCGATACGTTTGTATACATACATACATACATACATACATACATACATACATACATACATACATACATACATACATACATACATACATACATACATACATATGTGTGTGTGTGTGTATGTGTGCATTTTATAAATTTTAAAGTAAGTATTTAGAGTTAGTTTATGAATTGAGATCATGGTGCTTAGTGCTATTATACGAAGTATATGGCACCATTTTGAAAATGGTTTTATTTAATATCAAAAAGTATGATTTGATATACACAAGGTATATGTGTGTATTATTATTTTAATTGATTTGGAATAAAACCTAGGATTTTACATCTAAAATTTTCTTTAAAGAAATTTTAGATAAAATGCAGAGTAGTTTGCTATAGGGTTATTTTGGTAATACAAATTTCGATAAAAGCTTTCTATAGAAAAGATCTGTACGTGTGCTATATAAGGTACCCGAGTGTTCGTGGCATGACCCAAATATTTGTTAAACCTTTTCAAATTTTCCCTTTGTAATAGGGACGTTTAATAAATAAGTGAAAGTTTGATAAGTTAAGTTATTGAAACATGTATTATATATATGTAGGGCAGTGTGGTATATTTATCATGTTTGATATGTTTGGTCGGTAGTTTTCATTTGTTAAAACAAAATGGATTTTTCAATGATTTTGGATTTTTCAAAATTTCTAGATTGTTATAGAACTTAAAGTTATGTGTTTATAAAATTTATAAAGATAAGCATATATAGCTTTTGAATTGAGAAGGCAGTAAGTTAACATAAACTTTTTAATTTGTTTGAACATTTATGTTAAGTAACCATCGATGTTATTGAGCAAAATAATAAACATCTTTAACTTAGAGGTATTTAAGTAAAGTAGTCTCTAGATTCGAGTCTAGATACCAATGTATTGCTCTTTCTAGTACTTGCCTAACTCGATGGTTAAAGTAGTCATAAAAGTTAACATAGTTATATGACCCAGATTTAGTCTAGTCCTTCATCTAAAATTTAAAAAAAACCATTAAATAAATTTGATGTTTGATGTGAGGATGTAATAAGGTATTATACGAGAAGCAACTTGAAGTAAGTTTTTGTGAAATGTTTTATAAATAAACTTATGTCTTTATGAATGTTTATAAACTTGAGTTATGTTTTAATGAAATACTTCATAAATGGAATTAGTAGTGAATGATATACTATTTATGCAATTGAATGTGATATACAAAATGTAATTGGTATAGTAAAGAAAATAATTGTAACATCCCATAATTTTACCGTTTTGATTTTTGAATATTTAATTAATCTGGAATAATTATATAATCGATTTTTAAAACATAAATAACCTATATTCAGATATAGGGATTAAATATTTGAATTGTGAATTAAATATTAATTTAATGGATTTAACGGTCTTATTTAATTTCTTTTAATTAATAAATAATAACGGTGAATTTTTGTGTAAATTTATTTATAATAAAAAATAGTTCAAACAAATAATAAGAAAATCAATTGTTAAATAAAACTATTTTATTTTCATTATAGTCTTTAACTGAATTTATTTTTTTCATAATTTTTAATTTGACAAATATTTAAATTATTGTCTGACCATTTTTTGGCAAATGATGGGATTTCTGTGATTTTGCAGAATAAGTTAACCAGTGTATATTATTATTGTTTTAAAATCGTATCATATTTTTATATGCGATCGTATTTTTGTTTTATCGTTCGGGATCATACGCGAACCAAATTCTATGTGGTGATGTATTAGAAATTGCGAGATAAACTAAAACACCAACACTATGATTTATCAACACGCTAACTTTCCTTTTCTCCCTTCTTCACTTTTTCAAAACTTCCTATAAAAAGAAAAGTAAGCATCTTCGTCTTTAAAAATTAAAATCTCACAATCTACTCAACGAAAAAAATTAAAACAAGCATCTTTAATCTTATGTTGAGTAGATATACAATTCTATATCCTTTTTATAGCACATCGCTTCGGTTGGAGTTGTTCCACAGTCATGAATGTGAGAAATAGAAGCTAGGGTTAAGGTTTTGGGGGATGTAGGCATCAATTGGCCAAGGCAAAGCTAGATTTAGGTTTGTCAAGGTGAGGGGCATCTGTAGTTGAAGTGGGCAGAGCTCGATTGCGTGTGGGGTGGTACGACCTAATCAGGTCGAGGCAAAGGTTTGTGCCAAGTCGTGATTCATCTGGGTTGGCTAAGTATGGTGTTAATGGGCCCAGGAGCTCAGGCTCATGCAATGAAGCTCGATGGTGAAGACGACATCAGATTCCGTGAATTCTAACTCTGTATTGCCTTGATTCCATGCACGGTTGAGTGGGTTTTGTGTATCAGGTCATATATGTCGCCAGGAGGTTTCCCTTAGAAGCAGCCACCCTTGAAAGAGTGCATAATAGCTCACCGATCGAGCACTCTTGCGCCGAAGATGAACGTTGCTAAGCGATCTACCGAAGCTGTAGGATGTCAAAATGCATCGGTAGGGGAGCATTCCCCCTTAAAGGGAAGCATCTGTGCAAGCAGGTGTGGACGAAGCGGAATTCCCTTTTCCTTTTAAAAAGTTCTAAATGAATTTACAATTGAAATTCAGATCTAATAATTCGACCTATTCCATATTAGTAGGAGTCCATTTATGTTTCTACTTGATGAAATATGATATTTTCTATTTTTTTCTTCTCTATAAGGTCTCTGTTTTTATTGATAGTGAAGGATTTGGAGGGAAACGTATTTTATGATGGTAATTAGTTATTTAATCAAGTAATTAATTAATTTATTTAATCTCAAATTTATAAAATTGATATCTTGCTCGTACGAGGTGGGATTTGGATTCGATCTTTTGCAAGTGCACTAGTATTGATGTTATCTACACATTGAAAATAATGTCGTCGAATTTGGAGCTAGTACACATTTGATCTAAAGTCGAATGCCTTTCGGTTTTAGACCAAACCAGAACGCAAAAGCATCATCTGCAATTTTGGTTAGTTTACTCACCTCTAAATAAATTATATGATATCTGTGTTGTTATAAATTATTATTTAATGTTTGGGTGATAGTTTATATTGTTGTATGGTTGTTCGTTTGGATTAAAAATTCCCGCTTGAAAGAATGACATAAATAACCATTATGTTGCAGGGAACAAAATAAAAGAAAAGTCGAAGTGTACTGCGAATATTTCGCTATGGAACAATTTAAGAATTTACATTCATATGTGTGATTTACAGGGGACTTTTATTGAGAGACTATAAGGGTTTCTCGCCAATATTAATTTACTTATATTCATATGTCGCCTGTGTTGTTGTTTGATTGAAAATATTTATGACATACCGTTTGATTATGTAAGTGTAGTTATGCTGATTATGGCTATACCGTCACTTATGAAATATCATCCCCTTAAACCATTATTGTGTGTTGAACTTAGGCTTGAATTTTTACAAAATAAATGTTTGGTCATGTGTTTTACACTTTGAAAGCAGTTTAAGCTATATTTTCAAACATTATGAGAATTTTGATAATAAAGGATAAATGTTGATTTAAAATTTATAAAAAGGAGTTATAAATTTAATTAATTATCTTTTGGGTTAATTAACATTGTTTTAAATTTATAAAGAGATTATAATTTTTATTAACTGCTTTTCAAGATAATTAATGTCAAGTTAAATTTATAAAAGATTGTAAATTGGATTTAATTATCTTTCAGAATAATAAATGTTTTTAAATTATAAAGGTTATTTTACTTTAAATATTTTGTAAATATTTTTCAAATAATTTTGTAAGGATTGTATAAGGGAAGTTTAAATATATTCTTAGTTATTATTTAACTAGAATAAATTTTACTAATGAATTTATAAATGATGTTTAAAGTAATTGGCTGATTTAATAAGAATGTTATAAAGATTATAACTGATTTAATAAAAGTGATTAATGCTAATTAACTACTTTAATGGAGGTGTTTAAAGTTAATGAATCATTTTAATAATGATGTTTAACATTATTTTGTAAGTCCTTGAGATAATGGTTTTGATGACAACAACCTTAGGACTTGTTATAAAATATGAATACTAACATTATAGTTTAGATATATATATGTATATGCAGGATATAAACATGGAGGTACCAAGAATGAAGATTGTATAATATAGAGATTCAAGACTGGAGATATCAAGGCTGAAGACTCATGAGTATCAAGATATCAAGAGCTTAATATTTCAATAGTACAAGATATATTGAGTCTAGAATTATGTTAAAACTTCTTGAAAGCACTTACATCTTTATTCGAAATTTATTCGTGGAATTGAATCCACTTCTAGTCTGTTAAAGGGATGGAGCCTTAGTGGGATGGAACCCACGACAATATTTAGTGGAACATATAGTGGTCCTATTTTGATATCCACTAATTTACAAAAATTCTTTTCAAAAATATATTTCCTAATTTTAAAAATGTTTTCAAAACTTTTTTTCAAAAAGACATCTCTTTTGGTTTTAAATATTTTAGCCTCAAAAATAATTTTTATCATTTTTAATATTTTGATTTCAAAATTGTCCTTGTTTTTAATCCATCACTTGTTTTAAATATTTAGCTTTAAAATATTTACTCAGATTTTAAATCACATTATAGATTAAGATTATATATATTAAAAATACTTTCTAAACTATTTTATATGTTTAAACTATATTCAAATATATTTACAAAGTTTAGAAATTGTTTTGACAAATTATAGAAACCAGTTTTAATAAGAAAATCAAAACATCAATTTTTCCTTGAGCATGTCGACATCCCTCAACCCCTCATATCGACATGGTGTCCGTTATTTTCAAATTTCAATTTTCAAAAGAAGTGTCTATTTGTCGTATCCTTTCATGAATAGATATGGATATTGCTCTACTATAAATACCAGTAAGTTCTAAACAAATTTTTGCCAAATTTCATTTATTTTCTCTCCTCTTCATCTTCCACATTTCTTCTAAAGAATCCAAACTATACTCTGTCGAAATACCAAGTGATTCAAACTTGATTATCTCTTGTTTGATTCTCTGCCACTCTCTCCATAAGATTTCAATGCTATTCAGAGTTATAGAATCTTTTGTAAATCAAACTATTGAGTAATAGGTGCAGTTGAGCCTTGAAATCAATTTGGTGTGATTGTAGCCTCGGAAATTAATTAGGTGATCTTATAGCCTGGTTAAATCAAGAGAGTTTGCCTTGGATTCGAATACAGGAGGGTGTACCTTGTAGCCTTGAAACCGAGGGTGTAATTTAAGAGATTATTTTGATAAGAAATCCATACAACTGTACGGAACTAGATGTAAGGTAACTCTGAACTAGTATAAAATCCTGGTGTTTTCTTTTCTTTACTGCTTTTATTTAGTATTTGCATCTATGTCTGATTCTGTGATTATATCCATATCTATGAATTGCATTTGTTGGTGATTAAATTACATAAGTTTCAAAAAGATTTAAAAAATCCATAAAACGCTATTCATACCCCTCTAGTGTTATTCCAGCCTTAAGATCCGTATTTCTCACATTTGGTATCGGAGCAAGGTTTTCAAAGCTTTCGTAATCTGAATTTTGAAAAATTTTAAAATGGATTTTTTTTACAAAATTATTAACACTGTTTTCATATGAATATGTCACAGAATCATCATGATATTGTTGTTTAAAACTACATTTAGTTATTTTGAAAAGTCACTAGATTCTTTAAAAAGTTAAGTTGTTTTGAAGGAGAAGAGTTATGTCTAATGACTATTGGTTAAAAGGTACCACATAATCATTCATCGATTAAGAAAAACAAATGGATATATAATGGCAATCGATAATGAAATGGGTACTAGATCAATATAATACTTTTGATTATCATCCACCACTTGATTTGATACCGTACTTCTCTCCATCTACTTCGCAATGCCACTAGTTTCATGTTAATCCGTCAATAAATGATCAAGTTATGGTCAAATGAAGTTTTGGTGAACAAAGAGAAAAAGAAAGCAAAACTGTTAATGATATTCTTCAAATTGCATCCAGAGATTTGAGTATTTCATATCAAAATTCTTTTCCAGATTGTAGTTCTTGTTCTCTCGGTCGTGTTTTAGGTGGATCATCAAATTCTGATGAAAATTGAGTGAGATATGACAGTTTGAAGTTGGCTATCCAAAATTGAAAACTGTGTACGGGATTTTCTGCATTTCTCTTACTGTTTGGCCTGTTGCACCATAATGCCATCTAAATTCATCACCAAACTATTATTTGATCGTTGCCCTTGCCTTACTCTTCGATTTGCCGCTGGTTTCATCCAAATCCGTTAAGAAACGAAGGAGATATGCCTTCTATAAGTTTGATAGTAAATATAAAAACGGAAAGTATAAGAAGATAAACTTTTATGAAAAGTGGTGACTGCTGAGCCTATTTATAGTGGTTGAAGTGTCCATTCAATTAAAATTCAAATTCATTATTTTGGCACCAGGTTGGTAAATCCGCTAAATCATCCGTATCTTTCTCATACGGTCTTCAGGATTAGCCAATGAATATATTACGATAATCAGAAAAACAAGCTCGTCGCAATAGAACATATCTCATCGTTAAATTCTGAGAGATATAAATATGTGGTTTACGGCAATGGAAGGACAATAAAGTTAGAAAGATGGAGGAGTGTAAAAAGTGGTACGCTTTACTATTATTTTATCTTTATTATTGCATTTGGGAATATATATCTATGCATTTATTTAGGTATAGAAATTTATCACTTTTATAAGTTTTGATATGTAAGTCCGTATATCAGCACATCATAGTATACATATCGATATACCGGTCTAAATTTTTTAAAGTCTTTTAAAATGTGCTTCCTTTCAAATGAAATCTTACTACTAATTTATTACAACTATACTAAGTAGAAAAACATACCTTCGTTCGTGATTTCAACTTTTCTAATGTTGTTTTTACTTCTCGTACTCTATTTCTTTTAGGATACTAATTTTATCTCTTTAAGAAATTAATAGAATGAATTTATAATGTTTGAATAAGGCTCTATTTATAGATTTCTTCATTTAATAAGATTGCGCCATATCACATGACACTTGTCATATAAATAGATAGTGATATACATGCAAAATGACATGTGTCAATACACTTGTTCTTTAATAAAAGCATTTTTACATGCATAATGCCAGGTTTCTTTACATATGTCTTTTTATTATTTTAATGTTTTTAAGTACTTTAATTATATTAACTACTATAAAAAATTGGGTCAAAAATTAATATTTACATGTCAAAATCTAGTCGTAAAATTAGTGCAAAATCATGTTAAAAACAGGCCTAGAACTTTAAAGCATTTCCAAAATGCTATCTTTTCTTCTGCAACCTTTTTTAAGTGCTACAAATTCGTTTTTCTAGCATTTCAATGTTTCGAAACGCTATAGTGTTTCAGGACATTTTCACAGTATTTTCTAGATAATGCGGATTCTGTTTTATAATGTTTTGAATATATTTTATTGCCAATTTTTTTTATAGCATTATGTAAATGTTGTCTTTCCTATTTGAAACTTTAAATTATAAAAAAAATGATATTTAAACTAAGTATTTTTCTCTATTCTTTTTAGAGTTATTTTCTAACTTATAGTAGAATATTTTAAAATTAATTTCATTTTTAAATATTTTTTAATAATTAATTGATTTTTTTAATGTAAGAGGCCTTAATTTAACACATGTTTATTTTAGTTTTTCAATCTTTGTTATATCATATTTCATTATGATATTTTTTTTTCAAAAACTAAAAGGTGTTTAAACATGTTTCTAAATATTTTAATCAATAATAATTTAACATATAGGTTTTAACTAGTAAGTTAAATATTTTATAAACATGGAAGTTTGGATTCTTAAAAAACAATTAAGTTAAAAATATATTTTAAAAGAATTAAATAAGGAGAGGATTAATTTTTATAAAAATCATATTTGATCACATATAGTTTAATTCCATATTTCTTAGCATTTGATTTTGATATCAAGTTTGATTACCACCTTTCATGATTATGTTATAGTTTTAATACCATTTATTACCTTTAAACTCTTGTCTTTACAACTCTTTCAGTCTCATTCATTAGTTTCATTAACCTATGTCTAGTAACTGGTGTGTATTACCATTTTTTGGTTGAAGTGATTTATAACAAATAGTTTGACATATGTATACATACATACATACATATACATACATACATACATACATATATATATATATATATATATATGCTTATCAATCCGATATTACTTATCACTCATGTTTATCTTATAATCTGAATATGTCTTACTGTAGTATATATCATCATATCATTCTGCATAATATAATTTTTTTTAACTTCATTATCATTTTATTTCATATTACATATCATTATGCATCCTATTTCATATCACATTTCATTGCATATTGCATCATAAATTACAATGCATGAAATATCATAATAATTTGCATCACAAGTTGCACTTCATTCTGCATATCATCTCATGCTACATTGCATATGTCATACACTTCATGCCACATTACAAACTACATATGACATACATGTACACATAACAAGTGCATCTTATTTAGGAGAAGTTTGTGTTATTGTATTATAATATAGGATTATTAGTTTTTAATTTGTTTGGTATCTTTTGATTGACTTGTTTTACTTGATTGACTTGATTAACTTGTTTGATTTGATTGATTTGTTTGACTTGTCTGACATGATTGGATTTGATGTGTGTGTTGATTAGATTGTGTGAAATATACTTATACATATTATGTACTTGAATATATTTGTGTGTTAATGTTCCATATATATATGTAAATATAACATCATATATAATAAAATTTCTGTTTCGCTTATTATACTTCCTTATTAGTATTTAGTTTGGATAATATTAGATTAAGGGGGAGCTATATATATATATATATATATATATATATATATATATATATTAGTTTAGGATAATTTTTTTGTTGATGACAAAGGGGGAGAAATATATAATAGAGTAGTAGGAGTAGTTAGGCTAAGATCAAGGGGGAGTTATTAGTTTTATGGGGAGTTATTGTAAAGGAGAAGTATATTTATAAACATAGGGTGTCATCATAAAGAAGGGGGAGATTGTTAGTCCTTAAGATGAAGGTTTTGATGACAACAACCTTAGGACTTGTTATAAAATATAAGTACTAACATTATAGTTTAGATATATATGTATATGTATGATATAAAAATGCAGGTGCCAAGAATGAAGATTGTACAGTATAGAGATTCAAGGCTGAAGATATCAAGATTGAAGATTCATGAGTATCAAGATATCAAGAGTTCAAGATTTCAATAGTACAAGATAAGTATTGAGTCTAGAATTATGTTAAAACTTATTGAAAGCACTTACATCTTTATTCAAAATTTATTCATGGAATGGAATCCACTTTGAGCCTGTTAAAAGGATGGAACCTTAATGGGATGGAACCCACGACAATATCTAGTGGAACATATAGAGGTCCTATTTTGATATCCACTAATTTTATAAAAATGCTTTTCAAAAATATATCTCTTATTTTTAAAAAATGTTTTCAAAACTTTCTTTTCAAAAAGACATCTCTTTTGGTTTTAAATATTTTAGCCTCAAAACTATTTTTATCATTTTTAATATTTTGATTTCAAAATTGTCCTTATTTTTAGACCATCTCTTATTTTAAATATTTGAATTTAAAATATTTACCCGGATTTTAAATCACTTTATAGATTAAGATTATATATGTTAGAAATTACTTTCTAAACTCTTTTATATGTTTAAACTATATTCAAATATATTTACAAAGTTTAGAAATTGTTTTGGCAAATTATAGAAACCAATTTTAATAAGAAAATCAAAACATCAATTTTGCCTTGAGCATGTCAACATCCCTTAACCCCCCAATTTGACGGTGTTCGTTATTTTCAATTTTCAATTTTCAAAAGAAGTGTTTATTCGTCATATTCTTTCACGAATAGATATGGCTGTTGCTCTACTATAAATACCAGTAATTTCTAAACGAATTTTTACCATATTTCATTTATTTTCTCTCCTCTTCATCTCCCACATTTATTCTAAAAAACCTTAAACTATACTCTGCCGGTATACCAAGTGAATCAAACTTGATTATCTCTTGTTTGATTCTCTTCCACTCTCCATAAGATCTTAGTGCTATTCAGAGTTATATAATTTTTTGTAAATCAAACTGTTGAGTAAAAGGTGCAGTTGAGCCTTGAAATCAATTGGGTGTGATTGTAGCCCCGGAAATCAATTAGGCAATCTTATATCCTGGTTAAACCAAGAGAGTTTGCCCTAGACTCGAATACAAGAAGGAGTACCTCGTAGCCTTAAAACCGAGGGTGTAATCTAGGAGATTATTTTGATAAGAAATCCATAGGATTGTACAGGACTGGATGTAGGGTAACACCGAACCAGTATAAAATCCAGTTGTGTTCTTTCCTTTACTGCTTTTATTTAGTATTTGCATATGTGTCTGATTCTGTGACTATATCTGTGTCTGTGAATTGCATTTGTTGGTGATTAAATTACATAAGTTTCAAAAAGATTTAGAAAATCCATAAAACACTATTTACCCCCTCTAGTGTTATTCCAGCCTTAAGATCTGTAATCCGCATTTCTCACATATTTAATCATCTTAATAGATTTTGTTTAAAGTTAATTAATTGGTTTAAATAAAGGTATTTAAAATTAATTATCTAATTATTAAAGGTGTTTGAAGGTAATTGATTGATTTATTAAAGGAGTTATAAAGTTGATTAATTGTCTTTCGGGATAATTAACGTTGTTTAATTTACAAAAGTATTTTAATTGATTTATTATCTTCTGAGATAGTAAATGATATCTAAAATTTATAAATGATAGTTTATAAATGAGAACTTTTTTAGAAGGAATTGTTTAAAAATAAAGCTAAGTGTAAGATGTCTTGGGTTTATGGTAAACAATGTTTTAATGACATTTGCTTTTAACCCTTTTTTTTTACTACACTTAGAAATATAATTTGCTCTTTAAAAGCTCAAGATCGGGTTTTAAAAGCTTAAATGTTTGATTCACTTACAGAAAGGATAAGAAATTTAATCTTCGTAGACGATATTGCTTATATAGAAAGGATTTAGTCATACACTTAGCACTAAACATCGAGGGCATGGAAACTCGTTTCTATCTTGAAAGTTAAATTTGTTATCATGGAGATGCCTAGAGTTAAAACTACCTTAAACTTGCCCAACATCATTTTTAATCAAGGGATGGTACAAGTTTGAAATGAACCGAGTATTAGTAAAGGTGTGACGTTTAACTTCCGCACACAATCATTTTGATTATCCCTGATAGTTGATTTATTGACTATCGATTCAGCTTTTTTCTTTGTGTGTAGTCAATTTAAGAAGATTTGTTGCTCATTTTGAGCTTTGATATCATTTGTCGGAAATGACTAAAACCAAAGAGCGAGTGGATGCCTAGCTATATAGGGTTGCTTCCATTAGGGTATCTTCACATATATTCTTGACCGGATTCAATTGTATGCACGAGGAGATGTGAAATACTCGAATACTTGGTAAGGTTGGCAGGGTCCGGCTAGTACATTTTCAAGATAGTCACAAAGAAAATGACCCTCTCAAGTATATTATCTAAAGGCGTACTTTCGATAAGGAGGGCACACTCTCCTAGTCATTGTTGAAAACTTTCTTTTCCTTGTTATTGGTTCAAATCTTTGAATTGCTTTCTTAATTGCATCGAGAAGTGACTGAAGATCTTCTCGATGTTTAATTATTTATGTTCATTCTTTAAGTTTATATTGTTTATACCCGCCCTTTTTATTTTGGAGCTTTTTTCAATTTTTCTTCCATTCATTCATATGCAAAAGTTTTTCTTGTAAGGAAAAATCCATTTCGTGATTAGCGGTGTGGTTTCACAAAATTATTTATGTTCATGACATTACTTAAGTTTTCTTACATAGGTTTTTTAGACTTATCCAGGAGTTATTTTATTATAATGCTCTAGTCAGACTGACTATTTTTCCAGGTTGTTGTCAATGGGACATAGGGCTTATGGAGTAGTGCTTGATATTCACCTGCCGTAGTATTTTTATTTATGATGTATTATTATATACACCTATCAGTAATTGTAAGGTCAGGGAGTTATAACTGTCTATGCTGATGAGGTTTGTTAGAGTGACATTTTACTATTTTTATTGTATTATACGTTGTTATTCCATTATGGGATTCTGTTTCCCTATTCTTTTTCTTTTTATCTTTATTTTACCCTAACAATCTGCCTTCCCGGCGATTGGATGTTTCACATTAGAATACCATGGATGTATTTGGTGCCGACTTTCAATGATCGAAAAGTGGGTCATTATAACAATGGAATAAAATATGTAAGTTATACATGCATCATTTTATTTGCATGACAGTTCTTGATCCAAGATTCGGTTACATGATTCCTTAGTGATATACACCGATCCGGACAATGATTTTTCACACGATTCTCGACGACGAACACTTCAAATGTATCCTTGATATAATCCCGAGATTTTATATCATAGCATGTAGCTATGTAAGGGAAACGATTAAGAAGTCTAATCGAAGCCTGCACGAGAGAGTTCCAATGATCTACACTAGTTTGGAAGTAAAATGTATGTGATCAAGCAAGTGATCAGATCAGATATTGTGTATGAATGATCCATGTGCATCATATGGACTTAACTATTCATTAATTTATACTATGTTTTGTTGTCTTGTGGAGAGTTTAAGGAATGGCTCTTTGATTTGTTCAGAGGTAGCATGATTAAGCTTCTTAGGAGTAACCCGAGGTTGTTAAGCGTAAGATACACTTAGTAGATTATTTATTATCCTTGTGCAGTGAAAGGATTTTTGAACTTGATCAAACTTTGAGCTTTGTTTTCTTATGATTTTGAATATTGTTAAGTATAATGTTTATTTGTTTCTTTTGATTAAATTTTTTCGTTGGAATTTCGAGGATGAAATGTTTAAGTAGGCGAGAAGGTAACGATCCGAAATTTCAAACACTTCATATTTAAATATCTGAATTATTTAGATATTTGAATCTTGATTAAAGTGATTTTTTAACCTTATTAACTCCCTTTTAATTAGAAACGCATGATAGTAAACTTGTTTTAAAAATAAGTTTGCAAAAATAAATACTTCAAAGAAATATCGATAATATGATCGAAAATCATTTTATTGGTAAATGACCTTTTACTCGATATACGCTGTTTGAACTTCTTGGGCATGTCTAATATATTAATGTATAATTAATTAGCAACTAAGTTTTGTTTTGTTTTATGACTAGCTAATTGTGAATAGTGATAGATATGCAAAGTGATTAAGGAAAAGATATTTTGGTAAATAGTAAAAGATATTTCCTAAGGTGTGTGAGGTGTAAAGCAAGGCACATGAGACGGGAATGCATAATGACGTTCCGTAAAGTGTAAGAGGTGAGTGGTTACCTCTTTTCCACTTCAACATAAGCTCTTCATATGATTACATTAACCCATTTGCTAATTTCTAAATGTAGAAAAAAATTAGTCTTAATCCTCTTCTATCTTAACTAATAAATATTTGATCAAAGTAACCTTTATTTTGTCTTCATCAAACTCAAGCTATAGGCTTAAACAACATAGAAAACAGGAACAAAATTAGAAAGCATGAAGAAATGAAGCGAAATCCCCACCCTAAGGTTGGGCCGTGAGCAATTATTGGGCTAGGATGTGAGGCCAAGAGCATTTAGGAGCAAAAGATAAAATATTTAGGTTTTTGGTGATAGTAGGAAGTGTTCTAGTGTTCTTTAGGCATATGCTTGGTTACAGGCTTGGTTTTGGGTAAGATATCACCATTGAAAAGTGTAACGACCCACCCTTTTGGACGATTTAAATCGAGAATAAACCACACATGTCTAATTCAAACCATTCAAAAGGGAGGATTGTTAATGGGGTAAATAAGAAAATAATCGAAAAGAAGGAAAACAAAATATAGAATCTCGCAGCGGAATGACAGGATATAATAATCAAACAAACAGTTCATGAAGCTGTTTTAAAAATAACATGATTACACTTTTACAATTCAAATCAGAGTTATACATACAGTAGGAATATACAAATAATGCAGCGGAATACATGATGTGGTGGAATAATTATAATAAATAGTAATATTATACTGAATCTTCGTCTTCGTCCTCCAGAAAATATAATGGTGTTCAATACATTAAAAAAGCTCAGACAGACCTGAGCGTAATGAAAACAAAACACTCGAGTCAGAACTAAAAGATCTTGTGTAAGTCAAATTAATCTAAAATAAAATGTGAGTGCAATGGCTTCAGAGATGTTATGAGGTTTTCCATCTCCTATCAAGTGTACATCGTGAATGTAATTATTGAAAGATTTCAAATGATTCGAGGTATCAATTTTAACCACTTTAATTAAAAATTCGAAGTTTAACTTAAACCTTTTTAAATAATTCAATTCTAATACATAATCCAAATTCAAGAATTTATATGGATCATTTCAACCAGTAACAAAAATCATTTCAACCAGTACCAAAAATCAACATTTCAATCAGTGAATACCATTTGGGTTTATCATTTCAACCCATAACAATTTCTCCCTAATCTATCGGATCGTTTAGGTATGTATCATTTCAAATCATAGTGATTTTCAAGTAACAATAATTAAGGGAACTTACAGAGTGATCACAATATGTATAAATCAAACACATCATCCAATCATCCAATATAAAAAAAATCAAACATCCATCATAATTATCATCTAATAAAAAAAATCAAACATCCATCATAATTATCATCTAATTCAAACAATGAATATCCACAATTTATAGATCATTATTTATTTTAATCAAGTGGCAATTATAATTTCAATAATAATTTAAGTGATAACTTAATTCAAACTAATTCAAATTTACAATAATAACAATTTAAATATACCAAACAACCATAAGTAAAATCCTAATCACATCAAAAATTTAATTTAATTAACATAAGAAATTTTAGAAGTTGTGAGTGATCAAAACACTCATCTTTGAATTTAAATTGAATTTAAATCCAATTTATGCCCAAAATTCAAATAGTCTCAGAATCCGTCCAAACTAGCGTCAAAAAGTCCGAAATTTCGATATGATCCCGGCAAAACAAACCGCGTCCAAATTTGAGTTCATATGCAAAAGTTATCAGGGTTAGAATGATTGAAATATAAAATTTTAAATTAAATAGAGAAAAAAAAGAAAAGGAAAACACTCACATACCCATCATGTGACCCACGTTCGAGCTCGACACAGTCAAAAATGCGCCAGAACCCCTCTTTGACCAACGAAAGCCACCGCCTCTAGCCACCTGGAAGCCACCGATCACTCCCACCAACTCGGCACGATGAGCCCCACCCATCTCTGCTACTGACATCGCCTCCATTCACCAATTTCTCCATGCTGCCGTATGGGTTTCAAAACCCTAATCGACGATGATGGCGATCAAGCCAGTGATTCGAAAAACGGCTAGCATGGATGGGCTACGTACAACAATCTTCACCTATTCATGCCGACAATTCGACGATCCATCGTCATTGATCGTGACGTGATGAACGATTGAAAATAATTCATCGAATTCTAGGCACATAGAAACTTAGATTGAGAAATTGATTGCTGGTTTGACTTGCGCTCGTCAAGTGCTTAAAATTGATATATAATTCGATATAGTTTGAGAATTTTAAATTTTTGATTTGGTTTTGAAATAGAATTTGAGGGTTTGGAGTTTGGATTTGTTTCTATCATTGAGGAGTAGAGGAGTAGAAAGAATTATACGTACTGTCAATGAGAAATAAGAAATAATTAGGATTTACAAAAGGTATTTATAGGCAGATCAGAAAAATAGAATGAATGGACCATATTGATTTGGCTTGGAACGATAAACGATCCGAAAAGCCCGTTCTGCCTCAGTAACGAAAATGAGTCAACCCATATATAAAAATAGATGTTTTTAATATTTTTAAATTTAATGGAACAGGTTTCAGGTCCTATTTCCATCGTATGAAGAAGTAATGTTAAAATTAGCTTATTTCGAATTGATTTCAATTGCTTTCATTTAACTTGATTTCTAGGCGTTTCGAGTCCGTACGATCAAATGACAAGTCCGATCGCTACGAAACTTGAAATACTACAATAATTCACTGTTATGGATCCTATGAGGTTTCATTGAAATCCAAGTCAGTGGCCAAAATGGCTATTTTCACTTTAATTAATTAAATTAATACTAAATTAATTAATCACCTTTTAATTCAATATCTATAAACTAACCCATTTCATTATTTTTATTCACTTATACATTTGTAATGACTTAATACCAGTTTATATGACAATTCGATGTTGGTTATTGCATTAATTACAATGTTCAATTTCACTGTACTTAAATCTAATTCATTTAATTTCAATAATTTGCTTTAATTTGATTTCAACCTTTATATTCAACCAATTATAAATTTAATAACATAGTTAACTTTTGTTTATATTTCATTACATTAGTATACTCCAATTTCCATCTTTTATTTGTATTAACTACTATATTTCCATTTTATTGAATTTTGGTCAATTTCACACATTAATTATAAATAAAGTCACAATTAATTTGTTTATCTTGGTTTCATTGTCTTATTAAATCAATTATTACCTTACGTACATAGTTAACATTGTTATATCTTTCATTGCGTCAATATTTTACCATTTCATCTTACCTTTCATTTACATAACCTTTAATTACATCTGATTGAAATAAATTCACTTATTAAAATTTCAAATTCCAATAAATTTGAGTAATCTTGATTTCCATCCTTTTATTCAAATCAAAGGTCAAACTATGATAAAAATTTACATTGGTTACACTGTATTGAATCAATATTTTTCCATTATCAATTAAACCTAACTGCACTAATTAAATGAATTAATTGTAGTTGATTTCCAATCAAGTTTAATAGATCAAATAAATAGGTAACATATAATAATTGTTACCATTAATCTTTAATTACATTTACAGTTTTATTGCTTACAACGAATGTTACCATATATTATATATTATTTCTTTAATTGATTCAATATTTACATTTATTTTCTTATATTCACTTTATAATCAAGTGTAACCTTCCAATCACTTCAGTTAATTGGAATTCCATTAAACTTGTTAATAATTGACTTAAATTAACTTTATTACATTTCTTTTTTATTATTATTCTATTTATAAATCTTAAATTTTAATTTATTCCAACATTTAATTACAAAATCTTATTAAATTTACTATTTTTAATTGTCGAAAATTATGGGTCATTACAAAAAGTAAATGACATGTGTATATTTTTTGTGTTCAAATGTATAGTTGAGACATTAACTAATGAAGTTATAACTTTGTACCCCTTACTTTTGAAAGCAAATGACAACTCTATACTGTATGTCATCATGTCTAGTACCCTCTACAATATGTATCATGGCTTTGGATTAGTGTTCACATGTTTGATGTGATCGTGTGTGAGTTGAATTGTGTTTGAAAGTGTTCGTAGAGAGAATACTCGCTATAAGTGCACTTCAAAATCCCTTGTGTTCAAACTTTTTCAAATGGTTATATGTGAATATATTGCGAAATATATATTGGTTGTGCTCTACACTTATAGTAGTGTAAGGGATAGAAAGGAAGTGGTTTCAAAAGCTGTAGAAATTTTCGAACAAGGTGGCAAAATTTATAGTGAAATAGTTGCAATATGAGCACTTGGAAAATGCCTTATGTTCTATGATTTTTAATATGCTTTTGGAAGATATTCTAGGGGGTTTTTCTGCTATTTTAATAAGTACATTATGTTAACTCTTATTGTAAAAATATCAAAGTTTGAATGATTTTATAAAAGTTTGAATAAATTTTGCAAAAATTAGTAGGCCAAAAGGTCACTATATATGCACTTTGAAAATGCCTTATTTTTTATGGTTTTTAATATGATTTTGGAAGGCATCCTTAGAGGTTTCTTTGTTTGGTTATTAAGTACTGAAAATAATACTTACAACAAAAAGTTGGAATTTAAATCGATGGTTAACTAGTTGAAAACTGATCAAACTTTGAAGGGTTTAAAACTAGTTTTGTGGTAAAAATAGGAAACTGTAATACTTTCTAGGAATTTCTAAACTTTTGAGCAGTTCTGTAAATGTTGTAGTATGTTATTTAAGATTTCAAAAGGCTTAGAAATGATATCTAAATAAATTATTATTTTTCAAAATATTTTTAGGGAAATTTAATATCATATTAGAGTACTTTAAAAGTGGTTTCAAGTTCAAATATATTTTAATAATCATTTATGAATTTTTAAAGTAATAGGTAATAATTGTAAAAATTATTTCCTATTGATTTTTGTCAAATTCTAATTTAGTATTTTTTAAGTAATATTTTATAGGGATGATTAAAATGTTGTTATAAGTTTTTTAAAGTAAAAATAAGGGACATCCCTAAAATCAAACTTAATACACAAAACATTCTCCTCATAAAAAAGATATAAATTACATCATTATTTTTAAATACTACAATTTTCTTCCCTATAATACCCCTATTGTCATGACCCGAAATCCATCGTTTGAAAATTGACATCAAATACCTCACTTGTATTCGACTGCCGGAGATTCAAACGTTGAACTTCAGTTTGGATGGAGCTAATAACAACATTAGATGAATATAAATACCAGAACAAAAGATGTTCATTAATCAATACCACAGATGCAACATTAGATACAATATTCATTACAACATTTATCACCAACATCAGAGTACTACACATAAGATACAACAACAAAATGATAACTCTATAGCGGAACAATATAGTTATCACAGCTTCAAAAGAGTCTTCAACGAAATAAAGCAATAGAAAGATTCCAAACTAAGCACCTTCTTCCAACTTCAAAGCTTCCAAAATCTGATAACTCCAAAAAAAACTTCTAGATCCAAGCTAGCTCCAAAACACGATAACGTGCTTCTAGGCTGCCCGTGTGGAAATTATGGGCACTTAGAGTTTAGGAAGGGAACAATAAACTCCGGGCAGTCATGACACTGGTATGAGTAAATAAAAACATTTGTTTGTATAAAAACAATTTATAAAAGAAATCCGATATGCTTTTTGGAAAATGTAACTACCATAAGACCTCCCCGCACACACACAATGCAATCGCACAATTGGAGGAGATTTCTTCTTATGATAGTCAAACGTGCTTGATACGAGAAATATCTTTTGACATTATTATCAGTGCATAGCGTGGAAAACATTTCGAAAGTATAATATTAATCTTAGCCAGCATAGACATTTCGTACTATACCTACTATAACTACCATCTAAACAGTGGTGATCACCATAAGTAAATGGCAGGTTATACAACTAAAATCATACTGGGACCGTATTGGCGATTGGATTTCCGACAAATGGTGTGGCTAAGGAACTTCCTTTGCCACATGGGTGGAGGGACGTCCGAGAACCTACCTGGATCTCTGCCAACACAAGACCGGGTTACCTTTGTAACTAGGTAACTACTACTCGAGTATGCCATCCCCCGGTCGTTAGCGACCTTTATCCGAGGGCCCTCAACCACAAAGCAACAACCACAAAGTAATAAATTTGCAGCAACCACATAGGTTAAATATCTGGGCTCCATACCATGATATCACCTTTTTCCAGAAGGAAATAGACATACCCTAAAGGGCGCGACCCTCATAACCTTGCCGCAATTTTCCTGTTTCGTCCATTTACGGTTTGTGAGGTCCGACAAGGTCTCATCCACAAAGCTATGCTTTACACAAAAGCCATGCTTTGATCAACAAATGATCAGCAACACACAACAGCACTCAGCATGCCACACTACCAAATTGGAAGTACGTCACTGATAACCATCAACTACATAACCTCTGAGCTCGTCGTCTCAGAGAAGTGTGTTAAGCTAAGAGAATAAATTCTCTGCCACTAAACAGAAATGTATTTGATAGAGATCAGCTTTATATCTCAATACAACCATACAAGTCCGTTCCGGGTTCGAACAGAACCGAAGGCACTTCGTCCCAATAAAGGAAGAAGCCCTTGCAATCTGGGTATCCACAATCCCGATCGAACTCCCCATCACATATGGAGATCTCTATACCGGAGCAACTCAGTGCAGAGTCATTCGACGGGTTATCCTATCGTTCGCGAAGACACCCGGTCTTCACCACCGTCTTCAAATGTTATCCATTTCGTCGTATCACTATTCGAAATGGGTTATATGACACAAAGTCCTCTCCCGGCTAAACTGAATAGTAGGCGCTAAAATTTAAAACATGTGGATATATCATTCATAAAGATTCACTTGAAGGGTTCGATGTGGGTTTCAGATAACCAGTTGGAATCCGACTCCCTGTCGCATCGAAATTTAAATGTCGTTTTACGAGCCAATGGGTTTTCACATTCACACAGAAACAAATCACAGATATCACAACTCAACACAAAGTAATTTATATCACATAAATCACATATCAGAGACATTCATCAATGCAAAGCATTCTACAATAATCAATCATCTATAATTAAGATGAATTATTAGTGCGATTATAATTAATTAATCATATAATTATTTTCATTAATCATCCGTAATTAATGATTAATTATTCTTAATTTTAAATTAATTCATCCTTAATTATTTGTTAATTAATCCTCAATGATTAATTAATTAAATCCTTAATTATTCATTAGTTAATTCTTAATTATTTAATTAATTAATCCCTAATTACAACTTAATTAATCATAAATTAAAATTTGATTACTCCTTAATTACTTAATTTATTAATTAAGTAATTAATTAACCTCCAATTATCAATTAATAAATCTTATTTTCTTAATTAACTAATTCTTAATTAACAATTAATTAATCCTTATTTAATTAACTAAACCCTTATAAATTAATAAACCTTATATTTATTTTTTAAATTAGTTAATTATACTTAAATTAAATTAATCATTAATCATTAAAACCTTAACTAACTTTCAAGATAAATCATTTACTTTAATTACCTGACTTTAATTAATACATTTTTAAAAACATTTCATCCTTTTTAATTTATACTTAATTACTTTTAGAAATTAAGTTTTTAAAATAACTTAAGCATTTCTCAAATTTAAGTTAAAAATTGTAAAACTTCTTTAATCAAATTTTTTTTAAAACATTTATCATAAAATAGTTTAAACTAGGTTCAAATTTAAATCTAAAACTTGTTAAAAACATGCTCAAACTCTGCTTCGGGTTCGACCCGACCTTAACTCGAGTCCTGAATCGAGTTTCTCATCTTCTTTCATTTTTTTTAAATTTTAGTTTAAGTTTTTTTAAAACTGGTAAGATAACACTCATGTACACGAGTTCCACCCCGAGCCTAACTGCATCTCTCCCGTGCTTCAACACGAGGCAACAACCTCGCACACAAACACTGACATGCACATGTCGCCGTGCACATGCACCGACGATCCACGCCGCCGCGACCCTCGCCGCTACCCTCCACACGTCGACGAAGAACCCAAGAATCGATTTTGACCATCGATTCAGCACCACGAAGCCCCATATCGTTTTCGAGCTTTCCATTCGAACCTGGAAACCCAACCTCATCTGAAACCTGCCTCGACAAAGTCATTCCGACCACCGAAATCTCCGTAGCTTCGCCTGCATTTTCGTCCATGACTCAAGCATGAATCCTCCTCGTCTGGCTTGACTCGACATTCCGACGACGGCGAAATAACCCAAAACCAGACCTCAACTTCGAAACCCCCTTAAACCCTAGTTTCGCCTAGACCGGCCACCACAGGCATCTGGCATTCCTCCGAATATTTTTGCCACCATCTCTGATCACCTAGCAAGCGTCAACTGAGGCCCCGACCCCACTAGTGTCGTTGATCACCAGAAAAACATGAAACCCAAATTCCGTTCATCCATCAATATCTCTCGAATTACCCAATTAAAAATCATGATTTTAATTTTAAAAACCATAGTTTTCAAAGTCAAATCTGGTGATATAGATGAATCAAGAAATTTTAATACTTGAATCAAAACATAGTTTTAGAGTTTTACTGTCCTTTCTTGTTTTTTGGAAATCCACTTGATAATTTTGTTTGAAGATATTTTTTAAACTTTAATCTTGTTTATACAAACAAGTTTTATTTAAATCATAAAGCCTGAAATCGATTAAAGAGGCAGAATTTGATGTTTGAACCTGTTTTTGAAAGCCTGGAACTAAAAAAACAGGGGTGAATGAACCTATATATTAACATGCACATGCCAAAATATACACATACATAAAGATCTGTACATATGCAAACCAAATTTCAATCTTGCTTTCATCATGAATTCAAATCACAGATCAAATACCAGAGTTTTAAAGGGTTTACTCACCTGTTAGAAGAAGAAACAGAGGAGATGCCTAGAAAATATTTTGAACTGGGAACTATTTTGATTTCTTTTTGCTGAGTTGAATTGCTTGATTGCTGAGTTGATATTTTTTAAACTGATTGTTATTCTTGATGCTTTTATTTCTAGGTTGAATCTGAAACTTTTATGTTGAATTTGTAAAGAAGGGTTGCCTTGCTTTTGATTTTAGTTCCTCTAGTTTCTGTTTTTTTAGGGGTTTGATGATTTTTCATTCTTTGATTTCCTTTGCTCTGGTTTGATTACTTGCTGGTTTGAGGTTTTGATTTTTCTCAGTTTTTTTTAGAGTGAAGATCAAAGAAATGAGAAGAAGGAAATGTAAAGGGTTATATACCTTACTTCTATTATCCTGAAAAAAAAAAAAAAATATTTTTGCCACTTGTTAAATTTCTCACTTGAACTATAACACTTGTTAATATTATGTGTTAATAATTGAACACTTGTTAATTAATATGTTACTAACCTTACATGTGTCCTTTGCATGGGAAAAATGATTTATATATATATATATATATGTATATTTAAATTGTTTTTCCTATTTTATAGATACATTTCTCTCTTATTTAAAAATATATAATTTAAAGGAAAATGTTTTAAACCTATTGTATATTGAATAAATTACCTATATATATTATATAAAAATCCAAATTATTTTGCTAAGGCTTTTATTTTAAATTTTAAATTCAAGTTCAAATTCAAATTCGATTTTGAATTATAATAAATCAATACTAATTCTATTTGTCTTAAAAAATTGCAAATTAAATTCCAGAAATTCAAATAAATTAATAAATTTAAATTAACAAAAATTTAGGGATGTTACACCTTTTCTCCATTGCAACAATATTGATTCTTCATATGTGGATGTTATTCTCACATCCATAATTAAAATTTACACTCATTAATTGTCAATATTTAGAACGCAATAACTTCTCGTAGAAACGACGGATTAAAAATCCGTTTTCACCATTAAATCACAAATTTTATTGTCTTCCAAACGAGTGGCATTGTGCATATGTAAAAATGGTAGGACAAGCTATTCGTGATGTTTTTTCAAATTTTTTTATAATTATATGGTTTGATTGCAGGCATTTCTGCAATTATTTGCAATAGTTACAGAAATGTCTGCAATTATATACAATAGCTGCAGCCATTTCTGCAACTATATGCAATAATTACAGACATTTCTGCGATTATATGGTATAATTGCAGAAATGCCTGTTATTATATGCAATAGTTGCAACCATTTCATCAACTACATGCAATAATTGCAGATATTTCTGTAATTATATGATATTATTGCCGAAATGACTGCAAAGAAATATCTGCAATTATATGCAATAGTTGCAGCCATTTATGCAATTATATGGTATAATTGCAGACATTATAATTGTATAAATTTCTACAATTATATGCCACAGTTGCAGCCATTTTTGTATATATATGCAATTAGGGCTGTCAATTTACTACACGACCCGAAACACAACTCGAAAATTAGTAGGTTAACCCGACCCGTTTAAGCTAGGGGTCAGTTTTGGATCAACCCGAATTTGACCCGTTTATAAACGGGTGGGTTTTGGGTTGACCCGCTAACCCGAAATTGACCTGTTAACAACCCGTTTATACTTATACGGGTTATACGGTTGACCCGACCCATTTACGACCCGTTTACACCTTATACGGGTTGACCCGACCCATTTACGACCCGACTCAACCCGACTCATTTATAATCGGGTTACACGGGTCGGGTCGGGTCAACCCGTTTATAAACGGGTCGGGTTCGGATTGAGTTTTTATGACCCATTTAATAAACGGGTCGACCCAACCCATTTAAAATCAACCCGAACCCGACTTCACCCGACCCGACCCATGGACAGCCCTATATGCAATAATTGCAGACGCATCTATATGCAATAATTGTAGACATTTATAAAATTATTGCATATAATTGCAAAAATGTCTGCAAATGTATGCAATAGTTGCACATTTGAAGAAAAATCGATGATGTTCAAAATTTGCAGAATTCTCTACAAATATATGGGATAATTGCATCCTTACCGCAAATATGGTTTTTTTGGTATCAAAAATGGATCTTATTTTAAAGATCATAAATTTTTTGATTTTTCGGTGATAATGGTATACTAGTCCGATGTTTCTACAGAATGTTATACGCATTTGAAATGTTAAAACATAAAGGTTATTTGGGTCTTTGTGCGTGCATGAATTTGAAAACAGAGACCATAAACTTAATAAAAAACGGAGGGTTGTTTGGTGTATTTTCAAACTTTACCAAGGATGTATGCCAAATGCACCCTTTTTAAAAAGTATTTTATATGTATATAAGTTTTGAAAGTAAGTTAATTGCTTTATAAAAGATAAGAGGGTTTTATTTGTAACACTTAGTTGTAATAACAAGTTTTGAGAAGTTATTAAAAGTATTTTACTTTGTTAAATAAGTGTAAATATATTAGATCTTTAAAAAGAGTATTTCAAAGATAATGCTAAGTATGAAATGGTTTTGTGTTTACAGTAAATAATGTTTAAGTAACATTTATTTTTAAACCTCCTGAATATAATTTGGAATATAATTTGTTCTTTAAAAAGAATATTTTAAAGATAATGCTAAGTGTAGAGAGTTTTGGGTATGTAGTGACAATGTTTTAGTAACATATTTCTTTAACCCTTTTTAATTTTCTTGTATCTTAAAAAGACTATTTGAAAGATAATGGCAAGTACGGAAATGTTTGGAAGAAAGTTAGGAAAGTAAAGACTATTTATAAAAGAGAGAAGGGGTTTATAGTAACATTTGTTTTCAACTACTTTGATTATATTTTAAAGTGGAAAATCTTTTTAAGTGATTTGTGAATATTCTTATACTTTGGGATAAGTATATGAATACATTTTGAAGTATTGAAAAGAGTAGAAATGAATAGTGAAACAGCAGTATATATGTATATATCTATTTTAAAGTTATTTTAAATACACAAGCAAGTATTTGCATAAAAGTAATATTTGAAAATACATGGATTAGAAGTTACTTATGTGACTCAATTGTGCTTTGTGTGTTTACTCATTTATGGAAAGTATTTAATCTCAATCTTAGTACTAAAAGTCGACAAAGTAGACTTGTTCTATCTGTGAGAGTTAAGAATGAAGTGTCAAGGTATGGTTTTGATGCAATCAGTGCTATAATCTACCTGGCTTCACTCTTGACTAAGGGATAACATAAGTTGAGAAGGTCAGAAACAGTGATGAGTAAACAATACTTGATTTCCTTATGGGATCATTTTATTCTATTGAACTTATTGAACTTGACCAAATTAACATAGGAAGTATACAAAAGCTTCACGGCTTCATATGTTTGAGATCCCCCGAGGAGGACTTATTATTATGAAATGTCTCTCGCTTTAAGAAAGTATATATACGAGATCCCTAAGGGATGACTCCTTTATATCATTCACTTACTTTTAAAAGAACCAGAATTGAGTTAACCGAAAATTCATCGATTTAGTTTTGAAGAGGCTGGGATTGGATTGATATACTTATGTATTGCTTACCAAAACCCAATTCAAAACTGATATACGAGTTCTATATTAGAAGTTCGAGAGCTGAACATTATAGAATTGAAATATCTATCCTATGGTTAAGTCCAAGGGTGAGGTCAGCGTTAACATACATCGGATGACTTATTCTGGAATCCATGGAGATGTTTATAAACTTTTCGGGATGCTGGGATCTAAGGAGAGATTCATGATCTGTTTGTGTATTGAAGGCTCATGTGATGAGATACAGAAAGCAAATTCACCATTTGAAATGAAAAAAATAGAGTAGGAGCATAGCCAGGGGGTTTAGCGAGTCCAAAAGGTGCATCAACTCCACATATAAAGAGATGCTTACTTTTGAGGCGTGCTGGAGTTGTCGATATTCGATATCACATGTTCAGGCTTGGGCTGGCTATATTTACCTTTATGACATATTTTATATAGAGTTATGTATGATTTTAGAAGGTAGATTATGACCCTTACCAGAAGGCCCGCTTCGATATACTAAGGTCATCTCCTACGGAAAACCATGCGTGAATGTACCTTAGCGGTTTTAGTTGTACTTCAATATTATTGTGTTGTAAGATGCAAGTAACATAGCTATTTCCTAATTTATATTCTACACCCTAAACACCATCTATTATACACCTTATTTACCTATTAAATGGTTTTGGTTCCTTTTAGGGAAAAACCGTTACGGTGATTCGAATGATCACAAATGATATTATTATATCTGTAATTGTTTCTTGAATTTCTCATACAAGACTTATGTCTGACTCATGGTTTTATCTCTTCATAATTCCTCGGGTGCTCTTTCAGGCAAGTTGAAAAAGACAGGTTTTCGATGATATTCTTTGGATCTTTTAGAAATAAGATGGATGCTTCCATTCACCTACAGTTTTATTTTATTTCCATTATACTACTATTGTGTATATTTCAACATTTGCAAGGACTAGCTGTTATAATAGTCTAGGCTGATGATGGTACTTAGGATCGTAACTATGAAATGTTACGTACTTTAGAGTAGCACTTTGTATTGTCTTTTGATATTATATATTATCGTTTTGTTGTAAGATTCTAATGCTTTTTTTCTCTTCTTTCTTGTTTGTTTGCTTATTTGTTTTTATTTTACCCTAACAATTTGTCTTTCTGACATTTGAGTGCTCGGCATGTGAATACCGTGGATGTATTAGTGTCGACATTTAGCGGTCAAAAAGGCTAGTCATTGCATGCGCAATAGTATTTGCTCGAAATTAAATCATAACTACTCACTAAGTAAAGATGCTATTCTTTTATTTCTTCCGTAGCTACTCTTGACCCATTAGCCTTGGAATTCCATACTTCCTTTAGTGACGGGCCTTTAACTCCTAAGTCCTTATAAAGAATTACAAATAAGTTTCATATCCAGTATCTAAAACTTAAATAGAAGTACATATAGATAAATGATTTTCTTTATGGAAAATACCTTTAGGAGTAGAATTTGATTATTCCTCCTTTGATGTTTCTAAGTACTCTGGGTAGTTTCTTTTCAAATGTTCTTTCTTTGAAAAAAAGTGACAGTCCCACATCTCTTTGACCTTTCCCTTATCCTTGCCACCCTTAGGCATATGCTTTCTCCTATTCAAACCTTTCGATCAAGAGCTACTCTTGATAGGAAGCACTATATTTAGTTCTTTCATGAACGTACTCTCGGTTGTCCTTAACATTTTAAGGAGTTTAATGATAGTGTACACTAACAAATTCATATTGAAGTTCAATATGAATGGGTCAAACTGTGGAGTGAGTGACCCAATAATCAAATCTATTTGTAGTTCGGTATCTAAACTAATACTAGATAGATTAAGGCGTATGCCCTAGGGGCAATTATGTAATTTGTTGCATATATCTAAGTCGATAACCAATCTTATTCAAAACAAAATTATTTCTATTATATACTTAATATAATATGGTATGTTAGTTAACTAATTTAATTACAAGTATATTTAATAGAAAATCAATAAGTATTATGTTTTGTGATAGTAGTTATAAAGTGTTGTAACAGTGCGTAATTTATCACAATGAAATTAAACATTCCATTTTTAATATTGCCAGTCAAGATGTTCTAGACTGGATATCGATACATCCGTTGAGACTATAGTATGTAACACTCTCTAAATCTTGGGTAGTGTATTGTTCATGATTGTTGCGAGGCACAAGGGGTTATATAATGATAGTTATCCAATAACAATGGAATGACTCACTCAATAGTTTTCCATTGGTTAATATAACTAAGGTCGGATAGAAAATATCGATATGACTAATTTACATGGTTCTCTCGACTTAAGAATACCATTTATCTTAAATATTAAAACTCTGCTTTGATTACAGTCAAACCATGGCATGGTGTCCGTTGAGTGACTGTAGTTGGTTCATGTGAAAGCATTGGAAGTGAAATAGTATTCAAGAGAGGATTTGTCTCTTCAGTTATATGGGGTTAGTATCATGATCAACTCAAGTCAACTCAAAGTCAAAATCTATAGCCAGAGTAGTTCGATTAATAATAACTGTTATTATTGGACCAATGACTTTGTGTTTGGACTGTAGAGTGAATATGGATGATATTGGAATTTTGACCACTTCCAAATTCCATATGTCCAAAGTGATATAGTTTGCCTAAGAAATTGGTGAAATAACAGTCACAATCGGTTAACGCTTAACAAAATAAAATTGGATTTTAACGAAACCATGTAAGCGATAAAATTTTCAAAAATCTCACACCACCTACTAAGTGAGGTGTGAACGAATAGTTCAATATTAATCGCTAGCCAAATTTATACCTAACAGGTCACACAACTGAAACGTTGAGTACTCCTTTAACTAAACGATTTAATTAATTTTTAATTGTTATAAATTAATTAATATTATGATATGTTAATTATATAAAATTATTTCAATTTATGAAAAAATATTATTAAATATTTTTATAATAGTTATAAATATATTAATCGATATACGATATCGATGCGCATTTAAATTAGGTTTAAATGCAATATAATTTTTTTGGCCTTTATACGTGTTTGAAGCCCATATGGAGGCTAGTGTGTACGACCGTGATGGATCATGATGGGGTGTGGCCATATGATAGCAATAAGGGGGGTTGGTTTGGATGGATGAGAGGTAGAATGGGTATAAGATAGAAGTGGATCTAGATCCTAACTAATCTTTCTATTCTCTCATCTATATAAACATCATTACCCTCATTCGTTCACTTTTTTCTGAGCCTCCATTATCATTATTTCTGGCCAAAATTATACTTCATCTCCCCCTCTATTTCTAAATCTCAAATCAAATAAAATAGTTGTTATTCGACAGCTGGTGGTCATCGGTTTAGAAGCTAGCACCTTGCTAGATTGGAAACTAGTTCAAGGATTTGATCTCATCGTGCCAAGGTGTACTAATAGGCTTTGGAGGTATGGTAATTCTTTTGTTTACAACTATATAATAATATTTAGATAATTTATAAATCATATATTATTTGTTAGCTAGGTGACGATTCTATTATATTGTTATATTATCACATCCAGAATAGTTGTTTGTTTATATAGCTATATATAATAATAATTTTTTTATGTATATACCTTTTCTAATCATAGCACAAATTAAAAAAATAATTTTTTAAAATTTAAATTAATTAGTATACATTATTTAATTATACAAGATTCATAATTCAAATTTTAATTCTTACTGTATGCAGAACATAGTTTTAAAATTTTATACAAATAATTTTATACTTGATGGACTTTCGACATAGTTAAAATAATTTTGTGTATATATATATATTCATTTTTAAATATTATTTAAAACGTCTAATTTTATAAATAAAAATATATATTTATATATATATATACAAACATATACATATGTATATATATTATAAATATGTTTTAAATTTATAAAATTAAATTTACATCTTATAACACTTTCAGCAAATAAAAAAATAACTTTTATATATAATATAAATATCAAAATTATAGCCGAAATTAATAATTGATTTTAAAACTATTTAACTATAAAATACATAAATAGAATATTAAAATATTTTGGAAATTTTGCTGGGATATTCAAAATTTGAAAATTTCTTTTAAAAAATAATTTTTTATTAATTTTGATATGGAAATTAATATATATAAATATTTAAAATTTAATAGAAACCAACTTTTACCGTGATCATAATAATATACGTTACATATATATATTTCATTAAATATAATTATATGTATATTATTATATTATTTATAAGATTTTTTTAAGTGGGTTAAATTTATTTCGAACCGGGCTTTGCGGCCCAAACATGATACATGTGCACTAGCTCATGCTAACTAAGATACAAAGATAACTAATGGAATAGTTTATTTCATTCTCCATTTTTCACTAACTTTCCAATTAGGTTACTTTAGATAAACCTATGGCGATCGTAGATTTATATACATACACATATATACATAAATACATACATAGATATATATATATATATATATATTATCATATACTTTTATTTAAAAAAAATCAATTTTGACTTCGAATTTTCATTAAATAATTTTTTAATACAATTTTAAATAATTTCAAATATATACAAATACATACATACATACATATATATTATAAATTCCATATGCATATGCATATTTTTATTTATATATTTATAAATAATTTCAAAATAAAATGTATTATTAAACATATAAGCAATATTTCTAATACATAAATAAATTATATAAACATACATTTGGACGATATATTTACACTAGATGAGTTAACATGTCTATTGCAATGTAAATCCCAGCACTTATATAGGGCATGTTAGGCATTGTAAGGATTACTGTGTGACACTTGCACACACATTTACACGTGTATATGATACATGTGTTTCTATATGGTAAAAGCCCCACAAAATCTCCACTATAGTACTTAGCCCTCTTCGATCGCTACGCTATTTCAATTTAGCACTATGAAACAGCAGATCCGCTTTAAGCCCTATTATTTTCCTCTACACCCGCTAAATCAAGGATTTTTAGAACCCGCTTTTGCAATATTAATAAATATTGGTTTGACAAGTTCTCTTCTAAACCAAATCAACAAAGTTAGGTGGGGACTTAATTTTTGGCATCAGTTAAATGTAAGTTAGAAAATTGTTTTATCTCTAAATATATCCTCCATAAATCATGATATTCTTCAGTTTTATTATATAAAATGAAAAATGTTTCTTTTTTCCTACACAAATGATGGGATAATGAAAAAAGATTAACTTTGAATACTTTATTTTGTATCTAATGAAGCTTTTTGCACCTCCATTATTTTCTACTGTATCCCTGCTTTATCCTTGCTATAACCTTTTGCACCTCCACTACTATAGAACGCTAAGTGTTTTAACTACATAGATGTGTATATATAATATAATATTCATTACTTGATTTAAAACCATATTATATATATGAACAAAATGATGATTTTATTTAAAATGAAATTTGGAAATTTCTAAATAAAATAGACTTCATAGCCCAACAAAGGTCCAAAATGGATTTTTTTTGAAATTGACCCTTTCCTCCTGCTATGGGCTAGCCCGGTCGTAACACTGATATGAGAGCACAATTATATATGTAGTCCAAATTAGTCATGTTTGGGGTAACTAATTAAGCTCACAACCTAGATAGTAGGGTGTACAAAAAGGTAATGTTGAAGGATTGAGTTTGGGTAATCAAGTACTATGCCCTACAAGCTACCCGCTTGGCTCGAACTGATATATGAGTCCAAATGTTGCCTCTAATAGAATAGAACCAATTTGAATTGTATCTTGGGCTAATTTTCATAATCATTTGAAAATTAAAAATATATTTAAACTTAAAATAAAATATACATATTATAAATGTTATAATGTAAGAAAAATTTCAAAATGTTTGGAAGGTAATACAAATTAATTTTGAAATTTATAAAATTTATTAATGAGGTTAATTAAATGGGGGATTTCACTAGAAGGATAAACTTTGCAGTCGAATTAGTTTCTAGGACACATATTCATAGAAATTAATTTCAAGGCCAAAGTCAGCAGAATAATTACTTTTAAGGACAAAGTCAGTCTTCCAATTACTTTCAAGAACATAATTTCATATGTTTGTAGGCCTTAGAAACCAATTATTTTGTATTTTGTCCTTAAAAGTAATTATTTCAGTTGTATGTCCTAGAAACTAATTGCACTTGCTAAAGAGGCCCTTGTGGCTAATTTCCACTAATTAAATATACTGATTAAATAAGTTAATTAATTGATAAATATACATATGTATTAAATATTATGATACATGTTATGTTGTTTTAAAATGTTAAATTAACATAAGAGTACATGTATGTATATACATGGATTTTTAAATTAATATAAATTTAATTAAATTTTTTTAATTAAATAAATTAATTAAAATGTTAATTAATTAAGTAATATACGCATATATATATATATATATGATATATGTGTTATACTATAAAGGTTACAGTATATAATAAATATATTTAATATAAATGTTATATTAAGTTAATATAAAATTAATTAAAATGTTAATTAAATAAGATTTAATTAATGTAATATTATACATAAGACTATTATATAAGTAATATGAAATATAAGAGTTTTATAATAATAAATCTAATATAATATGAATGTATTAATTAAAGGTGGAACATTAGGATACCCTAAATAAACTTAAGGAATAAATACATATGTAATTGTACGTATACCATGATTTCTAATGTATCCAACACTTGAACCATGAGGGTATTACATAAGAAATATATTATTCCATAAGTTGATATCACTCAATATAATATATCGAAGATTATGAATCTTTAATATAATGTTGTTCTCTACTATATATGTGTGTGTGTATTAATAAATTACTTGCATACTACTTAGTTTTTGAGCAAACTCAAGCTAGGGATGTTATGTGTAGTATTATTAATATATTGAATAGACAAGTTAAGATAACTATATGTATTTATTGAGCAAACTCAAGGTATATATACTATGCTTAGGCAGTCCCTATATGGTAGGTATATGGATAATTTCATTTTGATTTATTCAACAAACTTAAGATCGAAGTAAAATTAAGACATGATACCAAAGTTTAGGAGTTGTTTATGATACAATCAATAAGAAGTTATCCATCATCCGTGGAACTATGACTTGTTGAGCAAACTTAAGGTCAGAATTTCAAGATGGACAAGTCCTAAAGTGTACTAGTGAAGTCGAAAGACTTCTATGTTCTATCTTTGGGTTTGGAGAAATGTAAAAGATGAGTAGGAGCCTTATTAGAAAAATGAAAAGGCAACATTTATCAATAAATTTAATTGATAAAATGTTTATCAGTTGAAGTAGACAAATGAATTGAAATAATATTGAAAAATATAAATATAAAATATACTTGCCAATTAATTTTTGCATGTTGTCCCATGAAATCGCCTAATTATATAACCACTAAATACATTTGTAATTTGGTCGCTTATATGTTTATTCTATTGAGACCGTGTACTGTGCTCTATGAGTTTTGAACTCTAAAAGTAATACAAGAATATGGATATTTGATCCATATATGATCACACATAAATATTATACGATGAAGATCACAATTCCTAATGTATGAAATTTCGATGAAATTAGTTCATCCGAAATAAGCAAATAAACCATAGTGCGAGATCGAGTATTCAATTTTATTGCTTACAACAAAAATCATATTGTGTTAAATGTACCACAATACCAAAACTATAATATATATCTATGAACTCGATCCCTGAAATGTCAGTTTGATTTGTTTACGTAAAGTTAAGGATGACCGAATGCAGTTTTGTAAAGAGCTCATTATGATATTATAGTAAAGATTTCTTTTGAATGGTTCGACCATTTAGAAAGAAAATCAAATGTATGAGAGTGGATATAACCTAAGGCACAGTTAGGATAAGGAGAGTGAACAATCATTTCTTCTTCATATAGAAATTCAAAAATGAGAATTGTAAAATAATAATTGATACATAAAATTGGAATGAGAAATATGATTTTTATTCTAAAATGTATTTTCACACAGAAAAATATTTTCTACGGGATTTAGTTCTTTGAATTTAAGATATTTGATCTAAAAATTCTTGACTGTAAAACAGTTACAAAATGAAATAAATAGCTAATACTAAGTGGTTGAATGGAGCTTAGTACTTTATATGCTATTATAGTAATGGTCGAAATTATTGGAGCATGCCATATAGACTTATTAGCCACATCAAGTTACAAAAATTGTTGCTGTAAAATATATCAAATACTATTTATGAAATAATAATTATCTTTCAGTGTTGACCAAAAAATTGACATGGTTTTATTTCAATATGAATATTGTGAATATTCGTTATAAAATAAAACTATAGTGTGATATATGTTTTCATAACATAGGTGATGCACTAGTGAATGCAAAAGTATATGAAATTATTTGCAATTATTTTGGAACTATATACTAAACTGTAACTTTTAGAAATAATTTGATTATATGATAATAAACCATATGATACTAGTTAGTTATATCACAAATGATTAAGAGAAAAACACCCATTCAGTGTGAGCCTAGTAAGATTTGATAACTCTTCGGATTGATACAGATAGATGTATGAGATCGCAAGTCTATTGATACTAAAAGGATCCACATACTTTGTTGTATTCACCAATGAGTTATCATCAACATGAAGATGTGTATTTGATACATATGTAGTACGTCTATGATAAACTCATAGAGCATAAAATGGAAGTAAATAAAATAAAGTGCAATTGAAAATAAAATTGATTCAATCAAATCTAATTGGTGAGTATATTAAATAATGTTTCAAACGTACCTATAAAATGAATAAAAGTTCAATCTCAAAATTCGCTCCTCTCTACGATAGATACTGAGCAATCAAACTTTATCGAGCAAAGTATAATCAATTATGAATGAAGTTGAGTTGACTTCTCTCAATAAGGTCGTATACTTAAGAGTAGTACATAATGTTAAAATTAATATCATCTAAAAAATAGTTTACAAAATCTTACAAGATAAAGGCTTAGAAGAAATCCCTACATATCCTAGGCCAAGGAGTTGGCCGGTTGTGCGAATCAAAAGATTACACATAATAATTGTGTGTAAGAGATCTTGTATGAATCATCCTAATAGAATTTTAGGAATGGTAGTCGTTAAATTAATAATTTATGCTAAGCATAAGTATATTATGAACAAATGCAAAATCAGTTTTGTCTAAGGCAATTCGTAAAATGCTTATGAATGTCCATTCTATTTCCCCGTGAAACAACGGTTGTTTCAAGAAATAACAACTTCGTATTAATAAATTATTTGTATAAAATGAATTTTGATATAATTTAATGATAAAACTAGTTATAAGAGATGAAATGAAATTTTCCCAACCTAAATAAACATAAATACATTAGAACATATAACGAGTATTCTTGTCCATTAAAGAGAAATTATGAGTTTTTTGTCAATGTCAACAATAGATAGTCCTTGGTTGTTTAATTGTTTAATTAAACCATTGAGAGTATTGGCTCTATGATATGATACGACATACAGTTCGAAATAGACTCCAACTACATTATAGAAATATGATTTCGATAGTTGTGTCTGAAACGATACGATCCATTGGCTGCAAAATATCTTTAGGAGAAAGACAAATTCAGTTGGAATATAGTGAGTCAAATTGATAAGAATAATATCGTGAATTTCAATTGTTGAAATTAATGTAACAGATTCATCATTCAGTGTGCTCAAGTTGGTTTGGATTTTACTCATAAAATTATCACATGGTAGGATTTTGTTTTTTGGCATGTATGTGTTGAAAAATAAAATTCTAAATAATGATTTAGAATAAACTGTTTACACATTATAACAATAGCATCTCAAAGTTAATGAGAGTAACATTGAGTTTGTGAGTTTTTTGGATATGATTCAAGAATAGATACGAAAGTGTCATTCGACAAGCATCAAAATTGAACAAATGCTTTGATCGAAATATCAAATGGTTGACTGTCAATCAAAATGCATATAAAGAGTGATCCTAAGAAAGAAAGTAAAAAGGTACATAAATATTTCTAAACAATAAGTAAACAACACACTCTTGATTGTTAACATGTACTTGTGTTAAAATCATCTTTAGTTGTTTTAATAATCGACATTGGATTTGAAAACAATGTCTTTTGTCGAATAGTGTTGTTCGAACCAAAAATGGCACAAATACCTAGAAGTTTATGTAGTAGAGATTAAGTGAAGAAAAGTAAATGAAAAATGAGGAAACAAAAGCACAAAACAATTTATAGTGGTTTAGCTAAGCAAGGCCTACATCCACTTTGAAGTTTTGTTGCTTATTTCTGATTTGGAGGCATAAGTTCTTGAGGGTCAGTACTAAATTCAGAGCAGCCATTGCTCACTAGTGTATAATTATGAAATTACCTATAGAAAATGGAGTGTGGATCATGTATGGAGATCAAGTGGCTGGCCATGAGTGCTATGTTGCTGAATTGAAGGAAGCAAGACATAAGGAGAAAGGAAAGATTGTAGATAAGGAACTCTACAAAAAGGCTTCGGACGCATAGCAACTACCGCCTAAGCCTCAACTTGAGCAAACTAGTCGGCTTTACGATGACATGAACCAACGAAAAGAATCAAAGGATGGATGAGCAGCTCTCGTCGAGTTGATAATCGATATTCCAGTCAGTAAAGATGACCCAAGTAAAGTCCTGAAGATTGGACCTCAGCTCGGTACTAGTGTGATGAGGGAGTTGGTTGGTTTTCTCCAGGCAAACCTAGATGTTGTTACCACCAATTCCCACTTCAACCTTGTCGAAACCAAGATGAACAGAAGAGAAGGAAGAATAAGAGATAATAGCACCAACAATGCCTTTTGAAGGAGTCGAATGGATGCTACAGTCAAGGGTCAGATGTGTTATAAGCTTTCGAATAGATCGAAAGCTCCCTAGCGCTTCAATTGCACCCTTTCAAAAGATGCTTTTGCATGCATGAAGATGTTTCGAATGGGTTGAGGAATACCTTTCGAAGGTAGTTAGTAACAACCACACAAATGCACACCAAACCTTTCGAAACTGAAGGTTTCGACTTCATTCAGATTACTCAGAAAAATATTTCGTTTGAACAACTCCTTCGAAAGCATAACTAAGCCTTTCGAACTAGTCTAAACCATTCACAACTAAGAGGGGTTCCGCACCTATCTACAAGCATTTACCTACTGACAAGCCTTTTGAAACCCCAAAGATTACCTACTGACAAGGTTGAAAGCTTATACTACTTCCCACTAGCAACAACAAAGCAATACAAGGGAAAAGGCCCATCCACCCCTTTTGACGAAGACGGAGGCATTTAAACCCATTAAAATGCAATGTAGAGGGATGCACAAGCGTCAAAGGTGTCGAAAGGTCTATAAAGCCACCATTCGACCAGGTCGAAAGCTCTGACTCGGAAGGTGCGATCCCACATCTATAAATAAGACCCTAAGGGTTTGGTTTTAAGGATTCGAATTCATTCACTCTTTTCTTATACTTTCTTAAATTTGTAAAATCGTAACCCTAATTTGGAAATGAGATTGAGGAAGTTGATCAGTTTATACATCATTAGTTTAATGAAGATGAGATTTTGATGATTTTGGTTATGCAACTTTTTTGAGATTTTTATTGAATTCGACTGTGTTCTGCTTGTGTCGACTTAATCGAAAGAATACCTTCCATGGGAGTCAAAACCTCTCATTTTATCAACATGCTTAGGTTCTTAGCTCCAAATCACTACTCATAAAAAGCTCACCTTTTTAGTAAGTTGAAATCTCAAACTCAGCCAATATCCCTAGACTTATAGGTCCAAACCAAAGCTATTAAATAAGCAAGCTTTCGATGAAGTCGAAACCCATCATTTAGTCAATACCCTACAACTTTAGATCCAACCCACAGGTTACCACCATTGTTTCAATAGTGTGTTTCAAATCGATTAAAAAGCCAACAAGCCAGGTTTGAAAGACTTAAAAAGAAAAAAGATATAAGTGTTTTGACTGGATCAAAAGGGTGGATAAGGAAGTGTTTACACAATAAAGACTTATTCGAAAGGTGAATCCAAGGAAGCAATAAGATCCTAGCTTTTTTCTACTTAAACAAAAGAGGTTTAGTAGTGCATACCTGCACTATTGACTCTACCTCAGGTGTTGATAAGTTTTCTTGTTAACATTTTGGCGCTAGAAGGAGGGATCAAACCTCCAACCTTGTTGAACTTCCAATTTCGCTTTCCTTTAACCAAATCCTATTCCAAACCTAATTACCTTAGAATTTTCCATCATCATGTTAAACAAGATCAATAGGTCCGAATAAAGGTCCTTGGAACCACACTTAGTTGGATTCTCCCCAAGAACAACTGATGATTCCAAACTACATGAAGAGCAAATGCTAAGATTGGAACTCTAAGGATTACGATGAAGAAAAAAGCAGAATCATATGACCCTGAAAAATTGATTTTAAACCCTTTATACATTGGTCCCACACCTATCTTTGCCTTAGGGTGTTATCCTACCTTATGGCAAGGCCGTGACACCAAGGACTTGACTAGAACTAATGACAGTTCGTCTTAGAGATCGGTTATACAAAGGTTCACTATAGATACTGGTAAATTTTTCCCCAGTCCAGATCGAGCTACAATTGACAAGAGATGATATCAAAGCCATGAGAGCCAATGTTCCAAATTATAAGTCAATCGGAGTTCGTATGCTCAAGATATGGATCGACAAAAATCGAGAGAGAGAGCTTCGGTTCGTATCCATCAATGACTGATCTACTTCATATCCATCATATCTATCCCACTTTGTATCCATCATATTTATTCCACTTTGTATTCATCATATTTTATTCACTTCGTATCAATCAAATGAAGGTAGTTCATATCGGTTCCCCAAACGATCGATATGAAGTACGATGCAATCCATCGATACGAAGCGGCTATACATAATCGACACAAAGCAACCACTAAATCATCGATAAAAAGTAGAGCACGGAGCATCGATATGAAAAGAGTTTCCTAGAACGATACGAATCATATAGATACGAGTTCGACAGCATATTGAAAATCAAAACCTGCATCGATCATGACTCGAGATCTACAAGTCCAAATGCCACCAAATTTTCATAGGAGCTTGCCTACAACGTCAAGAATGTACCAGATCAATTTCAGCCAAAAAGGATCAATTCTTGGTCGATACGAATTCCATTTGTATCTCTCCTAGATCGAGTCGAAATCACCAAAACTCGATCCCACGGACCCATCCACGTGAGAGAAGAAGTCCTCCAAGATCCAGGCGAGATATTTTCAGCCTACGCTTATAAATAGCAGCCATATGCATCTTGAAAAGGGACTTTTGAAGAAGCTTCTATGCCGTCACTCTGCTGAAACTCCGTTGTAACTTGAGCAATAACTATTATATCATTGTAATGCAGTTGATAATCATGAATAAACATCAATCTCTTCAAAGTGGACGTAGGCTACAGTACTGAACCAGTATAAATGCTTGTCTTCTTCTGTTTTTGCATGCTTTTATTGGTGTGATTGTTAGATTAGCCTTATTTTCCCAATAATTTCTGCATTCTAATCTCCTCAATTACATCCGATGAGTGTTGTGTCCAATTTTGGTACAAACATAGGGAAAACAAAGAATACAAGCGATAATTTGTTCAACCAAATGAGGAAAATAATTCAATTCTACATCAAAGGCACAATCTTTAAAGATGGAATGATGGCCGATTACAATGCCTTTGCACATAAATGGCATCAAGCAAGGAATGGGGCGTTGCCAACACACGAACTTTAAAGGGTTTTGAAAAAAAGTTAGTCGTTGAGGGTGAAGCTTTAAAACCAAGTAATAAATTGTCTTGAAACCATCCTCAAAAGACAAGCTTCAAATCTAGACTCCTAAAGGAATGCAATTTGATAAATTAAACAAGAATGTTTACCAGCTAGCTAAAGAAGAGCTTAACTATTTGCCATCATAAAAGAAAAAACCTAAATATGAAAGGAATCTGGGAGGATCCTATTACCACTATCATATGATGAATGGACTTGAGATGAATCAATGCCGAGCACTCGATGGAATGATAATCAACTTTTTCAGACAACGAAAAATTAATGGATTTGTAAAGATCCTAGATGAAGTCAATAAAGAATTACTTTACTAAAGAGAATCTACATTGTTGGGAGTGAAATACTCCTTGCACTTGGATATTACCTTAAAAGTCAAAGCATTTGTCCGCACCGAGTTGGCTAGGTTAAAGCGCATCCTGGAGAGAGATTAGAGCAAGCCTTTATTCGCACTACGCTATGGCCATGATAAAGCATCAACAAGCCTTGGCCGCACCATGCTATGTCCAAGTAAAGGCGCCTCCTAGAGGGAGGTTAGCGTAAGCCTTTATCCATGCCGCGCTATGGCTAGGATAAAGCATCGACAAGCCCTTGTCCGCACCATGCTATCACCAGGTCAAGGCCCCTCCTGGAGGAAGGTTAGAGTAAGCCTTTATCCATGCCACGTTATGGCCAAGTTAAATCATCGATAAGCCCTTGGTCATGCCATACTATAGCCATGTCAAGGCGCCTCCTGGAGGGAGGTTGGGTAAGTCCTTGGGTCCTGCTTATGGATAATCTAAACAAGTGCACTAGACAACAATGGACTAAGACGTCCAATACCAAGAAGCAACATCTCAGACAATGGACTAAGTCGACCGAGCCCGAGAAGTGGCATATCAAATGATGGACTAAGATGTCCAAACTCGAGAAGCAGCTAATCAGATAGAAACTACATACAAGGCTTAAAGGGTTAACACGTGTCGAAAGAGACAAGACCCAAAGAGCAGAAAAGAACAAATGGCTTAAATAAGAATCTACAGCCTCCAACTAATCATCAAAGAAGAATTTCCAAACTTCATTTATTAATACCTGAATCTGGGTTTTAGGTCATTCATTATTGAGTTTGGGACTTCACTTATTAATACTGAATCTGGGTCTTGGGACTTTTAATTTATGGTTTTGTCATACCCGAATCTGGGTTTCGAGGATATAACTATTAATTACTGAACTTCACTCATTAATGTCTGATCTGTGCTAAAGATCTCTATTAAGAAGATTATTACTATAGACTTCAAGTTATCACCCACAAAAGCCTGAATCTGGGTTTCTGACCTTCTAGCTTTTAAATTTCATTCACTAATGCCCGAACATAGATCGCTGGACTTCTCTTACACGATCATTATCGATTTTCTTTTGGTTATCTCCAAAAGTTGAATTTCTAAACATCTATAATTATATCCTTGGTTGAATTTATTATTTTCTACCATTAGACTTCTGATGATCTTGTAGTATAATTTAAGTTGAATTCTTGTTTATCTCTCATCATTACCAAAGACGGGTTTCAAGATATTTAATCATATTCAATTATGGGATTACTTTTCATTTGTTAACATGATGATTTGTTAATTTCTACAAGTGACATGGTAGACTTCTATAAAGATTTCAAGCTGACAATAAGAAAACTGTTTACTTCATGCTATTGAGGGAAAGGAAATTAGCAAAAAGGATTGGAAGATCTAGAAAATACACAAATTATGGTAAAAGTTATAAAAGAGCTGATTTAAAAACAACATTACAAGAAAGGATTACAAATCAGGTAATATTTACAAAATTTTCATAATTTATGAAATTATTCACAAGTATACATAACAAATATTTACATTTCATAAATATAAATTTTTCATGAATCTTGAACAGCCTTATTTAGATTCTCGGTAATTAAAGGATCCACAATGTGACAAATTGCAATACGAAGAACTTCTTTAAGCTTATTCTCTTTTTTCCTCGTCTTATCTTCGTTATCAGTAGACTCAACATATGTCTTTAAAGCACGATTAAAAGCTTTGTTTGCGCCTTTAAGATTTTTATTTTCCCTTTCCAAATCAGTGATACGCTTCTGAAGAAGATACTTCTCGCACCCAAGTTTTTGATTCTTTGCAGCATATTCATTTATGCGCTACGAGTACCTCATTTTCTGTTGTCCATCGAAATACTTCATCATATCAAATATGACTTTTCTGCACCATTCTCCTTACTTTATCATCTAAACCAGAAGGAGGATTAGTCATAGAAGGGTCCTTTTGGATGGCAAGGGAAGTAGAATTTGTTAATTTTGCGACAGACGGAACAGTGGAAGAAGCTGGTGAATCGATGTTTGAAGTATTATTTCCCATAATGAATTCAAGCAATTCACACTAAGCTTGACAATCTTTCAACTTAATTTCCAAATCGTTTACTTGTTGGAGAAGTTCCGACATCTTATGGTCAAAGTCAATTGAAGGATTTGACTTAATTTAGCCCTTCAATATGGAGATCGTTTCACTCTTACTCTTAATATCCGTCTCATGATTGACAATCCGATCATTGAGGTTTCTAACGATCGTCTTTTGAAGCAAATATCTTATGTACCATTCAAGAGTTGTTGTATTGTTTTAAAGCGAGAAGATAAAGGATCATTAGCGAGCTTTCTCTTTTAAATGTCCGCTAATAGACGATCTTTGATGCTAATGAAACGAGATGGAGAATCTAACGAGAATGGCGTTATAGATAGTTGTAACTCCTATTTAAACAAACAAAAAATAAAATGAAGTTAAGCCTAGAAAAATCAGTCTCTTTATTATAGCAATAAAGGGTTACGGCTCAAGTAAAAATGAAATGAAAAAGTACAACTACACATTTGTTTCATATTTAAAGTTGGGACACTGCATTTCTAACTTTACTCAAGGATTTAGTGGGAGTAACTATTGAGTCAAAAGAAACATTAAGTCCTTTCGAGGTAATAACCGGAGGATATTTTCTGTAGTCCCACTCCATGGCAGGAGGACTATCATGACCACATATTAATTTGGTAAGATATGTTCAGATTCCTTTAGAAGCTTTTCTTTTTCTTCATCAAGAAAATCAAAACGAAATCGAGGATGTTCCATGTAAATTCTTTGCAAATCTCTAATAAAGCAATATCTGGCTACTTTGAAGATTTCAACATTAATGCCTTTTCTAGACAATCTCTTCTTAATTTAACATACTTGCTTAGATAATCTCTAGAGACAATGCTGCTAGGGGGACATTCATACTGTGACGACGTAATAAAATACAACTAAGTATAAAAGGAAATTAGGACAAGAAATTCATAAACCAATATTATTACATCATTATGATTGATCATCTTATTCATACAAAATCGACTTTGTAAATAACTCTGAAAAAAAATTTGTCCTTTAATATTTAAGTTTTTCCAAAGGCAACTCTTGGGGAATTGATCTGAATCGTGATAAATTCCAACATGCTCCAAGATGCGGATCAGATCCAAATTCATTTAAATATCTCTTGCGTAAACACCTAAGAAGACCCCCACTAAAATCATCTAAGTATGAGAAATCTACAGCTGGATGTCTGCAATAGGCTTTGTATAAAATGTTTACCAAGATGTTCCTTTCTTCAATCAATATCCAAACAAGTGTAATCAACTCCTAGTTCCCTTTCAAAAGACTATCATATCTAAGGCATGCCCTCCTTAGTCGTGGGGCAGCTTCTTGATTTTTGAAAGATGCTAACATTACCATACTTCTGTTAAGTCTATGATACTTATCAGAGAGAATATTATGTTCTTTCAATTGTTTATCTAACTCTTTATACAAGCTATTTATTTCCGCTTGTTTTCTTTCAGGCTTGGTTTTATAAGGGTGAATAGGTTTTCTCCTATCTAAAATAAAGGATTTAAACTATTATTATCTTGGAAGCGAAAGTTGTTTAAACAAAGAATCCCATACCTGATAAACAGGAACTGATGCTTGAGGGACCTGCTTCTTCTCTCTTGGTCTTTCATGTTAACGTTAGCAGGCTCCTCTTGAGGGTCAGAAGGCATAGGGAGTTTAGGTGGGCTTGCTTCATAAATAGATGGATCAGGATTGACCTTTTCTAAATCCTTGGTGTTGTCGTCATCATCTTTTTCAGGAGCATCAGTGTGACCACCCCTGTCACCACCTAAACCTTGACCCCCATTACATTGTCATCGTCATCATGATGATCATCATTGTTACTGCCCTCTTCCTCAGAGACTTCATCATTATTGCCTTCATCTTCAGTGTCGGAGTCTACTTTGAAGGAAGGGACTTCGAAGGATGTTATTTTAGATGCATTGATCTCCTCTCTTTTAGAAACTTCAACCCCTTGCTCCATTCTTTTAACTTTTTCCATAACTCTTTTAACAAGAGGTGGGTCAGGTGAAGGAAAGCTCAAATCTGGGCATTTATCTATATTGTCAGCACAACCAAGCATCATGGCATCTTTAGAAGAATTAACAATAATATCCTCAATGGAAGTATCAAGGAATTGAGACACCCACTGCTTTGCATAAAAAATAACATTGATAGCCAATTTTAGCGAATCTTTATTTTTTTCAGCTTTTTCATGAGAGATGATTGTTTTACTGAGAGATTCTTTCAAGGCAATTTTCAAGGCCAAATTTTTGTCGACAAACAGTTGACATGCTTTCCTTCTTCAGAAATAACCGATTCTGATGGAGCAAGAGAAACGATCAATTTCTCTAAATTCATCATAGCTTCATTTTTATCCGTAGACAGGGAAGAGACTTGGCTATTTAAGTTTGAAATTTCTTCTTGCAGCCTAGGTGTATTGCAGAAGATTTTAATACACCTTCTTGCAGGGAGAGCTAGCTCTTGGAGACCTAAAAGAAAAGGTATAACCTAGTCAAAAACTTGGAGAGAAACAATGGTAACATGGTTAAGTGATATTAAGCATACCAGGAGTTGTTGTTCAACTAGAGAACGACAATGATCCATTGGATCAGAAACAGACGAAGGCGGACGGATATAAGTAAAGGATGGAGAACTCAAGATAGACTGAACCATCTTTTCAAAATCACTCGGAGGCACATGTGATGTGGATTTGGGAGAGTGTAACTCCTGGGAAGGGATCGAAGTCCCCAAGTCTTTTAGCATTTGATCAAACACACGAGGAGAGAAGGAGACGACAATGCACGATAGGGGATCGACCTTTGTGGGAGTCTTCTTAGGTTGATCAAGAGAAGCTTTAATAATTAGACTCTTTAGAATTTTGTTAATATCAACAGACTCGCCTTCTTCTCATGGCGGAGAATCGGAAACTTCAACGATCTTGGCTTTCTTAGGGGATGGTTCCACCATGGTTATTTTATCCAACTTTCTTTTAGCAGCCATCTTTGACCTAGCAATGGTCTGAGGCAAAGATGATGCACGGATTATAGAAGTAGGGAGAGTTGGATCACTTATAATTATTTCAACCCGAGAAGAAGCTGATGAAAATTCAAAAATTACAAGTTAGAAAAGCAATTTAAAAGGTAACACAACGAAAAAACTACTAGTACTACGTTTAAACTTACCGAAGTGATCAGACAAATTAGTGACATTGGGGAGAAATTCTTCGGATCACCTAAAGAAGGGAAGCGTTTGCTTCGAGATATGTGTTGAACTAAAGGAGGTTGACCAAGTACCCTCTGACCTACTAGTAGGAGGGAACGCTTTTGTAGATTTGAAGGATTCAACAGAGTTAATCTATGCCTAATCCTACTTGAAGTGGAAATCAGCAACTTTACAATTTTCTTATCTTCTTCATTCAGTTCTTTAACAGAAGCACCTAACAAGGAAGCATAGATTAGCAAATGAAAGTAATTATATGGAAAAATAAAGACAATGATCAACTTACGGGGGAGGGGAGGGGGGAGAGGAAATCCTACTGATGGTAGGAAAGCATTTAACGAAGAAGAACCGCATTTCCAAATCTCTGAATTTGTTTACCCTTCATATATTAGCTTTTTAGGGGAATTTGATCTAAAGATTTGGTTATTCGGGTTCCCGAGCTTAACCAATCGAACAAGATAGTTCAAAACAAAAACATTAAGTAATGGAATTCCGGACTCTAGTGCCATGAGTTCCAAAGATAGAAGATAGGAATATACGTTTGGCGATAGTTGAATAGGAGCAATGCCTAAGTAGGTTAGGAGCTTGGCCAAGAAGTTCAGAAAGGCAGGACACCACCATGCCAAATGAGGATTGCAATGTAGGCAAAATACCTTCAGGTGGGCAATGGATAGTATCGCTATCACTTTGGGGAATAGCTTCCGCCCCAGTGATACCAAAGTCACTAAGAATTGCGTCTACCTCATCCTGAGTAGATATCAAGGAATGATTAGAAGTTGCTTCAATCTTCTTAGGAGAAGATTCAGTCACCGACAATGTGTCTTTTTTTGGTTTTGGGAAGTCTTTTTCACGCCTATGATCCTACCATGTGAAATCATTTAAGTTAGAAGTTATGATTTGTTATGGAAATCAACATATTTTCTAGGACATCAAAAACCTATTACAGCAATTCGAACATCAACCAGTATATGAAATTTCATATTCGTGAAAGAATGTTAGAGTTAGTTTAGAAAAATAAATTTTGTTGAGCTTTCGACCAAGTCGAAAGGGAGGATGGAAGAAGGCGTTCAATAAACACACTTCAACAATGTCGAAAGCTCAATGAAACCTTGTTATTAAAAGGAGTAGGTGAATCCTATATTACAAATTTGAATATAAATGTATACTAACAACATTCAATGAACACGATAAATAGACATTTCGATACTGTAGAATCCCTTGAATTTTGTTTAACAAAAAGAACACGGAAGCTGCCGAAAACCTAGATGCCAATCGAGTCGAAATGTTTAAGTTTAAATTATATTAATAAAAGTGGAAAGGCCTTTGGACGTTTCAACAATATTGGTATATAATGATGATCGAGTCCCAATTAGTTACAAAAGGTGTCGAGAAAGTCGATAGGAGTATATCGTTTCGAAATCATACCAACAACTTAATTTGAGTCGATACGGTAAGTTTTGACTGAGCTGAAATGTTCGATTTGATTTACAACTTCAACTAAGTATGTTATTCTCAATCCAATTTATAAAAAAATGAATGATTAATTTCTAACTCCATACATCTCCTAAAATAAATTAGGAGTAAGCATGTACCAAAGGTTTCAAAAACCTATCAAATAAAGATTATGCTTTCGAAAGTATGTACTAGATAATTATTTAGAAAAACACATTAGGCAACTTCTTCGAAAGGTATCATAATACACTAAAGAATAATAATACTTTCGAAGAAGTCCAATTCATGTTAGTAACCTCAACCTTTCAACGAGATCAATTAAGAGAGACACTGGATTACCTTTCGACCACATCGAAAGAGCTTGAAGAAGCAAAAAAAAGTTGCCGCCTTAACCCCTTTCGAAGGGGTAGAAAGGTAAATTTGCTGCACCAAAATGCGATTCATACTGCAAAACCTTCTCCATAAAGCAACTAGAAATTTCCTTCTTCCCTGAATTCAATTTTAACCCAGAACTTTAAAATAATAATAATTAAAAAAGTACTTTTCGGATGAATTCAAAGAATAAATTAAAGTAAGTAATGAAACAAAAGAAGCCATAGAAACAAATCGAAGGACATTTTCATTAACGAAGAACTCAAAATTATCTCTATAAGATTCGAATAGTATTTTGAATTCAAATTGGGCGAATGTTGAAATCAAAATTTAATATGGAAAGTTAGTTTAAAAAGTGTAAATAATGAAAACTTACTTTGGATTCGGGTGTCTATTTGTTGGCAATAGGAATTACTTAAGAAATTAAAAGCTTTGATTTTTGCTGGAAATTTTTTATAATTGCAGATATATGAAAGAGGAGAAGAAAGGAACTTGATGCAGAAGAAAAGCAAGCATAGGAGGAACCGTATGATCAAATTTAAATGAACAGTTAGGATTTTCAAAAGAATGTGAAAAGGCGGGAAACGTTATAGGTTTCGAAAGAGTTGACTTGGAAACTCAAGAGGATCACTTCGGAAGGGGGCAAATATTATCACCAATTCCCATTTCAACCTTGTTGGAACCAATATGAATTGAAGAGAAGGAAGAACAAGAGATAGTAGCCACAATGATGCCTTTCGAACGAGTCGAAGGGATGCTACAGTTAAGGGTCAGATGTGTTATAAGCTTTCGGAAGGGTCGAAAGCACCCTTGTGCTTCAATTGCTTTCTTTCTAAATAGATGCTTTCATATGCATGAAGATATTTCGAATGGGTTGAGGAACACCTTTCGAAGGAAGCCAGTAACAGCCACATACATGCACACCAAACTTTTCGAAACCAATTTTTTTGCCTTCATTTAGATTACCCAGAAAAATATTTCATTGGAACAATCCCTTCGAAAGAATAACTAAGCCTTTCGAACCACTCGAAATCTTTCACAATTAAGAGAGGTTCCATATCCATTACAAGCATGTCTTCGAAAGCTATCTTCTGTGTCGAAACCCAGAGTATTTCAATACCTTCGAAACCCTAAGGATGTACCTACTAACAAAGTCGAAGGCACATACTACTTCTCACTAGCAATAACAAAGCAACATAAGGGGAAAACGCCCATCCACCCCTTTTAATGAGGACAGAGGCATTCAAACCCATTCAAATGCAATGCAGAGGGATGTGCAAGTGTCAAAGGTGATGGAAGGTCCATATAGCCACCTTTCGACCAGTTCGAAAGCTCTGAGTCGAAAGCTGCCAATCCACACCTATAAATAAGACCCTATGGGTCTAGTTTTAAGGATCCGAATTCATTCTCTCTTTTCTTGTACTTTCTTAAATTTGTAAATTCTAACCGTAATTTGGAAATTGGATTGGGAAGCATGATCAGTTTGTACATCATTAGTTTAATGAAGACGAGATTTTGATGCTTTTGGTTATGCAATTGTTTTGAAATTTTTATTGAATACGATTGTGTTTTGCTTGTGTCGACTTAATCAAAAGAATAAATTTCAAGTGAGTGAAAACCTCTCATTTTATCAATACACTAAGGTTCCTAGCTCCAAATCACTACTCATCAAAAGTTCACCTTTTCAATAAGTTGAAACCTCAAACTCAGCCAACATCCCTAGACTTAAAAGTCCAAACCGAAGCCATTAAAGAAGCAAGCATTCGATGAAGTCAAAACCCATCATTTAGTCAATACCCAACAACTATAGAGCCAACCAACAGGTTACCACCATTGTTTCAATATGATGTTTTGAAGCGATTAGAAATCCAACAAGGTAAGTTTGAAAGACTTAAAGAAAAGATATAAGTGTTTTAAAAGGATCAAAAGGGTGGACATGGAAGTGTTTACATAATGAAGACTTATTCGAAAGGTGAATCAAAGGAAGCAATAAGATCCTAGCTTTTTCTACTTAAACAAAAGAGATTTAGATGGGAATACCTGTACTTTTTACTCTACTTTGGGCCGTCGACAAGTTTTGTTATTTACAGATGTGTTTTCCTGGGCAAACTTGAATATGTGTAGGATTTCATCAGGATAGCGAGCCATGCATTAAACATCGATCCTAAATGCGTTCCTATGAAATAGAAATGCCACAGCTTGGATTCAGATAGATCTGAAATGCACTATACTTGGATTGGGTATCTAACCCTGTTTTGGTGAAGAAAGCGAATGGGAAGTGGAGGACATGCATTGAGCATTTGGACTTAAATAAGGCATGCTCGAATGACAGCTTCTTGCTCCAAGAATAGATCAGTTGGTGGACTCAACTGCTGGACATGAGTTATTTTCATTATTGGATGTGTACTCCAGATACAATCAAATATCGATGCACGTCCCAGATCAGAAGCACATCAGTTTCATCACCGACCTCGAACTCTATTACTATCTGGTTATGCCTTCGGATTAAAGAATTCAAGAGCAACTTACCAGAGACCTGTGAAATAGATGTTTAAAAAGTAGATCGAATGATCGATTGAAGTTTACGTGAACGATATGCTTGTGAAGTCACAACATTCGAGAAATCATGTTGATGATTTGGCGGAGATGTTTGATGTCCTATATAGTACATGATAAAGCTTAATCCCTTAAATTTCTCTTTCAGTGTTGCATCAAGGAAGTTTTTGGGCTTTGTTGTGAATTCTGTTGGAATTGAAGCCAATCCCAAGAAGGTTAAGGCTTCAAGAGATCGAAGCCCCAAAGACGACCGAGGAGGTCCAAAGCTTGAATTAGAAAGTCACTGCCCTGTGTCGATTCATTTCCAGGGCCACTGACAATTGTGTCCCTTTCTTAGAGGTGATTAAGAAGGGAAAGAGAAACTTTAAATGGAACCAATATTGCAAAGACGCATTTCAAGCTTTGTGAATCACTTGGAAAGACCCTACATACATTCAAATCCGGTGGAGGATGAAGATTTGTTTATATACTTGGCAGTGTCATTGCATGCCTTGAGCGTCGTGCTTGTACGTGAGGAATCTCACATCCAACGACTGGTCTACTACATTAGCAAGCAGTTGACAGGAGAAGAAAGAAACTATCCAAGACTGGAAAAGCTCGCATATTGTTTGTTGGTCGTTTTGAGAAAACTCTGCACCTACTTCCAGGCTTATTCGATCAAAGTCTTACAACTACCCGAGACTTTTGGAAGGCTACTAAAATGGAACATTGAATTGAGCCAATATGATATCACTTATCACCCTCAAAGAACAGTCTAAGGTCAGGCTTTGGTGGACTTCATAGCCGAATTCACTATATGAGATGATTCTCCAAAAAGCAGTGGAGGAAAGGAAGTTGGATGGAAGATGTGCATCGATGGTGCATCCGATGATCAGTGTTTTGGCACTAAGTTATGCTTGTTACTCTAGAAGAACACCGACAAGAGAATAATGGGTCAACTTGATCCAGGCATTAGAGGAGTCATTGAATGATTATATAGAAAGGTTGCATATGGCTATTACAAAACTCAGTAATCCAAAATATGATGCAATACTGATGGCATTGACTGAAGGGAGTTGACCCTGATTCTGATTTTGGCAATTTATTGGTGGGAAAGCCTCCTACTACATTGGACCGTTATTATGCGAGCAGCTTAATACCCGAGGAAGGAGGAGGCGAAGCGATCCACAAAGAGAGATATGGCAGGCCCAAGCGCCAAGGGAGTATAAAGTAATACGATGGTGAATCAGTCTAGGGAGAGTTCCAAGAAAGTTGAAATTAATATTCAGAACAAAGAAAATGAGCAAAAGAGTGGAGGTGAAAGAAACCGTGATCAAAGATAGGATTTTGGGAGAGGGAAGCCAAGGAACCTGACATTTGACACCTGTACACCGTTGAACACATCATTAGATAACATCTACCTATCGACTTGTGATACTACATAGTACAGAAAACCACCTCCGAAAGAACTGATGGGGAAGCAGAAACAGACAGGGAATTATTGTAGATTCCATGAAAGTTATGGCCACACCACGAACGAGTGGCACCACCTCCATGCCATTATTTAAAAGTTAATTAGAGAAAGAAAGTAGCAATAGTTTGTTAAAGCCACGTAAGATGGTGGGCAGGGGACATTTGACCCCAATAGAGGACAAGCTGTGCCTAGTGCTGAGGAATCTAGATGGACAGGAGGAAGATTAGACATTAACATTATTTTTGGAGGACCACATTCGGTAGAAAAAAGAGCGAATGAAATGGAGCGTTACGTGAATGCTATAAGACTGTAGGTATTGAATGTTGCTCATACGCATAGGATGGTGCTTCGACAAAGCAGTAGTTAACTATGAATGACGATATCATGTTTTGAAATAGAGATATAGACAGGGTGGAAGCCCCTATGATTGATCCAATGGTGATCTCAGCCATGATCGGTCCTGCTTGGGTAAGATGATCCTGATCGACTGTGGAATTTAGTCAATATCCTTTTCAAGAAGGCATAGGACCAGATGTTACTGGAAGCAAAAGATATGAAACCGTGCAAAATTTGTATTCATGGCTTTAATCGTATTGCTACTAAAGCGATAGGATACATCAAGCTACTGGTGGAGTTAGGAGATGGCAATGTAGGAGAGTGCGGGTCCTGCCGTTTGCTGTGACAGATGTCAATTCTTCGTACAATGCTTTCTTAGGCCGACTGGCCCTTGCTGAATTCATGGTAGCTATCGCTTCTTGGTGTTTAACATTTAATTCCAAATAAAGAATGGCATGGGAATTATTCATGGAGATCAGATGACTGGTCATGCCTGCTATGTTGCTGAGTTAAGGGATGCTTAGCAGAAGGAAAAAGGAAAGGATATGGATAAGCCTCTTTGCATCAAAAGTAATGACGCCTAGCAATTAATGTCCGAGCCTTGGCTCGAGCATCACAATTGGTTCCATATATATATATATATATCTGTGTGTGTGTGTGTGTGTGTGAGAGAGAGAGACGAGGAAGTGGAACCCAAAGAACCTAAGGCTACACCCGTTGAGCTGACGATTGACATCACGGTCAACTATGTTGATCCATCATGGACGCTTCAAGTGTTATCTTGCCTTTTGCCCAAGCAGAATCCGGATAAACTGGACGGATTGAACTTTGAATTATCAAGGTGGAAAGCCTGGAGAGGTAGCCTTGGAGTCCAAAAACCAAGCATAGATGGAGCCATGAAGTCAAAGCCAAACCATCAAAGTCAATAAGATAATGGGATCCCTAAGTTGGAGATTGGTACCGACTCCTATTGGGGATCGCTATCGACTCCCATGTACAACTTGGGTGGACTCCATCTTCTGACTACGTGCTCATCTCGATGCCAAAAGCCTAATTCCAAAGTTGTTTGTTGTTTCCATTCATTTCTCCATCAAACTCCATGGATGTTATAATTTGCAACATTATTCTCCTTTAGTTCCATCATTTAGGCTTAAAAATAATCTAAAATGAGTACGAACAACTATGGAATCTAGAAGCTAACTACAAGACGGTTCAAAGTGAGGGACTGAAAATGTCAAATATGGTGATCTTGGGGATCGATACCGACTCCCACTTTGGGATCGGTACCAACTCTCAGATATTGTTAAGGAGGCACCTGTTTTAAGGAGAATTAGTCAAATGCATGCACAACGGTTTAGAGATATCTGAGACGAGATTTTAGGCTCCCTAACTTTATAAATATGTGGGTAGGGTTAACTTTTTAGGAACTTTCAGCTGGAGTTCCGTTCTTTCTTATATTCTTGCAACTCTGTAATTCTAAATGTTTAAGATGGTATCAACCCCAAGAACTTCTGCCTCCAAATTAGAAACAATAAATAAAACTTCAAAGTGGGCATAGGCCTTCTTTAGCCAAACCAAAATAAATTTTTGTGTGCTCTTTTTTCCTCATTTTTTATTTACTTTTCTTCATTTAATCTCTACTGTATAAACTTCCAAGTTTTTGTGCCATTTTTGATTCAAACATTTTTTTTGCTTTCACTAAGAAGGATATTCTTAGGCTATTTGGGTCCATCATCTATTATTGGATTTCCTATATCCAAGAGACATATCTAATTTCTCTGCCTTTTAATTCTACAACTCAGATTTCCAACAAATCTACTAAAAGCTTTTTTCATGGCCCCATCATGAAGAGATTGTTCTAATAATTCCAAAGCAACTATAAAAGTTGAGAATCAAAATACTGTACAAGGAGGTGGAGTTGTCCAACCAACTCAACCAGAGATCCAGACTCTAACTGACATCGTGGCCAGAATGGAGATGGATATGATGATGAAGCGAATGGAAGATAGATTTCAGGCTAACCAACAGGAGATGAACAACACGATGCAATAGAGTTTGAGGCTGTTGAATGAGTAAACTCAAAATAGCCATAGACGGAAAAGAAGGGATTCCAGCTCAAAATCCGAGAGTTCTTCTTCATCCGAGTGAAGATGAAAGGAAGGAAGGTAGAAGAAAACTCAGTACGTAGCTGAAATATTTGCACAAGGAAGAGGTCAAGCCCTAGGTTCAAATTTGAGGATCGGTACCGATCCCTACTTAAGACTAAGTACCGACCCCCAAAATGATGGTCCCAGAACCCATCCTCAGAAAGGCAACGTGGATGCCATCCCTATATGTCCTGTTGAAGTTCTGAAGTTGGAAAATCACAATATTGCTGATGATGATGCTCATGAGAATCAAACAGGAGGGGATGCTAAATGAATGGGTCCCCGGGTGTTTGGAGAGCATAGGTATCGAACACCTTCTTAAGAGCGTTCGTCGAGTCGAACACTAGGGGCAGGACCTGATCACCGTCGTTCAGTCGAACCTATTGATTTGAATTATTTGAAAGATATGGTTACGAGGTTGACTAATGGAAAAAATATCTAGAACTAATGATGATTGGAAATTTATGCTAGCCAGACCCTGTTTTAGAGGATATCCTTCATGCAAGATACCTATGTTGATTCAACAAGCCAACAATGCCATTATATAGAGGAACGAACGATCCTAGGCAACACTTATTAAGATACCAATGACATATGGATTCACCCAAGGCTTCAGATGCTGTGAAGTGCTGTTGTTTCCCAATTTTATTAGAGGGGTAGCTACGTTGTGGTTCACTCGGCTTTTGCCAATGTCCATATCATCATCTATCGAATTGTCACAGGAATTCATGGAGCAATTCCATTTGCACACCTCACACCCGAAACACATGATTTCATTGTCTACGGTATATCAGGAAGAAGAGATTTGCTATGAGATTATTTAAATCGAGTCCATACAATTGTAACAGAAATAACAGATCCAAATGAAGATATGGTGTTGATGGCACTTTGTAAAGGATTTCATTCCGACTCAAATTTTAGGGATTGGATAGAAAGAAAGCAACCATCGACAATGAAAGCTTGCTATAGGAAAGCAATGAGTTTTTGCGTTAGGCGGATGTACGTAAGCGCCCATGGAGGACTAATGTTGGAAATTTGAATGAGCCGATCCAAAGTAATATTGCTATAAACCAATTTGAAGGAAGCTCTATGAATGTTGATGTGAAAGTTGGTAATCAGAACAAAGGAGGAAAACTAAACAATGATGGGGCAAAGAGGGGAAATCTAGATAATAGGAGTCGTTCAGAGGTCCCAAGTATGATAATTACACTGAATTGAACAACTCAATAGAGAATATGTATTTGGCTACTCATTATATCAAACCATAAAGGAAGCCGGCTTATAGGGAGTTAATTGATAAGGAGAGGAAGTCAGGCAAGTTCTGCAGATTCCACGAGGTTCATGGTCATAATAATAAAGATTGTAGGCACTTGCGCGACATGATTGAAGAATTAATAAGGAAAAAGAAATTGCAGCAATATATGAAATCCCCATAGGACGACGGAAAAGGAAATTCTAACGCCTCTAGATCGTCATCCCAATGGGGACAAACCGAGCCTGGTGCCAATGCAACAAGAGGCTAAAAAAACGACTAGTGATAAACAAAATCACCGGTGGGCCTTATCCCGTTGATAAGAGTTTTGAGGAAATGGATAGATATATTGGAGCCTTGAAGCATGATAAGAACGAAAGTTGCTATGCTATCAAGGAAGTAGCTCCGGCTAAACGATCTTGAACTATGACGGACGATATTTTTTTTCGAAACAGGGATGCTGATGGAGTGGAGGGTCTGACGATTGACCCACTTGTGATCTCAGTCACGATTGGTCATGCAGTTGTACAAAAGGTGCTTGTTAACTGTTGGAGTTCAGTCAATATTTTATTCAAAAAGTTTACGACCAAATGATGTTGGAAGAGAAAGATTTTGTACATCTCGTATACAGAGGTTCAATGGGATGGCTATGGAAGCCATAGGGTTTGTTGAATTACCGGTGTGTGAGGACCCATTTCTTCGACCTTAGGAGATCGACACTAATACATCCTTGGTATTCACGTGCCACAAATCCATGTGTCAGAGAGACAGATTTTCAAGGATAAGAAAGACAAAAAAGATAGAACAAAATCTTACACAAATGGAATAACATATATTTTTTCAAGATATAATCTTTGTAGCAGAAATTTTAAATACATTTATCAGTTCATGGACAGTTATAAATATCCATCCTTACAAATGCGAAATACAATAATACATGAATGTGGTGGAAGCAGATAATAACCTTCAAAAGAATCTTCTAACTCCATACTTTAAGCACCGTCAAGATTTCTTCTAACTAAACCTGACTATTAGGTGGTCGGGGAAAATTAATGCACCCAGAGTTTAAGGGAAAAGGAAAATAAACTCCGGGTTAGTCATGGGACTGGTGTGAGAAACTCAAAATACGCATTTTGAAAACAAATGTATCTCATAAGACCACGCGGCACATAAACACGGAATGTGATTTTACCTTATGATAACCAAAATATTTGCTATACAAAATCTACGAATATTATTTGTAATGACATTCTTTGAAAAACATTTTTTAAATAAACATATTAAAATAGCCGAAATTGTTACATAGGTTAAATTTAACGGCATAATAAGTTTACAACAAACTCCGAAGGCACTTTTTGGAGAATGAATTTTCATACAATGGCAGGTAAGGGACAACCTTCCGTATAGTACATCTCTAGAGGAAAGTACCGAGGATACATAAAAAATCCTCCGCATCTGACAAGACTAGTCTATCCCTATTTGGCACTCAGACATGGCCTGGATAGAAATTGAACATGATATCACCACAGTCGTTACCGACCTATCCTAGAGCTCTTTTAGCATACACGACATACCCAAAATATAGAGGGTTATCTAGAAAGCTGATGATCATATCCTAGTGGTTGCGAATCACATAACCTTATGTTGTACCCTTTTTAAGCCATTACCGGGTAATGAGGCCTGAGGTAACGATTACCTTTCACATAGCTTATTCAACTTTGAATGCCACATTACTAATTCATAATAACACAACTGATTCCTACAAACGTATAACTCTTAAGCTCGTATGTCTCAGGAAAGTGTGTTAAGCTAAAAGAAGTTGCAATCTCCACCATCAAACAAATGATACATTCATAGAGAACAATCAATTCGATTAGAAATGCAATTTCAAACATTCGTCCATACAAGTTGTCTAGTAAAAGGACAAACCGAATGAACTTTCCTACTACATCTTTTCAAAAATTACCAGTAGGATTAGTAGCGAGAAGTCCTTGCATCGAAGATCTCAAAAGAAGAACCACTACTCAATAATATGATATGGCAAATTTCCCTCTAGGGTCGGTTACAAGTAGCCCTACATTCCATCTACCAAATCATTTCCATGTCTTTACTTCGAGTACGTAAATTCATTCAAAGTGGTTTTTGAATAAGAATCACTTCAAATCCGACCTCGGTTCCTTCGAATAAATCATTGATAAAAAGATGTTAGGTGAACAAGGAATTATTATTTAATTGATTAATTTCTTTTCATCAAAATATCTGCTGGAGATATATATCTTTAAAAAAATTCTTTTTGGTTAATACAGGATCGTTAAACCTCTCTTATCAAATACTTTGATTACTTAAAACCATTTTAAATTTCAAATCTTTTCATTCTTTACTTAGGAGAATATTTCCAAATCATTTATATAAATCTTAATCAAATCATAAATTTCAATCAGGTCTAAAAATAATGTTGCTTAAGACACCATTTACTATAAATCCAAACCAATTAGTTTTAAGCATAGGAATTAAACCAATTTTAAGTCATTTTCATAAGTCATATTGGAAACATTATTGAGTTAAAATGGGTCGATAGAAATTATACTAATTCTACTCAACATCAATTTCTGTATTCAACCTTTACTATCCATTAATAACGGTGAAATCACCTTTTAAATTCACATGGATAGTACAGGTTCCCTCCTCGGAATTTAATACCAAGTATAAGAAGATTATCGTTATGCAATCCAAGTTGTTTGTATTTGGAAATTATATCTTCTATACTTTAGGAAATTTGATCCGAGTAAATCAAATTTACTATCCCCTCTGTTGGGCTGGTCTGGATAGTCAGGGAAAGCAGGAAACTAGTTTTCCAAACTAAAGCTTAGACACTATCTCGCTGTCACCCATAAGGTGGTCAAGTTATTCGATTGATTCTAAAGCTTTTAACATACTTAATTAACTTTTAACTATTTATTTAACCACTTTATAAATCCTTCAAATCACCTTTAAAATAATTTATTATTCATTTAAAAACATTTACAAAAGATTTTGCAAAGAATTGTTGCATTTAGAACTATATTTCAAAAGTGATAGAAAAGTGCCTCGAATGGTGCTTTTTAAGCTGTATTGATCAAACGACTTTTCTATCATTTAGAAATTCATATTTATAACTCAAGTCACTTTTAGAACATTTTAAAATTATTTTTAGAATTTATTTTATATTTTAAAACAATTTTGAAATATCATTTTTAAAGAAATCCTTTTTTGGATTCTGAACTGCAAAACCCGTGATTATTTCAAAAACTTGCTTTATTCATATTTCAAAATCTACTTATCGAAATTTTAGTTTTCTTTCTTTGAAAGCTATAGATATAATAGTTTCGAAAATTCTGATCTTAAAGAATTTTGAGCTATATTTCATTCTATATATCTATTTGACTTTTATGACGCGAAATCGTGAACTACCGTTACGCGGCGTGCCTATTTTTTGACTTAATTTTCAATATTTATTTAAACTTTGCCAAAACACTTTCAAATGTTTATAAAACATTTCTAAACCTTATTAAACTATTTTCAAGAGGTTTAAACATTCCATATACATCATTCATTCTATAAAGGAAAGTGATTTGCTTTGTGCTTATCAATGTGTACTAATGTGACTTGTATATATATTCAACAACCATATTAAACATCCATATTATCATATTCAAATATGATAAACAACCACCATTAATAATTGTATCCAAATATATATATATATATATATATCATCCAATATAATATACGTATATATATAAAGCTATAGTTCAGGAGTTTTCTTACTTTTAGTTATATGTTGCTAATTACTTTTTTAAACATTCATCAACCAAATATCCAAACCTCATTAGCATCCAAATAGTTATATTTAAACATTTATAACTATTTATAATGGTTTAATGTTAGAGTTCTAGCCTTGGATTAACCGATTAACCTAAAAATGGCTATAACTTCGCTATCTCGAAATCTAAGCTCACGAATACTTGGATTATCACCCCTAGACGCCATGGCCTTAACCCTTAGATGCTTGGATGATCACTGCTTTACTTTGGAGGTGGGAAAGTCTTGGCCTTTGGCTTGTATGGTGGTGGCTGTGGAGTGCTAGGGTGGAAAGGAGGCGATTTTCCTTCATTTGAAGTGGATTTGATAACATGTACATGTTAATATAATTTGCTATATTTTGCAATGCCCTTTTCTCATTATTTTTCTAAGTATGGAAGCCATGAAACTAGCTTGAAGAAGGAGAAGAAGAGTAGAAAAATGTGTTAGGAATTTTGAGAAGAGGAGTGGTATTTATAGGAAAAAACATGGAAAATATCATCCATCACTTCACCGCCTTTCCTATTACCATGTGCACCATCTACTCCATCATTTCACATGCTACCTCCCCTTTTTACCTCACTTCACTTCATGTTTTGCCTCCCTCCTTAGCCTTTAAGCTATGCCCCTTAGAATGACAGTGTTTTTCTTTGGTTTTGGTGAAGATTTGTTCGATTTTGTATGATAGATATCTAAGATATTTGCTGTATACATACATACATGTGTGTATGTCATGTGCATGTATATTTGGATATATATGTGTTTGTATGCGTTCATGTGTGCATATATATATATATATATATATATATATATATATATATATATATATATGAATGCATAAGTGTATATATGTAGGATGAGGAGCCTTGGAAATGAAGTTAACAAAACTAAATATCATGATATTCCATATTCTTTCGCATCACCACTTTACACCGCCTTTCCTCCATCATTATTCAAGTTGACCCCTCCATATCATCATCATGAGCTTGGCATTCATTACCTCCCATGTGCATGTGATGATTTTGTGAGGTTTTGATGTGTAAGTTTACTTTTAAGATGCTTAAGTAAGAAGAAAACTAAAATATGTTAGATATTTTAATATGTATGTATATATAAGTATATAACGTATACATATGTTCATGTGCATGTTAGGATGTATATGTGTATGTTGTATATATGCACATGACATAATAACTAGGTTGCAACGATTTGAATCAACTTTCGTTCGTTAAACCTTTGAAAATGGGGAAATTGATTATCTGTCACATTTTCACTTATATTTAAAATTTACATACAAATGTAAACAAAATTTTAAAATAAATTTTTCATCATTATTAATTAACTAAAATGATCATATTTGAATTATAAAATCATATAAATCAATATTAACAATTAGTTACAATAATTGTTATTATACCGATAAAGCGATACCAATTTTCCCTTATATTTTCAAATCAAATATATATCTTTATAAAACAATTATAAGTAATTTATTAACAATTTATAACTATTTAAAATGAATCATCATCATTTTAAAATAATTATTAATTCATTAAATCTTAATTTAAATTCATAAATCAATATTTAAATATAGGGGCATCACTAATGATGTCATAAATACTTTTATTTTTCCAAAAATAAAATAATTAATTTTATTTCATACTCTTTTTAATTATAAAAAGAAGTGTATGTATCAAGCTTCGTGCGCAATGTTTTACGACTATAGAGCTAAACGGTTTTCGGCTATTTTATCGGTATTTTTCTAAAGGAAATATTTTTCGGAATATTTTTTCAAAATTAAGTTCATTATCATTCTTTATATCTAAAACTTGATTATTTATGAAAAATAATCTGTATCAAATATTTAAATATCTTTAATTAAAGTGATCAAATTTTGGTCGTTACACGGTGGAACCTGATGAAGGCGACCGCAGGTTAATGCGGGTCGTGCCATTTTTAGTGTTGGATATCTATTCTGCCTATAACGCTTTCTTGGGCCAAACGGCTCTGGCTAAATTCAAAGAGGCCATCGCTTCCTAGTATTTAACTTTGTAATTCCCTACAAATAATGGAGTGGGGATTGTGTATGGAGATCAAGTGGCTGGCCGCAAGTGTTGTGTCACTGAACTGAAGGAAGTAAGGCGTAAGGATAAAAAAAATGTAGAGGGGTCCTCTACACAAAGGATTTGAATGCAAAGCAACTACTGCCTAAGCCGCCGCTTAGGCAAACTATTCAGCTCTACGATGATATGGACCGACGAAAAGAGTCAAAGGGTGGATGGGCAGCTCCCCTCGAGTTGAAAATCACTATTCCAGTCTGCAGGGATGACCCAAGTAAAGTCCTAAAGGTTGGATCTCAACTCGGTACTAGTGCGATGAGGGAGTTGGTTGATTTTCTCTAGGAAAACCTAGATGTGTGTGCTTGGAAACACTTGGATATGTATAGGGCCATTCATTAAACATCAATCCCCAAATGCGTTCCTGTGAATAGGAACTCTACAACTTGGGTCCGAAGGGATTCACTTCACTCAAAAAGGAAGTGGAGAGGTTGAAAGACAATGGCTTTACCTATGATGCTCTATGCCCAGATTGGGTATCTAACCTTGTTTTGGTGAAGAAAGAAAATGCAAAGTGGAGGACATGCATTGGCCATTCAAACTTGAATAAAGCATGCCTGAAGAACAGTTTCCCGCTTCTGAGAATATATCAATTGGTGGACTCGACTGCTGGATATGAGTTACTTTTATTTATGGATGCATACACCGAATGCAAACAGATCCCAATGCACGTCCCAGATTAAGAGCATACCAATTTCATCACTGACGCCGGACTCTATTGCTATCTGGTCATGCCCTTTGATTAAAGAATGTAGGAGTGACTTACTAGAGACTTGTAAACTGGATGTTTAAGAACCAGATTGGACGATCGATGGAGTTTACGTAGACGATATGCTTGTGAAGTCACGATGTTTGAGAAATGACGTTGATGATCCGGTGGAGATGTTTGATGTCCATGATAGTATGGGATGAAGCTCAATCCTTTGAAATTCTCTTTCGGTGTTGCGTCAGGGAAGTTCTTGAGCTTTATTGTGAATTCTGGTGGAACCGAAGCTAATCTGGAGAATATTAAGGCTTTGAAAGAGATCGAAGCCTTAAAGACGATTAAGGAGGTCCAAAGCTTGAATAGGAAAGTTGCCGTCCCGATTCGATTCATTTCTAGGGCCACTAACAGATGCATTCCTTTATTCGAGGATATTAAGAAGGAAAAGAGAAACTTTGAATGGAAGCAGGATTGATAAGACACATTCCAAGCTTTGGTGAATCACTTGGAAATACCTCACATCCTTTCCAAGCCAATGGATGATAAGGACTTGTTTATATACTTAATAGTATCGGTGCATGCTCTGGGCACTGTGCTTATGCGTAAGGAATCTTGCATCCAACGATCGGTCTATATTAGCCAGCGGTTGACAGGAGCAGAAAGAAACTACCCAAAATTGGAAATCTAGCATACTATCTGTTAATCGCTTTGAGAAAGCTCCACCCCTACTTCTAGGCTCATCCAATCACTGTCCTTACTAACCAGCCTTTATGACAAGTCTTACAACGACCTAAGACTTCTAAAAGGCTGTTAAAATGGAACATCGAATTGAGTCAATACGATATCACTTATCACCCTCTGAGAGAAATCCAAGGTTAGGCTTTGGCGGACTTTATAGTTGAATTCACTACACGAGATGATTCTCTAGAGAACAGTAGAGAAAAGGAAGTTAGGTGGAAGATTTACGTGAATGGCGCATCCAATAATCGATGTTCTAGTGCTGGAGTTGTGCTTGCTACTTACAAAGGATACCCGATCTGCTACGCCTTGAAACAGGACTTTCCAGCAACGAACAATGAAGCTAATACCAAGCCTTGATTATATGACTCAAGATCGCCAAGGAACTAGAAGCAAGGACTTTAGACATTTTTTATAACTTCCAGCTAGTTGTATGTCAAGTTTGGAAAGAGTATTAGGCAAAAGGAGCAATGCAGACTTCCTATCTAAATCGGGTTCTTGAGTAGCTTGACGACTTTGAATATTACATGATCACTTATATTCCCAAATAGGAAAATGAGAAATCCGACTCGCTTGCTAAGTTGGTTAGTTCCAGAGTTGTGCAGCTTATGGGCCTGGTTCCAATGGAAGTGCTTTCAGCTTCAAGCATCGACCATATGGATGTCAATTGGATCTCAAAGACTAAATCTAAATTACAGTCATGGATGACTCCGATTCAGTATTATTTGCAAAGACAGATCCTTCCAAATAGAAGTAATGAATGATTCAAAATCCTTCGCCAAGCTTCGGATTACTATACCGGAAGGGTTTCTCTGTCCCTATGTTTCGGTCTATTACTCACGACGAGGTCAAATAAGTTTTGAGAGAAATTCACGAAGGGGCCTACGGAAACTACATTGAGGAGAAAACTTTAGCGAAGAAGATTCTTTGATACATATATTTTTGGCCGACTGTCAATCGAGATGCGGTCGATTATACCTAGAAGTGTGAAAAGTGCCAAAGATTTGCTAAAATTCCGACAGCCACATCTATAGAAATTACCCAAATGGTCAGTCCTTAGCCATTTGCAGTTTGGAAGATTGATACCGTAGGTGTATTATCGATATCTAAAGGTGGCATAATGTACGCCATCATAGGGTTGATTTCTTTACTAAATGGGCCGAGACAGAGCCTTTGGTTATGATTACCATGAAAAAATAATCAACCTTGTTGTTTGGAATATCATCTGTTGTTTTGGAGTTCCATAGGCAATCGTTACTGATAACGGGACCTAATTAGATAGCTTGGGGTTTAAGGATTTTTACTAAAGACACCGCATAGAGAAGAGATTTGCAATGGTAGCACATTCTCAGGAGAATGGACAGGTCGAAGCTGTAAATAAGATTATCAAGTCCCTTCTTAGGAAATGATTGGAGAAGGTCAAAGGCGAGTGGGTCGATGAACTCCTGCTAACACTCTAGGCTTATCGAACCACCCACAAAGCAGCAATTGTCCATTCTCTGTTTACCGTGGCATATGGGTTGGAGGCTATAATCCTCATCAAACAAGAAGTACCTTCTCATTGGGTCACCCATTATGATCGACGGACGAGCGAGAAACTCCTTCTGGGGTCACTTGATATGATCGAAAAGAAGAGGACCAAAGCTGAGTTGAGAGAAGATGTGCACAAGCACCAAGTCACATAATATTACAACACCATGGTTAGGAGTCGAACCTTTGAAATCGATGAGCTAGTCCTTAAATGAATCTTCCCTGTCCTAAAGAACTTGGGCCTAATTTGGGAAGGTTTGTACGCAATAGAGGAATAATTTGGAGATCGCACTTTCAAGCTGGCAACCGTGGATGGAATTTCGCTCCCAAGGGTGTGGAATAGCGAGCATCTATGATGCTATTTCACTTAGAGAATAAATTTGCAAATAACTGGCTAGAACCATGTAAAAAGAAAGAATTTTGTCACTTTCCATCTTTAATAAGATAAAGTGGCCTTTTAAGCTAGAAATTCCATCTCTTCATTTCTTAAGAATTGTGATTTGATCTACTCGAGTGAATTTGCATATGATTAATGAAGGTGCGCAGGTACCCAGAGATAGGTACCGATCAAAATCTACGGCCCATGATCTGGCCCATGAAGTCCCTTTTTGGTGTCTGAAGATTGACATCAGCTAACTCTTGGTTTCAGATTGGAGGCAGCAGTTTAAACATAAGCTAAACACGACATAACTGTTTGCATCATAACTTTTGCTCCAGGAGTTGGAGCTAAAGTATAACATAAGGTAGACATGACATGGTTGTCCGCATCACAACTCTTGCCTTCGGACTGAGGGCAGGAGCATAAACGCAAACCGGATGCAATATGAGCCTATGTACCTTAACTCTCGTTTGTAGAGTAGGCGCTGAAGTATAAACTTAAGCCGAATGAAACACATTCATCTACAAACTGGCTCTTGCCTTTGGATTGGGAGCAAGAGCACAAACTTAGAACTGTACATGACATAACCATCCATACGCCACCCATTACCCTTAGATGGAGTGTAGAAGTATAAATCAAGAGCGTGATATGATCGATTGCTCACTCAACTCTCATCCTCGAACTGAGGGTAGAAGTATAAAGGGAAACAAGCTTGACAAGTCCGACTAATCCTTAACGTCTTCCCGGAGTAGGCAGAACAGAGGATCCATGCTAAGAGTAAAGCAGGATCCAATTTGTAAGCCTTTGGTCAATCCTTAGAGTTAGGCGAGATCCAATTCTAACATCCTGGTTGAGGATGTGCGTACTATGATTTTAAGTAGTTAACTTAAACCCATGCTTGGAGTTTGGTGTAGTTAGGACTTATTATCTTGGAAAGGGATATTCAAGCCACTGTTTTAAGTGGTTTACCCTAAGGATTGCTTTATATTCACTGGAGCAGTGCGAGGTCGACAAATTATAAAATGGACTGAGGACTTCTAAAACTGATCACTAGAAGAAATGAATCACAAGTAAATTGAATGGAAAGCGTATTTCCTAAGTACTTCGACAAATTCGAGTAAAGATTCTGCAAAATAAAAAATCTTTGTTGTTGGCATTAAACTAAGAAAGCTAAGTACAAATGGTTCACACCAAAAGCGAAAAATGAGTAATGGGGGCCAAACCCGTATAAAACTGGCCAACAAACAAAAGGATTCTATATATGGAAAAACAAACTAGCAACTGTTTTCTTTTTGACTTTGTTTTCTTCTCAAAACCTGGGAGACTTCACACGAGCTTTCTCCTTGCGTCTTTCTTCCACTTCCTCTACCACCTTGGCCTTTGGAGGGAGTGCTTCGCAAGGATGCATCAGGCACACCTGGCCACTTCTGGGTGAAGAAATGGAGGCTGGAATCTTTTGTGAGTGCACTGTCGATATATTTCGAGAACCCCTGCACGGAGGAATGTAAACCAGAGTTAAAATGGTTTGCCAGGGGAAAGTGATCAAAAATGGGAGATGGAAAACTTCTATTTACTTTTATTTGATTTGATTGGCAAGGAGGATATAGCCCCAAGTTATTGCTCAAGCTCATGCATGGAGGGACCCGACAGGATGTAACGACCCGCCATTCATCTTCACAGAATGACGCATCATTAATAAGAAAGAAAGGGATAGAGAATAGAAAGAAAGAGAAAAAAGAAGAAACAACACATTGGAATCTAAACAGCGGAACGAATAAATTATATTAATAACATAAGTATTACATAGTATACAACAACTATCAGAGATACACAGCTTATACAACACATACTAGACAGTTATAAACACCCGTCTAGATATTACAACTCAATACAATACGAGAAAACCACTTAGAGATACCAACACAGCGGAACACTATAATTATCTACAATGCTGAAGCCTGCTGCTCCATTGCTCCTCCATAATTCGTCAAAGCTAACCTGAATCCCTTGGCTACTCGTAAAAATTTGAGTACCCAAGAGTTTAAGAAAAAAGAAGATAAACTCCGGGCCAGACATGGGTCTGGTGTGAGTAACAGGTTAAGGTTGCTTAACTTTGAAAAACCTTTGAAAAGAAAGGTATCACGTAAGACTTCCCACACATAAACATGAAAAAGTTTTTACCTTACGCTAACCAAAACATTTGATAGGAAATCCAGTGATATTATAATAGGTCTAGGGTTTTCAAGTAAATATGAAATAGCCGAAATTGTTACATTATTAAATTCCAGCTACTAGTCACAAAAGTAGGTAATACAATCAAATCCGTTGGCACTTATTTGATTTTGGATTCCATACAATGGCAGGGCTACCGGGGTACCGCCCGTCACAGTACGTGGCCTAGATCAACGTACCGATGATTACTCTCAATCCCCTACAACACAAAGCCGGAACCGTTCCTTACTTAATAGTTCCGAACAAGACAACCCCGTAGTTGGTGCGCATATCCAACTACCCACTAAGCCGAATAAAAAGGGACCTCTAGACAGGGGGAAATCTCGTCCTACTTGGGCATGACCCACTTAGCCTTGCTGCACCTCCTATGTTTTAGCCATTCCCGGTTGATGAGGTTTGAGGCTACGATTACCTTTATAGGACACATTTATCTTAGAATGCTCATCGTCCACCTGGCGATGTTCTGAAAGCATTCAATCCATACAAGTTCGTTCCGGGTTCGAACGAAACCGAAGGTATTATCTCGTTACACTCATTTTGGAATCACCCTCAGATTTAACGACGATAACCCTTGCACTCTGAATCTTCATCTCGAATCTGAAAGTTCTACCCAGTTAAACTCGTATTGGAATCACCCTCAGAGTCTTAACGACGAATAGTCCTTACACCATGAGTCTTCACTCTTCACTTGAGATTCACGGCCTATCGTTAATTTGGATCGATGTGGTTTTCGGATATCCAAATCTGGAAACCCGATCCCGGTCTCATCGAAATCCAAAACGTATCTTTTAAGGCCAAGTTGTTTTAGAGTTTAAAACAATTCAGTTTCATTATCTATATACACAAAGATAGATAATTCACATATCACAATAGATAAACATCATTATCATCACAACAGATAATCCTATTACCATTATCATAAGATAATCCATACTATCATCACAATGCAACCAATGCATCCATATCAGAAAACATTACTTATATCATTTCTGAGATTTCAAACCATTCAAGGCAAATCAATATCATCCATTCATAAGCAATGATCTACAATCACCATCTATAATTAATTTAAAATGAATTAAATTAATACTTCCATCTTTTATTAATTTAAAGTGAATTAAATTAATTACTTACATCAATATAAATCTTGCTTACATAACCATTAATTAATTACAAATTAATTAATTATTTATACTCTAATTAATCACCTTAATTAATCACCCTTGATTAATTATTCTTTAATTACATTCTAGTAATTATCCTTTAATTAATTTCACAAATTAATTACTCTTAACCAAAAATAGTAATTAACCCTTAATTACTTCCTTAATTAATTAACTATAATTAATTACATTGATCCTTAATTAACTGCGTTAATTAATTACCCTTAATCACTTATCATTGATTTATTAGTCTTAATTAATCAATCTTAATTACATCATTAATTATATTAATTAATGATCTCAATTAAATTTAAATTAATTACTTTTTTAAAATAATTACATTAAGTAACTAATCTCAATTAAACCATAATTATTAATCACCTTTGATTAATCATATTCTGTAATTAACTACCTTAATTACTCCATCAATTTAATTAATTAATTTCTTTAATAAATCCCTTGATTTATCATAAAGTAATTTAATCCAAATTACTCCCATAATTAACCCATCTTCCACTAATTACATCCAGTAATTATCATTAATTATTTCACTAAGTAATTACACTTCATTAATTACATTAAGTAGTTACACTTCACAAATCATCAAGTGATTATTACAAATTAATTAAACTGAATTAATTAACTTAAACTAATCAAATTAAATCCAATTAATTACAATAAGTAATTAATTCCTTAATTACTTCCATAAGTAATTACACTTAAACAATTTTACAATTGATTATCTTAAAATTAATTAATCTAATTAATTATTAAAATTAATCATATTAATTAATTATTTAGTAATCCCTAGTTAATGATCTTCATTAACCATTAATAATTCTTTAATTACTTTTCTAAAGTAATTACTTAGGTTAATCAATATTAATTATAAATTAATTAATCATTAATAACTTATTAATAAATCCTAATTGTTTAATTAATTAAGTGTTAACTGTAACTTGATTAATTCTTTATTACTTGATTAATTAATTTTTAATCATTCATTAAAAATCTAATCTTATCTAATTAATGATTCCTAATTACAAATTAATTATTATAAGAATAATTAACCCTTAAACTTTAATTAATAAATTTTAAAACCTTAATTACTTCAATTAATTATTCATTTCATTAATTTATTAAATAATTAATTTATACATTAATTACCTTAATAATTAAATGAATTACAAACCATTAAATCCTAATTAATTTTAAGGTAAACTTTTCTTATCTATAGTTAAATTATAAATACAATTGAAAACATTTATTTTCAAGTTTACTATTAAATTTCATTTTAAATTCAAGATTTAAAATGAAAACCAATTTATCTTTAACAAAGTTTAAAACCAATTTAAAAACTCCTCAATTCACATGTTAAAGAATACTTGTATTTTATAAAAAAATTAAAAAAAAAGTTTAAATCAAATCCCCTTTTATTTCAAAACATTTAAAGTATACTTTACATTGAAACTTATTAAAACATTTAAATTTATAAAACTTCATTTTTTATCAAAAACCGAGATTCAAATTTAGATTTGAATTATGATTTAAAATCTTGATTTAAACTTTGTTTAAATCCTTCCCGTATATTTTCAAATTCCACTTCAAATTCTTTTTAAATACATTTTAACCTTTAAACTTGTTAAAACATTTAAATTTTAGAAAACTTTATTTTATTTCAAAATTTGGATTCAAATTCATTTTGAATCCATACTTTAAATCTGCTTCAAAACTTTGATTTAAACTTGCTATTTATTTTTAAATTTAGTTTAAATTTAAAGATCAAAACACTTATAGGTTTTTGAAACCTGTCACTAAAACATTACCCGAGCCTAACATTATTTGCTTCGAGCCAAAATCCAAATGCCTCGAGAAAATCATCAACCTACTTCGAGAAAATCTCGAGTAACCAATCCCCTCAAGCAAACTTCACCAGAAAACAGACCGGTGCACCGTGCACATACACCATCACCACATCTAACTCCGATCATCAATGATGATCCACACAGGTCGGCGATCACCCTCATAGCCAAATCCGATCATCAGATCAATTACATCGTCACGAAATCAAATTTAAGTAATTAACTCAAACCTGGAACAACAGACATCACCAACCCAAAACCGGCCATCACCTAATCCACGGCCCTCCGATCACCAGTATCTTAGCAACTCCGGTCATGCTCTCATCTATGACCAAGCTTCCATCTGTCAAGACCTCTTTGAACTCGATCATTCCTACAAGTCGTATCGACCAAATCAAATTGCCTAGTTAAAACTAGGGTTACAGGAGAGAAACCACCACCACTGCTTCCACAGTGATTTGCCTCCGCTTCTACCATTTTTCCTCCACTCACCGATCACCCATCCATCACCAGAAGAAAGCCCAACCTCCAAAATCAAATAGATCACCAGAAACCACCAATTTTCCATATCCAGTTCATCATAGAACTGCACCCTCCTTCTCAAACTATAAATTATGATTTTATTCTTTAAAATCATGATTTATGTTAAGGATTTAGTTTAGGTTCCTGAATTGATGAATTAAAGTGTTTGAATTTTCACCTATATCAATCTTGCTCTGTTGTTTTGTACCCAGAGCCATTACAAGTATATTTTGACTTAAGTAGAAATTTTAAATTATAATCTATGATGAAACAATCTGATTTTGTTTAAGTCTCAAATCCAAACCTAAACTAAATCAAGAGATAATGATTTTAAATCAAACAGAAGCTTGAAAATTAAAGATACATGAATGCTACAGGAAACAAACATGCACACTTTTTATACACCCACATAAACAGATAATTCATTCATATAGAATCACACAAAACATACTCATTGTCCAGAAATTAACATGCAATATATGATAGATACTTAATTTTAAAAGGTGATGTTACTCACTGTTATTCAGAAGAACAGAGCACTCCATTTGAGATAGCTTTTAAACTTTAAAACTTGGAGTTGCTTGCTGAAGACTTGAGTTGCTTTATCCACTAGAAGTGCTCTTTGATTGACAATACAGTTGCATGAAAAACTCTAGATTGAAATGATGCAGGCTTCAGAATTTTAATATGGTGACAGGTTGGGTTTGAAATTGTACAGGGTTTTAGATTTACAGGCTTTGCATATTTGAAGATGTGCAGGTTTGATCATATTTCAATTTTGCTTTGAATAGATTTGAAAATGTGGATGGTTTGCATGCTTTGATTTCTGATTTTGGTTTCAAAGGAAGTGTTTTCAGATTTGCTTTTGAAAATGAAAATAGAAAAAAAAAGATAAGAAACATATGTATTTATAAAGGCTGAAATTTGATTTTATTAAAATAAAAGAAAAAGCAAATGGAACTTAAATGACACTTGTTAAAACTTTTAACACTTGTCATTAGAGTTATTAACTACTTAACACTTGTATAAACAAGTCTTTATAAACTTATATTTGTCTTTTAAGGTTAATTAGTTAAAATTAAATGTTAATTAGTATTTAGTTAATATGTTAACACAGGTTATGCTTAATTAATTTGTTATATGTAATTAAAGCTTAATATGAGAATATGCTTAAGTAATTAGTATATAAGGATATATATGTATAGATAGATTTAAAAGGAACGAAACAACTATTTATATAAATAAAAATTATACAAATATTATAAAATCCAAAACAATTTAAGTATCTATACTTTGAAATTCAAAACTCTAATTTTAAATTTAAATCAAATTCTAAAATTCAATTTGAAATCAAGTTATATATATACATATATAACCACATGATTCAAATTTAAAAAACAAACTATTTTTATTAAAATTTATTTGTTAAAAACAATACCTTATTATTATTGTTTAAAAACAACTCATTATCAAATTAAAATAATCATAAAAGAATTATTTCTTTATTAATAAATTATTTATTTTATCACACTATATTTGAAAAGGAAAACAAAATAAACCTTACTGTTAGTTTATTTAAATTTAAACTCAAAATCAATTTAAATAAATTAAACTTTTATCTTAACAATTTAAAACCATATATTATTTATTCAATAGCTTTTAAAAGTTTAACTTTAAATAAAAACATAATTCGCAATTTTACCAAAGATATGTATATTTAGAAAACAAGATTTATTTATTTATTAAAATTAAAACAAGGCTTATCTATTTACAATATATACATTTTCTATATACATTATAAATAGAAAACAATTTATTAGCTTTTAAAAGATAAAATCTATCAATTAAATATTTATTTACTTGGGTTATTAAATTAATTCTAATCTTATTAACAAAGATTATCAAATCAATTTAATTTTTAATTCAGATTATTAAATTGATATTGCCTAAAATTCCGGGTCATCACACAGGGATTAGGAGACCTCGGTAATAATAACATCCTCGTCAACTTGAGTCTCTTGATTCTCATCATTTCCTTCTTCCAACAAAGCTTCTATTATGTGCTCATCAAGGCTCCGGGTCTCTTCAACTGGGATATTGGGAATTGTTGTCAAAGTCGTGATGATTACATACTTCATCGCTGATATTTGTGGCACCAATTGAGAATCCATGGGAGGAAGTGGAGCAATCGTAGGTTGACATATAACTAAAGAAATACAAAGAGGGAGATTGGTGATGCTGATCGATGACACTTCAACTTTTTGGAAAAAGAAGAAGTCAATAAGATACCTTCTTCAGTTTGAACTTCCACGTGAGCTGGAGTGCTTTCGAGAGTTTCCTCGGAAATATGGAAAAGAACAGGTGGATTTCTAGAGCTATGGCTTCTCTGGATTATAACCAGTGTCGGTAGAGGAATCGATGGTGGAAATGAGAGCAGCTTGAGTCGTGGGAGTTTGACCTGCTGTAGTATCATGATGCGCAGAATCGAAACCTTTGCCTAATTCTTTTTAAGCGATTGCATCAAGTTTCAGATAAATAAGATGCTGGTTGTCATAGAGGATTTGGGATCGTATCCCTTCAAAATTTCCTTTTCCAACCACTCCATATCAATATTATCAATAATAAGCAATTCTTTCTCTTCCTCAACAACCCGTTCACAAGCACGAGTAAGCATCAAAGGGTAATCTTCCTTAAACCACTTTAGATTCTGAAATTTAAGCACATTGGCATTGTACTAAGTGATCAGTGGCTCAAACTTCTTCATCGTCTGCTCTTCTACCCACTCCTTAGCCTGGTTTAATACATCTTTGAATTCTCACTTAAGAGAGCATCAATGTCCTTGGCCTTTTCGAGTGCATTATCTCTTTCTATCTTGATGGCGACCAGGTCATCACATGCATCCTGAGCAATTTTGTACGCTTCAACTTTTTCCTTGGTCTCGTGCTCGAACTTGGTTTTCAATCAGCTAAGTTCTTCTTGGCAACATCCCTTTCCATTACAAGCCTATGGTTCTGATGACGCATTTGCTCAATTTCGTTCAGATGCTTGGATCTCTCTGCTTCAAGTACTTTACTGGCCTTCTTGGACTTCTTCTCTGCTTCGGCTTGGGATTTTCTTGAATTCTCGAAGTCGATGTTGAGAGCGGCTATGATTCTTTTATTCCCGATCTTGATAAGCTTCTGGTTCTCTATTTCCTGCAACCTGTCTCTTGAAATGTTTGAAATTTTTTGGCCCGCTTTGCCCATTCATTGTATTGATTATGGACATCAATTGTGCATTAGATGGTCCTATATTGGACTTTAGTAGGAATTTCTCTTTAAGTTCGATAAGAACATAACTCCATTAAGAAAATGTTAGGAAATTCATCCTTAAGCTCAACCACCTGCCTTGTAGTGTCTACCTACTGCTCCTCTATGATGGCCAGAGCGGTAGCGCTTCCTTTGCCCGGCCTTTGATGAAAAGTATCGAGGCCACTCTTATGATGTTTGTTCTCAAAAGACCAACTGGAGTAAGATAATTCTACAGATTGTAAAGGGACAAAGGTAGGTTGTAGAGCTCGAGAAGAGTCAGCCAGTTAAATATCATCATGGCGGTCAGGCTACCTATCTAAGCCGCTAGAAGGAAGTGATATGGATCTAACTCAGCACTTAGAAACGGAATTATGAGGGTCCCGTCGTAACTCCTTCTGTTCCGGTCATCTCTGTCGTGACTAGAGCGATAACTTGAATCATAGTCTTGATCACTCCCTTGATTGTACGAACTTGACCGAGGGCGTTGAACATGATATGCTTTCATTTCCGTGGACCGGAACGAATGCTTTCTCTTATCCATCGAGCTTGTAAAGATGTCATGAATGAGTTAGATCAAACGGACAAGGACACTGGTCAAGTGTGAGTGTCGTGTAGTGCATATGTGTGTGTCCTAGTGCCTCCCTCAACGGGACTGGGGCTTTACTCATGGGAGTAACCTCTCCTGCATAGGTTGGAATGGTATGCTTCTCAAAGCAGATCGAACAACAGATGTCACTGATATTGACATTAGTAATGCAAAAGAGACGAACTCCATGGGGATAGACTCTAAACCGGCAAACGTGCTCGTTGGGGGAATAGATGCAGTGTTCTATGCAATTGTGACTGGTGGAGATTGAATGGAAGTTTGCGTCTTTAAAATTTTCACGATCAAAATCTTTTTGGGAACAAGCGATGGGATGTCTATTGGCTGCTCGGTCTGAGATCCGCGGCCCACTTCGATACTTTGGCCGACCTTACCACCCTCTCCAATAATTTCACCTTCCTCATCACCTTCTTGTTCCAGAACTATATTTTCTACGACCATGACTCAAGGACTTAGGGCTGGGGGTAATTCAGGATCGACTTCGTAACTTATGGACATATTGTTATCATCATTATCATCATCATCCTCAATGTCGACAACTGGGACTATGCCAGTACTGCGACCTTCCCTTAATAACCCATGGACAAGAAGATTCTCATCCATTAATAGAGTTCTTATATACCAATCCTCGTCAAGGCCATAAGAGTATTGAAGATATCCAAAAGTGATCCTCCGCTAAGTCTTGTTGGAACATCTATACAATAGTGAAAGATAAATTAAACATGCATACTGTAAGGTAAATGCATGGATGGCATTTGAAATAAAACTTGCATTTGGATATCCATTTACGAGCGAACCCGGGTGGACAGCGTACATAGAACTATATGGCTTGAAATAACTTAGCTTGTTCTAAGCTCCAGAAATAATACTGCAGCCCCTCATCGGCTCCAGGTAAATAAGAGACAGGTTTTCTTTACGGCTTTTAAAGCTATAAATTTATCATATTTCTTCTTCACCAGGCAATTGATTCAAATGCTTAGAGAAAACTAAATAAGTGCATGGAAGAAAAGTGTAGCCGTTTGGACGTAGCCGTATGGGAGCCAGTCTCACAAAGTTTAGGACTCGATGGACGAATTAATTAAATGCGGGATGCAACCCATCAGCCACATATATCTGTTGTAAGTTATATACCCTTCTGGCAATCGTGAGCTCTTTGGTCACGAGATAGTGCCAGAACATCATCAAATGGAATTCCATGCATATTTCATATCCTCCAAAAAGATCCTTCATCGAGTTTGGAGGAAATAGAATCAATAGGGTTATTTAGTATTACATCATAAGAGTATCAGGTGTAGGCCCATCTACTAGTTCAACTAGATTTTTGGGTATCCGTTGCTCTACTTCGGGATTCTCTAAATTTTATTGGTCAATACATGGAATTTTTGGTTGCCATTCTTGTTGAATAGGATTTTTCTATGCATAAGATATTGCGGTTGAGCTTGACTCTATGTCCGATTTGATATACTTTGATGGTGAGGTGCCTGTAGTCTGAGCAGCCAGATGTTTGGAACATCTTTGGTCCATTTCTATATAAAAAACTCGATAGATAATCATTATTAGAAGATTAACTATAAACCCTACCCCTACCCCCATGCTATAGTGGATTTTAGTGCAATATGGTGTAGTGTCACATAGTTCGGATTTCAGATATTATTTAACTATTTATTTTAGCAATTTATTTTATAGTTTGGATGTTGCTCGACGTGACAATCATCGCTGATTATCCCGACTAGCTTAATGTTATTAGCCGTGCTTTGGAGATGTTCGAGATGAAAAAGGAATTCTGCATGAAACTCCAAGGCGAAGTTTAATTGCGAAACTTGGAAGGCAAATAATTTGCTTAACTGTGGGAGTCTCACCAACCCCCACAATCAAGGAAATCATCACCTTCCTTCTTCCACTTCACCGACCCTAAGAACCATGGCCGCAAGCTCAATCACTATGCTTAACTTCACATCTATCCATACGCGACCAGTCACCATCATCATAACTAATTTAGTTTGACATGGAGTTAAAGTCATGGACTGGTTCGAGTGAAAGAGGAATCTCAAGCTGGGGTTCATGTTGGTGAAGGCAGATCTGATCGAGGGAATGAGCGGTGATGTGGGTGATGTCAGGCAATAGTAAGGATGGGCGTTGGCGGTCCTTGGATCAGGCAAGGATGAAAGCTCGTGTTGTATTTGGAGGTTTTAATGGTCGAGATCAAAAAGTTTAATGAGGAACTTGAGATCTCTGGTAGAAGGCACGAGAATAGGCGAGGGAGAGAAAAAAGAAAGGAAAACTTATGTAACCTCTCAAGCCCAAGATTTAAATGCCAGCAAACTTAGAGAATTTCTCCAAGTGAGGAGTCGGTACCAACTCCTAAATTAGGGATCGGTACCCAATATCAAATATTCAAATATGTAGACACACACATAAAAGCATACGCATGGTTTATGCATATGTATGTGAATGCCGATGCATGCTTGATAAGCCATGTGTATATACCTAATACTTGATGACTAAAGTCTAAGGAAAGTTGGACTAGTACCTAGGCAACTCGTGAATGAAATTAGTTTAAAACCATCGGACTTGGAATAGAAGATCGTGGGATTATGCTCCATATTTGTAGTCTCAAATGTTGGTAAAAGGTCGTGATGGATTATTACGGATATAATAATTCAAGGAATCGAATCACGAAAGGATATTGACCATTAAAGCACATAGTGGAGTCCTCTACAAAATCTAAACTTATATCGATTCAAAGCACATCACGTTGGAAATGAGATGTACTTTAAGGGAAAAGTGTTATCCCACCTTTTAACCAAGCAGAATCTGGACAAATTGGACATATAGAACTTGGAGTTATCAAGGTGGAAAATATAGAGAGATGCCCAGGAGTCCAAAAACCAAGCACAGACGAAGCCACAAAGTTAAAGGTAAACCATCAAAGACAACAAGATAATGGGATCCCCTAAGTTGGGGGTCGATACCGACTCCCACGAAGGGATCGATACTGACTTCCAAGTACAACTTGGATGGACCCATCTTCTACCTACATTCTTATCTCGGTGCCAAAAGTCTATTTTCAAAGTTGGTTGGTTGTTTCCATGCACTTCTCCTCGAACTCCACGGTCATATGAAGTTACAATTTTTTTCTCCTTCAATTCCATCATTTGGGCTCAGAAACAATCTAAAATATGTACCAACAACTGTGGAATTGAGAAGCTAACTACAAGAAGATTCAAGGAGAAAGATTGGAGATGCCAAATATGATGATCTCGGTGATTAGTACCTACTCCCACTTGGGGATCAATACTTACTCCCAGATATTACCGAGGAGGCGCTATTATTTTAGTAGAATTAGTCAAATTCATGCACAACGGTTTGGAGATATTTTAGACAAGATTTTAGGCTCCCCACCTCTATATATAGGAGGGTAGGGCTCATTTTTTGGGATCGTTTGGGTGGAGTTCCATTATTTCTTATATTCTTATAACTTTGAAATTCTAAGTGTTGGAGATTGTACCAACCCCTAAGAATCTCCAAATCAGAAATAAGCAATAAAACTTCAAAGTGGACGTAGGCTTTGCTTAGCCGAACCACTATAAATTATTGTGTGCTTTTTTCCTCATTTTCCTTTTTCTTTTCTTCATTTAATCTCTATTGCATAAACTTATGGGTGTTTGTGCTATTTTTGGTTCAAACAAGTATAAAGAACATTGGGAATGTCCTAAACGATATGTAGAAACAACTTATTAATATGTTTAATAAGAAACATGTGAAAGTGATTCTTTAGGCATTGCAATAGGGATTAGCATACATGTTATGTTGCCAAGAATATCATGATTTGTTAATGTATTTGATACATAAGAAAATATCAAATTCAAATTAAAGATCTTTAAATGGTTGTTTGAATTACATGTATTCTCGAATACTGGAGAATTCTTTACAGAAACAACAAACTTTTTATGATGGAGTAATTACACTCAAACTTCATATGTGATACTGAGCATGGCATGTCAATACCAAATTAATATTCAAAAATTAGATAATAAGCTTTAAGTTGAAAATGTTCCAAATTGAAGACTATGGCTAATTCAATATAAAGGCTAAGTATGTTGCCTTGAATAGCACCATGGTAAAAGCAATGCATATATAACAAATGCACAAATTTATAATGACAGAGGGTGATACCAAATGTTGAGATGTCATAACATTGTTATATGATAACAATGTCATGATATAGTTCATAACAAAACTTAAAACTCACTAGAAGTCAAGAGATATATTTTAAATTGTTCTATGTGATAAAATAGTTTGCCAGCATCGAGGAGAGTTGATTGACATAGTAGATAATTGAAACGTAATAGCATACATGTTCATTGAGGGCCTGACCCAATTGGTTTTGAGGAAACCAATTGAAGAAGTTGGAATACAATTTCATAATTGATCCTAAGTGCAAGTGGAAGATAGATATAGTTAGAAGTATGCCCTAGGGATACTTATGTAATTTGTTGCATATATCTAACTCGATAACCAATCTTGTTCAAAATCAAATGTGTTCTCTTTCTATTATATACTTGATATAATGTGTTATATTAATTAATTAATTAAAATAAAAATATTTAATAGAAAATCCGTAAATGGTATTTTTTTTTAATAGTAGTTACAAAATGTTGTAATCATGAGTAATGTATCACAACGAAATTAAACATACTGTTTTAAATATTCCCAATGAAGATATATCAAGACTGCATATCGATGCATCCATAAAATTACATCTTAGAATAAATGGATACAAAGAGATCTAGTCGAGACAATAATAAGGGGAAGAGAAATAAAGAAAAATCAAAGGAGCAAACAAACAAATGCTTCATGGCTAAACTCAGATCAAAATCGATATGCTTAGATTCTTTATATAAAGATATTCTGTTAGCACATGATGAATTATTAAAAGATTGTAAAACTTTGAATAAAGTACATAGAAATCCTTTAGCTAAGTTAAAAGATTATGAGCTAGAAATTTCCGATTTAAAAGAGGAAAATAAATTTTTGGTAAAACAAACTAAATGTTTTGAAATTACCACAGAAGAACTTGTTTTACAAAAAGATTTCCTACAAAAAGAAAATGAGCAGTTAGAAGATTTTCTAATTCTTTAATTTTGTCTCTTGAAAAAGAGAATGAAGCTTTAATTAAAAAGAATTTAGAATTATCTAAAGAATGTGAGATTTTAAAAGGTAATAAAAATATTTTTTAAAAAGAAGTTTGTGATTCTAAATCAAATTTTGAAAGACTAAATACAAAAATCACAAATTTTAATAAAGGTAAAGATACCTTATCTTCCTTGGTTACAAATTCAAAAGCTCACAATGATAAAAGCGGTTTAGGCTATAAACAAGCTAAAAGTAAGAATAGTACTATATATGCATTCTTGTATACTAAATTTAGTGCTAGTACTAGTAACCAAGATAGTTTTAAAACCAGTCATAGTCATAATAGTATAGTGTTTAGAAATGATAGAAACTATTCTTCAAGTACTAAGCTAATGACTAATAGTATTAAGATATGGATTCCGGCTAATATGATTGATCATGATAAACAACTTTATATTAGTAACTATGATAAGAATGTGATTTGTAATAAAAACTATATCTATAAAGGTTCAACCACACCCAAATGGGTATGGTTTCCTAAAAATTAGGAAATTATAAGAAGCTTGGGTATCGCATGCTTTAAATGTTAATTTTTTTCGATACCTTACATTATAAGTAGTAGTTGTTTTATTATATGTTGTTCTATGACCACACTTATGTGAAATATAATTTATGTCATCATGTAAACTCTCTTTTTTGTCGATGACAAAGGGGGAGAAATATGTTGCTCTAACGCTATTTGCAGGAATAAACGATGCAAACACAGATTAAGGGGGAGAAAAATTAATTATTTACATGAATATATAACATAGACTCCGGGGGAGAAATCTATAGCATAATTACAGGAATATATTCAGAGATAAGTCAACAAAGCTTGTCGAAGATTCGTCCGAAGCAAATGGAGTTTTCATCATCAAAAAGGGGGAGAATGTTGGATCATAAGTTTTGATTGCTGACATGAAACAACAATTCATGAATCTACGACTACGACAACATCAGGACTCAACGACTCAAAATATGGTTCATACAGTTATATATTTTACCAAAAGTCATCAAATATGTATATAGAGTCTAGTTTAGTGCTTTGTTAAAATCTTTCCTCAAGAATCATCATTCACATTCAAATAAACTTGCATGCATATTTTAATCAAAATCAAGTTTTCAAAAAATGCATGAAGCGAGACTCGAACCCAGGTTACTAGTTTAAAAGGCAAGTGCTTTAACCAAATGAGCTGTGGTGATTTTTGATTACCAATAGAATTCAGTCGACTGAACAAAATCGACAAGTTGACTGAATATCTATTAAGCAACCTATTGAACTTGTGCATATATGTATACACATTTATATTTTCAAATTCAGTCGACTGATCAAAAAATAGACAGTCGACTAACCATGCTCAATACACAGATATGCACTGTTTTTTACTATCTTTGAATATTCAGTCGACTGACCGATTTTTCTCAGTCGACTGACCTGGTTCCAACTGCTATTTTTTGAAAAGACACTTCCTTTTCAAATGGCCTTCTTCCTCGCGAAGAGTTGTAGCCACTGCTATTTGTTGAGAACTCTTCACCAACTGTTGCAACTCCTTAACTACTATATATATGCATGAATTTCAAGATCAAATAACTTCACTTACTTGCTTATGCTTGAATCATATTTTCTTAATTAACTACTCTCTTGAATTCATACAGTCATTACTTAAAATCACAATTCTATATTTCTAAAAGCAATTTGAAACATTCTAATCTTCATATACACACAACTACACACATCATACTTGAGGATAAGATTATAGGAAGGGTGTACTACAAGTGAAAAATCCAGGTTATTCAGAACACACAAAGTCAGGTTAAAATCCAGTTTGTACGAAAGTCCTGTTCGGTTGCTCAGGCGGTCAAAGTCATATTTGGTTGCTTAGGCGGTAAAGTCCTGTTCTGTTATTCAGGCAGTAAAAGTCCTCTTTGGTTGTTGAGGCGGAAAATTCCTGTTCGACTACTCAAGTGTTGCTTACCTATTCCTCCGTTAAGTGAAGGGCTATTGAGTGAAATTCCAAAGGGAAGTCTGGGACTCAACATAGAACGGGAAGTTCGAACCAGTATAAAAACTTCTGGTATGCTTATTCTTATTTACTTTACTATTATTATCTGCTTTCGCATTTAGATTATAATACATTCCATATTACACGATCCTAAGTGATAACTAGCCACACAGTACTCACTTTCATTTGGTATTAAAGCATTATCAACTAGAGCACGTAACGCTCTCCCAATGTTAGGCAGTATGACTGCTACAATTGATAAAGCTTCAACCCAAAAGCCTCTAGACAAGCCGACCGCCAATATTAAACAGCCTTCTCAAGTAGATTCTGTTTCATCCTTCCAGCAATCCCATTGGGTTGTTGATCTTCTGGTGCAATAAAATGTCTCTGAATATCATGCTGCTTATAAAAATTGAGGAACTCCTAAGAAACAAATTCATTGCCATTATCAGATCTAAGCACGTTCAACTTACTTCCAGATTGGTTCTCAACTAGTACTTTCCAAGCTTTAAACTAATCAAAGCTTTCTAATTTGAGCTTCATCACATATACCTAAACACTTCAAGAAAAGTCATCAACAAAGGAACTAAAACACTTTGCTCCCCAAAGGGAAGTAGTAGCTACTAGTCTCCAAACATCTATATGCACATAATCAAGCACTCACTCTTATATATGAAGTCCAACTCCAAAAGATACCGTCGTCTGCTTTTCCAGCACACACTCCTGGCAAAATTCCAACTTGTTGAAGCTTCCTCCTTTGATCATCTTTCAACTGCGAAGAAACTCTAACCCCTACTCCAAATATGACCCAATCTTGGAAGCCAAACTCCAGTTGCATCCAAAGCATGAGAACAATCCACTCCAACACAAAATACTCTAAGAACCATTTTCCTTTAGCAGATACAGATTTTGAAACACATCTCCCTTCATCAAAACAAGTGCATCCCCAGAAACCATCCTTCTCCATAGTTACCTTGCATCCCATGGATGCCAACCGCCCTAAAGAAATCATTGACTTCCAAAGACCTGGTACATAACAGACACATGTTAAAGTGCGTATCACTCCATCAAACATCCTAATCCGAACCGTACCCTCTCTTATGGCTCTACAACTAGCATTATTTCCCATATGGATTAAACTTCCCTCTTTTCTAAAAAAAGAGATGAAATAATCTTTATCTGACGTCATATGGAACGATGCCCTTGAGTCAACCATCCAATGGTCTAATACCTCATATACTGCTGCAGTGAAGACATCGTTGGATACAGTCTTCTCCATCGTAATCGATGAGGATCCATCCTCGGCCTTCTTCTTCAAATCCGGACAGTCTCTCTTCCAATGGCCCAGTTTCTTGCAATAGTGGCACTTTCTATCTCTAGACTTTCCTCTCCAACCACTTCTACTTATCCTACACTTGGGACACCCCATAGGATTCCAACTCTTCTTCTCCTCTCTTCCTCTCTCAATAAATAGGCCCTGACTGCTACTCGCTTCTCTTCCTTCACTCATATCCTTCATATGATCCCTCAAGTCTTCAAATAAAATACCGGACTTCACATCGTCTACAGTCAAAGTGTCTCTTTCATAAATCAGATTGTTAGCAAAATTTGTGTAACGCTTCAGAAGGTAACACAAAAGAATCGTCGCCTTCTACTCTTCATCTTGTAGGATCATTTTCACCTTAGAGGAGGAGGGGGGGATAAATAGGGTGATACTAAAAATAATTAAAAATTAATGCGGAAATAAAATAATAACCGAAAGTAATGCAGGAGAGATTACATACAAATTTACCTAGCTTCTTCAAAACCCTGCCTACCTGTTATCCGCAAGGTTTCTACTAGAAATTAAGTAGTTGGACGCTTAAATACGTAAACTTACGACACCCGCTAACGACTAACCTAACACTACGCTCAAAACTCTACCACAACCCAGCCACTACGTTGTGAATTCTCGAACTACGCCACCGTAGTTCGTAACCTAGTCATATGACTAGAAAGTGACACAAGTTAAAAGAAAAACAAAAACAATACAAAACCCTAATTACTAAAGCCTAAATAAAAATAACTAGACCGGCCCACTACAAATTAAAACAAGACAATGTTTCTCCGTATCTCATTTTTGTTGTCGTTCTTTCTTCGTTCCTTGCACTTGTCAATTTAGGGTTATTAAATGTTGAAGCCGCCGCTTGATCTTTTGCTTCGATTGAAGTATACATTTGCTTTGGAATGATTTATCAATCGATTGTTTCTTTGTTCGCCTACGGCTAATTCAATTATCGAGTTCGACGGAAAAGAAATTGGTATGTGATTATTTTTTCCTTTTGATTTTGATTGTGCTCGATTTTATGCTTTGATGATTTGTTTGGGCTCGAACTTGAATGCTTCCTTTGCCGATGATGTAATGGGTTTTTATAGGGATTAAAGCCCTAAAATTACGTTCGTATATTTGAGTTGAATTCTTCAGATATTTTTGGTTGGCAGTTCAATTTTGCTTGAATACTTATGATAAATCTGACTTGTTCAATTTGAATATTCTTCTGATATACCAATATACTTTGCTTGGTCACCATGGCTTGCATTTGGTTTTTTTATTTTTTGAATTTGTGATGCTTGTCCATCAAGCTCTTTCCATTTTCAAATATTTTTTACTTTTGTTGAATTTGTTCATCTCGGTCTTGATTTGGTTTGAAACTGCTACTCATAGGGTTTGATTTTCTTCCATGTTGCCTTTTGTATTCTCTGGTTCATCTGAACATATATGTTTGTAGCTCTGGCCAGTTAGTCCACTACTTCATTGAGTCCATGCCTGAATGTTGTCTTTAGCCCATTTGCTTGTTGAATTCATCTTTTTTGGTCATGCCTGTCACTATGTTCATGCAGTTTTGATGATCTATTGTCTTCATACATATATGTGTTTGATTCTTACTTTACTTGCATCATCTCTGTGAAACACGACTGCTACTTGATATGATTCTGATATCTGTCATTTTATTGATCTGGAGTTTCTTGCATGCCTGAAAGTATGAATGCATATCCATGTTGAAACTGAACTTAATTTTTGCTTGATTGAGTGTACTAGTATTCTCTGGAGTCTTTTGTTGTTATGAGTTGTTGTTGAATATGTTCGATTCATGTTGGAAATGTATCTGCATTCATGCCTGAACTGATTTCTATGACCATTTCTATGTTGAGTCTGTACCAGTTTTCTGGCTTCTGTTACTTCGACTGCTTACTTTCATTATGTGTTCACTTCAATCTTGTGCTTGAATGCATGCCTAGGTTATGCTGATCTGGACTAGTTGTTGTGTTCATGCTTGTTATTGTGATGTAGTCTGGTTGCATGCCTTCACTTTGACTCTGTGTTCATGTCTGGTTTTTGATTCTCTGTATTTGATTTTGTATCTCTGTTATATGTCCTCATATGCAAATCAATGTCATCTCCATGTTTCACTTATCGGGTACATTGTGGCCTTGTCTACCTTTGGTTCATTTTGTTTTGTTGCTCTTGCCTTGAGTTTGAATGGTTGAGGATGTTGTGTGTTACCGCATATATATGTCTACATGTGTGTATACATATGTATATATATGTATGGTGGTTTGATATTGAATCCGGTTGTATTGCAATTTGGTCTGGACTTCATTTTCTTCGAGCCAGTTCATTTGCCTGATCTGGTTGCACCCCATACCTAAACTGATGTTGCATTGAGTCTTTTTGTAGCTTGCTTGTGCACACTTGAGTTTGTTCTGGTTCATGGCCCTGGTCTGGTCTGTGTTGTTTTGACTTGAGTATGGACTGGCCATGTGTAGATTTGAAATGTTGTATGTTGTTTTGCGTGCACCTTAGTTGAATCCACCATTCCTTGTAGTTTTAATACGCAAGTGTATATTGGTGGCCTTGTGACATGTACAGTGATACACTGTGCATGTTACAAGTTGTTCGTGTAGATGAATTCAAACGAAATAAATGACGAACAACCCAAATAACTGAGGCAAATAACATTTTCAAAACACATCCATTAATTTGCATTGCATTCCATGCTATAGGTGTCGCGAGTTGCCAGATCTGGCATTCAAATGCAAAAGGCGGAGGAGGTGCTCAGGTTGGCCATGGCGGGCCGTGTGAATGGGGGAAGGTCGCCTCAGCAAGGGCTTGACGTCGGAGTTCTCTGATCTTGACGAAACGTCCCCTTGGCGACGCGACCTAAGGATCTTCGGTGGTGGCTGAAGGTCGAGCTAGGGTTCAAAGCCTGAGAGGTCGTATACGCATGAGTTTGCTTGCTGATGTGGTGAGTTTTTATATTATTCTATTTATTTTAATTTAAATCGTATGATCATTCTAATTACTGTAACTTTTGCATACGGGGTCGGATGCACGCGTGGTTTGTTCCACTGCGATCGTATTAAAATTTTGGATTATGGAACTGGTTTAGACAAATTCGAAAACTACTCAATTTTGGACCTTATTTTGGATTTCAAATCGATTTGAAATCAAAGGTAGGTGTTTTAACCCACTCAAAACTACTAAATTATCTTATGTTGGTTAAATTAAATTTGTGATGTGATTAGAAATTGATTGATTGAAGTTTGATATATTCAAATTGTCATTCCGGTTAAATATGACTTTTATTACATTTAATCTTAATTTAATTTAATATTGAATTTAATTGTCAAATTTTATACCTGTTAATGATATTCGGTTGATTGATGTTATTTATTGGTTAATTGTATGGTGGTTGTGATGTATGTTTGATTGTTGATATTGGATGACTGGATGTTATATTTTTATATTGTTATAACACTGTAAGTTCTCTATGGGATGAAATGATACATATCCGAACGATATGATAGACTAGGGAGAAATCGTTGTGGTTGAAATGATAGACTCTAGCGATTTCATGTATTTGAAATTAATTTTTGGGATTGCGAGTTGAAATGATATATACCCATAAAATTTTAAATTGCGGATTAAAATGACAAATATCTATATCACTTGACCATAGGATAGAAAATTATATACAGGCACCGGATTTGGTAAAATTAAATGATTTTTAAATCCTTAAATTTTGAATTCAGTTAATTGGTATTTGAAATAGAAATTGATTTATATAAAATGAATTATTCTTGAAAATCCAAGTCTTAATGCTGAAATTGGAATAAATTTAATGAATTGTTTAAGGATTTAAATTGGAATTCAAAGTTGAATTGTCAAAATATAAATGAATTTATTGAAATTGAGTTATTCAAAATGTTTGGATATAACTTTGAAATCTATTTTAAACTAATTAAACTATTATAATCAATTTAAACTGTTTTTAATTTATTTTAATCTATTATAAACTATTTGATCCAATTTAATCTATTTTACCTATTTTAAACTAATTAAATTTATTTAACCCATTTTAAATCTATTTAATCTATTTTAAATCTATTTAATCTATTTTAAGTCTATTTAATATAATTTAAATCTATTTAATCTATTTTAAATTTATCTAATCTATTTTAAATCTATTTAATATAATTTAAATCTATTTAATCTATTTTATATCTAGTTAAATCAGTTTAAATCTAATTAAATCTAATTTAAATCTATTTAAACTATTTTTACTATTTAAACTATTTTAACCTATTTTAAACTATTTTAAATCATTTAAAACTATTTTAGAGTATTTTAACTATTTTTAATTATTTTTGAAACTATCAAAACTATTTATGACTATCTAAACTATTTTCTAAAATTTCAAACTGGGTAAAGTTGAAGTATTTATATTTAAATCCTTGATGATGATACAATCTAAATTGGGATTTGAAATTGATATCTTTTTGTGAAATGGCATATTTGATTAAATATGATAATTTTGGAACGAGGAATTAATTAACCTATCTTATCGATAATTTCAAAAGCGAATTTGAAAGTGAATATAATTTCAAAAGTGAATATGGTTTTGAAAGTGAATATGATTTTGAAAATGAATATGATTTTAAAAGTGATATGATTTCAAAAGTAATATGGTTTTGAGAAATGATATTTTGATATCAATTATGGATTGGTTTTGGAAATGTAATAGAACCATCCGGTGTGAATAAGCATTTGGTTGTCAAAGAGACCGAGATCGGATATTATCATACTCTCTGCAATAACGAAAACCACTTTAATAATTGTGTACATGCTGAAGATTCCAGAAATAAAGTTGGACGGTTTGGCGGACGATTTTGTATGAGGTATTTACATGACCCCGACTCTTGTGAGTCAGCTTAGATGTGACTAATATATGAGCCACGTTGGGCCAAGTGAGGTCATTCCTCCTATCAGACATGCTTCTTCGATACCATATTACGACATTGATGATTTGGTGGCCACCCCTTGATTTTGATTATTGGTGTGTGTTCCGAGATGGACGGTAGTAGCTGCTATGCGTTACCACGAGTTTGGATCTGCAATTGGTAGAATCCTACCCTGGCATGCCTCGAGTGCTGTTTTCACATGCTCTATCGCGCCTTCTACGAGTTTGGTTTGTGTTGTACCTATGGAATCCTCCCTGATAGCCCACCAGTTTACGGTGGAGTTTACAGTACCGTATAGATTACGACATTATATAAAAAGTGTTAAGGGGGATATGGGTAACGCCTTAACGCTATTTTAGTACTTTACTTTACTATAGACACTATTATAAAAGTGTATTGTACTATGTATGTAGATAGTTTAACAGATCCTTAAGAGATGGAATCCCGAACATCTCTTAAGTTATCGCACTCACGTTAGTCAAACCCCGTAAACATCTCTGATGCCGTTACACTCATATTTATTTACTATTGTTTTAACTTACATAAGATCTTTTAGTTCTGACTCGAGTGTTTTCTCTTTTCATTACGCTAAGGTCAGTCTGAGCTTTTCAGTTTATTGAAGACTGCTTTCTGAGGGATGAAGACGAAGATTTTGTACTATTATTATTTATTATATTTACTCCATTGCATCATGTTGTTCCGCTACATCATTTATTTTTTGCTATTGTATATAACTCTGATTCTGTATTGTAAAGTGAAATCAAATTTTATTTGCAAAATAGCTTCATGAATTGTTTTTTTAATAATTATATTTTGTAATTTCGCTGTGAGATTCTGTGTTTGTTTTCTTTCTTTCTCTATTTTCTTTCTTACTCCATAACAGTCCTCTCTTTTGAATGGTTTGAGTCTAACGTGTGTGGTTTATCATCGATTTCAACTATCCAAAAAGGTGGGTCGTTACAGATATATTTAAGTTAGTAAATTTATAATTCTTAAATCTTCCTCATTTTTAGTCTTACAAACTGTTTCCCAATTTACAGGACATTTACAGCTACTATTTGAATTATCACCATTCTATAAAAAGTATCTCCTCATTTTATCAATTTTGTCACCATTTAGAGAAACGATAAAACGACATCCAATAAATGGGTGATGCAGATAATCCTGAATTAATAAGAATAATCCTAACTGCTCTTGATAATAATTTTCCATTCCATTGGACAATCTTATATTAATCTTGTTTAAAATGGTATTCCAATCATTATTTTTAAGTTTTTGTGGCCTAATTAGAAAACTTGAATATTCTACAGGAAATTCCATTGTTTTACTATAACACCCCGCATTTTTAGATAATTAAATAATCAAATAACGATGAACAATAAAAATAAGCATTTTTGGAAATTTCAGAACATAGCCTCGAAACATATACCATTGTGTTGGGACGATTTTCTAATTAATTTTCATATATAACTTGTCAATATCCGATTTAATATAAAGAGGTTACAAGAGAAAACAAAATTCTAAATTAATCAAAAAAAAGTAAGGCCTAAGGGTCAACCAATAGGCCAACCCGCAATACACACAGTTCGACCCTCAAACACATAGGTCGACCCGCATTTTGTCCTGGATGACAGTTCATCCAGGTACGTGCCGAACTTGTTAAGTTCAATTTTTGTGCAATCTCAACCGTTGTTTTTTAAATCCAACAATTCGCAACAAGCCTGTGATGTGGTTGCACCAAATTCAATCCTAAAATCCGACGGTCTGAGATCCCTAAACTCCACTATAAATAGAACCCTAAACCTAGCTATTTTCTCACAATCATATTTTCTTCCAATTAGATTAATTGCCTAAGGCTGAACCCTAAATAGAAAAAATTTCTGGAGAGAATATCTTTTGAATAAAAATACTAGACACCTTAGAAGGGGATCCAGGAAGGCCATAGAGCAAAGCTAAGGACGATATGTGAGTGGATTTGAATTGTATGTCCTTTATGTTGATAATATATAATATCATTAGATTCCTGTTAAATATTTTAATTCAGCATTTGAAATAATTTCAGTAATTAGTTCTAAGAGTTAATTATGTTGAAACTAAAAATTTTATAAGAGAAATGTACTTATATTTAAATGTTATTTATATGAAAAAAGAAAGGAATCCAATTAAATATAAGTAACATTAGGCTTAAAAATTATAGAGAAAGGAATAAGCCTAAAAGTGAGAAATTTATGGTAAATTATGTTAAAAACCGGAAAATGAAATAAAAAGAGGAAATCTAATAACTTAATTTGAAAGTTAGTGATAGATTAGTTGGCTGGTTTAGAAAAGGGAGTACATTTCCATAGTTAAATATTGTAAGAAAAACAGTAAATGTAACTGCAAGAATTAAAGCAAGTAAAATGGAATTAGTGAAAAATAGAGACATTACTGTATTTTGCGTTATCCGACAATTAAAGAAAAAATAAAAGAAATATCTTACAGTTACAAGTTATTGTTTATGGCATTATTTAGTATTAAAATATGGAAATGGATTTTTGTACAATTTTTGTAACCAACCAAACAGAATAGAACTACTTCCTAGAATAAAAGAGAATAACGTGAAGCATCAAAGAAACTAAAGCAGAGGAAATAATCAGTTAATTATTTGACAAGACTAAAACCAATAAATAGAAAATGTGACTAGATCTGCATTTATTGCGCAGATAGTAGAGTAAAAGTAAAGCGGTTATTATGATAAGTAACTTATAACAGTTGGACATAGTCCCAAGTTAAAACTGTTATATAATATAAAAGAATTAAAGAAAATTTAGTATCATAATAAAAGAAGATAGACTAGAATAGAAAAGAGGCATTTGAAATTACAGTTATAACTTATATGTTATAAAAGAAAGAAAAAAAAATATAAAAGTGACAATTGCAAGTATAATTATAACACGTAGGTTATAATTAAAAAGAAAGAAATAAAAGAGGCTTATTTTATCAAACTTAGATCTTGGATTAAGTTAATAAGCAAAAATAATAGCAATGGCCCGTATTGGCAGTACTTCCTTTTAGGTCTAGGACTGATGGTCTCATACGTGGGTGGGGCTGGGCATGCTGATTAGGGTAAATAAGTAGCCAACAGAATAAAAAAAGTAGACTAAACGCGTAATAAAAGTTTAGACGTAGGATCTAATAAAATGGTAAGGTGCGTTTGGAGTAGCCCAAAGAGAATTTGGTAAAGAGCCTAATGAAGCAATTCATCGTAGATTTTTAGTATAGAAAGAGCACGTCCAACTTAGTTCTTTTAGGCTAGAAGGAAGTATGAGACTTCAACGGGACGTGAGGATGCTCTAGGATGGTCCTCTGAGGTAGGTCTAACGAAATTGCACCCTCGGAGGCAGGTCTATAAGTGTTCCATCAACAGAGTATGTCTTGACTGCTTTTGCATTGCGGGCCTAACGAAGCGGACCTTTGTAGGCAGTCAAAAGGTTGATGATGGAGTGGGATATTCGTATGACACTATGCTCCCAGTTACGAGTAGGTTTTAGTGGGCAGGACCCAAAAGGATAGTCGCATGCGAAGATCAAGCCATTATCATCAGAGCGAGTTTGGGAAAGACTTGAGTTAAACCAAGAGGCCAATGATTCTTTCACTATCGAGACATTGGATGAGGGATACAACCAACTGGATGTTTAGATTGTTTGCAGTAGGACACAACCACTTAGCTCTTGAGAGGTCTTTCAATTAGTTGAGGGGCTGTGTGGGCCATAGCCGCGATGAGAAAAGAGATAGACCAAGTAGAATATCTATATTGTAGACCTAACGAAGCAGACCTTTACAGATACAGAAAATCTTCGACTGAGTTCCGTACAAGGTAGACCTTGTTGGCGAGATTTAGGAAGTAGACAGAACGATTACGTATAGTTCTCAAGGTACGCACTGGGTGGTACATAGTGGATGTCCGAGAACTAGTATAAACTAGTGCTAATGCAATTTTACGTTTTCATAGTAGACGACGGAACATCTGTATTGTAGGCCTCATGAAGCTGTTCTTTATAGATGTAGTTTCAGTACGCTCTAGCAGTGAGACGATGGAGTCCTTTTCAAGTAAGATACCATAGGTACTATGGGTAGTACCTAGAACCAATGCGGTCTTTAGGCATGTAGCTATATATATATATATATATATATATATATATATATTGGTTATTAGGTCTTAATCTACTAGGGAGTAGATGGATACGATTCACGCACAAATGCGAGAGTATTATAAACCCAATAAACCTAATGTAACAGAAAATGGAAATAGAAGGATATATGTAGAATTATGCTTAGAAGTGTATAATTTGTCCATTTACCAAAACTTTAGTTCTGACCCCCTCCTCATAACATCCCACGGGTTAGATAGAAGGCAAAGATTATCCAGCTTTGTGACACTTTTTTAGAAAGTGAGATTACCTTGGTGAGTATTTACTTATTATTATATTTTATTTAGTTCAGCTGTGAGACATTTATTTGAGCTCTAAAATATTTTCTTTGCCTATTTGCAGGGTATCATATACCCAACTCTGGCTTCAGTGGGCTTAGATTTTAGCATTTTTGCAAAAAATCTGGACCCACTGGAATTCAGCTTGTTACGTTTACAGTTCAATGTGTATGCAATCAATATTGTCTGTATCACTTAATACTAAAACCGAGCTTTGTCAAAATTAACCTTTAAGCTAGAAATAAGTTCAAAATTACATAACATAAAATTTAAGTGTAATAATATGTTTAGGAAAATGGGATGTAAAAATCATAGTATCATTCGCAAATTGTAAAACAGAGGGGCATAACTAGTAATCTCATTACCTATACTATTTAGTATTCTATTACTAGTATCTAATTTGATAATTCTAGGAAAAGCATCAGTAGCTAAATTTAGTAATAAATGTGACAATGGATCCTCTTATCTAAATCCCATTTTGATTGAATTTTATTTCCTAGTATTCCACTAACCATAGTACTAGAATAACCCATTTTAAGTAATGACATAGTCCGTCCTATCCGCCTAACACTAAAACCCATAGCCTTTAACACATCTTTAAGAAAAATCCAATCAATTGAACCAAAAGCTTTAGTAAAATCAAGTTTTAATGGTACGCAAGTAATATTATTTTTACAATAGTAATTAATATATTCTTGAACTGCTACTGCACCATCCATGATATTCCTACCTTTAATGAAAGTTGTTTGAGTGTTATCTATAAACGCATTCATTTTAGTATTTATTCTATTAGCTAAAATCTTAGAAATGATTTTAAAAGAATTTAGTAATGAAATAGGTCTAAAATCTTTTAACTGATTAGCATATAGTTTATTATGTAATAGGATTACATTTACGAAATTAATGTTGAGACACAGATTCTATGAAGTTTTTGATTTCTGACAAAGAAATAAAGGCGATCGACAAAACAAAGACATCATGGCTATAAAGAGGCACAAAAGAGCTACATATGGTACTCTAGATTATAGGTTGATTATTTTATATTGTAATAGTGATAAACTTGTTAAAATCTATCCTTAAATAATCATGCACCTCAATATAATCGATATATATATATATATATATATATATATATATATATATATATTTGAATAGCATTGCACATTCATTGTGCAACTTGACAGTAACCGGTCGACCGGTATTAATACAGGCGGTCGACCGTTTCTGTGTAAAATGCACAATGAACGTGCACACATGCACATAACGACTATATATTTGAAATCCTGTCTACTGGCCATTTTTTGACCCGTCGACCGTTTTTAAACAAAGAGCAACCTTTTCCAAAAGACACTTCTTTCTCCAATGGTTGCATCTCTTACCTTTCATCAATGATCATATCTATTAATAGCTACTGTTCACAAAGAGTTACAACCATTTTTTCTCTATATAAACTCATATAAATCATTGATTCAAAAGATATGAAACATATGTTTTTCTACTCTAATTTCTGATCTTACTTTCTAAATACTCCTGCATTCTAAAAGCTCTCAATTATTTTAATTGCTTATTGAATCATTGAAATTATTTCATATCTTTTGATTCAATAAGTAATATACTTCCCTTAATCTTCACAAAACATCATTCACATATTTTGAGGATAAGATTATAGGAAATTTGTACTGCAAGTGACAAAACTGTGTTAGCAAGAACACATACCATCAACAAATAATTATATTCATAGTTGTTGAAGTCCTCGGTGTTGTAAGAGGCAATTGTTGAAGTCCTCGGTGTTGTAAGAGGCAAGTGTTGAAGTCCTCGGTGTTGTAAGAGGCAAGTGTTGAAGTCCTCAGTGTATTAGAGGCGTGAAATCCCGTTCGTTTGCTCGGGTGTTGTAAACCTGTTCCTCCGGGTGAAGCGAGATAGTTAATAGTGAAAATCCAGATAGAAGTCTGGGACTGGACGTAGGACGGTGCTCCAAACCAGTATAAAAATCTCTGGTGTGATTATTCTATTTTTATTTACTTTGCTATTATCATCTATTTCCGCATTTATATTATATTCCATATTACACGATCCGTGTGTACTATATTAGTACGTGCACTTGTACACCGCACATTTTCACTTGGTATCAGAGCACGGCCATCATATAACCGTAACACGGTTATTTGATATATTCTTGTAATATGGCAAATAACGCAAGTACTAGCACTCAAAACACCACTTACATGGAAGGTCAATCGACACAAAGACCTCCATTTTTCAATGGTCTTAACTATAGTTATTGGGCAACACGTATGTCATTCTTTATGCAATCAAATAGTTATGATGCTTGGAATGCAACTCAAAAAGAAATAGTAAATCCAACAACTGATTATTCAGAATGGACTGCGGCTGAGAAAATGGCAGCAGCCGTAAATGTAAGAGAAATAAATATGTTGTTTTGTGCATTAGACCAAAATGAATATAACCGTGTTAGTATCTGCACTACTGCATATCAAATTTGGCAAACGCTAAAAATCACTCATGAAGGTACTAACAAGGTTAAACAAGCCAAAATAGCCATGCTAAAAAGTCAATTTCAAAATTTCAAAATGAAACCAAACGAGACAATCAATGATATGTATTCACGGTTTCAAACTATCCACCATGCACTTATTGGCTTAGGACAAAAGTATTCTAATTTTGATGTTGTTTCAACAGTCCTACATTCTCTGACTAGTGAATGCGAAGGAAAAGTATTAGCAATTGAAGAAGCTAATGACCTTTCCGTCATGAAGCCAGATGAATTGATAGGAAATCTAATGTCCTATGAAGCTTACTTGCAGACTAGAAAGGAACAAAAAGAAGAAAAGAAGAACGTGGCATTCCATGCTGAAAAAGACGAAAATGAATCAGAGTCTGAAGACGAAGATCTGGCATTCATAGCAAAAGGTTTCAAAAAATTCTTAAAACAGCGAAAAGCCAGTCGTTATAACAGAAAGAAATCTGGATCAAATAAACCAACATCATACTCTATAGAATGCTTCAACTGTCACAAAAAGGGGCACATGCAGAAGGATTGTCCAGAACAAAAGAAGAAGTCAGAAAATGACAAATTCAAATATAAGAAGGACAAGTCAAAGAAACGAGCCTTCTCAGTAACATGGGATGATTCAGACTCATCTTCATCAGAAGTGAAAGTGATTCGGAGAATGAACAAGCTAATGTTTGTTTTATGGCAACATAAGATGAGGTACAAATTCTTACACTTGATGAATTACTTGATATTAATGATGAATTGATAGTCAAATATAAAGACATAAAACGTCAATTAAAAGTAGTCAAAGCAGATTTAGGTAGAGCAGAGTTTGAACGAGAGATGTTAAAAGATGAGAAGAAAATATTAGAAAAAGAACTTGAAAAAATTCAAGAATCATCATCTAATGTTGACTCTCAACTATCTCTTTTGAGTCAAGAAATAGAAGCTCAAAAAGAGAAAAATAATGCTCTCACTACTGAAAATCATGAGCTTAAGGCAAAAGTCAAAATTCTAGACCTAGAAAAAGCTAGTTTACAAACAAAGTTTGATGACATTACTCAAAATGTTTCTAACTTTAACAAAGGTCGAGAAAATTTGACAAAAATCATTGAAAGTTCACAATCTATTTCAGATAAACAAGGTTTGGGATATAAGAAACAAGAAACCAAGAAACATCTTGGTAATAAAAGAAAGAAGAGATTACAAAAAACTGAAGCTAAGAAAAATCTTGGTTTATTATACTCCAAACCGAAACCAGTTGTGAAATTTCAAAAGAAAAATATGAAGACTATCAAAATATGGGTTCCTAAAACAAATAACAGTTTTATTAGGAACAAATATATTCAAAATTTCATGAATACTGTGCATCATAATACTAATTATGTATATAAAGGGGATACCAGACCCGTATGGGTTTGGACTCCTAAGACCTAACTCTTAGGACCCTATAAAAAGTGGGTACCATGAACTTAATTCTATTTTTTGCAGGTCCCACTTAAGAAAAGAGGAAAGTGGATATTGGACAGTGGTTGCTCGAAGCACATAACTGGAGACAAGAGCTTATTAACAAATATTACATACTCAGATGGTGGCTCCGTCACTTTTGGAGATAATTCAAAAGGCTATATCATCGGCAAAGGCGATGTGAGCAATTGCGGTACATCTAACTTACCTCTTATTACTAATGTCATGCTAGTTAGAAATTTAAAACACAATTTACTTAGTATTAGTCAGTTATGTGACAAGGGTTTTATAATTTCCTTTTCGAATAATAAGTGTAGTATTTTAGATAAAGACCATAATTTAGTTTTCGAAGGTTATAGAGACAGAAATATATATATATTCTTAATATGAATATTAATCATAATTCTGACATGTGTCTTGTGGCTAATAATAATGATCCATGGCTATGGCACAAACGCTTCTGTCATATAAACTTCAAAACTATTGACACGCTAGCCAAAAACAATCTAGTTATAGGATTACCCAAAATGAGTTTTAAAGTTAACAACATTTGTGATGCATGTCAACTAGGAAAATTAACCAAATCATCTTTTAAATCCAAGAAAGTCATATCAACATTACAACCACTTGAGTTACTACACATGGATTTATTTGGACCTACTAGGGTGCAGTCAATAAATCACAGTCGATATGTGCTTGTAATTGTTGATGATTTCTCTCGTTACACATGGACAATTTTCTTAAAAAATAAAAGTGACACTTTCGATCATTTCAAATCTTTCATCAAACGAATTCAAAAATCAAAAGGGATTAAAGTTAAAAATATAAGAAGTGATCATGGCGGAGAGTTTGAAAATAATGAATTTGAACATTTTTGTACAAAGAAAGGTATATATCATAATTTTTCGTTTCCCAGAACTCCACAACAGAACAGAGTTGTAGAACGGAAGAACCGAACTTTACAAGAATGTGCAAGAACATTATTAAATGGAACCACCTTCCAAAACATTTCTGGGCAAAAGCCGTTGCAACTGCCTGTTATGTTTTAAATCGTGTGTCCATAAGACCTCTTACCAAGAATGCTCCTTATGAATTATTTAACAAAAGAAAGCCTAAAATCTCATACTTCAAAGTTTTTGGTTCCAAGTGTTTTATTTTAAATACGAAAGACCAGCTTGGCAAATTCGATCCAAAAGCCGATGAAGGAATATTTGTCGGTTATTCGAAACGAAGTAAGGCCTATCATATATTTAATAAACGAACCAAAACTATTGAAGAATCACTTCATATCTCTTTTGATGAATTCTATCAGCATCCTCACACTATATCAGATGATGACGAATCAATAGTCACTGACAATCCAATTATCACGAATATTGATTCTGACTCGGAAATAATTATTGAGAATATTCCTCAAATATGTGAGTTACAATCACCACCAAGGATATTAAGAGACCATCCGGCCCAAAATATAATCGGTGAGGTAACATCACATGTCAGAACAAGGAGTCAACTCAATCAAATGGGTCATGTCGCTTTTCTCTCAAATATCGAACCTAAGAATCCAAAAGAAGCTGCTACAGACGATTACTGGATCATTGCCATGCAGGAAGAACTAAATCAGTTCGAGCGCAATGACGTTTGGGAACTTGTTCCAAGACCAGCTGATCAGTCAATTATTGGTACTAAATGGGTCTATAAAAATAAGGCTGACGAACAAGGAAATATCACTAAAAATAAAGCAAGATTAGTAGCACAAGAGTATAATCAGGAAGAAGGTATCGATTATGAAGAAACTTATGCACCAGTTGCTCGACTAGAAGCTATTAGAATCCTATTATCTTTTGCTTGTCACCATAATTTCAAACTTTATCAGATGGATGTAAAAAGTGCTTTTCTCAATGGATTTATCAAAGAGAATGTCTATGTCGAACAACCTCCTTTGTTCGTACATGAAAAATATCCTGACCATGTGTTCAAACTTAAGAAAGCTCTGTATGGTTTAAAACAAGCACCTCGTGCTTGGTATGAACGATTACGTAGCTATCTTATTAACTCAGGATTTCAAATAGGCAAAGTCGATCAATCTTTGTTTATTAAACATTCTCAAAATGATATTCTAATTATCCAGATATATGTAGACGACATCATCTTTGTTTCAACAAACGATAAACTCTGCAAGGAATTTGCAAGTATTATGACCAAAGAGTTCGAAATGTCTCATATGGGAGAATTGTCATATTTTTTTGGACTTCAAATCAAACAACTTCCGAGTGGTATCTTTATCAATCAAGAAAAATATTGCGGAAATCTTATCAAACGCTTCGGATTAGAAAATACATCTGGTAAACCAACTCCTATGAGTACAACTACACATCTTGAAAAAGATGAAAATGGTAAGAGTGTTGACCAGAAATTATATCGAAGCATGATTGGCTCTCTTCTTTATCTTACAGCTAGTCGTCCAGATATAATGATGAGTGTTTGTCTATGTGCACGCTTTCAAGCAGATCCAAAGGAATCACATCTACGAGCAGTGAAACGTATAATTCGTTATCTTAATAATACCAAAGATTTCGGTCTTTTTTATCCAAAAGAATGTCCATTTGAATTAGTATCATATAGTGATGCTGATTTTGGCGGCTCGCGAACGGATAGAAAAAGTACAAGTGGTATGTGCCATTTTATTGGAAAATCACTTGTCTCTTGGTTTAGTAAGAAACAAAATTGTGTTTCACTATCAACATGTGAAGCTGAATATATATCAGCAGCTCTCGCTTGTACTCAAGTACTATATATGCAACAAACACTTCAAGATTTTGATATTCATTTATCAAATTCTATTATATACTGTGATAACACAAGTGCTATAAATCTCTCTAAAAATCCAGTGAATCATTCTAGAACCAAACACATTGATATCCTTCATCATTTCCTTAGAGATAATATTGAAAAAGGATATATATGTCTTGAATGTGTCCAAACTGATAATCAATTAGCGGACATTTTTACTACGCCTCTGCTCGAATCTAGTTTTATTAGATTACGAAGAGAGCTTGGTTTAATTTCAAGAAAAGATCTTGACTAGTAATTACTAATGATTGTCTTTTCCTTTGGTTATATTTTAACTATAGCATTTTTTTTCTAAGAAAAGCTATTTATTTTCTTTAAATAAGAGCCTTTGCTTGCTTTCACGGTCATATTTCTTTATTCACTCTCATCCACAGGCTTATGTATAAGGATTTCTTTATAAGCTTGTTAAAACTTCTCTCTTTATTCATCTTTTTTGAGCATAAGGCTCTATACATAATTTTCTATGGCTCACATTGGTGATAAGTGTGCTCAAAAATCACACATTTCCGTTACAAGTTCCGAGCCGGAGGAGTATTATTCTCCTGAAACACCAAAACAGAAACCGAAGTATCATCACCAATACAATCGTACTCCTGGTAGTACACCAACCTCAAAACGAGTAAAGAAGTCGCTGTTTTGTTCTTCTCGTACCAAAGTACAGATCGACGAGATTCACCACTATCAGAAATATCAAATAGATCTTCAAAGACAGCTCCATTATGGACAAAGCTAGCTTTATCATGAGCAACAACGAACATCGGCACGTTTATCTGTTTTAGAAAAGATGGCATCATTCTTTTGTGGTTCAAACAAGCATGATGTGCATGAACCGATGCCGTCTAGGCCGTCAACATTTAGGAGTCCTAACTCTTGGGATCGGAATTATAACAGGAATGAAGGTGCTCAGAAAAACTGGAGTCCATGGTCTCATCGTATTAAAGATAATAAAGAAAATTCTAATGACGATTCTTCCACTCCTCATTAGCTTTATATATATATATATATATATATATATATATGTTGTAACGTTTTCTATCTATCTCTCATGTAATAACGTTTGTATTTTATAATACGAATGTAATATGAATTATACAGCCCGACATATTCTCAAAAAACTGCAAAACATACTGTTTTTTCATCAGGCAACAGAACCGGTCGACCACCTATAATATGACCGGTCGACCGTTTAGCCTCTGGATGAAAACGGTCGACCGGCCATATTATAGCGGTCGACCGGTATACGTATACTCAGTTTATATATATTGGTTGCGTCAATTTTTTCACCCTCCTCCTCACTTGTCTCAACCGGTTATTTATCCCCAAATTCCAAAAACCCTATTCTCTCAATTTCAATTTCCAAATCTCCAAATTTTCTAACAATGGCTCCTCCGCAAAAGAAACCCAAGAAAGGATCATCCTCCAGAACTTCATCACTCAATATCTCCGCTAAGAAGTGGCTCGAAAATCCGGTAGCTATCACAAGATGGAGTCAAATGACTAACTACAAATTTCATCCGGGTTCTTTCATCAAGTTTGATGATTTCACATCTTATGGAATCCGTAGGTTAGCAAATAACTCCAATCTTACTCCATTGATCGATTTTTCAGAAAATAATGTAGAAATAAATCATTTGATGATAAAATTATTCTATGCCACATGAACCTGGACGAGTATAAACCTGATAATCCGAACGGAGTCATTTGGTCTGTCGTATGTGGCAAACAAATTTTTATCACTCTTGATAGGATAGCTTCTATACTGGGTATTCCAAATCAAGGCGATGAGTTTTCATCACATTTCTGTGAAGTTTTCACTCGCAATAACATCAGCCATCAATTCATGGAGGACAACAGTGATGGCACAAAATCAATTGGACTTCGACCCACCGTCAGATTACTACATCGCGTCTTGATGTTCTCTTTGTTTCCTAGACTAGGAAACCACGACGCTATTTACAAAGAAAACTTCAAGGCCCTTTATGCTATTTATGGAGATATCCAAATCAATTGGGTTCATATGCTTTTTGACGAGATTCTCAAGGTGAACAACTCTACGCGACCTCACTTTTTCTACAATGAATATATCATGCGTATTTTGCTAGCTTGTGGCATAAGACCTCCTGACTCTGCCACCTCGAAACCAAAATGTATTGATTCCGTAACCATCAAACGCATAAAGCTCCCTCCTCCTTACTTTCAGATTATGCCGTTTGAACAATGGCAACAAAGAGGTCCATCAAAACAAACAGCTACTTCCTCTCGACCTCGTTCTGAAGAAGTTAAAATGTTGAAATCAAAATCCACCACAAAAGAATCACTTGAAACTATTGCGCGTAATCAATTCTTGCTTGAATCAAGACTCAAGCGCATGGACACGAAAATTGATAAACGCTTCAACAAGGTCAAGTCATTCTTTGGTATTTTATGGGATGCTATTTCATGTAGCACATCCATCTCTGCTCAAGACCCAGGCAAACGTCCTGCTCCTCCTGCTTTCAACTGGTCATCAACTGAGGAGTCTGCTGGTACTAGTGGACATGGTCGTGGAAAATCATCTAGAGAGGACGATGATGAGGAAGATGATGGTGATGAGGAAGAAGATGTTCAAGAGGAGACAGCTTCTGACTCATCCTAGACTCTGTTTTTCTATCTCTATATTTTGGTTTAGTACTTTAAAACATCATTCGACACTTGTACTAAATAGTGTCGTTACTTTTATTCGTATGATATTATGGTGTGTATGATACTCTGGTATGTTTGGATATGTTGTATTTTCTGCTATGCATGGATATTCTGGTTGATATACTCCTATATTATTCCATTATCTATTATTATTCCTTTTTGTCGATGACAAAGGGGGAGAAAGTGCTAACATTTATCTGCAGGAATATATATATATATAAAGAATACAAACAAAATCTCAGGGAGAGATCACATATTCAAGGGGAGATTCAGAACTTCAAATATATGTTGTCATCAATCAAAAAGAGGGAGAATGTTGAGACACAGATTCTATGAAGTTTTTGATTTCTGACAAAGAAATAAAGGCGATCGACAAAACAAAGACATCATGGCTATAAAGAGGCACAAAAGAGCTACATATGGTACTCTAGATTATAGGTTGATTATTTGATATTGTAATAGTGATAAACTTGTTAAAATCTATCCTCAAATAATCATGCACCTCAATATAATCGATATATATATATATTTTAATAGCATTGCACATTCATTGTGCAACTTGACAGTAACCGGTCGACCAGTATTAATACAGGCGGTCGACCATTTCTGTGTAAAATGCACAATGAACGTGCACACATGCACATAACGACTATATATTTGAAATCCTGTCTACTGGCCATTTTTTGACCTGTCGACCGTTTTTAAACAGAGAGCAACCTTTTCCAAAAGACACTTCTTTCTCCAATGGTTGCATCTCTTACCTTTCATCAATGATCATATCTATTAATGGCTACTGTTCACAAAGAGTTACAACCATTTTTTCTCTATATAAACTCATATAAATCATTGATTCAAAAGATATGACACATATGTTTTTCTACTCTAATTTCTGATCTTACTTTCTAAATACTCCTGCATTCTAAAAGCTCTCAATTATTTTAATTGCTTATTGAATCATTGAAATTATTTCATATCTTTTGATTCAATAAGTAATATACTTCCCTTAATCTTCACAAAACATCATTCACATATTTTGAGGATAAGATTATAGGAAATTTGTACTACAAGTGACAAAACTGTGTTAGCAAGAACACATACCGTCAACAAACAATTATATTCATAATTGTTGAAGTCCTCGGTGTTGTAAGAGGCAAGTGTTGAAGTCCTCGGTGTATTAGAGGCGTGAAATCCCGTTCGTTTGCTTGGGTGTTGTAAACCTGTTCCTCCGGGTGAAGCGAGGTAGTTAATAGTGAAAATCCAGATAGAAGTCTGGGACTGGACGTAGGACGGTGCTCCGAACCAGTATAAAAATCTCTGGTGTGATTATTCTATTTTATTTACTTTGCTATTATCATCTATTTCCGCATTTATATTATATTCCACATTACACGATCTGTGTGTACTATATTAGTACGTGCACTTGTACACCGCACATTTTCAATTAAATCTACCTAACTATAGTGAACCGTCATGAAATTCATTAAACATTTTTATTATATCTTCTTTTAGCACATTCCAAAACGTTTCATAAATAAAATAGGAAATCTATCCGGACCTGAGGCTTTATCATTAGGCATATCCTTTATAGCCTTTGCAATTTCTTCCTCCATGAATGGATCATCTAACCATATTAAGTCAACCTTAGTATCTTCCGTGTAAAGCTTATCCTAATTAGATTTAATTCTATGTTTATTTGTAGTTCCAAAAATATCTCTATAATAATAGTAAACTCATTGTTAAGTTCTATTTGATCAAAAATCTCAATATCATTAAATAAAATGGAATAAATGCATTTTCTACCATTAACCATTCTATGAAAAAAAGATAGTATTCATATCGCCTCATACGTCCATTGAACTCTAGATTGTTTCCATATTATTTCTTCTTGAATAATAATTTTATTTAATCCTTATTTTAAATTACAAAGCATATTTTTTCTGAAATGTATAAATTTCTTATTTCTTTAATTTTATTTAACTTTAGGATTTCATTCATTAGCTTTTCCTTTTTAATTTTAATGTTACCAAAAAAATCTTTACTCCATATTTTGAGAAATATTCCTAAATCTTTAGGTTTTCTAACCAATACTTTTGCTATGTTACCTGGAAATCTGTGATTGTAATCATTCATGGAAAGCCATTTATTTTCAACTGAATTCTTAAAATTATTTTCTAATAACCACCTTTTTTCAAATCTAAAAATTTTATTCCCAAAATTAGTATTTGTACAATATAAGATTATTGGACAATGGTCCGAATAAATATTCGAAAGCCCTACAACTTTACAAGAAGGAAAATTTTCCTCTATTTCATCATTTATAAAAAACCTATCAAACAAAGCCATTGATGGAAATTCTTTAGTATTTGACCAAGCAAATTGTCTACTACTTAGTTTTTCTCTATTGAATTACAATTAATAATAAATTGGCCAAGTTCTTCCATCACACCATAATCACCTTCTCTAGGGGAACTTTCACCCAAAAATCTAGTTACATTAAAATCACCCTCCGTAATCCATGGTCTAAGAGCGAGTGTTCCAAAATCTAAACATTCGTTCCATCCTACGATCTATTTTTGAATTTGTCCTGTAAACATTTATAATATTAAGAATAGAATCCTCAATAGAGTTAGAAAATATCAAATGCATCGACTGATCTTTAATAATAGATTGTAAAAGTCACACAATTATCTTTCCAACCTAACATAAGACCATCTGCACTACCCCTGGCAGGAAGATAAGCCCAATGATCAAAATAATAACCCCCCTAGACACCTAGGTATGATAATCAGGACAATAAATTTTTAGTTTTTCGAAGTAAAACTATATCAGTATTATTATCTTTGAAAAGAGATTTAATTTTACTACATTTCTGTTAATCATGTAAACCCCTTGCATTCCAACTAATTAATCTCATATTCTAAACGATCTAATCCTTTTTAATTCCTTACTTTTAATATAGTCAGATTCTAACTGAATATCATCAAAAATAAGTCATGAATTTTTAGCTAAGAAATGTGTATCACTAGTAGTCAAATTATTTAAAGCACTTGAACAATAAGTAGTATCCATAAGACAGTCCATACCTGAGCAAGAGCTACCATAAGCTCTTGTCTCGCCACTACGAAGATGAGCACTCCTCCTCACCGATCTATGCTCTAATGAACTAGAACCGGTCCATGCTCTAATGAACTAGAACCAACCTCTAGACTAACTCACTAATCCCGGAACAAGTCACTTCCCTTTTCTTCCTTTTCAAGCTACTGCCTAAATTAGTATTATGAACTGTTTGTATAGAATTGTTGCTCATATCCTTATCATCCTTATCATTCACTCTACTACCACCAACCATGTTAATACCAACCACATTATCACTAACCAATCTATCACCACCCACACTAATACCATCCAAACAAACCCCAACCATACCGACACCTGAACAAATAAATGTACCAGATCCAATATCACACAGCTGACCAGAATAAAGCATACCATCCTTCAAGCGAACACTCAAAACCGATCTCCTTATCCTTTGCATATCAGAACCCTCAATGCTCCCATAATCAACAGTAGTAAGCTAGTCATTCATCCTACTATCCAAAATATGCGTATCCGGGTACTCGTGCAATGAACTAAATAGCCCTGTAATGAACTGAAAGGATTTGTGCCCAACAAAGACAACTGGGAATACACAGGACTTGAATTATGTTGCACGCATGAACCAAATCACCAACAACTTTATCACTATTCTTATTGACAACAACACTATCCTTAACCTCATTTATGCTCTTACTTGTAACACCAAGATCATTCGCCAAATATTCAACTCAACCATGATGCACCTAGAAAAAGGATGGATCATGTACATTAACATTATCACCATGAACAAACCCCTCTGTCTCATCAAGATTAACCACATTACAGCATCCATTATCAACCAATCTACTATACTTCAAACAACTGACCTTATCTGGAGAAATTAATTTAAAGGACAAAGATTTGTATATTTTTTGCCTTAAGAACACGACCTCAATATTTTTACCACAAGTACAAACATTTTTTTTTAAAAATTATTCACAAGGACAAACATTTTTCAAAATTATTCATAAGGACAACAAAACTGCTACCGAGCTAAAAACTGATACCTACCTAAAAGATTCTATGAATAACCAAAAACTGATACCTACAGAAAGTTATAAAATATTGAAGGTCTGTCCTTGAGCCTAAAAAGCTGTGAAATTTTGTCCTTAACAATAATTTCCTGTTTTTATTATTATAAAAACTCTATTAGTATCAAAGTTGATATAAAATCAACACTTAACGATCACATCTATTCCAACATTGTTATAAAAGAAAAAAGAATCAGAGAAATGTAAAAGAAAAACAAAACCTAAAGAAATATTTCCAAGTATAAAGAGTAGGTGGACACAAAAATGTCATTCTAAATAGATTACACTAAGAACTCGCAACTTGAAGAAAATCATCATGGCGTTTAGTCATTAGGTTTTTTCTTAATATTATCCTTGAATAGCTTAGCAAGTATACTGAGCCTAAATTTCTGATGCATAAATTTCAAATATAAATGAAATATTTGGAATCCACCGTATCAAATGTAGAATATAAATCCAAACTAATATTATCATATTAATAAAATGAATGAAAACGTTGATCTGATGTCATAATGTGAAGAAAATTGGAACAAAAGTAAACATAAACAACATGACTGAATTCTCCGCATACGCTTGAGCAAGAAGTTATTTATAGGTACCCGCCATGGCCTCTATGATGAAATCAGATCTTAAAAATGAAGAACCGCTACATCCTAATTATAAATTTTGCAAAGTAAGGAAAGAGAGGGAAGAAAAATATAAAGGGAGGTTTAGAGAAGAATGGTCAACCTGATGCTTCATCCATCTAACTGAAGTGAAAGAGCATTGATCATGCCTTGAAGACGGTTCCAGTAGCAGAGCAGGTCTAGAGATCATCTACCGTTAGCATAGACGATTTTAGCATGCATTCCTTAAATTGACATGACTTTCGACGTCTGTGACATTGTCAAGTTAGCTTACCCAAAAATGAGTTTCCTAATTTTATGTTTTGGGTTTGATTTCGAGACAGAAAAAAAGGAAATGGCTCAGAACGTGCGAATGTAGCAGTGAAGGTAATATGGGTGCATTCTTGTTCAATGAAAAGAATCGTTCCCACCATTTCGTTCTAAATTAGAAAAACAACCCAACTAATAAAAAAATTAATGAATAAGTAAATAATAAAAATTGACATTTTTGAAAAATAAAAAAGACTTCATTTTGATAGGTTTGACTAAGTATTTTCTTTATGTGTAAGATATTTAGCTGAAATATACTTCGTTTGAAAAAGTCCAAAGGATGTTAATTTAAATTATATCGACTAAGAAAAATATCTAATAAGCAAAAAAAATTAAGTGATAAATCAAAAGAAAAAAATATTTTAAATATATAAATCCGATTAGATTTGTTTACGTGTGTGTATTAAAATAAAATTCCTGCATATGTTCGAAAACTAGCAATTAAAATTATTAAGTTTTTTTTACAAACAATATGTATATATTAAACGTAAAAATATTTTAGGACTTAAAAATTGTTTTTTCAGGTTTAAATAAAAATACTATAGTTCTTTATTATTGCCAAAAATAATTTAATCATCATATATATGTGTATGTGTGTATTATTTATATTTATATAAATATATCTTAAAATGTTTATATATATATACGTTTAAATTATTTAACTATATTAATATTCATATATTAAAATTTTATTTTTTTTGTCGATTGTATTATATATTATAATGTTAAAATAAATATACAAGATGGTTATAACATTAAATAAAAGAGATTAGAAAGGTATACCTATCTTAGAATTGATCAAGCCAAGGGAAGATAGGTCGTTTATTGAATACTTCCTCTTGGAGCTTTGATATCTCCGCCTCCTTTACGGTTTGTAAAGCTAATATTAGCTCCAACTAATGGTAGAAGTACGTCAGACCATAGGCAAGTAGAAGCAAAGAAAAACGATCAAAAAAGTATGTGATGGCTATCCCATTTATAGCCTTGAGCCAACACTTTTTCCTCCTTCAAATGCTTTGGATCCGAAGACTTGTGTAACATCACCTATATAGAGGTCTAAAGTTAAGCGCTACAGATGCTGCAGTCATCTATAGTATTAACTTCTGTCGATTAAATGCGGTTATGTTAATGGTATCTATAATATTAGAAGCACTTGAATATGAAACAAACCACATATTTCAAAACGATATTTCTCTATTACATTTCAAATCAGATGTTCCATATTCAGATTAAGTAACGACCTAAAATTTTCGATCCCGAAAATTCCAGATAGATAGGAAAAGAGGAAAAGAGAAAGAACAAGAAACAGAAACAAAACACAGATTCTCACATTCGCAGCGGATAAAATATAATATCACATAAAATAACAGTTATACAACGGAAAATTTGTATCAATTAATTTACATTAATACATCAGAGTTACAACATTTACACAATCATTTGGACACTTAAAATAACTTGTCCCAGATAAATAATAATATATCACAACTGTATACACTCCATATGTTCTTGCCGTCCAACTCGCCTCTTTAGCTCCATAACGTCCTTACCTGAAAATCTGTAATACTCGGTCTGACCCGAGCATTACATCAAAGTAACACCCGGGTCAGGCTGGAAACCATCTTGAGTAAACCCATCTAACATGGAATACAAGAGTATAAAACTCATATAAAGCCCGGGGTAACTCGTATCAATTTACAAATTCACAATTTGTTATAGATATCACTTATTTCACACATCAATTTCTAAGTACCAAAACTTAGATTAAATGTCCAATTCACTTAAATCATTTCATTCCAGCTTATTGATTTTACATATCAATCTAAAAGAATCGAAGTGGTTTAAGGTATTAACTAATACCCGACTCCGGTCTCTTCGAATCCAATGTCATCTTAACCCAAATTATTCAAGTGACTAAGTTTAAAATGCTGGATGTCACTTTTACACAACAATTCATCATAGATAACCAAATTATCTCTGTTCAACCCAACATCTCATATTACAAAACATTTCATTTCACGAAGCATCACAATCACATATCAGGGACAACAAATAATCCAAGGCATTCAAATATCATCCAATCATTCATAAGCAAGATAAATTAGTCATACCATTTATAATTAATTTAATTAACTACCAATTAAATTAATTACTTATTACTTATAAATCTTGCTTATTTATCATTAATTAATTATGTTCAATTAATTAATCATCCCTTAATCATTCATCTTGATTAATCATCCTTGATTAATCATTCTTAAATTACATTAAGAAATTAGCCTTTAATTAATTTACCATAATGTAAACGATCCGCCTTTCATTTGATAATCATCCTTTCATTAATCACATCAACCTTGATTATTCACATTTAGTAATTAATTATTCTTAATTACTTACATTAATTAGTTAATCACTTAATTAATTAATAAATCCTTTAATTAATTACACTGAGTAAATCACACTTAATTACTTCCACTAAGTAATTATTCTTTAATTACTTCCCATCAAGTAATTATCCATTCATTAATTACATCCTGTAATTATCCATTAATTATTAGTTATCCTTTAATAATCGCACTCATAAATTATCCAACCCAAAATTAATTTCCTTAATTAATCAATCCTTTAATTAATTACACTAAGTAATCGATACTTAATTACTTCTCTTAATTTCTCCTTAATTTGTTTACTCACCTTAGATTTAATAAAACAAAATTCTAAGATAACCCTTTTTATTATAATTAATTATTAAATCCTTACCATTAAACTTTATATTAAAATATAACATTTTAGAAATAAATTATAATTAAAACAATAGACATCTAATGAACTTTTAAAATCTTTTAAATCTTTTAAAAGTTATTAAATAAATTTTTAAAACAAACCTCTTTTTGAAAACTCACTTCTCCTACCCTTAAAACCTTTATATTTCAATATATATATATATATATATATATATATATATATATATAACTTACTAAAACTTATCCTTGAAAACTAATTAAATTTATAAGTACAAACTTGTTTTACTTTGTTTCTAAAAACTTAGAAACATTTCAAAATTCAGAATTACTATGTTTTAAAAACTTTTTAAAACTTCCTTGGGTTAATGGAAGTTTTGTTTTATCGGGCTTTACACTCAACCAACCTTGGGTTCGACCTGACCCAAACTCGAGACCAAACTCGAGTTCCATTCTTCATCTCTTTTTAAGTTAAGTTTTAACTTAAAACAAAACTGGAAAGAACAACTTACAAACCCGGGTTTTAACCCGAGGCCACACCCCTTCTACTCGAACATCACTTCGAGTTGCACACGAACTCGTTCCTCTCGACACCAACTGATGTCGTGCGCGTGCATAGGCCATCAACGGCGTCGCCACCTCCGGCGACACCACGCGCACGTTGACAATCGACCACTTGTTCGATTTCGACTTTCAATCCGATGTCACGAAGCCAAAAGAAAAATCGAGACTTCTAGTCGAAACTAGAAGCTCACGACCCCATCAGAATCCACCCCGTCACGGCAATCGCGACCACCAGAGTTGCCGCACCTTCGCCTATGCCTACATCCACGTCTTAGGTACCTCCCCTCCAAAACTAGCCAAGCTCGATGCATCGAAGAATCCCTTATGACCAATTCTTCAAACCCAAACAAAACTAGGGTTTAAAAATCAATTCGCCTATCGCTGACGCCACGACGAGCGAACTCCACATCCTTCATTTTTCCTAGCTTCCACAATCACCATGCCATCCCTAGCCAAAGCTGCGACCACCAGAATCATCCCAGTCAATAGATTTCGACCAAACTTCCATTTTTGATCAACCCAGAATTGCTTCACCAAAACTCAACTAAAATTTGAGATTTTAGTTTTAAAAATCAAATTTTGAAAAGAGGATTCAGATTATATTGATGAATTTACAAATCAAGGTATTTGGTTTTTAACATAAACTAATGTTCCTCTGTTCTTTTATTTTTTTCCAGACAATATTTTTTTTTAAACTTAAAAGTATTTTTAAATCATAGTTTAATCCTAAACAATCATATTTCGTTTGAATATTCTAACCTAACAAAGATTAAAATAAAAGGAATTGAATTTAGCTAAATTTATACTCTGTACTTTTAAATAGAGATGAGCTTTGATACATTTACACATGCACACAGATTTACATTCAAATATATTCATTTCAACTGCATGCAAACAAATTTTCATCAAGCTTTTAATTCAACTCATGCATCCATATTTAAATCAAAACATGCAGAGTTTACTCACTTTTTCTGGAAGAACAGAGAAGTTATAGCTGGGTATTTTTGATCCTTTTTGAAACTTGTAGACTGGAATCATCTTTTGATCTGAATTTGCATTGATCTGAAACTGAGTTGAAAATCTGAAGTTGTTGAGTTGATCTTTGTTTAACTTGTTTCAGTTTTTGCTTTGGTTACTTCTATCTTGGGTTTGAATCATCATGTTTGCCTTAGTTTTAGGATTGAGATTTCCAGTTTTAATTGATTTGTTTTGTTTTGAATCTGTTTATTGGGTTGTATTTTACAGATTTTTTTTTTCAATACAAATTTGAAAAGAGAACATATAGGACACTTGTAAAATTGCATGGCATATAAGTTACAATTATCAACAATGAATTTATTGATTACAAATGATAATTCAATGCATTTTAAAGCTTACACACACACACACACATATATATATATATTTATATTATATTTTAAATTTAGTTTTTATATTTATTCGTGTCTTATGTGTATAAATATTTAAACTTATTCTTCTTTATTTATCTTTTATGAAATCCTTTAAAGAGAATGTTATAATACAAATAACACACATATATATATATATTATTTTAAACTCAATTTATTTTTTAAAATGTTTATAATTTGAATTCACATTCAAATTTTCCTTTAAAAACTACTTATATATATATTCAAATTAATACCAATTTTATTTATCTAGGGAAAAGAGTAAATCTTATATTGTTATAAATGATTATTACATTGTTTAATTACCTAGAATTTCCAGGATATCACATTCCTCCACCCTTCGAACCTTTTCATCCTCGAAAAGGAACGAAGCCAGAATTTATTAAAATGATTATTGTCAAAAAAATTTCTCTTTGATAAATTTTACTACAAACTCTTTTATTAAGAATTTTTAAAACATTTTTTAAAAAACTACATATATATTGGTAAAATAGTTTTATAAAAATACTTTTTATAACTCGATGTCTCAACTAGTCCATCCTTGTTCACAGAAATTCGGTCATACGTTGATCAAGCGTAAGACTGAAAATCTATAAGTACTCGGTAAACCCCCTTTTCACACCCAGTGAAAATACTTGGACAATAATTTTACTGAAAGTACAGAAAATCTTTTTGAAAATAGAGGAAATATCTTTGGTGAGAATGCTTTGGAAATCATCACCCCCATCCATGGTTGCAGTTACATCCTGGGTTACGTTGCCACCGCAGTAAAAGTCCATGTAACTGTAGGCACTCCGTGCCCCTTGATTACGCCATGGAACCTACAACAGATCGTAGTTACATTCCAGAGTTACGTTGCCATCACAGAAAAGTTCATGTAACTGTAGCCATCAGCGCCCTCGATTTCCGCTGCCAAAAATGAAACTTCTCCACTCCCACATAGATCGTAGTCTACCGATGTAAAATCAAATGTAGACTGCTGGCTCTCAGCGACACACACGACTTTCGCTATGTCACCATAGGTAGTCTACCGATATAAAATCAAACGTAAACTGTTGGCTCTCAGTAGCACACACGACTTTCGCTATGGTCTGCAGTACATCGCAGCGATATCGAATTACACTATCGTCACAGCATAACCAAAATGCCTCTGTAGGCATCAGCGCCCTCGATTTTCGCTACACACTACGCATAATCCTTAGGAACTAGTTTTGTCCGGACTCCTCACAAGATTAACTTTAGAAACCCCCTTAGGGTTCAAGGCAGTACCAACCTATGGTACTCCTGAGAAGTTCATTCTAAGGGAGCACCTTTTTCTCCAGTGTCATTTTCAAAATACTTTATACTATACACATATAGTATCTTCCAAATCATACACCTAATATGAATCTCATATAAATCTCCTTTATCAAAATCAATTATCTCAAAATCGATAATTCTCAAATTAGGCTTTCCAAATTCCAATATTGATTTTTCCCAAAAATCAAAAGCCTTTCCAAAGTCCATAGGTTCCAAAAACATTTTCCCAAAATCCTCATAAGATCCTTTATATATATATATATATATAATATTTAAAAACTTTGGACCATTTCAAACTTGTATAAAACTCCTTTTATACTTCAAATATTTTCAAAACCCTTTCTTCTGGATTTAGATTCAACAAGGGGAGATTTACCTTATATAACAAAGAAACATAACTTTTTTTTATTCCAAATCAAATATTCAAATTTGATTTCTCATTTTTTTTTCTTTATGAAGTGAACCTTTAATCATAGAAATATCTGATTTCCATTTTACTTCATTGTATATTTCACCAAAATATACTTTCATTTCAAAAATCATTTCACATTTCTTATCCACAAATTTCCAATATCAATTTCATTCAAACCCGTATGACGTACACATATCATCCGTACACTATATCAATCTGATCGCTCACTCGATCACACAATTTCAATTCCGAACTAGTATTGTCCACCGGACTCCCTAGTGCGGACTCAGGTCTGATTTCTTGATCAAAAACTGTCATTCTCCTGCACAGTCACAACTATGATGGAGAATATCCAGAACCAATCAACAATCCATATCTAGGTTCGCAGTCGAAAATGGAGTGAAAAATCCTAACTCGGATCGATATAACTATCTCGAAATTATATGCTCGAATCTGGATCAAATCACTATGCGAATGGAATAATATACGTACATCCTACGTATCTTCTTCATTGATTATTAACCAAATCAATTCCATTTTCTATTCACGTCACTTATGATTTCTATTCACTTATTCTCATTTTCCTCAATCCCATTTGGATTACCACTAAAATTCTTATCTCAATTGGAAATTTTAATCATAAACAGTTTGCACTCTAACCAGCTTATATTTAGAAAATAGCTTGAAAAGCTAAAAATAGATAAGTAGTTGAAAAATAATTATTAGTTTGTAAAATAGCTAAGTTATTGTAAAATAGTTGGAAAATAGTCAAATAATTATAGAAATTTTAAATAATTGCAAACAGTTGTAAAATAGTAATTAGTTTATAAAAAAGGTTTAAAATAGTTAAATAGTTCCAAAAATAATTGTAAAATAAGTATGAAATAGTTTAGCTTTAAAATGAAAGATTGTATATAGTAAATAGTTTGGAAAAATAGATTTACAATAGTTATATTAAAATAATTTTTTAAAAATAGTCCAGAGCCAAACTGTTCAATTTCCAATCTCCATTCCCATAAGTTCAATTTAAATTTCCACTTCTATTTAAATTGACTCAATTCCAAATTAAATAACTTCAATTTCCATTGAGATTGGTTTAACCCCAATTCAAGTTAAATTAATCCTCAATTTCTTTCCTAAATTCAAATCAAATTCCATTTGAATTTACTCATTCAACTTTAATCATAATTTCAATTAATTCAAATAAATTTCAAATTGAACCAGTTTCAATTCATATCTATTCCAGTTTGAATTAATCCCAATTCCCATTTGGATTTGATCTCATTCAACTTCAATTTTATTTCAAATTAATCCAATTCAAAATTTCCATTTGAATTTTGTAACGACCCGATTCTTCGACTTCCGAAAGTCGACATTAATACGTCCACTGTATCAACTGCCAAACCATCGAACACTGGAAAATCGAACCATTATGGTTTAAGAAGAAGAAGGTAGAAGAAGAAAACAAAAAACAATAACAGAATCTCACATTTCGCAGCGGAACAACATATAATAGATAAATAAATATCTTTAAATAGAATTACTATATCAGTTATTACATTACAACACATTTCATTGTCAGAGTATACAACAATAAACAGCGGAAAGAAAAATAACATATACTAGTGATACGCTTCACCATCCAGCTCCAACTCCTGATTCCACAACAACTTCTTGACTCTGCTCTCGAATAATTGCTAACCTGACTCTAGGCTGCTCGTGTGGAAAATTATGGACACCCAGAGTTTAGAAAGGAAACAATAAACTTCAGGTCAGTCATGGGACTGGTGTGAAATCTTAAAACAGTTATTCTTTTACAAAAGAAAACAAAGGAGTTTAAAAGAAATCCGCAATGCTTTTTTGAAAAATGAAACTACCATAAAGTCTCCCGCCACACACATAATGCAAATGCAGAAATGAATTGGAGGATATTTCTCCTTATGATAGTCAAAAATGCTTAATACGCAAAATCTTTTGATATTATTAGTGCATAGTGTGGAAAACATTTCGAAAGTATAATATTAATCTTAGCCAGCATAGGCATTTCGCACTTATGACTACTATAGCTACCATGTTCAATAGCAGGTTACCGCCACATTCCATGGCAGGTCATACAACTAAAACCGTACAGGGCGCGTATTGTTTCTTTGGATTTCCAACAAATGGTCAGGCTAAGGAACTTCCTACTGCCACATGGGTACACCTCTGGAGGGACGTCCAGAGAACCTAACCGGATCTCTGACAAACCAAGGTCGGTTTACCTCTGCAAAAATAGGTAACCACTGACACGGGTATGCCATCCCTCGGTTATAAACAACCTTTATCCGAGGATCCTCAACAATAACAATCACAAAGTAATATATATTTGCGATATCCACATAAGTTAAGTATCTGTGCTCCATACCATGATACCACTTCTATCCAGAAGGAAATGTACATACCCTAAGGGGCGCTACCCCCTATAACCTTGCCGCATCCTTCCTGTTCGACCATTCCGGGGTGTGAGGTCCGACGAAGTCTCGTCCACAAAGCTACGCTTTTCAAAAAAGCCATGCTTCGATCAACAAATGATCAGTAGCACTTCGTATGTCACATTACCAAATTGGGAATGTATCACTAGTAACCATCAACTACATAACCTTCGAGCTCGTACGTCTCACAGAAGGGTGTTAAGCTAAGAGAATAGATTCTCCGCCACCAACAGAAATGTATTTGATAGAAACCAACTTTACATCTCAAAGTGTAACGTCAGACACACATCCATACAAGTCCATTCCGGGATCGAACGGAACCGAAGGCACTTCAAAGAAGCCCTTGCAAATCCGGATATTCACTAATCACGTCCGGAACCCCCATCACAAAGGGTGATAAAATCTCTATACCGAAGCAACCCGGTGCAGAGACATTCGACTGGTATCCTATCGCTTTCGAAAATACCCGGTCTTCAACAACATCTTCAAATGCAATCTCATTTCGTCGTATCGTTATTCGGAATGGGTTCTATGACACAAGGTCCTCTCCTGGCTAATCCGAATAACGAGCGCTTATTTAAAAATAAGTGTTCATTCAGATTCAAACAAATCACAACAATTTCACTTTGATCTTTTAAACAAAAGATCCATCACAATCACAAAGGTTCGATATGGGTTTCGAATATCCAGTTGGAATTCGACTTCTGATCGCATCGAAATTCAAATGCCGATTAAAGGCCAATATTGATAGTCGGTTATTTAACTATCAATCATCATTCACAACAGTCATTGGATTTCAAACAATTTTTCCCCCAATTATTATTATTTTCAATATATCTTTTCAAGATAAAAATTCACACTTCAATCCTTTGAAAATCAATTTCAAATCAATTTCCACATTTCAATCCATTTTTTGAAAAAAAATTCAAAACACTCTTCTCACGCGGAATACATTTCTAAACATTTATTCATTTCCACTGAAAATCTGCCGATTTCAAATATTTTAAAATAATATAAAAATACTTATTTAAAATATACTTGGAAACATTTAAAATAAACTATTTTAGAATATTTGCTTAAATATTAGTTATGAAAAATATTATATTAATATCTCATATAAAAATTCAGGTCCAAATCTAATTTAAAAAAAATTGTAAATAGAGTATAAATATTTAAATAACTATTTTCTAAATCAAATATCAATTTAAATCTTTAAAATAATCCATTATATAATTAAATAAATAAATTTTTACTTAAACAATTTCCAAACTAATTTTTCCAACTATATTATTTTAAAATCAAATCTAAAACTTTTAAATTTTATTCAAAAGTTATTTTAAAAATATATTCAGCTTTCCAGGGAAGAATTCTTTTTCCATTACAAAATGGTCCATTCCAATAAATTAGTAAATCTTCTTGATTTATTTTAATTTACATTCCAATTTGTAAATTTGTTTTCCACACTTTAAAAATAAATCAATATTTATTTTTAAACAATTTCCCTTTTCTTTACAAATTCCCGTTGTGAATTTACATTTCCAAATATCAGCTGATAAACTAATTTTAAATCGATTCCCAAATATCATCTTCAAACCCAATCAAATCCTAAATTGATTTCCAGTTTATTTCAAATACAAAATCAAATTCCAATTTGATTTCCCAGATTAATTTTCCAATATCAAATCAATTTCAAATTGATTTTCCAAATTATTTCCAAAACACCTAACCAAATTTCCAAATCGATTCCTAAGGTTTATTCTAACTCCAAATTAATTCCCGAATCGATTTCTAAAATTAATTTCAACTCCAAATTAAATTCCAAATTTAATTTCTAAATTTATTTCCTTTTGAAATAAATTTCTTTATCTCTTTCAATTATTTAAAATACGTATCTTAAACAAATCCTTCAACTATTAAACAACATTACTCGAAATTCCTTTATTAAATATTTTTCCATATTTTTAGAATTTATTCAATAAGTTTTCAAAGATAAAACTTTATCTACTTAAATTTCCTTCTTTTAAAATTCACCCGATTCCTTTGAGTGAATTTATTATTAATTTTCTACCCAAATTTCAAAATTAAATTTTTATTTATTTCTGGTATCCTACGATACCAAATATATATTCGGCTAAATTACAGCCTTCAACGTTTTCAATCACAAATTGTCACACAAATTTAAAAAAAATCAAAACACAACATATGAATCAAATTAAATATTTGAGGAATCCAGTTGGATCCCTCCAACCTGTTTTCCTACATCCACAGACGTTAGCACAACAATTAAATACTCATTCCACTTCAAGGTGGAATATCGCGGTATATGGGATTTATAAAATATTATCCGGTATTATGCGGCGCAATAGGGTCTCATCCGCTATATAATGCGGGAAATTAACAACTCCAAATATATATATAATGCAAATTCCGCTTCGAGGTGGAATATCGCGGTATATAGGTTAAATATAATAACCTCCGCTATTATGCAGCGCATAGGGTCTAAACTAATATAACTAATAATAAATTAATTATTCAAGCACACAATCATTTAATTTTAAATTTAACTATTAAAATTAAATCAACGATTGAGTGAAAGATCTCACCTTGGATTATGCATGCAATCCATTTTCCATTCCGGTTTGTTTCTCGATTTATACCTTGTATAAATATTTACACAATTTATCAATATTCGAATTAAATCAAACAATTAAATTATCGTTTTATAATTTAATTAACCACATATATTATTACCATTAACAAAATTTAATTTACTAATAATTTTCCCTTTAAAATTTTTCTAGAAACTAAAATAATTAATTAAGTCAATCGTATAATTTTATCACTAAATCCCTTATATAATTTTCTTCAAAAATCTTAAATAAATTTCTTTGTACATATATACATTTATACGTATAAAAATTTAAAACTACAAATTTTAATACCTTGCTGTTTAAAAATTTTGAAACAGACTTTACTTTTTTTTCTGTTATATATATATATATATATATATATATATATATATATATATATATATATATATATATACAGAATTTAAAATCTAGATAAGAATTCACCTTACTGCCTGGAAATTTTCATTGGCGAATAAAGCTCGGAATCTCGCTCGAATCCCCCAAATCGCCAAACCCTAGCCATCTCGAGTTGAACCCCTTGCCTCACGCGCTGCCTCGCCTTCAAGACTGGGACGACTCCATCGACCTTTACTCCTACACGCGCGAGGCCATCGCTTCCCGATCGAGTTCGAGCGCAACGTCGCAACACCCACTGTCGCGAGCTGCTTGCCGCGCATCGGTTGCTTCAGTTGCGAATTCCCACGACGCAGTGCCAACACAACATTCGAGCAACACGTCGATGAACTCTGACCACTTGCGACCCTACCGAGCTCGAACTATCGATGCCTTATTCGATTTAGAGATCGGTATAATGCCTCTAGTTTCCCAAATCGCTTGAAAAAAAATAACCCTAGCTTCAAACAACTCGACTAGAAGGTGATAAAATCCCTCCAATGTCTCGACATCTATCTCGGCCTCATGTTGTCATACGAATCGCGATTTAAATTTTTTATTATATGTTCGAATTGAATTCGATTTGTCATTCGTTCCCCTTTTTTTCCTTCGAACACAAGATTTGAAAGAGGGGAGCCATGATTTAAAACGAGATGGGAAAGGCATGTTTGAACCAATTTGATTTTTTTCCCTTGAATAGAACGTGTGTAACAATTAAACAAAGGAAACGAGACACGTGCCTTTCAAATCGACAGTGTTGCTGTGTCACGGTAAATTGATAAGAAAACATGTATTCAAATTTGAATTTAAAATTTAAATCGTTTCAAATTACGCAACTTACAATAACGATCTCCAATTCAGGCTGCCGCTAGGCGTTTATAATGTTAAACCCATATTCCGGACACACTGGGAAAGGTTCTGGGTCCATACTTGATCGTATGGAGAAGATAGCCTTTTGAACTAGTTAAAATATCGAATTTTCGATTTAAATTTCAGCGTGTTTTCTTATCATACGGCTAAACGATCACTCCGAATGCCACGAAAATTGAAACCCGATAATAATACAATATTATGGATCCAATGAAACAAGTTTCGTCGAATTCCAAGACTGTGCCTCGGAAGGCTATTTTAAGTATCGATTTAAACGATATAAATTCCAAACTGAATAAAATAGTTCCAATTTCAATCCTGAAGCTTCCATTAACCTCAGTATTATCAATATGGATTTTCTAAGCCTTTAAAATATTTTTAACAAGCTTAAAACTAAAGATTCAAATTTTTACCCAACTTCGATAAATTAAATTTAAATAATTAAATTGCGAAGTCCATGGTTATATTTGAAATTAAAATAACTTTCAAATATTTAAAATCAATTAAATATTTCGATTTCAAACGTTAAAAAATTCTGGGTCATCACATCCTTCCCCCTTAAAAGAATTTCGTCCCGAAATTTCTTGTTAGGAAGAATGATCCTCAACCCGTTTGATATTTTCCAAACCAAATAGTTTTATCAACTTACCAAAACAAATCTTTTTATTAGAGTCCCATTATCATTTGACTAACTTTCCAAAACCTTCCATGAATTCCAAACAATATTGTTTTTTTAAAATCCAAATTTAAATTTGAATTCAAATTTTAAATTTTCAAAATTTTCTAAAAATTTTTCTAACTCCCTAAATTTTCGAAAAATTTCGCCAGCGTCTCTTTTGCGTGGCTAGCTCGGTACGACTACAAAAATGGCACCACGGACCCCAGATTTTAAAAAGAAAACAAAAGGCCAAGTGGCTAGACAAGAAGATCATCAAATTTCATACTGAAATTCAAATACATACCTTTCTGTCGAGCAATTCAATTTTTATCTTCGAAAATCAAAATCCCAATTCCTTTAATACACCTGTATATCATGCTAACCATAATATCCAATTACAACATTCAAATTTCATTTTGCACATTCCTTTGCAAATTTTTCAACATATATACTTCTTATACCATTTTACTTTACTATTGAAGTTACATATTCATTTTATTCAATTTTGCATTTTCAATTTCATCTGAATTCAATTTACAATTTCAATGTTATTTGGATTCAATTTACCTCCTGAATATTGAATTTTATCAATTATCTTTCATTCACAACTGATTCATCTTACTATTTTAAATTAGTTTCTTTTACTAATTCATTACAAGTTTCAATTCGTTTTATCTCAAACCATTTTTTTCACCTTTATTATCTTTAGTTCATTACGAACTAATTTTACAACTTCATTTTATTTCACAAAATTCAAATTGGTTCTCAATATTTAGTTTCAATTCCAGTTTTTTATCCTTTTGTTCATTCCCAAACACAATTCAATTCACTATTTTGGTTTATAACTACTTATATTTAAACTGGATTTCAAATTCCGTATGAATTCAATTTACCGTTTATTTATAATTATTGAATTCATTTCAAACCATGTCTATTAGGTCTTTTCTTCAATTTGTTTCGCTTACTAATTTTTTTATTTCAATACTTCGATTTGCTTATAACAAATCAAATTCTATTCCAATTCAATTCTATTTGCTTACAAATTCGAAATGAATTTCAACATTCAATTTTGCTTTCAATTAATTGTAATTGTAAATTTATTCATTCATTCTCAATTTTATTTTCCATCTTTATAGATTTTATTCCAATCATTTTGAATCCAATCATCATTTTATTTGACTTAATTTTTCAATCTTAATTCTTTTATTAAATTTTCATTTTTTATTCCACTTGATTTAAATTTTTCCTTCCAACTTATTTTACTTCCACATCTACCTTTTTATAAATAATTTGGTAACTAATTAATTGAAATAAGTTTATTTACCATATAAGTTATCTTAATAAATTATTTTTATTTTTTAACAATTTTAAACTTTACAAATTATCAACTTAATGATATTCCATAACTATTTTATATAACATTCCATAGTCTTTTCAACCTTTCAAAATTCATTTTTTTTGAAATCAATTCGAATTATTCTTTGAATTCCAAAAATCTAAACCAGTTTTGCAAACAACTCTCATTTAAAATCATTTGGCAGCAATCCCTCTTTTGGAAACCCGAAAATGAACATCGATGATGCTGCAGTCATCACCGAAGTTATTTTCCAGCGACTGAAAAGAGTTTAGAGCTTTTATCCCTTCAAAACATTTTTTTCAAAACCTTTTAAAATCATTTCCAAACTTAAAAGGAATCTATTTCCAAAATTCCAAATCCTTTCAAAAACATTTCCAAAAACTTCTCTGGAATTCTATTTTCAAATTATAAATCACATTTAGAATTTACATTCTCAAATTTCATTTGTATATGGATTTTATTTTCTAAACTTTTGATTATGATTCCAATTTCTTATTCTATTTTAATGATAATAATTTAACATTATCACTTCCTAACAAACAAGCAGCCATATACTATAATAATTTACAAAAATTATTTCCTTTTATATACAAAATAGTTTTGGGTAAAATTATTTCATTTACCCCATTTTAAAACAATATCGTGTCGAATTATTTTGTACATGTGTTTAGAGAATCCTATCGATAGAGTTGTACGGACTATACCAACCAGAATCCATATAACTCAACAAACCAATCATCACAATATAAAACAATTATTATATTCACTAACAAATACGCGCTCATATCTATTATTACACTCAAACTCATTCAAGAGTACTACTGACTCTATCTCTAGTGAGTAACACCCAACAGAGCCAAGGTTGTCGCTTAACCAATTGCTCTGATACCAAATGTAACGACCCAATTCTTCGACTTCCAAAATTTGACATTAATACGTCCACTGTATCAACCGTCGAACAATCGAACGTCGGAAAACCGAACCATTATGGTTTAAGAAGAAGAAGGTAGAAGAAGAAAACAGAAAACAATAGCAGAATCTCACATTTCGCAGCGGAACAACATATAATAGATAAATATCTTTAAACAGAATTACTATATCAGTTATTACATTACATCACATTTCATTGTCAGAGTATACAACAATAAACAACGGAAAGAAAAATAACATATACTAGTGATACGCTTCGCCATCCAGCTCCAACTCCTGATTCCACAACAACTTCTTGACTTTGCTCTCGAATAATTGCTAACCTGACTCTAGGCTGCCCGTGTGGAAAATTATGGACACCCAGAGTTTAGAAAGGAACAATAAACTCTAGGTCAGTCATGGGACTGGTGTGAGATCTTAAAACAGTTATTCTTTTACAAAAGAAAACAAAGGAATTTAAAAGAAATCGGCAATGCTTTTTTGGAAAATGAAACTACCATAAGGCCTCCCGCCACACACACAATGCAAACGCAGAAATGAATTGGAGGAGAGTTCTCCTTATGATAGTCAAACATGCTTAATGTGCAAAATCCTTTGATATTATTATTATCAGTGCATAGTGTGGAAAACATTTCGAAAGTAAAATATTAATCTTAGCCAGCATAGGCATTTCGCACTTATGCCTTCTATAGCTACCATGTTCAATAGCAGGTTACCGCCACATTCCATGGCAGGTTATACAACTAAAACCGTACAGAGCGCATATTGTTTCTATGGATTTCCAACAAATGGTCAAGCTAAGGAACTTCCTACTGTCACATGGGTACGCCTCTGGAGGGACATCCCGAGAACCTAACCGGATCTCTGCCAACACAAGGTCGGGTTACCTCTGCAAAAATAGGTAACTACTGACACGAGTATGCCATCCCCTGGTTGTAAACAACCTTTGTCCGAGGATCCTCAACAACAACAATCATAAATAATATATATTTGCGATATCCACATAAGTTAAGTATCTGGGCTCCATACCATGATACCACTTCTATCCAGAAGGAAATGTACATACCCTAAGGGGCGCTACCCCCTATAACCTTGCCACATCCTTCCTGTTTCGACTATTCCGGGGTGTGAGGTCCGACGAAGTCTCATCCACAAAGCTACGCTTTTCAAAAAAGCCATGCTTCGATCAACAAATGATCAGCAGCACTTCGTATGTCACATTACCAAATTGGGAATGTATCACTAGTAACCATCAACTACATAACCTCTGTGCTCGTAAGTCTCAGAGAAGGGTGTTAAGCTAAAAAATAGATTCTCCGCCACCAACAGAAATGTATTTGATAGAAACCATCTTTACATCTCAAAGTGTATCGTCAGACACACATCCATACAAGTCCGTTCCGGGGTCAAACGGAACCGAAGGCACTTCAAAGAAGCCCTTGCAAATTCGGATATTCGCTAATCACATCCGGAATCCTCATCACAAAGGGTGCTAAAATCTCTATACCGGAGCAATCTGGTGCAGAGACATTCGACAGGTATCCTTTCACTTTCGAAAATACCCGGTCTTCAACAACATCTTCAAATGCAATCCCATTTGGTCGTATCGTTATTCGGAATGGGTTCTATGACATAAGGTCCTCTCCCGGCTAATCCGAATAACGAGCGCTTATTTGAAAATAAGTGTTCATTCAGATTCAAACAAATCACAACAATTTCACTTTGGTCTTTTAAACAAAAGATCCATCACAATCACAAAGGTTCGATGTGGGTTTCGAATATCAAGTTGGAATTCGACTCCCGGTAGCACGAAATTCAAATGCCGATTAAAGGCCAATATTGATAGTCGGTTATTTAACTATCAATCATCATCCACAACAGTCATTGGATTTCAAATAATTTTTCCCCCAATTATTATTATTTTCAATATATCTTTGCAAGATAAAAATTCAAATTTCAATCCTTAGAAAATAAATTTCAAATCAAATTACACATTTCAATCCTTTTTTTGAAAACAAATTCAAAACACTCTTCTCACGCAGAATACAATTCCAAACATTTATTCATTTCCACTAAAAATCTACCGATTTCAAATATTTAAAAATAATATAAAAATACTTATTCAAAATATACTTCGAAACATTTAAAATAAACTATTTTAGAATATTTGCTTAAATATTAGTTATGAAAAATATTATATTAATATCTCATATAAAAATTCAGGTCCAAAACTAATTTAAAAAAATAAAAATTTGTAAATAGAGTATAAATATTTAAATAACTATTTTCTAAATCAAATATCAATTTAAATCTTTAAAATAATCCCTTATATAATTAACTAAATAAAGTTTTACTTTAACCAATTTTCAAACTAATTTCTCCAACAATATTATTTTAAAATCAAATCTAAAACTTTTAAATTTTATTCAAAAGTTATTTTAAAAATATATTCGGCTTTCCAGGGAAGAATTCTTTTTCCATCACAAAATTGTCCATCCCAATAAATTAATAAATCTTCTTGATTTATTTTAATTTACATTCCAATTTGTAAAAAAAATTCCACACTTTAAAAGTAAACCAATATTTATTTTTAAACAATTTCCCTTTTCTTTACAAATTCCCGTTGTGAATTTACATTTCCAAATATCAACTGATATACTAATTTTAAATCGATTCCCAAATATCATCTTCAAACCCAATCAAATCCCAAATTGATTTCCAGTTTATTTCAAATACAAAATCAAATTCCAATTTGATTTCCCAAATTAATTTTCCAATATCAAATCAATTTCAATTGATTTTCCAAATTATTTCCAAAACACCTAACCAAATTTCCAAATCGATTCCTAAGGTTTATTCTAACTCCAAATTAATTCCCGAATCGATTTCTAAAATTAATTTCAACTCCAAATTAAATTCCAAATTTAATTTCTAAATTTATTTCCTTTTGAAATAAATTTCTTTATCTCTTTCAATTATTTAAAATACGTATCTTAAACAAATCCTTCAACTATTAAACAACATTACTCGAAATTCCTTTATTAAATATTTGTCCATATTTTTAGAATTTATTCAATAAGTTTTCAAAGATAAAACTTTATCTACTTAAATTTCCTTCTTTTAAAATTCACCCGATTCCTTTGAGTGAATTTATTATAAATTTTCTTCCCAAATTTCAAAATCAAATTTTTATTTATTTCTGGTATCCTACGATACAAAAAATATATTCGGCTAAATTACAGCCTTCAACGTTTTCAATCACAAATAGTCACACGAATTTAAAAAAATCAACACACAACATACGAAACAAATTAAATATTTGAGGAATCCAGTTGGATCCCTCCAACCTGTTTTCCTGCATCCACAGACGTTAGCACAACAATTAAATACTCATTCCACTTCACGGTGGAATATCGCGGCATATGGGATTTATAAAATATTATCCGCTATTATGCGGCGCAATAGGGTCTCATCCGCTATATAATGCGGGAAATCAACAACTCCAAATACATATATAATACCAATTCCACTTCGAGGTGGAATATCGCGGTATATGGGTTTAATATAATAACCTCCGCTATTATGCGGCGCATAATGTCTAAACTAATATAACTAATAATAAATTAATTATTCAAGCACACAATCAATTAATTTTACATTTAACTATTAAAATTAAATCAACGATTGAGTGAGAAGATCTCACCTTGGATTATGCATGCAATCCATTTTCCATTCCGGTTTGTTTCTCGATTTATACCTTGTATAAATATTTACACAATTTATCAATATTCGAATTAAATCAAACAATTAAATTATCGTCCTATAATTTAATTAACCACATATATTATTACCATTAACAAAATTTAATTTACTAATAATTTTCCCTTTAATTTTTTTTTAGTAACTAAAGTAATTTAATTAAGTCAATCGTACAATTTTATCACTAAATCCCTTATATAATTTTCTTCAAAAATCCTATATAAATTTCTTTGTACATATATACATTTATACATATAAAAATTTAAAACTACAAATTTTAAAACCTTACTGTTTAAAAAATTTGAAACGGACTTTACTTTTTTTTTTCTTTATATATATATATATATATATATATATATATATATATATATACGCACGCACACACACAGAATTTAAAATCTAGATAAGAATTTACCTTACTGCCTGGAAATTTTCATTGGCGAACCAAAGCTCGGAATCTCGCTCGAATCCCCCAAATCGCCAAACCCTAGCCATCTCGAGTTGAACCCCCTGCCTCACGCGCTGCCTCGCCTTCGATACTGGGATGACACCATCGACCTTTACTCCTACGCGCGTGAGGCCATCGCTTCCCGATCGAGTTCGAGCACAACGTCGTAACACCCACTGTCACGAGCTGCTTGCCGTGCATCGATTGCTTCAGTCGCGAATTCCGACGACGCAGTGCCAACACAACATTCGAGCAACACGTCGATGAACTCTGACCACTTGCGACCCCGCCGAGCTCGAACTATCGATGCCCTATTTGATTTAGAGATCGGTATAACACCTCTAATTTCCCAAATCGCTTGAAAAAAATAACCCTAGCTTCAAACAACTCGACTGGAAGGTGATAAAATCCCTCCAATGTCTCGACATCTATCACGGCCTCATGTTGTCATACGAATCACGATTTAAATTTTTTATTATCTGTTTGAATTGAATTTGATTTGTCATTCGTTCCCCCTTTTTTTTCCTTCGAACACAAGATTTGAAAGAGGGTAGCCATGATTTAAAACGAGATGGGGAAGTCGTGTTTGAACCAATTTGATTTTTTTTCCATGAATCAAACGCGTGTAACAATTAAACAAAGGAAACGAGACACGTGCCTTTCAAATCGACCGTGTTGCTGTGTCAACAGTAAATTGAAAAGAAAACATGTATTCAGATTTGAATTTAAAATTTAAATCCTTTCAAATTACGCAACTTACAATCTCGATCTCCAATTCAGGCGTGCCCTAGGCGTTTACAATGTTAAACCCCTATTCTGGACACACTGGGAAGGGTTTTGGACCAAACTTGAACGTATGGAGAAGATAGCTTTTTGAACTAGTTAAAATATCGAATTTTCGATTTAAATTTCAGTGCGTTTGCTTATCGTACGGCTAAACGATCACTCCGAATGCCACGAAAATTGAAACCCAGTAATAATACAATATTACGGATCCAATGGAACTTGTTTCATCGAATTCCGAGACTGTGCCTCGAAAGGCTATTTTAAATATCGATTTAAACGATATAAATTCCAAACTGAACAAAATAGTTCCAATTTCAATTTTGAAGCTTCCATTAACCTCAGTATTATCAATATAGATTTTCTAATCCTTTAAAATATTTTTAACAAGCTTAAAACTGAAGATTCAAATTTTTACCCAACTTCGATAAATTAAATTTAAATAATTAAATTGCTAAGTCCATAGTTATATTTGAAATTAAAATAACTTCCAAATATTTAAAATCTATTAAATATTTCGATTTCAAATGTTAAAAAGTTCTGGGTCATCGCAAAATTTTAAACTTAACCATCTTCAATCATAATTCCAATTAATTCAAATCAAATTCAATTTGAACTAATTCAATTCAAATTTCAAATTTAAACCATCCCGAATTATATAAATTCGAGTTAAATTTTTAAATGTTGATTTAATCCTTTAAATCAAATCAACTTATCTCTTTAAACCATTTAAATCTGAATCCAAATTCCATTTTTAACCTATTTCAAAGTTCAAATAATTCAAATCCTTTTTAAACAGCTAAATTTTTGAAATTCAATTTATCATCAAATTTCAATTTTGAAACCAACCCCTTGAAGTTTACCTTAAACATTCAAATCTTAAGTCCAAAAATGATTCCATTTTATCTTAATAATGGATATATTACCACAACCCATTTCTTCATTCATTTAAACAAATTCAATTTCAGCTTAAAGATTATTAATAACAGCAGGATGATGTTATCCAAATTATTTAAACATCATCCATTTCCAATTTCCAAATCTCAAACCCATTTTGAGATCACACAAACTCCCAATTAAAATCAACCATTTAACTTTCCAAATTGAATTTTAATTTCATCTTGAAATTCCCAAATCAGGATGTTCATTCCAACTTATTTAACTTCCTCCAAGTTAAATTCAATTTACTTAATCCAGTCAACTTTACACAATTTGAATTCCCATTCAAATTTTAAACTTCAGGTTAATAATCTTCCCACTTAAGTTCAAAAACTTATCACTTTGGGTATCACATCTCATTCCAAATTTAAAACTCAACATTTAGAGTTTATTTCAAACCATCTTTGATATTATGTATATCCACACATATATACATATTTACTTCTTGGCCCACCAAGCCAAATTTTAAAATTTAAACCACCCTTGGTTTTAATTCAAACAAATTCTTTTAAAGTTTACAAACAACTTCTTATTCTAAAATAAGATTACATTCAAAATAGTTTGAATAATTATTATTTCCTTTAACATTTTGAAAACAATTTCAAATGTTTAAATTTAGAATTCAGAACTTCACAATTTGAAACCTACTTAATTTAAATCCGTTCTAATTTACAAGTTATTCTCATCAAATGGTTACTTCCGTAAAACATTTTATTGTTTATTGGAAAACAATCATCCCATTATTAAACACAATAACCATTCTATTTTCTGGTTTGAAGCCAATTCTAATTCATCTTATTTTGAAACTCTTCCTCAACTTCAAGATTTTAATTTCAGTTTGAATCCAGTTCAAACTTATCTTTATTCAGTTTCAATTTGGTTGTATTTCTATTACCACTTAATTTAATTCCAATAATTTAACAACCAATTACCTTAATATTTATTAGAAAGAAATATTGCTTTATATATCAAAATATATTCTTATATAAAATCATTTAAAATCTTTATATAAGAAAATAACAAGTACGCTCTCATATATATATATATATATATATATATATATAACACTCAACTCATTCTAGGGTACCATTAACCCTATCTTTAATGAGTAATCCCACTAGAGCCAAGGTTCTCACTTAACCTTCTGCTCTGATACCAAAAGTAACGACCCGGGTAGTTAGGAAAAGAGGAAAATAGAAAGAAGAAGAAACAGAAACAAAACACAGATTCTCACATTCACGGCAGATAAAATATAATATCACATAAACTAATAGTTATACAATGGAAAACTGTATCAATTAATATACATTAATACATCAGAGTTACAACATATACACAATCATTTGGACAGTTAAAATAACTTGTCCCAGATAAATAACAATATATTACAGCTGTATACACACCATACGTGCTTGCCATCCAGCTCGCCTCCTGAGCTCCAGAACGTCCTTACCTGAAAATCTGTAATACTCGGTCTGACCCGAGCATTACATCAAAGTAACACCTGGGTCAGGCTGAAAACCAGCGTGAGTAAACCCATCTAACATGGAATACAGGAGCATAAAACTCATATAAAACACGGGGTAACTCGTATCAATTTACAAATTCACAATTTGTTATAGATGTCACTTATTTCACACATCAATTTCTAAGTACCAAAACTTACATTAAATGGTCCAATTCACTTAAATCATTTCATTCCAGCCTATTGATTTCACATATCAATCTATAAAGAATCGAAGTGGTTTCGGGTATTAACAAATACCTGACTCCGGTCTCTTCGAATCTAATGTCATCTTAACCCAAATTATTCAAGTGATTAAGTTTAAAATGTTGGATGTCACTTTTACACAACAATTCATCATAGATAACCACATTATCTCTGTTCAACCCAACATCTCATATTACAAAACATTTCATTTCACAAAGCATCACAATCACATATCAGGGATAACAAATAATCCAAGGCTTTCAAATATCATTCAATCATTCATAAGCAAGATAAATTAGTCATACCATTTCTAATTAATTTAATTAACTGCCAGTTAAATTAATTACTTATTGCTTATAAATCCTTCTTATTTATCATTAATTAATTATATTCAATTAATTATTCATCCCTTAATTATTCATCTTGATTAATCATCCTTGATTAATCATTCTTAAATTACAATAAGAAATTAGCCTTTAATTAATTTACCATAATGTAAACGATCCGCCTTTCATTTGATAATCATCCTTTCATTAATCACATCAACCTTGATTATTCACATTTAGTAATTAATTATTCTTAATTACTTACATTAATTAATTAATCGGTTAATTAATCAATAAATCCTTTAATTAATTACACTGAGTAAATCACACTTAATTACTTCCACTAAGTAATTATTCTTTAATTACTTCCCATCAAGTAATTACCCATTCATTAATTACATCATGTAATTATCCATTAATTACTTAACTAAGTAATTACACTTCATTTATTACATTTATTCATAATTAATTATTCCAAAATCACTTACATCGATTAATTATCCTTTAATTAATTGCACTCATAAATTATCCAACCCTAAATTAATTTCCTTAATTAATCAATCCTTTAATTAATTACACTAAGAAATCAATTCTTAATTACTTCTCTTAATTTCTCCTTAATTTGTTTACTCGCCTTAGATTTAATAAAACAAAATTCTAAGATAACCCTTTTTATTATAATTGATTATTAAATCCTTACCATTAAACTTTATATTATAATATAACATTTTAGAAATCAGTTATAATTAAAACAGTCGAACATCTAGTGAACTTTTAAAATCTTTTAAAACTTTTAAAAGTTATTCAATAAATTTTTAAAACAAACCTCATTTTGAAAACTCACTTATCCTACCCTTAAAACCTTTATATTTCAATATATATATATATATATATATATATATATATAACTTACTAAAACTTATCCCTGAAAACTAATTAAATTTATAAGTACAAACTTGTTTTACTTTGTTTTTAAGAACTTAGAAACATTTCAAAATTCAGAATTACTATGTTTTAAAAAAAAATTAAAACTTCCTTGGGTTATTGGAAGTTTTGTTTTATCGGGCTTTACACTCAACCAACCTTGGGTTCGACCTGACCCAAACTCGAGACCAAACTCGAGTTCCATTCTTTATTTCTTTTTAAGTTAAGTTTTAACTTAAAACAAAACTGGAAAGAACAACTTACAAATCCAGGTTTTAACCCGAGGCAACACCCCTTCTACTCGAACATCACTTCGAGTTGCACACGAACTCATTCCCCCTGACACCAACTGATGTCGTGCACGTGCGCAGGCCATCAACGACGTCGCCACCTCCGGAGACACCAAGCGCACATCAATAATCGACCACTCTTTCGATTCCGACCTTCAATCCGATGTCACGAAGCCAAAATAAAAATCGAGACTTCTAGTCGAAACTGGAAGCTCACGACCTCATCAGAATCCACCCCGTCCTGGCAATCCCGACCACCAGAGTCGCCGCACCTTCGTCTACGCCTACATCCACGTCTCAGGTACCTCCCCTCCAAAACTGGCCAAGCTCGATGCATCGAAGAATTCCCCATGACCAATTCTTCAAACCCAGACAAAACTAGGGTTTAAAAATCAATTCCCCTATCGTCGACGCCACGGCGAGCGAACTCTACATCCTCCATTTTTCCTAGCTTCCACGATCACCATGCCATCCCTAGCAATATCCCCGACCACCGGAATCATCCCAGTCAATAGATTTCGACCAAACTTCCATTTTTGATCAACCCGGAATTGCTTCACCAAAACTCAACTGAAATTCGAGATTTAATTTTAAAAATCAAGTTTTGAAAAGAGAATTCAAATTTTATTGATGAATTTACAAATCAAGGTATCTGATTTTTAACATAAACCAATGTTCCTCTGTTCTTTTATTTTTTTCCAGACAATAATTTTATTTTTTAAACTTAAAAATTATTTTTAAATCATAGTTTAATCCTAAACAATCATATTTCGTTTGAATATCCTAACCTAACAAATATTAAAACAAGGAATTGAATTTTTATCTAAATTTATACTCTTTACTTTTAAACAGAGATGTGCTTTGATATATTCACACATGCACACAGATTTACATTCAAATGTATTCATTTCAACTGCATGCAAACAAATTTTCATCAAGCTTCTAAATTCAACTCATGCATCCATATTTAAATCAAAACATGCAGAGTTTACTCACTATTTCTAGAAGAACAGAGAAGTTATAGCTGGGTATGCTTGATCCTTTTTGAAACTTGTAGACTGGAATCATCTTTTGATCTGAATTTGCATTGATCTGAAGCTGAGTTGAAAATCTGAAGTAGTTGAGTTGATCTTTGTTTAACTTGTTTTAGTTTTTGCTTTGGTTACTTCTGTCTTGGGTTTGAATCATCATGTTTGCCTTAGTTTAAGGATTGAGATTTCCAGTTTTAATTGCTTTGAATTGTTTTGTTTTGAATCTGCTTACTGGGTTGTATTTTACATATTCTTTTTTCAATACAAATTTGAAAAGAGAACATATAGGCCACTTGTAAAATTGCATGGCATATAAGTTACAATTGTCAACAATGAATTTATTGATTACAAATGATAATTCTATGCATTTTTAAGCTTATACACATATATATTTATATTATATCTTAAATTTAGTTTTTATATTTGTTCATGTCTTATGTTTATAAATATTTAAACTTCTTCTTCTTTATTTATCTTTTATAAAATCCTTTAAATAGAATGTTATAAAACAAATCATATATATATATATATTATTTTAAACTCAATTTATTTTTTAAAATGTTTATAATTTGAATTCACATTCAAATTTTCCTTTAAAAACTACTTATATATATATTCAAATTGATACCAATTTTATTTATCTAGGGAAAAGAGTAAATCTTACATTGTTTAATTATCTAGAATTTCTGGGATATCACAGATTACATAATCCCAAACGTTTCCCAGGCAATGATAAAATATACACATTACAAATTACGCCATAGCGGCATATGAAGATGGATGATCAAAGTCATATAGTCATAATTGACTTAATGCACACATGGTGGAACTAAATAACAAAACAAATAACTGCGACTCCTAATAGCTATTCGCTAGCCTCATGCTTGTCTCTGGTAGCTTTATTTGTCATCCTACTAAAACTTGAAAGAACCTCAACCCGCATCCTACTCAAATACATTTTCAACACCTGAGAGTTTCAAGGGAAAACATAAACTCCGAGTCAGACATAAAGCCTAGTGTGAATAATACTATAAATCCCGGTTACTAATGTTAAGTGAGACCACGCCGCTGAGCGGAACGAGATTCCCCTCACTAACATCCTTTTAAAACATATATTTCGCAAATTTTTCCTGCATCCAAAACTGGTTAAATACTGTAAAGAACTATTACATAAACATATATATCAGGTAACAAATGGACTATCTATTCGAATATTATAGTTTTGTTTGGCTTACTATTAACCTTTGGCTGACTCGAGCCTACCAGACGAAGTAACAAAATTTATTTAACATATGTTAGACTCACCTCTTTTGGATGATCTGTCCTTGACTATCTGTTAATTATTTCTCTTCTTGATGGTCTACCCCTAACTTAACATCTCCCAAGGTCATCTGATCCTAATGGTTTTGTGGGCTCACCTATAACCTATCTGTATACAAACATTTATTCCTTTGTGAGTAATCATAATTTTAATCTTACTTGCAACGATGCCATACACACTGGAATATTGGTCTAAATTAGCTGGGCCAATAGCTAATGTATAGGGTGCGATCCTATACAAGTCCCATCTGGTATTCTAATATTCGAGTCATTTTACTTAGGGATATTCTCCAAAATATTTCCTTGTAAACATTTTCATCTGAAATTGATTTAAAACCTTTTAAACCAAAATCAAACAAGGAAAACAATTATACTCTATGTTTTACTCAAAATCACCTTGCCATGCCATATATATACTTTACTCAAATCTTAGTTGATGAAAAACCTTTAAATATTTGAAAGTACCCCTTTCGAAACCACGTAAAACCTTTTTTTCATATAGGCCAAAAGGATAGATCTTCCTTTCGAGAACGTTCATATAACCTTTCGAAATCATTGAAATTTCTTTTCTTTTGAAAGCCAAAAACTATAGATATCCTTTTATAAAACCATTAATCATTGCATTTTGAAACCATAGGAAAAACCTTTCCTTTCAAACTTATTCAAAACTATTGGAAAAACCTTTCCTTCAGACCTTTCAAAAACAAGAGGGAATCACCCTTTTGAAACCTTCTTTAAAATCTTTCGAAAGCATCAAAACTCAAACCTTTCAAAAGCATTAGGTTCGATTTAGAACATGTGGAAAGACATCTTCTTAAATCATTTAAGTTGAAACCATTCTCTTTCGAGACCATTGGGCTATCCTTTAAAAATCACTAAGGGTCACAAGCAACAGGGTCAAAAGCTTACCCTTTCGAAAGCTATAACTATGTTGGGAAGTGATGGTGTTGAAACACCCCTTTCAAAAGCATTGGAGAAGCGGCAGGGTTTTTATAACACAAAACAACCCACTTCGAAAGCTCTGTTTCGAGAGGTAGAAAGCGACAGTAAAGGCTTCGACATAGTCGGAAGCTATCATTTAAAAACAAAGGTGCAATTATCTCATGACCACCCTTTAAAACTATTGACTTAGTCGAAAGCACTAAGTCGAAAGCTATTACTTAGGTCAAACTCGCAAGCTTAAAACCTTTCTTTAAACTCATTGACCTAGTCGGAAGCCAACTAAGTCGAAAGCATCTTAGTCGAAAGCAAGCGGCCACTTTTCTCATTTTAAAACATAATGGTGCTTCGACCCTCTCGAAACCCCTTGGTTTCGACTCTTACCTTTCCCATTTGTCCAATTCACTGTGTCAAAATTGATACTATGTGCATTGGTTTGGGGAATGAGGTGGAGGGTCTTAGTCGAAACCTATCTGGGCGAAACAAAAATTGGCGAAACATACTTTTAACATGAATTTTTGATTTTAAACCTTTTTAAGTAAACTTTAAAACTAACCTGCCTTGTTTTTCAAACTCTTATTGGTTGCTAATTTTTCTTTTCTAAAAGTACTTCCATAATTTTAGAATTAGTTAATTTGTAAAATACCCCTTCTCCTTAATTAAATATATAAAACATTTAAGTCCCATACCTTAAATAATTTTGTATATTCATCAAAACACTTTGGAAAATTTTACAAAAATTCTAGGAAATACTTTTCAATATGTTTTCTAATATATGTAAATTTTAGACCCAAATTAATTATAATTTAACCGTAAATTATTTATAAACCAACAAATCATTTTCTTCATTAGAAAATTAATATAAATCCATATTAATTCAAAAAATTATGAAAATTGAAACCCATCTCTAAAATAACATTTCTAGTCTATATGTAAAACAACAAGGCATTTGGATGTCATTAAATAGGGTTTTCACATCAAACATATTATAAAAATCAATATGAACATGCATAAATCACCAATATGTATATATAAACATTTAATCATCCAAAACATGGCATTATCATGCAAAAATCATTTTGGGTAACCTTAAAAACGATAACCAGAAGAAAAATGGGTTGTAGCAATCATTCACCTTAGCTTTGTGATTAAAGATGTGAGATTTGATCTTGATTGTGTTGATTTACTTCTTCCTCTTGAAAATCCTAGCTTTATCCTCTCTTAAGATTGAAAATGGTGGCCAACCTGAGAATACTTTACTTGAGAATGAAATGAACGTGTGTTTGCTTTCCTACGGGTTTAGGGCATAAGTTCATCCTATTTCCCATTTTCCCTTCCTTATTTCCTAACACTTTTATTCATGCTATCATGTTTTGATTTACATTTAAAATGGCACGGCTACCCTTAGTTAAATCAAAACTCAATCTATTAATCATCTTACATTATTTTATTTTATTTGGCTAATTAAATATTCTAAATAATGTTACTACAAATATGAGGTGTTATAATCTTCCCTCCTTAAAGAATTTCGTCCTTGAAATTACGATCGGGAACACAACAAAACAATCATAGGTAAAACATACCATCCAAAAAAATCAGGATAAGCGTCTCTAATCCTGCTCTCGGTCTCCCAAGTATAGTCTCTAGCCTCGTCGCTCCACTGGACCTTTACTAATCTGACTGTCTTGTTCCTCAACTTCTTCTCATTTCTCACGACTATCCGGGTAGACTTCCTAACTATGGTCATGTCTGGTTCCACTACTAAATCCTCAAACACAATCGGTGCCATAGTAGTGTCTGGATCCCTAATGCACTTCCTCAGACGAGATACATAAAAAATGTCGTGAAGTCCCACCAAACTACTTGGTAACTCTACTCTATATGCGAGTTTCCTGGTCCTTTCTAAAATAAGAAATGGTCCAACGAACCTCGATGCTAACTTTCTTGTCTTCCAGAAGCAAATAGCACCTTTGATTAGCGATACTTTGACGAAAACATGATCTCCCATGGAGAACTCTAAATCTTTTTCGTCTTTCATCTACATAGCTTTTCTGCCTAGACTGAGATTCCTTCATTCTTGCCCTTATCAGCTCAATCTTTTATACTGCTTCTCTTACCAAATCAAGACCAAGGACTAATCTGACTTCAGTCTCTAACCAACGTTCAGGGGATTTGCGTGGTCTTCCATACAAAGCCTCAAACGACGCCAACCCTATATTAGTCTAATAACTATTGTTATATGAAAACTAGATGCAGGTAGTCTTCCTATGATCTCCCAAAGTTCAGTACACAAGCTCATAACAAGTCCTCCGAGATCATGTTAACTCTTTTCGTTTCGTCATTGTCTATGGATGGTAAGCGGTACTCATCTTGAGCTTGGTTCCTAAAACATCCTATAGACTTCTCCAGAACTCACTAGTGAACAAGTAATCTCTATCACTAACAATACTACTAGGAATTCTATGCAGTCTCACCATATTCTTCATAAATAATTTGGCCAATAAGGTGTCATCTTATTTGCCAGAATGAAACAGGCACTCTTGGTCAATCTGTCCACTATGACCCATATACTTTCATTTCCACTATTAGATCTCGACAACCCATCTATGAAATATATAAAAATAGAATCCCACTTCCATATGGGAATATCCCATGGATGAAGTTGTACACTTGGCTTTTGATGTTCAACTTTTATCTGCTGACAGTTCAAACACTGTTTCACCCTCAAGCCAACATCCCTCTTCATGCCTTCCCAGAAGAAACTTCTCTTCATATCCTGATACATCTTCGTTCCTCCTGGATGAATAGTAAACTTTGAATGATGGCATTCTTCCAAGACTTCCTTCCTTATGTCTCCCAAATTCGGAACATATAATCTACCCTTTTTTCTTAACCATCCATTTCAATCAAGACTGAAATCTTTAAGCCATCGTTCTCCGTCCCATCCTTTATTTTCTTGATCCTTTCAGCTACCTCCGGATCCTCTTCCTATCTAGAAGCAATCTTCTCAATCAGTACTGACTTTTAAACAAGAAAACCTAGTAGGCTCTCCATTAGACTCGGCTTCGGATCTCCATAGTATTCTACAAGCTGACAATGATTCCAAGTTTTTCCATTCTGGTACCATAGCTAATACTGCATTTTGATACTTACTACTGAGCGCATCTGCAACCTTATTTCCTTTTTCGAATGTGTACTCTATTCCAAAATCATAAGCAATTAGAAACTCCAACCATCTATGCTATCTTATGTTCAGCTCCTTTTGAGAGAATAAATACTTCAACGACTTATGATCTGTATAAAACTCAAACCTCTCTCTCAAAAGGTAATGCTTCCACAACTTCAGCACAAATATAATTGCAGCTAACTCCAAATCATGCGTTGGATACGTTACCTCATGTGGTCTAAGCTATCAAAAAGCATAGGCAATCATACAACTCCCAATCCTATTCCACATGCATCAGTATAAACAACTAAATCTTGGTTCCTCTACGGGTCAACAAGTGCTTCAAGATCTGAAGTGTTTCCTTACACTTATCGGTCCATACAAATTTTACATCATTTCGTGTTAGTTTAGTCATCGGCGCTGCAATCCATGAGAAAGCCTTTATAAAGCTCCTATAATATCCCGCTAATCCAAGGAAACTTCTTATCCCAGTTATCATTTCTGGTCTTTTTCAATTATTAACGGCTTCGATCTTTTCTTAATCAACTGACAATCCTTTCTCCGAAACCACATGACTAAGAAACTTCACTTTTTTCTTCCAAAAAAGGCATTTTGAAAACTTTGCCTTTAGCTGATGCTGCCTCGGCGTTTCCAGCGCCACTCTAAGATGAACTTCATGCTCCTTCTCATCCTTAGAGTATATCAAAATATCGTCTATAGAAACCAATACGAATCCATCCAAGTGCTCCCGAAAGATTTAGTTCATCAAATCTACGAAGGATATCGGCACGTTTGTGAGTCTGAACGGCATAACTAACCATTCATATGACCCATATATCGTCCTAAACGCCGTTAAAGGTATACTATCTTTCACTACTCTAAGCTGATGAAATCCTATTGCCGAATCTAACTGAGAGAATATCTTGGCCCCACTCAACTGATTAAACAAATCGTCAATCCTTGGCAGTGGATACCGATTCTTTATCATCTTCTCATTCAACTTATGATAATTGATACTCAGCCTTAACGATCCGTCCGGCTTCTTAACAAATACAGTGGCTGCTCCCTAAGGCGAACTACTCGGTCTAATAAAACTCTTTCCTTCCAAATCTATCTACAAACTGAGCTTCCAACTCCCTCATCTCTGTTGTTGTCATCCTTCTTGGTGGCCTACTCACCATTTCTGCGCTAGGCACTAAATCAATCCGAAACTTAATGGCTCTTTTTGGCGGCAATCCAACTACAGTCACAAACACATCTGCGAATTCTCTAGCTATGAAGACGCGATTCAACTCATCTTCCAATTCCATAATACCCAACAAGGCATTTACCTCACAACTAGGGTTTTATACGGTATAAACTATCCGTTCATTACAATTTGGGTGTCTAAGTGATATTTTCCTATCCAGGCAAAATATCGTAGCATCATAAATACTTAATCAGTCAATGTCCAATATAATTCTGAACCCTACGAAATCAAATACATGCAAATTGCAAATAAAGGTGTAACCCAGCAAATCAAATTTTATGTGATTTTACTTCATCCCAAGCGTCGCATACCCCCTTATAGGATTTGCAACTCTTAAGGAAGTAACTAAATATGTAGGTTCTAGTTTAAGTCTGTCTACCAAATACATAGATATAAATGAATGAGATGCACCAATATCAATAAAGCGCTAATAGAAGTATCATGGATCTGGAGTGTACCTCCTAACACAACCTTTCCCTTCTTCTATTCTATCGACTTTGACGTAGCAGGCTCCAATGCAAACACCTGGCCATTATCCTCTGTTGCTGGCTCTTTGCACTAGTTCTTGCAGTGCCCAAATTGATCACAGTTAAAACATCTGATCCCTTTCTTCTTAGCAGCCTTCTTTCCTTTGCCTGTCCGACACTTATGAGCATAATGGCCTTTCTTATCACACTTATAGCAGGCCACCTCAGACTTTCCTTTCTTTTCTACACCTTCTTTTTTAGCATTCTTCTATGGAAAAACTCTCTTTTGACCCTATCCAACCTAGACCTCCTTTTCTTTCTTCTTCTTCAAACAAGTTAACGTCTCCTCATGTCTCAATGCCATTTCCATCATGACATCACACTGATCTCTAATGTGCGATAAAGTAGCACTAGCCAGCTTAGGCTTCAAACCTTTAATAAACTATTCATTTCTTTTCAACACTGTGTCAACAGTGGCATACCCATACCAGGCTAACTCTTCGAATCTACTAGCATATTCCAGAACTGACACATTCCCTTGTTCCAGCTCAGCGAACTTCCTAACCAACACAGACTACACCACGACTAACATGAACCTTTCTTGAAACCTCCTCCTGAACTCTGTCCATGTCATAGTTTCTTCATCCACACCAGCAGTTATGGTATTTCTCTAAAACAAAGCAGCTCCTTAAAGCGATCTTAGAGCAAGTCTTCTTTTGCGCTCGTCATTGAGCCCTAGGTCAGTAAAAATCCTCTCACAGTGTAGCAGCAAGTTTTTTTTACCTTAATAGCATCCTCCATCCTAATGAACGACTATCCCCCAAGCCTGGTATAATCTCTGCTCAAGTTGGCATACTAATTGCATCAGAGCTTCTTTAACTCCTTCTGTAGTAGCATTACCTCCAACAACTCCAGCTGTGATTCTAGCTTGCATCATGTTTACGAGAAACTGATACATGGCTCCCATGTCCACTTAGGGAACCCTAGAACCAACGTTCTAAGCCTGAGCCTAACCTCTTCTAGCATTTGGTCGGGCATTTTCATTTGTAGTGGTGCTTTCTCCTCCAAGATTAACTCTGCCTCTTCTTCCATCCATATCTGTACTCAAGCCTCGTGAGATCAGAGGTATAGTCTAATAAAGATAAGAGTCTCGAGATAAAGCATATATTTATATATAGAAAATACAAGTATGTTACTATAGCGTTATCCCATACCCCGATCTTATCTCTAATATCTAAGGATTATGTCTTCAAAAATCAATTTCAGGTAAAGTATTTTCTAAACCTATGCTCCGATACCAAGTTGTAACATCCTTTATCTAGAGGCCAAAAGCTAAGTGCTATAGATGCTGCAGTCACATATAGTACTAACTTCCGACGACTAAATACGGCTATGTTAGTGGTATCTATAATATCAGAAGCACTTGAATATTAAACAAACCATAGATTTCAAAACAATATTTCTCCATTACATTTCAAATCAGATGTTCCAAATTCAGCTTACGTAGTCCCAAATGTTTCCCAAGCAATAATAAAATATACTTATTACAAATTACACCAGAGCGGCATATGAAGATGCCACCTTGGATGATCAGAGTCTTATAGTCATAATTGACTTAACACATACACAGCGGAACTAAATAACAAAACAAAGAACTACAACTCCTAATAGAATCCCGCCTATGGTAGCTTTATTCGTCATCCTACTAAAACCTGAAAGAACCTCAACCCTCATCCTAGTCAAATCAATTTTGAGCATCCGAGAGTTTAAGAGGAAAACATAAACTTCGAGTCAGATATAAAGCCTGGTGTGAATAATACTATGCATCACTCTTATTAATGTTAATTGAGACCACGTCGCTTAGTGGAACGGGATTCCCCTCAATAACATTCTTTTAAAACATATCTTTTGCAAATCTTTTCCTGCAACCAAAACTAGTTAAATAGTGTAAATCATTATTATGCAAACATACGTAATACATATCAGGTAACAAATGGACTATTTTTCCTAACACTATAGTTTTTTTCGACTTACTATCAACCTTTGGCTGACTCGGACCTACCAAACAAAGTAACAAAATTTATTTAACATACGTTAGACTCACCTCTCCTGGACAGTCTGTCTTTTACTACCTGTTACATACTTCTCTTCTAGACAGTCTGTCCCTAACTTAACATCTCACAGGGTCTCTTAATCCTAATGCATTTGTGGGCTCACCAATAACCTATCTGTATACAAACATGTACTTTTTTCTGTGTGTAATCATAATTTTAGTCTTACCCGCGACAAAGCCCTACACAATGGAATTTTGGACTAAATTAGCTGGGGCCAATAGCTAATGTATATGACATGATCCTATACCAGTCCCATCTGGTATTCTAATGTCCGAGTCATTTTACTTAGAGACATCCTCCAAATAATTTCCTTGAAAACCTTTTCATCTGAAATTGATTTAAAACCTTTTAAACTAAACTTAAACAAGGAAAACATTTATACTCTATGCTATACTCAAAATCACCTTGCCATGCCATATATATATACTTTACTCAAATCTTTGTTGATGAAAAACCTTTAACCATTTGAAAGTACCCATTTCGATCCTATTGAAAGTACCCCTTTCGAAACCATGTAAAACCCTTTCTTTCATTTAGGCCTAAAGGTCAAATCTTCCTTTCGAGTCCATTTATATAACCTTTTGAAACCATTGAAATTCCTTTTCCTTCGAAAGCCAAAAACGTTGACGTGCTTTCATAAAACTATTAAACATAGCATTTTGAAACCATAGGAAAAACCTTCCCTTTAGACCTTTCGAAAACGTAAGGGAACCACCCCTTCGAAACCTTCTTTAAAATCTTTTGAAAGAATCAAACTCAAACCTTTCAAAAGCACTTGGGTTATGTGGAAAGACACCTTTCAAAATCATTTATGTTGAAACCATTCTCTTTTAAAACCATTGGTTTATCCTGTGAAAATCACTAAGGGTCACAATCAACAGGGTCAAAAGCTTATCTTTTCGAAATCTTAACTAAGTTGGGAAGTGATGGTGTTGAAACACCGCTTCCGAAAGCATTGGAGAAGCGACATGTTTTTATAAAACAAAACAGCCCCCTTTGAAAGCTCTATTTCGAAAGGTAGAAGGTGGCAGTAAAGGCTTCGACATAGTCAGAAGCTATCATTTAAAATAAAAGGTGCAACTATCTTAAAACCACCCTTTAAAACCATTGACTTAGTCGAAAGCACTAAGTTGAAACTATTACTTAGGACAAAGACGCAACCTTAAAACCTTTCTTTACATCAACTGACCTAGTTGGAAGCCAACTAAGTTGAAAGCATCTTAGTCGAAAGCAAGCATGCGCTTTTCTCATTTTGAAACATAAAGGCGCTTCGACCCTTTCGGAACCCCTTGGTTTTGACTCTTATATTCTGCCTTTTTCCAATTCACTATGTACCGAAATTGATGCTATGTGCATTGGTTTGAGGAAGGAGGCAAAGGGTCTTAGTCGAAAGCTAGCTGGGAGAAACCAAAAGTGGCGTAACATACTTTTAACATGAATTTCTAATTTTAAACCTTTTTAAGTAAACTTTTTGACTAACCTGCCTTGTTTGTCAAACTCTTATTGGTTGCTAATTTTTCTTTTCTAAAATTACCGCCAAAATTTTGGAATTAGTTAATTTAAATCATTAATACCCCTTCTCCTTAATTAAATATATAAAACATTTAAGTCTCATATCTTAAATAATTTTATATATTCATCAAAACACTTTGGAAAATTCTACAAAAATTCTAGAAAATCCTTTTCAATATGTTTTCTAACATATATAAATTCAGATCCATACTAATTATAATTTAACCGTAAATTATTTATAACCCAATAAATCATTTTCTTCATTAGAAAACTAATATAAATCCATACTAATTCAAAAAAATATGAAAATTGAAACCCATCTCTAAAATAATATATTTGGTCAATATCTAAAATCGCAAGGCATATAGATGTAATTAAATAGGGTTCATATTAAACATATCATAAAAATCAATATGAACATGCATAAATCACCAACAAGTATATATAAACATTTAATCATCCAAAACATGGTATTATCATGCAAAAATCATTTTAGCTTAACCTTAAAATCGAAAACTATAAGAAAATGGGATGTAGTGATCATTCACCTTAGCTTTGTGATTAAAGATACGAGATTTGATCTTGATTATGTTGATTTACTTCTTCCACTTGAAAATCCTAGCTTTATCCTCTATTGAGATTGAAAATGGTGGCCGGCCTTAGAATACCTCACTTGAAAATGAAATGAACGTGTATTTGGTTTCCTAAGGGTTTAGGCCATATTCATCCTATTTCCCATTTTTCCCTTCCTTATTTCCTAACACTTTTATTCATGCTATCTTGTTTTGATTTAAATTTTACATAGCATAGCTACTCTTTGTTAAATCAAATCTCAATCTATCAATCATCTTACATTATTTTATTTTGTTTGGCTAATTAAATATTCTAAATAATGTTACTAAAAATATGGGGTATTACAACCTGGATCGAATAATTTGAACCCCTCTTTTGGGGCCAGTCCTAAGGAGTGATATTTTCCTAGTCAAATACTCCTTTGATTCCTAGTTGAATTCTTTTTTAATTGATTAATTCAGGCTCGTTTTATGAGAAAACAATTGTATAAGTTTTGTACATTATTCTGCCTAATTTTTAGCTCTGAATAAATAATTAAAAGAGTTATAAAATATTAAAACAATATTTTTATTAATTTATTTTATAATTTATATCAACTATAAATTAATTTTACCAATTAGTCGAATTCGGAAATAGTCAACAACACAATTGTTTGACACTTTGGTGTAACCTAATCCATAGTCAATATTTAAACAATTTATATATTGAAGTCTATACGGACTTTGCTAAATCTTAATATATGGTCACGTTCAATGCTTATAGATCATTTAGGAGAAATTGCATTTCTACTCTAATATAAGCTCACCCAATAACAATAGTTTATGCACATATTTATTTTCATTATCACTGTATTACTTAGATATCTAGAGTTTGGTCTAAGGTCTAAAAATTTATTGATATCCTTATTAATTATGTAGGTCAATTTTAAAGTTCTTGCTTTAATCCGATAACATTAATCGATTAATTGTTTTCCTCTGGCTGGAGACTTTGAACTTCAATTTGACTTGCTGATTATGGTAATGCCAACCTTCTGTTGCAAAGGAGACGAATCCTTACTTAAGTAGTGTATCACTTCATGTTTTTAAGTAAGCACCCAAATATGGTTGTAACATGGTCGTTATGTCATGTAGGTACCCATAATAAAAGTACCATTTACATGCTCAAGTTCGATGGTACTCTCAAATTAGAAGTGTATTGTACGTGATTGCTTTGGGATCTTATATTCTCATTAAGTTATATAACCTATAAAGACTCTCGTTGAGTTGCATTGTGATTATTCCAAACATTCTCAATATCTTAATCCCTGATGCCCTCAAAGGTTACGAGTAAATCACCATTTATCTTATGGAGAGCGTTATATACACTAGTCTCAATAAAAGTATCAATATCTTTTTCTCGACTAGAAACAATTAAGTAACTATGTTTTTGTTTGTACCAGTTCGTAGCTAATGGTTATGAACATTTCATAACTGCAATCGATAAAACACTATTCCTAAGGATTTTCTATATATATAAGTTCAATATTTATTTTTTACTTTACTTATATCACAATATAATGAATACATATAATATTTATCGAAACCAAAATCATATTTTATGTCGAATAATATCATTTACAGAATTAGGAATGTATAACATAAAATTACATAATTGCATCTATGGCATACTCCTAATTCTATCAGATATACTAGAAAGCAAGAAGTATAGTGCATAAAAAGTAAATGACACATAACAGATTCATACTAGTTCATAATTCTCTGACATACATCCATTTTAGATCCTTTATTATGAAGATCGATTTACAGTTGTTACAACGCTTGCTAAATCTCTTTGGATCGGATACAACAATTATCGGTTGCTTGATCTATGATTAGAGAAGCTCTAAGTCATAGATCTTGAGGTTGATCTGCCACAACTAAATGTTGGAATGTGGATTGAATGATTAAAGACGATTGAATAAGATTTGATGATTCCCTACTGTCCAAAAGTGCAGCAATAATTCATTTTGGGAGTTCTAGTGCTCCAAACTTGCATGTTATTATATTTCGTCCATGGGGTATTTATATATATGAGGATGTGAAGGAGTACATATGAATTATTCGGTTCAATTCAGCAAGGGTTGGTTCGGTTTTGTAGAAGTTAGTTTGGCAGCAGACTACCAGACCATTTTTATTGTCCGTTACTAACTCCTTATCGTATTGTCCCTGATGTTCAATACTGAATTGATCTTCTTTATGTTATAGCTTCGTATCATCAAATAAAACACTACAATGCCCTTGGATGTTCAATTTGTGTGAGGTAGACAGTACTTGTCAAAGGTGGAGTGTAACGACACAGAATTTCACTGCTTTGATTGGTGAATATTTATTTAGTTTTAAAAATTTCAATATAAAGGTTTTATAATGAAAATAAAAATCATTTTTATTAATAAATAATGATGGTAAAATCGTTTTTAAATTTTGTTTACCAAATTCAATAGTTCGTAGAAAAACAGAAAATGTGATCAAAGAAAGTTTTTCGAAATTTTGAACTTTCAAAGCCGGAAAGTTGTCAGGAATGTTGTTCGTCTTTGTTCATCATATATACACATATATATAAGTTAATTAGCTAAATAATAAAATACTTAAGGATAGATTATCTTATGTTAAATTCGTTTAGCAAGTGATGTGACGATTCATAAATTTAAAAATAATGATCTTATATATATATATATATATATATATTCCTCTCTTGTCTTATCTTAGATTGTAATCATTAACCATCATTATCTCTTGTCACGTCTTATCTTTAATTAATAATTATATATATGTAAAGAAGGTGATGTGACTAAACATAAAATTATATATATATATATATATAAAAGAAAGTGATGTGACTAAACATAATAATGATTATATATATATAAGAAAATGATGTAACTAAACATAATAATTACATAAATGTAAAGGAGTGATGTGATTAAACATAATAATTATATATATAAGAGAGTGATGTGACTTGACAAAACGATGAGGTGTGAAATCTTGCTTATAAATAGCCCTTATGTTTCTTCATTTTACCTCCTCATCCCACCAACCTTTTCTTCCTCATTTCCAACTCAAATGTAGTTTTTATTTCTAATAAAACCATGTGAAATATTAATGGCTACAACATTTTAGTTGACCACCTTTTTAAATTTCTATCATAGCTATGTCAAAACACCAATTCTTTACATAGCAATTTTTTTCCCCAGAATTTTAAGTTCAAAAAATTACCTTTCTGTGATCATAACTTCTTCAAACCTAATTGAAAACGGGTAATTATTTTTTTTGAAATGATAAAGGAAAGAAATTACTACAACTCACATTTTGACTACTTTTTCTAATTCCGTGAGTTGGTGGCCTAAAAACTAGTGGAAAAATTACCTAATTTTGGGTTTATTTTCGACAAATCGATGATAACCCAAAACTCCTCTACCTTGAAGCTACTACTCCGTATCCACTTCCACACCTCTGGACGAGCCTACATACACTTGGGCCAAGCCCTTTTTGAGGGTTGCTAACACCTAAATCCTTCATCTTTCAAAGCTAGGGAGTCGTTGGCAAGTTTAGCTTATGTTCGGGTAGCTTTTGCAAAAGTTTGGGGAGTAAACTACTTGTTTTTTAATGAAAATGGTAACTTTAATTACGTTGCTATATTTTGTGATTATATAGTGCAGAATTTGAATGATAATCATGTGGTTTGATTAAGATTTGGATGGTTGATTTTAGTTTAATTTGGTTATGGAAATCAATGTTGTATTATAAAGTTAGTAAGTATACACACACACACATACACACACACACACATATATATGTATATATATATATATATAGATGTATACTTGAAATCTATGATGCAGATGGTTGGTGTTAGTAATATGTTGATTGTAAAACATAAACCATAGCATGAGGTTGGTAAACAAAGTTAACTACTTTGTGTAATTGCGACGATTATGATATCCGATTGGAATCGAAGTTTGTTTCGAAGTTTAAAATTTTGAAATGGATTAAAGTTTGTAACTTTAGTTTAAAGGTTATTTTAAAAATTCCAAAAGTATGTTCAAATCATGAAAAAATAAGGGTTTGTGAAGTGGTTCGCTAAGAATATGTCAGAGCGAACTGCACCCATAAAGATAGTCTCTATGGATGTAGTTTGGCGAAGGTTTGAATTTCTATTTCAAATTTGTTTTATTTTGAAATTAGTTTACAAAGTTTTTCAAACTTAATTAGTAATATTAAAAGTAATTAAATTGTAATATAATTAATTAGTTAGTTTGTTTGTTAATTAAAAGGTAACTAGCACCTAATTGGTAATTGAGAAGGTGATTAGAGGTTAATTATCACTTAGTTAAGTTAATGACTTTTAATTGATTTATAAAGTTTCAATTAGTGATTAATGGGGTTAAGAAGTAATTAAGTGATTTATAATTATTTAATTAAGATTAACGGTTAATTAATTAATTATTATTTAATGGGTTGTTTAATTAATATTTAATTAATTAGGGTTTAACTCTTAAACAATTTGGTTTAACCTTAACCAAGTTGCATTAAGAAGCTAATTAGTACTTCATCAAGTTTATTAAGCCTAATTAGAGTTTAATTATGATTTAAATTGGATTAATAAAGATTTAGTTAGGGTTTAATCTAATTAAATATACTTTTAACTTTTCAAAGGTGATTTGAAACTAAACAAAATGTGTATTAATCAATTCACAGTAAATCGATTCTATATCAAATAATCTCTTGTCCAGACCCTTAAGTAATCCATATGACTAGGAGAATTAAATGACATCTGTTAGTAGGACAAATCACCATTTTACTATAGTGTAAGTGATTTGATTGTGTGGACATATGCTAAGTAGAATAAATCCCCATTCAGCTGTAAATTGATTGAATTGTTTGGACATCTATTTAGCAGGATAAATCACCTACCCGTTGTTATGTTATTTTGACTTGTATATGCCAACTGGTTATATTAACATGTTATTCCCTAATTGGATGTGAACTGTATTTATATATATGGTAGCTTATGTAATAATTTTTAACAGGCTAGGGAATCAAATAGAAATTGAATGGTAACTTAAACAAGTACCGTTGGGATTGCTAAGCCTCTTTTCGAATTTGTAAAGTGTGTTTTGAATTAACTTAAATTCTTTTATCAATGTAGAGTTTAAAGTTTACAAATGATTTCCAAGTTATGCTTTTATGTTGTAAAGTTATTTATAAGTAATAACTTATTTATAGAAAGGGTTTTTACTACAGGGTTACTTTAAGAGTTTTACAAATAATATTTATAAAGGAGTATAGAAAGGTTTACATAAAGAGTTTTAAAAATTGGAAAAAGGTTTATAAATCATTTCAGAGATTTAGAAAAAAGTTTATAAATTAACTTAAAAGTTTATAAAAGTGGGTTATAACTTTATTTTGAAAGTTATAAGTTAATTGAAATATGAGATGAGCTTTTAAAAAGAGAATTTTTGGTAAAGGATAAGCGAAAGTTTTATTTGGAAAAATTGTTTAGTTATTTAATATGAGATTTGGAGAGAAGAAAATTTTGAAAAGTTTGTAAATAACTTATACTGATAAGATAAGTATATGATTTTATTTCAAGGCATGAAAAGTGAAATATTTTGGTAATATACTTATAACATTAGGATAAGTATATAAATATTTCCTAAGTATAAAAGGAAATGTAAAAGGTTTGGGAATAGTGTTTTGAAAAGATCTTGTGATCAGGTTTTATAAAGTTGTTTTATTAATTAAAGAGAATTAATAAAGGCTTAGTGGATCCCATATAGAAATTAAACCATGATTGGATGTTTTTTTATTTGATAGTTAAATAACCAACCATCAAATCTGGACAAAACGTAACTTTGAAAATATCTAGGAGAAAAACGAGAATTCTATGGTACATTTACCATCGAAGGTGCTATACTATATGTATAAACTCGTTTCATTCTTCTAGAAAAAATGATAAGGAAATCCATCCATAAACGGTTAGGAGGTGAACTCCGCTCTTGTCATTTGTCTGTTTATTTTCTAAAGAATCGGGGCTGACTTTACTGAAAATATCGAAAATTGTTTCGAAGAGATCGGGATCGGACATGCTATCTGAAAACCACTTCGATCACACTCAAGCGTTTTGAAATGAAGACATCTTGAAGCATGGGCTCGAAGACAGACACATTGAAGTGCTTGGGTTGCTTGCTACCAATCCAAAGGGTGGTTACAAAATAAATGTAATAGAAGTAGTGCCTTCGGTTTGTCCTTATCCTGGACAACTTGCATGGATCAGTGCTAGCACTACATTACTGCTTTGAGGGTAGTGTTAGCATTCCAAGATGGATTGCTATTTAGAAAGGTAAAGTGTAGCCACAAGCCTCGCAACCAGGAGGAATGGCAAGAGCAAGGCATGCAGCAGAGTTATGTGGTTAGCTACCATTAGGAGCAGTCACCCCAGTCTACATATCCCTTTCAAAGTTTTTTTACGCACAAACACCGTGGTAGTATAAGGTCTTGGTGTCAATGGGGTGAGGTAATCCGGTCTGCCATGTTAAAGGGGCAACTGGCTCTGTGTTAACATCAGTGCATTTTCTAGAGGTGTATCATCGAAAGGGAGTCTCTTACCTTGCCATTGTTGGAATTCAACCTTCAATACATGCCTTGTGTTTTTTATTATAGAGCCTAGTATGTTGGAATTTGTGATATAAGCATTTCAGCTATTTTATCTATTTACTTTAAACCTAGACACTATGATAATATCACTGGATTTTGATATAAAATGTTTTGGTTATCGTAAGGAAAAACCATCCGTTTTATATGCGGTATGGTCTTACGAGATACCATTTGTTGAAAGGTTTTCAAATGTAGAAATTAGTTTGGTTGTTACTTGTTATCGAGTTTTGCTCATACTGGTTTACTAGACTTACCCGGGTTCTATTCCATGTAATGCTTGGGTCAGACCGAGCATGTTTTTCCCAGGTTAGTTGCATACTTTGGAGTTGGAGAGGAGCTGGATGGTCAAAACGTATTCACGCATATTTTTCTTCCACCATATTATAGAGTGTATGTTTCCCAATGTAAGGACATGTTTCTATAACTAACTAAATTTAGGTTAAGTCTAGTGTACTCTGATGTTGTATATATGAATAAAGATGTTTCTTTTTCGTAAAGATCATTATTGTATTATATATTATTCACTGCGTTGTGAGACTCTATGTTGTTTAGTTTTCTTCTACCTTCTTCTTTCACCCTAAAAAATTGATATTTTCGGTACTTGAATGTCCGACATATGATATAGTGGACGTATTGGTGTTGATTTTTAAGTGTTGAAAATCTGTTTCATTACATTTGGTATTAGAGCTGAAGATTAAGCGAGAACATTGGCTTTGGTGGGGTTAACTCATTAGATAGGGTAAATGACACCCTAGAATGAGTTTGAGTGTGTATATATGAGCGTGTATTTGTCAGTGATTATCAAATGTTTTATATTGTGTTGATTTATCGGTTTAGCGGCTTATGAACTCTGGTCGATACAGGGTGTACAACTGTACCGATTGGGGTTTCTAAACACTTAAACTAGGCAAATCGACACAGTTTTGTTTTGGAATTGGGTAAATGAAATAACTCGGGGTATATTTTATATATAAAAGAATGATTTTAACAAATAGTGTAATATAGTTGGTTGAGGTGTTAGCAGATAATAATATGCTATTATTATTATTATTATTATTATTATTATTATTATTATTATCGTTTAGGGTTTGTTTAATCATGCCCATCTAGTTGAGAATTCACTATTGTTAGTATGTTCCCTTTTTAAGATATGGGTTAGGTAGATAAGGATTGGGAAAAATATGGCAAAGAACACCTTATGGATTATGTTTCACAGTTTTACTATAAGGCATTCTATGTTAAAATTGAGGTAGAATTTGATTAAGAGTAAGAACATTTTGAGACAAATATGAAAAATGGTTTAATAGAAGTGATTTATAAAATGGGTTTATAAGAATGTATCAGTTAAGCTGGAAGAATTTAGGTTAAAAACTTAAGAACCTAAATCCCAGTGCTTTGAAAAACGATTTCAAGATTTTGAAAAATAATAAAATTATTTGAAAACAATTTTGGTTCAAGTATGAAATATTGGAATGAAAATGTCAAGGAGTATTTTCTTTTGGGGGAAATGAATCTTTATTGTTTGGTGATGATCGGAGTAATCTTCTAAGTAACGATCAGATGTTTGCCTAGGTGAAAGTTGTAGGGTACTTAGTTAATTATTATCTTTATCATTGTACGATGGAAACAAGCTCAACCCGAATGAACCCAAAGTAAGTTGGAAATAGACGTTTTGTTGGAAAATGTATTGTTTCAAAAATGAGATTTTGAAATAAAAGGACTATAATTAAGTTAACTAGTTTGAGTGGCTCGAAAATAACTTAAAATCGGGGAAGGGATGTGTTCAAATGGAAAACACTTCACTTGAGTATTAGCCTTCTTGATAAGGGAATGTATGACAGTGTTTGTTGATACCCACTTCCTTAGTATCATTTTGAAGTCACTCGGGCTATGTCTATGTATTTGTATGATTTAAAGTATAACGTTTCATTTCAAAAAATTTATGAAAATAAAAGTAGGTATTTGGATCTTGAATTTTCTTAGGAAAATAAAAGAAAAATGGAACAATGAAATCAAATAGGGATATATGATCTTAGGATGCAGTGAAGTAGCATACAAGTTGAACCTAAGAATAGTTTATAAAATGTTTTCATAAAAAATTTGGTGTGGAAATAGAATTGGTATTAGGGAAAACCAATCAAGTAAGTGCGTAAGTTGGACTAGATCATTTCTCTTCCCACATAGAGTGATCCAAGATTCGAGTACATGCTTTGAGGTGTTGCACCATTCTGAAAAAGGATCTATTACTCGACCTTTGACGGAGAGCAATTGATGAGGGTTCTTGGTGTGGGACCAAGGTTTTATATCATAGTTACAACTTTGTAAGGAGAATAGAGGTTCCAAATCAAGGAGCCTGATCGGAGTCCGCACTAGAGAATCGAGTGAGCAATACTACTTCGGAAGCAAAGTTATATATTCGAGTTAAGATCGAATCAGATTTTTCATAAGAATGATCTATGTACATCATACGAGCTGATGTATAGTGCTAAGTGTAATCTGGGATAAATCAAGGTGCAATATTAGGGACAAAATTTTTCTAAGGGGGAAGATTGTAACGAACTAGAATTTCATTGCTTTGATTTGTGAATATTTATTTAAATTTTAAAAATTCAATATGTAGGTTTTATATTGAAAATAAACTCATTTTTAATAATTAATAATGATGGTAAAATCGTTTTCAATTTTGTTTACCAAATTAAATAGTTCGTAGAAAAACAGAAAATGTGACCGAAGAACTTTTTTGGAAATTTTGATCTTTTGACACCGAAAAGTTATCAGGAATGTTGTTCGTCTTTGTGCATAATATATACACATATATAAGAGTTAATTAGCTAAATAATAATATACTTAAGGATAGATTATCTTATGTTAATTTTGTAGCAAGTGATGTGACGATTCGCAAATTTAAAAATAATAATCTTTTATATATTATATATATATGAATATTCCTCTCTTATCACATCTTAGATTATAATCATTAACCATCATTTTCTCTTATCACGTCTTAGCTTTAATTAATAATTATATATATAAAGAAAGTGATAAGACTTAAACATAATAATTATACATATATATAAAAGAAAGTGATGCGACTAAACACAATAATTATAAATATATAAAAAAATTGATGTGACTAAAAATAATAATTATATATATAAAAGAGTGATGTGATTAAACATAATAATTATATACATATATAAGAGTGATGTGACCTAACAAAATGATGAGGTGTGAAATCTTGCTTATAAATAGCCCTTATGTTTTTCCATTTTTCCTCCTCTTTCCAACAATCTTTCCTCCCTCATTTCCAACTCAAATATATTTTTTCTTTCCATGAAACCGTGTGAAATTTTAATGGCTACAACAGTGCAGTTGACATTTTTTCAAATTTCTATCATAGCTATGTCAAAACACCAATTCTTTACAAAGCAATTTTTATACCCAGAATTTGAAGTCCAAAAATTACCCTTCTTTTGATCATAACTTCTTCAAAACAACTTGAAAATGAGTGATTCTTTTTTGAAATGGTAAAGGAAAGAAATTATTACGACTTACCTTTTGACTACTTTTCCTAATTCCGTGTGTCGGTGGCCCAAAAACCAGTGGAAAATGACCTAATTTTGGGTTCATTTTCAACAAATAGATAATAACCCGAAGCTCCTCTACCTTCAAGCTACTATCCCACATCCACCCGCACACCTCTGGCGGAGCCTACATACACCTGGGCCAAGCCCATTTTGAGGGTTGCTGGCACCTAAAGCCTTCATCCTTCAAAGCTAGGGAGTCGTTGGCAAGTTTTGCTTAAGTTCGGATAGCTTTTACGGAAGTTTGGGAAGTAAACTACTCGTTTTTTATGAAAATGGTAACTTTTATTATGCCACTGTATATGGTGATTATACAGTGTATAAGTTGAATGATAATCATGTGGTTTGATTAAGATATGGACGGTTGCTTTTAGTTTGATTTGGTTATGAAAATTAATGTTGTATTATAAAGTTAGTAAGTATGTATATATGGATGTATACTTGCAATCTATGATGAATATGGTTAGTATTAGTAATACGTTGATTGTAAAACATGAGCTATGGCATGAGGTTGGTAAACAAAATTTACTACTTTGTGTAGTTGCGACGTTATGAGATTCGGTTGGAACTGAAGTTTGTTTCGAAGGTTAAAGTTTTGAAATTGATTAAAGTTGGAAACTTTAGTTTTAAAGTTTTTTTTAAAAAAACTTCTAAATTAAGTTTCAAATCATGAAAAAGTAAGGGTTTGTGAAGTGGTTTGCTAAGAATATGTTAGAGCGAACTGCGCCCGTAGCGACGGTCGCTATGGATGTAGTTCGACAAAGGGTTGAATTTCCATTTCAAATTTGTTTTTATTTCGAAATTAGTTTACAAATTTTTTGAAACTTAATTAGTAAATTAAAAAGTTATTAAGTTGTAATATAATTAATTAATTAATTAATTAAAAGGTAATTAGCACCCAATTGGTAATTAAGAAGGTGATTAGAGGTTAATCGTCACTTAATTTAAGTTAATGACTGTTAATTAATTTATAAAGTTTTAATTAGTGATTATTGTAGTTAAGAAGTAATTAAGTGATTTATAATTTTTTAATTAAAATTAATGGTTAATTAATCATTTATTTAATTAATGGATTGTTTAATTAATATTTAATTAATAAGGGTTTAACTCTTAAACAATTTGGTCTAGCCTTAACCAAGTTGCATTTGGAAGTTAATTAGAACTTAATCAAGTTCATTAAGCCTAATTAGAGTTTAATTATGATTTAATATTGATTTAAATTGGATTAATTAATATTTAGTTAGGGTTTAAGCTAATTAAATATACTTTTATCTTTTCAAAAGTGATTTTAAACTAAACATAATGTGTTTTAAATCGATTCCATATCAAATGATCTCTTTCCAGATACTTAAGTAACCCATATGATTAGGAGAATTAAATGACATCTATTAATAGAACAAAACACAATTCTGCTATAGTGTAAGTGATTTGGTTATATGGACATGTGTTAAGCAGAATAAATCCCCATTCTACTATAAATTGATTGAATTGTTTAGACATCTATTTAGCAGGATAATTCACTATCCTGCTGTTATGTTATTTGGACTTATATATGCCAACTGGTTATATTGACGTGTTATTCCCTGATTGGATATGGACTATATTTATATATATGGCATCTTATGTAAATAATTGTTAAGTGACTTGGGATCGAATTGAGATTGAATGGTAACTTAAACTAGTACCGTTGGGGTTGCCAAGCCTCCTTTCGAATTTGTAAAGTGTGTTTTGAATTAACTTAAATTCTTTAATCAATTTAGAGTTTAACTTTTATAAATGATTTCCAAGTCATTCTATTATGTTGTAAAGCTATTTATAAGTAATAATTTATTTATAAAAGGGTTATTTTATTGAAGGGTTACTTTAAGTGTTTTACAAATAATATTTATAAAGGAGTATACAAAGGTTCATATAAAAAGTTTTAAAAATTGGAAAAAGGTTTATAAATCAATTCAGAGATTTGGAAAGAAGTTTACAAATTAACTTAAAGGTTTATAGAAGTGGGTTATAACTTTATTTTGAAAGTTATAAGTTAAATGAAATATGAGATGAGCTTTTAAAAAGAGAGGATAAGCGGAAGTTTTATCTGGAGAAATGTTTGGTTATTTAATATGGGATTTGGAAAGAAGAAAACTTTTGTAACGACCCAAAATTTTCGACCTCGAAAATTCGAACGTCGGAAATTTCAGATTGTTAGGGTTAAGAAGAAAAGAGGTAGAAGAAGAACAGAAAACAAAATACAGAATCTCACATTTCGCAGCGGATCAAATATAATATCAAATAATAGCATTTTACAATGAAAGTTGTCTGCTAATTTTACAACAATACATCAGAGTACAATCATTTACAAATAAACTAGACAGTTATAATTAAATTGTCCCAAACTTCAATCAAATCAAACTCAAATACACATCAGAATATACTCCATACTTTTCTGCCATCCAGCACACCTCTTGGGCTCCAGAACGCTCCAACCTGAAAAGCTGTAATACTCGGTCTGACCCGAGCATTACATCAGAGTAACACCCGGGTCAGGCTAGAAACCAGCGCGAGTAAACCCATATAACTTGAAAATACTGAGTTCTAAACATATTTGAAACCCAGGGTAACTCGTACCTCACTGTGAGTTTTTATTTGTTAAAGTCTATTACTTATTACCAAACAAAATTTAAACTGTTACTCAGTTTAAATGGCCATGCTATTTAATTTATTCCATTCCAGCCTATTTGATTCTAAAATCAAATATATAAAGAATTATTATAGATTACAAATTGAAGTGGTTTCAGGTATTTGCTGATACCTAACCTCGGACTCTTCGATTCCAATGTCATCTTTAATCCAAGTTGTTTAAGTGAATACAATTCAATTTAAATACTGGATGACACATTTACACAGCAATTCATCATCAGTAGATAACCCTCAAAATCACAGTTCAACACAAACATATCAAATCACAGATCATCACAAATTTTCATACTATAATACAATTAATCTAGACATTCTATATAATTAATCATCCATAAGCAAGACTTATTAATCCCACTATTATAATTAATTTAATTAACTCAATTTAAATTAATTACTTAAAAATTAATCACCTAACCCTACTTAATTAAGTAATTATAAACCATTTGAATTAATTAATCATTCTTTAATTACTTTTATAAATCAATTAATTAATCTTTAATTACTAATTAATTATCCTTTAATTATTAATTAATAATTACTAATTAATTAATCCTTAATTACCAGTTAATTAATCCTTAATTACAATTTAATTAATCTCTAATTACTTAATTAATAAAACCTTAATAATTGTAACCCTTAATAATTAATTAATTAATTACTTTTTAATTACTTTATTAATTTAATTAATCTTTTTTTTTACCAAAGACCTTAATTATCTTTAAGATAACCCATTTTTGTTTATTGATTACTTAATTACCATTAGCTTATTAATTTAAATCATTTTAAATTTTAATTAACTATTTAATTATATTTAAAATTAATTTTAAAATAACTTAAGAATTTAACTTAATAAATTTAAGTTAAACAAATCATACCACTCTCTTAAACAAAATATTTAAGAACATTATTATAAAGAAATTAATTTAAAATTAGTTTAAACTTGATTTACTTTAAATTTTAAAACTTGCTTTCATTTGTATTTTAAAAACTGTTATAATATTTACTTCGGGTTCAACCCGAATCTTACCCGAGTCCAGCCCCAAGACTTTCTTCTTCTTTTTTAATAAAAAAAACTTGTTAAAACTTTAAACTGTTGACATGTCTTAACACTCGCTTCTCACTCGAAGACGAACTCGAGCAAACCTTGCCTAATCCTAAGTTCCCACCCGAGAATGCTTCTCCTCCTTCCACGGGTACAACCACACTGACACAAACAGGAACATGTGAAGATGCACAGATCAACGGTGAGGATTCGATCACCCATGCTATCGCCGACGAGTCGACCTCGACCTTCCCTTCCCTTTCGATCCCGATCACCCAAACTTCATCACAAACCCAAAATCAAAATCGAGCTAACTGATCGAACTGGAACAGCAGAACACCGGCCAAGAACCACCTCATCCTGACGACTTCGACCACCAGCAACCTCGAAATCCCGTCCACACCTTCGCTAACCAACCCCGTCCACACCTTCGCACAGATTCTCTTTTATTTGGTTCCTTCCTAGTTTCTAGGTTTGATCTTTAAAATTATTGTTTGCCTTTTGTTTTCTTTTTTGATTTTTGTTTTTCTTTCTTAGGTTTTAGTTTTGTTCTCTAGTTTGAATGTGTGAAACAAAATGAGAAAGGGGGGTGTGTATATATATAATCTTGAAACCTTTTTATTTATTAAATTTAATCTAAAGAACCATTTGCCACTTATATTTATGCATGTTAAATTTACTTACAAATGTTAAGTTGCATTTTTAAAATACTTACACTTGTTTAATACATGTTTTTTTTTATTTTACAAATGTCAATGCATGTATTTCAATATTTTCTTATTTGTTAATTTACATGAATTTATATTTTTATATGTTTCCATATTATAGTTTAATACCCTTATATATATAACTTATATATATTTAGAGAAAGTATCATTCTTTATTAAATCCTATTTTAAACTTAAGCTAGCATACTTAATTAATAAGGATTTATCTTTAATATTTTTATAAATATAGAATTTGACTTCATATGTCTTTTGAAAATTTAATACATTGAATTCAAATTAATGCTTTCTATTCACAAAACATATATATAAACACATTTATATACTTGTATATGAACACACTTGAAATTTTCCATATTATAAAATTTGCATATATCCATTTATAGGTTATATTAATTCACTATAAAATTTATCATTTTCAGATATTTATAATCCAACATTTACTATAGTTTCAAATCCATTTATAACATCTTGACATTTTTAATTATCAGAATACTATTTGTCCAACCTATAAATCAGTATTTCTACTAATTTGGTCCAGTTAATTATCAATTAACAGATGTCCAAAAATCTGGGTTATCACATTCCTCCCTCTTTGAATATTTTCGTCCCCGAAAAGGAACGGAACCAGAACTTTAATTATATTGCTAATTATCAGTTAAATTATCCTTTAATCATTTTTGACTCTCAATTTCCATTATTTAAAAAAATATTAAACACCTTTAAAATCTACATAATATTGCCAAAATAGTTTTATAAAAATACTTTTTATAACTCGATGACTCAACAAGTCCATCCTCGTTCTCATAAAATTCGGTCATACGTTGATCAGTCGTAGGACTGAAAATCTATAAGTACTTGGTAAACACGTTTTCAACGCCCAGTGAAAATATTTGGAAAACATTTTCGAAAACTTTTTGAAAATATAGAAAACATTCTTTAAAATGTAGAAATCATTTTTGGTGAGAATGCTCTGGAAATCATCATCCCATCCATGGTCACAGTTAACCCGATGGTTACGTTGCCATCCCAGCAAAATCCATATATAATTGTAGGCACTCTGCGCCCTTCGATTACGCCATGGAACCGCCACAGATTGCAGCTACACCCAGGGTTACGTCACCATCACGGCAAAAATCCATGTAACTGTAGGCATCAGCGCCCTCGAACTTCTCTGCCAGATGAAACTTCACCGCTCCTACATAGATGCAGACTACATCAATCAAGTCCTAATGTAGCCTGTAGGCACTCACTGCCATATGACTTTTGCTATGTCTTCATAGATCAAAGTCTACTAAAGTTACGTTGCCATCATGGTAAAATCAAACGTAGACCGTTGGCTCTCATGGCCACACGACTTCCGCTATGGTCCGAAGTAGATCGTAGTGACATCGAGTTACACTATCGTCACAGCATAACCAAAATGTCTCTGTAGGCATCATTACCCTCGACTTTCGCTACCCAAACACTATCCTTAGGAACTTCAATTTGTCCGGACTTCCTCCCGATATCAAATTTAGAGCCTTCCCCTTAGGGCTCAAGGCAGAACCACTCCATGGACCTCCTATGAAGTTCATTTCATGGGAGCGCCTTCTTTCCAGAGCCAATCTCAAAAAATTTTATACTATACACTTATAGTATCTTTCAAATCATACTCTTTATGATTTGCATAAATCCCCTTTACACAAAATCAATATCTCAAATCGATAGTTCCAAACTTCGCTTTCCAAATTCCCAAAATTGATTTTTTCCAAAAATCAAAAGCCTTTCCAAAATCAGTGGATTCCGAAAATCCTTTTTCCTAAAATTATTTTCATAAAAATCATTTATATACATAGATATATATAATTTTGAAAAATCTTGGATCACTTTATACTAATATAAATTCCCTTTTTATACTTCAAATATTTTCAAAAATCTTTTCTTCAGGTTTAAGACACAACAAGGGGAGTTTGTCATATATAACAAATATATATAACTTTACTTATGCCAAATCAACATTCAAATTTGATTTTCATTTATAAAGTTACTTGCCACATTACTTTTTTTTAAATGAGTTTCAGTTATAGTGATATCCAACTTCAATTCTTATTCATCATATATTTTCAAAACATACTTTTCTTTTTAAAAATCATCTTTCATTTCTATCATAATTTCAATATCTATTAAATTTAAGCATGTATGATGTACATATACCATCCGTACTTAATATCAAATCTGATCGCTTACTCGATCACACAATTTCACTTCCGAACTAATATCGCCAACCCGACTTCCTAGTGCGGACTCAGATCTAGTTTCTTGATTAGAAACCGTCATTCTCCTTGCATATTCATAACTATGATAGAGAATTTCCAGAACCAATCAAAAATCCATATCCAGGGTTTGTCGTCGAAAATCGAGTGAAAAATCCCAACTCGGGTCGATATACTATCTCGAAATTTTGTACTCGAAATCCAGATCAAATCATTATGCGAATAGAATAACATACGTACATCCTACGTATTTATCTTCATCGATTATCAGCTAAATCAATTTCCTTTTTATTCACCTTCATTTTAATTCTATTCACTCATCCACAATTGCTTCAATTCCCATTTGGGTTATCACTTCCTCTATAAACAGTTTGCACTCTGACTAGCTTGAATTTAGAAAATAGTTTCAAAAGTTTAAAATAGATAAGTAGTTGTAAAAGAGCAATTAGTTGTAAAATAGCAGTAAAATAGTTAAGTAATTATGAAGTAGTTGTAAAATAATTAAATAGTTGCAAAATAGTTGTAAAATAGCAATTAGTTTGTAAAACAGATGAAAAATTATTGTAAAATGGAAATTTGTTCTCAAAATAGTTAAATAATAAGTATAAGATAGTTTGGGTTTAAAAAGAAAAGTTGTATAGTAAATAGCTAGGAAAATAGATTTAAAATAGTTTATATTAAAAAAAATTTGAAAAATATTTTCTGAGTCAAACTGGTCAATTTCCCAATTTCTCATTTCAATCACTTTCCCAACCCATTAAATTGGTTCAATTCCAACTAAATTTGAATTAACTTCAATTCCTATCCCAAATTCAAATCAATTCCCATTTGAATTTTAATTTTATTCAACTTCAATCTCTATCCAATCAATTCAATTCAAATTTTCCATTTGAATTTGTCTCTATTCTAATCTCAACTTTAATCCATCTCGAATTACATAAATTCGAGTTAAATTATTAAATGTTGATTTAATTCCTTAAATCAAATTAACCTTTACTTTTAAATTAACAGCTTAAATCTTTAAACCATTTAATTCTAAGTCCAGATTTCAAAATTCTATTTTAAATTACCTTTACTTAAGTTATTTCAAAGTTCAAATAAGAGTTCAAAACTTTTTAAATGATTTAATCTTCAGAATCCAATTTATTACCCAATTTTAACTTCGAAACCAATTCTTAGCAAATTTTCAGCAAGCTCATTTCTAACATTTAAATCTTTAAGTTCAAAGTGATTTCATTTTCATAAGTTCAATCTTATTTCTATTTTATTTCAGTAATGGTGTATATTACCTCAATCGATTTCTTATTTAAAATAGTCCAATTCTCATTTTCATAGATTATTAATAACAATAGGATGATAACAGGATTAGCCATAATAAATAAACATCCAAATTATTTAAAACATTCATCAATAGCATCCATTTCCAATTTCCAGATCTCAAACCCATTTTGAGATCACACATACTCCCCTTCAATTCAACCCATTTAACTTCCTTAAGTTAAATCTAATTTTATCTTAAAATTTCCAATTCAGGTTGTTCGTTAAACTTATTTAACTTCCCCTAAGTTAAGTTCAATTATAATTCTCCATTTCAAATTTTAAACTTCTTATCAATATCCTTTCTTACTTATAAGTTCAGAAACTTATCACATTTCAGGGAAAATTCAACACTCAACGCCTAGTGTTAACTTCCAATCAACTTTGATTTTATGTATATCCCACATATATACATATTTATTTCATTTACACTTCAATTCATACTTTAGATTTTAAACTATCCTTGGTTTTTAACTTAAACAAATTCCTTTGAAATTTTTAAAACATCTTTTGTTTTAAAGTATGATTCCTACATTTAAAAATATTCTGAATAATATTATTTATAATATCTTTTATCACTAATTTTAAATTTCTCGACTTAGATTTTAAAACTTCATAATTTAAATATATTCCAATTTACATATTACTCTTATCTAAAGGTTTACTTCCCTAAAACATTCAATTTTTCTATATCAATGTTTATTAGAAAACAAACATCCCATTATTTAGACACAACAAACATTTTACGATAATATCCAAGATTATCATATCTGGAAACCAATTCACTATTATATTATCTCATAATATATTATAAAAATAAAATTAGGGTAACTTAATTCAGCATTCTGGAAACACGCTTACAAATTTTAGGATTTTATTCTCCGATTTGAATCCATTTCTAGCGTATCTTATTTGTATAGTTCATATTATCCAATTCTTATTTGGTTGTATATCTATTACCACTTAATTCTTATTATTTTATTTTATGCCAATAATTCAACCACCAATTACCTTAATATTTATAATAATTAGAAAAATTATTTCTTTATATACCAAAATATAAACTTATATAAGAATCAACCATTTTTAAAATCTTTATATAAGAACATAACAAGTACGCTCTCTTGTAAATATTACACTCAACTCATTCTAGGGTACTTCTGACCCTATCCTTAATGAGTAAACCCACTAGATCCAAGGTTCTCGCTTAATCTTCAGCTTTGATACCAAAATGTAACGACCCAAAATTTTCGACGTCAAAAATTTGAATGTCGGAAATTTCAGATTGTTAGGGTTAAGAAAAAAGAGATAGAAGAAGAACAGAAAACAAAACACAGAATCTCACATTTCCCAGCGGATCAAAATATAAATATCAAATAATAGCATTTTACAATGAAAGCTATATGTTATTTTTACAACAATACATTAGAGTACAATCATTTACAAATAAACTGGACAGATATAATTAACTTTTCCCAAACTTCAATGAAATCAAACTCAAATACACATCAGAATATACTCCATACGTTCCTACCATCCAGCTCATCGCCTGAGCTCTAGAACGTTCTAACCTGAAAAGATGTAATACTCAGTCTGACCCGAGCATTACATCAAAGTAACACCCAGGTCAGGCTGGAAACCAGCATGAGCAAACCCATATAACTTGAAAATACTGAGTTATAAACATATTTGAAACCCAGGGTAACTCGTACCTCACTACGATTTTTTACTTGTTAAAGTCTTTACTTATTACCAAACAATATTTAAAATGTTACTCAGTTTAAATGGCTATGCTATTTATTTAATTTCTTCCATTCCAGCCTATTTGATTCTAAAATCAAATATATAAAGAATTATTATAGATTACAAATCGAAGTGGTTTCAGGTATTTGCTGATACCTAACCCCGGACTCTTCGATTCCAATGTCATCTTTAATCCAAGTTGTTTAAGTGAATACAATTCAATTTAAATACCGGATGACACATTTACACAGCAATTCATCATCAGTAGATAACCCTCAAAATCACAGTTCAACACAAACATATCAAATCAAAGATCATCACAAATTTTCATACTATAATACCAATTAATCTAGACATTCTATACAATCAATCATCCATAAGCAGGACTTATTAATCCCACTATTATAATTAATTTAATTAACTCAAATTAAATTAATTACTTAAGAATTAATCACCTAACCCTGCTTAATTAAGTAATTCCAAACCATTTGAATTAATTAATCATTCTTTAATCACTTTTATAAATTAATTAATTAATCTTTAATAATTGATTAATTTCTTTTAATTATTAATTAATAAACCTTAATTATTAATTAATAAATCTTAATTACTAATTAATTAATCCTTAATTACCAGTTAATTAATCCTTAATTACAATTTAATTAATCTCTAATTACTTAATTAACTAAACCTTAATTAATTATAACCCTTAATTACTAATTAATTAATTACTCTTTACTTTCTTCATTAATTTAATTAATCTTTAATTACTAAGGACCTTAATTATCTTTAAGATAACCCATTTTTCTTTATTGATTACTTAATTACCATTAACATATAAATTTAAATCATTTTACCTTTTAATTAACTATTTAATTATATTTAAAATTAATTTTAAAATAATTTAAGAATTTAACTTAATAAATTTAAGTTAAATAAATTATACCACTCTCTTAAACAATATATTTAAGAACATTATTATAAAGAAATTAATTTCAAAATTAGTTTAAACTAGATATACTTTAAATTTTAAAACTTGCTTTCATTTGTATTTTTAAAAACTTCGGATTCAACCCGAATCTTACCCAAGTCCAGCCCTGAGACTTTCTTCTCTTCTTTTTTTAAGAAGAAACTTGTTAAAACTTTAAACTGTTAACATGTCTTAACACTCACGTTCTAACTCGAAGACGAACCCGAGCAGACCTTGCCTTATCCCGCGTTCCTACCCGATAGTGCTTCTCCTCCTCCCACGAGTACAACCACACTGACACGAACGGGAACATAAGCACATGCACAGATCAACAGCGACGATCTGATCACCCATGCTACCGCCGACGAGTCGACCTCGACCTTCCCTTCCGATCCCGACCACCCAAACTTCATCACGAACCCAAAATCAAAATCGAGCTAACCGATCGAACTGGAACAGCAGAACACCGGCCAAGAACCACCTCGTCCTGACGACTCTGACCACCAGCAGCCTCAAAAGCCCTCCACACCTTTGTCGACCAACCCCACACCCTTTCCACCACCTTCGATGAACCCCGATGCTCTAGAGACGATGCAGCAGCCAAATTTCTAGCCTCGACCAAACCCAGCACTAAAACCCTAATTTGACGTCGTGTCGTCGCCCCGGTGGATGATAAATCCAATTTCCATTTTTTCCAAACCCCCAACTTCCTAGCTACCTCCAGTAGCGAAGTTGAGACCTCACCACCCTCCGATCACCAGCAATTGCCCAAAACCCAATTTCTGATCAACTACAAACTTCTCACTCGAAACCAATCTAAAAATTATGATTTTTCTTTTTAAAATCCTAGTATTCGATGACGATTCAGATTATAAGCATGAATCAGAGAATCAAGATGTTTGAATTTAACATGTATTAAAAAATTTACTGTCTTTTCCATTTTCCAGATGATATTCAAACTTATTATACTTAAAAATAATTTTAAATCTTAGTTTATGTTTAAGCAAACATAATTTGTTTGAATATCATAGACTATCAGAGATTACATAAGGAGATTTTTGTATTTTGACTTTATTTAAACCATGTAACTTAAAACAGAGATGAATATATATATATATATATATATATATAGACATGCACACTTATATCACCTCATATTTATAATGTGCAGGTCTAATTTCACATCTATACAACAATTATCACATAATTATTTCATATAATCATCACATGCACTAATTTAAAACAAAATGTTGTTTTGTTTACTCATCTGCAAAATATGATAATAGATAACAGGGTTTCATTCTTAGATCTGGAACTAATTATTGAATTTGAATTGTAACTCGATTTGTTTGAGTTGAATCTTCTTTTCTTTAGATCAGGTTGAAAAGAAACTCGAAAGAAGTTGTTGCCCGGATTCTCTTTTATTTGTTTCCTTCCTAGTTTCCAGGTTTGATCTTTAAAAAGAATGTTTGCTTTTTGTTTTCTTTTTTTATTTTTGTTTTTCTTTCTTAGGTTTTAGTTTTGTTCTCTAGTTTGAATGTGTGAAAGAAAATAAGAAAGGGGTAGATATATATATATATATAATCTTGAAACCTTTTTATTTATTAAATTTAATCTAGAGAACAATTTGCCACTTGTATTTATGCATGTTAAATTTACTTACAAATGTTAAGTTACATTTTAAAAATATTTACACTTGTTTAATACATGTTTTTATTATTTTACAAATTTTAATGCGTGTATTTTAATATTTTCTTATTTGTTAATTTACATGAATTTATATTTTTATATGTTTCCATATTATAGTTTAATACCCTTATATATATAACTTATATATATATATATATTTATTTAAAGAAAGTATCATTCTTTATTAAGTCCTATTTTAAACTTAAGGTATCATACTTAATTAATAAGGATTTATCTTTATTATATTTTTTTTTAAATATGAAATTTGACTTCAAATGTCTTTTGAAAATTTAATACATTGAATTCAAATTAATGCTTTCTATTCACAAAACATATATATATAAACACATTTATGTACTTGTATATGAACACACTTAAAATTTCAATATTATAAAATTTGCATATATATCTATTTATAGGATTTATCAATTCACTATAAAATTTATCATTTTTCAGATATTTATAATCCAACGTTTACTATAGTTTCAAATCCATTTATAACATCGGGATATTTTTAATTATCAGAATACTATTTGTTCAACCTATTAATCAGTATTTCTACTAATTCAATCCAGTTAATTATCAATTAACAGATGTCCAAAAATGCGAGTTATCACACCTTTGAAAAGTTTGTAAATAACTTATACCAATAAGATAAGTATATGATTTTGTTTCAAGGCATGAAAAGTAAAATGTTTTGGTAATATACTCAAAACATTGAGATAAGTATATAAATGTTTCCTAAGTATAAAAGGCAATGTAAGGGGTTTAGGAATAGTGTTTTGAAAAGATGTTGTGATCGAGTTTTATAAAGTGGTTTCATTAATTAAAGGGAATTAATAAAGGCTTAGTGAATCCCATATAGGAATTTACTGTTTTGAATTCCGGCTATCTCGGTCGAGATCTCAGTTGAAGGCTTGGGCGAAGCGAAACATGAGATATCGGTTGATATCTCGTTTCGATTATATCAGCCAAAATTTACATATATCAGCTGATATTTGAAGTGAAATGATATTCTGAAATATCACCGATATATATTTTTTTCAAAAAAATAGGCCCATCTCATTCTATCATGAAAAAATGAACAAAGCCCTTTTCTTTTTGATTCAACTTCTCAAAAGATCACATTCCTCGTCAAAATATCGAACTCCCTCTTCTCCAGAGAAAAAAACCAAACTCCCTCTTTTAAAAAAATCGAACTCGCTCTTCTAACATCTGACAGCCAGCGGTTGCTTTTAATTTTCGACTACTCGATCATGCTTTTGACGGTCTACAGCTTCGCCTTCGACCAATCTCTCTACTCTCTACATATATGTCAATTAGGGTTGTTTCTATTTTAATGAAATTCAATTTTTCAAAAAAATTAATATATAGTATAATTTAGAGTAGATTTGCATTGCCTGAAACCCTTCAATTCCTGAAATCTCTTATATGCATTTACTTTTATTTGCATCGGTTCCTGATACTGTTATTATGTTATTCTTACTGCATATCTGTAATTGTATAGAACTCGTTTTTTTTCAAGTTAATTTGTTGCATTTCATCAACTTTTATGTAATTGCGAAAATTGATGATGTTTTGTAACTTTTATTGAACAATTTCATGTAGTTAAGGTATAATTACATTATTTTTTTCAGTTAGAATAGTGGGGATTATTTGCAATAATTCAGTAAATGTTAAATAAATCGATTGCACACATTTTTTTCTATAAATTATGTGATGTGTTGTACTCCAAAATCATCCCGAGATGAACTTCAGGTCCGAGATGTAAATCCGATATTGGCGCCCGAGATGCACTCATCTCGTCCGAGATCTCCCCCGATACGATACCAGTCGCTAAAATCGCCGAGACGTGACGTGCCCGATATCCGAGATTTAAAACCTTATAGAAATTAAATAATGATTAGATGTTTGTTTATTTGATAGTTAAATAACCAACTATCAAATCTGGATAAAACGTAACTTTAAAAATATATAGGAGAAACATGAGAATTATATGGTACATTTACTGTCGAAGGTGCTAGACTATATTATAAACTCGTTTCGTTCTTCCAGGACGAATGATAAGGAAATCCGTCCACAAAAGGTTAGGCGGTGAATTCCACTCTTATCATTTGTCTATTCTTTCCTAAAGAACTGGGGTTGAGTTTACCGGAAATATCGAAAGTTGTTTCGAAGAGACTGGAATTGGATATGCTATCTGAAAATCACTTTGATCCAATTCAAGTGTTTCGAAATGAAGACATCTTGAAGCATGGGATCGAAGACGGAGCCATTAAAGTGCAAGGGATGCTTGCTACTAATCCAGAGGGTGGTTCCAAAATAGATGTAGTAGAAGTAGTGCCTTCTGTTTGTCCTTATCTGGACAACTTGGATGCATGAATGTTGGTACTACATTACTGTATGTAGGGCAGTGTTAGCATTCCAAGATGGATTGCTATTCAGAAAGGTAAATCATGGCCTCAAGCCTCACAACCTGAAGGAATGGCAAAACATGGAATGCAATAGAGCAATGTGGTTAGCTACCATTGGAGCGGTCACCCCACTCCAGATGTCCCTTTAGAGTTGGTTTGCATGCAAACATCCTGGTAGTATAAGACCTCGACGTCAAGGGGGTGACGCAATGCGGTCTGCCATGTTAAAAGGGCAGCCGACTCTGTTATAGCATCAGTGCATTTTCTAGAGGTGTATCATGGGAAGATAGTCCCTTTCTTTGCCATTGTTGGAATCCAATCTCGAATACGTGCCTTACGCTTTTGATTGTAGATCCTAATATGTCGAAATGTGAGAAGCAAGCATCTTAGCTATTTTATCTATTTACTTTAAATCTAGACACTATGATAATATCACTGGATTTTGATATAAAATATTGTGGAAAATAGGCTGTAGGACAAACAATTCGCTTTTTTGGGCTAAAAAACGCGTGTACAAATTTTTGGGCTGAAGTCCAAACATCTTTATTTCATTGGCCGACCACACATTATTTATTCCTCTTTACTTTCTCACCTTTTCCCTTGTTTCTTTCTCTTTCAAATCATCGTGCAAATTATAGTTCTGAGATGCCGTTGAGTAACCAGTACCAATTTAGATTTCTCATCTTTTTTTGTACGCACGTTCTCACTGTATGGTAACAAAGGTAAGTTTAACCTAATTCTTTGATGTCAATTTGAATTTTGTGCTTGATCTGGCTACTTTTCTTTTCTTTTCTTACTATTTTACTATCGTTTTGAAATTCTTAGATTATTTGCATGTAATATGTCTGATCTGGGTACAAGATTGGAAGACGAAATCGGGTATGATTTCATTATGCTTGATGCTATGTCTATTTAGCATTTTCAAACTATTTGATGCTATAAACATATTTTATATGCATTTTTACCATTTTCTGCTGTTGTTGTCTCGTGCACAGTGTATTTTATGCCTAACATAATTTATATTTAATTGCATACGTATTCTTTTACATTTTACTTACCTTTTGCCTTTTTAATTCACTCTTTTTTTCTATGGTAGGAATGTTGATGATAGTATTCTTGTACTATTTTTATTTGATGAGAACAGCTACTCTATTCGACTTGACATGACTTGTTCTTTGATTGGTGTTAAAAATTGTATATGTGAACATTGGCCACATCTTACCCCTTGTTCTATTGGTATATCCTATAGTTTGGAAAATAAGGTTATCACAGTTGATACTGATTTGGATTTACATACCATACTGTGCTTTCAAGTATACAAGAAAAGTTTTTATTTTGTTTTTACTGTTAAGTCAAGCATTTGTGCATTGGAGTTCAATTTGGGTAATAGTTTATCAATTACTTCTGATCATCAGAGCAGTTTAATTTCTAGTGGTTGTTTGAACATTAAATCTTGTGGTGAGTCAAGTCCTTATTTGAAGGATATAATGAAGAAAGGATCTCAGTTAAATCTTATGGACTTTATTGGTTATTGTTTTAATGATGCTGAAGATTTTAGAGAGTTTCTTATGGCTTATCAAATAAAAGAAGGGCGTGAATTGATTTTTGTTAAGAATTGTCTAGAAAGAATATCTGTTATTTGTTCGTGGTTTAAAGAAGGTCGTAAGTTCACCATGTATGCTTTTTCAGATCCTAGACATCTTATTCGTTTTTTATTAGGACTTACAGGTTTGAACATTCATGTGGTGCTGGGTTAAGAGATGTTAAGAAAGTTCATAAAACTAGTAGATTTGTAAAATCTTTAATTATTGATTAAATAAGAGATGTCCCGATGAAGAAACCGAAAGACATTATTAATGATTTAAGAAGAGAATTATTTCACTCCCTCTTATTATTATGCATACACCGGGAAACAATTAGTGCTGAAGGAAATTTATGGAGATGATGCAATGTCGTACAATGATTTGAATTGGTATCTAGAGGCTATACAAAAAACTAATCCAGGAAGTTATGTTGCTTTGGATGTGGATTCGTCAACTAATCAATTTGAAAGATTTTCATTGGGTTTAGTGCTTGTTTACTTGGATTTAGGCATTGTTGTCCCATGATATTTTTAGATGCGGCATTACTGAAGGGCCAACAAGGTGTTTTATTAGCCGCTACAGCAAAAAATGGCAATCATGGTTTGACTTTTGATTTTTGTTCTGTTTTTTCTTTTGCTATGTGTTATTTAGTATATTGTTTTAGTTATGTAGTATAGTAACATTTGGTGATGTTGATATATCTTAGCACTACTTTGTCATTTAACAATTATATGTTGATTGTATTGTAACTTTATATGAAATTGTAATATTACATGAATTTAACATTTGATATAGTATTATATGTCATAGTGCTAGTATTTTTTAGCATTTGTTATTCTGTATATTATATGACTGTACTATCAAACACATAATGTTATTTAATTTAGGATTAATCATATATGTTCTTTTTCACTCTTGCAGTCATGTAAATATGTGAAATTTTATGCTATGAAAGTAATATACTTTACTAATATTAGTAAACTATTTTCTTGTATTAGCATTTGAAAAAAAACTACTGTTTTTTAAGGTTTCTTTCCACTTGCTATGAGAGTAGTTTCACATGAGAGTAAGTCAAATTGGTCTTGGTTTTTGGAGCATTTAAAAGAGATGCTTAGTAAGGATCTCGAATTAGTTTTCATATCTGATCGCCGGTGGGGTTCCAAAAGTGTTTCCAACTTCTTTTCATAGGTATTGCACAATTCATATGGAGCAAACATTGGTTCAGTAGTTAAAGCTTGATAGGGCGATACTTCTACTGTTGATTTGTTTAAACTTTTGACTCGAGCTTAAAATCCATATGATTTTGATCGCTATCTGTTAAAGTTTAAAGAATTAGTTGTGCTACTGAAATTAATTTTTTAAATGATAAACCTTTTGAACATTGGACTGATTTGTTTTTTCAAGGCAAGAGGTATAGAGAATATTCATCTAATGTGGCTGAAAGCTTTAACTCTTGGATTGTGGATGATAGATTTATTCCTATTACATCTTGTCTAGATGGAATCTGGGTTAAAATAATGGAACAAATGGTGAAGAGGAGGGAAGAATGTCATCAACGGACTACTGCTTTATGGAGCAACGGTTGTCGCAATTAGGTAATGAAGGTTTCGGATGGGATATATATAGGTCTTCGGAAAATGTTTTTGAAGTTAGATCTCCAATATCACATCATGTTGATCTTGCGAAAAGATTGTGTACTTGTAACCAGTGGAATGTTACCGGTTTTCCGTGTGCACATGCCATCAAGTGTATGAATAGGTCAAGGCAGTCAGTATATGATTATGTGGATTATTATTTTACAGCTGATGCTTTTAGATCGAGTTATGCATATGCTATTAATCCAATTTCAAATGTTGGTAAGCCAACTGTTAGCGGAGATGGTCCGAGGCCTTGGTGCAGTGGTAAAACGCCAGGCTGTTGACGACAAGGTCGGCAGTTCGATCCCTGTCTCTGGCATATTAAATTGTGCGCCATGATGATTCTTGCAGACTTGTGTGCTGCCTACTTTGTAAATATAAGTACCCAGTTTCAAAAAAAAAAAAACTGTTAGCGGAGATGAAGTCACAATTAAACCGCCTAAAGGAATTCGAGGTGTTGGAAGACCTTCTACTAAAAGACATGGCGGCTTTTCTTATTCTCAGAGTAAGCGGAACAAATGTAATAGTTGCAATCAAGTTGGACATAACAAGAGGAATTGTCAAGCTTCAATGAAGATTTTAATTTGAATTTTATGTTTTTCTTTTATTTCTATCATTTTATTATTTGTATTTCTTTACTGTTTACTTATTTGATATAGTCATCATTTTTTTATTTATGATACTAGTACATGTACTGTGATGATTGATTGTTTTACTAAGAAGTTTACTTTTTTCTGTGGATTTTTTGTGTTTTTATTTTTTTGTGGAGCATATTATTTTCATTTGTATGTGATGAAAAAATATTGGTATGTTAGTGTCAGATGTTTTCTGTTAATTGAGCAATTCATCAGAATAATTATCTGTATTTAGCTTCTTTATTTAGTATATAGTAGAAAGGTTGGCAAATTTGGTTATTAGTTATATATTAATAAACTCTGTGATGTTGCTTTAGAAAAATTACAGCAATAGATATCAATAAAGTGTTCTTGTGAGCATTGGCATTCCGGTCAAATAAAAAAGTCTCCTTTTTTGTCTATGTTGGAAGCTAATGTATTGAAGTTGTTTATCTTCTGTCTTTTTCTTTCTGTCTGTTTTCTTTCTTCTAATCTGATGTTTATAATTTACAGAGGTTCTTTCTTTAAATTTAATATCAAGTTACCAAGAGAAAATAGCGAGCCATCAATTCTTGTTTACAAGATGTAATTAAAAGCATGTACAGTCAATCAAAAAACTGGCATGAAATAAATTTGTGGCATGTTATAACATTGCATGGAATGCAAATTCCCAGCGTTGAAATAAAAGGATAGTAATATACAGATGATTGTAATCAATTTTTACTTCTCTATAAGAGATGCAAGGAAAGACAATAAATCACTCCGTTAAATATGGAAACTAGTAGATGTGTATATACTACATGCTTAGGTCCTAAATCTTATTTACTCTACTTGGCTCTAGTTCTTCAAAATATCGATTAGCTGTTATTCCTTGAACACTTGAAAGAATTAGCTATGCTATTTTCTGATAGAAGTGGTATAATTCGAGTACAAAAAATTGGTTGCAAATTCAATATAGCATTTTCCAATATTGATGTTCATTCATAAAACTTTCAGAGCAAGCATAAAAATTTCAGAGAAAAATAGAGATCAAATTATATTTTTTCAATTAACAATACAAGACATCTTTAGCAAAAAAAGCAAACATTTAATAGAACATATGTATAAAAAATTACAACTTTTCAAGTAGTAACACTATTCCACTTGAATTAGAAGTTCATCAAATCATAAGTATCAATTCAACTATAGTCAGCACTTCATCTTTACTTCAGCTAATTCATATTTAATTATAATCAGTACTTCAATTTAAATTGAGGCAATTCAAATTTAACTACAATTATCTCTTCTTCAAACTTTCCAAGTCCTCAACTTTTCTTTTTACTTTAGTTCTTTTTCTTCACTGCTTTTTCAGCTTCTTCAGGAGTGGCATTTGTAAAGAAAGTCATGACATTCCAACTTCTATGTGGATCATTTAGTATGTTATACACCATTTCAGCTCGCATGAGATTGATATCCTTTTTGCTATAATCGGTAGGGAGGTTTGAGTCTTCGTCCAAATGTTGAATGAATTTCATGACATATAGAGCACAGTCATTCCTATTGATTTAAAAAGGAAAAAAACAACAAAAACTGTTTGTTAACTAGTAATCAATTTATGCCAATAATTTTATCATTACAGACAGACTAAAAATATTTGTACATGGTAAGTATTTAATACTTGTGTTCTGTCAAAAGAACTGTACATCAGCTTGAGTAACATAAGTTGGAGACATAAGGACTTATATGGGTATTTATGATGTAGCTTTCAAATTAATAGAATAAATGAGCAATGGTATAAAAGATGTAATACTACCACCATTCAGTATTTCTCTTAACATATAAAATTGGGCTTCATATAGAAATGTGTGAAGAGTTTTTTTCAGATCAGTGGACTAAAAAGGCAGTGGTTTAATATTATAATGGTATGGCCAATTAGCATTTAAAAAAACATACATTAAAATATATTATACATTTTCACTTCCAATATCATTAAGTATTTTGTTAACACTATGTGTATCAATAACCATACATTTCCTACTGCGTAATCATAATGCAACCTGTCACATTTTTCGGTTATTGAACACTACAATATTGCAATGCTATGATTATTTAGCATTTACATGAAAATAAATACTTTAATACATTATACATTTTTATCGCTATTACCATTTAGCACTTTTTTAACATACACTGTATTCCATCTTTTATTTTACCTTTTTCTGATGCATTGAATATTATGGCATTATAATTTTTAGTATAATAGATGTGCAGTTTACTTGAAAAAGATTAGAAACTTAATAATGCTTACGAGGAAAGGTCTTGTTGTGGACACTGTGGTTACTTTATTGTCTTCGTACCAACTTCCTTATTTAAGATTTTGTTCTCTCTCCACTTTTCTTGTAATATTTTTTCCATCTTTTTTCTCTGTTACAAAAAAAGAAAAAATAGAGTTAGATTTTTTCAAATTTTCTTGTTATAAAATATGGTCTTACAAGTAGCTGAGCTTGTTTGTGATCTTGACTTGATGCCGTTGTTGATCTTCTGGGCCTTAAAGAATCATAATGGCACCATTGCATTTGGTTGTAATCCAAGGTTAGCAATGTCCAATGATTGATGTAATGCAAAGGGAAAAATATCATTTCTGTAAATGAATCTATGACTATATTTTGTACTATAGAGTATATCAATAATTAGATTACATTTTCAGTGTCTGTTTGCAATGCATGCTGCAAATGAAGATTGAATATTAGTTTTTTTTTCCATTATTCAATTTCAAAGCAAAATAATATTGTTTACCGTCATGATTTTACTGAAAGTGTAGTTATTTTCATTTTTTTTAGAAAATGTACTTTATAATTAATATGAAAATAAAAACATATACTTCCTTGATATGCCTCATTAAAACCTTACAACCCCCAAGCCTATATGGTTGCCTTGTAAGGAAAAAGAGTACATATCAATTCCATATATTAACATTACAACAAACCGAAATCTGAGCCAAACTATCAAATAGATGGAGGAGTAAAAACACAGACATGACACTCTCAAAACCATCCGTACGAGCAGCTTGCACCAGAAACAAACACTTAACCAAAAACCAATGCAACAACGAAGAAAGGGGAGGTTAATACAACAAAAACCAAGGCATGGACCGTCTCAACTTCATTGCTATCAAGCTAAAGCAGAGAGAATATCAAAAACCCAAAAATTCTCAGATTGATGTTCATAATCTTTCAGTGAAAAGAAGAACCTGAAGAAGTCAGCTGCCAGAAATAGCGTACGCTATATACTATCGATAATCAACATTCGTCTGAAGATCAAGGGGATCGAAAGCAATCGTGGAGATCCGTCACCATAAAGAGCTTCATTAAGATAAGTCTCTCATCTGAGATTAAATTATGAACTTGAACTCTCTATTGAATAAGATGTTTGTTGTCAAGAAGTATATGCTTAATTCTCAGTTCAACTGTTTGTTCGATTCCATTAAAAACTCGATTATTTCGTTTGCACCATATGTTCCATATGATAGTAGTATAAATGATGCTAAAGATACATGTATTAGATGGGTTGAGTTTTTCCTTTTTTTAATAGCAATCAGAATAAAATTGAGATCATAATTGGAGCCTATCTTAATATTAAGCTTGGGGAAGAGATCCTCCAATATATTCTTCGAGTATGCGCATTGAAAAAAAAGATGGTCTCTGTCCTCATTGTGATTAGCACATAGTGCACACTTTTGATCTATTGTCAGGGACCATTTACTAATTCTGTCTTTGGTGTGCAATTTGTCTCTAATGGCCAGTAGGGAGCATGTAGACATTTTCGGGGAACAGCCTTTATCCCAATGATTTTGGTCCAGTCGATCTCTTCATATTTGTTTCTAAAAATATTCCAGGCAGATTTCAACAAAAATTGACCTTGTTTACTAGGTATCCACCACCAAAAATCCTGATTCATGTGATGATGAATGAGTGTATTCCTAACATCAATATGGGATTGCATGGGAATAAAATTGAGACTATGTTTCCAGTTATTATTAGAGATAAGCATTGAAACTTTTTTTTGACAGCCACTCAAAGTTGTCATGTAGTTCCAGGCATAATTGTCAATTAAAGAAGAACCTTGTAACCATGAGTCAAACCAAATGTCAATGTTAACACCATCCACAATTTTCCTGTCTATATATCCTTTGCACCATTGTCTAGCACGTAGAATGGTTTTCCGAGTGTGTGAAGCATTGTTGTCCATTCTGACAATCCAAAAATTAGACTTTTTGCAATATCTGTTATGAATCCACTTTTCCCACAAAGAAATACCATTAATGTAATTCCATAATAGTTTAGTTGCAGTAGCTACAGCTAAGTCCTCAATTTTCCTGATTGCCAATCCTCCTTCACTTTTGGTTTTGCATACTTCATTCCAGCTCATTTTATGGGACTTTGATTTCCACGAAAAGTTTGCACATAAAGAATTAATCCTCTGAATAACTGTTGTAGGAAATTGTGAAACCTGTAGCCAAAAATGCAGCATTGGGTGGATAACAGTCTTGATAAGTTCAGCTCTCCCACTTATATTGAGGAATCTGGTTTGTCAGTTATTGAATTTTTTGTTAATTTTGTCAATAAGCCAACCAAAGTCTCTAGCTTTCATAGAATTATTAGAAAGAGGAATCCCCAAATATATGATTGGCAAGTATCAATCTTGAATTTAATAATGTCAGCAATTTCCTGCTTAAAGTTGGCACCTTTACTGAGGAAGAGTCTGGATTTTTCTGTATTTACTTCGAGGCCAGAGAAAGTTTTCATGATTTGTAAAATATGGTGAATGGTTTCTGCATTTTTTGTGGTAGCTTTTGCCATTATTAAAATATCATCAGCATAGAGAAGGTGAGTATTCATCGGCTCAACTTGATAAATAGGACTGATATTGCCTTTAATGAATTCTATGTCCAAATGTAAAGTGAGGAATTCCATGACAATTGAAAACAAATAAGGGGAGAGAGGGTTCCCTTGTCTTATTCCTCTCGAGCTATTAATGAAACCATATGGGGAACCATCTATTAAAATAGAAAACGAGGGAGTAGATATACACTCATATATGAGATTAGCAAAGGTGATAGGAAATCCCATAGAAATCAGCATATGATGGATAAATTCTCTATTGATCTTGTCATAAGCCTTATGTAAATCAATTTTCAAACAAACATTGCTTGACTTTTTCCTATTAAAACTTCTGACCATTTCATAGGAAAGAAGGGAATTTTCAGAAATTAATCTATTAGGGATGAATGCATTTTGATTATATGAGATTAAATCATTCATATATTCTTTCATTTTGTTGCATAGTAGATTGGCAAGAATTTTGTATGTGACATTACAGAGAGAGATTGGCCGAAAGTTAGACATATTAGAAGCATCTAGAATTTTTGGAATAAGACAAATGAAAGTATGATTAATTTCTCTAATGATTTTACCAGTTTGAAGAATACCATTCATAGCTTTCCAAATATCCATTTTAATGCTGTCCCAATGAATTTTATAAAATTTAGAGTTGAAACCATCTGGACCAGGAGAGCTATTATCATTTATCTGAAAAATAGCCTCTTTGATTTCCTCCATCAAAAAAGGTTTACACAAATTGATCCTTGCATTTTCTGAAAGAATTTTTTTGCAAGTAATGTTTGGAAATTGGTTTGAGGCTTGAGAAAAGTGAAAAAGATCTGAGAAATATATAGAAGCTTCTTGAGCAATTTTTTCTGATGCTGAAATCCACATACCTTGATTATTAATAGTAAAATTGTTCCTTCGGTAAGGTTTGAAATCAACGATTTTACTGTAAAAAAAACTCCGCAGGCCTGTCCCCTTTGAGAAGCCAATTGATTTTCATTTTTTGTTCATTATCAGTGGCAAGTTTTCTTCTCATATTATGAAATCTGTCACAATTAGTGGAATAGATTTGCAGGAGATTGTCATCAAGTGGATTGCTAACTAATTGATTATAAATATTGTTATTTTGATCTTTCAATATATTAATCATTAGTTGCATATTAAGTTTATTACTTGACCATTTCTTCAGATTACTTTTCACCCTTTTCATCTTGCAGAGCAACTTATAGAGAGGGCTGTCAGTGAAACGAAAATCCAAAGCCTCAACAATGACTGGGGTATAATCAAAATATGAATGCCAAGAATTCTTATATTTAAAAGGTATGTTCCTCTTTTTAATATTTTGGACATGTAGGTTAATTGAGATTGGGGTATGATCACTCAAAGAGTGATTACCAAAATTAATGCCAAAGTTATCAAATTTGTCTAACCATAGAGAATTAACAAAAACTCTGTCTATCTTACTATGAATAGAAAATAAGTTACCTCCTCGCCAGGTAAAGAAGTTGCCTGAGTAGTCAGGTTCCACTAGCTTTGAGAGAGTGATACATTTAATTAATCTGAGATCTCCACTAGAATTAAATCCACCGTTATTCATTCTTTCATTGCTATGTAGAATAGTGTTAAAGTCACCTGCCACTATCAACGGCAGATTAACTTTTTTGGATGATGTGATGATGTCTTCCCATAAAATTTTGCGATTATCTTCCTCATTATGTGCATAAACAACAGTGCACACAACACTAATACTATTAGCATTATACAGAATACTGGATATGTATTTCTCAGTAGTGTGTAAAATAATAGTAGTCCATAAAGAAGAATCCCAAATAATCATAATTCGACTTTTCTGATCATCAGTAATGTTGTGGGACATTTTCCATTTTTTATCAATTTAATCCATAAAACTTTCAATAGATTTAAGAGAAAGCTTATTTTCTAGAATTCCAATAAAGGAAAATTTATTCGAGTTAATGATATTTAAAACTTCCAACTGTTTGTAAGGGGCATTCATCCCCCTTATGTTCTAAATTAGGAACTCCATTAACAGTTATTATTAGGAGTGCTACTTTCTTCCAGAGGAGTAGCTTTCCCTGTGGGCTTTGCTTTTTTAGACTTTTTTTTTATTTTTCAGTTGGTTAACAAGATTTGACCATGCAAGATTATCCACTACATCATAGTTCAAAGATGCTTTGAATTTAAAAGGAGCTTCCTCTGATCTATTTTTGCGAGTAGGTTTTTTTTTGGCGATGGACGATGGATCTAAGTTATAGGAACCAACTCATTGACTCAAAGAGGGGATATCAGATATGCTACAGCGTCTACTTTGGGAGGAGAATCAATAGGGTTAATATCCGAAGTCATCTTGAGGGTATCTGCATAATTTCTGTCAGGAAAATTAGTCGAATTATTAGTCATGTTGTGATCTTCTGTAGTAGTAATAGTCGAGCAAGATTTATTCGACTGGACTGTATGAATGTTGAGTGCTGTATTTTGGCTAAACTCTAGATCTTCAACATTTGTCTCAGAATTGTAATGCTTATTTTGATCTATTCCAATGTACAACTGTTGTTGTTTCTGATTACTAATATCCAAACTAGTGCACTGATTGTTTGGCTTTTCATTTATAACACAATTATTCGAAGATTTTCATTGGGATCAATAATCATTTCTGAGTTATCATTAACATTGTTATGATTCACTTTGGGCAACCATACTTTGTTGAATTGACATTGATTTTCCATGTGTCCAAAACTCGAACAATTAGGGCACGCACTAGCCTTCCATTCATAAACAACTTCTTGCCATAAAATCTCATCTTTCTCATTTAGGATAGGATACTAGGATATTTAAAATTATTTTCAATTTCAATAAGAACTCTAGCGAATGCAATCTTGATTATTCCTTCAGTAAACTTGTTAAGTTTGATAGGAGTTCCAAGCACAGAGGCAATACGACTAATCCCCTCTTCTATCTAGAAATCAAGTGGCAGATTGGGGAGGCGGATCCAAATCGGAATAGATTGGAGTAGTTCTTTATTGAGTTGCATTCCAGGATGCCATCTCTTCATCATCAGCAGTTTCTTGTTATAATAGTATGGTCCACCTTCCAGAACATTCAGACAGTCTTGTTCTTTGCTGAACTTAATCACATAAAATCCATTTTCCATTGAGAAAATCGAAAAGTCCTCGATTGGTTTCCAAACTCTGATGATATACTCTTTGAAATATGGATAATACGGTTTAGGGCCTACTACATCAACTACAATGGCGTTACTCCATTGTTTTCTAGCATCCAGGATAACTTCAGCGGACATTTTAGCGCACTTTAAAGAATTGACTTCTCGAGGATGGTAAAATTTCAGTGGAACAAGGACTGGTATATTGTTGCCTTTGACAACCTCGTTCCACGCTTTACTATTTGGAGATGCAAAGTTCCATCTAGAAGAGGCTTGTTTGGTATTCATTCGACATGTTTGGGAATCAGATTCAATTGGGTTTGGGTTGTTATTCTAAATAGGAGGGAAACAAGATTTGTTTGGGGGAGGAGTGTGAACTGTATGATTCGCATCTTTGGCATGACGATTAATAGGACCAGAGTTGAGTTGCCTCTTCCATTTTTGCGACATAACAGGGGTGAATCCATCATCATGGGCGAGGAGAACCGGCACTGATTCGCATGGTTCAAAGCCCGGTGGGTGGTCTAAAGAAGCTGGCGGTGGATCAGGGGAGGAGCTGCCTGATGGCTAAGCGAATTGGATGAAGACATTACAAAACGGGGGTAAGAGAAGTGGAACAATCAGAGAAGACGAGAAACTAAGGGAGAGGCGACGAAAATTTTCCAATCGCCAAAGAAAGAGATGGCGGCCGCTAGGGTTATTGTATTTTACATATTCATACGTTGGTACATTTTCAACAAACCAATCAATAATCTGCATTAGAAAAAGAATGTCGGTTAAGCATATAATAATAAAGTATTTTGAATTTTTTTAAACATTTTATAATAATTATATACTATGAGATATACACACACATAGAGACAATGATAGGTATATGCTACCATCTTTTAATAATTTCATATACTGTATTGAAAAATTAACATTTTGTAAGGTCTATGTTGTGTAATCAAAATATTTATAGTCATTGTACATTTTCAGGCTAATATTATACATTTGGTATTAAAAAATTTATTGATACTGTTTTTACTAACAAAAACAAAAACAGAACAAAAAATTATATTAGTGGCGTGTTCTTATAATTCAAATGTCACAGTGCTAGTGCTAGTTAGCATTTCCTAATATCAAAATTTACTGATACTGTTAGCATTTTTAAATGCCATACCTATCCATCTGTAAATTCTTCAAATAGCAAAGGTTCGAGCATGGACTGAACCACTGTTATCCCTCCTTTCTTACCATCATCTTTGTGCCATGCTACCGTGCTATATGATTTGTAAATTTCAAATTATTATAAAACTATAACTCCAATGAAATTATTTAAGTTTTTACTGGATATGAAGTACTCACTTTGATGTGTCCTAACATGCAAAAAAAGCTCTTATTATATCCTTCTTCTGTGTTTCTAGCATTTGAAAAATGTGGCGTTTTACTATGTTTCTTTGACGATATTACTTTCTTTCAAGTGAGTAATTATCCACATCGACAAATTCTTCCTTCTCATCTTCATCATCTGTGTAAGTTTTTTCTTCATTTTTTTATTGTCCTTTGCATATTCTCCTCCATAATCTTCATCTTTTTATTGCCTTCTTCACTAGTTTCTTCGTCATTTTCTCCGCTATTGTTTTCACTCGCCTCATCATTTTCTTTACTGCATCTCTTTCATCTTATTTTCCTGTCTTCATTTTTATTTGTTCAATTTCTTTACTATGGCCATCTTCTTCTTCTCCTCCTTCATCCTCATTTCTCGTTTTATCTTCCTTTTTTCCTTCTTGTTTTTCACTGTCATCTTCACTTTTCACTCTTTTTTTGTGGTACACTATCTCAAACTGCTAATGAGAATATACTTTTGCCTTTCTTTTTTTCTATTTTAGTCTTTTAATCATTGAAGGGGGTGAGATATTTCTCAATCACTGACTTCTTCTTTCATTCTTATCGTCTTGTTTATCTTCTTCTTTGTTTTCTTCCTCTTGTACTTCAAAATCCTGTGTGTTCAACGGCTTAAATGATGGACGGATAATACTTTCAAAAGCTTCATTTAGTTTTCTTTTTTGTTCCTCTTTCTCAAATTATTGAAGTTTTGATTTCAACAATTCGATTTCTTTCTCCATTATAGTTAACTCCTTTTCCCTCTGTTTTCTAACTTTTTTTCCTTCTCCGGATCTCTTTTTGTTTGATCCAAATCGTTTTCCAACTGTTTAATGCGGTAGCTTTGCATTTGAATTTGTATTTCTTTGTCACTCAATTTTGATTCTTCTTCAGCATCAGTTTCATTTTTTTTTGTTTTTTTTCTTTAATTGCCAATTGTAATTTGGAAGAATCAAGCAGTAGCCTTTCTTTGGCTGTTGTATTTTTGAGTCCAATTGAGATCTATATTCAATGAGCATCACATATTTTATTAATGCTAAAATTATGTAGCATTTTCTACTAATGATTCTGTTTCAGTAACATGTAAATCTTTTTTGAATGTAAAAATGAGAATATAAAATCATCCGAGATAACATTAACATCTTCCATAATTAACTGTAATACGCTAAGTAATACATTCCTAAAAATTATATGCATAAATATCTTAAATAAAGATGCAGAAAAAGTATATCTTCTGTGTACTAACTTTGTACAAGGGTATTATGTTATAATGCTATCATCATCTACAATTTTTTTCCTATTTATATGTATGTTTGCATAATCTAGTGCACCAAAAAAATTGCTAACACTATATAGCATTTTTGTAACGGCCCGAAATTTTCGATCCCAAAAATTCCAGATAGTTAGAAAAGAAAGAAAAGAGATAGAAGAAGAAATAGGATAGAAACACATATTCTCACATTCGCAGCGGATCAAAATATAATATCACATTAATAATAGTTATACAAAGAAAAACTGTGCTTGTCAAATTGCACTTTAATACATCAGAGTTACAACATATACAAACACAGGACAGATACAACCAATCTGTCTCAGATATACAACAATATATCACAGTGAAAACACTCCGTACGTTCCTGCCATCCAGCTCGCCTCTTGAGCTCCAGAACGACCTTACCTAAAAATCTATGATACTCGGTCTGACCCGAGCATTACATCAAAGTAACACCCGAGTCAGGTTGGAAACCAGCGTGAGTAAGCCCATCTAACATGGAATACCAAAGCATAAAACTTATTTAAACCCGCGGGTAATTCGTATCAATTCACAAATTCACAAGTTGTTATAGACATCACTAATATCACACATCAATATATAAGTACCAAAACTTAGATTAAATGGTCTAATTCGCTTAAATCATTCCATTCCAATTTATTGAATTCAAATATCTATCTATAAAGAATCGAAGTGGTTTCGGGTATTTACTAATACCCGACTTCGGTCTCTTCGAATCCAATGTCATCTAAACCAAAGTTATTCAATTAAATACAACTCAACTTTAATTACCGGATAACACTTTTACACATCAATTCATAATTGATAGATAATCTCATAATCACTGTCCATCCAACATATCATATCACAAAGTAATTCAAATCAGAGATATCAACCAATCCAAAGCACTTATCATCATTCAATCATTCATAAGCAAGATTGATCACTTCCATTAATTACATTAATTAATGATCCTTTAATTACTTTCGTTAGTTAATTATTTTTAAATTTCATTTAATAATTAACCCTTAATTACATTCATTAATCAACCTTGATTAACCACAATCAGAAATTAACTTTCCTTAATTACTCCATCAATTAAATCAACTCCTTGATTAATTATATTAATTAATCTTTTAATTACACTGAGTAATTATCACTTAATTTCTTCCACCAAGTAATTATCCTTTAATTACTTCCCATCAAGTAATTTTCTTTTAATTAATTAAATCCAGTAATTATCCATTAATTACTTCACTAAGTAATTACTCCTCATTAATTACCTTAAATAATTATACTTAACCCAACATCGAATGATTACCATTAATTAATTAAACTTAATTAATTAACTAAAATTAACCACATCAACTTAATTAATTACACTAAGTAATTAATTCCTTAATTACTTCCATTAAGTAATTTTCATTTTATTTATCATATTTAGTAATTACCTGTTAATTACCCTTCAAAATTACTAATTAATTTCATTAAGAAATTAATCTTTAATCAATTAACCATCCTTTAAATTGATTATCTTAATTAATTAATCACATTTATACATTAATCCTTAAAATTGATTACACCAATTAATCAATCTTTATGCATTATCTTAATAATTAAATTAGTTATTTACTTAACTGATTTCATTAATCAATTTAACCATCCCTTAGTATATTAAATAATTATTACTCTATTAAATTTCATCATTTAATTTACTTTGAAAACATATAGGATTTAACCCATTATAAATTACCCAATTTCAAAAATCTGAAAACATTTTGAAACTTGCTTTAAATCTTGCTAATACTTTGATTAAAAAAAAACTGGTTTACATTTTCCCTTGGGCTTACACATTTTTATAAGCTTAATCACAAAATCACCTCAACTCCCACATACCCGAGTAAAACCCCTAAAATTTCCGGGTCTACCCCGAGAATTCACGCATCCGCACAACTTCGAGGAAACCAACATCCAACTACGGTTCTAACCTGAGAATCCCTATCGTCTTCCCCAAACTAACAGCAAACCAAAAAGCACTGACACACAGCGATGTCGTGCACATGCACTGACCATCGGAGTAACTCCGACCAACTTCGATGGCTCCACCAAGTCGCCTTGGAACACCACGACAAATAAAAATTCTCCAGAATTTCACGATGAACATCAGAAATGAAAAAGAGCAAGAGAAGCACCCAAACACCATCAAGTTCGTCCAAAACTTGCCTTACACCACCAGGTTCTGCCACCGGAAAACTCACTACCTTGGCCAGACCCTTGTCAAAGTCTAACGCTTCCACTCCACCCACTCTGACAATGTCCGATGCACCATGGTCGTCGAACGAACCCAAGCACCATCGTCGACCAATAAAGCTATAAAAACCCTAAATCCAACCCTTACCAACGCCTCGGTGATCGATAATACACCGATCAAATTTTCCTAGTTTGCTAACATCCCAGCTTCCTCCTACACTGATTCAGACCTTCCTCACCAACCCGATCATTGGAAATTACTAAAAACCCCTATGCCGTTCAACTCAAGATTTCTCACAAATTATAAACTTAAAAATCATGATTTCATCTTTAAAAATCCTAAATTTCGAAGATAAAATCGGTTATGAACCTGAAAGTAGAAATCATTCTAGTCGAATATTTGATAGATTTTACAGTTCTACTATTCTTTCCTTTTATTTTAAAACTACTCTTAATTTTTATCTAAAATTATTTTTAGATTAAGTATCTTTCCATTTCAAAAGAGTTTTGTTTATATATCAATCCTTAAAAATAATTAAGGAAAGAGCTATTTGATTTTGAACATAAATGTAAAACTGTAAAAAAAACTTAAGACGGAACATATATCATTTTTTCAGACATTCATACAAACGTTCTCATACAAATAAATAGGAAATCACATTTACTACCAAACCAAGCATATCATATATCAGACATTTCCATTATATTCACATGCATAAGGTACTTATTCCTAAAATTTTAAGAAAGATGTTTACTCATCTATATTTGAACAGAGGGCCTGTTACACAACAGAGGAATGCATATACAAATAAGCAGACATACACTAATACTTCACCTCTATATGCATGTAAAAAATAATTTTATTCAAACATACCAATACTTCATTATTTCAACTATTTGTTTCATTCATTAGGTTAAAGTAGATTTAGCTTAGGGAAAAATTGGTTTACTCACCTGCATTTTGTTGATAGCACGGAAAACTTGGAAATGAAAACTTGAAAACTGTAGATGATCGTTGAATTTGACTCATGAGATCTTCTTGTTTAAAGCTTGAATTTGAATCTTGGTTTTTCTTCGGTTTAAAGTTGCTTGAAGATTCAGGTTGATGATTGTTGATTAATTCTAGGTCTGCAATTGCTGTTTTACAGACCTTGATTTTTGCTACAGATTGTATTTTGAAGACAAAATCTTGTTTTGATAATTTGCTGGTTTGGGAATTTTTGTTGTAGGCTTTTGATTTTGAAAATTTTCAGTTTGTTCAAATTTATTTCTCCTCAGATCTGATTTCTTAGGTTTGTAAATTGAAAATGAAGAACAAAGAATGAGAAAAAGAGGAGATGGAATATTATATAGATTTAAATTTTATTTTATTTTTTCATAAATTTTCTCAAAAATAAAATCAAAATGACACTTTTTCATTTCATTTACAAAATTATTACATTTTTTGAAAATTCTTATCTCATGAATTACACTTGTTAACTTATGTTTTTATACAAATTTTTAAATTATATTTGCTAATTTTAAAGAAAATGTTTTACACTAAATATACATTAAATAAATTACCTATATATATATTATTTTAAAATCCAAATTATTTTACTAAGGTATTCATTTAAATTTTAAATTCAAGTTTCAAATTAGACTCAAATTCAAATTCAAATTTGAATTATAATCCATTTATTTATATAAATCAATACTAATTCAAATTTAAAATCAAGTCAAAAATATATATTAAACAAGCAAAAATATATATTAAATTCAAATTTAAGTAATTATATTAGGAAATTATTAAATAATATTTTTCCCAGATATGAATATTAATTTTTAGATTTATTTGTTTCATTCTTAACAATCGGTATTTTAATAATTAAAATTAGTATTTCTATTAACTAACCCAGTTAATTATCAATTAATAGATACTCAAAATTCGGGTTATCACATTCCTTCCTCCTTTGAATCTTTTCATCCTCGAAAAGGAACAAAGCCAGAATTTATTAAAATTATCCTTTAAACCCTTTTAACTATAAACTCCTTTTTATTCAAAACTTAAAAACACTTTAAAATCTATATAATATTACCAAAATAGTTTTATAAAAATATCATTTTATAACTCGATGTTTTAACCAGTCTATCTTCATTCTCATAGAAATTCGATCATATGTTGATCAGGCGTAAGACTGAAAATCTATTAGTACTTAGCAGACCCATTTTTAACACCCAGTGAAAATACTCGAAAAATAATTTTATTGAAAATATGGAAGACATCTTTGAAAATAGATGAAATATCTTTGGTGGGAATGCTCTAAAAATCATCACTCTCATCCATGGTTGCAGCTAACCCGATGGTTACGTTGTCGTCCCGGCAAAATCCATAGATAACTATAGGCCTCCATGCCCTTCGATTACGCCATGGAACCCGCTACAGATCGCAGCTACAACCGGGGTTACGTTGCTATCACAGCAAAAACCCATATAACTGTAGGCCTCAGCGCCCTCGAATTTCGCTGCCAAAAGAATGAAACTTCTCCACTCCCACATAGGTCGTAGTCTACCGATGTAAAATCAAACGTAGACTGTTGGCTCTCAGCGGCACACACGACTTTCGCAATGTCACCATAGGTCGCAGTCTACCGATATAAAATCAAACGTAGACTGTTGGCTCTCAGCGGCACACACGACTTTCGCTATGGTCTGCAGTAGATCGCAGTGACATCGAGTTACACTGTCGTCACATCATAACCCAAATGCCTATGTAGGCCTCAGCGCCCTCAACTTCCGCTACACACTATACAAAATCCTCAGGAACTAGTTTTGTCCGGACTCCTCACATGATCAACTTTAGAACCCCCCTTAGGGTTCAAGGAAGTACCAACCTATGGCACTCCTGAGAAGTTCATTTCAAGGGAGCGCCTTTTTCCCCAGAGCCATTTTCAAAACACTTTATACTATACACATATAGTATCTTCCAAATCATACACCTAGTATGAATCTCAAATAAATCTCCTTTCTCAAAATCGATTATCCCGAAATCGATATTTCTCAAACTAGGCTTTCCAAATCCAATATTGATTTTACCCAAAAATCAGAAGCCTTTCCAAATCCAAAGGTTCCAAAAACCTTTTCTCAAAATTATTCTCATAAGATCCTTTATACATACATACATACATACCTACATATATACATACATACATACATACATACATATATATATATATATATATATATATAACTTTTAAAATCTTTGGATCTCTTCAAACTTGTATAAAACCCTTTTTATACTTCAAATATTTTCAAAACCCTTTTCTTATGGCTATAGATTCAACAAGGGGAGATTTATCTTATATATATAACAAAGATACATAACTTTATTTATTCAAATCAAATATTCAAATTTAATTACTCTTTACAAAACCACTTACCATATCACTTATTTCCATAAAGTAAATTTCTATTACAGAAATATCCAATTACCTCTTTACTTCATCATATACTTCACAAAATATAACTTCCATTTCAAAAACCATTTCACATTTCTTATCCATAAATTCCCAGTATTAATTTCATTCAAATCCGTACGATGTATACATCATCCGTACGCTATACCAATCTGATCGCTCACTCGATCACAGAATTTCACTTTCGAACTAGTGCGGACTCAGATCACACAATTACACTGAGAAATTATCACTAAATTTCTTCCACCAAGTAATTATCTTTTAATTACTTCCCATAAAGTAATTTTCTTTTAATTAATTACATTCAGTAATTATCCATTAATTACTTCACTAAGTAATTACACCTCATTAATTACCTTAAGTAATTATACTTAATCAACATCAAATGATTACCTTTAATTAATTAAACTTAATTAATTAACTAAAATTAACCACATCAACTTAATTAATTACACCGAGTAATTAATTCCTTAATTACTTCCATTAAGTAATTTTCATTTTATTTATCATATTTAGTAATTACCCATTAATTACCCTTCAAAATTACTAATTAATTTCATTAAGTAATTAATCTTTAATCAATTAACCATCCTTTAAATTGATTATCTTAATTAATTAATCACAATTATACATCAATCCTTAAAATTGATTACACCAATTAATCAATCTTTATGCATTATCTTAATAATTAAATTAATTATTTACTTAACTGATTTCATTAATCAATTTAACCATCCCTTAATATATTAAATAATTATTACTCTATTAAATTTCATCATTTAATTTACTTTTGAAAACATATAGGATTTAACCCAATATAAATTACCCAATTTCAAAAATTTGAAAACATTTTGAAACTTTAGAAACTTACTTTAAATCTTGCTGATACTTTGATTAAAAAAAACTGGTTTACATTTTCCCTTGGGCTTACACATTTTTATAAGCTTAATCACAAAATCACCTCAACTCCCACATACCCGAGTAAAATCCTTGAAATTCCCGAGTCTACCCCGAGAATTCACGCATCCCCACAACTTCGAGGAAACCTACATCCAACTTCGGGTCTAACCCGAGAATCCCTATTGTCTTTCCCTAACTAATAGCAAACCAAAAAGCACTGACACACAGCGATGTCGTGCACATGCACTGACCATCGGAACAACTCCGACCAACTTCGATGGCTCCACCAACGCGCCTTCGAACACCGAGACACATAAACTTCTCCAGAATTTCACGATGAACATCAGAAATGAAAACGAGCAAGAGAAGCACCCAGACACCATCAAGTTCATCCAAAACTTGCCTCGCACCACCACGTTCTGCCACCGGAAATCTCGCTACCCTGGCCAGACCCTTGTCGAAGTCTAACGCTTCCACTCCACCCACTCTGACAATGTCTGATGCACCATGGTCGTCGAATGAACCCAAAGACCATCGTCGGCCAATAAAGCTATAAAAACCCTAAATCCAACCCACACCAATGCCTCGGTGATCGATAAATACACCGATCAATTTTTCCTAGTTCGCTAACATCCCAGCTTCCTCCTACACTGATTCAGACCTTCCTTACCAACCCGATCATTGGCAATTACTAAAAAACACGATGCCGTTCAACTCACGATTTCTCACAAATTATAAACTTAAAAATCGTGATTTCATCTTTAAAAGTCCTAAATTTCGAAGACAAAATCAGTTATGAACCTGAAACTAGAAATCATTCTAGTTGAATATTTGATAGATTTTACAGTTCTACTGTTCTTTCCTTTTATTTTATAACTACTCTTAATTTTTATCTCAAATTATTTTTAGATTAAGTATCTTGCCATTTCAAACGAGTTTTGTTTAGATATCAATCCCTAAAAATAATTAAGGAAAGAGCAATTTGATTTTGAACATAAATGTAAAACTGTAAAAAAATTAAGACAGAACATATATCATTTTTTCAGACATTCATACAAACATTCTCATACAAATAAATAGGAAATCACATTTACTGCCAAACCAAGCATATCATATATCAGACATTTCCATTGTATTCACATGCATTAGGTTCTTATTCCTAAAATTTTAAGAAAGATGTTTACTCATCTATATTTGAACAGAGGGCCTGTTACACAATAGAGGAATGCATAAACAAATATGCAGACATACACTAATACTTCAACTCTATATGCATGAAAATTTGTTTTATTCAAACATACCAATACTTCATTATTTCAACTATTTGTTTCATTCATCAGGTTAAAGTAGATTTAGCTTAGGGAAAAAATGGTTTACTCACCTGCATTTTGTTGATAGCACAAAAAACCTAGATATGAAAACTTGAAAACTGTAGATGATCTTTGAATTTGACCGAGATCTTCTTGTTTAAAGCTTGAATTTGAATCTTGGTTTTGCTTCAGTTTAAAGTTGCTTGAAGATTCAGGTAGGTTATTGCTGATTAATTCCAAGTCTGCAATTGCTGTTTTACAAACCTTGATTTTTGCTACAGATTGTATTTTGAAGACAAAATCTTGTTTTGATAATTTGCTGGTTTGAGAATTTTGTTGTAGGCTTTTGATTTTGAAAATTTTCAGTTTGTTTAAATTTATTTGTCCTCAGATCTGATTTCTTAGGCTTGTAAATTAAAGATGAAGAACAAAGAATGAGAGAAAGAGGAGATGGAATATTATATAGATTTAAATTTTTATTTATTTTTTTCATAAATTTTCTCAAAAATAAAATCAAAATGACACTTGTTCATTTCATTTACAAGATTATTACATTTGTCAAAATTCTTGTCTCATGAATTACACTTGTCAACTTATGTTTTTATATAAATTTTTAAATTATATTTTCAAATTTTAAAGAAAATGTTTTACACCAAATATACATTAAATAAATTACCTATATGTATATTATTTTAAAATCCAAATTATTTTACTAAGGTATTCATTTAAATTTTAAATTTAAGTTTCAAATTCAGACTCAAATTCAAATTCAAATTTGAATTATAATCCATTTATTTATATAAATCAATACTAATTCAAATTTAAAATCAACTCAAAAATATATATTAAACAAACATAAATTCAATATATAAATTTTAAGTAATTATATTAGGAGATTATTAAATAATATTTTTCCCATATATGAATATTAATTTTTAGATTTATTTGTTTCATTCTTAACAATCGGTATTTTAATAATTAAAATTAGTATTTCTATTAACTAACCCAGTTAATTATCAATTAACAGATACTCAAAATTCGGGTTATCGCAATTTTTTTGTATAATTTTATCATCATTTGGCATTTTTTACTGTTTATATGTAAAAAATAAGTAATAGCCAATATTAGATGTATATACCTTTTTGCTTTACACATTCTTTAAATAATCTTTGGAGACTATGTTCTTCATCCCATTCAGTGATCATTTAGCAAATCTTGCTTAGTCCTTCGACCATTACTTCCTTGGCTTCATTATGTCCACGTGTTCACATAAAAATACTAATATATAAAAAACAAAATGTTATTTCACAATTTATTATAATATAGTAGAATGTAAAATTATATCCTATCAATGGTATCGTCGAGCAACCTGACATATTCCTTGGTTTTTACTTGAAAAAATTTAATGCTTTAATCAAATAATAGTGAATGCTTAAAGGCCATGAAACTTGATTCGTTTTTTTCAAGTCAATTGTATATTGGAGATATCCCCAACTTAACATTCTTTGATTGTCAGGAAGAAAATGTAATGAAAAAAAGAATGATGATTTGGTAAATCGTTTTCTTGTTCTTGAATTTCTTTGTCTAATTGTTGTTTTATCTTTTGAATAATAATATCTCTTGTTATATGGTCAATTATGCCAAAGTTTCTTAAAACAAATTCTCGGCAGTTTTCTGGGGTTCTTTGAAAAGAAACCTTAGGAAGTGAAAAAATGTTTTTTCCTTGCATTGGTAAACCAAAAATTAAAGAAAAGTCTGTTGTTGTTATCTTTAATTTTTTTCATTCTACAATAAAATACTCTTCTTCAACACAATAAGAGTCCATTAAATCATTTAATTTTTTTGAACATTTTCTAATGCTTTTGCTTCCTATATCACCCTCAAAGAAAGCATTAAAAAAGTTGTAGAAAGTTGTTTGTTTTAAAAAATTCAAATGATTTTCAGTAAAACCTTTTGTTTTTTAATCTTTTCAAGCATTTTAACCAAGGTGGATAAACTACATATATACTGCATAGTTTCCTTATGTGCTCTCTTTCTTCTACGTTTTTTACCGTCCTCTGCTTGCAATGAAGATTTTGTATTCTACAAAATACAAATAAAGAAACAATGTTAGCTATATTTATGCAAAATAATTTCGTAGACTTGCACAGTAAATAAATGATGATGCTACAATATGCAAATATTTAATATCAATAAGCAATACATAAACCATGATGCTACAGTGATTTAGCATTTCTTATAACATCACAATATTTTTAACAAAGTAGATTAAGATGATAAATAGTCTTAGCATTTTTACAAGATGCTAATTTCTTTAGCAATTTTGGAAATGACTGTAATTCATGCAATACTTGGACTTTAATGCTACAGTGATTTAGCATTTACTGTAACAGTGGATTCTGTTTTCAAATTAAATTAAGATGATAAATAGTTTTAGCATTTTTACTAGATGCTAATTTATTTGGCATAATTAGAAATCAATTTAATTCATATAATAGCTAAATCATAATGCTACGGTGTTTTAGCATATTGTTGTAATAGTGGATTTTGTTTCCAAATTAAATTAAGATGATGTTGGGAACATTTCTCACCACCGAACCAGCCTCCTGCCGAACCACGCCATTCATCACTCACCACCGAACCAGCCTCCTGCCGAGCCACACCATCCATCACTCACCACCGAACCAGCCTCCTGCCGAACCACACCATCCATCACTCACCACCGAACCAGCCTTCTGCCGAACCACAACATCCAAAGCACCACCGGTCCAAACACCACACCCCACTACCGAACCAATCTTCTCCAAGTCCTAGTCGGACCAACCACTGTCGAACCAAACTCACTCCCTACCTACCACCGGTCCAAACAACGTACCACTCTCCACCGATCCAGAAGCAAGGGAGGACGCGACCGGACCAACTCTGCCAGGCCAGATTGCTTCAGTCCAGGCCCACCAGCAGCCATATACATCTAGGACACCTGCCCCCTGCCTCACTCTATAAATAGAGGGGCAGGGTACAACAATGGCAGACAAGTTTGAGTGCTCAAGCACGGAAGGAACTTTCAAACAACATTCATATACTTGTATACAAAGCTTTGTACTTGTAATCTGAATAGTAAACAAGGAGAATAACATATAAAGTGGACGTAGGCACGTTCTGGCCGAACCACTATAAATCTGCGTGTCTTTTTACAGTTTAGCCCCTGTTTTTTTACATATTTGCATAACTCACCCAAATCACTAAGAACAACATAAAATCAACTAATTCATACGACTTGGAGGTGTTTGTCCATTTTTTGTGCAAACATTTTTGGTGCTTTCACTGAGAACTCGAGCTAGAAGCTACAGCTTCTCCTACTCAACCGTCTTCCTAACAGCATCATTCCTTGCTCTGACAACATGACTTCCAGGCAGAGGAGAGATGTTAACAAAGGAAAGAACGTCGCAACCAACAGTATCCCAGATCCAGTGGCCCCAAATCAAGAGAATCATCCTGTTTTAACAGCAATACCAGATGAAAATCAGGCAAATCCAATAGCCCCGCCGTGGAACAACCAATTACTAGGGCAGATCTAGACAGGGTTGTGGCTGAAGTAACTAACCGCTTCACATCTCAACAAGAAGCCTTGGTGGACCAAATCATGTCACGCCTAAGGGATGCTGAAGAATCCAACCGCAACACCGAATCATGGGGCGAGTCCCAATCTGGAGGATCTGGAAGGCGACAAAGACCTTTCTTCTTCGAAGAGGTTAACAACAGAAACAGCCATGGTAGGAACCGAGCCTGGACTCAGCCCGAAGTCCGACCCGAGGAAACACTTGGAACCGAACCCAACGGGGGAGGTGCCAGGCAAGAGTCGGATGTAGCTGAGCCTGTCATGCTGCCTAACCATGAAAACACCAGTAGACGGGGCCGAGCCGGAGTCCAGCCCGAAGTTGGACCCGAGGAAGTGCTGAGAACAGAACCCAGCAGGGGAAGATCAAGGCAAGGGCCAACTATGGCTGACCCCAGCATGCCCCCAGAAGACCAGAGGCAGCCTTTGGAGAATGTTAGGAGTGACAGACGATACCATCCCTAAAAGTCGTCTGGACGGACTCAATCCCGCAGAGAAGAACCAAACTCATTTCTATCCGCTCCAAGTTCTGATGAAAGGAGGGCGCGATTGTTCAGAGAGTGCGTCCAACGGGAGCAAAGGGATCGGGGAATAGGCGCTAGGGTAAGCAGCCCCTTCACCCGCACGAAACTGCCATCACCCCCCGGGAATGGAAAATGCCAACGATGGAACCTTACAAGGGAACCTCTGACCCCATCGTACACTTACAGAGATACACCCAGCATATGCTCATGAGCGGAGCAACAGAGGGAGTGTTATGTAAATGTTTTCCACTTTTCTTGGCAGATCTAGCTACCTCCTGGTTCTGCCACCTACCCCAAGGGTCCATCAGCTCATGGGAAATGTTGAAAGAAAAGTTCATCAGCCAGTTCCGCATTCATGTGGAACAACCCAAGAACGCTTATTCCTTATCTAATATCAAACAGAAGCCCGGAGAAACAGTGCAACAATATTTAACCCGATTCAACGCCGCAGCGGCCGCAGTTCAAGATGCCGACGAGAAACTTATCCTAATGGCCCTCTGTAGTGGTGTACATCCGGATACTAAATTCGCTAGAAGACTAACCAAGGAAAAACCAGCTACTTTACCTGATTTCTTCCATGAAGCTGGAAAGTATATGAGACTTGAAGAAGCTGCCACTGAGAGGCAATCAGGGCAACAGGCTAAGACGGCTACAGACAGGGTCCCCGCTGCAGCAAAGGATATCCGAAGAAATGACTCTAGAGACAATGCTGGAGGCAAAAAGGGAGAAAAGCGCTTATATCAACCAGGACCAAGATTTGACTCTTACACTCCTTTGAATGAAACAATCGAAAACATCTTCCTAGCCACTCAAGACGAAGTTAGATACAAGCACCCCCCGCACAAGAAGGAGTCAGATAACGCAATCAAATCTGGAAAGTTCTGCCGCTTCCACGAATCCCACGGACATGACACCAATGAATGCCACCATCTCCGGGACTTGATTGAAGAACACATCAGAAGGAGGAGACGGGAGCGCTATGTAAAAGGCCAGAACAGGGCTTCAACTCCTGCCAATGAGAATCCTGGACTACCCCCCCCCCCCCCCGGAAACAGGCGGGGGAAATCGCAACACCAGCGGCTCAAGTCAAGAGAAGATAGTGGTCCACACCATATCAGGAGGACCGCACATCGCCGACAGAAGCTGGGCGGAGATGGAAAGATACGATAAGTCGCTCAGAAACGATGAGGGTTACGTTAACTCTGTTATGGAAGAACGCCACCCGAAATGGAAAGAGAGTGACGACATCACATTCAGTAGACGTGATCTAGAGGGCAGACAGTACCCACACATGGATCCCATGGTCATCTCTGCTTGGTTCGGTCCGGCTAAAGTTTTCCGAATTCTAATAGACACTGGAAGCTCAGTAAATATCCTATTCAAGCATGCTTTCGACAAAATGAAGCTGTCAATGAAGGATGTGTCTCCCTGCAACAAACCACTACATGGTTTCACTGGAGATGCAAAGATGCCCCTCGGGCAACTGGACCTTTTTGTTGAAATAGGAAGTCATCCCCGCTCCGCTGTGCGGAAACAAACATTTGTGCTAATAGAGAACCACTCGGCCTACAACGCCTTTTTGGGAAGACCAGCCTTGTCTGACTTCCAAATTGTCCTAGCCCCGTGGTGCCTGAAGATGAAATTTCCAACCGATAACGGAATAGGAGAAATAGAGGGAGATCAAGACGCTGCTCGAGACTGCTATGTAACTGAACTTCGCAATAACCGCAGAAAAGATAAAGGGGAAAATGCAGAGACTACTCTCTGCATGAAAAGCTTGGAAGCATAGCAACTAAAGAAAGCCCCTCCTCTTCGATATACAAGTGATCCTTTCAATGAATTAGACCCCAGGGACAAAGAGGAGGAGGCCACCGCCGAGCCTGCAGAGGCTATGGAATTCGTATCTATAGACAAACACGACCCAAGTAGACTGCTGAGAGTCGGGTCCCAGTTAAAAAAAGAATTAAAGAATCAACTCGTTGATTTTCTTCACCACAACATGGATGTATTTGCATGGACGCACGCTGACATGACAGGAATCTCCCCAGACATAGCATGCCACATGCTGAACATCGATCCCACCAAAGTGCCAATGAAGCAGAAAAAGAGGAGCATGGGGGCAGAACGATCAGCAGCCCTCGAGGAAGAAGTAAAGAACTTACTTGCCAATGACTTCATACGGGAAGCCATCTACCCGGAATGGATCGCCAACCCGGTACTGGTAAAGAAAGCTAACAGGAAGTGGCGAACATGCATCGATTTCTCCAACTTAAATGACGCTTGCCCGAAAGACTGCTTCCCACTCCCCCGAATCGACCAACTCGTGGACAGCACTGCCGGGCACGAACTCTTATCCTTTATGGACGCATACTCAGGATATAACCAGATCCCCATGCACGCCCCCGATCAAGACCACACTAGTTTCATCACTGACCGAGGATTGTACTGCTACAAAGTAATGCCTTTTGGACTTAAAAACGCCGGGGCTACTTATCAGCGCCTTGTCAACAAAATGTTTGCGGAACTAATAGGACAGACTATGGAAGTTTATGTGGATGACATGCTGGTAAAATCGAGGAAAGCCAACGATCATATAAACCATCTGGATAAGATGTTTCAAGTACTTCGCCAATATGGAATGAAGCTGAACCCTCTAAAGTGCTCCTTCGGAGTATCGTCGGGAAAGTTCTTGGGGTTCATCGTTCATTCCAGGGGGATTGAAGCAAACCCCGAGCAAGTCCGATCTTTACAAGATATCAAGATACCATCTACTCGAAGGGAGATGCAAAGCCTAAACGGGAAAGTGGCCGCCCTAAGTAGGTTCATCTCTAAAGAAACCGACAAATGCATCCCTTTCTTCGAAGCTCTAAAGAAAGACAAAGGAAAGTTCGAATGGACTGACGAATGCTCGACAGCCTTCCTTAACCTAATCGGACACCTCCAGAGACCACCAATACTCTCAACTCCAAATGAAGGCGAGGAACTATACCTATACCTTGCTGTATCGTCCCATGCTTTAAGCGCCGCTTTGGTGAGAGAAGACAACCGCGCACAGCAGCCCGTATACTTTGTAAGCAAGAGATTTACAGGGGCAGAAGCCAGGTACCCTAAACTTGAGAAGCTAGCATACTGTCTGCTAATCACGTCACGGAAACTACGACACTATTTCCAGTCTCATTCCATCAGAGTTTTAACCGATCAACCGCTAAGGCAAGTACTTCATCGCCCCGACACTTCTGGACGATTACTTAAGTGGTGCATTGAACTCAGTCAATATGATATCACCTACCATCCTCGCACCGCCATCAAGGGGCAAGCCATAGCTGATTTCATTGCCGAATTCACTACTAACGAAGGTAAGGAGCAATCTGAAACAGCAGAAGATATCAAGTGGAATCTCTTCGTAGATGGAGCGTCAAACGAACAAGGCTCGGGGGCAGGTGTTGTGATAATCACCCCCAGGGGAAGGAAGCCGCACTATGCCCTAAGGTTGGAATTCGCTGCCACCAACAACGACGCAGAATACGAAGCGGTGATAGTAGGATTAGAACTGGCCTTGGAGATTGGAGTCGGTTCTTTATGTCTCCATAGTGATTCTCAACTCATTGTAAATCAAATACTGGGAGACTTCCAGACTCGAGGAGAACGACTCACAGCATATCTAAAAAAGACCAAGCTGCTGCTCAATCAATTGGATCACTATCTAATCAAACACATTCCTCGAGAAGAGAACCAAGAGGCCGACGAACTAGCAAAGCAAGCTAGTATGAAGAACATCACTATTTTAGGAGCATTAACCATCTCAAAATAGCTAGCACCAAGTTTCGAGCAAGTGAATCTGATAGCTGCGATCGACGAAGAAACTTGGATGACTCCTATCCGGAAATATTTACAAGATGGCACACTGCCCGACAGACCTAACGAAATCAAGAAAATCTTGAGGAAAGCTTCCCGCTATACATTACAAGAAGGCATCCTCTATCGGCGCGGCTTCTCTAATCCCTTATTAAGGTGTATCGCTGGAAGGGAAGCCAGGGAAGTCTTATCCAACATCCATCAAGGAAGTTGCGGAGATCACACTGGAGGGCAGACTCTGGCAAAGAAGATACTCCGATATGGATATTACTGGCCCACTTTAAACAAAGATGCCTTGTACTTCGTCAAGAGATGCGACAGATGTCAGAAATTTTCCAAGATTCCTCGACTACCCACAAATGAGATTACTCAAATGACCAGCCCTTGGCCCTTTGCAATATAGGGAATTGACTTGATTGGCGAACTGCCAACGGGCCGAGGCGGAGCCAAATATGCTATAGTGGCGGTTGACTATTTCACCAAATGGGTGGAGGCGGAACCTCTCAATAAAATATTTTCGGCAAAAGTTATCAACTTCTTGATCAAAAATATTCTGTGCAGGTACGGAGTCCCACTCAAGATCATATCAGACAACGGACTTCAATTTGACAGCGAAGAATTCGCCGATTGGTGCCAAGAGCATGGAATTCACAAAAGCTTCTTATCTGTAGCTTATCCTCAAGCAAACGGACAAGTCGAAGTTGTCAACAAGATTCTCAAAACCTTAATCAAGAAGAAACTTGAAAAGTCGAAAGGCGCTTGGGTGGACGAACTTCCTACGGCACTTTGGGCCTATCGCACATCTTACAGAACTTCAACAGGGCATACTCCTTTCTCTTTGGCATACAGATCGAAGGCCATGCTCCCAGTGGAAACTATAGTGCCCTCTCACCGTAGGATCCACTACAACTCAGAAGAGAACGAAGAACTCCTCCTCATGTCTTTGGATCTAATTGAGGAGAAAAGAAACGATGCAGCACTCAAAGCAGCAGCTCATAAGCAAAAAGTTGCAGCACAATACAACTCCAAAGTCAAGCACCGCAGCTTACAAGAAGGAGATCTTGTCCTTAAGCGGATCTTCCCGCGCCCCGGAGCGCTAGATCCAATCTGGGACGGACCCTACGTAATTCATAAAAATCTCCGCAACGGAGCCTATATTTTGTCAACAGTGGACGGAGAGGTGTTCCAGAGGGCATGGAACATCCAACACCTCCGTCGATACTTTTCTTAACTTGTACTGCCCATATGAAGTGAATTAACAAAGAGAATCAGTGGATGTAGGCGTTTTCGTGCCGAACCACTTTAAAAAATCTTGTCTCTTTTTAACTTGTTCCTTTATATCTTGGCTGCTTGTTAAGCTTTATCCTTTTCTGTTGAACAAAATCATGTATAACGACATTTCCATACTGGAACTTCACGGCGCAACCTCATCTGGACAAGACTCAACAGGTACTATGCGATTCTATGCACTCGCCAATGAGACACTTTTGCTCCAGCATCCCTCTGCTGTGGGTTAACTCATTGCTCGCGACTGCCCTCAAAGCCAACTGTAATGAGCCGATTATAAGCCATCAAGAAGGCCGACTATAGCCGATGGCAGCTCATTACAGCGTTCGACTCGCCGGCAACTATGAACCTACTTTAAGCCCCAACATAAGGTGTGGCCAGCCAGGGGTAGTTCACGGTTGACGATCGACACCCACGCTAGCCGGCCACAGTAAATCGAATAATACCCACGATTACGGGCCATTATGGCCTGGGTAGTTACTGTGCGCGATCTCGGCTCCGATGTGTCTTAAGTGCGGCTGTGGTGAAAAAGAAAACTCCCCGCGGAGGCGTAAGATGGGTGACAAATGTCTCCAAGACCCACAGCTAGGGAAAGTGACTACAAAACCCGTTTGCCACGAACTTAAGCATATCGACGGCCTTCCGTGACTGGAAGTTTTACTTTTCCTATATTTCCATTCCATTTAAATACTTTTCTTGTATCCTGCATAACGGTCCCCAAAGTACAGGACACTAAATGGGAGGCATTCGCACACGAGAATCTGAGCCCGCAAACTGGGTGACAAGGCACTCAGTCGCATCCATGGTCAATTACCCAAGGTGTCCAAAGCTACCCCCTGCAACCAGAACATGAAGGGCGGTACTCTTTTCTCTTATGCATAATCATGTAGCTGGGACTTATTCAAACATTGCAAGATATGAAATTATATATTAAGCAAGAACTTAGCACTAAACACAATTGAATCACTAGCACATGCACAGCTATATTTCTTATGCAACACATCAGAATAACAAAAGCATTTAAATATAGCAGGATCTGTTTATGTTATAAAATTACAGAAAGCCATTCTTTACAAATAATATAATTACAAGTTGCATTAATGTTTCGGACTAACATAGACAGCAACCAAAATATGTGCAAGTCAAGTCAAAAAATCAGAGCTTCGCCTCCATCCCTCTAGCCCTCCGGATCTACTTAACTGCAGGATCGGAGCTCCCAGCATGATGACCAGAGGCCCCACCTGTCCAATTCAGGAAAAGAGTCCATTAAACCGACAACGAACGATCAAGTTATGAAAAGCTAAAAAGGGAAAACTCACCAACACCCGCTCCTTGGTCCTCATCCCCCAACTGCACACCGGCTTCCTCCGCAGCAAGTAGCCGCATCCCCTCCTTCACCGCTACCTTCTCCTCCTTTGAAAACTGGGCGGTAACCACGTCCATCCTGAATGCCGCTCCACCTTCCTTATCCGCATCAGCCTTGGTCTCCTCCAAAACCCGGAGATATATCCTAGCCATGATCCGGGGATAGTCATCCATCCAGGATAGATTACCCTGCTTCCAAGTACGGAAGTACATGTCCTGCAACATCTCATCCATCATCCCCTCATTCTCCTCAAACTCCCTCACCCGTGCCTCGGAGGACAGCAACTTAGCGATGGCAACATCCCTCTCCGATCGATATCTCAAGCGGTCAACCTGGAGAGACCTCCTCATTTCCTCCATTTCTTTCTTTAGCCTGGCCTGAGCAAGCTCTGGGGCCTCAAGCCTCCCAGATAACTCCTCTACCTGCTCGAGATCCGCCCTCCGAACCTCGTCCACCGTAGCAATGGCTATGTCAATCCGCTCCTTGCAGGCGGCCTCCATCTTTCGCAACTCAGCCTTGCTAGCCTCCTCCATGGTTTTCTTTAGTCGTCGGGAGGCCGCCTTGTGCTGAGATATCTGGATAGCCTGATCGGCAAGCTGTTTGGCCTGATCAGAGACCTGTAGCTGCAACCGGATGTTAGCACTTCCGATTTCCTCCCCAGCCTTGGCCAGTCGAGCGTGATGCTCCATTAGCCTCTTGGTTTCCTCAGCCACCCGATCGATGCTTGCCTTGGCCTCATTCCCCATGGTCACAATCCGAGTAGTAAGCAAATCGAGGTCTAACGACTTAGCCTCATCAAGCACCCGTGCCATGGGATTGCGGGGAAGAAGATGCTCACCCGTGACCTCGTCAAAAGAGATGTCCTGAAAACTCGGGTCCAGATCCGGGTGGCCGGCAAATGGGTTGCGATCCAAACCAGGACGGTCTATAGGAGTGACAGTTGGATTTTCGGACGGATGGGGAGAAGGCATAAACTCAGTATCCTCCTCAGTAATATCATGGATGGGCTGGACTGGAGGCTGAGGGCCAGGTGAAGGTTCAAACGAAGATCGGCCCCTCTTCCTCTTTTGCATATCTTCTTCAATAACTCCAAGAAGAGGGCGATATCTAACTACATCCCCAGGACGGCTAGTTGGCGGCTTTGGTTTGGCAGAAGCTTTGAGTAGCTTATACTGTTCGAGGCGGTGCCGAATATCTGATGTCTTGGCCGCCTTACATGCTCCTGGAATAAAAACCAAGTGTTACGAACATACAATGATCCACAATTCAAGAAATATGTTAAGTTAAAAAGAGTGAGAAGGCGCATCTATTATACAAACCCTGCGGAGGAGTAGGATACTTCAATAAGTCCTGAATCTCATTCCAGGACGGGAGCGAACCATAAGATATTCCTAAGTCCCTATCGTAAATGGAGTCTGCAGAAGTCAAAAGTTCACATTGAATCGCCGGAGTCGCCTTAGCTGAGGAGCTCTTAGATGATGGATCGACACCAGACCCAGCCTTGTCAGCATCCTTTGCCTTCTCAACCAAAGCCGATCCTCCCTCCGACTCCCCGAAAGCTTGACGGAAAGCATCATCCGTCCACTATTGAATCTCTCCCGCTTGCTCGAAGGTTAAGGCACCAATACCACTACCGCTCTGTCCATCGCCTCCTTCACCCTCACCTATATCCTCCTCCACATCTTCCTCCCCCGGAGCAATTGGGCAAGTGCTAGGAGAAGGACCATCAGACTTCTTAAGCTTCTTACCTCCGACAGCGGGAGGCTTTGTAAAAGGTTCCCTCTTGCCACTTTTCACTATGGCCCCTTCCTTGGCCTTGGCAGCCTTCTCCTCAGCCGTATCCCTCTGCTTCACCACGGACTGGTGTGGCAGGATCAAGTTGTGTTCCTGATTAGGAAAGAAGCCGACCTGTCCCGTCCCGAAATGGCCTTTATTTCCGCAGCCATCTGGACCAGGGAATCACTCTCCACGACCGCAAATCCACCTGTCGCCAGCAAGAAATAGAAGCATATCAGAAGAAGCACTGCAGTCGGAGCAAGGAAACTGTAAATAAAGTTCAACTTACAGCCAGAAGTGAAGAGGCGGAAGGAGACAGAATCGTCCTTGATAAAAAAACCATTCTTTCTTAAACATGGTGAACTTTGAGTATAAGTCCAAGACCGGTTTGTAGGGCATGGCCGCTTCTAAACTAACATACGGAGACCCTTTCTTGTAGCCTCTCAGATTATACAAGTATCGGATTTTCCGGTTAGAAGGGGGGCGCCTATACCTCCTCTGGAAGATAACGAATAAGCACACCAGGATAGCGTAGGAATTGGGCTGGAGCTGGAGAGGGGCCACCTTCAGATAAGTAATGAAGCTGACTATCCATGCATTGATCGGTGGTATGGCCCCACACATGCAATGGTACCTACTGTATGCAAAATATCCTTCAGGGGGATTGTATGGCATCACTCCGTCTCCCGGTAACAGCATGCGAGCCCTGTCAATCCCGAAGGAACGAGAGATGACATCAAGCTGCTCCTCCCTGAGGGAGCTAGGAAAACAGTCGGGCGGAGAGTTTAGAAGCTCCTGGGGGCCATACCAATCTACTAGCGACCTCGGGGCAGGTCCATGACGTTTCGGTCTTGGCTGGGCTGGGGGCACGGAGGAGGACTCTCCTTCTCCCCTAGACTTCCGTTTATCTGATCGAGTTTCTGCTTTGCGAGACATTATCTGCAAACACCGGAAGAACAAATTAGACCAAGGAGTATGGAAATACAAACAAACAAGTACATGCAGCCTGGAGTCTCGTTCGCAATCCAAAACACAAAGGTTTGAGATTAAAGTCCGTTCGGCACTCCAACTCCCGAGTCCATTCGGTGGTTCAAAGCACAAGGCTCATTCGGCACTCGAGCTCCAAGGGGTTCATTCGGCAGTACGAAGCAAAACCACACTCGGCATTTCCAACGTAAAGGTCATTCGGCAAGAGAAGGTTAACTTACATGATTCGACAATCAAACGTAATATGGTTGATTCGGCAGGAAGGAATCTGATGCGGCTATCTTGTTCGGTAGGGAATAACGGTGGCATGAGGCCCCTACTTATAGGCAAGCACGAGGTGACCGGACCAAATGGTTCGGCGCTTAAGACCGAATAGGACTACCCAAGCTAACAAAGTGTGACATACGCTGGCATATGCCCCACTTTGGGGGGCAAGTGTTGGGAACATTTCTCACCACCGAACCAGCCTCCTGCCGAACCACGCCATCCATCACTCACCACCGAACCAGCCTCCTGCCGAGCCACGCCATCCATCACTCACCACCGAACCAGCCTCCTGCCGAACCACGCCATCCATCACTCACCACCGAACCAGCCTCCTGCCGAGCCACGCCATCCATCACTCACCACCGAACCAGCCTCCTGTCGAGCCACACCATCCATCACTCACCACCGAACCAGCCTCCTGCCGAACCACACCATCCATCACTCACCACCGAACCAGCCTTCTGCCGAACCACAGCATCCAAAGCACCACCGGTCCAAACACCACACCCCACTACCGAACCAATCTTCTCCAAGTCCTAGCCGGACCAACCACTGCCGAACCAAACTCACTCCCTACCTACCACCGGTCCAAACAACGTACAACTCTCCACCGATCCAGAAGCAAGGGAGGACGCGACCGGACCAACTCTGCCAGACCAGATTGCTTCAGTCCAGGCCCACCAGCAGCCATATACATCCAGGACACCTGCCCCCAGCCTCACTCTATAAATAGGGGGGCAGGGGTACAACAATGGCAGACAAGTTTGAGAGCTCAAGCACGGAAGGAACTTTCAAACAACATTCATATACTTGTATACAAAGCTTTGTACTTGTAATCTGAATAGTAAAAAAGGAGAATAATATATAAAGTGGATGTAGGCACGTTCTGGCCGAACCACTATAAATCTGTGTGTCTTTTTACAGTTTAGCCCCTGTTTTTTACATATTTGCATAACTCACCCAAATCACTAAGAACAACATAAAATCAACTAATTCATACAACTTGGAGGTGTTTGTCCATTTTTTGTGCAAACAGATGATAACTAGTCTTAGCATTTTTCCTAAATGCTAATTTTTTGAGCATTTTTGGAAATGATTATAGCTAGTTTTAGCATTTTTAATGGATGCTGATTTTTATTGGAAAGCTACAGTTATTTAGCATCTCTGTACCATTAGATTATGTTTACCTAATCGAGTTAATATGATAACTAGTCTTAGCATTTTTACTAGATGCTAATTTATTTAGCATAGTTAGAAATGATTTTAATTCATAAAATAGCTATGCTACAGTGTTTTAGCATATTTTGTAATAATGGATTTTGTTTCCAAATTAAATTAAGATGATAACTAGTCTTAGCATTTTTCCTAAATGCTAGTTTCTTTAGCATATTGGACATGGTTGTAACTAGTCTTAGCATTTTTAATGGATGCTAATTTTTATTGGAAATGCTACATTTATTTAGCACTTCTGTACCATTAGAATATGTTTTCCAAATTGAATTAATATGATAAGTAGTTTTAGCATTTTTATTAAATCAATGAGTAAAATCTAATAAATTAGTCAAATGCAACTAGTAGAAAACAAAGCAGGTTTAAAGTGATGAAAGTTAACAAAAATAACTTTGAGTGATCTAGTTTGGTTACTAAAATACAGTGATTTCACCAATCTAAATTCAGATCAAATGAGTAACATAATCATTGTTGCTGAAGTCAGAAAATAATGATAATAAAAACACAGCATAAAAATCACTAAAATTTCGCCAAAACCATTCAGTAACACTACAGATTTCGACAATAAAGATAAAACCATAGCACAAAACGTTCGCTAGACAAAAAGGATGAAAAATAATATAGCATTTCTTATAAAATAATTCTAAATCGGCAATATATACAGAATAATTCAGTATTATACTTTTTTTTTTCTTCTCCATTTCTCTAGTCTTCCTAGCCTTTGATGCAGCTAAAGATAATTTTGACGATACAATTTGGGATTTCGATTGTAGTAAAGAACTAGGAGACTGATTGTTGGTCGACGGAGAAGATTTTGACCTAGTTTCCATTAGAATATACGAACGATTCGAATGAGTTTGTCGATTTGTCGTTTTGAATATGATTATCGATGTGAATTTGTTGTTTCTTTGGATTATGGATGAAGAATTTAAAATGATTTCAGATGAAAACGACTGCAAAAACCTGATTTGGTAAAACCCTAGAGACAAAAACAACGTCAGGTGGTTAGTTTGAAAAGGCGGGTCCTTCGGTCCAAATAATTAAACTCGTGGTCCGGTAACAATTTTTTTAATAAGTTTGTCATTTTAACTAATTTCCTCTAAAATATTTTGGTTATCATAAGGTAAAAAACCAATCTGTTTTATACGCGGTGTGGTCTTACAAGATACCATTTGTTGAAAGGTTTTCAAATGTAGAAATCAGTTTGGTTGTTACTTGTTATCGAGTTTTACTTACGCTAGTTTACCAAACTGACCCGAGTGTTATTTCATATAATGCTCGGGTCATACCGAGCATGTTTTCCCAAGTTAACTGGATACTTTGGAGTTGGCGAGGAGCTAGAAGGTCAAAACATATTCACATATATTTTTCTTCCGCTGTATTATAGAGTATATGTTTGTCAATGTAAGGACATGTCTCTATAACTGTCCAAATTTAGGATAAATCTAGTGTACTCTGATGTTGTATATATGAATAAAGATGTTTTCTTTTTGTAAAGATCATCATTGTATTTTATATTATTCGTTGCATTGTGAAATTCTATGTTGTTTATTCTTCTACCTTCTTCTTTCACTCTAACAAATCGGTATTTTCGACACTTGAATATTCGACATGTGATACAGTGGACGTATTATCGTCGATTTCTAAAGGTCGAAAATCCGATTTGTTAGATGGAGCCCTAATCGGTTAAGTAGTGGACAAATTTTAAAATGACCATATCTTTCAATTTGTAGCTCGAATTGAGATGTGGTTTCGACTAAGGGCATTTCTTAACTTTACGCATAACTTCCGACTGATTTGGGTGTGTTTCGAGACTGTGCCAAATTTGCACCTAACGCTTCCCCCACAGTATACTTTGTGGATATGAAGTGTGCTTTGTTGAAGATTCAACCGCAATGGGAGAATGGTTCGGTTAAGGCAGAATTCTGTACTGCTTAGATGTGGCGATTCATCTAGCCGGTAAAGTAAAAGCACCATCCAACCCTTAGGGGTCAAGAACATCGGTCATTGCCCAATCATTAGTATTCATCCCACTCCCATGGGTTTCGAATATTCGAGTGGCAAGATAGTATTATGCCCTCGTGTATTCCTAGCAAATATCATTTAGAATTTATTAATAAAAGTAAGTCATACATTTCCAGCACAATCTCTTCGGTCTTTGAAATATCATACTTCATACATAGATAAAATCGACCTTATCTTTGAGGCTTTATGGAAAATTTACATTCCAGTGGCTCCAGTGGAGTTAAGTTTTATCTCTAGAACGGGTTTAAATTACACTTCACTATCTCCGATGAAGTTATACCTTGTCTCTATGATTAAGCAAAATACACTCCAATGTCTCAGTTGTCTCGGTTGGAATTGAACCCTATCTCCATCAGAAAATGCACCACCGAATACTTTAGGGTCAAAACAAACCAATATATACATTTTGCAACACATCTAAATTTGACAAAAGTTTGAAAAGGATAAATTAATAAACGTTCCTTTTTATCCACCGGTCGTTCACCCACAACTGAGAAAACATAGTCGATCTATAGTACACAAACGGAACGGAAGAGGCCATCGTATAAAACTTAAACTAGCGCAAACCATAAAAAGGTAAAAAAAGAAAGAAAAAGAAGATAAAGGGGAAGAGAGAGAGGGAGAGATGAGAGGATCATAAATTAAAACAAATGAGGAGGAAAATATCAATAAAAAAACAAATGGACTCAAACTCCTTTTTAAATCCCGCAAGAAAAATCAAACAGATATTTGATTATACAAGCCGAAATAGTCGATAAACAAAAGAAAACGCAAAGCTAAGCCAGTATTTATTACTCCTAAGCCATACTTAAGTACAATCAACTAACCTAAATACAGATGCTATATGAAAAAAATTACTTCTTTTTGTTGCCTTTAGACTGAATGGTTTTCTTCTGAGGGTTTCTTTTCCTTGTGAGAGCAAACTCTCCGAACTTATGACCAACCATCCCTTCAGTGATCTTACGCCGAACATGCGCTTTTCCATTATGAATCAGTACGGAGCAATTCACGAATTCTGGCAAAATAGTAGATCTCCGAGACCAAATTTTCCCATTAAAAACACCTTCTTTGTTCTTCATTTTCAATAGGAATGCATCAATGAAGGATCCTTTCCATAGCGATCGTCTAGGCATGACCAAAGTTCTGAAATTTGTAAAGAAATTAGTAGGAAACTATCAATGATTTTACTATTTTCAACTGTACATCCTAGAAAAATATCGCAATGCAGATGTTAGATACCTATTAATACGTATAAAACTTGTCCAGGAAATACATTTATTACTATTTGTTTTTAAGAAGAAAAGAAAAACAATACATAAGCAAATGAAAAAGAATATATAGATATTTAATGATCATTATCCAGTAAAACTTTAAATCCAAACTTCTACCATTTATATCCAGTAAAATTTCAGGTTGTGCATTACCTGGAGCAATCTAATGATTTCTTCATTTCAAACATCTCTTATCTATGTACTTTGAATGCGTGTGTGCATGTGCAGTGCTGAAAGACGAAAAATAACACATTGCACTTCATTCAGCCTTGGAAAGAATAACACAGGTTGAGCTTCAGCTTCCTCGTGCATCTTCAGACAACTTTTCTCAGACTATTTTATGCTATCTAATATACATGGGCATAGCTACATATAGATCACTGTGTATACACTAAGGGTGCATTCTTGACAAAGCAGAAGGAGATGGGGAAAATAAGAATTTTGAAGGAGTTGGAAGGAAGAATTTTCAGCGAAAGAAGCATTTGCTTTTTTGTTTTGAAAGGAGAATGGTTGTTTGTATTTTGTTTGTTTTGATTTTAAAGATTTTTAAAATTTATGTCATTACTTCAATTTAAATAAACTAGTACTATTATGAAAATTAATTCAATTAGTATTTAGCTTAAATTTTTTTGAACATGGCTAACTGACGCCAAAGGGATTCAATTTCACCACCTCTAGACATGCAATCAAGAGAACATGGTTAATACATCTTTCTTACAGCGTTTCACCTTTACAATGAAAGATGGGTTGCTAGTTATAACTTGCATTATATTCATTTTTTCAACTATACATAATGCTAGTTGTAACCAGGGTTTTAAATCTCATATTTTGGAGAAAATCTCGGACTGATATCTCGGCTGAAATGAAGGAGATTTAAAACTCCAATAACTAACCATGTGGTCAAATCTCGCAAATGCGCCTTAAATGACAACTTACTCAGAAAACTACAGTTAATACTTGTGAAACTGCTTTAGATAGCTAATGTTGATATAGTTATTACACAAATCACAATACTGCAGTTGTCTAGTGTTATTGCTCATACTTCATAGTAGTTCATAGAGCTAAAGTGTTGCATTAGTTCATGCATTCATACATATATACAGATCCACCAAAATAATGAAATAACAATGTCAATAAATGTCAGTTATATTCTAGATAGTGTCTTGAACATCATGAATTCTTATCTGAAATTCATCTTTTCAGAGTTTTTTCAGCATATAATGATTGACATAAATACATAATATCAACGTCAAGATACAAGTGGTATAAGTAAAGATAAAACAGTTGCACCATCCTATCTTTTTTTCAAAAAAAAGAAGATATTATGTGCTCTTAAACCTTATGTCACAGGATACAGTTTTTAGAAGATAAGAAACAATTTGCAAGTACAAGTTTTATTAGTAGTAAAGCATTTGATGGAACTATGAATCGAACAGTCCCATCTCATGAATACCGTACTTATACTAAACACAATAATACAACATGTGGTTAACTACTTCACGGCAAAAATATAACATTTCATTGCATAAATTATATTCAACTGGTCGTAGCCGAGGACTTATTAAAAAAAACGTTAAGAAAATGAATATCAGACATAGAGCTTTAATTATCTTTAAATTCTATTATTACTGATCATCAACGTTCATATAATAGGTTTATCTGGTAGAAATAAATACTATATGTAGAAACCGTATTTTAAGCGGAGCAAGCAGATAGAGAGTCTAAGAGATATGGACAAGCAATTAATTTCAAAATCATCAATTTGGTACCTAGGGTTCCGTGGATTTGACAGATGAAGAAGAAGAAATCAGAAAGAAACTGAATTTAGGTTCTATTGATCTGTAGAAGAAGACAACCAGTAAATAAGAGGAGATCGGATGAAGAATAAGATCCACAAACTGTGTTGCAGAGAAACTAGCTTAGAAAAAAAGAGGGAATATTTTCATTGTTCTCGTTGTGGCGACAAATATCCTTGTTCAGCGCTTAAGGGCTTCACACGGTTATAAGTCACTATTCACTTCTCAAACAGTAATAAAAAACTCCATACCAACCAATTTGATTTATACATAAAAAATAGGTATTTTTATAAATTTTATTACTAACGCCATATAGCCACACAACGTTGTAGAAATCACCACGCAGACGCTAGGCCGTAGGCTTGAGCTAAGGAATAATCTTCTAGGTGGAATTAACTGCCATCTAGGCGATTTTGATCAGATCAAGTATCATGATTAATTTTGGGTATTATATATAAAATTCTATAGTATGTTCTAGTTAACAATAGGGATTATATTTTTCAAGTCTGAAGACCACCTGAAATGATATTTGGTGTTTATTTGTCGGCTGAATTTTGTGGGCCTTAAGTGATAATTTGACTTTTTTTTTAATCAATTTTGATTTTGCTAGTCATATGCAGAACTGGGCACCACTTAGGTGGTCTAGCCACCTAGAACCAACACCCAGGCGATCAGGCGAAACCTCGCCTAGTGCCTAGGTACTGCCTAGGACCACATGTTGATTCTTGCAACCCCACTACTGCAAATAAATTTTGCAATGACTTATCGAAAGAAGCATGAGAAAGCAAATAAGTTGCAGTCTGAACTTTACTGAAGTACCATTGTTAATTCGTTATGTAGTAACAGGGCAAAAGCATTAGTGACTGACAAAATAAATGTTAGAAAATCAATGTCTTGATGTACTGTGTGATCTGACCCATAATATCAATTGATGCAGCGCAATCTGAAATTTCTGAAAATTCACAAGTCTTAGGTCGCTCACGACCTAAGAGAGAAATTTTAGGTCGTTCACGACCTAACAGTAGTGATCTACGACCTAACGGGACACGTGGAGCAGAGCTACGACCTAGGGAAGAAGAGCGACGACCTACTGAAGGTGTTTTGAATCGGCCACGAGATAACATCACTCTAGGTCGTGTGGAAGAAGTTTCGGAGTTAGGTCGTTGGGAAGTTTTAAGTCGTTGTCGACCTAAGGAACACTGCTCACGACCTAACTGTAATACTCTAAGTCGTTTACGACTTAACGAGATAAGCGGCAACGAGTTACAGGAACAAAAGCATATTTTAGGTCGGTCCCGACCTAAGGAGGAGAAACTGTGAGTTAATGAAGCCACTTTAGGTCATCTGCGACCTAAAGAGTCCCGAGTTATGACGTACCGACTTAACCAAGATGAGTCGTAAGTCGTGGTTCGGCATGAAGATGAGTCGGTCGAAGGTGAGGTGTTGTAATTCATTAAGTCGTTTGATGTTGTAAAGGTTAGGTCGTTAACGACCTATCTTAAGTCGCGTTTGTTTGAGTCGGTCTGTATATATGTTAGGTCGCGTGAGTTGTTTTTAGGTCGTTGTTGAGTGCTGTGTTGTATAAAAGTAGTATGCTGTGTCGTTAGGTCGCTGCCGACCTAAGTTAGGTCGTAAGTCGCGGCCGACCTAAGAGCCTGGTGAAGTTTTGTTTGTATTGAGTTGTAACTCCTATAAATACGCGTGTGTTGTACATTTTGTGGTGGTTGATTTTTGAATAAAATTCTCTTTTGTTAGCTGTGTGCTTTCATACAAATTGGTAGTTGAGTGTGATCTCCTATCTCCTCTTTCGGTTAATCGAGTGCGCTCGATTCAACGATCGTAGAAGCCGATTCACGGTATCTAGTGCGCTAGATCAACGTACGAAGAATCGTAGATCTTCTTTCTCGGTATCGTGCGCGATCAACGAGACGAAGATAGCTAGAATCCGGTATCTTTGGATCAACGGATTTGGGCCTTGCTGTATTCTCAACTCACCGATTGCTACATTCCATCGATTGAAGTTTGTTTCGATTTATCCGCTGCGTCAGTTCTGGTATCAGAGCCATACTTAGCCAATCATAGCTAAGTTGATTCTTGGAACCAAGTATTTGAAGTTGAAGTTTGAAGTTGTGTTCGTTGTGTTCATCTTGAAGTTGCAACAAGTTCGAATATTTTGATCCATCTCATTTTGGATCTAGATTTGGAGAAGTGTTTGAATTTGAAGTTAGGCCGTGTATACTTGGGAAGTAGCCGAACCTAGTGAAGGGTTTTGAAGTTTGAAGCCGTGACTTGAAGTTTTATATTGTTTGAATCATGCCGCCTAGGAGAGCTAACCATCATCAAAATGTTGAAGCGTTGTATCGAAGAGAAGAAGCCGAGCTTATGGAACAACGTATTAATGAAAAATTTGATGAAGGCATTGGAAAATTGGAGAAATTGATGAATGATTTGAATCAAAGGAGGAGATCACCAAACTCGAACCATGGAGGAAACCGAGTTTCGCCATCGGTTACGGAAGCGAGGAGGGTATCACCACATTCTTATAGAGATAGAAGAGAAACATCAATTTCATCACGAAGAGATCATCATGACTATGCACATGAAGAGAGAAGAAGTCAACGAGAATTTGACAATGAAGCATATAGAGATGAAGAGAGACATAGTCAAAGAAGCATGCATGAACGAAGAGATGATAATGGTCGAGATCGATGTAGGCGTACTTTTGATTTTGTTGAAGAGGGTGATGGAGCTAGTATTCATTATCGAGATCGGGACCAAGTTCGAAATTCTTACCGTAATATTGAAGATGATCGACGTTGGGAATCGGGTATGAAGATGGAAATTCCAGAATTTAAAGGAGGGATGGTAGCAGAAGAATTTCTCGATTGGTTATCTAATGTTGAAGAGATCTTTGATTTCAAGGAAGTTCCAGAGCATAGGAGAGTGAAGTTGGTTGCTACTAGGTTGAGGGGGAGAGCTTTGGCGTGGTGGCAGCAAACTAAACTTACCAGGGAACGAATGGGGAAGTCAAAGATAGAATCTTGGGATAAGATGAAGAAGTTGATGAGATCTACTTTCTTACCTTACAACTATCAATCACTTATGTACCAGAGGTTGCAGAATCTGAGGCAAGGGACGAAACCTGTTAGTGATTATGCTGATGAATTTTACCAACTCATTGCCAGAAATGATATTATGGAAACGGAAGAACAGATAACTGCTAGATTCATTGGGGGATTGAGAATGCAGATCCAGGATATGGTTAATATGTTCGATCCTAGATCAGTTGCAGAGGCACATCAGAAAGCGTTAGCTTGGGAGAAGCAAGGAAGGCGTGGAGGTGGTGTGTTTACTAATTCCAATAATCAAGCGAAGGGTGTTAGTGGAAGTTCTAGTGTTCCTAAACCTGTTACAAAACCAGTGGTGAAGGAGGCTGAGAAGGCGAAGGTTAGCAGTGGGTTCAAATGTTATAACTGTCAGGAGTTGGGTCACAAAAGCAACGAATGTCCGAAGCCGAAGAAGAGAACCATGGTTGCAGAAGTTGAGGAGGATGATGGTGAGGAGGCAGAATGTTCAAATGCATCTTATGTTGAGGAGGAAGAAGAATTGTTTGGAGATGAAGGTTGTAATCTTATGATGAGGAGGTCATGTCTTACACCAAAGCAGGAGGAAGATTGTAGTTGGTTGAGAAGCAATATTTTTCAGTCGACATGCACTATTCTGGGGAAGGTTTGCAAGTTCGTTATTGATGCTGGAAGTTGCGATAATATTATTTCTACAGAGGCTGTGAGGAAATTGAACTTGAAAACCGAGAAGCATCCTAAACCGTACAAGCTAGCATGGTTAAGGAAGGGTGGTGAAGTGAAGGTGTGTCGAAGGGCTTGTGTTAATTTTTCTATTGGGAAGAAATACAAAGACGAGATTTGGTGTGATGTAGTCGATATGGATGTTTGTCATCTGTTGTTGGGCAGACCATGGCAGTTTGATAGAGCAGTTCAACATGACGGTCGTGCCAATAGTTACAGTTTCATGTTCGAGGGTACTAAAATCACTTTGGTTCCCAAGAAGCAACAGCAGAAGGAGAGCAAGCTAGAAGAGATTGAAGAGTTAAAAACTTTATTATCTTTGAAGGAGTTTGTTAAAGAAGTTGAGGAAGAACCTGAAGTGTTTTTGTTGATTGGGAGGGAGAGTAGTGAAGAAATTGAAATTCCAGAAGAAGCAAAGCCAGTTTTGAAAGAGTTTGAAGATGTGTTTCCAGAGGAGTTGCCTAAGGAGTTACCACCATTGAGAGACATTCAACATCAAATTGATCTTGTTCCAGGAGCAGTGTTACCACATAGACCACATTACCGAATGAGTCCGAAGGAACATGAAGAGTTACGAAGGCAGGTGGAAGAGTTATTAGAACAGGGACGTGTTCAGGAAAGCTTGAGTCCTTGTGCAGTACCAGCTTTGTTGGTGCCGAAGAAGGATGGAACATGGAGAATGTGTACAGATAGTAGAGCTTTGAACAAGATTACTGTTCGTTACAGATTTCCTATGCCGAGGTTGGATGATTTGTTAGACCAGTTGAGTGGGGCAACTATATTTTTGAAGATTGATTTGAAGAGTGGTTATCATCAAATTCGAATCAGACCTGGTGACGAATGGAAAACAGCTTTCAAGACGAGAGAGGGGTTATACGAGTGGTTGGTTATGCCATTTGGTTTGTCAAATGCACCTAGTACATTCATGCGGGTGATGAATCAAATCTTTAGACCATTCATTGGGAAGTTCGTCGTGGTCTATTTCGATGATATTCTGATTTATAGCAGGAGTACGGAGGAGCATGTTCTACATTTGAGGGAAGTATTGATTATTCTTCGCGAGGAACAATTTTATGTTGCTACAAAGAAATGTGTGTTTATGACGCACAGTGTTTTATTTCTGGGTTATGCTGTTTCAGGAAAGGGTATTCAAGTTGACCAGAGTAAAGTTGAGGCAATCAGGAATTGGCCACAGCCAAAGACAATTATGGAAGTTAGAAGTTTTCACGGGCTAGCGTCATTCTACCGAAGATTCATTCCACACTTCAGTAGCATGATGGCTCCAGTTACTGATTGCATGAAGGGAAAACAGTTTGTATGGTCAGAGGAAGCGGGGGTTGCCTTTGAGAAGATCAAGGAATTGTTGACGACTGCACCAATTCTTATTCTACCTAATTTTCAGTTATTGTTTGAATTACATACTGATGCATCGAAGGTCGGTATTGGAGGAGTTCTGAGTCAGAATGGGAAGCCAGTTGCTTATTTTAGTGAGAAACTGTCAGGGGCAAAGATGAGATACAGTACATATGACGTTGAATTTTATGCTGTTGTGCAAGCTGTTAAGCATTGGAGACACTATCTATTTCAGAAAGAATTTGTTCTCTACACTAATCATGAAGCTTTGAAGCATTTACAGGGGCAGGATAAAATTTCAGCGAGACATGCATCATGGATTGCTTATTTGCATCAATTTACTTTTGTTGTTAAGCACAAATCTGGGGTGACGAATCGGGTAGCTGATGCTTTAAGTAGGAGGAGTCATTTGTTGACAACATTGAAGGTTGAAGTGACGGGGTTTGAATTACTGCCAGAGATGATTGAAGAAGATCCTTACTTTGTGAAATATGTTGAGAAAGTGAAGGATGGGAGTACCGATGAATTTATGTTGATTGATGGTTTTCTGTTTAAGGGGAATCGTTTATGTATACCGGATTGTAGTTTGAGATTGAAAATTATCAAGGAGTTACACGAGGAAGGGCATGCGGGCCGTGATCGTACCTTGCAATTGATTACACAATCTTGCTTTTGGCCGTCGATGAGAAAAGAGGTTGAAAGATTCGTGGAGAGATGCCATATTTGCCAGGTGTCAAAGGGAACAGCGACGAATACAGGGTTATATATGCCGTTGCCTGTACCGTCTAAGCCATAGGTTGATATTAGCATGGATTTCGTTTTGGGTTTGCCTAGAACTCAAAGGGGAAATGATTCGATATTTGTTGTAGTGGACAGGTTTTCAAAGATGGCACATTTCATTGCCTGCAAGAAGACAGCGGACGCAGTGCGAGTGGCGCAGTTATTTTTCAAGGAGATTTATCGACTTCATGGGTTGCCAGAGTCTATCGTGTCGGATAGAGATACTCGTTTTCTGAGTCACTTTTGGTTGAGTTTGTGGAAGATGGTGGGAACGAAACTGAAATTTAGTAGTGCTTATCATCCGCAGACTGATGGACAGACAGAAGTTGTTAACAGGTCATTGGGAAATTTGTTGCGATGTCTGGTACAGGATAATTTGAAAAGTTAGGACATGAAGTTATGCCAGGCAGAGTTTGCTCATAATCGTGCAGTGAACCGTAGTACAGGATTCAGCCCATTTCAGATTGTATATTCAAATTTATCCAGGGGACCATTGGATTTGGCAGTAGTACCACAACCGAAGGGGATAGTTAAACGAGCTGCTGATTTTGTTGATGAGTTGACTGAATGTCATAAGATCGTTCAAGAACGATTAGAAAAGTCAAATGAGAAGTATAAGCGAGCTGCTGATTTGAAACGCCGGAGTGTTGAATTTATGGAAGGTGATTTGGTTTATGCCGTGTTGACAAAAGACCGTTTTCCGGTGGGAACATACAATAAATTGAAAGCGCGGAAAATTGGTCCAGTTAAAGTTTTGAAGAAAATCAATGAGAATGCTTATCGATTAAAGTTACCAGATGATGTTTATACTTCTGATGTTTTTAACGTCAAACATTTAATTCCATATCATGGAGGAGAGATTGAGGTGAAGGAATTTACAAATTCGAGGTCGAATTTTTCTCAACCAGGGGAGGATGATGCAGCGCAATCTGAAATTTCTGAAAATTCACAAGTCTTAGGTCGCTCACGACCTAAGAGAGAAATTTTAGGTCGTTCACGACCTAACAGTAGTGATCTACGACCTAACGGGACACGTGGAGCAGAGCTACGACCTAGGGAAGAAGAGCGACGACCTACTGAAGGTGTTTTGAATCGGCCACGAGATAACATCACTCTAGGTCGTGTGGAAGAAGTTTCGGAGTTAGGTCGTTGGGAAGTTTTAAGTCGTTGTCGACCTAAGGAACACTGCTCACGACCTAACTGTAATACTCTAAGTCGTTTACGACTTAACGAGATAAGCGGCAACGAGTTATAGGAACAAAAGCATATTTTAGGTCGGTCCCGACCTAAGGAGGAGAAACTGTGAGTTAATGAAGCCACTTTAGGTCATCTGCGACCTAAAGAGTCCCGAGTTATGACGTACCGACTTAACCAAGATGAGTCGTAAGTCGTGGGTCGGCATGAAGATGAGTCGGTCGAAGGTGAGGTGTTGTAATTCATTAAGTCGTTTGATGTTGTAAAGGTTAGGTCGTTAACGACCTATCTTAAATCGCGTTTGTTTGAGTCGGTCTGTATATATGTTAGGTCGCGTGAGTTGTTTTTAGGTCGTTGTTGAGTGCTGTGTTGTATAAAAGTAGTATGCTGTGTCGTTAGGTCGCTGCCGACCTAAGTTAGGTCGTAAGTCGCGGCCGACCTAAGAGCCTGGTGAAGTTTTGTTTGTATTGAGTTGTAACTCCTATAAATACGCGTGTGTTGTACATTTTGTGGTGGTTGATTTTTGAATAAAATTCTCTTTTGTTAGCTTTGTGCTTTCATACAAATTGGTAGTTGAGTGTGATCTCCTATCTCCTCTTTCGGTTAATCGAGTGCGCTCGATTCAACGATCGTAGAAGCCGATTCACGGTATCTAGTGCGCTAGATCAACGTACGAAGAATCGTAGATCTTCTTTCTCGGTATCGTGTGCGATCAACGAGACGAAGATAGCTAGAATCCGGTATCTTTGGATCAACGGATTTGGGCCTTGCAGTATTCTCAACTCACCGATTGCTACATTCCATCGATTGAAGTTTGTTTCGATTTATCCGCTGCGTCATCAATGATGCACATCGCATGCATTTAAGGGATGCATAATGCTAATTATACTACATGTAAAGCTAATGGCTGTGTTTTTGCTATTAAAAGCTTCATATGCCAACTTAAGCTTTAGGTGTGTTTTGGTCTATAAGCTTTAATTACTAAGCATTAGGATAACTGATGAAATTAATTTTGACCTAAACAAAAGATTTCAACTAAAGACTACGGGATTGATTCCCCTGCTCCAATTGAGTAGAGCCACACCAATCAATCATGTTGCTCTATTCTATCGAGCAAATCAGAGCTATTCATTGGTAAAGGGCTGTGATTTGTTTTACAATACATTTTTGATTATATTGGAATAGATCAAACGATCATTTAAGATCTAGCTTTCATCTTCTCCTCAAAATTCAGCCATCGTAAAAAGTCTAATACATATTAACCCTCTTTTTTTTTTTTTTTGGAAAAAGAGTTTCATAATTTGAACAGTCAAACTTCACCTAATCTGCTCAGATGCACACAATTGAAGTGCTTAAGGTTTCAATACATTCAAGGCCACATCTATTACCAACCCACTAATTGCCTTACCCGCCCCATTATTTTACAAAATTTTATTGAACTCTTTAATTCCTCCTCTCACCCCATTATTTCCAGTTATACCCTTCTTCTCATCTCCACAAACCTAACTCAACTATCATATTCTCCTTCTCATTTATATTTTCTTCCATATCTTATTTTTCATGTCATTTCACTTTTGTTAAGTTGCAAGTTGTAGGATAGACTAAACTAACAGACGATTCAACAAATTAATCTGCTCATTTTCCTATTTGCTTCATAATTTAGAGTAGTTTAACTAATGTTTGTTAACTTCGCATATATTGTTCTCTCATCAAACAAACATGATTCCCCTAGCAACCATGGTGTGTGCTACTGTGCTAGCATGGCTCGCCTGGGCATCATGTTGCTTAGCTTGCATATGCATTAAGTTTCCATCAATCGTTCAGTTACTTCATCGAGAACAACATCTCGTAATAAAGTTCCTCCTAATCATTATTTTATTCCATAATTCCAAAAGCAAAATGGAGGATTGCCTATACATAGCTGTTTTAATCACTAATGGAGAATGAGAAGAAGAACAGTGACGATTAAGCAAACTTTTTGAGCATTGTTATTGACACACCCAAACAGATTGGGGGGGGGGGGTAAATTATTAAGGGGACACCTATTAGTTAGAAAAGTACTAAGGGGGGAAACATAAAAAATAAGTTAGTTTACATATTTACCCTTCGTTTTGGAAAAGCATCCTCAATTAAAAAAAGAGAAGGCTGTTCTTCTTCCAAACATTTCATACCTGTCTCCCCTAGTTCGTCCTCCAGTCGCCCCCAATATCAGAATTCGAATTGAAAATGGTGAGGACGAAGAGGACAGCCAGCAAGCAGTTAAGCGAAAATGCTGATTCACCTCAATTGGAAGTCGAGTTGAAGAGGTAAGTGATTTTGATTATTGATTTTGATTTCGATCGGTGATTTTGTAGAAATCGATTTTAGGGTTTCGTTTGGTGCTTTTGCTGAAATCGAATTTAGGGTTTTGTTCGATTGAATGTAGCCGTTCGTGGAGTACGGTGGGGTTATGTCGAGTTAGGGATCTGTTTTTGGTGTTGCAAAGTTATTTGGTATGTATCATTCGGTGACCCCTAGCCGTTCTATCATTCCATGAACACAATTTGAGCTGTAGAGGCAAATACGGCAGTGTCTGACCATAGAATAGTGGATGAAACGGTTGGGTCTTGCCGAGTTATACTAATTTATACTATTGTCCGTTGCCGTTTTATATGAAAATATAGGAATTTATGTAAAACAGATGAACAAAACAACCATGCTATGCATTTTTATCGTAGTCCATTATCCTTGTTTATAGGAAAAATGTAAATAATCTGGTATAAACTGTCTTGGTTTTATAGGGAATTAGAAATGTACTGAAATAAATTTAGGTAAATTGATTTCTATATATTCTTTTGACTGTTTGAAAATTATTTACTCTAAAGTTAATGCCGCATGTTTAATTGCAAATATCTCTGGATATTGGTCTTTTTATATGTACGTAGAACTAAGGGAATATCATGTAATCTTTAGAAAGTAAATAATTAATGGGATGTACTTGCTATCAAAACCTTTAAATCATAACTGATATTTAGTACAAAATAAATTTTGATTTATTGATATTTATTTATATGTATTTTTTAAAACTACAGGTTAGATGTTGCTATTACTAAGATCAATCCAATTAAATTAATTGTAAGTCACAAATATGTATATATGAACATGTTGATAATTCAAGAAATATTGTGAAACTTACAATATTGAAAATTGTGGAGAATTCATTCAAGTTTTGTTTGTAAGTATGTAAACCACTAAAGAGCAAAAATGAGATTATATTTTTGGAAACAACCAACCAAGTATTAGTATAGAAATTCTTTATTTAAGCACAATTTGTACCTTCATATAATTAACCAAACTAATGTAGTTGTTAGAGAGAACTTATTCATTATACAGTGACTATTTGTATGTGAACATAGGATGTTTATGCATGTCAATTATTATATGCTCTTTCGTATTGTATTTGCAGGAAACCAATGACAGCCTCCAATCGTAAAAGACTGCAAAGTGAAAGGCAAAAGCTAGAACTTGAAAAAAAACAGGAAGAGGGTACACGGAATGAAGCTGAGGATACGTTGAATGAATCTGAGGAAACAAACACCGAAGGAGATGATGAAGGTGAGGAAGATGATGATGTCGAAGTAGGGAGTGACGGAGAGCAAAGCAACGAAGATGAAGAATCAAATGACGGGGAAGATAGTAACGGAGAGGAATTCAATGGTGAGGAAGGTAGTGAAAGTGCTGAACAAGCGAATGTGCAGGAAGGAAATGATCCAGAGAAAGATGCAGAAGCAGTCGATGAAGGGGATGAGAGGCATGAACTTGGGGTAGTTGATGAGAGGCAGGTTGTTGAACATGGTAAAGCTGTAGTAGAGGAACAACCTAGCGTGGTAGGAAAAAAATCAAGGAAGAGAACGAAAGAACAACCCAGTCAAAATCAAGAAGATGACACAGTGCATCCATCGCTCCTATTTGCTTATAAAGACCATATTGCACACAAAATTTGGAATTCGAAGGTAAATTGTTCACTATTGTATAATATTTAGTTTAATTTAATGCGTAGTGTATATTATTTAAATTATATTTAACAATCTTTAGGCTCCTAAAGGCGAATCTAGGATTGTGAAAGTTCATAGCCACGTTGGAACCCAACGATTATGGGACTTGGATGGCAAGTGTCAGTTTGTGAAGGACATAGTTATGGGGTCTGGTTTTTATCCACTTATATTACATGCACATGAAAAACTAGACAAAGTCCTTATTAACGCATTCATCGAGAGGTTTTATCCAGAGACAAATACATTTCATCTTCCATTTGGTGAGATGATGATAACCATAGACGAAGTTTTCCACATTACCGGGCTTCCAGCTGAAGGCAACGCTGTTACAGGAGCCCTCGGTGGATCAAGGTCAATTTCTTTTGAAAATGTTTATTCGTTATTGGAGAAAAACCTTGGGGTTGGCAGACCAACGTCAATACCGGTTTTGGCTGGTGAAAAGAAGATTAGATTGGAATGGTTGAGAAGTCAGTTCTCAAATTCAAAAGAATCAGATACTCAGGAACGGAAAAATCATTGTGCAACTGCGTATCTACTGTATACCATAGGATGTTTAGTGTGTGGTGATAAGTCTGGTAACAAAGTAGGCGTTCATTTTCTACAATGTCTTGGGGATCTCAGCCAGGTGCATAAGTATTCTTGGGCCACTGCATGTCTTAGTTGGTTAATTCATAGTCTTGGTCAGACAACTAGAAAGGATGTTCAACAACTTTCGGGGTGTATGACCTTGTTTCAGGTAAGGGTGTTTAAATAATGTTTTTTTGATCACCGTACATTACTAATATATTTAGCCTATGTAGGTATGGATATTCGAACACTTTCCGGTCTTACGGCGACATAGAAACCGTGTAGGAGCTGGAGTTGGTGACGTGAGAGCCGCATTTTATTTTGCAATGGAACAAGGGTCAAATTTGAATGACGAATTGGTAAGTATAAGGGAAAGAATAGATGATCTGCAGAGTTGTGATATTGTTTGGGACCCGTACAAAGATAAAAGGGATGCGTACATATTTCAACAGTGTGCATTGTTCAACGGCCTCATCGTGTGTTTCGAAACCGCTGAGTTGTACTTGCCACAAAGAACATTACGACAGTTTGGTTACGTCCAACCCATTCCTACTACTTCTTTCACTTTAGACAAAAAGAGGTCTAAGTCGTCAACTCGTTCGTTTAAAGCAATATATCACAATGTTGGGGATTTGGGATGGTCGGAGTGGAATAATCATCTGTTGCATGAAAGCTTAACTTCGCAAGTAGCGGTGAATCCTTCAGACTATGTTGAGTCGTATTCACAGTGGTACCGTATCGCATCTCATCCTATAGTGACCAATCCTAGCAAAAGAATTACCACACCGGTCGCCGATATTGAGTCAAAATCGTTGCTTGTACGCATTGTAAGTTTGTGTCATATTATGTTCTAATTTTTTTAATATTTACAAGTACACGTACACTTTTTAGTTTGACTATTACACATTGTTGTTAGAGTAATACCTATTTTTTTTTTCTAGAAACGCAGATTAAGTCATATTGCTAATTACATAAAGTCATGTCCTCCAACTGTGTATCGTGATAATCTTTTGAAGAAAGTTGAGCAAATAGAAAATCCAGAACCATTGGACTTGTATGGAGAGCATGGAGAAGTCGATGAAGACGTTGGTCCGTCAAAAAAGTCAAAGAGAACAAGAGATGTACGAGGGAGTGGAAAAAAGAAATCGCAAACCGCATCAACGAGCAAATCTGCTAGAAAGGGAAAACGTGGTGGTCGCAAGTAATTTTTAGTATACTATTAAAATTGACACAACGGTAATTTTGATTCTTGTTTTGCTACCGTTGTAGTATATGTAAGCTAATGACAATTGTGTTTTTTGTGACGAATGGTGATGTAATTTAAGTTTGCCACTGACGAATGCTTATGATATGAAATGGTTGGGAAATGTGTTTGTGGTTTGGTAATTAATTTTTTGTTAAATGATCTGTCTTCATATTTGAGATTGAATTTTGAAATGTTTTGGTCATGTGACTTGTGTTTGGGTTTGGTACACTGATTTGTGTTTGTGATTCAGTCAATGATTGTGGTAAAAACAATGATATATGTGTATTGGTCAATGTTAGGAAAAGCGGCAAATGCTCACCGTTAATCCTTTATTCGGTGATGGACAACCGAACTTATCACCATAATACGGCAAGATGAGGCCGCAAACTTTCGGGTTGGAATTGTTTTCATATGCTTTCTGTGCAGACGGTAACATTTGGCCGATGTTTGTATTAATGTACGGCGAAATCTTACCGTATAATGACTATACGGTGGCAATCTGCCATATATTAGCCGACAATACGGCAAGTCTTTGCCGTGAACTCTCGGTTATACATGTGAATAATTCATTTATGCAGACGGTGATCCTGTACCGTTTAAATTACATTTCTACGGCATAAGGATGTCGTGTTGTTTAAATACAGAGATTGGGTTAGGTTATAACGGTGTACAACTACCGATATTTGTACTACAATACGGCAGTACTTGGCCGTAAACTCTCGGTTATACATCTTAATAAATCATTTATGCAGACGGTGGTGCTGCGCCATTTAATTCATTTTTGTACGACATAGCGTTGTTGTGTTGTTTAAAAACAGAGATTGAATTAGGTTTTTAACGATGTACAGATATCGATATTTGTTCTAAAATACGGCAGGACTTGGCCGTATACTCTCGGTTAAAGGTTAGTATTTTTATGATTGTTCAGACGGTTGGTATCAGACGTATAACTCATTTTTTTTCGACGCACCACCTCCGTTTATGTTAATACAACACGGCATACCTTTGCCGAATAACTTGCTTTGAATTATTTGCTTCCAATATACCATATACGGTCTATATATACCGAATAATACACAATATTACGGCAAGGATGGATCGAAACATCTTAGGTTGGAACCTGTTCATACAAAATTCACCAAAAAAATAACAAAAACTTGTACGCGTGCATAAATCAACCAAATATCAAAATGTTCATACAAAATTCACAAAATACATAACAAAAACTTGTACGCGTGCATACATCCACCCAATATTACAATCTTCATATAAAAAACAAGTTAAGATTTCAGAAATATTAATGTTGAAACATGTTCATAATTTTCATTACACGCTAGTTAAGTCTACTGCCGTAGTCTGCTCTTCTTTTTCGCCATCATTCATGTAAACTAACCATTTGTTGATACGTCCCACATATGGTTTGATCCAGTCTTCGGCATTGATATTATAAAGTCGTTGAAAATATCCGAATTGTGGTGTTGGAGGGATAGGAGAATTTGGTGTTAGTGTAAGACCAACGTAATGCGAGTTGTCTACATGTCCCATAACTACTATTCTATTTTCGTTCAACAAATTCATTCGTACTATGGTGGGAACAAAAGTGCAGGGCATGAGATTACTTATCAACACTACCACGGTGCCAAATGTTTCTGCTATTATATATCCTGATTCGGGCATCTGCATCCACTCAGGATTTTGTATCCTATTCATCATTTCGTCGTATCCACAGTCATCCCACATATTACGGTACATCTCAGCATTAACAGTCAAATTGTCAACCATAGACTCACGAACAAACTTGCAGGGATTTGATGGTCGTCTATTTTGAAGATTCAATTGTTTAACGACGACCCAATAACCACAATCACCGTCCCTAGGCACATCGTCTATACTGAGTATGTAAGCTCTTATATGTTTGGGCAATTGCCACAAATACTCGCCATCAAATTTTTTGGATGGTGACGCCTTCGTTTTTATGCCAAGCTTCTTCAAATATCTGCCGCAAGGTGTGAGGTTTGAGCTAGATGACAATGACGCTTCAACATGTTCAAAGTGTGAAAGTTCTCGTTTGGTGGATTGTTCCTTTTTGGATGGTCTGCCTTTTTTGATAGTAGCCGCCGGTGGTTCTAAAACAGCAGTTGTTTGTGGGAAAGCAATTGATTTTAACTGTTGTTGGATAACAAGTCGAACGTTATCCGGAGATTCTTCATACCTATTTTTCAACGCAATGATTTCTGGCAAATCGAAAAATGCAAACGTGGAACGATGCACAATTGGTGGAATATATGACAACTTCTTCCAGTAAGAGTCAACAACGGATAGGGGGATGAAACCGTGGGTGTGTCTAAAATCTACAAGCATATGTGCACATGGTAATCCGTTAACTTTCCATAACACACAACCACATTGGTCGATTGTCATACCAACAGTTGACACACTTTTTAGTTCAGTTAGTATTAAATCCAATGCTTTATGCAATACATTCCCCAATAACTCTTTAAACATTGGTTCGATTCTAAATCGATGCATTGTTTTAGACGTACTTGTTTCGAATGCATGCTCGATGGCAACTAGTTCATTCTCACAACATAGATGTGCACTACTCCAACATTGAACAAAACTACCAGCGGCCGAATTAAAATACAATTTTAGACGATAGTGGGTACTTTCAACAATGCTGGTAGACACATTATCGTAGTGTTTAATTTTGTTTGTCCAAACCATAACAAACATCTCCTTGTACTTTGTTAGTCAATTTTTGAGGACATAAGTGACAGATTTTTTATGCTTACCTATCCATTTATCACGAAAAGAGTTTAAATTTCTGTGGTACTCTTCTAAAAACAACGAATTTATCACATTTGTCCATCCTTCCCAAAAACTTTCGTATTCCTTTTTTCCTTCATCATCCTCCACAATGACTTCTTTTTCACCAATTATTACTCTCTTCATTTGTATAAAATTTGGTTTACAATTTGCCATCACATTCTTAGATATATGCCAGGCACAAAGGATATGATATGATGCTGGAAACACATTTGCGATGGCATTTATTAAAGCGATTTCTGCATCGGTGATGATAACCCCTGGCACTTCATTATCCCTGTAACACTTCCGCACACATTCAAGATCCCATTTATAGGAATCCGTTGTCTCACGACTTAGAAATGCTAATGCAACAGTAAACGTAGCCCCTGTCGATGTCTGTGAAATCATATGGAAACAAGGTAACTTATACCTATTGGTCTTGAAAGTACAATCCAAGAACAAAATTTGATAAAAACATTGAGCAAGCGCTACACATCTAGGATGGCTGAAAAATAAGTCGGTGATTTCATTGCTTTGTTCATCAACTCTTTGATATACGGTATAATTATTGGTAGATGCCAATTTCATAAATTGTTGCATAACGGATCTACCTTCTGTATTGCACATTTTAAGTTTGATTTTGGCATTGTACACAGTTCGAATGGTTGATTGGTTGGAAGGATTGTCAATTCTAATAGCGGTTAAAATATTTTGAGGTTTAACTCCACTATTAGTCATTGTTGCAACAGTCTTGACTTCGTCTTCGTTGAGTCTCGCGACAAAAGGATGACTGGTTAAAACATTTGGAAGTGTATGATTGTGACGCCCATTCTTTACAGTCAGTATCCACGTCCCATCACATCTACAATGTGCATGTAACTCAAAAGGACAGTCACATTTTCTACTAACTATTCTTCTTCTTTTTTTGGAAGATATTGGAACATAATTCTTCGACTTATGATCAACATATTGACCACTTCTTTCACATACTAAATCCATCCTCGAGCCTTTTCCATTCCCATGTACATTTTTCATTCTACTTCTTTTGGTAACAATAACACACTTACAACCTAACCCTCGGTTAATGCACCAATCTCGAACTTGATCCTTCGACTCAAAAATCTGAAACAACAGTATTGTGTCATGTACACAAAAAAATCAACAAAAACTATTGACACATTAATACATACCCTGTCAGTACTGAATTCTGATGTTAAATCAGGATAGTCGGACAAAGACATTTCAATGTCCGTTTTAACTTGTTCTTTATCTTCATCGCTTTCGATTTCTTTGGATTTGTCAACTTCATTATCGCTTTCAATATCCTTATTATTTTCCAAATTATCCGGACTCTGTTTCGCTTCTTTACTATTACTACATCGGTGAATGTCAAATTCAATATCGGCACTCTGTTTGAAAAAAATAATAATATAACGGCAGAATAATATTGTATTTTATAACGGTAGAAGCTGGTAGCGTACGGCGATAACATGCCGTACAATGACTTCTGAAACGATATTTGCTAGTCATAAACAAGTTTACTATTTTCACCATAATAGTCGGCAACATCCCACCGTTAAACAATCATCAAATCGGCCGACTCTTGCCGAATATAAAAATATATACGTTTTACGATGTAATCGGCTAGAACCAGCCGATATATGCATTAAAAAAGGCATAGCATGACCGTATATAACAAATTTAAATCTGTCAACTGGGTTGCACGGCACGCTACCGCCGAACGAAATACCTGCTACAATAAAACGATGGATTTAAAAAAATTTTTTTTACCTCCACCACGACAGGTTCTTCCACAAATACAACTAGCCTTTCACTTTCCTGTGTTAGTACCATATTGTTTTCACCGTCTTTCATAGAATTTAGATTGAATTCCACCATGGAAGATTTTCAGGATTAGGGTTTTACCACTAATCCTGTTTAGCAGCAATTAATTAGGTTTTGTAAAATGAAGGATATTATTGTCCATACTTAAAAAAAATTTAAGGGGAGGCACATATATTAAATACCTCCCCATAATAATTATTTGACAATTAATTTTTTGACCCCCTTATCTGTTTTGGGTGTGTCAATAACAATGCTCAACTTTTTTATCTATGGGAAAGGCTAATTCGGTCCTTAAATCTTTTGGTATTTATTTGGGTGGGAAAGGGCATTATCGGGGTGGTAATAGAATTAGCCTACATTCAAACTGTACTAAGAAAGCGCAATGGACAGAAAACAAATCCCACAATAGAAACTCGGCTGAGATGAATCACCATGGTTAAAATGAAAACGCTCCAAGTTTAAAAATCGAAATGAAAAGGTCCGAAACAAGGAGAGAGAAAATAAAATCAAGAGTTGATTCAGAATAAATTACTTGATAACTTTCAGTTCGCGATTGCAATGAGATGAGAAAGGCTTCTGCGGTTTTCTGAGAGTGAGCACGGAAAATGGAAATGTTAGGCAGCAGTTGGTTTGCGGAAGGGCTGCTAAGGTTGAATCTACGTAGGGCGGTTATGGACCGCACTGGTTTCTACTGCTAAATCAAAAATAGGTACGTCATTTTACCATTACGGCAAGTAAAACATTCAATAGTTTACCCATAGATTGTTGCAATGATGATTGATAATGGTAAAATTATTAATATATAAATATTAAAAAATGTATTATATTATTTCTTTGATAATGATCAAAACCAAGCGTGTATTGTGTGAGTGTGTGAGTATAATATTGATTTTATTAGTTGACATCAAGAAATTATTTGATTTATCCTAAGTTATTTACGGCTACATGAAAGAATAGTTTGGCTCATCCTAGAAATCAAAGTCGAAAAAAAAATCTAAACTAGAAGAATTATCATAAATTAGACGATAAATATCGATCTAAAGTTTGATAAACTTCAACAAGTGTCTAATTTTTGGATGACTTTATAATAAAATAGTATGAATAAAACAATTGATAAATTTACTGTTACCACTGATTTTGACATCTTACCGTTGAATTTACCGATATTATTAATAAACTTACCGCTACCATACTGATAATGCTGGTATAACGATGCAGCTCACTATTCCTTACCAAATGTTTGGTAATGGTGGTACTAATATATTTATTGCTACCATAACAGTCCTAAACTTATGCATGGTTTATACACACACATAAACATACATATATATACATACATACGCGCGCGCGTGTGTATACACACACGCACATACGTATATATATACACACATTTTCACTAAAAATACAAGGTGTGGTGTCAAGGGCACACATTTTTTTCTCTTGATACCATAAAAATAATAAACACAATAAAAGTTGTATGCTTTGTAATACCATACATTCTTACACGAGCATTAACCATCGAGCAAAATATTTTTACAAGGCCCTTAATTCTGTACCAAACATTCTGGCACGACCATCAACCGTCGTCCAAAACATTTATGCAGGACCATTAACTATCGGACAATCATTTTTCCATACATACTCGTCTACGCGGCTATCAACGGCCATCTGAAACATGTTTCCACAGCTATCCACCGCCAAGCTACAAATTTTTCACAACACGCAATCTACACAGCCAACATCCATCGAAAGAAACATTTTTGCATGACTATAGATAGCTGAACTAGACCTTTGGTAACTCATTGAAGAGGTTTGATGTGCACGTAAATATGCATATTTTTACCACCATATTTAATCTATTTAAATTGAATAAATGATCATATTGGATATTTTAACTTGTTTAAACCAAAATTCAAATTATTTTCAAATTGTCACATATTCATCTTCATACAGGGGTAAAATGGTCATTTTTGTGCATTTATTAAATTGTGAAAATTTACTTGGAATTTTCTATGTTGTTTTGTTGGAAGTTTGGTGAATTTTACAAATGGTTTTATGATGAAATATGCATGCACTAAGAAGATACAAAAGAACGAAGATGGAAATAATTCAAAGTGAAGAACATGCCGGACCCCACCCACTTACCTTGATTCTCAATTAGAGGCTAATGCACATGATTATGGAGTTTATGCTTCATGTACACTTAAATGATGATTAGTATAAACTAATGATTACTTGGCCTCCACACTTTCTCAAGGGTATTTTGGGCATTCTCCAAAAATATAAGTTAGGGTTTAACACATGTATATATACCTCTTATGTTTCTTATAACCATGCTCTCTTCCTTAGTCTCTTAGTTTAGTTTAGCCTCAAAATAAAAAGGAAACCTCTCTTTCTCTTTTCATGGCTACTTAGTCATTTTTACTTCATGTATTTTTCCTTTTTTTATGCAATGTTAATTAGCGTTTCATTTTAATTACATGTTCATTTTCTTTCATGCTAATGGTGTAGATTTTATTTTATACAATTAGATTAGTTCTCTTTTTCATTAGCTTTTATTTTTCTTTTTTTGCTTTCATGTTGCTAACTACACTTTTTAATCAGATGAAAAATATGACAGGCTAAACCCCTTCAATTTAAGGATAATGAAGCTCTCTAATTATATAGCTTCAACTATTTGTTAATTCATGATCTCTTTTTGTACTTATTGATGATCAATAAAGTGTGTTATTTGTTGTTCTTGTTTTGAATTTGATAGCCTATATTGTTAACATCAAATAGGATATGTTTAAACAATCACTAACACAAATGCCTCTTCATCAAAATATATTATGACATAAGAAAATGATTTGAAATTCAAATTTGATGGACTGTATTTCTAATCAATAGTTAAAAGGCCATACTTAAAATAGATTTCATTTCATTTTCTTTGTCAAGTTTCATGAAAGTTAGTAAGTGCTTTAAGGGATGTGTTATAGTTTGATGGCTTATGTTGGCTAATCAATAGCACAAATATGTCATACTTATATGATAAGCACATTAATTAAAGCACTAATGACCATAAAAGAGAGATCATGATTTCATATATGTTGAACTATGTGATCTAGAGAGTGGATTTACTCTCTAAATTGTCATTTAACTCTTATATTTGCATTTCTTTTTTTAGTTAGTTAGCTAATTTTCTAATTCTCTAGCTTAACTTTCACTCGACTTTGGTTTAATTTGATTGAATATAATTTTAAAATCTACCATTGCCTATAGATCGACCCGTATTTGCCACGTACTACAAGTGTACGCCGTGCGCTTGCGGTTATTTTTATTATAAAATTCGTTTGGCTATTTTCTAGTTCATAGACATTTAGCCGTCCGAACAAGTTTTTGGCGCCGTTGTTAGGGACTTGTTTTGATTTTGATTTTCTATTCTTCGTATTATTTTTCGTTTGATTTTTGTTATGTTTTAATTTGTGTGTTTGTTTGCATTCAAAAAAAATCGTGTTATGTGTTTGTTGTTTGGTTTTTTTTTTTGCATTTGTTTGTGTTCATTACTTATTTTCCAGTTTCATTTTCCATTTGCATCTCTAAATAAAAGGAAAAAAAAGCACATACACAATTTAAAAAAAATAGTTTATTACTTTTCATTTTCATTTACATTGGCATTTCTATAAAAAAAATATTACACTGTTTACATTGAACTGCACATTGTAGTGCACACTATTTCATTGTTTCTTTCCTCACTGTCCACTTCTCTCCTCCTCTCCGTCGTCTTTCTACTTCAAACTGCTTAATTACACTTCAGTCACCATCCTCTACTGCCAAAATTTCATAGCAACTGCACTTAACAAAACAACAGCCACCAACATCTTCCACTGCCACCATACATACATCTCCCTGACCACCCTGCCTCCATAACCTCTACATCGGGTTACAAAAATACAACTGATACACCGTGCATCATTCCATAATCACAACAACACTTCAATACCATTCATACATCCTTCCAATCCACCCTCTGTCATTACGTCTTCCATTTCAGTCAACCACCCATCAACTGTTACAGCAATCCTCCCCAAAACTTCATCAACACACAGTGCTGCTCAACTGCCTAATAGACATTCCTCATCTCCATCATCATCTACTACATATTTCCCCTATTAACCCCCCGGCTTTACTGCTACCCGACACTTCCCTTGCAGTGCAAACTTCTACCACCTACTTCTCCACATCGCCCGAATCACCACCACATCGCTGACCTACTTCAGCCATCATTACCCCTGTCTACTTGCCTACAACATTAATTCACTTCCCTTACCCATATCACGTCCCTTACCCATACAACAAACCCTTGCACAACTAACCGTCAACCTCTGTAACGACCCGTAATTTCGCTACTTAAAAAATGAGAGATTTTGTTTATTTTAAATTTTAAAATGGTTTAAAAACTTAAATAAAAATGTTATATATAATAAATAATTATCTATTCTTATAATTAATAAATTAAAAAGTATAAATTCGGATTTTAGAACAAATCAACAAAAGTTAAATTTTGTTAATAATAAATAAAGGCTTAAATAAATAGGTTTAAATATTTATTTGATAAGCTAAATCTTATTTAAAACACCTAACAAAAATAATAAAAATATATTAAAAGATTTAAAAACATGTTAATAATCGTTTTACAAAAATAACCAAAATTTGTCGCATTTTGTAAGTTTTACATACATTGTAAAAATAGAGATTTTGATATTAATTAAATATGATTTTAAAATATAAGGAGACATGTTTTAATTTATTTAAAGAAGTAAAAAGTTCATTTTAAAGTCTGATTTACATCAACATGTAGCTTAACAAAAACGTCAAATTTTGACTCTAAAATTTGTTGACAGAAACACCGTTTTAAACTGAAACAAGTCGTCGACAAGTTTTTACAACTTGATACATTTTCTAACTTATAAATTCAAGTTTACAAACTATATAAACATTCTACATTTAGCACTAAAAACAAAAAGAGTTTACTTTGAAAATGTTTACATAAATAAAGGAAAATGATAAAAATACATGATTTGACAAAAATGTACAAAAGTGAACAAATAAAACAACATCATTACATAACTTTCTTTTCTCTTACACATGATATACTTATGCACCTAGAATTCAAGCAAATGGAATGTGAAAAGATAAGTAACTAAAGGAATTAATGACACATATGCTTACCATTAATGCAAATCAAATTAATGAAAAAGTCTTCTCTTTAAAATACAAAATTTAAGAAAGAAAAGGATAAGTAATCATTCCTAATTTTACCATTACCATTAATGCATATCAAATCTCTCTTTTCACATAAAAGAAAATGTATATTTAAATTCAAAAATGAAGAGGGTATTAATGTCATTTAGCACCATAATCTCCACTTATAAATACAACCCCAAACCCCTTCATTTCCGCTTCACTTTCATTTCACAAAATTTCTAAAATCCTTCTCTACTTCCTCCATTTCTCTTCTACCATTAAGCTACCACCTCCACATCACCACACCATCTCCTTACACCCCCAAAACCGAGCCTAGCTTCAACCTACCCACCTCCTACACCCATCTACCCTTGGCCACACCCCCAAACCCGAGCATAGCCAAGGCCATACCCTCCTCCACACTCAAAGCCGTACACCTCTTCTCCTCCAAAAAAGCTCACGTCCATATAAAAAAAGGAAAACCAAAGCGGTGCGGAAAGAAAATAAGTTAAGGCGAGAATTCAAGACGTTGCGCGTTTGTTCGAAAAGCACGTTAGCCTACGAAAAAGTTTGACGGAGTGGATATGAAGGTGTGAAATTCTCATCGCTTTGGAATTCATATTTTGGCTATATTAAAACAATCATATTTATACCCTTATGACATATGAATATTTATTTGATTGTTAATATGGATGTTTAATAGTTGGTTAGATAATTGAATTGTGATAGTATATCCCGTTATGGTATTAATAGTGAATGTTGGATTTGAAATCATATTTTATGTGATTGGTTGAATGGATGTTATGTTAATGATAAATATGGAGATTAGTTATGATTTAATAATCCCTTTGTTAAAAAGACCAAATTTTAGTGATATTAGATATTTTGGAAAAATAAGTCTCTTTTCATTTAAAAGTGAAATTAAAGTAAAAATAAAAGAGAATTTTAAATTTAAAGTGAAATGGATTTGAAAAGAATAGGCAAATTGGAATTAAAACTGAGGTGGATAGTGAAATTGAAATCGATTTTGAAAATTGAAGTTTAGTTTAAGATTGAATTGAAGTTTAAATTGAAATTAGATTTGAAATCTAAGTTTTAAATGAGTTTAGTTGGAAGTTAGAATTGAAATTGAATTGAAATTGGAATTTAAAATTTAATATTAAAATAATAGGAATACTATAATATTATAATTATAATATAGTAATAGTGAAAATTCATTTTAAAATACTTTAAAAAGTGGAAATATTGATTTAAAATGATTTGTAATGATTTTATAAGTGTTGAAATCCAATTTAAATAGATTATTTCAAATATTGAAAAAGAAATTAAAATTAGGTGCGTCGCGCAATGGCAGTTCGCGATTTCGAGCCAAAAAGTTGAAATGAATGTGTAGAGTGGAATATTGCTCGAAATTCTTCGAGAAAAGAAAATTCCAGACTATTATATCCATATCTTCTAAACGAAGGAAGAAAATCAAAGTTTCGTTGAGTAGATTTTGAAATAAGTCAAAATCAATTTTCTAGAAAAATCATGTTAGTGAAGTTAGGTGACTGTAGTGGGAAATCTGTTTAAATGAACGTTTTTATTATGGAAAAATATGAAATAAATTTGATAAATCAATTTAAATAGTTTAAAAGAGATTTGGATTGGAAAATATGAATTATCGAATGTTTGAAAATTGTTTAAATCAAATAAGCTTATATAGCACTTTCCGCAACACTTTTATGTTGCGAATTCTATAACTTTTTAAATATGAGTTTAAACGTAACGATTTTTCCTAAAAACTATTGTGAATGATTCTAAAAGGAAAACTAAGTGTTTAAAAGATAATTTGGAATATTTGTAATTAATTCCAAAATTAAGTTGACAATTGAGCATGCAGAAACGACTAGTACATTTGTCCCACCTGTGAGATCTGGAAAGATAAAACAAGGTGTTTAACTATGGTTAGGAATAGAGCGACCAGTGCCCTGAATTTACCTAGCCTATTTTTTCTTTTCTTAGGTGAGGGGTGGAACAGATCGAAAGGAAATCCCAGATGCTCTTAAATAAAAAAGATTCGGTTAAGTTTTTCAAAATACAAGAAGATTAGTATTATCCAAAAGTTAAGCAATTTGCAAAACGAATTATTTCTATTTACTCAAAAATGTTACTAAGAGTGATTTAGGGTTTATCGTAAACGATGTCTTAAATAACATTGTTTTTGACCCACCTAAAAGTTAAGAAATTAGGATCGAGAGTTAAATAAGAAAATTTGAGATATTTTCCAAAGCTAAAGAATTGATTACTTAGAATTATTCTAAGTCAAAAAAAGAGATTTCGAAATCATCCGAAAAGAATTAAAGTGAAAAGAGACTTAATAAATCCTGTATACTCATATTCACTTTTTATCGATAATTGCATTTCGAAGGAATTATGGTCGGATTTGGGTAATTCCTATACGAAAACCACTTCGAACCAATGTATACATTCGAACGTGAAGACATGTTGAAGATGATGATTATTGAAGACCGTGGATCTTCATAGCGTAAAGACTGCTTATTGAACATGCTCTGGGTTGGCCCCTTTTATAGAGTTATTTATAGCTGTAGTCTCCTCGTGATGGAGATTTTTCGGATTGCAAGGACTACTCGCTACTAGTGGTAGTAGGAGAGTGCCTTCGGTTTGTCCTGTTCCTAGACAATTTGTATGGACGTTTGTCTAACATTGCATTTCTAAAGATTACATACATTGGTTTTTACAAACGTACATTAGTGGTGGCGGAGAAGGCAACTTCTCTTAGCTTAACACCCTCCTTGAGACGTATGAGCTTAAGGGTCGTATTTTTGTGAAAGGCAATTAGTAGTTAACGGAAATGACAATGTGGTATTTAAGGATGTGATATGTGTTATGTGAAAAGGTAATCATAGTCTCAAGCCTCTCAAACCGAAAATGACCGAAATAGGATTAGATGCAGCAAGGCTAAGTGGGTCATTCCCAAGTAGGTTATGATCATCCCCTTCTACACCTATTTCTTCCCGCTATGACGTTTGGGATGTAAATTAATGTGGTATGGAAAGAGTGCTCGATTAAAGGTTGGTAACGACCGGAGGATGACATATTCAGTACTATCTAGTTATAAAGGTAGGCCGGTCTTGTGTTGGTAGGGGCAGATGTTCTGTGCCTCGGGACATCTATCTAGAGTTGTACCCATTTTGAAAGGTAGATCCTTCACCTGGTCATTTGTATGGAAATCCATTCTGCAGTAAGAACCTACGGTTTTGTTTGTATAGCCTAGCATGATGGAATTTAATAATAATAACAATTTCGGCTAAGATTAATAAGTTTATTTGCAAATGTTTTCAAAGAATATCATTAGAAATAATATCAAACGTTTTGATATAAAAGTGCTTTAGTTATCATAAGGCAAAAACCCGTCCGTGTTTATATGTCGGCGTGGTCTTATGAGATACTCTTTCTTTTCAAAAAATTTCATTTAAAGGCTGATACATGACCCTGTAATTTACTATTGAGTTTTTCTCATACTGGTTTATCAAGCCTGATCTGGGTATTTTCAATACTTGGGTTAGATCCAAGTAGTTTCAGGTTAGTCAAAGACGGTTGAAGTTTTTAGAGGAGAGCTAGAGATATTCATCAACGTATGGACATATTCTATTATCCGCTGTACTTAGTTTTCTTTAGTTTGATGTTTGTCAGCAATTGTAAGGGAAGATATTTGTAACTGTCCAAGCTGAATTTAGATTAGACTTTGATATATGTATTTAAAAGTTTTCCGCTGTAAAAACATTTTTCAATATTATATGTTATTCCATTCGTGTGAGATTCTGTTCTGTCTATTTTTCTTTATTACCCTTCATATTTCGTATTTTCGTGCAATTTGAGTTGGACATATGTGGTTTATTGTCGACTCAAAGGGTACGAAATAATGGGCCTTGACATTTGATATCAGAGCTTTTGGTTGAGCGAACGCCGAAGCCTGATAGGGGTAAGTCTCATCAGAGATAGGATTAGTAATACCCTAGGATGTGTAACTTGTTAGAGAAAGGGTTAGTAACACCCTAGAATGAGTTATGAGAGTATTATATATACCAGCACATATTTGTTAATTTTATAAAAAAATGGTTTTGTTTTTAAAAAAATTGGTAAAATGAAATAATTTTACCTTGGGATTATATTTTATATATCAAAAGGGGATACTATTTTTTGGGTTAGAAATTAAGGATTGATTGTAATTTTGCTTAGTAAAACTAAAATATGAATATCTTGTGATTAGAATTGCACAATTTGACTATAAGATATTCCATATAGAATCAATTAGTTAAAAGCTGGAATTTAAAACTTTAATCATATACCCTTAGGTATTTAGTATTAAGAAATAATAATGATTAAGTGATTATCATAATGGATGGATTTAAAAGTTGAGTACAAATATCTTGTAAAATAAAATTCACAATTTGACTATAAGATATTTGATGATAATATTGAAGTTAGAAGTTGTAATTAGAGAAAGTAAAAAAAGAAAATGCATACTTAGAAAAATTCTTATCAATAAAATAGAAAAAGATAAACCTAAATTGAGACATTTTATAACTATGTTATAAAAGGGTAAGTTCTATAACTTATAAAGAGATAAGTTAATTTGAAAATTTGACACTTTGATTAGGTTAAAATCAAAGTGAAATTTAGGAACAAGAGGTATAAGAAATATCATCCTAATATAAACTTGGAATTAGTGAAACATTTAAGGTAACATTTGTAATTCAAAATGAAGTAAGATTAGAAGTGGATAGGTTTAAATAATATGGTTAGTATGTTGATTGTTGGATGACAATGTTTAAGTAACAAATACCATATGAATTAAGTTTCACAGTTTGACTATAAGGTATTTGATGGATTTAAGGTTAAGAAATTTGATTTTAAAGAAAACGGATAGGTAAATAAGTCAAGTAATAATCATAGAATTAGTATGGAAAAGATGTACACTTAGTAAAGTTGTCTTATTACTATGTGGATTAGATAAATAATATTAGCTAAACTAAGACCTTAGCTAAATAAAACTAAGGATTAAGTTTTATAACTTATTAATTTGGAATAATAGTAAAATTCCACATTTGCAAAACACCCTAATTGAAGTAATAACAATTTGATGTTTGGCAATATGTATATATACTCTTAGGAAGTAAAAGTATATTATATAAGTTAAGTCATATTTGTAAGCTTAAGTAATAGTGGATTTAGTAGAAAGTAAATGATCGTGAAATAAAATTGGATTAATAGAAATTTTAAAGAAAATGTATTAGGTAAAGATGAATGTGAATAAGTACATAAATTAAACGTAGATCATTTCGGCACATAAATTTTGATCTAAGATTTGAGTGCAGAACTTTGAGGTGTTTACACCAGTCTGTAAAAGGATTTATCATTCGATTCTTGACGGCGAGCATTGATGAGAGTTTGTGATTATATGCTCAAGTTTTATATCATAGTTGAGAGCTATGCAAGGAAAGCAAGGGTTTGTGATTAGGGAGTATGTAACAACCCATAATTTTGTGAATATTTTTGATTAACTTTTTATTTGAAATTTTGATTTTTAAATCATTTAAAAGTGAATTTGTAGAATTTTTTCAATGTAAGTTTGGAATTTGTTTGTAATTTATTTTTCAAATGCAATAAATAAACAATTTTTGAAAATTTTATATTTTGGTCAAAATTTGAATTTTCAGTTTAAATTTTTAAAAAAGTTGAATTTTTAAATTTTAATCTTTTTCTTTGAAGCGGAATCTATTTATGATATCTTTTCTGCTTTTCGTTTCGTTAAATTCTGAGTTATACTTTTTAAATTAGATAAATTACAGCGTTTTACACGCAGTTATTTTCTATATTTCAATTTTTATTTTTCTATGTTCATTTCTATATTTTTATTTTCTATGTTATTTTATTTTATTTTTCTATTTTGTTTATCTAAACTTTATTTATTGGATTTTACTTGTGTGTATGTCTTTTCATAAAAGGCTTGGAAGAAATCAAAGAGACATGCGTTACATTTCTTTAATACTTGCCTTTTTATTTACCTACCATCTTTATTACTTACCCTAGCCATTCACCATTTATAGCCGTGAACTGCTCTTATTAATCACGTACAAACGTCTCAAAATATCCTCGTTTCAAAATATCACTCTAGACATATGTACTTATATTATTGTGGAATAATGACAAGTGGATCTGTATAAATTGATATGTCATTCATACATGCCTATGATATGTTATATGATGTTAAATGCTGTTTATATATTTGTTGCATCATCTAATATGTATTTCTATGTTATACAATTCATTTTATATACTGTATCTCTCACTGCAAGTTCCCTATCGCTATGGGCTGAAATGATAGGCTCAAATGATTTTTACTATATTTATTTACTTGGGATTGCGGGTTTTAAATGATAGAACCCGGATTTTTCTTTTTAAATTACGGATTGAAATGATACATATCCGTATCACTTGACCTAGGTTAGAAAATTTTATACAGGCCTATGGATAAATTTTTTATAATAGTTTCCTAAAATTATTAAGTATTTTGAATTTATAAATATATGGAAATAAAAAAAAATTGATTTAAAGATTTAGAATATATAGAGATATTGGTTTTCTATAAGTTAAGATTTTATAAGTTGATTTTGGATTTTAATTGTAATGAAAAAAAATCTTTATTTGGTTTTAAATTTGTAATTTAAAGATTTAGAATATAATAAACAACTTAATAATGAAATTTGATTTAATGTGGAATTCTAAATCTAGCCTAGTAGTTGGAATGAATTTTATTCCATGAAGCGGATATGTTTGTATAAATAGGTTTACAGTGATTTTCTAAGTTAAGTTGTATAAGTTAATGTATAAAATGTAATTTATATATATGACTTAACTTGATGATTGGAAATTGGTTTCCAAATGGAGATTTTAAGTTAAGAAAATAAGATATTTTAAATTGAAGAAACATGTAAAGTTTAATTATTGAAAGAAAAGTGTAAAGTTTTTAATTAATGAAAGAAACGTGTAAAGTCCTAATTAATGAGAGAATATATAAAGTTTTTAATTAATGCAAGATACATGTAAAGTTTTAATTAATGCAAGAAACATGTAAGTTTTAATTAATGAAAGAAAAGTGTAAGTTTTAATTAATGAAATAAACGTGTAAGTCTTTAATTAATGCAGGAAACATGTAAGTTTCAATTAATGAAAGAAAAGTGTAACTTTTAATTAATGAAAGAAACGTGTAAGTTTTAATTAATGAAAGAAACGTGTAAGTTTTAATTAATGAAAGAAACATGTAAGTTTTTAATTAATGAAAGAAACGTGTAAAGTCCTAATTAATGAGAGAACATGTAAAGTTTTTAATTAATGCAAGAAACATATAAAGTTTTAATTAATGAAAGAAACATGTAAAGTTTTAATTAGTGTGGTATTAATTAAATTAATAAATGCTCTTTACTATAATAAAATTGTAAATTTAAAACGTACATTTGATAATGTAAGTTTTAATTAGTGTAATATTGAAAAATGATAAATGCTCTTTATTATAATAAATGTAAGTTAAAACGTACATTTGACATGTAAGTTTTAATCAATGTAATGATGTATTTTAAATTGATTAAAATGATAAATGTTACTTACTGTAATAATAAAATGTAAGTTGATAATGTACATTTGATATGCAAGTTTTAATTTATGTAAATGGCATACTTTAAATGATTAAAATAATAAAGTTTCTTTAATGTAATAATAATGTAAGTTAATAAGGTACTTTTAACTTAACATAAGAATTTCAGCTTTAAATTGGATATTACAGTAACAAAGTTTATTTAACTATAAGGCTATGATAAAACGACCATGTTAAATTTATAAGCATATAAATACTTTGATTTTATAAAATGTTAAAGTGGAAAGTATTACATTCCAAAAATGTTATGATTCCTTAAGGTAACATTTCCAAAATGCTATGATAAATTAAAGGAATATTTCAAGTTTAATAAATTGAAGGAAATATTCAGTGATTTGGAAATTTAGGTTTTATTTAAATGATATATTGTTGAATTAGTTTTGAAATGGAAATGATACTATTGTGATATGGTTTTGAAACGAGTATGATATTTTTTTGAAAGTATATACTATTTTGAAAGAAATGATATGATTTTGAAATGGATATGCTAGTTTGGTTTAAAAGTATAAATGATTTTGAAATAAATATCCATGGATTATAATAACGTTTGGTTGTTAAAGAGACCGGGATCGGAAGTTGTCATACTCTCTGCCAACTCCGAAACCCACTTTAACAACCGTGTACGCAGTGGAGATTCCAGAATGAAGTAGGATGGTGGCAGCGTTTCCTTTGAGGTAAATACATGGACCCAACTCCCGTGAGTTGGCATAAGGTGGCTAAAATAGGAGCGATCGACGGGTTAATGAGGTAGCACCTTTGATCGGACACATCCCTTCGATATTATACTTTAACTTTTGGATTGATTCGGTGGCCACTTTTGATTTTTTATTTGGGGGTGTGGCTCGAGGTGGGCGGTAGCTGCACGCTACGCGTTACCACCGACCCGGAAGCGTAATTGGTATATCTACCCTGGCATTGCCTAGTTGTGCCGTGTCACCTACCCTATCGCGCCCTGTACGAGTTTAAATTTCTCCCGTAGCCCGTGTGGTATCCTCTGGTGGCTTCCCGATCAGGAGGGACTATGATATTGGATGGACTACTGGGACTATTACGTGTTAAGGTGGAAAATGTAAAGCCCTAATGCTATTTAAAAGTATGTTTATTTTACTATAGACATTATTATAATAGCGAAATATTACTACATAGTAAATAGTTTAACGGATCCTTAGAGGATGGGCGGTCCCAAGCATCCTTTAAGTTACTTGTACCTTATATTACAGTTCACTTGAGTTGGTTTACATTGTATAAGTATGTATGTCCTGATTCGAGTTTGTGTTTTCTTTACGCTCGGGTCAGACTGAGTGATACAACATTTGAGACTCACCTTCGTAGTTGGAAGCTTTGCTTTAAGATCCAGCTATCTATTTCACTTTCGGTTATCCAGTTGATTCCAGTTATCCGGTTGGTTCCAGTGATGTATTATGATTCATACCTGGTTATCATGGTGAGACCTCCGTTGTATCTTGTTATCTCTGTTGTATCTTGTTTGACTCTGATGTATTTATATAGTAGCTTCATGAACTACTATTTCTTTACTTCCGCTGCATTTATTACTCTGTGTCTGTGATCTGTGATTTATTTGTTTACTGTTTATGCTGTGTTTTGCCAAATTTATTTTACAATTCGGTATTTTGAGCAATTCAAGTCCGACATGTGCGGATGCGAATGGTTGAAAATATCGGGTCGTTACAATTTGGTATCAGGGCTTTGGCTCTAGGCAAAACTTAGCATATATGGTAAATTTATTTACAGAATCACTTTCATTTGAGTGTGAATCTCTTCCTTTTTGACTGGATTCCTTTTGAATTTTGGAACGTTCTCTGCGATCCCAAAATACATTCTTATCCCCACTATTCATCTTCTTTTGATTCTGGAGTGTCCCGTAACTCCACTTCGAATGATATTAGAATGAGTCGGCGATCTCGCCAATCTTTGAATTACTTGTAAAGGGATGGAACTCCTTTACCATATGCATCGATTCACCGGTGATTTATATATCCTCGGTTTAGATGCTAGTATCTCTTATTATCCTGAATTCTATCTCTTAAGATCGGATGTAGATTTGCCCCAGAACTCTACATCGATCTTATTCTTGAAGTCACGGTTGACCCGATTAAGGTTGCAGGCGATTTATATAAGCTTATCCATTTTCTTATTCGTTTAGTTAATCATCTTATCTTTTGTTCTAACTTACACTCAAATCAAAATTTCCTTTGACTTGAGTCAATCCAATTTGAATCGCTATCCTTGCTTTGAAAATCTATTCCTATATACAGTGTATTTGTAAGTCTATATTTAAATGTTTTACATATTGTGTTGTTTGAGTTGTTGATGTTGATTTGGGTTTTCGATCGATTTGCCTGATCAACGCTATCGATAGGATTTCCAAAACACTTGAACAAAGCAAACTAACACAATATTGTTTTCAAATTTAGAAAAGGAAATAAATTTTGTATAATTATATAAGTGTAATTTTCTGAATTTTATAGGTTATTAAGAAATAACATTTGACTTAATATATATCTTGTAACCATTGGCTTTTGTCTCATATATAAATAACCGAACTATAAACATGGCTATAAATTAATTTGGAAATTAAAATGAATCTAAATCAAGAACTTGAGATTTTAATTTCTGATGGTTTCAAACTTGGGTTTTAATGTTTTAAAAGATATGTCATTTAAAGTGTTTTCCAAATAGAGATTGTTTTCAAAGAATTTTTAATGTTTAAATCAGTGCTCTTCTCTTGTCGTTGGAAAATAATTTCGGTGATGACTGCAGCATCATCGACATTCATTTTCGAGTTTCGAAGTGAAGAGACCATTATGTAGCTTTGCTACTGTTTTTCTTTGAAAATTTAATTGATTTGAATTTCAAAAATATAACTTGATTTATAATATATATATATATATATATATATATATGGATATATGATTTAAATTTGATTTATTATATATTGTATATATATATTTATTTACCTCTAAATGGTTTGAAGTTATCAGAAATGTAATTCTTAAATTTACCTTAAAGAATGTTTTCAATTAAAAAATGAACCAAAAATCTTGAATAAATATTTAAGTTGAAATAATTGAATTAGAAAATTTTATTTGTATAATATTCTATTGCATTTCCATTATAACTTACCTAAATTATTTAAAAGTTAACTATGTAATTGGATAATATACAATATAAAAGGATTTTATAAATAAAATTTGAGTGTTTATAATAAATGTTATACACTTAAATTTTAGTTATAAAAGGATTAATAAAGGTAAATAGAATAAAAAGTTAACTGAATAATATATAATATAAAGTGATGTTAAAGGTATTTATAAATAAATTAGAGTCACACATAATAAGTGTAAGTATACTTAATATATGTGATTAGGCATATATTAAGTGGAATAAATGTAATAACCATCTGGAATAAAGAAGAATGAAACTTATTGAATAAAATTTTGAGCATAATAAATGATTTCAAATTCATGATTTTAGAAATTGTTAATTGGGTGATAAGATAATGAAATTATAAATAGATAAGATTTAATTAACTTAGGAAAAATCAAATGGATGAAATCAATTATTAATTTAAGTTGAAACTTTCATGGTTTTAAAATTTATCATCTTATTTTGTTTCCCAATCTCGTATCCTTCGGTTGTTCCTATTCTCCTGCATCCTAAGCGGGGAATTGAATTCCAAATTGATCCTATCTCCTAAAGTTCGATCTGCAGTTCTTCCTCCCAAAATACCTTTACCAGTCTGTTTTGGAAAACTTTTCAAGAATCTTCTTCGTGCTTGTGTCCTTGATTACAGAGGATCTTGGGAAGATCATCTCCATCTTGTTGAATTTACCTATAACGACTGTTACCAGGTATAATTTCAATCTTCTTTTTTTATATTGTCTGAATTCTATCTCATTCTATCTGTTGTCTCTATTTTCCATGCCTCGTTCCTTTTCGGGGACGAAAAGTTTTGAGTGGGGGAGAGTGTAACAACCCATAATTTTGTGAATATTTTTAATTAAATTTTTATTTGAAATTTTGATTTTTAAATCATTTAAAATTGAATTTTTAGAATTTTTCCAATGTAAGTTTGGAATTTGATTGTAATTTATTTTTCAAATGCAATAAATAAACAATTTTTGAAAATTTTATATTTTGGTCAAAACTTGAATTTTCAGTTTAAATTTTTTAAAAATTTGAATTTTTAAATTTTTAATCTTTTTCTTTGAAGCGGAATCTATTTATGATATCTGTTCTGCTTTTCGTTTCGTTAAATTCCGAGTTATACTTTTTAAATTAGATAAATTACAGCGTTTTACACGCAGTTATTTTCTGTATTTCAATTTCTATTTTTCTATGTTCATTTCTATATTTTTATTTTCTATGTTATTTTATTTTATTTTTCTATTTTGTTTATCTAAACTTTATTTATTGGATTTTACTTGTATGTATGTCTTTTCATAAAAGGCTTGGAAGAAATCAAGAAGACATGCGTTACATTTCTTTAATACTTGCCTTTTTATTTACCTACCATCTTTATTACTTACCCTAGCCATTCACCATTCATAGCCGTGAATTGCTCTTATTAATCACGTACAAACATCTCAAAATATCCTCTTTTCAATTGCATTTAAGAATAATATATGTATGTATGTATGTATGTATGTATGTATGTATGTATATGTGTGTGTGTTTCTTTCTCCGTATTTCTTGCCTTTTATTTCCTAGCCTTTTTGTTTTCCTATCATTTACTCCTCTTTAGCCGTTCAAATCTTTTCTTGCCATCCACTCCACTTCATAATTCACATACATATTTACTTCACATTTCATTTCTAGAAAGAAATGTATGCAAATAAATGGCTTGGAGAAATTTAAGAGGCTACGTTTCATTGTTTAAACTCTTGCCTTTTTCATTTGCATGACCTTTATTATTTTCTAGCCATTTCCTCCTCATTCCTAGCCATGAATTACTCTACTCACAGCCTTGCATATCAATTTGAAAATTCACGTACAAAAAAAATTATTTCCCATCTCTCATTTTTTTTATTTGTATTTAAAAATAAAATATATTATACGTTTCTTAATTTATTTCTTGCCTTTATATATTTCCCACCTTTTAATCTTCTACCATATCTATTCATAAATGCATAGACGTGATTTTCTCCTTTTCAATCACGTACAAAGTTATCAAACTCCTCTTTTCATTTTCTTAATAAAAATATATACAAGATCTTTTCCTACTTAAATTGTGCCTTTTTAAATTTATAATTAATTTTTGCGTTTCATTTTTTTATATTTCTATTTCCATCTTCTTATTTACTTGTATGGTATGTATAAACCTTATTTATTTAGTGAAGGTTTCTTTTGTGTATATACATTTATATTTATTGGATAAGTAACAAATCAATTAAGATATGCTTTAAATGTAGGCATATGTTTCTTAATTTATTTCTTAACTTTATATATTTCCCACCTTTTAATCTTCTACCATATCTATTCATAAATGCATAGACGTGATTTTCTCCTTTTCAATCACGTACAAAGTTATCAAATTCCTCTTTTCATTTGTTTAAGAACAAGATCTTTTCCCTACTTAAATTGTGTCTTTTTAAATTTCCTTGCCTTTTTATTTTCTAACTATTCCTAAACTTTAGCCATTCAAATCTTTTTAAACCTAGCCGCCTCTTATCATTCACGTGGAATAAAAAAAAGGTTTCTCATTGTATCATTTGAGTGAGGAAGGAAAAAGTCTAGATCCATGGCTTCCTTCTCTCTTCTTTTTCCACTTTCTTTCTTTCTTTCTTTTTCTTCACTTTTTCTTTTTGTTTTCTCCTTGCATAGCTCGGCCTCCACCACCACAACATCACCTCCTCCTCACTATTAGACCATGGCCAAGCCCATTTGGTGGTTGAAAGCAAGGTTATGTTCTTTGATTCGTAATTGCATAGTTTAATCCATCTTTTGTTGTGTTGAATCTTATTCTTATGATTTGTGTATTTGTTATATACAAGATATGGATCTTGACTCTCCATCTACTCAAAAGTTTGGTCATGCCTTGTCGTGCTTTGTGGAGTTTCAATTGTGTATTGTGAATTTGATTCTAGCTTTTAAAAGGTGAGTTTTTATCACTCTAGACATATGTACTTATATTATTGTGGAATAATGACAAGTGGATCTGTATAAATTGATATGTCATTCATACATGCCTATGATATGTTATATGATGTTAAATGCTGTTTATATATTTGTTGCATCATCTAATATGTATTTATATGTTATACTATTCATTTTATATACTGTATCTCTCACTGCAAGTTCCCTATCGCTAAGGGCTGAAATGATAGGCTCAAATGATTTTTACTGTATTTATTTACTTGGGATTGCGGGTTTGAAATGATAGAACCCAGATTTTTCTTTTTAAATTACGGATTGAAATGATACATATCCGTATCACTTGACCTAGGTTAGAAAATTTTATACAGGCCCATGGATAAATTTTTTATAATAGTTTCCTAAAATTATTAAGTATTTTGAATTTATAAATATATGAAAATAAAAAAATTGATTTAAAGATTTAGAATATATAGAGATATTGGTTTTCTATAAGTTAAGATTTTATAAGTTGATTTTGGATTTTAATTGTAATGAAAAAAATCTTTATTTGGTTTTAAATTTGTAATTTAAAGATTTGGAATATAATAAACAACTTAATAATGAAATTTGATTTATTGTGGAATTCTAAATCTAGTCTAGTAGTTGGAATGAATTTTATTCCATGAAGCAGATATGTTTGTATAAATAGGTTTACAGTGATTTTCTAAGTTAAGTTGTATAAGTTAATGTATAAAATGTAATTTATATATATGACTTAACTTGATGATTGGAAATTGGTTTCCAAATGAAGATTTTAAGTTAAGAAAATAAGGTATTTTAAATTGAAGAAACATGTAAAGTTTAATTACTGAAAGAAAAGTGTAAAGTTTTTAATTAATGAAAGAAACGTGTAAAGTCCTAATTAATGAGAGAACATATAAAGTTTTTTAATAATGCATGAAACATGTAAAGTTTAATTAATGCAAGAAACATATAAGTTTTAATTAATGAAAGAAAAGTGTAAGTTTTAATTAATGAAAGAAATGTGTAAGTTTCAATTAATGAAAGAAAAGTGTAAGTTTCAATTAATGAAAGAAAAGTGTAGGTTTCAATTAATGAAAGAAACGTGTAAGTTTTAATTAATGAAAGAAACGTGTAAGTTTTTAATTAATGAAAGAAACGTGTAAAGTCCTAATTAATGAGAGAACATGTAAAGTTTTTAATTAATGCAAGAAACATGTAAAGTTTTAATTAATGAAAGAGACATGTAAAATTTTAATTAGTGTGGTATTAATTAAATTAATAAATGCTCTTGACGGTAATAGGAATGTAAATTTAAAATGTACATTTGATAATGTAAGTTTTAATTAGTGTAATATTGAAAATTGATAAATGCTCTTTATTATAATAAATGTAAGTTAAAACGTACATTTGACATGTAAGTTTTAATCAATGTAATGATGTATTTTAAATTGATTAAAATGATAAATGTTACTTACTGTAATAATAAAATGTAAGTTGATAATGTACATTTGATATGCAAGTTTTAATTTATGTAAATGGCATACTTTAAATGATTAAAATAATAAAGTTTCTTTATTGTAATAATAATGTAAGTCAATAAGATACTTTTAACTTAACATAAGAATTTCAGCTTTAAATTGGATATTACAGTAACAAAGTTTATTTAATTATAAGGCTATGATAAAACGACCATGTTAAATTTGTAAGCATATAAATACTTTGATTTTATAAAATGTTAAAGTGAAAAGTATTACATTCCAAAAATGCTATGATTCCTTAAGGTAACATTTCCAAAATGCTATGATAAATTAAAGGAATATTTCAAGTTTAATAAATTGAAGGAAATATTCAGTGATTTAGAAATTTAGGTTTTATTTAAATGATATATATATTGTTGAATTAGTTTTGAAATGGAAATGATACTATTGTGATATGGTTTTGAAATGAGTATGATATTTTTTTGAAAGTATATACTATTTTGAAAGAAATGATATGATTTTGAAATGGATATGCTAGTTTGGTTTAAAAGTATAAATGATTTTGAAATAAATATCCATGAGTTATAATAACGTTTGGTTGTTAAAGAGACCGGGATCGGAAGTTGTCATACTCTCTGCCAACTCCGAAACGCACTTTAACAACCGTGTACGCAGTGGAGATTCCAGAATGAAGTAGGATGGTGGCAGCGTTTCCTTTGAGGTAAATACATGGACCCAACTCCCGTGAGTTGGAATAAGGTGGCTAAAACAGGAGCGATCGACGGGTTAATGAGGTAGCACCTTTGATCGGACACATCCCTTCGATATTATACTTTGACTTTTGGATTGATTCGGTGGCCACTTTTGATTTTTTATTTGGAGGTGTGGCTCGTGGTGGGCGGTAGCTGCGCGCTACGCGTTACCACCGACCCGGAAGCATAATTGGTATATCTACCCTGGCATTGCCTAGTTGTGCCATGTCACCTACCCTATCGTGCCTTGTACGAATTTAGATTTCTCCCGTAGCCCGTGTGGTATCCTCTGGTGGCTTCCCGATCAGGAGGGACTATGATATTGGATGGACTACTGGGACTATTACGTGTTAAGGTGGAAAATGTAAAGCCTTAATGCTATTTAAAAGTATGTTTATTTTACTATAGACATTATTATAATAGCGAAATATTACTACATAGTAAATAGTTTAATGGATCCTTAGAGGATGGGCGGTCCCAAGCATCCTTTAAGTTACTTGTACCTTATATTACAGTTCACTTGAGTTGGTTTACATTGTATAAGTATGTATGTCCTGATTCGAGTTTGTGTTTTCTTTACGCTCGAGTCAGACTGAGTGATACAACATTTGAGACTCACCTTCGTAGTTGGAAGCTTTGCTTGAAGATCCAGCTATCTATTTCACTTTCGGTTATGCAGTTGATTCCAGTTATCCGGTTGGTTCTAGTGATGTATTATGATTTATACCTGGTTATCATGTTGAGACCTCCGTTGTGTCTTGTTATCTCTGTTGTATCTTGTTTGACTCTGATGTATTTATACAGTAGCTTCATGAACTACTATTTCTTTACTTTCGCTGCATTTACTACTCTGTGTCTGTGATTTATTTGTTTACTGTTTATGCTGTGTTTTGCCAAATTTATTTTACAATTCGGTATTTTGAGCAATTCAAGTCCGACATGTACGGATGCGAATGGTTGAAAATATCAGGTCGTTATAGAGTATGATCAAAGCGCGCACTAGAAAATCGGGGGATCGATACTAGTTTGAAAGTAAAGTTGTGGATGTGAATAATAGATCAATCAAATATCACATATAGTCAGATGTTTTGGGTCTGTCTACATAGTAGTTATATAGTATTTTAGGCACTAAGATATAAGGGTTGGACTTATGTTTTGATATATAAACCTCAGGTGTAGTACATGCGTAAATCAGAGGATGAGATATGTGGATATATTCATTTATGTTGATATAGTACCAGTGTGGTTATTTTTGGATATATTGTCTTGTTTGGTGTTGTGTATATTATTTTAGGTGTGTAGTACGCACTAGGATGGGTAGGATATAAGTCTGACTTGATGTATGTATATGTAACCTTAAGTACGTGATTAGTACTCAGGTTAGTGTGAAAAATCTTTGTATGTATGTTTGGCATCATTTGTTTTAGTGTTGTTATAATATCGACCTTCTTCGTTTCTATCATCAGTATAAATAAGTCAAAATATTTGAAGATAAGAGTATGAGATAGATTCCTTTATCTAACTTTCATTTCGAAGACGAAAAGCTTTTAAGTAGGAGAGAATGTAATGATTCGTAATTACGCTACTTCAAAAATGGGAGATTTTATTTATTTTAAATTTAAAAAGGGATTAAAAACTTAAATAAAAATGTTATATATAACAAACAATTATCTATTCTTATAATTAATAAATTAAAAAGTGTAAATTTGGATTTTAGAACAAATTAACAAAAGTTAAGTTTTGTTAATAATAAATAAAGGCTTAAATAAATAGGTTTAAATATTTATTTGATATGTTAAATCTTATTTAAAACACCTAATAAAAATAATAAAAGTATATTAAAAGATTTAAAAATATGTTAATAACCGTTTTACAAAAATACAAAAAGTTGTCGCATTTTTCAGTTTTTCATACTGTAAAAATAGAGATTTTGATATTAATTAAATATGATTTTAAAATATAAAGAGGCAGGTTTTAATTTATATAAAGAAGTAAAAAGTTCTTTTTAAAGTTTGGTTTACATAAATATATAGCTTAACAAAAACGTCAAATTTTGACTGTAAATTTGTCGACAAAAACACCATTTTCAAGCGAAACAAGTTGTCGACGAGTTTTTGCAAATTGATATATTTTCTATCTTATAAATATAAGTTTACAAACTATTTAAACATTCTACATTTAGCACTAAAAATAAAAAGAGTTTGCTTTTGAAAGTGTTTACATAAATAAAGGAAAATGATAAAAATACATGATTTGGCAAAAAGGTGCAAAAGTAAACAAATAAAACAACATCGTTACATAACTTTCTTTTCTCTTACACATGATATAACTTATACACCTAAAATTCAAGCAAATGGAAAGTGAAAAAATAAGTAACTAAAATAATTAATGACACATATGCTCACCATAAATGCAAATCAAATCAATGCAAAAGTCTTCTTTTTAAAATAAAAAATTCAAGAAAGAAAAGGATAGGTAATCATTCCTATTTTTACCATCACCATTAATGCATATCAAATCTCTATTTTCACATAAAAGAAAATGTATATTTAAATTCAAAAATGAAGAGGGTATTAACGTCATTTACCATCAAATTCTCCACTTATAAATACAACCTCAAACCCCTTCATTTCCACTTCACTTTCATTTCACAAAATTTCCAAAATCCTTCTCTACTTCCTCCATTTCTCTTCTATCATCAAGCTACCACCTCCACATCACCACACCATCACCTTACACCCCCAAAATTGAGCCTAGCTCCATCCTACCCACCGCCTACACTCACCTACCCTCGGCCACACCCCAAACCCGAACACACCCAAGGCTGTACCCTCCTCCACACTCAAGGCCGTACACCTCTTTTACTCCAAAAAAGTTCATGTCCATACAAAAAAAGGAAAACAAAAGCGGTTCGGAAAGAAAATAAGTTAAGGCGAGAATTCAAGACGTTCGGGAAAAGCGCGTTTGTTCGAAAAGCACGTTAGCCTACAAAAAAGTTTGACGGAGTGGATAAGAAGGTGAGAAATTCTCATTGCTTTGGAATTTATATTTTGGCTATGTTAAAACAATCGTATATATACCCTTATGACATATGAATGTTTATTTGATTGTTAATATGGATGTTTAATAGTTGGTTAGATAATTGAATTGTGATAATATATCCTATTATGGTATTAATAGTGAATGTTGGATTTGAAATCATATGTATGTGATTGGTTGAATGGATGTTATGTTAGTGATAAATATGAATATTGGTTATGATTTAATAATCCCTTTGTTAAGAAAGATGAAATTTTAGTTATATGAGATATTTTCGAAAAATAAGTCTCTTTTCGTTTAGAAGTGAAATTATAGTAAAAATAAAAGAGAATTTTAAATTTGAAGCGAAATGAATTTGAAAAGAATAGTCAAATAGAAATTTGAAATTGAGGTGAATAGTGAAATTAAAATCGATTTTAAAAATTAAAGTTTAGTTCGAGATTGAATCGAAGTTAAAATTGAAATGAGATTTGAAATCTAAGTTTTAAATGAGTTTAATTGGAAGTTAGAATTGAAACTGAATTGAAATTGGAATTTAAAATTTAATATTAAAATAATAGGAATATAATACTATTATAATATGGTAATAGTGAAAATTCATTTTAAAATACTTTAAAAAGTGGAAATATTAATTTAAAATGATTTTGTAATGATTTTATAAGTGTTAAAATCCAATTTTAATAGATTATTTCAAATATTGAAAAATAAGTTAAAATTAGGTGCGTCGCGCAACGGTAGCTTGAGATTTCACGCCGAAAAGTTGACATGAACGTGTAGTGTGGAGTATAGCTCGGAATTCTTCGAGATTAGAAAATTATAGACTATTATATCCATATCTTCTAAATGAAGGAAGAAAATCAAAGTTTCGTTGAGTAGATTTTGAAATTAGTCAAAATTAATTTTCTAGAAAAATAGCGCTAGTGAAGTTAAGTAGACGTAACAGGAAATCTGTTTAAATGAACATTTTAATTATAAAAAAATATGAAATAAATTTGATAAATCTATTTAAATAGTTTAAAAGAGACTTGGATTGGAAAATATGAATTATCGAATGTTTAAAAGTTGTTTTAATCAATTAAGCTTATATAGCACTTTCCCCGGCACTTTTATGTTGCGAATTCTATAACTTTTTGAGTATGAGTTTAAATGCAATGATTTTTTCTAGAAACAATTGTGAATGATTTAAAAGGAAAACTAAGTGTTTAAAAGATAATTTGGAATATTTATAATCAATTCCAAAATTGAGTTGATAACCGAGTATGTGGAAACGACTAATATATTTGTCTAGCCTGTGAGATCTGGAAGATAGAACAAGGTGTTCAGCTAAGTTTCGGGATGGAGCAACCAGTGCCCTGAACATACCTGGCCTATGTTTTCTTTTCTTAGGCGAGGGGTGGAACAGATCTAAAGGAAAGCCCGGATGCTCTTAAATAAAAAAGATTCTGTTAAGTTTTCCAAAACAAAAGAAGATTTGTATTATCCAAAAGTTAAGCAATCTCCAAAATGAATGATTTCTATTTACTCAAAAATGTTGCTAAGATTGATTTAGGGTTTATCGTAAATGATGTCTTAAATAACATTGTTTTTGACCCTTCTAAAAGTTAAGAAATTTGGATGGAGAGTTAAGTAAGGAAATTTGAGATATTTTCCAAAGCAAAAGAATTAATTACTTATAATTATCCTAAGCCAAAAGAAAGAGATTTCGAAATCATCCGAAAAGAATTAAAGTGAAAAGAGACTTAATACAACCTGTATATTCATTTTCACTTTTTATAGATAATTGGACTTCGAAGGAACCGGGGTCGGATTTAGGTAATTCCTATCCGAAAACCACTTCGAACCAATGTATACGTTCGAACGTGAAGACATGTTGAAGAGGATGATTATTGAAGACCGTGATCTTCATAGCGTGAAGACTGCTTGTTGAACATGCTCTGGGTTGGCCCCCTTTATAGAGTTATTTATAGTATTGGTCTTCTCGTGATGGAGATTTTTCGGATTGCAAGGACTACTCGCTACTAGTGGTAGTAGAAGAGTGCCTTCGGTTTGTCCTGTTCCTAGACAACTTGTATGGATGTTTGTATGACATTGCATTTCTAAAGATTACATACATTGGTTTTTACAAACGTATATCAGTGGTGGCAGAGAAGACAACTTCTTTTAGCTTAACGCCTTCATGAGACGTACGAGCTTAAAGGTTGTATTTTTATGGAAGGCAATTAGTAGTTAACGGAAATGGCAATGTGGTATTCAAAGATGTGATATGTGCTATGTAAAAGGTAATCGTAGCCTCAAGCCTCATCAAACTGAAAATGACTGAAACAAGATTAGATGCAGTAAGGCTAAGTGGGTCATTCCCATGTAGGGTATGATCATCCCCTTCTAGATATATTTCTTCCCTCTATGACGTTCTGGATGTAAATTAATGTCTTGTATGGAAACGAGCGCTCGGTTAAAGTCGGTAACCACCGAAGGATGATATATTCGGTACTATCTAGTTATAGAGGTAGGCCGATCTTGTGTTGGTAAAGGGCAGATTTTCTACGCTTCGAGACATCCATCTAGAGGTGTACCCATTTCGAAAGGTAGATCCTTCACCTGGTCATTTGTATGGAAATCCATTCTCCAGTAAGAACATACGGTTTTTTTATAGCCTAGTATGCTGGAATTTAATAATGGTAACAATTTCGGCTAAGATTAATAATTTATTTGCAAATGTTTTAAAAAAAATGTCATTAGAAATAATATCAAACGTTTTGATTTAAAAGTGTTTGAGTTATCATAAGGTAAAATCCCGTACGTGTTTATGTGTGGGTGTGGTCTTATGAGATACTCTTTCTTTTCAAAGGATTTCATTTAAAGGCTGATATATGACACTGTCATTTATTATTGATTTTTTCTCACGCTGGTTTATCAAGCCTGATCTGGGTATATTTAATACTCGGGTCAGATCCGAGTAGTTTCAGGTTAGTCGAAGACGGTTTGAAATTTCCAGAGGAGAGCTGGAGATATTCATCTGTGTATGTCATATTCTATTATCCGTTGTACTTAGTTTGTTTTAGTTTGATGTTTGTCAGCAATTGTAAGAACATACGTTTATAACCGTCCAAGCTGAATTTAGGTTAGACTCTGATATATGTATTTAACAGTTTTTCGATATAAAAATATTTTCCAATATTATATGTTATTCCATTCGTGTGGGATTCTGTTCTGTCTATTTTTCTTTAGTACCCTTCATGTTCCGTATTTTCGTGCAATTTGAGTTGGACGTGTGTGGTTTATTGTCGATTCAAAGGGTATGGAAAAACATGCCTTGACAACCACCATACGACTTTTACCACTACGGCTATCACAACTTATGCATCATATCAACAAACCTCCTCTGACATTTCAGCCACTTCACACCTGCAGTTACAAACAAACTCCTTCGTCTCAACATATACAAACTGCCACAACATTCAACAGTACACATCTTCATCTCCTTGCACACATACAAATCATCCAGTGCTATAATTGCCTGCAAGTTCACTGCCACCTCCTCAAATCATCTCTGATCATCAACTTCCACTACCAAAAATAGTACATCATCAATACACTGCAGTGCCGTGCCACTTGATCCTCCTCACTAGACTGCAAACAACTCAACAACTTCACTTCCTCGATCACGTATTGCCTTTGTACTACTTCACTTCAAACCAGTAATTCCATTTCCCAGATCTCCATGTGCAACTACATCGCAAATCACCATTCAAACCCCTAAACAGCCTCCAAACCCATTCCTCAACTTCGACGCCTCCAACGTCTCAGTCCAATTCCATCACTCCCCCCTAAGTACAACATCGAATCGCCAGCAATTGAAACGAATTCACATCACAATCCCCAATTCGCTACTCCAGAACCAGTCAACGAATACTTTGCCGCCTCGCTCTATCAACTTTGCAACTTCAATCATCTCAAATCCAAAGCCGCACCAATTGCTAAATCGTTGTCAAGTACAAATTGGGGAATCGGTTGAAATTTTGAAGTCGCACAATTCCTCGACGTGTTTGGTTCTGTTTAGAATTAGAAAAGAGAAGTGGTTTAAAGAATTTGGATTTTGGTTATTATTCTGATTATACGCATTTGTAAAAAAAAAAGAGTGTTTGAGTTGTTTGAAGTTGGGTCGGGCCAGTGTGTAGTTAAAAAAACATATATTTTGTTAAGTATTTATTTGTTTGAAAGTTTTTTTTTCTAAAAAAATTACCTTGTTCATTTGTTTTGTTTATTTTGTTTCAATTGTTTTGTTTTCCATTTGTTTTAGTCCCAAAAAAACAATTTTCACTTTGTCTAAATTTTCATTTTTCATTTATTCACTTGTTTTAGTTTTCATTTAATTTATTTTCATTTGTTTTTTCTTCTTCATTGATAAACATAAAAAACTGTAAGTATATATCTTATGTTCTATTTTCAGGTTGCTAAAGCAGAGACTCAAAAGGTTAAACCTCTTGCCAAAAAAAAAATAAACTGCTTGCTTGCTATGTCTATTGTTTTTATTTGCCTTGCATTATTGTTTACTTGAATTTAAAAAAAAAAACAGAAAAAAATTCATTTGTAGTTGCATTGTTAATGCACGTTTAATTTCTGCTTTGCAATTCATCTTAGAATTTGATTAATAATAACGGTTAGACAATTATAACTCTTGATTGTATATTAACAATTTGTCTTCTCTGAACAATTTACTTTCTTGGTGTCTAGGCCATGGCAGAGTAATAACCATTTATAAATATTACGGTGATACGTAAATATTATAGTGGTTGTTCCTCTGAAGGTACTTAAACTTTGGCTGCATTGCTACGGTGATTCGTGGTGCACCGATAAATCCTATCCGTTACCTGGCTGAGAACTACTTATTGGTTTAAGACAATTTGTGATTACACAATTTTGGGTTAACTTAGATAAATAATTTGTAATTAGACCCCTGCATTCATATAGTTGCATTAGTTCATGCATATTTTAAAAAAAAACAAAAAATCCAAAAGTAAAAAAAAAATTGTAAATATTTCTTAACTTAGTTTTTTCCTTTTCCTTTGAAAATTTTCAAATAATTTTTTTTTTATGAAATCAAAAATCCAAAAAAACTATAAAATCTTTTCAAAATTTTTTTGAAAACATCGAAAACAGAACAAAATTCAATTTTCCTTTTGAAAAATAATTTTTATTTGTAAATATTTATCCTTTATTAAAAAAACCAAAGAAAAAAAACATTCTTGAAAATGTCCGAGTTTCCCCACTCACTTGAATTTTGCAATAGTCGTGAAAATCAATATAATCCATATGATTTCACTCCAAATTCGTATGGATATTTTAACGACAATTTTTGCATAAACGATTCAAATTTTGAACCGCAAAATTTTCAAAACGACGACCAACCCTCGAATCTTAAAAATAACATTTCATCTCTACTTGAAATCTCTACACAACAAAATCATATAATAAATGATTTGTCTAATTCATATTTGCGTAATAACTCGAGTCAACGATTTCAAAATTTGAATTCAATTCAAAATTCAAATGATTTCGATTATAACCCATGCCAATTCAATTTTGAAGACCAAAATGAATTTCAAACTCAAAATGAAAATAGAAACAACTTTTCAAATGAATTTGGCAATTGGAATAATCTTAACCATGATATGATTGAAATTTTTTGCCCTCAACAACTTCAAAGTGAAAATTTTCAAGTTAATAATTACAAATTTGACTTTGTTGTGCAAATGAACGAAATTCACAATAATCACATGGATTTATTGTTTGAAACATATATGAAACGATGTTATAAAAAAAATCAGATCCCAACGTGTGATGAGTCGAGTGATAATCCATCTTTTAACCAAATCGACGATTTTCAAATAAGAACTTTTGAAATTGAAAATGAAAATCTTAATGAAGTTGTTGAAAATTTGGTAATTGAGTTGGATTTCAATTCTTTTGAGGGTGTAGAACCAAACTTAAAATTCGATCTTCCTTTTCTCGATTTCGAAAATTTGAATACAACAACTTTGGATTTTGAACTTGAGACATGTAGTAAATTTGTTGATAATCCAATAAAGGAAGACGAATTTAATGAACATGAATTTTATTGAATTTTTGAAGACGAGTTGTTAAATTCTGAAGGGGTAGATTTATATCACCATTTTGATTTTGAAATCAATAATTTTGAAGAAGTTTTCAATGAAAAATTTGAATTTCAATTTGGTGAAAATAAACTTGAATTTCAACCAATTGTTTTATCGACCCCAAAAATCATCGACAATAAAACAACTCGTACAATTTTAAATAAAATGACATTTGTTTTTCCAAATCAACATTCAATTTTGAAATCTTTTACGATTTGGTTTTCTACGCTTAAGCTATGTCTTGCATACTTGACGAGACAAATGAACCAGTCTTTGAAAGACTGTTTTATTTACTTTTTAACGATATACTTTCTGATGTCATGTAAATACATTTCCTTTTCATGTAAATAATAATAAACGTTCCTTTCACTTGGGCTTATTGTGGGGACACGGTCAAAATCAAGTATGGGGGGAGCCTTATCTTCATTTTTATTTTTCGTGGTTTATTTTTGTTTTTTTCTTTTAAAAACTCAAAAAAATATTAAAAAAATTCCCAAAAAATAATATTTCTTTTGATTTATTTTTAAAGAAACACTATAGGATAAATATATGGATTTGGTTTACTAAATTTAAATTTATGAAAATTTATTCGTCTTAACAAAAATAAAAGTGAAGTTTTATTGCAAATAACAATGGTTTAAATAGTATATAGGAAGATTCATACGTGTTAATTATGAAATACATCCTAATTGAAAATCTTTGTTTTAAAAGTGTTGAATTTAAAGTAAAGGATATAACATTTTTTTTTGTCTTCTAAGTTAAATGGTGCTAAGATGATTTTGCAAAACTCTCTCTCATTTAAAAAAATATAAAAAAACAAAACATTCATACATATTTTTTTCTATCAACACCTACAGCCGACAGGTGTACATACTTGTGTGTACACTCGCCCTCTATACCTTTCTTACGTAAGCCCGAAATGCAGTGCATGACCGGTATATCTGACCTCAGTTTATCCAGGCTATGTATATGCATATAAAAATTCCTTTATTAATAATGCCTACAGTCGATAGGTTTCACACTCGTGTGTTCACTCGCCATGCTCTATATTCCCCTCACATAAGTCCGTAAGGCAGTGCATGGAAAATATATCTGGCCTCAGTTTACCTGCGTTAGGCATATAAATATTGTAAATATCAATAAAATTTTCAAAAATACAAGAGAGAGTAAGCAATTGAAATCCTAGCACTATTTTTAACTTATTTGATTTGACTTGTTATTGAAAAGAAATGAATGTAACACTTTGATAAACTTTGATAATCAACTAAGGATAAATTTATAATTACACTTTGTTATCAACCGAAACAACAAGTTAAACTATAGTCTATTTGTTATGATAACTTAATTTTGTTGGAAATTTTGACGAGTAAAGGACTTAAATTTTCAAGATAATGACCGAAACCTATGTTTAACTTATTTATGTCAATTTAAAAGCAAATCATTCATTTGTAAATATTTCTAAAAACTCATATTCATCTCTTTGTAAATAAATCTTGCATTTTGTAAATATTTTCATCATATATTTGGATTTTGTGGGTAGTATCCGCTGAAAACCCTCATGAGACAACACTCGTCCTACTGGGGACACCCAAAGGTTTAACGGCTTGTTGCATACGCTAAATGCAATCGTGCTACCTACGAAAACAAATTTATCTTAGTTTTTCTTTATTCGAGGACGAATAAAAAGATAAGTGTGGAGGTATTTGATGTGCACGTAAATATGCATACTTTTACCATAATATTTAATCTATTTAAATCGAATAAATGATCATATTGGGTATTTTAACTTGTCTAAACCAAAATTTAAATTATTTTCAAATTGTTACATATTCATCTTCATACAGGGGTAAAATAGTCTTTTTTTGTGCATTTATTAAATTGTGAAAATTTACTTGGAATTTTCTATGTTGTTTTGTAGGAATTTTGGTAAATTTTACAAGTGGTTTTATGATGAAATATGCATGCACGAAGAAGATACAAAAGAATGAAGATGGAAATAATTCAAAGTGAAGAACATGGAGGACCCCATCCACTTATCTTGATTTTCAATTAGAGGCGAATGCACATGCTTATGGAGTTTATGGCTTCATGTACACTTAAATGATGATTAGTAGAAGCTAATGATTACTTGGCCTCCACACTTTCTCAAGTGTATTTTGGGCATTCCCCAAAAATATGAATTAGGGTTTAACACATGTTTATATACCCTTTATGTTTCATGTAACCCTCCCCTCTTCCTTAGTCTCTCTCAGTTTAGTTTAGGCTCAAAATAAAAAGAAAGCTCTCTTTATATTTTCATGGCTACTTAGCCATTTTTACTTCATGTATTTTTCCTTTTTTTAATGAAATGTTAATTAGCGTTTCCTTTTAATTACATGTTCATTTCCTTTCATGCTAATAGTGTAGATTTTATTTTATGCAATTAGATTAGTTCTCTTTTCCATTAGCTTTCATTTTCCTTTCTTTTTTGCTTTCATGTTGCTAGCTGCAATTGTTAATCAAATGATAAATATGAGAGGCTAAACCCCTACAATTTAAGGATAATGAAGCTCTCTAATCATGTAGCTTCAACTATTTGTTAATTCATGCTCTCTATTTGTGCTTAATGATGATCAATGAAGTGTGTTATTTGTTATTCTTGCTTTGAAACTGATAGCCTATATTGCTAACACCAAATGGGCTATGCTTAAACAATTACTAACACAAACGTCTCTTCATCAAAATATGATTATGGCATAAGAAAGTGATTTGAAATTCAAATTTGATGGTCTGTGTTTCTAATCAATAGTTAATAAGCCATACTTAAAATAGATTTCATTTTCATTTTCTTTGTCAAGTTTCATGAAAGTTAGTAAGTGCTTTAAGGGATGTGTTGTAGTTTGATGGCTTATGTTGGCTAATCAATAGCACAAATATGCCATACTTATGATAAGCATATTAATTATAGCACTAATGACCATAAAAGAGAAATCATGATTTCATATATGCTGAACAATGTGATATAGAGAGTGGATTTATTCTCTAAATTGTCATTTAACTCTTATATTTGCATCTCTTTTCTTTTAGCTAGTTAGCTAATTTTCTAATTCTCTAGCTTAACTTTCACTCAACTTTGGTTTAGTTTGATTGAATAGAATTTTAAAACCTACAACTCCCTACGGATCGACCTGTATTCGCCATGTACTACAAGTGTACGCCGTGCGCTTGTGGTTATTTTTATTATAAAATTCTTTCGGCTATGTTCTAGTTCATAGACATTTAGCCGTCCTAACAAGGTTTGTCCATACTTTATTAAAAGACATCGCATGATTGTGTCATCATCCCTTTTAGTTAAGAGTTTGTGCATCATATTTTTGGTGCCTTTAAGGATGTGCTATCTGGTTGATCGTGCCACTAGTCATATGCTTGTCTCAAAGATTAAGCCATGAATGTGTAAGTATTAACAAATTCAGGCTGTGAAACTATGAATGGCTCATTAAATCAGTTATAGTTTGTTTGATGGTACATGCTACTCGGATAACAGCAGTAATTCTAGAACTAACACGTGCAACAAAACCCGACTTTTTGAAGGGATGCATTTATTAGGTAAAAGGCTGACACGGGCTTTGTCCGATGCTTTGATGATTTCATTATAATTGAGCGATTGCATGGCCTTTGTGCCAGCGACAGATCATTCAAATTTATGCCATATCAACATTTGATGGTAGGATAGAGGTTCACCATGGTAATGACGGATGATGGAGAATTAGGGGGTTCAATTTCGAAGAGGGAGTGTAACATCCTTTACCTAGAGGCCCAAAACTAAGCACTACAAATGCTGCAGTCATCTATAGTATTAGCTTCCGACAACTAAATATGGCTATGTTAATGGTATCAATAATATCAAAAGCACTTGAATATGAAACAAAACACAGATTTCAAAACCACAATTTACTTTATTACATTTTCAAATAAAAATTGTTCCGCATTCATGTCACATAACTAAATTTTTTTTCTCTGGCACAGATTAAATATAGTTATTACAAATTACGCTGAGAGCGGTATATAAAGATATCCCATCAATTGATCAGAGTCATATGATCATATTAAACCTAATACATCGTAACATAGTGGAAAATCCATTAAAACATAAATAAAAGCAGCAAATCCTAAGTAGCTACCCGTTGCCTCCAGCATTCTTCGGTGCTGATTCGTCAACTTTGTAAAACACGAAAAGGCCCTTAACTTCTCAATCTACTCAAATCAATTTTGAGCACATGAGAGTTTAAGGGGAAAAAATAAACTTCGAGTCAGACATAGAAGCCTAGTATGAATAATACTATACATCCCAGTTTAATTGTGTTAAGTGAGACCACGCCGCTTAGCAGAACATGTTTCCTTTCACTAACATCCTTTTTTAGAAACATATCTTTGCAAATCCTTTCATATAACCATATACTGTGCTCCTACATCCACAATGGTTAAATAGTACAAAATAAACATTATGTAAACATGCATAAATATCAGGTGTGAAGCATGTGTCCCCATGGTAGGTTATATCCATTACTTGGCATGTAACATCTCTCTCTGTAGGAGTATGTTTACACCTTGACTCGCCACACCTTTCATAGAGAAAGGAGTTCAGTATACTTAGACCAATGCTAGGATACAATGCCCTTGAATCGCCAGTATATTAACTGGTGCATAGCAAACCTGAGGGTTGGCGTTGCCTCCATCTCAAGACTTTTTGTCGCTGCCATGCCACAAAAGTTTTGTTTGGATAACTTTTAACCTTTGGCTGACTCAGGCCTACCAGACAATGTAATAAAAATTAATCTAACACCTGTTTGATATTCATATTCAGGATTATCTATCCTTATCTATCTGTTCAGCATTTTCCATCAGGATGATCTGCCCTAGACTATCTGTTAAATATCTCACTTCCGGACGATCTAACCCTAACTTAATCATCTCCCAGGTCTTCCCGATCTTAATGGTTTTTCGGGCTAACCAATAACCTATCTGTATACAACATGTATTCCTTTCGGTGTGTACTCATAATTTTAGTCTATATGTGACCAAGCCCTACACACTGGAATTTTGGACAATAATTACCTGGGGCTACAAGCTAATCTTTAGGGCGCGACCTCATACTAGTCCCATCTGGTTTTCTAATATCTGAGTCATTCCAACTTAAGGATCCCCTCCCATAATTTTCCTTGAAAACAATTTCAAAATAATTTAAACCTTTAAATGAAATTTCAAACAAGGAAAAGAATAAAATCTTTATAATTTACTCAATCATACTACCATGTTAGATATATATATATATATCCTTTATTCAAAATTTAGTTAGTTGATGAAAACACTCAATCATTTGAAAGAACCTCTTTTCATACTTTGAAATTATTTCCTTCAAAATCAATGTTTAAACCTTTCGAAACCATTTCTCAAACCTTTCGAATTCATTCAAAGCAAACCTTTCGGAAGCTATAAACTTCAGGCATCCTTCTTTAAAATCACTTTAAGTCACTGCCTTAGAAAAATCTTAAGAAAACCTTCTCAAAAAACTTTCGAAAACATCTAATAAACCTTTCGAAATAGATCAAGAAATAAACCCTTCGAATGCTTAAAACCTTTTAAAACCTAAACCTTTCGAAGGTATACCGGGTTCAACTTAAAACAATATAGAAACCTTCTTTTTAAAACCTTTTATCTTTATTGGAATAACCTTTCAAAAGCCTTGGGTCATACTTTACAAAACAAGGGTAACCACCTAAATCAGAAGCTTACTTCTGAAAGCATTGGAGAAACGACTAGTTTAAAAACAGATAAACGTTTCGACTGGTTGGAAGGTTCAAAGCAAAAAACCTTTATAAAAGCGGTAGTAACCCTTCGGCTATGTCGGAAGGTTTCAAAACAAAGAAATGGAGGAAACAACAACAACCTATCGACTTTGTCGGAAGTTTTAAAGTCTTTTCTCTTAAATAACTTGACCTGGTTGGAAGTGACCAAAGTCGAAAGCTCAAATTCGAAAGCAAAGCTGGCGAAAGCTTTTCACTTACAAAACAATTATGTTCCAACCTCTTAGGCCATTAACCTTTTGGCTTAGAACCTTTCGGCTATATTTAATTCATTACGTACTAATTACTTGATACTTTATGCATTGAACTTTGACCTTATCGAAAGCTAACCTTTCGACTGAGACGAAAGGTCTGGGGTGGAAGGTAAACTGCCGTATAGGATGAAACATGGAAAAAGTGTGATTTTTGTTTTTAAACTTAAAAGGGAAACTTTTCAACTAACCAGCCTTTGGTTTTTAAATTTAATTGGTCAATAAATTACTTTTCAAAAATGTGCTGCCGCAATTACCATAATTTATAAATCATTTTATTTTGCAAATTGCCCCTTCTCCTTTATGAATATATAAAACATTTAAGTCTCATACCTTAAATAATTTTATATACCCCTCAAATGACTTGGATAAATATTTATAACCTTCAACTAATCAAATACCAACCTATTAATCTTCACAACTACCTTCAACTAATCAAATACCAACCTATTAATCTTCACATTATTTAATTTAACCTCACTAATTTAAATGTCTTAAATAAGGTTATAAAAATATGGGGTGTTACAGACTCCCCACCTTAAAGAATTTAGTCCTTGAAATTACGATAAGATACACAACAAAATAATCAAAGGTAAAAAGTACCATCAAATAAATTATGGTAAGAGTCTCTAATCCTGCTCTCCACTTCCCAAGTACAATCTCTAGCATCATTACTCCACTGAACCTTAATAACTTGACTGTATTGTTTCTCAATTTCTTCTTATCTCTAGCCACAATTTGAACTGGCTCGCTAACTTCAGTCAAATCCGGTTTTACTACTAAGTCTTCTAATAGTATAGGTGCTATAGTATTCTTCGAGTCTCCAACACATTTCCTAAGATGAGAAACATGGAACATTATGGACTCCAGCCAAATTACTCGATAACTCCACTTTATAAGTGAGTATTTCGATCCTCTTAGTAACACAAAATGGACCAATGAATCTAGGTGCTAACTTAACTTCCCAAATCTAATTACACCTTTCATCGGTGAAACCTTACAAACACATATCTCCAACAGATAATTCCAAATCCTTTCTTCTTTTATCCGTATAATTTTATTTCCTAGGTTGAGCTTCCTTCATCCTTGCTTGAATCAGCTCAATCTTCTCCGCAGCTTCCTTCACTAAATCCGGACCAAGAACTAATCTATTCTCGGTCTCCAACCAATATACAGAAGACTTGCATGGTCTTTCATATAATGCTTCAAACGGTGTCATCCGGATACTAGTCTGATAACCATTGTTATACGAGAACTCGACTAGATGAAGGTGGTCTTCCCATAATCCCCCAAAGTCCAATATACAAGCTTTTAACAAATCTTCCAAGATTTTTTTAACTCTTTCCGTTTGCCTATCTGTCTATGGATGGTACACGGTATTCATGTTGAGCTTGGTTCCCAATGCTTCATGTAAACTTTTCCAGAACTCACTAGTAAATAAAGAATCTCTATCACTGACTATACTACTAGGAATCCCGTGCAGCCGAACCACATTCTTCATGAATAAATTTGCCAAATTAGGTGCCGTTCTAGTTGGCTTTACCGGAATAAAATGGGCAATCTTTGTCAGTCTATCCACTATGACCCATATGCTTTCATTTACTTTATTAGATCTCGGCAACCCATCAATAAAATCCATAGAGATTGAATCCCATTTCCATAACGGAACCTCTGACGATTGGAATAATCCATTTGGCTTCTGGTGTTCTGCCTTTGCCTGTTGGCAATTCAGGCACTGCTTAACATACAATCCAATGTCTCGTTTCATACCTTCCCAAAAGAAATTTCTCTTCATGTCCTGATACATTTTGGTTCCTCCTGGGTGGATAGTGAACTTCGAACGATGGCGCTCATCCATAACCTCCTTCCTCATGTTTCCTATATTCGGAACACGTAACCTTTCTTTCTTTCTCAACCATCCATTTTGGTTAAGATTGAAATCCTTTAGGTCATCGCTCTTTGTTCTTTCCTTCAACCTTCTGACTCGCTCAGCCAATACTGGATCCTCCTCTTTCTTAGAAGCTATCTTCTCAATCATTATGGACTTCTAAACAAGACAATACAGTACTTCTTGCACACGATCCTACCTCCAACCTAAACCGCACACTACAAGCCAATAATGCCTCCAAGCCTTTCCACTCAATGACCATAGCCAATACTACATTCTGATGTTTTCGATTAAGTGCATCCGCTAACTTGTTTTCTTTTCCGGGTGTGTGCTCAATTTCAAAATCATAGGCGGTAATAAACTCCAACCATCTTTGTTGTCTCATATTCAGCTCCTTCTGAGAGAAAAAAAATACTTCAACGACTTATGATCGGTATATAGCTGAAATCGCTCTACCAAAAGATAATGCATCCACACCTTTAAAGTAAATATAACGGCAGCTAACTCCAAGTCATGCGTTGGGTACCTAACCTTATGTGGTCTAAGCTGTCTAAAAGCATAAGCAATTACTTTCACCCTTTGCATCAATACAGCTCCCAATACAATTTCACATGCATCTATATAAACAACTAAATCCTGATTCCCCTCCAGAACCACTAACACCGATGCTTGGTTCAATAAGTGTTTCAAGCTCTGGAATGCTTCTTCACACTTATCAGTCGACACGGACTTCACATCTTTTCGTGTAAGTTTAGTCATCGATGCTGCTATCCATGAAAAATCTTTTATAAATCTCTGATAGTACCCAACCAATCTAAGGAAACTATTTATCTCAGTCATCGTCTCGGGTCTCTTTTGAACAATCGCTTCAATCTTAGTCAAATCTACGGACAAACCTCTCTTATAGACGACATGACCAAGGAATTTCACTTCATTCTTCCAAAAATGACATTTCGTAAACTTAGCCTTCAACTGATGCTCCTTTAACGTCTTAAGCACGACTCTGAGATGAACTTCATGCTTCTTCTCATCCTTAGAGTATGTCAAAATGTCATCAATGAAAACCAACACGAACCTATCCAAATGCTCTCGAAAAATTCTATTCATCGGATCCACAAAGAATGTCGGTGCATTAGTTAGTCGGAGTGGCATAACTAACCATTCGTATGATCTGTATCTCGTTCTAAACACCGTCAAAGGAATGCTATCCTCCTCCACTCTAAGCTGATGAAACCCCGCCGCCAAATCTAGCTGAGAGAATACCTTGCTCCACTCAACTGATCGAACAAATCGTCAATTCTCGGCAATGGATATCGGTTCTTTATCATCTTGTCATTCAACTTATGATAATCGATACATAGCCTTGACGATCTGACAGGCTTCTTAGCAAACACAGTAGCAGCTCTCCATGGCGAACTACTCGGCCTAATAATACTTTTACCTTTCAGATCTACTAGCTGCATCATTAACTCTTTCATCTCTATAGGTGTCATTCTACTCAGCGATCTACTCACCGATTCAGCTCCAAGCTTTAAATCAATCTGAAACTCAATAGCCCGTTTCGGTGGCAGTCCAACGACTGTCTCAAACACATCGACAAATTCTCTAACTACAATGACCCGATGCAACTCATCCTCCAACTCCATAACACCCAATAAAGCATTCACCTCACAACTAGGGTTCTTTATGGCATAAATTATCCGATCTCTACAATCCGGATGACTAATTGATATTTTCCTATCTTGACAAAATATCCTAACGTCATATCTACTCAACTAATCCATCCTCAGGATAATCCCATATCCCAAAAAGTCAAATACATGCAAATAACAATCCAAGGTATGGCCTAATAAATTAAATCCTAGATGGTCATACCTTATTCCAAGTGTTGCATAACCTCCTATTGGATTAGCAACCCTTAAGGAAGTAACTAAGTAAGTGGGTTCTAGGTTAAGTCTATCCACCAGACATCGAGAAATAAAAGAGTGGGATGCCCCAGTATCAAATAGGATGCTAACAAACATGCCGCAGATCTACAGCGAGCCTCCTAAAACAGCTTTTCCCTTTTCTGGAGCAACTGATTTTGCGGTTGTGAGCTCCAAAGCATAAACTCGCCCCTTTTCCTTCCTTTGCTAGCTCTAAGCACCTGTTCTTGTAATCAGTATCGGGCTAGTTCCTCAAATTTCCATGTATACTCCAGCACACTCATATCTCCCTGCTCTAGCTCTACAAATCTCCTCACCAATGTAGCCTACGCCATTACGGACATAAATCTCTCTGAAAACCTTCTCCTAAATTCCTCCCAAGTAATGGTCACTTCATCAACTCCGGTAGTGACGGTGTTCCACTAAAATAATGCAGCTCCCTGCAGCTTCCTTGAGGCCAACCTCCTTTTCAGCGCATCATTTAGCTCTAAATCAGCAAAAATTCTTTTACAATGCAGTAGCTAGTTTTCCACTTCAATCACATCCTCTGTGCCAATGAACGACTTCCCTCCAAGTCAGATGTAATCTCTACTCAAGTTGGCATACCGATTGACTGTGGGAACTTCTTAAGCTCCTCATCCTGTAGCGTTACCTCCAACAACACCTGCTGCTACTCCAACTTGCACCATATTCACAAAGAACTGATACATTGCCCCATATCCATTTGAGGAACTCCTGCACCAGCATTTTCAGCTTGTGCCTGACCGGGACCTCTCCTTGTGTTTAGTCGGGCATTTCTGTTAGTGGTGCTGCTATCTCCTCCAATATTTACTCATCTTCTCCTTTCTTCCATTTCTGTATTCCAACCTTATGAGATACAGAGGAATAACCTAACTAAGATAGGATTCTAAAGATATAACGTATACTTATGTATATATATATATATAATACAAGTATGTTACTATAGCGCTATCCCATACCCCGATCTTAACTGTAATTCCTACGAATTATGTTTTCAAAAATCATTTTTGGTTAAAGTGTTTCATAAACCATGCTCTGATATCAAGTTATAACATCTCCTATCTAGAGGTCCAAAACTAAGCGCTACAGATGCTGTAGTCATCTACAGTACTAGCTTCCCGCGACTAAATACGGCTACGTTATGGTATCAATAATATCGAAAACACTTGAATATGAAACAAAACATAGATTTCAAAACCACAATTTACATTATTACATTTTCAAACAAAAATCGTTCCACATTCACGTCACATAACCCAAATTGTTTTCCCAGGCACATATTAAATATAATTACTACAAAATACGGCGAGAGCAGTATATAAAGATATTCCCTCGAATGATCTGAGTCATATGGTCATATTAGACCTAATACATCATAAAACAGCGAAAAATCCATCAAAACATAATAAAAGCAGAAAATCCTAAGTAGCTATCCATTGCCTCTTTCATCCTTGGGTAGCTTATTCATCAACTTTCTAAAACCTAAAAAGGTCCTTAATCTCTCAATGTACTCAAATCAATTTTGAGCACCCAAGAGTTTAAGGGGAAAACATAAGCTTCGAGTCAGACATAAAACCTAATATGAATAGTACAATACATTCTAGTTTAATTATGTTAAGTGAGACCAAGCCTCTTAGCGGAACGGGTTTCCTCTCATTAACATCTTTTTTTTAAAACATATCTTTGCAAATCCTTTCATATAACCATATACTATGCTCTTGCATCCACAAAGGTTAAACACTACAAAATAAACATTATGCAAACATACATAAATATCAGGTAATAATAAACTATCTGTTCAACCATAGAAGTTTTGTTTGGATAACTTTTAAGCTTTGGCTGACTCGGGCCTACCAGACAATGTAATCAAAATTAATCTAACACCTGTTATATATTCATATTCAAGATTATCTATCATTATCTATCTGTTTAACATATCCCATTAGGACGATCTATCCTAGACTATTTGTTAAATATCTCAGTTCTAGATGGTCTAACCCTAACTTAATAATCTCTCAGGTCTTCCCGATCTTAATGGTTTTTCGGGCTAACAAATAACCTATATGTATACAACATGTATTCCTTTCGGTGTGTACTCATAATTTTAGTCTATCTATGACCAAGCCTTACACACAGGAATTTTGGACAACAAGAGTTAAATGCTAATGTATAGGATGCGACCCCATACTACTCCCATTTGGTTTTCTAATATTTGAGTCATTCATACTTATGGATCCCCTCCCATAATTTTCCTTAAAAACAATTTCAAAATGATTTAAACCTTTAAAACAAACTTCAAACAAGGAAAAAAATAAAATCTTTATACTTTACTCAATCATATTACCATGAAAGATAAAGATATATATATATATATATATATATATATATATATATATATATATATACCTTTACTCAAAATTTAGTTGATGAAAACACTCAATCATTTCAAAGAACCTCTTTTCGTACTTTGAAATTATTTCCTTCAAAATTAATGTTTAAACCTTTTGAAACCATTTCTCAAACCTTTCGAAAGCTATAAACTTTAGACATCCTTCTTTAAAATCCTTTAAGTCATCGCCTTAGAAAAACCTTAGGAAAAACTTCCCTTAAAAACCTTTCAAAACATCTAATAAACCTTTTGAAACAGAGCAAGTAATAAACCCTTCAAATGCTTAAAACCTTTAAAACTTAAACCTTTGGAAGGTACACTGTGTTTAACTTAAAACAACCCGGAATCCTTCGATTTAAAACCTTTCATCTTTATTGGAATAACCTTTCGAAAGCTTTGGTTTATACTTTACAAAACAAGGGTAGCCACCTAAGTCGGAAGCTTCCTTCCAAAAGCATTGGAGAAACAGCTAGTTTAAAAACTGTAAACCTTTCGACTGGTTAGAAGGTTCAAAGCAAAAACCTTTATAAAAGTGGTAGAAATCCTTCGGCTATATCGGAAGGTTTCAAAAAAAGTAATGGCGAAAATAGAAACAACCTATCGACTTCGTCGGAAGGCTTAAAGTCTTTTCTCTTAAATAACTTGACCTGGTCGGAAGTGACCAAGTCGAAAGCTCAAATTCGAAAGTAAAGCAAGTGAAAGCTTTTCACTTACAAAACAATTATGTTCCAACCTCTTAGGCCATCAATCTTTCGGCTTTGAACCTTTCGGCTATATTCAATTCATTGCGTACCAATTAATTAATACTTTATGCATTGAATTTTGACCTTATCGAAAGCTAACCTTTCGATTGAGACGAAAGGTCTGGGGCGGAAGGTAAACTGCCATATAGGCTGAAACATGGAAAAAGTGTGATTTTTATTTTTAAATTTAAAAAGAAAACGTTTCAACTAACCTGACTTTGGTTTTTAAATTATCATTGGTCAATAAAATACTTTTCAGAAATGTGCTGCCGCAATTACCATAATTTATAAATCATTTTATTTTGCAAATTGCCCCTTCTTCCTTATAATATATAAAACGTTTAAGTCCTATACCTTAAATAGTTTTATATATGTAACGACCTATAATTTTCGATAATTAAAATGGTTAATTTAATAGAATTTTTGTGATTTAATGTTGGTAGAAATAAAAATTTGGATTTAGTAATAAGATTATAATTGGAATAAAATGTAATATTAATAAATTAAGGTAATTGATAACTACTTTAAACATAAATTCAAATTAATTAAAGGAATTAAAGAGTTATAATTAATATAGGTTGGAAATAAATTATAGTAATGTATGTATTAATGGATAATTGGATTAAAAGAATAATTGAAAATTCAAATGTTGATTAGTTAGCGAAATAAGGTGTAATTAATTATAATTAATGAAGTAGTGGGGTAGTAATAGTTATAATAATTATTGGTAAATAATAAACTCACAAATGTTATTAAATGTAGTAATGGTAATAATTGTTATTTGTTACCAATATATTTAATCAATTGCAATTAAATGTAAAATAAATGTTACATTAAAGCGAGTTAAGACACTAACTGCAAAATTGTGAATGTAATAAAATGTATAGAAATGTTAATTATATTCACAAGGCAATAACAGATTGAATAAAAGAGTGAAATCAGGATAAATCAACTTATTAGGATTCCTAAATTCTATTTAATGTGAAAATAGACGAATATTCAATATAATTGGAAATTCGAAATTAATAAATAAAAGATGGTAATTGTGGAATACTTATGTAATAAGATATAAATCAATGTAATTTTGTCCATAAAATAATGATCGGATGAAATAAAAAGATTGAAATCAAATTTAATCAATTTATTAGAATTAAATTATAATTAATTGGATTTAATTATGTTTAAATTTGAACATTGTAATTAGTAAAAATAACTGACATTGAATTAAGATGTAAGTTTGTTTGAACTATTTTAGATGTCTATGAAATCAAAAATGATAAATTGGTTTGTTAATTAATTTGAATATAAGAAGTGATAAATTTACTTTAATAATAACTTATTTAACTAATGTGAAAATAGCAATTTTGGCTACTGTCTCGGATTTCAACGAAACAAGTTTCATTGGATCTGTAATGATGAATTATTGTAAGGTTTCAAATTTCATAGCGATCGGATTTGTCATTTGATCATACGGACTCGAAACACGTAGAAATCAATTTAGTCAAATTCAATTGAAATCAATTTGAAATAAGCTGATTTTGAGCTAACTTCTTCATCCGATGGAATTAAGGCTTGAAACCTATTCTGTTGAGTTTAAAACTATCTGAAACATCTATTTTGATATATGGGATGACCCACTTTCGTTTTGAGAAGGAAATGGGCTTTTGGGGTCGTTTATCGTTCAACTTTCAAATCAATCTAGTCCATTCATCTATGTTTCTGATCTGCCTATTTATAGCTTGTTATAAACCCTAGCCACTCCTTATTCTATTTGTCTATACGTATAATTCTATCTGCTTCTCTCTTTCCAATGGGAGACAAACCAAAACCAATTCCAAATTCAAATTGTAAATCCAAAATCAAATCAAAAATCAAAAATCAAACTCGTTCAAACTATATCGAATTGTATATCGATTTGAAGCTCTCGACGAGCACAAATCAAATCTGTAGTTAGTTTTATGAATTTGGTTTCTGTGTGGCCGTAAATTAGTGAATTCATCTCGGCCGTTCAAATTGGTGGCCGATGTTCATCAATCGATCAGCGATTCGTTGGTCAGTGTTGTGGAGAGGGCCGAGGGGAGCTCATCCATGTGATTCGTTTGGCAATTAGATGGCTAAATCGATGGCTTGAATTGCATTAAGGTTTTGGGTTGTTAGCGGCGGCTGCTCGCTGGGCGGCGTTCGGAGGGGGCTTTGATGGTCGAGGAAGGTGGCGCGAGGAGAGGCGGTCCACTTAGGGATGGACGCGATGGCGATGGCCAAGCGTAGGCGAGCGTGGATGGGGCACTAAGGTTGCGTGCATTCTTTTCGGGTGAGATTGTGTTTGTTCCTGTAGGTTGATGGGGAAGGCGACGTGTACTTTAAATTATTATTTTATCCGTTTCCAATTTATATCGTGCAACTTCTAACTCACATATCTTCTTCATACGAGATTGGATTTATGCACGGTTTGTTCCATTGCAATCGTATCGAAATTTTAGACATTTTGAAGATGGTTTAGATGAATTTTGAGACTATTTGAATTTGGGGCATATTTTGGATTTTAATTCGATTTACAATCGAAGATGAGTGTTTTAAACCACTCACAATTACTAAACTTTATTTTGTTAGTTAAATTAAATTTATGATGTGAATGGAAGTCAACTGATTGATGTTTGGTATGTTTAAATTTTTATTCTGCTTAAATTTGACTTTTACTGCATTTAATGATCATTTAATTTAATATTGAATTTATATTGTCAATTTAATACCTTTTATTGATTATCAGTTATTTATTGATGTTTATTGGTTGATTTGGATGATGATTGTGATGTATATTTGTTTGTTGATATTGGATGAGTGATATTGCATTTTATATGTTATAACACTGCAAGTTCCAAATGGGTTGAAATGATACATACCCGAACGATCTATAGAGAGCGAGGCAACTATTCAATCAAATGATATTGAGCACGTTTCTAATCTCTTCTCGAGAAATAAGTGGGGTACTTCTTTGCAAAATTGTTCCCAATTTCATACGTGGCAATTTCGCCAAGATCCCTTCGTTAATGCTTTATTTCTGTCCTAGTTTTTCGACATTAGAAGTATATTGATTGTTCCCCAATAATCAAATATATTTTTCTGTAAATACTGCTTATTTGATTCCATCCATAACTCCATTTTCTTCCCTATGAGTTCCAGTATCGATAAGAATTCTAGTTCTTACTATTCATATGTTATGGCATAAATATACCGAGGGGTGCCTTCGGGAACGCGGACACAGGTGGTGCATGGCTGTCGTCAGCTCGTGCCGTAAGGTGTTGGGTTAAGTCTCGCAATGAGCGCATGTTTAGTTGCCACCATTGAGTGTGGATCCCTGAACAGACTGCCGGTGATAAGCCGAAGGAAGGTGATGATGACGTCAAGTCATCATGCTTGATTTGATTTGTTCTCAATAGCCATGAGATGATCATCTTAGGGTGATCCTTTTGTTAATGGATGCCCTTGTTACACTCGTAGTCTCTGAAGGATGAGAACAAACAATGTAGCATCTACATCGATAATTCAAGTATTGTATACGTCATAAGTCCGATCCTTTGTAGGAACTACATGTAATAAAGAACTTGTAAAATGGATCTGTTTGTCATAAAGAGATTCGTTGTTCCTAACCCTGCTTCACCTTAATTGTTATTTGAACAAAAAGATCATAAAAAATGTAACGATCGCGATTTTTCGTTGCCGAAAAACCGAATAGTTAGGGTTTTAAAAAGAATTTAAGAAAAGAAAAAGAAAGAAGAAGAGATAAGAAGATGGAAATTGGAGAGGAAAGAAAACAGAAAATAGAAAATAGAGAAAAAGAGAAAATGGAAAATAGAACAGAAAGAAAATAGAACGGAACAGAAAGAAAACAATAGAACAACATCAGAATCTCACAATTCGCAGCGGAACAACATATAATAATAAATGAATAATCTTTAAACAAAGAACTATCTCAGTTATTACATTACATCATATCATCAGAGTGTACAACAACATACAACAACAAACAGTGCAGCGGAAAAAGAAATACTATATAAACTAGTATTACTCCATGCCATCCAGCTTGCCTCCAGCAACTCCAGAATATCCAGAATATCCTGATAAACCTAACTCTTAACAGCCCGTGTGGAAATTGGTGGGCACCCAGAGTTTAGGAAGGAAAACAATAAACTCCAAGTCAGCCATGTGACTGGTGTGAGAACTCAAAACAGTTTATTTATCTTTGAAAACAAAATAGATGAATATTTTTAAGTCAATACGCAATGCTTTTAAAAATGAGACTACCATAAGGCCTCCCGCACACACACACATGCAAACGCAGAATCGGAGGAGATTTCTCCTTATGATAGTCAAAGATGCTTGATACGCATTTAAAAAGAACATTTGATATTATTACTAGTGTATAGTGTAGGAAAAATTCATTTCGAAAGTAGAATATAAATCTTAGCCAACATACGACCATTATCGTATGCCTACTATAGCTAACTATGTTCAATAGCAGGTTACCGCCACATTCCATAGCAGGTTATACAACTAAAACCGTACAAGTCTCGTATTGTTTCTTTGGATTTCCAACAAATGATCAGGCCAAGGAACTTCCCATTGCCACATGAGAATGCCTCTGGATGGACATCCCCGAGAACCAAACCGGATCTCTACCAACACAAGGCCGGGTTACCCCTAACTGAGTAACAACTGACCGAATATGTCATCCCCCGGTCCTTTGGGACCTTTTCACCGAGCGCTCGTAATCAATTCACACAATCATAACAAAGTGTTTTCAACATGAGTAAGTATCTGGGCTCCATACCATGATACCACCCTTTTCCAGAAGGAAATGCACACATCCTAAAGGGCGCTACCCCTCATAACCTTGCTGCTTCTTTCCTGTTTTGACCATTCACGGGGTGTGAGGCTCGACGAAGTCACGTCCACAAAAACATACTTTATACAAAAGCCATGCTTTGGGTCAACAAATGATCATAGAAATGATCACCAGGATAGACGATCAAATAAACGATCCTATCACAAATAATCAACACAATGATCATTTACAGCAACACTCAACATGTCACATTACCAAATTGGGAATATATCGCTGATAACCTTCAACTACATAACCTCTGAGCTCGTACGTCTCAGAGAAGGGTGTTAAGCTAAAAGAATAAATTCTCCGCCACCAACAGAAATATATTTGAATGAAATCGGCTTTATATCTCAACTTGTAATGTCAGACATACAATCCATACAAGTCTGTTCCGGGCTCGAACAAAACCGAAGGCACTTACAAAGAAGTCCTTGCAATCCGGATATTCACAATCCTGATCGGATTTCCCATCACTTAGGGAGTCTCTATACAGTTGCAACTCAGTGCAGAGACAATCGACAGGTCATCCTATCGCTCTCGCAAATACCGGGTCTTCAACACCGATCTTCAATGCAATTCACAACGACGTATCACATATTCGGAATGGGTTATACGACCCCATGGTCCTTTCCCGGTTAACCCGAATAGTGAGCGCTTATTCAAAAATAAGTGTGGCATTCACATTCAAACAAATCACATCAAATACCCATTCAAAGGGAAATATTGATAGTCGGTTATTGAACTATCAATGGATATGCACACATCACCAGTTTCCAAATAATTTTCCAAATTATTTATTTTCCAAAATATCTTTACAAGATATATAGTTTTCACACTTCAAAAATAAATCAATATTTATTTTTAAACAAATTCCACTTTCTTTTTATAAATTCAATAGTGAATTTACATTCCAAAATATTAATGAATATACGACTTCAATTCGATTTCTAATATTCATTTTCAATTTATCTTTAAAAAGATAAATTCTCTAAACGTTTCATTTCACATTGGAAAAACATTTCCATACTTATTTAATAAGTAATTCACAAATTTTATTTATTTTCAACACTTAGAAAATATTCAATATACTTAAATCGAGATTAAGTATATATTTCATTCTTTAAGGAAATCATTCTCTTAAACATTTTTATTTGGGCCAAAACGAATGTTACGTAAAACATCGTTACGACAACCCAAAATCACTAGTATAGGGATTCGAAATTTAAAATAGATATATATAAATCCCAATACTATCCAAAACATTTCCTTTCGGAAATCATTTACTATAACAACAGTGTTATAGTCCACTATTTCCTTTTATTTCTCGAAAACGTCTATTTCAACAATAAATGTTGAAATCTATGGTTTCGAATCTCAACACATTTTAAAACATCGTTAGATCGTTTTAATTCAATTTGAAATATCACATTCAAAACAATTTCTTTTAAAGGATTATTCACAGTCAAAAGTGTGAATATAACTCCATTAATAAGTTTCAACAATTTACTTATCAAAATAAGCCATTTCGAATTTATAAAACAACGTTTATAAATTCCATTTCTATTTATTTTGTAACTACTTCCTTTATAAATTCCTTTATTAACCTATTCGATTTATAACTCAATTATAAAACAAAAGTTCACATTATAAGTTAAACACTTATAAAACGATTATTTTACAACAATCGTTCTTTTAACTTCCCAAATTATAAATCTTATAACTTATAAGATTGTTTATTTATCCAAAATTCATTCTTTCAATAACTTTATAAATTTTATAAACCTACTGTTTATAAAATTTCATTTATAACTTCTGTAACGACCCATAATTTTAATTAATTAAAATTTGAATATTTAATTAATTTTAAATATTAATAAGTGAATTTATTAGTCAAATAAATTTTTATTTGAATTTTTGAATTTAATTGGATTATTAAATCGATAATTTAATACGTTAAATTTTGGAAATAATTTGAAATTGGGTTAAATATGATTGAAAATGATTTGTAAATTTTTATTTTATCATATGGAAGTTAGAATGATATTTTAGAACTTTTAAAATCAATTTAAGAGTTAATTTGTGAAAATTGAATATTCTAATATTTAAATCGACTAGTGAAAATAGTCAATTTTTGAACAGTCTCAGAATTGAACGAAACCAGTTCCATTGGATCCGTAATAGTTAGATATTACCGAATTTCAAATTTCGTGTCAATCGGAGCTATCGTTTGATCGTGGCAACTCGAAACGCATCGATTTATTTTTAATTTAAATTTGGCGAGTGAAAATAGCCATTTTTCAAAAAGTCTCGGATTTCGACGAAACGAGTTTCATCGGATCCGTAATGTGATATTATTGTAAGATTTCAAATTTTAAGTCAATTGGATTTACCGTTTGTCCTGTACAAATTAAAAGGCGTAGAAAATCGCTTAAATCGGTTTAATTCAAATTGAGCGTTTACAGCCATAACTCGCACAGATGTCCGGATTAGCTTCCGAAACCTGTTCCATTGTGTCCGGAACGCGGGATAAACCCTAGGTACGTCAGTTTTGGCGCGTAAATCGGAGTTTGGGAATTCCGTATGAATAGTGATTGAAAATTTCCTATAAATACCCCAAAAACCTCAAAAAAATAAAAAAAAATTTTAAAACCCTAATTCTAAAGCTAGCAGCCAGTAGCTTTCATCCATGGCCGAAAATGTCTCTTCTTCTTCCCTCCAAATCTTCTAAACCATGCATCGAATCGAATAACTTCTAACTGGAAGATTGTAGAGCATAGAGAGATCTTTAATATCAACGGTCAAGATCGCGAATGGCTTCACGGATTGATGGGAATTTGAGTGCAAAACGTGGCCGTTCAACTTCGTGCGCACGCGAGAGGGGGTGGCCGAGTGCGCCAAGTTTCTGGCCGTGGGGAGCTAGTGTGGTGAGCTTCGAGGTGGAGCAATCTGATCGAGTTTTAATCGAGTATTGATGTTGAAAAATTAAACCCTAGTATAAGTGTATGGGTTCGGCTTGCTTCAGGGGTTGTGCGTGATGAACGAGAGGTTGGGGGAGATGAACGTGAGGCGTTGGATTTGAATCTCACGGCTGTAGTTGAGTTAGGTTATAAATTTTAAATTTATGTTATAAAATGTTATATAAATCGTGTATAAACTTGTAAAATGCATAACTTTTTCATACGAGGTCGAAAAAATGCAAGCCCAGTTGCGTTGGAATCGTATGGACGAGCACTACGCGATGGAGTTGGTTTGGAGTCGTTTGGAGTTAGTGAGAATTTTGGGTAAAATTAAACGTCCGTTTAATTTTATTCGAAATAAATCGCTAAAACGGAAATAAAATCAAGGTGAGAACTTCTCACTCAATCGAATTAGTTTCGATTTTATTTTAGATAGTTAGATTTAAAATATTTGAATGCATGTTTGAATAATGATTAATATCTATTGATTGTTAAAATAGACATTATGCGTCGTTAGTAAGCGGATGTTATTTATTAAAATATATACCGCGAGTATTTCATAAACAGTGAAATTGGTATTATATATATAATATCAATATATATATATATTGGCATATGTATATATTGCAGTTGTTGATTTCCCGCATTTTTTGTTTAGCGGATGAGACCCTATTGCGCCGTTATTAAGCGGATAATATTTAATAAGAACATATACCGCGATAATTTCGTACTGGAGCGAAATTGGTATTGTGCTAATGTTTGTGGATGCAGGAAAACAGGTTGGAGGGATCCAACTGGATTCCTCAACAGTTTTTATTTGATTTCAGATATTTGGATATTTGATGGATTTTCATATTGATATATGATATCGTTGTAGTCGTGATTGACTATTTGGTGTGTAGCATCATTGGACCAAATTTGGAATTTTAAAATGATTTTTAAAGTGATTTTTGAAAATATACTATATTTTTGGAATTGGTTCATTTTAAATAAATAAACGTTATAATTTTTAAAGTTATAAAAATTATGATTTTTGAGAAATATAGTTAAAAACTGATTTTTGAGAATATGATGTTAATGATTTTATAAAATAGTTAAATCGGAATTTTTGAATTTATTATGAAAAGTTGAAATATAGGATTTATAAAATTTAATTATTTTATGAATCAAAAGGAAGTAGTTTTTAAAGGAATTTAAAGACGTTTAAAAAGAATAATATAAATTGATTTATATTAAGAGATTTATAAATGGATATTTATAAATTAAAATATGGACATTATAAAACGAGTTTTTATAAGTGTTTGAATGAAGTGAAAATGAATTTCATAATTGAATGGAATTTATAGAATTTTATACGGTGAAGTTATAAATGGAATTTTATAAGCAGCAGGTTTATAAAATTTATTAAGTTATTAAAATAATGATTTTGGATAAATGAATGAATCTTATAAGTTATAAGATTTATAATTTGGGAAGTTAAAAAGAACGATTTTGTAAAATAATCATTTTATAAGTATTTAACTTATAATATGAACTTTTAGTTTATAATTGAGTTATAAACTGAAATAGGTTAATAAAAGAATTTATAAAAAGGAAGCTTTTATAAATAAATAGAAATGGAATTTATAAACGTTGTTTTATAAATTCGCAAATGACTTATTTTGATAAGAAAATTGTTAAAACCTATAAGTGGAGTTATATTCACATTTTTGAATAGTGAATAATCCTTTGAATTAAAATGAATAAAAGGATGAAATTGTTAATGAAGTATATTCACGTTTTTGAACTGTGAATAATATGTTAAAGGAAATGTTTTGAATGAGATGTTTAAATTGAATTAAAACGATCTAACGATGTTTTAAAATGTGTTGAGATTCGAAACCATAGATTTCAACATTCATTGTTGAAATAGACGTTTTCGAGAAATAAAAGGAAATAGTGGACTATAACACTGTTGTTATAGTAAATGATTTCCGAAAGGAAATGTTTTGTATAGTATTGGGATTTATATATCTATTTTAATTTCGAATCCCTATACTAGTGATTTTGGGTTGTCGTAACGATGTTTTACGCAACATTCGTTTTGGCCCAAATAAATATGTTTAAAAGAATGATTTCCTTAAAGAATGAAATATATACTTAATTTCGATTTAAGTATATTGAATATTTTCCAAGTGTTGAAAATAAATAAAATTTGTGAATTACTTATTAAATAAGTATGGAATTGTTTTCCAATATGAAGTGATATTTAGAATTCATCTTTTTGAAGATAAATTGAAAATGGATAATTGAAAACGTATATCAATAGATATTGTGAAATATAAATTCAATGTGGAATTTATAAAAGAAAGTGAAATTGGTTTAGAAAAATAAATATTGATTTATTTTTGAAGTGTTGAAATCATATATCTTGTAAAGATATTTTGGAAAGTAAATAATTTGGAAAATTATTTGGAAACTGGTGATGTGTGCATATCCAGTGATAGTTCAATAACCGACTATCAATATTTCCCTTTGAATGCGTAATTGATGTGATTTGTTTGAATGTGAATGCTACACTTATTTTTTTTGAATAAGCGCTCACTATTCGGGTTAACCGGGAAAGGACCATGGGGTCGTATAACCCATTCCGAATATGTGATACGTCGTTGTGAATTGCATTTGAAGATCAGTGTTGAAGACCCGGTATTTGCGAGAGCGATAGGATGACCTGTCGATTGTCTCTGCACTGAGTTGCAGCGGTATAGAGACTCCCTAAGTGATGGGAAATCCGATCAGGATTGTGAATATCCGGATTGCAAGGACTTCTTTGTAAGTGCCTTCGGTTTTGTTCGATCCCGGAACAGACTTGTATGGATTGTGTGTCTGACATTACAAATTGAGATATAAAGCAGATTTCTTTCAAATATATTTCTGTTGGTGGCGAAGAATTTATTCTTTTAGCTTAACACCCTTCTCTGAGACGTACGAGCTCAGAGGTTATATAGTTGAAGTTATCAGTGATATATTCCCAATTTGGTAATGTGACATGCTGAGTGTTGCTGTAAATGATCATTGTGTTGATTATTGTGATAGGATCGTTTATTTGATCGTCTATCTTGGTGATCATTGTGTTGATCATTTGTTGACCCAAAGCATGGCTTTTGTATAAAGTATGTTTTTGTGGACGTGAATTCGTCGAGCCTCACACCCCGGAAATGGTCAAAACAGGAAAGATGCGGCAAGGTTATGAGGGGTAGCTCCCTTTAGGGTATGTACATTTCCTTCTGGATAGAGGTGGTATCATGGTATGGAGCCCAGATATTTAACCTATGTGGTTACTACGAATTTATTACTTTGTGGTTGTTGGTTTTCGGGATCCCGTGAGAAAGGTCGTTTACGATCGGGGAATGGCGTGCTCGTGTCAGTAGTTACCCAGTTAGGGGTAACCCGGCCTTGTGTTGGCAGAGTTCCGGTTTGGTTCTCGGGGATGTCTTTCCAGAGGCATTCTCATGTGGCAATGGGAAGTTCCTTGGCCTGACCATTTGTTGGAAATCCAAAGAAACAATACGAAACTTGTACGGTATTAGTTGTAGAACCTATCATTCACTTATGGTGTCGCAACACTGTTTGGATGGTAGCTATAGTAGGCATACGATAATGGTCGTATGTTGGCTAAGATTTATATTCTACTTTCAAAATAATTTTTCCTACACTATGCACTAGTAATAATATCAAATGTTATTTTAAATGCGTATCAAGCATCTTTGACTATCATAAGGAGAAATCTCCTCCGATTCTGCGTTTGCATGTGTGTATGTGCGGGAGGCCTTATGGTAGTCTCATTTTTAAAAGCATTGCGAATTGAATTTAAAAATATTCCTCTATTTTGATTTTAAAGTTAAATAAACTGTTTTGAGTTCTCACACCAGTCACATGACTGACTTGGAGTTTATTGTTTTCCTTCCTAAACTCTGGGTGCCCACCAATTTTCACACGGGCAGTCAAGAGTTAAGGTTTATCAGGACATTCTGGAGTTGCTGGAGGCAAGCTGGATGGCATGGCGTATTACTACTATATAGTATTTCTTTTTCCGCTGCACTATTTGTTGTTGTTGTACACTCTGATGATATGATTAATGAAATGTAATGTGTAAAATGTAATAACTGATATAGTTCTTTGTTTAAAGATTATTCATTTATTATTATATGTTGTTCCGCTGCGAATTGTGAGATTCTGATGTTGTTCTGTTGTTTTCTGTTCCGTTCTATGTTCTCTCTTCTCTTTTTCTTTCTATTTTAAAAGTTTTCTATTTCCTTCTTTCCCTCCATTTTCTATTCTCTCTAATTTAAAATTTTCTATCTTCTTATCCCTATTTTCTTTTCTCTCTTTTTCTTTTTCTTTTCTTTTTCTTAAACCCATAACTATTCGGTTTTTCGGCAACGAAAAATCGAAACGTTACAACTTCACTGTTTAAAGTTCTATAAATTCCATTCAATTATGAAATTCATTTTCACTTCATTCAAACACTTATAAAAACTCGTTTTATAATGTCAATATTTCAATTTATAAATATCCATTTATAAATCTCTAAATATAAATCAATTCATATTATTCTTTTAAAACGTCTTTAAACTCCTTTAAAAACTTCATCATTTTGATTTATAAAATAATTAAATTTTATAAATCTTATATTTAAACTTTTCACAATAGATTCAGAAATTTCAATCTAAACTATTTTATAAAATCGTTAATCCATATTTCTCAAAAATCAACTTTTAACTATATTTCTCAAAAAACCATAATTTTATAACTTTGAAAATTATAACGTTTATTTATTTAAAATAGATCAAATTCCAAACATAAAGTATATTTTCAAAAATCACTTTATAAATCATTTTAAAATTTCAAAACTTGGTCCAATGATGCTACATATCAAATAGTCAATCACGACAACAACGATATCATATATCGATATGATAATCCATCAAATATCAAAATATCTGAAATCAAATAAAAACTATTGAGGAATCCAGTTGGATCCCTCCAACCTGTTTTCCTGCATCCACAAACATTAGCACAATACCAATTTCGCTCCAGTACGAAATTATCGCGGTATATGGGATTTAAAATATTATCCGCTTAATAGACGGCGCAATAGGGTCTCATCCGCTAAACAAATAAATGCGGGAAATCAATAACTCCAATATATACATATGCCAATATATATATATTGCTATTATATATAATACCAATTTCACTGTTTATGAAATATTCGCGGTATATGTTTTTAATAAATAACATCCGCTTACTAACGACGTATAATGTCTATTTTAACAATCAATAGATAACAATCATCATTCAAACATGCATTCAAATATTTTAAATCTAACTATTTAAAATAAAATCGAAACTGATTCGATTGAGTGAGAAGTTCTCGCCTTGATTTTAATTTCGTTTTAGCGATTTATTTCGAATAAAATTAAACGGACGTTTAATTTTACCCAAAATTTTCACTAACTCCAAACGACTCCAATCCAATTTCATCGCGTAGTGCTCGTCCATACGATTCCAACGCAACTGGTTTCGCGCGTTTTCGACCTCGTATGAAAAAGTTATGAATTTATGTAGTTTGTACACGAATTTATAATTAAAATTACAACATACGTTATATAATTTTATAACCCTAACACATCACTACCGTACATCTCCAGATCCAACGGCCTCCTCTTCTCCTTCCTCTTCTCGCGTTCTACAGGTATTAGGCCGAACAAAGAACCCATACAACAAGCAACTAGGGTTGAATTATGCTCCATCCACGACGAACTATAGCACGATCGGATAGCGCCATGTTGAAGCTTGCCTCGAAGAGCACCACCGCCCCATACCCTATGCAACTCGGCCCCACCCTCTCTCGTGCGCACGTCAATGAACGGCCACGCACGCAGCCCCCTGGCTCCCCCTACGCGACACTAAACCCCATCATATCCGTATGGATTGAAAGCTCTCGCCTTGCTCTTCATCTTTGTAGTTGATCACTTTGGCTAAAACTTCACGGATTGGAAGTAATTAAGGGATGAATTTCGAAAAATTCTGGCCATTGGTGCTTGAACTGGCGGCTAGGGTTATTGGATTAGGGTTTTTTTTTTTTTTTTTTTTTTTTTATGAAGAGAAGGGTGCTATTTATAGAGTTTTGAACGACACTATTCATCCCGGAAATTCCGAACTTCGATTTACGCGCCGTAACCAGCGTTTCTAGGGTTTACCCCGCGTTCCGGACACAATGGAACAGGTTTCGAAAGCTAATTCGGACATCTGTGCGAGTTATGGCTACAAATGTTCAATTTGAATTAAACCGATTTAAATCGATTTCTAGGCGTTTTAATTCGTACCGGACAAACGGTAAATCCAATTGACTTGAAATTTGAAACCTTACAATAATATCACATTACGGATCCGATGAAACTGGTTTCGTCGAAATCCGAGACTTTTTGAAAAATGGCTATTTTAACTCGCCAAATTAAAATTAAAAATAAATCGATGCGTTTCGAGCTGCCACGATCAAACGATAACTCCGATTGACACGAAAATTTAAATCCGGTAATAACTAACTATTACGGATCCAATGGAACTGGTCTCGTCCAATTCTGAGACTGTTCAAAAATTGACTATTTTCACTAGTCGATTTTAATATTAAAATATTCAATTTTCACAAATTAACTTTTAATTCGATTTTAAAAGTTCTAAAATATCATTCTAACTTCCATATGATAAAATAAAATTTTAAAAATCATTTTCAATCATATTTAACTCAATTTTCAATTATTTCCATAATTTAACATATTAAATTATCGATTTAATTATTCAATTAAATCCAATAATTCAAAATAAAATTTATTCGACTTATAAATTCACTTATTAATATTTAAAATTAATTAAATATTAAAATTTTAATTATCAAAAATTCTGGGTCGTTACAATCTTCCCCCCTTAAAAGAATTTCGTCCTCGAAATTAACAAGTAAGAAAAGTTACAGAATCTATTAATTTTCCAAAAATTCATAATTAAACTTCTTACAATCTTTACTAAGTTTCCAAATCATACTTAGTTATCTTTTCAAACAATTACTATTGTTTAACTTTCAATTCAAAAATCAAAGTTAAAGTTTTCAAAATTTTCCAATTTTCTCAAATTTTTTCTAACGCCTTAAATTTTCGGAAAAATTCGCCATAGTCTCCTTTGCGCGGCTCGATCCGAAAAAAAATGACAGTATATATATCACAAATATACATCTCATCAAGTAATGAGGCATCCCGAAGGGAAAAAATGTAAAAGTACGATATTTAATCCGAGATATGTACCTTATTATTTTATTAGCGAGCATATACGGCGAATATAGCGCGAAAGCGAGCTCCAAATGCGAAGCAAACGCAATCCACACCTACTAAACACTCAACAAACAACATGAGAAACATGTATATATGAAAATAGCATCAACATACATCATATAGCAACATAATAACTTATATATGTCAACATAGCAAATGCAATAGAAGCAAGATACTCAACTATCAACAAACTAGCATCCATAACCAATAAATATTCATTCATATTCTCATCAATATTCAATGAAATGGTTTTCAATTTAAATCACATTTGATTCATTAACAGTGGATGTTTACTAACATTCATTCTCAATTAGTTTATATTCACTAATCCATATTCAAGTTGGTTCACTTCCAAATCAAATTCAATTCTATTCAAGATTCACTTAACTTCTAATTGAATTTCAATTACTTTAGCTTCCAATTTAATTAACTCAATTTCATTAACACTTAATGAATTATATACAATCAACTAACAATCATATTTCAATCAATGTATATTAATTACAACCAAATTCCTTTGCTTATATTCATTCAATTTGGTTTAATTAAATTGATTTTCATTCAATCTTTCAACTTTCAGTAACATTAGATTTTAATGAATTAACACTTATATTCATTATTTCACTTCTTATATATATAAGTTTATTTCACAATTGTAAATCACTTTAATTATAATTCATTTCTTATAATTCATTTTACTTATACAATTATTCTTTTATTTAGATTATTCAAACATCTAAACAATCAACTTATATACACTTTAATAATTTTGAAAAATTATTTGTTTATATATAAAATATAATCAAGGTAAAAATTATTTCATTTACCCAATTTTAAAACAATATCGTGTCGAATTGTTCTATTCAAGTGTTTAGAAACCCCTTCGGCATAGTTTGGCAGGCCGTGCTGACGAAGGTTCATATGCCACTCAATAAACCAATCATCACAATATAAAACAATTTATATTCACTAACAAATACGCTCTCATAGCTATTATTACACTCAAACTCATTCTAGAGTACTACTGACTCTATCTCTAACGAGTAATACCCAACAGAACCACGGTTGTCGCTTAACCATATGCTCTGATACCAGATGTAACGATCGCGATTTTTCGTTGCCGAAAAACCGAATAGTTAGGGTTTTAAAACGAATTTAAGAAAAGAAAAAGAAAGAAGAAGAGATAAGAAGATGGAAATTGGAGAGGAAAGAAAACAGAAAATAGAAAATAGAGAAAAAGAGAAAATGGAAAATAGAACAGAAAGAAAATAGAATGGAACAGAAAGAAAACAATAGAACAACATCAGAATCTCACAATTCGCAGCGGAACAACATATAATAATAAATGAATAATCTTTAAACAAAGAACTATCTCAGTTATTACATTACATCATATCATCAGAGTGTACAACAACATACAACAACAAACAGTGCAGCGGAAAAAGAAATACTATATAAACTAGTATTACGCCATGCCATCCAGCTTGCCTCCAGCAACTCCAGAATATCCAGAATATCCTGATAAACCTAACTCTTAACTGCCCGTGTGGAAATTGGTGGACACCCAGAGTTTAGGAAGGAAAACAATAAACCCCAAGTCAGTCATGTGACTGGTGTGAGAACTCAAAACAGTTTATTTATCTTTGAAAACAAAATAGATGAATATTTTTAAGTCAATACGCAATGCTTTTAAAAATGAGACTACCATAAGGCCTCCCGCACACACACACATGCAAACGCAGAATCGGAGGAGATTTCTCCTTATGATAGTCAAAGATGCTTGATACGCATTTAAAAAGAACATTTGATATTATTACTAGTGTATAGTGTAGGAAAAATTCATTTCGAAAGTAGAATATAAATCTTAGCCAACATACGACCATTATCGTATGCCTACTATAGCTAACTATGTTCCATAGCAGGTTACCGCCACATTCCATAGCAGGTTATACAACTAAAACCGTACAAGTCTCGTATTGTTTCTTTGGATTTCCAACGAATGATCAGGCCAAGGAACTTCCCATTGCCACATGAGAATGCCTCTGGATGGATATCCCCGAGAACCAAACCGGATCTCTACCAACACAAGGCCGGGTTACCCCTAACTGAGTAACAACTGACCGAATATGCCATCCCCCGGTCCTTTGGGACCTTTTCATCGAGCGCTCATAATCAAATCACACAATCATAACAAAGTGTTTTCAACATGAGTAAGTATCTGGGCTCCATACCATGATACCACCCTTTTCCAGAAGGAAATGCACACATCCTAAAGGGCGCTACCCCTCATAACCTTGCTGCTTCTTTCCTGTTTTGACCATTCACGGGGTGTGAGGCTCGACGAAGTCACGTCCACAAAAACATACTTTATACAAAAGCCATGCTTTGGGTCAACAAATGATCATAGAAATGATCACCAGGATAGACGATCAAATAAACGATCCTATCACAAATAATCAACACAATGATCATTTACAGCAACACTCAGCATGTCACATTACCAAATTGGGAATATATCGCTGATAACCTTCAACTACATAACCTCTGAGCTCGTACGTCTCAGAGAAGGGTGTTAAGCTAAAAGAATAAATTCTCCGCCACCAACAGAAATATATTTGAATGAAATCGGCTTTATATCTCAACTTGTAATGTCAGACATACAATCCATACAAGTCTGTTCCGGGCTCGAACAAAACCGAAGGTACTTACAAAGAAGTCCTTGCAATCCGGATATTCACAATCCTGATCGGATTTCCCATCACTTAGGGAGTCTCTATACCGTTGCAACTCAGTGCAGAGACAATCGACAGGTCATCCTATCGCTCTCGCAAATACCGGGTCTTCAACACCGATCTTCAATGCAATTCACAACGACGTATCACATATTCGGAATGGGTTATACGACCCCATGGTCCTTTCCCGGTTAACCCGAATAGTGAGCGCTTATTCAAAAATAAGTGTGGCATTCACATTCAAACAAATCACATCAAATACCCATTCAAAGGGAAATATTGATAGTCGGTTATTGAACTATCAATGGATATGCACACATCACCAGTTTCCAAATAATTTTCCAAATTATTTATTTTCCAAAATATCTTTACAAGATATATAGTTTTCACACTTCAAAAATAAATCAATATTTATTTTTAAACAAATTCCACTTTCTTTTTATAAATTCAATAGTGAATTTACATTCCAAAATATTAATGAATATACGACTTCAATTCGATTTCTAATATTCATTTTCAATTTATCTTTAAAAAGATAAATTCTCTAAACGTTTCATTTCACATTGGAAAAACATTTCCATACTTATTTAATAAGTAATTCACAAATTTTATTTATTTTCAACACTTAGAAAATATTCAATATACTTAAATCGAGATTAAGTATATATTTCATTCTTTAAGGAAATCATTCTCTTAAACATTTTTATTTGGGCCAAAACGAATGTTACGTAAAACATCGTTACGACAACCCAAAATCACTAGTATAGGGATTCGAAATTTAAAATAGATATATATAAATCCCAATACTATCCAAAACATTTCCTTTCGGAAATCATTTACTATAACAACAGTGTTATAGTCCACTATTTCCTTTTATTTCTCGAAAACGTCTATTTCAACAATAAATGTTGAAATCTATGGTTTCGAATCTCAACACATTTTAAAACATCGTTAGATCGTTTTAATTCAATTTGAAATATCACATTCAAAACAATTTCTTTTAAAGGATTATTCACAGTCAAAAGTGTGAATATAACTCCATTAATAAGTTTCAACAATTTACTTATCAAAATAAGCTATTTCGAATTTATAAAACAACGTTTATAAATTCCATTTCTATTTATTTTGTAACTACTTCCTTTATAAATTCCTTTATTAACCTATTCGATTTATAACTCAATTATAAAACAAAAGTTCACATTATAAGTTAAACACTTATAAAACGATTATTTTACAAAAATCGTTCTTTTAACTTCCCAAATTATAAATCTTATAACTTATAAGATTGTTTATTTATCCAAAATTCATTCTTTCAATAACTTTATAAATTTTATAAACCTACTGTTTATAAAATTTCATTTATAACTTCACTGTTTAAAGTTCTATAAATTCCATTCAATTATGAAATTCATTTTCACTTCATTCAAACACTTATATAAACTTGTTTTATAATGTCAATATTTCAATTTATAAATATCCATTTATAAATCTCTAAATATAAATCAATTCATATTATTCTTTTAAAACGTCTTTAAACTCCTTTAAAAACTTCATCATTTTGATTTATAAAATAATTAAATTTTATAAATCTTATATTTAAACTTTTCACAATAGATTCAGAAATTTCAATCTAAACTATTTTATAAAATCGTTAATCCATATTTCTCAAAAAATCAACATTTAACTATATTTCTCAAAAAACCATAATTTTATAACTTTGAAAATTATAACGTTTATTTATTTAAAATAGATCAAATTCCAAACATAAAGTATATTTTCAAAAATCACTTCATAAATCATTTTAAAATTTCAAAACTTGGTCTAATGATGCTACATATCAAATAGTCAATCACGACAACAACGATATCATATATCGATATGATAATCCATCAAATATCAAAATATCTGAAATCAAATAAAAACTGTTGAGGAATCCAGTTGGATCCCTCCAACCTGTTTTCCTGCATCCACAAACATTAACACAATACCAATTTCGCTCCAGTACGAAATTATCGCGGTATATGGGATTTAAAATATTATCCGCTTAATAGATGGCGTAATAGGGTCTCATCCGCTAAACAAATAAATGCGGGAAATCAATAACTCCAATATATACATATGCCAATATATATATTGCTATTATATATAATACCAATTTCACTGTTTATGAAATATTCGCGGTATATGTTTTTAATAAATAACATCCGCTTACTAACGGCGTATAATGTCTATTTTAACAATCAATAGATAACAATCATCATTCAAACATGCATTCAAATATTTTAAATCTAACTATTTAAAACAAAATCGAAACTGATTCGATTGAGTGAGAAGTTCTCACCTTGATTTTAATTTCGTTTTAGCGATTTATTTCGAATAAAATTAAACGGACGTTTAATTTTACCCAAAATTTTTACTAACTCCAAACGACTCCAATCCAATTTCATCGCGTAGTGCTCGTCCATACGATTCCAACGCAACTGGTTTCGCGTATTTTCGACCTCGTATGAAAAAGTTATGAATTTATGAAGTTTGTACACGAATTTATAATTAAAATTACAACATACATTATATAATTTTATAACCCTAACACATCACTACCGTACATCTCCCGATCCAACGGCCTCCTCTTCTCCTTCCTCTTCTCGCGTTCTACAGGTATTAGGCCGAACAAAGAACCCATACAACAAGCAACTAGGGTTGAATTATGCTCCATCCACGACGAACTATAGCACGATCGGATAGCGCCATGTTGAAGCTTGCCTCGAAGAGCACCACCGCCCCAAACCCTATGCAACTCGGCCCCACCCTCTCTCTTGCGCACGTCAATGAACGGCCACGCACGCAGCCCCCTGGATCCCCCTACGCGACACTAAACCCCATCATATCCGTATGGATTGAAAGCTCTCGCCTTGCTCTTCATCTTTGTAGTTGATCACTTTGGCTAAAACTTCACGGATTGGAAGTAATTAAGGGATGAATTTCGAAAAATTCTGGCCATTGGTGCTTGAACTGGCGGCTAGGGTTATTGGATTAGGGTTTTTTTTTTCTTTTTTTATTTTATGAAGAGAAGGGTGCTATTTATAGAGTTTTGAACGACACTATTCATCCCGGAAATTCCGAACTCCGATTTACGCGCCGTAACCAGCGTTTCTAGGGTTTACCCCGCGTTCCGGACACAATGGAACAGGTTTCGAAAGCTAATTCGGACATCTGTGCGAGTTATGGCTACAAATGTTCAATTTGAATTAAACCGATTTAAATCGATTTCTAGGCGTTTTAATTCGTACCGGACAAACGGTAAATCCAATTGACTTGAAATTTGAAACCTTGCAATAATATCACATTACGGATCCGATGAAACTAGTTTCGTCGAAATCCGAGACTTTTTGAAAAATGACTATTTTAACTCGCCAAATTAAAATTAAAAATAAATCGATGCGTTTCGAGCTGCCACGATCAAACGATAACTCCGATTGACACGAAAATTTAAATCCGGTAATAACTAACTATTACGGATCCAATGGAACTGGTCTCGTCCAATTCTGAGACTGTTCAAAAATTGACAATTTTCACTAGTCGATTTTAATATTAAAATATTCAATTTTCACAAATTAACTTTTAATTCGATTTTAAAAGTTCTAAAATATCATTCTAACTTCCATATGATAAAATAAAATTTTAAAAATCATTTTCAATCATATTTAACTCAATTTTCAATTATTTCCATAATTTAACATATTAAATTATCGATTTAATTATTCAATTAAATCCAATAATTCAAAATAAAATTTATTCGACTTATAAATTCACTTATTAATATTTAAAATTAATTAAATATTCAAATTTTATTTATCAAAAATTCTGGGTCGTTACAATCTTCCCCCCTTAAAAGAATTTCGTCCTCGAAATTAACAAGTAAGAAAAGTTACAGAATATATTAATTTTCCAAAAATTCATAATTAAACTTCTTACAATCTTTACTAAGTTTCCAAATCATACTTAGTTATCTTTTCAAACAATTACTATTGTTTAACTTTCAATTCAAAAATCAAAGTTAAAGTTTTCAAAATTTTCCAATTTTCTCAAATTTTTTCTAACGCCTTAAATTTTCGGAAAAATTCGCCATAGTCTCCTTTGCGCGGCTCGATCCAAAAAAAAAATGACAGTATATATATCACAAATATACATCTCATCAAGTAATGAGGCATCCCGAAGGGAAAAAATGTAAAAGTACGATATTTAATCCGAGATATGTACCTTATTATTTTATTAGCGAGCATATACGGCGAATATAGCGCGAAAGCGAGCTCCAAATGCGAAGCAAACGCAATCCGCACCTACTAAACACTCAACAAACAACATGAGAAACATGTATATATGAAAATAGCATCAACATACATCATATAGCAACATAATAACTTATATATGTCAACATAGCAAATGCAATAGAAGCAAGATACTCAACTATCAACCAACTAGCATCCATAACCAATAAATATTCATTCATATTCTCATCAATATTCAATGAAATGGTTTTCAATTTAAATCACATTTGATTCATTAACAGTGGATGTTTACTAACATTCATTCTCAATTAGTTTATATTCACTAATCCATATTCAAGTTGGTTCACTTCCAAATCAAATTCAATTCTATTCAAGATTCACTTAACTTCTAATTGAATTTCAATTACTTTAGCTTCCAATTTAATTAACTCAATTTCATTAACACTTAATGAATTATATACAATCAACTAACAATCATATTTCAATCAATGTATATTAATTACAACCAAATTTCTTTGCTTATATTCATTCAATTTGGTTTAATTAAATTGATTTTCATTCAATCTTTCAACTTTCAGTAACATTAAATTTTAATGAATTAACACTTATATTCATTATTTCACTTCTTATATATATAAGTTTATTTCACAACTGTAAATCACTTTAATTATAATTCATTTCTTATAATTCATTTTACTTATACAATTATTCTTTTATTTAGATTATTCAAACATCTAAACAATCAACTTATATACACTTTAATAATTTTGAAAAATTATTTCTTTATATATAAAATATAATCAAGGTAAAAATTATTTCATTTACCCAATTTTAAAACAATATCGTGTCGAATTGTTCTATTCAAGTGTTTAGAAACCCCTTCGGCATAGTTTGACAGACCGTGCTGACGAAGGTTCATATGCCACTCAATAAACCAATCATCACAATATAAAACAATTTATATTCACTAACAAATACGCTCTCATAGCTATTATTACACTCAAACTCATTCTAGAGTACTACTGACTCTATCTCTAACGAGTAATACCCAACAGAACCACGGTTGTCGCTTAACCATATGCTCTGATACCAGATGTAACGATCGCGATTTTTCGTTGCCGAAAAACCGAATAGTTAGGGTTTTAAAAAGAATTTAAGAAAAGAAAAAGAAAGAAGAAGAGATAAGAAGATGGAAATTGGAGAGGAAAGAAAACAGAAAATAGAAAATAGAGAAAAAGAGAAAATGGAAAATAGAACAGAAAGAAAATAGAACGGAACAGAAAGAAAACAATAGAACAACATCAGAATCTCACAATTCGCAGCGGAACAACATATAATAATAAATGAATAATCTTTAAACAAAGAACTATCTCAGTTATTACATTACATCATATCATCAGAGTGTACAACAACATACAACAACAAACAGTGCAGCGGAAAAAGAAATACTATATAAACTAGTATTACGCCATGCCATCCAGCTTGCCTCCAGCAACTCCAGAATATCTAGAATATCCTGATAAACCTAACTCTTAACTGCCCGTGGGGAAATTGGTGGGCACCCAGAGTTTAGGAAGGAAAACAATAAACTCCAAGTCAGTCATGTGACTGGTGTGAGAACTCAAAACAGTTTATTTATCTTTGAAAACAAAATAGATGAATATTTTTAAGTCAATACGCAATGCTTTTAAAAATGAGACTACCATAAGGCCTCCCGCACACACACACATGCAAACGCAGAATCGGAGGAGATTTCTCCTTATGATAGTCAAAGATGCTTGATACGCATTTAAAAAGAACATTTGATATTATTACTAGTGTATAGTGTAGGAAAAATTCATTTCGAAAGTAGAATATAAATCTTAGCCAACATACGACCATTATCGTATGCCTACTATAGCTAACTATGTTCAATAGCAGGTTACCGCCACATTCCATAGCAGGTTATACAACTAAAACCGTACAAGTCTCGTATTGTTTCTTTGGATTTCCAACGAATGATCACGCCAAGGAACTTCCCATTGCCACATGAGAATGCCTCTGGATGGACATCCCCAAGAACCAAACCGGATCTCTACCAACACAAGGCCGGGTTACCCCTAACTGAGTAACAACTGACCGAATATGCCATCCCTCGGTCCTTTGGGACCTTTTCACCGAGCGCTCGTAATCAATTCACACAATCATAACAAAGTGTTTTCAACATGAGTAAGTATCTGGGCTCCATACCATGATACCACCCTTTTCCAGAAGGAAATGCACACATCCTAAAGGGCGCTACCCCTCATAACCTTGCTGCTTCTTTCCTGTTTTGACCATTCACGGGGTGTGAGGCTCGACGAAGTCACGTCCACAAAAACATACTTTATACAAAAGCCATGCTTTGGGTCAACAAATGATCATAGAATTGATCACCAGGATAGACGATCAAATAAACGATCCTATCACAAATAATCAACACAATGATCGTTTACAGCAACACTCAGCATGTCACATTACCAAATTGGGAATATATCGCTGATAACCTTCAACTACATAACCTCTGAGCCGTACGTCTCAGAGAAGGGTGTTAAGCTAAAAGAATAAATTCTCCGCCACCAACAGAAATATATTTGAATGAAATCGGCTTTATATCTCAACTTGTAATGTCAGACATATAATCCATACAAGTCTGTTCCAGGCTCGAACAAAACCGAAGGCACTTACAAAGAAGTCCTTGCAATCCGGATATTCACAATCCTGATCGGATTTTCCATCACTTAGGGAGTCTCTATACCGTTGCAACTCAGTGCAGAGACAATCGACAGGTCATCCTATCGCTCTCGCAAATACCGGGTCTTCAACACCGATCTTCAATGCAATTCACAACGACGTATAACATATTCGGAATGGGTTATACGACCCCATGGTCCTTTCCCGGTTAACCCGAATAGTGAGCGCTTATTCAAAAATAAGTGTGGCATTCACATTCAAACAAATCACATCAAATACCCATTCAAAGGTAAATATTGATAGTCGGTTATTGAACTATCAATGGATATGCACACATCACCAGTTTCCAAATAATTTTCCAAATTATTTATTTTCCAAAATATCTTTACAAAATATATAGTTTTCACACTTCAAAAATAAATCAATATTTATTTTTAAACAAATTCCACTTTCTTTTTATAAATTCAATAGTGAATTTACATTCCAAAATATTAATGAATATACGACTTCAATTCGATTTCTAATATTCATTTTCAATTTATCTTTAAAAAGATAAATTCTCTAAACGTTTCATTTCACATTGGAAAAACATTTCCATACTTATTTAATAAGTAATTCACAAATTTTATTTATTTTCAACACTTAGAAAATATTCAATATACTTAAATCGAGATTAAGTATATATTTCATTCTTTAAGGAAATCATTCTCTTAAACATTTTTATTTGGGCCAAAACGAATGTTACGTAAAACATCGTTACGACAACCCAAAAATCACTAGTATAGGGATTCGAAATTTAAAATAGATATATATAAATCCCAATACTATCCAAAACATTTCCTTTCGAAAATCATTTACTATAACAACAGTGTTATAGTCCACTATTTCCTTTTATTTCTCGAAAACGTCTATTTCAACAATAAATGTTGAAATCTATGGTTTCGAATCTCAACACATTTTAAAACATCGTTAGATCATTTTAATTCAATTTGAAATATCACATTCAAAACAATTTCTTTTAAAGGATTATTCACAGTCAAAAGTGTGAATATAACTCCATTAATAAGTTTCAACAATTTACTTATCAAAATAAGCCATTTCGAATTTATAAAACAACGTTTATAAATTCCATTTCTATTTATTTTGTAACTACTTCCTTTATAAATTCCTTTATTAACCTATTCGATTTATAACTCAATTATAAAACAAAAGTTCACATTATAAGTTAAACACTTATAAAACGATTATTTTACAAAAATCGTTCTTTTAACTTCCCAAATTATAAATCTTATAACTTATAAGATTGTTTATTTATCCAAAATTCATTCTTTCAATAACTTTATAAATTTTATAAACCTACTGTTTATAAAATTTCATTTATAACTTCACTGTTTAAAGTTCTATAAATTCCATTCAATTATGAAATTCATTTTCACTTCATTCAAACGCTTATAAAAACTCGTTTTATAATGTCAATATTTCAATTTATAAATATCCATTTATAAATCTCTAAATATAAATCAATTCATATTATTCTTTTAAAACGTCTTTAAACTCCTTTAAAAACTTCATCATTTTGATTTATAAAATAATTAAATTTTATAAATCTTATATTTAAACTTTTCACAATAGATTCAGAAATTTCAATCTAAACTATTTTATAAAATCGTTAATCCATATTTCTCAAAAATCAACTTTTAACTATATTTCTCAAAAAACCATAATTTTATAACTTTGAAAATTATAACGTTTATTTATTTAAAATAGATCAAATTCCAAACATAAAGTATATTTTCAAAAATCACTTTATAAATCATTTTAAAATTTCAAAACTTGGTCCAATGATGCTACATATCAAATAGTCAATCACGACAACAACGATATCATATATCGATATGATAATCCATCAAATATCAAAATATCTGAAATCAAATAAAAACTGTTGAGGAATCCAGTTGGATCCCTCCAACCTGTTTTCCTGCATCCACAAACATTAGAACAATACCAATTTCGCTCCAGTACGAAATTATCGCGGTATATGGGATTTAAAATATTATCCGCTTAATAGACGGCGCAATAGGGTCTCATCCGCTAAACAAATAAATGCGGGAAATCAATAACTCCAATATATACATATGCCAATATATATATATATTGCTATTATATATAATACCAATTTCACTGTTTATGAAATATTCGCGGTATATGTTTTTAATAAATAACATCCGCTTACTAACGGCGTATAATGTCTATTTTAACAATCAATAGATAACAATCATCATTCAAACATGCATTCAAATGTTTTAAATCTAACTATTTAAAATAAAATCGAAACTGATTCGATTGAGTGAGAAGTTCTCACCTTGATTTTAATTTCGTTTTAGCGATTTATTTCGAATAAAATTAAACGGACGTTTAATTTTACCCAAAATTTTTACTAACTCCAAACGACTCCAATCCAATTTCATCGCGTAGTGCTCGTCCATACGATTCCAACGCAACTGGTTTCGCGCATTTTCGACCTCGTATGAAAAAGTTATGAATTTATGAAGTTTGTACACGAATTTATAATTAAAATTACAACATACATTATATAATTTTATAACCCTAACACATCACTACCGTACATCTCCAGATCCAACGGCCTCCTCTTCTCCTTCCTCTTCTCGCGTTCTACAGGTATTAGGCCGAACAAAGAACCCATACAACAAGCAACTAGGGTTGAATTATGCTCCATCCACGACGAACTATAGCACGATCGGATAGCGCCATGTTGAAGCTTGCCTCGAAGAGCACCACCACCCCAAACCCTATGCAACTCGGCCCCACCCTCTCTCGTGCGCACGTCAATGAACGGCCACACACGTAGCCCCCTGGCTCCCCCTACGCGACACTAAACCCCATCATATCCGTATGGATTGAAAGCTCTCGCCTTGCTCTTCATCTTTGTAGTTGATCACTTTGGCTAAAACTTCACGGATTGGAAGTAATTAAGGGATGAATTTCGAAAAATTCTGGCCATTGGTGCTTGAACTGGCGGCTAGGGTTATTGGATTAGGGTTTCTCTTTTTTCTTTTATTTTTTTTTTAATTTTATGAAGAGAAGGGTGCTATTTATAGAGTTTTGAACGACACTATTCATCCCGGAAATTCCGAACTCCGATTAACGCGCCGTAACCAGCGTTTCTAGGGTTTACCCCGCGTTCCGGACACAATGGAACAGGTTTCGAAAGCTTATTCGGACATCTGTGCGAGTTATGGCTACAAACGTTCAATTTGAATTAAACCGATTTAAATCGATTTCTAGGCGTTTTAATTCGTACCGGACAAACGGTAAATCCAATTGACTTGAAATTTGAAACCTTGCAATAATATCACATTACGGATCCGATGAAACTGGTTTCGTCGAAATCCGAGACTTTTTGAAAAATGGCTATTTTAACTCGCCAAATTAAAATTAAAAATAAATCGATGCGTTTCGAGCTGCCACGATCAAACGATAACTCTGATTGACACGAAAATTTAAATCCGGTAATAACTAACTATTACGGATCCAATGGAACTGGTCTCGTCCAATTCTGAGACTGTTCAAAAATTGACTAATTTCACTAGTCGATTTTAATATTAAAATATTCAATTTTCACAAATTAACTTTTAATTCGATTTTAAAAGTTCTAAAATATCATTCTAACTTCCATATGATAAAATAAAATTTTACAAATCATTTTCAATAATATTTAACTCAATTTTCAATTATTTCCATAATTTAACATATTAAATTATCGATTTAATTATTCAATTAAATCCAATAATTCAAAATAAAATTTATTCGACTTATAAATTCACTTATTAATATTTAAAATTAATTAAATATTCAAATTTTAATTATCAAAAATTCTGGGTCGTTACAAAAAACTTTTGGTAAAAGTTGATGGATGTTGCATTTTATATGTTATAACACTGCAAGTTCCCTGTGGGTTGAAATGATACATATCCGAACGATTTATAGATTAGGGAAAAATCGTTATGGGTAGAAATGATAGACTCGAGTGATTTTATGAATTTTTAATTAATTCGGGATCGCGGTTTGGAATGATATATAACCGTAAAATTGTAAATTGCAGATTGAAATGATAAATATCCGTATCACTTGACCCTAGGGTGGAAAATTATATACGGACGCCGGATTCGGTTAAATTAAGTGATTTTTAATTCTTTAAAAATTTGAATTCAGTTAATAGGCATTTTGAAATAGAATCTGATTTATATAAAATGAATTATTTCGATAATCCAAGTGTAAATGCTGAAATTGAAATTGATTTAACGAATTGTTCATAGGATTTAAATTGGAATTTCAAGGTTGAAGTGTCGAATATAAATGAATTTATCGAGATTGAGTTAATGAAATGTTTGGATGTAAGTTTGAAATCTATTTTAAACTATTTTCACTAAATTAACCAGTTTAATCAATTTAAACTATTTTAATTTATACTAATCAATTATAACCTATTTAATCCACTTTAATCTATTTTACCAATTTTAAACAAATTAAATTTATTTAATCTATTTAATATAATTTAAATCTATTTAATCTATTTTAAATCTATTTAATATATTTAAAATCTATTTAATATCATTTAAATCTATTTTAAATCTATATAGATAATTTCAAAAAAAAATCTAATTAAATCAAATTTAAATCTATTTGAAATATTTTACTATTTAAACTATTTTAATTTATTTAAACTATTTTTAGACTATTAAACTATTATAACTATCTAAACTATTTTCTAAAATTGCAAACTGTGCAAAGTTGAAGTATTTATATTTAAATCCTTGATGATGATACAACTTAAGTTGGAATTAGGAATTGATACCTTTTGGTGAAATGACATATTTGAGTAAATATAATTTTGAAAGTGAATATGGTTTTGAAAGTGAATATGATTTCAAAAGTGATATGGTTTGAAATTGAATATGATATTTTGATATTAAGTATGAATTGACTTTTGAAATGTAAAAGAACCATCCGGTGTGTAATAAGCATTTAGTTGTTAAAGAGACCATGATTGGATATTGTCATACTCTCTACCAATACCGAAAACCACTTTAACAACTGTGTATGTGGTGGAGATTTTAGAAATAAAGTAGGATGGTTTGACGAACGATTCAGTATGAGGTATTTACGTGACCTTGACTCCTGTGAGTCAGCTTGATGTGGCTAAAACAGGAGCTATACCTGGCCAAGTGAGGTCATTCCTCCGATCGGGGCACATTTCTTCGATACTATTACTTCGTGATTGATTTTGTAGCCACCCCTCGATTTTGATTATGACAGTGTGTTCCTAGGTGGGCGATAGTAGCTGTTATGCCTTACCACCAGTTTAGGAGTGCAATTGGTATATCTACCCCGGGCATTGCCTTGAGTGCCTTATTGCATCCCTTATCGCGCCTTCTATGAGTTTGGTTTGTACCATACCTATGGATGCCTTCTAATAGCCCTCTAATTTACAGAGGAATTACGGTACTGTATAGACTATGAGAATATATAAAAATGTGTTAAGGTGGATATGGGTAACGCCTTAACGCTATTTTAATACATTTACCTTACTGTAGACATATTATAATAGCGTATTGTACTACATAGTAGATAGTTTAGCAAATCATTAGGAGATGGAAATCCCGAACATCTCTTAAGTTATTGCACTCACGTTAGACACTAGATATGAGATGTCAAAACCCTTAAACATCTCTGACGCCATCGCACTCATATTTACCGTTGATTTAACTTACATAAAATCTTTAGTTCTAATTCGAGTGTTTTGTCTTTTCAATTCGCTCGGGTCAGCCTGAGCATTTCAAGGTTGGAGACCTTATTTCTGGAGGACGAAGACGATGATTTGTACTATTATTATTTATGACTTATGATATGTATTCCACTGCATCATGTTGTTCCGCTGCATTTACCTATTGTATGTAACTCTGATTTGTATTGTAAAAGTATGATCAATATTATTTGTAAATAGTTTTATGAACTGTTTATTTGATTATTATATTTTATCATTCCGCTGTGGGATTCTGTATTTGTTTTCTTTCTTTCCCTGCTTTTTCTTATTTCTGTATGTAAGTAAAGTATGTAAAGTAATGAAATAAGCCTTGTATGAATGAGTGAAAATTAAAAATTTATAAGTAATGAACGTGAATTAAATAAAATCATTGTGTGAAAAAAAATGAACAATAAATGATGTGAAGAGATAAATAAAGTAAACTTAAAAATGTGTTGGATTTTGTTTGTATTGGCTTATGGATTGGTTGGGAAAGGATACTTCTATTTTGTATAAAGACATATAAATAATCTATAAGTTTTATCTATGACTGTTGAGTCTATGGTTTAATTTATAGTTTATTTATCATTTTATATGATTAGAAGTTCTAAACCCAAACAAACCATTTGTTTTTGTTGTTGTTATGGATGGATGATTGTTTTCTATATTGAAATTGGTGTTTGCACTATAGCTTTCAATTGATTATTGTCATGTGGTGATGTTTGTTTGTTATTTATTGAAAAAACTTAAATATTTTTTCTTTTACTTAATTATTGACCTCTTTGGATTATATAAGTGAAATATAGGTTTATAGAAGCAATAGCTACAGCTTTTGATTTCATAAATCAGGCTTTGTTTGCCCAACAAATAGGTACGTTTTCGGATTACGGTTTTCTAGCGATATTATATTGTTTTTCCCGTGGTTTGGGATATTTTATTTTGAAAAATATGATATATATTGTTATTATTGATATTATTATTTCTCCCAGACCTCTCCGTACAAAAAAGACTCTACCAAAATTTTCCATGATTTCTTGACTTAGAAAATTTTGTGAAATATTTTCCAAACTTTTGTCAACTTGAATATAAAGGATTTAGTTGTTATAAATTGATATATTTTATTTAAATTATTTAATTATGTAAATTATTTTTTTATAAATTTAATATTTTGAATAAGATATACTGATTATAAGAATTCCTTCTTTTTCCTTCTTTTCCTTTTCGGGGATGAAAAGTTTTGCGTGGGGGAGAGTGTTACGACTCGTAATTTTAGATAATTAAAATAGTTAATTTAATAGGGTTTTTGTGATTTAATGTTAGTAGAAATAAAAATTTGGATTTAATAGTAAGAATATAATTGGAATCAATTGTAATATTAATAAAATAAGGTAATTAATAACCACTTTAAATATAAATTCTAATTAATTAAAAGAATTAAAGAGTTATAATTGATATAAGTTGTAAATAAATTATAGCAATGTATGTATTAATGGATAATTGGATTAAAAGAACAACTGATAATTCAAATGTTGATTAATTAATGAAATAAGGTTTAATTAATTGTAGTTGATGATAGTAGTGGGGTACTAATAGTTATAACAATTATTGGTAAATAATAAACTCATAAATGTTATTAAATGTGGTAACGTTAATAATTGTTGTTTGTTGCCAATATATTAAATCAATTGCAATTAAATGTAAAATAAATGTTACATCAAAGTGAGTTGAGACAATAACTACAAAATTGTGAATGTAATAAAATGTATAGAAATATTAATTATATTTACAAGGCAATAACGGATTGAATAAAAGAGTGAAATCAGGATAAATCAACTTATTGAGATTTTTAAATTCAATATAATGTGAAAATCGACAAAATTCAATATAATTGGAAATTTGAAATTAATAAATAAATGATGGTAATTATGGAATACCAATGTAATAAGATATATACCAATGTAACTTTGTCCATAAAATAATGATCGGATGAAATAAAAAGATTGAAATCAAATTTAATTAATTTATTAGAATTAAATTATAACTAATTGGATTTAATTACATTTGAAATTGAACATTATAATTAGTAAAATAACTGACATTGAATTAATATATAAATTTGTTTGAAACTATTATAGATGTCTATGAAATAAAAAAAGATAAATTGGTTATTTAATTAATTTGAATATAAGAAGTGATAAATTTAATTTAATAATAATTTAATTAACATGAAAATTGCCATTTTGGCCACTGTCTCGGATTTCGATGAAACCAGTTTCATCGCATCCATAACGGTGAATTATTATAAGGTTTCAAATTTTATAGCGATCAGACTTGTCGTTTGATCATACGGACTCGAAACGCGTAGAAATCAATTTAATTAAATTCAATTGAAATTAATTTGAAATAAGCTAATTTTGAACTAACTTCTTCATATGATGGAATTAGGACTTGAAATCTATTCCATTGAGTTTGAAACTATCTGTAACATCTATTGCGATATATGGGATGATCCATTTTCGTTTCGGGAACGAAACGGGCTTTTAGGGTTGTTTATCGTTCAACTTTCAAATCAATCTAGTCCATTCATCTCTATTTATGATCTGGCTATTTATAGCCCGTTATAAACCCTAGTTACTCCTTATTCCATTTGTCTACACGTACAATTCTACCTGCTTCTCTCTTTCCAATGACAGACAAACCAAAACCAATTAAAATTCAAATTGCAAATCCAAAATTAAATCAAACTCCTCAAAACTATATCGAATTATATATTGATTTGAAGCTCTCGATGAGCGCCCGTCAAATCTGTAGTTAATTTCGATTTGGGTTTCTGTATGGCCAGAAATTAGCAAATTTGTCTCGGCCATTCAAATTGGTGCCTGATGTTCATTGGACGATTAGCGATTCGTTGGTACGGTGTTGTGGAGAGGGCCGAGGGAAGCTCATCCATGTGATTCGTTTGGCGATTGGATAACTAAATCGACGGCATAAATTGCATTAGGTTTTTGGGTTCTTAGTGGTGGCTGCTCACTGAGTGGTGTTTGGAGGGGACTTTGCTGGTCGAGGAAAGTGGCGCTAAGGGAGGCGGTCCACCTGTGCGTGGGCGCGATGACGATGGCCAAGCTTGGGTGAGCATGAAGGCAACGCTAGGGTTGCGTGCATACTTTTCGAGGGAGATCGTGTTCGTTCCTGTAGGTCGATGGGGAAGGTGACGTGTACTTTAAATTATTATTTTATTTGTTTCCAATTCATATTGTATAACTTCTAACTCATATAACTTCTTCATACGAAGTCGGATTTACGTGCGGTTTGTTCTGTTGCAATCGTATCGAAATTTCAGACATTATGACGCTGGTTTGGACAAATTCTGAGGCTGTTTGAATTTGGAGCCTATTTTGGATTTTAATTCGATTTAAAATCAAAGGTGAGTGTTTTAAACCACTCACAATTACTAAACTATCTTATGTTAGTTAAACTAAATTTACGATGTAATTCGAAATCAACTGATTGATGTTTGGTATGTTTAAATTTTTATTCTGGTTAAATTTTACTTTTACTGCATTTAATAATCATTTAATTTAATATTGAATTTAAATTGTCAATTTAATACTTGCCATTGATTATCAGTTATTTATTGATGTTTATTGGTTGATTTGGATGATGATTGTGATGTATGTTTGATTGCTGATATTGGATGAATGTATGTTGTATTTTATATGTTATAACACTGCAGTTCCCTATGGGTTGAAATGATACATACCCGAACGATCTATAGATTAGGCAAAAATTGTTATGGGTTGAAATGATAGACTCGAGCGATTGTATGAATTTTAATTAATTTGGGAAGCAGTTTGAAATGATATACAACCGTAAAATTGTAAATGGCGGATTGAAATGATAAATATCTGATCACTTGAACCTAGGGTAGAAAATTATATATGGACGTCAGATTTGGTTAAATTATGTGATTTTTAATTCTTTAAAATTTTTGAATTCAGTTAACAGGCATTTCGAAATAGAAAATGATTATATAAACTGAATTATTTTCGATAATCCAAGTGTAAATGCTAAAATTGGAATTGATTTAATGAATTGTTCAGAGATTTAAATTGGAATTTCAAGGATGAAGTGCGAATATAAATGAATTTATCGGGATTATGTTATTTAAATGTTTGGATGTAACTTTGAAATATATTTTAAACTAATTTAAACTATTTTCATTAAATTAACTATTTTAATCAATTTTAACTATTTTAATTTATATTATTCAATTATCACCTATTTAATCCAATTTATCTACTTTACTGATTTTAAACAAATTAAATTTATTTAATCTATTTTAAATCTATTTAATATTGTAACGACCCATAATTTCGCTACTTCGAAAATGAGAGATTTCATTTGTTTTGAATTTAAAAAGGTTTAAAAGTTAAATAAACAAGTTATATATAATAGATAATAATAGAGAAATTATTTATTTTTATAGTTGATAATTTAAAAAAATATAAATTTGGATTTTAGAACAAATCAACAAAAGTTAAGTTTTGTCAAAAATAAATAAATGCTTAAATAAATAGGTTTAAATGTTTATTTAAAAAGATAAATCTTATTGAAAACATCTAATAAAGATAATAAAAGTATATTTATATATTTAAAAATATGTTTAAAATCGTTTTACAAAAATAACCAGATTTTGTCGCATTTTGTCACTTTTACATACACCGTAAAATTAGAGATTTTGATATTATTTAAATATGATTTTAAAATATAAAGAGAAATGTTTTAATTTAGTTAAAGAAGTAAAAATTTCATTTTTAAAATTGGTTTACATAAATAAATAGTTTAACTAAAACGTCAAAATGTGACCGTAAAACATTTTGTTGAAAAACAACGTTTGATCGAATAAAAGTGGTCGCAACGTCGTCGCACCTTTATTTTCTTATATAGAACATATATTCAAATAGCGTAAGTATTAATTAATTCACTAATCAAGTTTAGTTTTACTAAACAAGGTTAGAAACTTCTAGAAGTCATTAAGAAAAGTAAGTAAGAATTAAGAAAGTAAGTAAGAAAAGTCAAAAGTAAACATCAAATCAATATCATATCAAAAACCAACATAATTATGATATTATTTACTTAATCTTTAAGTGACTAAGACATAAAGTAAGAAGTGAAAGGATGATATTAAGTTTTGAAAAAGTGTAGATTGCTTTAGGTTGAAGTAAGATTACTTTGGTAATTTGGTAAGAGGTTATTTTGGTAAATTTCCACTTCTTTCTTTTTTCTATAAATACCCACCTCCTTCTTCACTTTCATTCACATTTCTTCTTCTTTTTTTCTCAACCTTCTTCAACTTTTTCATCTTCTCTTTAATGGCTTACAAGCCATAGAAAAAATTATAAAGAAATAATGTCAAAATATTTATAAAATATTTAAAAGAAATCAATGTTTATTTTCTTCAAATCAAACTCCTCTTTTCTCCACATTTTACCTCTTCTTCTCTCGGCCATAATTTCTTCATCATAGAACCAAAATGCAAAATTCTTCTTTTTATATCATGTATGTTTCCAGTGGCTACAACTTTCATGTTGAGCACTTTGTCTTATTCTAAAGATAATCATGATAAAAACCCACTTCTTTACAGTGCATTTTCTGGCCCAGTTTTTAACACAGAAAATAGCCTATTTGTTTTGATCATAACTTGATCATAACAGACCCAAATTAAGAAATTCTTTTTTTAAGCCGTATGAAATTCTAGTGGCTACAACTTTTCTGTTGATCACTCTTTCCAGTTTTGAGGTTCGCTATACCTAAAACTCAATTCTTTAAAGTGCATTTTCGAGCTTCATTTTTGTCAATCCGACAATACCACTTCTTTATTCTATCATATCTCCCTCAAAATATTTGTATTCAAATGATTCTTTTTTTTCAAATTCAATAGAAAATAATTTGCAACAACTTTTCAGTTAACAAGAATTTTAAATTTTGAGAGTAAGAGAGTCAAAAATAAGAGAGAAGATGACCCATTTTTTGGATCAAAATCTTGGAAATTCAAGTTCAAAGCTCTATCGCTTCTTCTCTATATTTTCGGTCAACCTCCTTCTCAAGCCTCGGCTAAGCTATTGGAAGGCAGAGGGTGTTATTTGCTAGTGTTTAATGGAGTAGGAAGTAGTTAGTGAAGTGTTGGATGATAAGAATGTTGGTTGGAAGTTAATCGCTTTGGTTTATGGTGGGAAACTCTACTTAGCATCTCTATTTACATATATACTTGTTTGACGTTGTGTTATGATTGCTACGGATTCTTATATATGATTTTATCATCAAGTATTGATTGTTGGATATGATTGTTAAATTGTTTTACCAAGTCACGTTAATACATGTCGATAAGCACAAAGGAAATTACTTTCCTTTTGAAAATGTAATGGTGTATATGGAATGCTTAAATCTTTTGGAAATAGTTTTAAAATGAGTTAGAAATGTTTTATAAACATTTAAATATGTTTAAAGAAATAAAGGAATAAAATCACTATTTTATCTTGTATATTTTAAATATGTCCAAAACAATTTTCCAGAAAAATCGCGTTTTTGCAGTAAAGTGACCAAAGTTTAAAATTGATATTTTAAATGTTTTATAAAGGATAATTAAGCATTTTGAAAGATAATTTGGAATATTTGTAAGAAATTCCAAAATAAAGTTGAAAATCTGAGTATGTCGAAATGACTAGTACATTTGTCCCGCCTGTGAGATCTGAGAAGATAAAACAAGGTGTTTAACTAAGGTTAGGGATGGAGCAACCTGTGCCCTGAACTTACCTGACCTATGTTTTCTCTTTTTAGGCAGGGGTGGAATAGATCGAAAGGAAAACCCAGATGCTCTAAAAGATCATATTTAAGTTTTTCCAAGATAAAAGAAAAGAAAATCCCTTCAAAATAATTTTTGAAATAAAATATATTGAAGACAAAGATCGTTAAAGATAAAGATATTCATAATGTTGGATTACTTGCCATTAGTCCCTGGAGGTGAAACTTTCCATTAGTCTCTGGAGGTGAAATTTACCATATCTAATGCGACAGTAGTACTATATTATGAAAATCTTCGATTTGCAAGAATAAGATTAGAAGTTAAGAAGAAAATCTTTGACATAGATTTAATGAATGATTTGGGAATATTTTCACTAAGTTAAAAGTTAAGAAAGAAAATCAAAGATTTAGATTAATGAATGATTTGAGAATATTTTCCCTAAGTTAAAAGTTATAACTTGAATATAAGATATCTTTGATTAAGATTTAATGAATGATTTGGAAAGGTTTTCCTAAGTAAAAGAGAAAATGATTTGGAATTATTCCAAGATTTAGGAAAAGTTTAATAAATCAAATGATTTGATAAATGAGGCTTAATGATTCCATATACATTTGAAAAGAAAATGGAATAAATTGAAAAGAATATATCTAAGAAAGATATTTGATTAAGATAAAAGATGAAGTAATTGATTGATGATTGATATCCACGTATGAACTTAACATTTTTTAAAGCGATGATTGGCTTCGAAGGATCCGGAGTCGGATTTGGGTTATTCCTATCCGAAAACCACTTCGAACCAATGTATGCGTTCGAATGTGAAGACATGTTGAAGATGATGATTATTGAAGACCGTGGATCTTCGTAGCGTGAGGACTGCTTGTTGAACATGCTCTGGGTAGTTCCCATTATAGAGTTATTTATAGCAGTGGTCTCCTCGTGATGGAGATTTTTTGGATTGCAAGGGCTTCTCGCCTAGTAATGGCCGAGGAAAGTGCCTTCGGTTTCGTTCAGTCCTAGAACGAACTTGTATGGAAGAATGTCCGACATTGCATTTCTAAGACTCAACGTTTGTCTTTTACAAATGTACATCAGTGGTGGCGAAGAAGGCAACTTCTCTTAGTTTAACACCCTCCTTGAGACGTACGAGCTCAAGGGTTGTATTTTTGTGGAAGTCAAATAGTGATCAAAGGAATGACAGTGTGGCATTCAAAGTGGAACTTGTTATGATCAAAGCATGGTTTTGTATAAAAAACGTGGCTTTGAAGAAATTGATCGTAGCTTCACGAGCCTCATACCTCGGTTATGATGGGATTCTATGTGGTCAGATGTATGCTCGCATTTCGGATAGTAGTGATTTGGGTTATCATATGTTCTGAGCCCTAGGTACCAGATACATCTGGGCCTCAAGGCATTTATTGCCCCATGTGGATAAAGTGGTTAGCTTGAGAAAAATAGGGAACTACTGGTTATCATTTGTAGTGTAGCAAGTATAGTTTCTAAGTGACTAGTTTGAGAAAAGCGATTAAGGCACCGTGGGAACTATGTTTGTTATGCATGGATCGGAGAAAAGGTCACTAGTTTCCTATCATGTTGGAAATCCAATCCCTACGAGATTTACGGTTTTGATTGTATTCCCAAAATAGCTGTAATGACTTGCAAACATTTCAGCTACCCCTTTTTGGTATCATATATTCCGTTGGTATATTCCATTGACCTAGTCCGGATATATTACCTTAGACTTAGTCCAAATATTGATATCTTATTTGAATAAGTTTATTTGAAAAGTGTTTTCAAAAGAATGTCATTAGAAATAATATCAAACATTTTGATACATAAAAGTGTTTTAGTTATCATAAGGTAAAAACCCATCCATGTTTATGTATGGGCGTGGTCTTATGAGATACTCTTTCTTTTCAAAAGGATTTTATTCAAAGGCTGATATATGACACTATCATTTATTATTGAGTTTTCTCACGCTGGTTTATCAAGCCTGATCCGGGTATTTTCAATATTCGGGTCAGATCCGAGTAGTTTCAGGTTGATTTGAAGATGGTTGGAGTTTCCAAAGGAGAGCTGGAGATATTCATCTACGTATGGACGTATTATATTATCCACTATACTTAGTCTATTTTGTTTGATGTTTGTCAGCAATTGTAAGGACAGGTGTTTATAATTGTCCAAGCTGAATTTAGGTTAGACTCTGATATTGTATTTAAAATTTTCCGCTGTAAAGATTATTATTGAAATAATATATATGTTATTCCATTCGTGTGAGATTCTGCTCGGTCTTTATTTTCTTTCTACCCTTAATGATCCGCTTATTCGTGCAATTTGAGTTGGACATGTACGGTTTATTGTCAATTCAAACGGTACGAAAAAATGGGCCATTACAAATATAATTTAAATCTATTTACTCTATTTCAAATCTATTTAAAATCTATTTAAGATCATTTAAATCTACTTAATCTATTTTAAATCTATTTAATCTTTTTAAAAATCTAATTAAATCAAATTTAAATCTATTTAAACTATTTTGCTGTTTAAACCACTTTAATTTATTTAAACTATTTTTAGACTATTAAACCATTTATGACTATCTAAACTACTTTCTAAAATTGCAAACTGTGTGAAGTTTAAGTATTTGTATTTAAATCCTTGATGATGATACAACTTAACTTGGAATTAGGAATTGATACCTTTATGTGAAATGACATATTTGAGTAAATATGATTTTTAAAGTGAATATGGTTTTGAAAGTGAATATGATTTTGAAAGTGATATGGTTTGAAATTGAATATGATATTTTGATATTAAGTATGAATTGAATTTTGAAATGTAAAAGAACCATCCGGTGTGTAATAAGCGTTTGGTTGTTAAAGAGATCGGGATGAGATATTGTCATACTCTCTACCGATACCGAAAATCACTTTAACAACTGTGTATGTGGTGGAGATTCTAGAAATGAAGTAGGATGGTTTGGCGAATGATTCCGTATGAGGTATTTACGTGACCCTGACTCCCGTGAGTCAGCTTGATGTGGCTAAAACAAGAGCTATATCGGGCCAATGAGGTCATTCCTCCGATCGGGTATATTTTTTCGATACTATTAATTTGTGATTGATTTAGTGGCCGCTCCTCGATATTGATTATGGGAGTGTGTTCCGAGGTGGACGGTAGTAGCTGCTATGCGTTACCACCAGTCTGGGAGTGCAATAGGTATATCTACCTTCGGCCACTACAAGAAAAACAGTAATTTATAACGCTAATTTATAACGCGTTGTTTCATTGTGTTATTGTTTATTCTAATTTTTTCATTTGGAGCCTGTGTTTGGTCGCGTAACGCTTTCTGCCCCCGATTATTTCATTTTGCCGCGTCCACATCTAATTATTTTGCTCTTCCCTCTTTCATAAATTATTTCCCTCTTTTTCTTCTTCCCTCTTTCTGAAATAATTTTCTCTCCGTAATCACAAAATTGGCATATCCTAAACCAAACTGTTATCCTCCTTCGATTTATATATTTATTTGTTTTGCTCACTGCTTGCTTCCTCTCTCATCAGCCCAAATCAAAAATCCATTACCCCTAATTTGATTTTGTCTTGAAAATTCGAACGCACACGATTGACCAAAAAAAGGACGTATGATCTAGGCCAAGACAACTGATGCATGTGAAGATGGGTGTAGCACTTGTAGTGCTAACGCAATCGTGAGGCCACGATCAACTTGGGATCGAACAAACTAGGTGGCGATGCGAGCAGATTCTTGAGCTACGTGCGTATGCGGAGGCAGTTGCTAGCGTTCGATTTGGCGGTGACGAGGCTGAATGTGAACTGGGCAGTGGCAAGGATGGTAATGAAGATGATTGACATTTAGGCAAAGTGTGGTTGTGATTTTATGAATTGGTAGTGGAATGGAGTGTTGGCGGCTGAAGTTAGGTGAAGGCAAGTACGACTTCGCTCGGTATTTTGGTGAGTTTTACACTCAAAATATTATGTTAATCTTATTTTCTATGCAATATTAACATTTGTATCCTATATTCCATGAAGTTAGGTGAAGGCATTCGTTTATCACTGTTCATTTCATTTGTTCAGGATTTTTATCGTTCAATGTATTTTTAGTACATTTGTTTATCATAGTTCATTTCATTTGAAGCAATATTTGTTTGTTTAGCATTCGTTTATCACATTCATAATATGATTGAGTTGTCATGAGTTCTAGAATTACAATAGCTTTTATTTTCCTTAAGCTTATATTTATTCATCAATAGTCTTTAAAGTGTAAGGCTGAATGTGTTGGAGTCTTGTGTGAGCTCACTACAGTACTAGTGCTTTCATTACTTTAAATTTGAACTTGAAAATTGAGGAATTCTCTATTATGTATTTTTATTTTTATTTTTTGAGATTGTTTTCAAATCATGTTATCAGATTAGTCAGTCTAATTTTCAGAATCAGGTTTAAAATATATTATTGTCATCCAGAAATCAAAATAATGGGAATGAGAACACACTGCATTTTCTTAAACCATTTTTAGTAATAGTCACATAGCTATGTTACTAGTCCAATGCACTGTCCTATTTTTTATTTTTAGTGTATCCTAGTTCATTGTTAGTGATGCTTTAGATGTCTTTGCCTATAGTATGGCTTTTATATGTGGAATTTGTATACTGCTGTTTGTTGACAGCATCTTAATCTTGTTCTTTAGCTTAGATCTTAAAATGCTTGTGCTGTGATTTTCAAATGTTTTGTTACATGAAAATATGCAAAGAACTTTCAGTTGATAATATGGTTTTTATATAGAAATATTTGTTTGAATTTGATTTATTTAGGGATGATTGTGGAGTTTTACTATACAACTAATTGCCTTTGGATGTATTGTTCATGTGGTAATATTTCATAGAGTTCAATTCATTTAGCTGCATTGTTTAGTGTAATATTTATTGGCAGCAATTAGGTTTATATATAACAATTATGTCTCTGTATACAATTGATTAGGTTGTAGAAACTGTGCATATACAGCTCTTATAGTACACTTCAGTTTGTATACAGGCATATAATTTGACGTGTCTTCATTTAGGCTTATTATGAGATGTATAAACTATAAAGATTTTGAACAAAATTAAACTAGAATAGATGGAATTAGATGAAAAGAAGAAAAACCATTGAAAACTGATGCTAAATTACTTGTATATTGTAATAATGGTAGGTTGCTTGATAGAAATATTAGGAAAGAATAATCGATTGGATCTTTTATCTATTTGATGTAATAAAATGTCCATGGAAACATAAGGGTTTTTCTTTTATTAGTGGGCTACGTTATTACATGTATATTACATTTTGTGACAAATTATAACCAACTGCAGCTCAAGGGTACTTAATGCATAGACCCGTTCCTGCTTGAATCCACGCATGTGCACAACATGTACACTGGTAAGGCATAGCAATAATATACCTAAAATTTCAGTTGCTTGGTCATTATTGTTTTAGTATGCTCTGCACCTTCTTTTAGTGAATTGGATTTAGTTGTTTCCTCTTTAATGTATATTACTTTAGTTTACTTAATGCTTAGTTTTATCAGTGCAAATTTCACCTTAATTTCACCCTAATTTTTGCAAATGAACATCGGGCATGGTGTTTGAATCCACAATGACTAATTTCTTGGTCGGGTTCTTAATAAAGGAAGAAAGTTAAACTTTGGATTGTGCACTTAGTTTAATTTTTTTGGATGCATTTAAACTTGAGAGTCAGAAAACCACCCCACCACCGCCAACATCCCCCTCCCTCTTCCTTTTTGTTTCATTTAAATAAATAGTTATATGAAATTTTAGAAAGATATTTTATTCATTAGGATTATTGGTGTCATAAGTTTAATTGTATTATGGACAATAACACTACACACTCTATGGTAAATGGTCCAAATGCAAGGAATTGTTCTTGGAAAACAATTCAGTTGGTGTCATGAATTAGCTCAACATTCGTTTAGAGAAAATTTTAGCTTGGTTTAAGGATTGTGCCGCCTCAGCAAATGGTGATAGGTGTGGCTAGAAATAAGCTCAAAATAAGTATTAAGGTTTAATAAACAGTGAAATATATAAGATAGATGACCACAAGTCTTGATATCTCTGATCAATACATTTATTATAGACATTAAAATTTTAATTTTGTTGTACATACTCTTTGCAACTATTTAAATTACGTTTTCCTTTATGTTGTGCATTTCGTTGCTTTATTGTTTTATTAATCTTCATTGATTCAAACCATGTCTTTTAATTTGTTTTAGGATATTTTTTTTTTTATCTTGGTTGAATTTTGCTCAAATAAGGAGCATTCCCACCTCTAGTTGCTTTATCTTACTTCTGGATGCCTAGGTCAAAATGAAAGGTAAAGTGTATACTTATGTTGTGATTATTCATTTTTGTTATGCTAGGCTAGAAATCTATTTCTATATTTCAAGTGGTTTGGCTAGAAAATACCATGAGTACACATAAATTAGGTGTGTGTTCATGATCTTAGTTTTTTCTTCTTTGAATGAAATCGTTGATCAAGACCTATTTCTTTCTTCCAAAGAGTTAGTGTTAACCATATATTAATTTTTGAAATAGTTAATACTTAATATGATCTAACTTGATTAAATATATGTTTTTCTTTTTCCACTTCACTAGCAACTCAATGTTCTCAACTCATTGGAGACTTTTTACAAATTTGTATTAATTTGGGATGTGAGACATTTATCAAATTATTCATGTTCAATAATCAATTAATTATTAAGTAATTAATTATAAACTAATTATGAATATAAGGATATATGGAATAGGAATATGTTATAGTTTGTGTATTATATATGTTAAAGAGTAATATAATTAATGATTATTTGCATCCTCTTTAGAGTCGGACTACGGACTACATCAAATCCTTTCAAATAGGTTAGTACTCATGAAGTCATCCCTTTTTCAATGAATCAGTGTCAATAATAACAATTGTTCATATTTTTTCCAAACCAAGCAACACTAAAAATTTTAGTTTAATATAAAATTAATAGAATATCTGGTTAAATTCATACTCTGTTGGACTTTGTCAAATCTTCTTATTTATGCGGGAGTTGAGGGACTGGTTGTAAATGATGTAGATTCAGGTGGGAAAACTAGTGCATGATGCTGTAGTTTCAGGTGGGAAGTGATGCAGGCCTTGCATGAGATGGTGTGTCGCTGAATGGAAGTGGCTTTAATCACCCAATGCCCATTCGAGCATAGGTAATCCTTGCATGTTGGCTCAACTTTATAATAATGTGTGTATTTGTGTGTATAGACTAGCAGATCTGGCACATTAAGCAAGTGGCAGCGAGTAGCAGAACTGGCATGAATTAGTTGCACATGAACGAGTGGGGCTGTGATGTTGAGTATGCGATGGAAGTCTTGATAGAAGTATGTGTTGAGAAAGTGATGGGATCCTTGCAAGCTAAGTCTATGGAAGAAATACTTTAGTTGAAACCATCTAAAATTAAATGTATGATTGAGTGGAAGAAGTTTATCAAGTTGAAAACAAGTTCGGAATTCAAGGTATAAGAAATTTCAGTCTTCAAATACATATTAAAGAATGATGCAGATAGAAAATATTAAAACTAGTGCACATATCAAATGAAAATACAATATTCTATATGCATTTGAAGTTATGGCATATTTACAGTTTTCAAAATCGAAAGTAGATGACTGGCATTTGTACATATCAAATTACATACACTAGACATTGTTAAAACTAGTGTATAGTAAATCTGAAATCAGGCGATATGACATTTAGACATATAGTAAATCTTTCATACCCATATATTCGAAACCTTCAAAACCAAAATTAAGGAATTCTGACACAAAATTAATATGCATACTAAAATTTGTATTTAAAATTTGATATATTTATAACCACTGTGTACAAAATACTCGTTTATATTCAAAGCTGTAAAAATATGGTCTTGAGTCTCATATTGTGGTAAATCCTTGTACTGCCTAATAATTTTCATAGCAAGAGGCTGCTAATATAGAGATATAAGAATAAACTTGGTAGTATTAAATTATGACAATTTCTTGGTGGTCCCTTTTAGTTTTCAGTTTAAAAGTAAATTTTAAAATTGCTCAATCAGTTATTTACAATCGGTACACATGATCCTTCCACATGGGATTCACATCCTTTTACAGTGGAGCTTTTTGGTACTTAATTCGATTCATCGTTTGTTTGGAAGATAATACTTCTACGGTTTGTTATTTCTTTTGATGCTGTCATATTTGAGTGACTGCAAGTTAGAGATATAATGGCCATATGCGCGATTAGTTTGAAAAGATATCCATGAAGCTGTTACTCAAATTCTACCACGATTCTTACACACACACACACTCTCTCTCTCTCTCTTACAGATTAATAATGAATGAAAATACAAAATTTGCATCTATGATCCTAGTTTTTACGCTAGCTCCTTGGCGTACAAAGCAAGCATGCGATCATTTATACAGAAATTTTTTGCAGGCCCTGTTTACAGCTGCAACATCACTTGTTGAACCTTAAAAGTAAAATCTTTTTTTTTTTAGTCTTATATTACTTTTTGTCTAATTTCACTTTATGCCTATTCTGTGGATGCGTTTAATTTAGGTTGTTGTAAAATTGGTTGCGGTAGGATTAAACAGCTCAAGGGTGATTTCATTTCTTCAACTTGACAGGTTTAGGATTAACTACTTGTTTATTTCTAAATTAACTAATTTTTGGTCCTATGCTTTTGGTTTCAGTATTGGTTGTGCATTTCTCTGTTGTGTGTCCAAACTACTTGCATTTATGGCATATGAATGGCTAGAAATCATACTCAACTTTAACAGTGCATTCACCATTACTTGATTTAACAGTTTTTTGTTCAGGGTAAGTAGAGTTGATATTGATTTGAACTAGAATATGTGCATAACTTGTATATTTCATTGTTGCAGTTACACTATCATCCCTAATTGGATGGCCTGTTACACTACTGATGTGGCTAAGTCTTTTCATCCCAATGTTCCCAGTCATAAAATATTAGCATTTCCTGTAATCGTTCCCTGATGAAGTACTTGGATACACTTCATCTCCTCATGTTGGCATAGAAGAAATTCAAAAAATGACTAAGTCTACTAAGATATTAGGTAATCGGTGTTTTCTTGATTTACAATTTTATTTCGTCAATGTAAACATTTTATTATATTTTCATTTACAGAGTTGAGTACAACATAAAGGTTTAACCTGTATTTGTCATAATCCACAACATGACACCCCTGATCAGCTTCGAGCATATCTTAATGGTTTTCTTTACCTTATACTTTGTTTCTTCATTCTATATTATCAAAATATAATGGATGCATAACATTATTTTATGTTGCTAGCAGAATTTGATTCGAACACAAGTAAGTCCAATCAATGCAGAAAGACAAATTGCGCATGAATACTGTGTCTACTTTAGGAAAGTTGATAAAGAGGGCCATGATTATCTGATTAAATCTTCAAACAACACGTGAGTCCTTATTTTCAAATGTTGAAAACTTGTATTTTTATTTTTTTTGTTTTGTTTTTTTGTATGTGTTAACTGTGACTTGTATATATGGGTATCACTTAGATCCAGATACAGAGGTAGCCAAGACTTTCGAGGTTGAATAAGATGCATCTCAAATGGTAAATGAGATTGTTAGAGAGATGAAAAAGGCTTCAAAAGGACCTGCAGGTAAACTAAATACTGAATTTACCTTGAGTTTTGTTGTATACTTGATTTGTTTTGGTATTTGTTAAATTATAACTACCCCCTGGGTATGTAGTTTAGTAGGAATTAATCATTCAATGAACTTGGAGATGCCTTAACAGTGCTATTTGATCATCTAATCTTCCATATCTCTATTTAATTACAGAGCATAGTTATAAACAAATGTCTTATGAAAAAATACACAGTGATAACATATAAAACTAACAAAGCAATACCTTGTACAAATCAATGGCGCTCTTTCAATGGCCATTAACATTAGCGCACTGTAATATCTCTCTTTCAATGGCCCTCTTCAATGTTTTAAACTTCTTTTCATCACTGGTTGATTGTTCACCCTATTCATCTTTCAATTGCTAAAGCTTATTTAGTTCACTTTTTTCAGGTGTTTCAGGGTGACGAACCTGATAGCGAAGAGTTTGGTGCTCCACAGAGAGCTGACTGCCCCTCTTGATTTGGCACAAAGACAGCTTTAAGTCCAGTTGAGCTTATCTTCTCAACATGATATCTATTACTCTAGATTGCGGTTGTTAGAAATGTTGTATTGTATTGATAAATTTACAAAATTACAGTTATCTAGGGTTCTTTGTGTTAAATTGAAGTTCTAATAATAATCCTGAATGTATTTTTGTTCTTTTTTTTTTCTCCGTCAATGAATTTATATAGAAAATGACACTTTTTTCCCTCTAGGCTGTAAAATAATTTATCAATACTATAACATGTATATTTAATAGCGTGAAATGACCGCTATTGAATAATTATTTTATAGCGGCAAAATGGTGTTATAAAGATTTCCAATTCCATTGAGATTTAGCTGTATTATAACGGCTACAATGAGCTATTGAATAAATATTTTATAGCGGCAAAGTGGTGTTATAAAGATTTCCAGTTCCATTGAGATTTAGCTGTATTATAGCGGTTATAATGAGCTATTGAATTAACGTACCATAGCGGCTAATTTTCATTATAAAACTAAGCTCAACCATAGCAGCATATTTTGTGTTATAAATATTCAACAGTTTTTATAACATGTCGATATACAGCGCTTATCAAACCGCTATGGTTGTGATTAATAGCGGCTATATGCCGCTATAAAAGACACTTTTTGTTGTAGTGGGAATTGCCTCGAGTGCCTTGTCGCATGCCTTATCGTGCCTTCTACGAGTTTGGCTTTTACCATACCTATGGAGTGCCCTTTGATGGCCCTCCAGTTTACGAAGGAATTACTGTACCGTATAGACTATGATAACATATAAAAATGTGTTAAGGGGGGTATAGGTAATGCCTTAACGCTATTTTAATACTTTTACTTTACTATAGACATATTATAATAGCGTATTGTACTACATAGTAGATAGTTTAATGAATCCTTAGAAGATGGAAACCCCGAACATATCTTAAGTTATTGCAATCATGTTAGACACTAGATAGGAGATGTCAAACCCCGTAAACGTCTCTAACACCGCCACATTCATATTTACCGTTGATTTAACTTACATAAGATCTTCTAGTTCTGACTCGAATGTTTTGTGTTTTCAATTCGCTCGGGTCAGCCTGAGCATTAAGTGTTGAAGACCTTATTTCTGGGGGATGAAGATGAAGATTTGTATTATTATTATTTATGATATATATATTCCACTGCATCATGTTATTCCGCTGCATATATTTGTTCATTCCTGTTGTATGTAGCTGTGATCTGTATTGTAAAAGTATAATTAATGTTATTTGTAAACAGCTTCATGAACTATTTATTTGATTATTATATTTTGTCATTCCGCTATGAGATTTTGTATTTTTTTTCTTTCTATGCCCGCTTTTTATTATTTACTCCAATTATAATCTGCCCTTTTATATGGTTTGACTCGGACGTATGTGGTTTATCGTTGATTTAAACTGTCCAAAAAGGCAGGTCGTTACAATACATCCCTCAAATGACTTGGGAAAATTCTGGAAAATCCCAGAAAATCTATTTTAATATATTGCCTAACATATTAAGATCTCAAACCCAAATAATTACTGTTTTATCCAAAAATAATTTTAACCCAGTAATCAATTTTCTTCATTCAAAAATTCATATAAAATCCATAATAAATCAAAAAATTATGAAAATCGAAATCCTTCTAAATATTATTCCATACCTATATTTAAATTTCCTAGGTATTTGGAGTTATTAAATAGGGTTTTAATGTTAAACATATCATAAAATACGAATAAGCATTTCTAATTTCACCAACTATAAATATATACATCTTTAAACATCGAAGGCAATAATATAGCAAAACATTTCGGATCTAATCACAAAGCCAAAAACTAAAATAATTAGGGAAGTAGTAATTAATCTCCTTAGCTTTTGAGATTATAGATGAGGTTTTTGAGTGTTAAATTAGTTGATTTCTTCTCTTCTCTTAAATCTTTAGCTTTACTTCTTCTCTTGAGAATGGGAAATGGTGGCCATACTTAGCAATTTAGTTTTAGTAAATACCAAATATGTCAACTAACTTTACCTTTTAATGTTTGTTTTATTATTCACTTTTGAACCTGTATAGCCTTGGCTGGAAATTTAGAATTGTATTAGTGAAAGTACCACTTTTGAAGGGATCCATATTCAGATTGTTCCTTTATCTTTATCATTTTCACTAGAATAGAAAAATATGGCATCTTAATAATACTAAATTGTATCCGTTTTCAAAGCATATACTACTTAGCCATATGCCATATTGTGAACTACCCATTACGTAAACTGCCCACATTCAAGGTGTTTTTTCCAAAGACAATAAAACCTTCATTAGCATCTCTCTATATGTTGAACACATTTATATTTCAACTTTTGGAGTTAGCTTCATTGTTTACATAACAAAAAATATGTTCTAAGTGCTTAGAAATTGGATCACTAGTTTCAATAGTGTATATATATAAGTTATACAATAGGCTACCTATTTTGTAGCAATGAGACAGTAAGGCACTATGGTCCCAAATAAACTTAATTGATTAGCATTACTATTATTACATACTGTATGTATGGATATTTTTGAAATATCCATATACATGTGCTGAAGTGAATAATTATAACAACAACCGATCCCAAAATAAAACAAATTTTAACACAAACCAATGCAAGGTAACATAATATATGTTTTCATCGTGTTAAAAATATAAATATAATAACTCAAATTAAAGTACGATATGTCATAGTAGACTGATGGCTAAGGAAGCATAGGGAGCCAAGGTATAAATTATTACAACTAAAGCACTTGAATAGAATAAAATATTCCTACAGTTATGGGATTGCACCATCAATATTATCATAGTGAATTCATAAGCTTAACTCAATGACATTTGTACATTAACCTTATGATCAAAATTTCTTAGAGTAAGAGATGACTACAGGTAAAAACAAAATATAGCATTAGTTCAAATTTTGAGTGTGTTTGCTTGTATAGAATTAGTATGGGATATTTCTATACAATTGTCCATATAGAATGAACGCGACCACCATATTCTCATCATTTTAATAAATCAATATATAGGAATGAAATCAAAAAACCACGTTTTAATAATATCGATAAAAAGCTTCATATAACTCGAATCAACCGATGCACGCCTTCTCACTCTTGACCACTTCCAAACCAACATAATGAAATGTCTGCCCATAAATTGTTGCCCCAAATTCCTCTCCTACGCTACGAAGTCCAAGATCGACTCTGCGTTTTGTATATGAACTCTAAAATGACCGACGTAGGTTTCAATTGTCTAAGATGAGATCCTAGCATGCTTATATTGCTTTGGTTTTAGGATTTTCCTATGGATAGATTAATTTGGTTTTGATCTGATTAAATCTATAAAATAAATAAGCTAATAATTTAAAAGGGTATATATCAAATTTGGGTTTTGAACATACCTGCTAAAATGAAAAACGTAAGGTTATAAGAGGTTGGTGCTTGAGAAGGGAAGAATAATAAAATGATATTCTAAGTGAGTGGGAGAGAGAGTAACATGTGCAATTAAGACATAAGTAAGGAGAAAAAGAATGTCGAAAATATCCTTTACATGTAGGTTTTCTTATTCAAAATGAAGAAGGTTATTTGGACATTTCAAAAGCTTCATTTTAAGGTATTCCTATTATATATATGTGTGTGTGTGTGTGTGTATGTATGTATGTATAAGTACATGTATATGTGTGTGTGTATGTATAAGTATGTGTATCCATGTGTATATATGTGTGTGAAAGTTCTGCTGCTGCGGTTGGAGGCAATAATTACGGTTACCGCAACCGTAACACCCTTAGTTTGCCATTTTTAGTTTTGAGTTTCCTTCAAAAAGAGATTGTGCGCAAGGGCATGCACTTAAGACAACTGATTTGAAAAGATAAATTAACATACATAACACAAAACAAATTTATTTTGTTTTCGTATTTTGAAAAATAACAAAACCATTGAAAATAATCCACCCCATCTACCGTCCCTCCATCCCCTCCGTCGACCTCTCTATCGTCGTAAAATTTTTAAATCTTCTCCCCCAATTTCCTCATATTTTGTAATTAATGTTAAAATGAAAAAATGAAAAATGCAAAACATAAAACTCTAAATGAGACCAGAAAATTCCATTTCTATAACTACCCGCACCTTAATGGGCCTAAATTTTGACAAAAATCGAAACCCAAGTCCATCAGAGCACAAATTGTTGGATTTGATATATGCAAATAAGCATGAGCATTATTAGAGATTGATAAAATCTAAACTAACAGTGGAAACAATAATAGAATAAGAATACCGACTATGACTACTACTTTGGAATTTATGGCATTTCTTGAATAGCAGATTGTCACATCAGCATCGAGCGTAAAAGAAAAGAAGACTCTCCAACAGCAAAGCACATCCCGCTTCAATGACCCGTTCCTCTAAATCTATCATGTAAGTTGCAGTGTGAGGGGGTCAGAACAACGTTCTGGTGATGAGAAAATCTATAAACTGTCCATAACATAAATTTATACCGACTGGCTTCCATTTAATAGTTTTGTCCATTAAAGTTAGCAATTCTAATCTAACCTTGCATTGCATAGAAGATTACTTACTTACCTCTTCCCAAGGTACAAAATACTAATGAAGCCTTGTTAACCACCTAATACTTCCAAACCTATTTGATACTTAATACTTCTAAATTTGAAGCGGGCTTCTATGATACTTTTAAAAGAGAAATGGGTAGACTGCCATTTAAGACCTCAATCAAATAGACTTCATCATTTAAGACCTAAATCAAGGTAGACCCCGTCATTTAAGACTATTCCCAAGGTGGTTTCCTAACAATGTTATTAATGGTCGATAGGTCCTAGCGATAAAGATCTCTAACCACTATTTTAGTCTTCCGACATTTAATGTCCAACTATTACCTCACCTATCGCCAATAAAATCGTAGCCATGTCCCCAAGCCACTTAATCCCTTTTATTGGAAAATAGGCAGATTCTGGTCTTTTAATACATTAATTAAGGCAGATCCCATCATTTAATACTTATTTCCAAGGCATGCTCCTAAATGGTACTATTGTTGTTGCAGTCTTAACAATGTGAGAGATTGTATCCAAGCCACTTAATACCTCATTAATAAGGACTAGATGGACCCCTGACCATTTAACACCTATTTATAGGTAGGCCTTTGTCATTTAATACCTAACCCTAAGGCGGACTCCTCACTGGTACTATCAAGTTGACATTGCTTGAAAATCTCATTGGCTTACTTAATACTTCTTTTATCCCAACCTGAAGTGAACCCTTTTCGAGATATCCACTATCACTCTTAGATATAAATATGAAATCTTATCAGATTACTTCTTTCAATAGGGAAGCGGACCCTATAGCCATGTAATACCTCAACACTGAAGTAAACCCTTTTAGAGACATCCTTATTTATATGGAATCTCACTAGGTTACATAATACTTCCATTTTGGAGAGATGCGAACCCTACAACTACTTAATACATCAAACTAGAAGCGAACCCTTATGAAGATACCCCTCACTGCTCCTAATTTCAAATTTGGATCATTTAATAATTTCCAATTCAAAAAGCATGCCCAATCTCTCTCATCATCACAGCTCTTAGGATTGGTGTATCTCACATCAGTAGTAAGTGCGCTCGACTGTTGACAGCCTCAAAGTGAAGGGCAGTCTTCCGTCGAGTGACTCTACCGACCTTGCATCACTAACCTACTAAGTCCAATTAACAATCCTAAGTATTTCTTATATTATCTCAGGTAGACATTGGACTAAGCTTACTAATTTCCTTTTTATTTAAGGTAATAAGATTTACCGTAACTAATTATCTACCCATAAATCCCCCTCTTAATGCTCATAAATGTCAATTTATCCATAAAATCATAATGTACATTTCCTAAGATATTTATGTATGATTACTGATTTCAAATTAGTAACCTTTTATACCCAGTCCATTTTTACCAGTCTCATTAATCCATTTACCCTATCAACTGATTGCAACTTCCATATTTATTACCACTTATTTTCCATTTATTGGAGTTACAACATTTTAAATTCATTTTCCATTAATTAATTATCCTAAACGCGAATATTACGTGTACCGTCATTATTAGTTCTTAATTTAATTATTACAAGCGTAGTAGTACGTACAAGTATCTGCATTTATCGAATATATTCTAGTTATATATTTTCACTAGAATATTATTTTCCTTTTCAATTGTTGGAATCATATCTAAAAAGATTAACAGGTATAATTTCCATAAATTAGTCCAAAACAAACGATTTAACTTTAAAACATAAAAGATTATATCATTTGAAATTATAAGGAATAATCATTATTTTTATTATTTAGATATATGGTGTAAACTACAATGAATTCATATATTACATGTCTCTTTCTCTTTTTATTTGCATCAATTTCTTGCTTTATCAAACACTTATTTTTCCAAAAAGGGAAAGAAATCAACTAATTTACAAATATTAAACGGAACTAAATTCCAATAATTCCAAATATAGAAATGTTTACATTCAATTGAGATTAGGGTAATAATCCGAATTCATAACATTATTGTACAACCTGTTTCAGATCTGGAATAAATTTCATTCAAATCAATATTCTAAATTCATACTTTTGAGGCTGGTTTTCAAATCAGGTTGTAAATAATTCTAAATAATTTTATAAATAAGAATATGTAGACGATATTTATTATGTTCAGACTATATTCAATTTGTTGCCTACAACTCATATACAATTATCCGGTTAGGCATAATAATCAAATAAACACCAACGGGATAACTTTCATATTATAACAATCTATAAAATTTCCCACTCACCTTTTAAAAGCGATCTAAATCTCTAGATCTGAAGTAGAACTTTGATTCATCTCCAAATCCTTTATAATCCATGAAATATGTATAAAAAGGGTATACATACATTAGAATTACAGATCTGAGAAGAAATTTGGGATTGAAGAGAAATATAGATACAATTATATAAATTTATATAAATTACCTCAAAAACGCGTATGGTTGATTCTCTTCTCTCCTCCTTTTCATTTTATTTCTATTCTTCTCCAATTTATATGAATACAAATATCTTATTTTTATGAATTAGAAAGAAAGTGGAGAAGGAGAAACGACAGAGGTCTGGTACTGCCTCCAGAAAAATATGAGAAGAGAAAGGGGATTAAGCTTGAATTTATAGGCGTTAGAATCAACCTCAACCGTTCGATTTAAAATATTAAACCGAGCCATACATTTCCTGGGTTTACTGGAGCCACCACACATGTAGCGGTCGACTGCCCTCTTCCTATGAGTCGACCACCCTTGGTCGATCGCTCCAATATACGAGTCGTCCTGTGGGCCCCAGGTAATTAATTAAAAACGTTAATTTTTATTTTCTGTTCATTTTTGTTTCGAATTATTTTTTTCATCCATAACTTCTTCGTTGGACTTCGATTGCAAAACTCCAAATATAAAAGTTGCTTAGAATTTCACCACGAACATAATGATGCAAGTTTCATGGTGAAATTACATCGTTTGCACAAACTCCATTTTCGGAGCCTAATTAATTAACTAATTAAATAACTAACGCCAAATTACGGGAGGTTACATTCTTCCCCCTTGAAAAGAATTTCGTCCCTAAAATTTCACCAATGACTTAGTCATGGTTTTGACTCCTAGTTATCCTAAACTACACAACCAATGAGTGTATAACCAATTCTACAACCAAACATGAGCAAGTGCATAGTGTATTACTGTATCACTACATAAAAAATATATATGCATAATGATTCTAAATCGGATCCTCATATATGAATGTATTTCTTTTGAAACATTTTGGGAACCATGATGTAAATAGCCTACATATATACTAAAGGTTCTATATATATGTAGCTTTTTGAAAATCTTTTCAATCAAAACTCCCATACTCCTACAAATAGAAGTATGAAGCTACCAATTTTGCTTCCACTTCCTACCATTAAATAATCTATCGCATTGAAAATTCATTTTCTAAACTTCACTCTTGCCGGAAAAGGGAATTTAGGTGGAGAATTCAACATTCTTACCACGTTATAATCTTCCTAGTCTCGTAGTACAGAGGAAATTTCCTTATTTCCATGGATTTATTCCTAATTTTCCATGGATTTATTCCTAATTTTCCACGTATAAGTAGGCTTATTTTCAAGTTTTAAAACAAAATTAAGTCTAAAAATAAACTCGTGCACGTAGTCGACAAGGTATGAAAATAGAAGTTCCAAGATAAAAACAGCTTTCCTTTGTCATCGCTTGCAATTATCACATCGTCGATCCTAATGCACCGCTAAATTCGCAAATTCTAACTCTATTTGTCTTCATTGCGCCTAACACATGGCCTTCAAAATTAAAGATTTTACAAAAAAAACTTACCACTTTTCAAGTTTGTACGTCCTTAAATAAAATCCTAAAATATTTAAACACACATTTTTCCTTGAAATCAAATTTTATGGACAAAAGCTCTAAAAATAATTTAAGAGCCAAAAACAACGAAAATAAAAAAAAATTCATTTTTTTTCAAAATAGAAGTTTCAAATCATGGGAAATTTTTTTAAAATATTCTCTACGCATAAAATTTTTAAAGCAATAAACGCACAAACCAAAATTCAAAATTCTACAACTAATCTTTGCCCAAAAACTTGACATTTTATTTCAAAATGTCATCACATCTGTTATTCAAAAAAATTAGCTTTTAAGGAACATGAACAATGACCCGTTATATCAAAACAACTTTATCATGTTCTTCGCTAAAATTTCCCAACTATTCTATACTTCTAGTCTTATATTGTATTTATTGTTCGTCAAATGTGTTCATGAGATGGCTATATTTACTGCTTCTTTACTATGCATATATCGAAGCGGTTTGCATATCCAAAAAAAATAACACAGTCAATAAATATAAACTATCCAGTCAATAAATAGAAACAGTTACAACCCAAACAATCTACAAAATAGACAAATGCTGAAAATAAAAGATATAATAATCCTAGATAAAACACTGCCTAAGAACGATGAGAAGGTCCTGCTCCACGTTGGAGCTCGACCCATTGCCGCGACCGTAGAATGGTTGTGGCATGGTGGCTATTCACCCAATTTCACATCTTTGGCGCTGCTGTTCTGCCCTAACCTTTTGGAGCTCTACCTGAACCTGATTAATAGCAACAAGCTTAGGACTCTAGCATCCCTTAACGTCCTGCGTTATCCCCTGCTATTCGTAATGCTGCTCTTGTGCTGGCACAGGTGGTGCAACAGGCGGTAAAGGAATATTCATCCTCTTAATAGTGGTCTGATCAATGGCAGGAGGGACCTTCCTCACTACTGACTCCTTGCTAAAATTTACCTCGTAACGCCGAAATATTGGAGTAAGCAAGTGGTAAAATGGAAAGTGAGTCCTCGGGGGTACCAACTCTTTGATCAACTATGGCAGCATCAAAACACGAGCCCAATTGACGGCTATACCGCTAATTATAGTATAGGCTACTCTATGCACTGAGGTATAGATCTGGTCGAGGTTTCTAGTTTTTGGAATGATGTAATGCTGAATGATGCGCACGATGAGATAAGCAATTGGTCGCAAATTTTCAATCCTCCAATCGCCGACATTTCCAGAAAAGATTCGTTATAGAATCTTAGGATCAGTCATCTCTATATCATCTAAATATACGCCTACTGTAGATATCTCTAAAATCCCAATGAGATCATCATTTGTCATCTCGATCAGAGCCCCCTTCACCTCAGACTCAATATAGCTATTGCCATCGTCAAAATTCTATGCTATTTATGCATCCAAAAGATGAACGCAGCGTAGGTAATATTCCCGCTCATAAGTCTCGAAGTGGAGGATTGATGCAAGTCCTGCTGCGATAAAAAGGTCTTCAAGCCCAAGAGCGGCGAAATCTTTGAATTTCACTGGTCATCCATGGAGAAATCAAAGTTTGCCAATCTGAGATAAGTGGCGATCTTTCACTCGCTTCTGTCAAGCCATGCAACTTCTTATTGAGTGAGGTTGGGATGACGAGAGCAAGACCCAATGGTGCATGACGGTGCCATGGGTTGAGAGGAGGTTGGAAGAAGGGGGAAATGGTTTAGATCCGAAGTGGTGGTGGGGTAAGATCTGACAAGCAAGAATTTTGGGGTCGCTTGGTGGAAGAACGGAGGAGTGAGGCTTTGATTAAGTGGAGGAAGGGGAAGATGGAAATTGGATTCGGCTGAAAATGGAGATAAGGAAGAGAATGAGGAGGAGTGCATTGGCTGCTGGTTGGATGCAACTTGTAGTCGCATTCCAGGTTCGGGTTCAATATGAATCCACGAAGCAATCGACCACTATTAGGTCAACCGATTGACCGCTACGGTCGACTACTTGCGGTCAACTACTAGCCTAGATTTTGGGCACGACCTGAACCTGGACCCAATAGGGCCAGCTTAAATTAATTAATATTCTAATGATCGTTCCGCACACCTGTTGCGACCAACAATACTTTTAAAAACCCAAAAATATTCCAGCTGCTATTTCCTACTTATTTCGCACGGAAATATTCTTCCAATAGCCGGTGGGTACAACAACACTTCAAACTACATACTCTAATAAAATGGAATGTCATTCCTATTTTGTTTGTACCTTAAATATAGAAGATTTGAAAACTTGACTTTATAAACCGAAAAATCTCTGAGCTAAATATATGCTCCTTTATACTTGCTTCTAAAAAATATAAGCTAATTCATACCAAAACTTCTCTTAAAAATAAAACTCATATATATATATATATATATATTAGGGTTTCCAAAAATATTCTTTTAAAATACAAATTTCCAAAATGGAAAAACTATTTCCTTGCCAAAAATCAAAATCAATCCTTTACTGATATATACATATAAATATTTAAGGATTTCAGAAACAAATCTTTTATAAATAAAGAATTTTCTTAACATGACCAATTAGTGGTATACGTGTTACGTTAAATATTATAATTTCAAAACCTTCCCAAAACAAAATTTTCAAAAGAAATCCATAGAAAAGAAATTCTTTAAAGACCCCTTTTCCAAGATCTAAGGCATTTCCAAAACATACTTATAAAAATCATCCCTTATGTTTAAGATGAAGGAATTAACATTGATTATTCAAATAAAAATATGGTTTGCCATCAAAGAGGTGATTAATGAACGCATCCTAGCAAAAACTCGCCTTCGGACAATTGCAACATACAGTCTCTAATTTCTCGCCCATCTGCATTGTCTCCGATAGGAACTCGAAATCCAAAATTACAAGGTAGCTAGAATCTCAACCGTCAAGTCGAACACCTCCAGTCTCTGGGATTCTGCCATATTTCGAACTCATACTCTACGTCAATAGCGTTTTACGCATCACCAACACTCCGTAGGGTAATTCAAAGTCGGCGCGAAAATTTTAACTCTAAGGTATTTTCAACTCGTGGTTGCTTTGCTCATTCCCTTGGAGTGGAACTACAATAACTTCTATAGTCGGAACGGTTAGAATCTAATGTAAAATATAATATTACAAGATAGGAAAGTACAAATATGTTCTCTCAATTATCCTGGTTCCTCTGATCTACTAACGTAGGCTCTAATACCAAATCTAATGACCTGCATATTAATGAGCCTAAAGTTTGACAAAATTTCAAACCCAAGTCCATCGGAGCACAAATCTTTGAATTTGATACTTGTTATTGGTGGTTGGCATGCTGGTGGTCGGCATAGTATCTTCATAACTGATAGGTTGGCATAGTATGGTCCAAGAAGGACAGGTCGGCAAGCACCTCACAGGGAGATGGATCTGTATGTGTTGAAGATTCAGGTAGGGATTGGCATTTCCCTGATCAATTTAGGACTCGAGCCAAAGCACAAACTAGAACCATAGCTCCACATGTCCAAATGTCATAATATTTGAGGCACCATCATGTCACACCATAAGAGAGCTACCATTGGGGTCGCTAGCCCAAACTCGACCTATAGTGGGGTCGGTACCAACCCATATCCATTAAGAGTTGGGCCTAGCCCTCCCTATGATGGGCCATGTGGTTTAAGGGGTCCAAGTGCCAAAGTGTCAGTCAGGTTCGAAACTACCTTCATCTATAAACATAGGGGTAGGGGGCCATGTTGAAAGACTTTTCTTTTCGGCTGGTAAGTGAAACTCCGCCATTCTTGTAACCCATCTTATTTCATTCTTCCTTGATCTCTTGTTATTTGTTGCCGATTGTAAGTGTAATCGAGTGATATATGAAGCAATAAAGAAAGTATTCAAAGTGAACGTAGGCAATCAACGTCGAACCATTATAAACCTTGTTGTTTTTGCTCTCTGTTGCATTTTTCTTTGTATTTGGTGTTGTTCCTTCATTTTCATTTAATTTATTCATTTATTTCACTACTTAAACCTATTCCCGAGTGTTTGTGACCAATTTAGTTGTAAACATTTTGGTGCTTTCACTGAGCAGATCGATTCTCAGGCTATTAGGAACATCTTTGTTCCTACTCGATTAAAGAAATCCCCCAAAGGAGATCCAGGTTCATTTTCAGAAGCTTGTAGATACTATTTTGATTCTTCAAGATCTACGCAAAGGAATCTAAAATGGTAAGGTGTAGTAGATCTAATTCCCATAATGTTAATGCCAACAAAACTACCAGTGTCTAATAAGGGGGCCCAAGTAACCAGTCTGCTAATGTGAATGTGGAGCCCAGTTGCAGTCCGAACCCCACTGATTCTGTTACTTGAGCCGAATTTAATGACTTGATGGGAGCTAATATAGATCCGTAGGCAGTTTAACGAGAAAATCCAAGCTAATGCTAACCTGATGAACTAGATTTCTCAACAGCAGCTCTAAACCGTCGAAGGAGGTCTCGCTTCGTACTCGACATTAGATAGCTCAACTTCATCGGACGAGCACCATAGGCATAGGCACTGCAGGATTGAAACAACATGAGCTGGAGTTATGGAGCAACATTTGATATACCATCGTGGTCTACCAAACCGGGTCGGTGCCAATCCCTCTCTAAAGATCGGTACCGATCCCTCAACCAGAGGCACGACTCCTCAACTGCAACTGGGGGGTCGTACTCGACTTGGAACCGAAAACTTAGACACTAAAGCATGCTTGGATGTTGGTCAACAACTTCTCCAAAATGATATTGAGGTGATTGCTCAAGATGCACATCTGGAGGATAATAGGTCAAGGAGGCATGAGATGCCCTGAAGACACCGACCAGAACATTTATACGGGACGAAGAACGACCACCACCTGGCGCCACCCATCCATACGCCAGATTTATCCTCAATGGTTAGACAACTGATGAGGGAAAACTAGGGTTTGACAAACGATGACTGGGGAGTCTCCAAGAGTCATACCCTATTTACCGGGAACATTTTACAGCTAGAGTATCCTAGGAGGTTAAATATGCCTACGTTGCCCGCTTATGAAGGGAAGACTGACCCCTAGCAACATGTCATGAGGTATGAATGGTTAATGGATTCAGTAAGAGCGAATGATGCTACCAAATGCAGATTCTTCCCTATAACTCTATCAGGGATTGCTACAATGTGGTTCATGAGGTTACCCCCGTGATCGATCTCAAGATTTGATGAGCTGGCTACAAGGTTCGTAGAGCAATTCCGAATTAACGCTACTCGCCCCAAAGATATGTGTCCCTATCCAGTGTAATTAAAGCCCTGGTGGTATCATTGAAGGATTACTTGCAGAGATTTCATGTTGCTGCCACTGAAGTTAGTAACCCAAATCACCATGCCATACTTATGGCTGTGACAAGGGGGTTGACCCATATTACGAGTTCGATGATTGGCTAGCTGGAAAACCACCGACAATGTTGGAGCATTTTTACACGAAGGCAAACCGGTTCATGAGAAATGAAGAGGTCAGATTGTTTATAAGAATCAATGCTACGGGGCCAAGTAGAGAGGCGGTACAAAGCAATATCACATTAAAGCAATCTGGAGAGAACTCTATAAAGGTTCAGGTCAATATTTAAAATAAGCCGGGTCAACAGAAAAAGATTGGAGAAGGAAATCCCGATCGAAAGAGGGAGCCCGGAAAGTGGAAGTCAAGGATTCCTACATATAATGACTATATACCTCTACGTGCATCTATGAAGAACATCTGTCTGTCTACCTGTAATACTTTTCAATATAAGATGCCACATCCAAAAGAATCGACTGAGGAACAAAAGCAAATCGAGAAATACTGTCGGTTTCACGAATGCTAGGGGAATAATACCGATGAGTGTAGGCATCTCCATGATGCCATCGAGAAATTAATTTGGCAGAAAAAGTTTCAGCAATTTGTCAGGAATCCATAGGAGGGCGGACAGGGAACATCTGATCCCAATCAAGGGCAAGCTCCGCGCTGGGCTGAGGAGCCAGCTCAGATCGGTGGGAGGTTGGTGATAAACAAAATAGTTAGTGGACCGAACCCTATGGACCAGAGCTGGCAGGAAATGGAGCGGTATGCTTGCTCAATGAAACATGTGGACTTTGAACGTGGTTCGAATACAGAGGATGGAACTCCGACCAAGCAACCGCATACAACGACAGATGATATATTATTCAGAAGCAGAGATGCCAATAATGTAGAGGCCCCTACTATTGATCCGATGGTTATCTCTACCATGATTTTCCCCGCTCTGGTGATAAGAATTTTGATTGATTGCGAAAGCTCTATGAATATTATCTTTAAGAAAGCATATGACCAAATGTGGATGCAGGCTAAAGATTTGAAACCGTCTAAAGCTTATACACATGGCTTCAATGGTGTGGCAACCGAAGCAGTTGGTTACGTTGAATTGCCAGTGGAGTTGGGAGAAGGTGAGCATAGGAGGGTGCAAATCCTACCACTCATTGTTTTGGATGAATTCACTGTACAATGTTGTCCTGGGCCATCCGGCCCTGGCCAAATTTCAAACAGCATTGGCCCTGTGGTGTTTAACGTTGAAATTTCTGACATATAATGGAGTAGGGTTTTACATGGTGATCCAGCAACTGGTCGTGCCTATTATATGGCTTAGTTAAGATAGGCTCAGCGAAAGAGAAGGGAAAGGGTGTGGAAAAGTCTATCCGCATCTAGGTTACTAAAGATTGACAAATAACGCCTAAGTCTTGGCTTGGGCACCACAGTCGGTTCTATAGAGATATAGATCCTAGGATAATGAGGAGGAACCCAAGGAGGTCAAGGTAGCGCCGACTGAGCTAATGATTGATATCTTAGTCAGCCAAGATGACCCATCGTGGGTGTTGAAGATTGGATCACAACTCAGCCCTTCATGATGAGAGAACTTACTGATTTCCTCCAAGCGAATCTGAATGTATTCGCTTGGAATCATTCTGACATGTGTGGGACCTCTCCTGCCATCGTGAGCCATGCATTGGATATTGGTATGAAGTATGTCCCTATAAAGCAGAAAATACGAGGTATGGATCCGGAGAGATCCATGGCTCTTAAAGAGGAGGTGGATAAACTTAAAGCCAACGGTTTTATTTGCGACGCCCTCTATCTCGAATGGATATCTAACCCCATGCTGGTGAAGAAGGCAAATGGGAATAGAGAATGTGTATTGACTATTCAGTTGAATCAACTATTCAGGCCTGAACAATTTGTACCCTGTGTATTGACTATTCACTAGTTGATTCAACTGCAGGGCACGAATTTTTGTCATTTATGGATGCGTACTCAGGGTACAACCAAATCCCAATGCACGTCCCAGATCGAAAGCACACCAGTTTTTTCACGGACGTTGGACTATACTATTATGTAGTAATGCCGTTAAGATTAAAGAATGCTGGAGCGACTTATCAACGATTGGTCAACCGAATGTTTAAAGATCAGATCGGGAGAACGATGGAAGTCTATATGGACGATATGCTTGTAAAGTCACGGCTACCAAACGACCACATTCGATATATGGCAGAGATGTTCGATATCCTTTGATTTTATAGCATGAAAATCAACCCGCTAAAGTGCTCATTCGATGTTGTGTCAGGGAAGTTCCTGGGCTTTATTGTCAATGCGCAAGGAATAGAAGAGAATCCATTGAATATTCAAGGAATTCGGGATATACAAGCACCTAGAACTATTAAGCAAGCGCAGAGCCTGAACGGGAAAGGTGCTCCTTTGAGTCAGTTCATCTCCAGGGCAACCGATAAATGCATTCCTTTCTTCGATTTGATAAAAAAGGGGCAGAGAAATTTCAAATGGACACAAGATTTTGAAGGTGAATTCCAAGCTTTGGTGAGCCATTTGGAGAGACCCTCTGTTTTTTCAAACCCGGTAGATCATGAGGAGTTATACATTTACTTACCTGTATCACCACATGCCATAAGTTCCACATTGATTCGCTAAGATAACCGGATCCAAAGACCGATATACTATGTTAGTAAACGATTAATGAGGGCAAAAAGAAACTACCCGAAGAAAGAGAAATTGCGTACTGCTTGGTGATCGCGTCATGCAAACTTCGCCTGTACTTCCAAGCACATCCATTCAATGTCTACATCGATCAGCCTTTACGACAGTTCCTAAAAGGACCCGAGACATCTGGAAGGCTATTTAAGTTGAACATCGAGCTTGGTCAGTTCGACATCTCTGCCTCGAAGAGCTATCCAGGGGCAAGCACTGGCTGACTTCATAGCGAAGTTTACCATGTAGGATGAGCCCTTAGAGAGCGGTGTAATCCCTACTCTACAATGGAAGCAACATAACGATGGAGCATCCAATGATCATTGTTCCAGAGCTGGCATCGTTCTTGTAACCCCTTAAAACAGGTCAATTTGCTATGCTTTGAATCTTGATTTCCCTGCAACGAATAAGGACGCCGAGTATGAGGCGTTAATTCTGGACTTAAGCTTGCTAGAGAGCTCAGGGTGAAAATCTTTTGTGACTCGTAGCTGGTGGTGTACCAAGTTGGAGGGGACTACCAGGCCAATGGGATGGAAGTTGATCAAGTACCAGAAATAGAACCTGAAAGGGAGTCATGATGACTCCATTTAAAGAATACCTGTTGCATGGAATCTTGCCTTAGAAGAGGAACGAAAAGCGACAAATCCTACGTAAAACTTCACTATATATTTTGAAAGGAGGAATTATGTATCGAAAGGGATTCACTGTTCCCTTACTCAAGTGTACCGTCCATGACGAGATAAAGCATGTCTTGAAATAATTCCATGAGGAAGAATGTGGCGATCACACTAGGAGGGCAAATGTTAGCAAACAAGATACTCTGTTATGGGTACTACTAGCTACCGTGAACCGGGACACTGCAGATCATATGAGACGATACGGCAAATGCCAGATATATGCAAAAGTCCTAAGAGCGCCACCGACAGAGATCACACAAATGGTTAGTCTATGGCCATTCGCTATGTGAGGAATTGATATTATTGACTCTTTTCCAATTTCAAAAGGTGGCGTGAGATATGTGATTGTCGCAGTCGAGTATTTCACTAAATGGGCAGAAGCGAAGCCATTAGCTATGATCACAGCTTGGAAATCATCAACTTCATTGTTCAGAACATTGTGTGTCATTTTGGTTTTCCATGAACTATCGTGACCGATAATGGGACTAAATTTGACAGTGCCGAGTTTGGGAAGTTTTTCCGGAGATATCACATCCGAAAGAGGTTTGCGGTGGTCGCCCATTCTCAGGTGAATGGATAAGTTGAAGCTGTAAATTCAATCCTAAAAAAGCATTTGGAAAAGGCTAAAGGCAAGTGGCTGGATGAAGTTCCTACGTTTCTCTGGGCCTATGAGACCACCCATAAGTCTATGACTGGTCACACTCCATTCGCTCTTGCTTACGGAGACAAAACAGTCATTCCTACGGAACTCGAAGTCCCTTCCCATCAAGTGACTTACTACAATCCTAGAACAAGCCAAAATCTCTTATTGGAGTCATTGGACTTTATCGATGAGAAGCATGAGGAGATCGATTTGAGAGTAGCCTCACATTGACACCGAATCGCCTGGTATTATAATACTAAAGTCTGACCGAGAACCTTTGAAGTTGGCGACCTTGTCTCGAGTGACTTGCTACAATCCCAGAACAAACCAAAATCTCTTATTGGAGTCATTGTACTTTATCGATGAGAATCACGAGGAGGCTGATTTGAGAGCAGCCGCACATCAACACCGAATCGTTTGGTACTATAATACTAAAGTTCGACTGAGAACCTTTGAAGTTGGAGACCTTGTCCTGAAATGAATTTTTCCAGTCCTATCACACATGAACCCGATATGTAAAGGGCCATACATCATTGAACAGAGGCTTGGAGAAGGGAACTTTCAAGCTAGCGACTGTTGATGGCGTGACGCTTCCAAGAGCGTGGAATAGCGGGCATTTACGACGCTATTTAATCTTGACCATTCCTTTTGCATTTCAATAGTATTTTCTTTCAATATTTGTGTTGGTATTTGGCTTTTTTGTTATGTAATAAGACAAGTTATCCTGTCACTATTTTTATGATGAATAAAAGCTTGAAGCTTCCTTTGCATAAATTACTGTTATTACGTGTTATGCTAAGTGTGTGTTGGAACTGATTGATATCTACAGTTGCGATGTATAAAAAGATGCATAGAGTTAAAAATCGACCAGTTATACCGATCCCCGATGAAAATGAACAAGGGGGGTTTTGTAAGTTTTCTCAGTTGGTGATTTCTGTAGATGAATCAAAAGGCGATTTTTGCAATGAGGAACGAAGGTCACCGACGGTGGGAGAATGATGAAAATCTCTAAGTCCGTGAAGCGGACTAGAGTAATCTAAGTCCCTGAAGCAGACTAGAGTATAAACGACTTGACGAAAATCTCTAAGTCCCTAAAGCGGACTAGAGTATTCTAAGTCCCTAAAGCGGACTAGAGTATAAACGACTTGATGAAAATCTCTAAGTCCTTAAAGCGGACTAGATTATAAACGACTTGAAAAAATCTCTAAGTCTTAGAAGCAGACTAGAGTACTCTAAGTCCCAGAAGCGGATTAGAGTATAAACGACTTGACGAAAATCTCTAAGTCCCTAAAGTGGACTAGAGTAATCTAAGTCCCCGAAGCAGACTAGAGTATAAACGAATTGACCAAAATCTCTAAGTCCATAAAGCGGACTAGAGTAATCTAAGTCCCTAAAGCGGACTAGAGTATAAATGATTTGACAAAAAATCCTGAGCTACGGGTTAAATAAAACTCTAAGTCTCCGAGTCACAGGCTAATTTGAAAACCCAGTGGGTGGGCAAGCGAGCTTCCAGTCATTCGTTATCCTGCGAGTACCGATCTCAAATCAATGGAAGAGGGTTGAACTGTTGGCAGCAAAATACAACCGTTAGTTACGATTTCGGCTTGGCATCTCTTATAACTTGAGATGGCACTTACAAAGAAGCTTCGAAGTCAAGATAGTGAATTATCAACAAATCTTATGGAAATTATTACAAGTACTTGGAATGGGAAGAAATTACTCTACTATTGAAGTAATAATTCGCTCGACGATTAATCAAGAAACAAAATTTTTTATTTACAATCTCAAAAATTCCTTACAAATTATTTAAAAGTTCGAGATCCAAGCCCGTACATGTGCTACTAAAAAAAGAAGGAAAGGAAAATGACACATTTCTAACTTATTTGGTTAAGTACAATGACGTAAGGCACTGACTATTTATTCCCCTTCTTCGGTTTTTCGAGAGTTGAATCGGACGAGCGTCTCTTTTGAGACCCGTTGCCGCCTTGAGTGGAGGTACTTGAGTAAGGAGGAGGAAACACATTAGGAATTGTCACGCCGAGTGGGATGAATTGCAAAGGCCTATGAATAGGATCCATTACATCGGGTTCACCCTTGACTTTGAGTTTTGATTTTCCTCTTCTTCAATTTGTTCTTTCTAGCTGAATTTAGCGGTATGCTCCGAAGCACCTTTTAATTGACGGAAATTCTGTGGAATTAGAAAACCATCGAAAATTTCAAAATTAAAATAATCGCAAGAGCACGACATACGCTTGTAGTACGTGGCAAGTACCGGTCGATCCATAGAGGATTGCTGATTTTAAAAATTCTATTCAATCAAATTATACCAAAGTCGAGTGAAAGTTAAGCTAGATAATTAGAAAATTAGCTAACTAACTAAAAGAAAAGAGATGCAAATATAAGAGTTAAATGACAATTTAGAGAATAAATCCACTCTCTAGATCGTGTAGTTCAACATATATGAAATCATGATCTCTATTTTATGGACATTAGTGCTTTAAGTGATGTGCTTATCATAAGTATGGCATATTTGTGCTATTGATTAGCCAACATAAGCCATCAAACTACAATACATCCCTTAAAGCACTTACTAACTTTCACGAAACTTGACAAAGAAAATGAAATCGATTTTAAGTATGGCCTATTAACTATTGATCAGAAATATAGACCATCAAATTTTAATTTCAAATCACTTTCTTTTGCCATAATCATATTTTGATGAAGAGGAAATTAGTGTTAGTGATTGTTTAAGCATAGCCAATTTGGTGTCAATAATATAGGCTATCAAATTCAAAGCAAAAACAACTAGTAAACCATTTCTATCATCATCGTTAAGCACAAAAAGAGAGCATGAATTAACAAATAGTTGAAGCTACATAATTAGAGAGCTTCATTACCCCTAAATTGAAGGGGTTTAGCCTCTCATATTTGTCATTTTATTAACAAAAGTAGCTAGCAACATAAAAGAAAAAAGAAAGAAAGATGAAAGCTAATGGAAAAGAGAACTATTCTACTTGCGTAAAAGAAAAGAAATCTACACTACAACATGAAAGGAAAACAAACAAGAGAAGAAAAGAGCAATGTATTAAAGTTGCATAAGAAAAAGAATTACATAAAAGAAATGGCTAAGTAGCCATGAAAAGAAAAGAGAAGCTTTCTTTTTATTTGTAAGCTAAAAACTAAACTAAGAGAGACTAACTAAGAGGAGGTTACATGAACATAATGGGTTATTTATACAAGCATGAAACCCTAATCCATAATTTGGGGAATGACCAAACTACCCTTGAGAAAGTATGGAGGCCAAGTAATTAATAGCTTCTGCTAATCATCGTTTAAGTGTACATGAAGCAATAAACTCCATAAGCATGTATATTAGCCTCTATTTGTTCATGAAGGCAGGTGGGTGGGTGGGGTCCTCCATGATCTTCACTTTGACTTATTTCTATCTTCATTCCTTTGTGTTCTTTTTGTGCATGCATATCTTCTTCATGAAACAACTTGTAATTTAAATCAAATTCCTGTAAAATAGTATGAAAATTTCTAAATAAATTTTCTCCAGTTAATTTATGCACAAAAATGACTATTTTACCCTTGGATGAAGACGAATATGTGATAACTGGAATTAATATGCATTTTCATAAAAGCAAGTTAAAATACCCAATATGATCATTTATTTAAATTAAATAGATTAAATATGGTGGTAAAAATATGCACATTTACGTGCACATCAGCACCCATGACTACAACATCATCGTGCTCCTTAGTAAAATATTGGTCATTGGCTTGTGCTCATCAAGAGCCCCAATCACTTGAGCGTCGAACCGTGGAGTATGTGCGGCAACCGAAGCCCGGCCACGTTTTCTTCCTCCTTCGTGGTGACATCGCTTCTATGAGTTAATTCAGGACCGGGATGACCTACAAAGTTTCATAAAAATGCAAGCATTAGTCTATAACCATTATGTTCCGGAAACATTAAAATTTTCGAATCGAAGGAGTTATATATGGTACTAGCATCCGATTGGCTTTCGGTGGTCGCTGGGATGCTCCTTTCAACGATGGAAGACAACATGTGTGTGCCAAGTCCGGGATTATCTGGATCATAACCAATGTGTTGCTCCGATGACATCCTAGCCTGCTGAACAAGAGGAGGACCCTAGGGCTCAGTTCCAGAAGACCCTATGATATCTTCCTTTTCCTTAGGCAGTGTAGGAGTTTGCCAAATCAAAGTTTTGCGGCAGCCAAGTCAGATGGCTCATTTCCTCTAAGCACTTCTTGCACAAAGTGCCCCTTCATCAAGCTCTGCTACCCCAACTCCTCTTTCTTGATCTTTGTAATGATCTCCCAAGCTTCGGATAGCGTTTCAAGATAGCCTTTGCCTTGGAAAGTTAAATCACAGTGAAGGAGAACTTTTGAATTATATTCGGCAATAAGCGGATCGAAGAAGTTCTTGATCTCCTCCCTACCAAACTCAGTCACCGCCTCAACTCGGGAGTTGCTTCCGTCAACACCTTTTTCTCGCCCTCTTCGTGAGCGGCTTCTTTCAAGGCCTCAATTTTGGAGAGTTGCTCATCAAGTTTTGTTTTTGAGTTTCTTATTTTGACAATCTCCTCACAATATTTTTGCGGCTGTGCCTGGATTTTGTCCTCCCTCTCCTCAAATATTAATTTTTTTAGCTCCTCAATGCAGCGGGCTAAGACATCTTACTCCTTTTGTAAGGAGTCCTTCTCTAAAGCTAAAGTGCCACTGCGTTAGAGTGCGACGTCCAGTTCCCTCTTATGTGAAGTTTCTAAGCGACTAACTGCCTCAGCTGTTTCCTCCGCATTTTTCTTCACCTTTGCAAGTTAAGCCATAACATCGAGTAACTCGGCATCTTGATGTTTGATAATATCCTTGTCATGAATGGCCTATAATTTAAGGCGATCGATTTCGTGCTGGCACTCAATGGAAACTATAGAGACTTTTTCGGGAAAGTGAATAAATGCTTCGTGCTGGACATATAAATCATTCATACATGCTAACGAGCTCTCGTTGGCACTTCTAGGAATGACGTGTACGGAGGGAAGGAATTTGAGCTCATCAAAGAAAATTTTCGGGAAGGTAGCCTTGAGTTCTACTAATTTCTCTGTTGTGGTAGAATCTTAGGTAGGCACTGGGGGAATCTATTCGAACGTAACTATTGGATGCTTACGACGCTCACGAGATGGCCTAGTACTCGATGATCCGGAGTGTTAGTCATAGGGAGCGACAGCTTAGGAACTCCGATGTGCAAATTTATCTATGCTATAAGCAGGAGGGTAAGATGTATCGATTTGGCATGGATCTTGTGCCTGAGACTTCCTTATGGAAGAAGAAGAAGATTCTCGAGAATAATAGTCTCTATCACGTCCTTCATCTTTGTCTCGACGTCTTCCGAATTCAAATTCTCGACCCGAGCGGTAGTAGGTGGAAGAGCCACGAAGGCGATCAAAAGCATGCGGGTGAGATATTGCGCCTGTAAAAGAGCCAAATATGAGCATATTAGGAGTTGTCATGTGAAAAGTTAATCATAAGGGAATGGTGGAGTGCAAGTGCTTATGTGTGTCCTAGTGTTTCCCCCTGACGGACCAGTAACATTGGCTTTATTAATTAGAGTTTTTGCTGCTCTGCTAGAAGGCTGCATGCCTTCACCACTTCTTACGGGTGAGTTAAGCCCTTCGACGTCGAGATTATTGAAGTTGTAATTTAATAACTCGTCTGGATCAGAATGTCGAAGAGTCCCATCAACGAGCTCTCTATCTGTTGAGAAGATGATTCTTTTGCAATCGGAGTTATGATGAATTTTGGGGTTGTCCCGACCTTCCTTTTTCTTATCTTATACGCCAAACTTTTTCCCCTCTTGGGGGGAGGTTGCGATTGGCTAGTATGCGACACTTCAACTACTGGCATTTTTCCAAGGCCTATATCTTTGTTTCTTGGCCCTACATCTTCTGATTCCTTTATATCTCCCTCTTTGGTGCCTTCTTCGGTTCCCTCGACAGGGGGCACCATGGGGTCATTTAGTTCTCCTCTTCTCTCGACAACAGTCCTCAGAATTGCCTTGCTTCTAGGGACCAATTCTGCGACTGTCCTCTAACAGCCCAAATAAAGAGAGCAACTCATTGATGACATGGAGCTTGATGTCCTGGTCCTCCACCAGAGCAGCGCGAATCGCAGCGATAGCCCTGCCATATCCAACGCCTTCAGGTCGGGACGAACACCTGAAAGAATTAAAGGAATTAGTATAGTTAAGAAAGAAGCTGCAATTTGAATCTTTGAATTGAAGGCAAAGGTAGAAATAGTACTTACATCCTTCCAACCATCTTCTTGTAATGCCGGAAGGACATCGTACATAGAACTTTTCAAAAGTGCCATGGATAAAGGCATAGCCATTAGGATGTGGCTGAGTAGGAGCGATTCCCATGAATCGCAGCGCTTCCCGAATGATAGAGTCAAATGGTCGCACATATCTAGCCTAGCACATGAATTTGTTGCATGCAGTATATCCGGCTAGGGGCAAGTGAGGTCTGTCTGGCCTTGACGGGACGAGAATGTCTACGAAAGGAATCTCATGGACAGAACATAATCGGTGGAGAGCGGCCTGATCCTGGATGCCTGCGAGTCAACCTGATTGTTTAGAATAATGGCACTCTCCATGACATCAAGAGCTAGATCAATAATTTCTGCAAGAAAAACCGAGATGTCGAAAAATATATTTTCTTGTAGGTCATATGTCTCTATGTTTTCTATTTGCTGACCTGGTGTGGGCTTGTTAGATAAGGTAGTAGAACTTGATCGCATGGCCGATTCAGAAGGCATTATGATTGAACGCTTCGTATAACTTGGGATCTATGTTAGCTATACTCAGTAGACAATCAATGTTAGAAATAATAACATGTCCCCCCATGTTGTGTGTGAACTAGTGTAGTGATCGAAATCAGAAAAGCAAAAGTAAAATGTTGAAGCGTGGAGGTTTCGCCCAAAGAGGCCATCATCTTTGACCATCTCAGATGATGTGAAGGGTGATCGACAACCGAAGCTTTAGGATCGTATGTTGACATTCTGAATTATGAGGTTCGTTGTTCAAGTATGTTGGGCCAATTTTATACTTAGTTCTTGTTGAGTAGAACTGAAATTTGTTCGTTTAATCTTAAGTCTACTGGTCCAGATATGCTAGTCGCGTTGTTACTAGTCACTTTATGCTTGGGCAAGGTATTGTACAGTCATATGTCTGAATAACTTAAAGTTAAGATGGTCATTATGGTCAACACCGATCCATGCCTCCAATGCTGATCCCTATGCCTTACTCTCGTAGTCGACCCCTATAATTAACTTTCTGGGACGACCCTGACTTTTCAACTCCTGGACCGGCCCCTATAGAAATGCTTTTATATCAATCCATTTTAAGATGCCTATTTATGCCGATCACTACATTTACTTATCCAGCACCGAACCCTCACCTAACAATTACATACCGAACACCCAAGCCAACATATTCCCTACCGACCCTTTCCATCTCTAATGTCGAACTCCCACTGACTACCTCCCACCGATCCCTCGCCTGATGTCGAGACTTCCTTTTTCGTTACCCTTTTTTCTTTTTCTCCTTCTTTCCTTCTTCTTCTCCTTCTTCTTCCTCCTTCTCCCGCTCCTTCGCCTTCTCCTCCACTATCGCATAACATAATCAACCCCACTAGATAATACAACTAACAAACACTTAACCACCTCCAAGTTCAAAGATTCACGACCTAACCCCACAAACGAAGAAGAGATTATACCTAGTCGATTTAGGTTACAAGGCCGAAGCTTGGATTAGGAACAAATTGGTGTTAATGGAAGTCGGAAATATGAGCTTGCACTCGAGTTCAAGTTGAAAGAGGCAGCTTTGTCTTGCTTTGGAGAGTTCGGTTATGATGAACGAGAAAATAAAGAGAGTTTAAGTGCTGTAAATATAAAGTAAAAGAAGAAGAGGAATGGATATGAGTTTTTATGTGAGGGAAAGAAAGGGAAGAGAACTAGTCACACCCTAGTGACCTGGTTATAAAAATAAAAGGGATCGGCCTTGAGGTATGCTGATCCCTATACATGCAGGTTTACCAAGGGATCGGCATATCAAATGTCGACCCCTCTTACTTCAAAAAAAATATAATGGAAGAAAAAAGGGGGATATGCATGAATGATGAATGCTAATGAAATAGAAAGAGGAATAGATGGTAGTGGCAGATGTTTGAAAACCAAATGGAAACCGATATCGTGAAGATTAGCTGTAAACAGAAGCATATAGAATAATGCATTTCGGCAAAGGTCGACAGATGTTTGAACACGTCCGGAAGTCATCAACGGAAACATGTGTATGAACATGTGCGGAAGGGATTTATCAATTTAGCATTTTGAAAGGTTAAGTCAGGAAGAGACCCGAAGGCTTCATATAACCAAAATCTATCCATTCAAATGGAAAGAGACGTCAGACCCATTCCATCAAAGGTTAATAAAAGAATAATGATTAATGAGTGACTTGGATAGGCCTGTTCCCGAGAATATGGGTTTCTCCAATTCAAAGCATGTCATATTACTCACAAGACGTACTTTGAGGCACAAATGTTACCAAGTACCTCGGTCCGACTACACAAGGTTGATTATGAAGGCCAGACTCGACCGTTGATGGGAAGGATGGTCACGAGACGACATCCATATGGTCAAAGTATAATGTCTGAATAGCTGTGTCCATCCCAGGATAAATAAAGTCGACAGATAGATAACGTAGGATGTCTGAATTTGGGAATTTAGTTTGATAGGAATAGGGAACTGCGTGGATGCTTGACGAATGGAGGAAGGTATGAATGGGGTCGGCATAACTTGTAAGACCGATGAGATCGGCATAACTTGTAAGACCGATGAGATCGGCATATTGATTTTGGATCGGCTGTAACGACCCGGAATTTTAGGCAATATCAATTTAATAATCTGTATTAATAATTAAATTGATTTGATAATTTTTCTTTATAATTTTAGTTTAAATTGGTAAATTTAATCTTTTAAAAGGTTAATAAATATTTAATCTGGTAATTTTGATCAATATCTTTCTATCAATTTAAAATTGATAAGAATTAATTTTCAAAGCTAATAAATTTTTATTCTATTTATAATATATATATTTGATATATATTGTGAATGGGAAATTTTTTGTTTTAAATAAAAGATGAATTTTCAAATTGTAATACATATGTATGTATATGTTATAATTTGGAATTTGTTTTGAAATTTAATTTAATCTGTTGATAATTTATATATATATATATATATATATATGAATTATAATTTAAAGCTTTGTTTTAAAATTTATATTTTTCAAAAGTTAATTTAAAGTTTAATTCAGTTTATTTTCAAAAAGTATAAGATAATTATTTATTTTAAAAATGATAGTTTAGAAAGGATTTAATCAAAGTTTTGTTTTGTTTTCTTTTTAAAGTGTTAAATTTAAAATGGTTATAAATGTATATGTATAAACGTTTTAGATTTTTAAATCCATGTATATAAGATTTATTTGTATTATAATTAGTTTTATAATATTTTCTTTTAAAAGTAAATTTATATATACATATGTAAATTATATTTATTAAGAGAATTAAATTAAGTATGTTATATTGACATTTAAATTAAGTTAAAATTAATTAAAAATACATAATAAATATGTGTAAACATATTAACAAGTTAGTGACATATGTAAAGCAATTAAGCATAATGGATGACATTTGTTCAAATTAATAACAAGTGTCTTCATTTTAGAATTTAAACCATAACATAATTTATATAAAAATATAAACCTTTTCACCTCTTCTTCTTTCTTCAATCTATTTCCATTATTTCTCAGCTGAACATTAATGGCAAACCAGAAATTTATTTCCAAAATCTAAAACTAGAATTTAATTAAAAACCTGCAACATCAACTTCAATCTGCAAAGCAAAGTTCTTCTCAACAATCAAAGCAAAAGCAAAACCTGCAAAATTGAAAACCTGCATTTCAAAGAGGAGTTCACATCAGTTCATCACTTTTAAACATCATATTGAAGCATGCATTACGATTTCTACAGCAAATCAAAGCATTTTTTTTCCAGATTAATGTTCAAGCCTGGAAGTAATAGAAACTGCTCTGCAAATTTTAAAAAGGTGAGATCTTCATTTTTAAAAACAGATTTGAACTTGTTATTTAATTTAGATGTGTGATGAATTATACAGTGCTTAGTTACAAATGTTAAGTGAAATTGATTGCATGTTTGAATATAAAGAAGATATATGGTGGTTGTATAATGTATAGATATGTTCTGTCACTATAGCTTTGATCTTACAATTTAATTCAAATCTTTCCCCTAACACCATTATTTGATTTCGATGATTAAATAAAAGTTGTTTGTTATTGTTTGTTGGTAATTTTAAAAGTATCTGTAGATTTAAATTTACAAATAATTTTTAAAATAGAAATTACAGTAAGTGACTGTTGCAAGTCAAAAATTTATATTCTTAATTCTTGCTTTCGGTTGTATAATTGGATTAATAGTTAGAAATGATAAATTTTAACATGAAATTCATAATTTTTAAGTTGATAATTTATGTGAATTTGGGGTTTGTTCATTTTGGGTGTTTTTGATCATTGCCGTTGATCGGCGTGGTGAAGTTGGCCGATTTTTGGTATGAAGGTGGGTTGATCTATGGTGAGCATGGGAAAATTGTTCAATTTTTTTTCAAATGGCTGAATTGTTCGTATTGGATCGAACTAGGGGTTTTACCTTGTTTTTGTTCGGCATGTCTGTAGAGGGAATTGCATAGTGAAAGATGGACCGGAGGCGATCGCTTCTGGGGAGGACGAAGCTCGTGGATGTGGCGGTTCTATGGTGAGGACGGCGAAGGCCTAACGGCGTCATGGCGTCGGCCGTGGGGGTTTTGTGTCGAGTTGTTAGCTGCAATTTTTCGTGAGATTGGTCAAATTTTGATTCGAAGTGTTTCGTTTCGATCTGGGTTTACAGTTGTGCTCGCGAGTGATTTTGTGACCGTCGTTGGTGGTCGCGACAACCTGGATTGGCCGGCGGCGTTGGTACACATGCACGCGTGATATCGTATCAGGTGGAAGTTTGGAAGTATTGGGGGAGAAGGGTTTTTAACCGAAGGAGCACTCGTGTTTTCTCTGATTCGACTCGAAGAAGATGGTGCTAGGGATTAGCTATGGGGCAGGCTCGGGTTGTAGTTGTGTTTGTCTCGAGTTTTAAGGTGGGGCTTTCTGGTTACTGTATAGATATTAGGTTGCAATGAAATTTGAGTTTGAATTAATATAAATCAAGTATTAAGTAATAAAACAAGTTTTGTAAAGAAACAAAATCCTAAGTTAAAATTGTTGTTTGAAAAAAAATGTAAATCAAACTATTAAAGTATTAATTGAATTTATTTTGAAATTTTAAATTGTTAGGAAGTTTTATTTGAAAGAAATTATCTAAGTAGATTTTGAATTTCAGTTTAAGAAGTGTTTTGAATTTTAATATAAAAGAAGTGTTTAAATCTTAAGTATTAAATCAAAGCTTAAGTAATGTTTAATAACTAAAGTTTTCAAATTATTTAGAAAATGAATAAGTTTGAATAAGATAATTAAAGTGTTTTAAATTTTAAATTTGAATCTAAATACTTTATTTTCAAAATAAGGATATTGTTATGATTTTGTAAACTAAATAGAATAATTTGTTTTTAGGATATTAAAATTTGAAACTTATTTGAAATAATTTATTTATGAAGTTAAATAAGATTAAATTATTTTGATATGAACTTAAAAATACTTAATTAAATATGATTTGTAAATAAGTAAGAGTTTAATTAAGATAAATGCTTTTCTTATTTAATTAAGGATTTTCATTAAATATAAGATGTTGATTAATTATTTAATTAATTTTAAATAATTAGTTAATTGTTTATTTAATTTTTAATAATCACTTAATTATGAATTAATTAAGTGTAATTACTTAATGAAGTAATTAATGATTAATTACTGAATGTAATTAAGTAAGGAATAATTACTTATGGAAGTAATTAGTGGAAAAAATTACTCATGGGAGTAATTAAATGGAAGTGATTAATGGATAATCACTTGATGATATTAATTAAGGAATTGATTAACATAATTAATTTGAAGTTAATTAATTATGGAGTAATTAATTAATTTAAATATTAAGGACAATTTAATGATGGGATTAATTATTTGTTAAGTAATTAATTAAGAGAGTAATCAAGATTTATTAATGGAAGTAATTGGAAGATAATTACTTATATAAGTAATTAAGAGTTAATTACTTAATTAATTAATTTAATGTGATTAATTAATTAATGAGTAAGATTAATTTAAGACTAATTGCTAAATGTAATTAATTAAAAATGTGATTAATTAATAAAGTAATTAATTAAGGATTAATTAATTAATTGATTTATAATTAATTAATGAGGTAATTAAAGATTAATTAATTAGATTAATTAATCCAAGGATTAATATAATTAATTAAGAAGTTAATTAATTAAGATAAGTAATTACAAATTGTTAATTACTGTTTATGATTAATGAGATGATTAATTACAAGTTAATTATTAATTACTAAGGATCATTAGTTAATTAATGAATTAATCAAGGTTGATTAATAAAAGTAACTAATTTAAGTGTGATTAATTAATTGTAATTAATTGAGGTTTAATGTAATTAATTATAGTTGATTAATTAATGGAAGTAAATGAAGGATCATTAATCATTGTAATTAATGATAGTAATTAAAGATTAATTACTGAATATGGTTAAGGCTAATTACTTGAATGTAATTAAAAGAATAGTTAATCAAGGGAGATTAATTAAGGAGGATCATTAAGAGATGATTAATTTATTTATTTGAAATAAATTAATGAAGAAGGATTTAGGTAATCCAATTGGTTTAAAGTTAATCAATTCTGCTTTTGGATGATTGATTGATATTGGATGATTGATATTGGGTGATTGGTTGATACTGGATGATTCGGATATCTCTGTTATGTGATATGCTGCTTCGGGAGATGAATGGTTGATATGAATTATCTATTGTGATAATACAATTCATCTATCTGTTTATATCATTCTGAATATAAGTTAACTGTTTAAACCCTTAAACAACTTGAACATTAAAATGGCGTTTTGTTTTCTTTTTAAAGTGTTAAATTTAAAATGGTTATAAATGTATATGTATAAACGTTTTAGATTTTTAAATCCATGTATATTAGATTTATTTGTATTATAATTAGTTTTATAATATTTTCTTTTAAAAGTAAATTTATATATACATATGTAAATTATATTTATTAAGAGACTTAAATTAAGTAAGTTATATTCACATTTAAATTAAGTAAAAATTAATTAAAAATACATAATAAATATGTGTAAACATATTAACAAGTTAGTGACATATGTAAAGCAATTAAGCATAATGGATGACATTTGTTCAAATTAATAACAAGTGTCTTCATTTTAGAATTTAAACCATAACATAATTCATATAAAAATAAAAACCTTTCATCTCTTCTTCTTTCTTCAATCTATTTCTATTATTTCTTAGCTGAACATTAATGGCAAACCAGAAATTTATTTCCAAAATCTGAAACTAAATTTGAATTTAATTAAAAACCTGCAACATCAACTTCAATCTGCAAAGCAAAGTTCTTCTCAACAATCAAAGAAAAAGCAAAACCTGCAAAATTGAAAACCTGCATTTCAAAGAGGAGTTCACATCAGTTCAAAACTTTTAAACATCATATTGAAGCATGCACTAGGATTTCTACAGCAAATCAAAGCATTTTTTCCATATTAATGTTCAAGCCTGGAAATAATAGAAACTGCTCTGCAAATTTTAAAAAGGTGAGTAAATCTTCATTTTTAAAAATAGATTTGAACCGGTTATTTAATCTAGATGTGTGATGAATTATACAGTGCTTAGTTACAAATGTTAAGTGAAGTTGATTGCATGTTTGAATATAAAGAAGATATATGGTGTTAGTATAATGTATAGATATGTTCTGTCACTACAGCTTTGATCTTTCAATTTAATTCAAATCTTTCCCCTAACACCATTATTTGATCTCGATGATTAAATAAAAGTTGTTAGTTATTGTTTGTTGGTAATTTTAAAAATAGTATCTGTAAATTTGAATTTACAAATAATTTTTAAAATAGAAATTACAGTAAGTGACTGTTGCAAGTCCAAAATTTATATTCTTAATTCTTGCTTTCGATTGTATAATTGGATTAATAGTTAGAAATGATGAATTTTAACATGAAATTCATAATTTTTAAGTTAATAATTTATGTGAATTTGGGGTTTGTTCGTTTTGGGTGTCTTTGATCATTGCCGTTGATCGGCGTGGTGAAGTTGGCCGATTTTTGGTATGAAGGTGGGTTGATCAATGGTGAGCATGGGAAAATTGTTCAATAATTTTTCAAATGGCTGAATTGTTCGTATTGGATCAAACTAGGGTTTTTACCTTGTTTTTGCTCGAGTTGTCTGTAGAGGGAATTGCGTAGTGGAAGATTGACTGGAGGCGATCGCTTCTGGGGAGGACGAAGCTTGGGGATGTGGCGGTTCTATGGTGAGGACGGCGAAGGCCTATCGACGTCGTGGCGTCAACCGTGTGGGGTTTTGTGTCGAGTTGTTAGCTGCAGTTTTTCATAAGATTGGTCAAATTTTGATTCGAAGTGTTTCGTTTCGATCTGGGTTTACAGCTGTGCTCGCGATTGATTTTGTGACCGTCGTTGGTGGTCGCGACGATCTAGGTTGGCCGGCGGCGTTGGTACGCGTGCATGCATGATATCGTATTAGGTGGAAGTTTGGAAGTATTTGGGGAGAAGGGTTCTTAGCCGAAGGAGCACTCGTGGTTTCTCCGATTCGACTCGAAGAAGATAGTAATAGGGATTAACTACGGTGCAGGCTCGGGTTGTAGTTGTGTTTGTCTCGAGTTTTTAGGTGAGGCTTTCTGGTTACTGTATAGATATTAGGTTGCAATGAAATTTGGGTTTGAATTAATATAAATCAAGTATTAAGTTATAAAACAAGTTTTGTAAAGAAACAAAATCCTAAGTTAAACTTGTTGTTTGAAAAAAAATGTAAATCAAATTTTAAAAGTATTAATTGAATTTATTTTGAAATTTTAAATTGTTAAGAAGTTTGTATTTGAAAGAAATTATCTAAGTAGATTTTGAATTTCAATTTAAAGAAGTTTTTTGAATTTTAATTTAAAAGAAGTTTTTAAATATTAAGTATTAAATCGAAGCTTAAGTAATATTAATAACTAAAGTTTTCAAATTATTTAGAAAATGAATAAGTTTGAATAAGATAATTAAAGTGTTTTAAATTTTAATTTTGAATCTAAATACCTTATTTTCAAAATAAGTATATTGTTATGAGTTTGTAAACCAAATAGAATAATTTGTTTTTAGGATATTAAAATTTGAAACTTATTTCAAATAATTTATTTATGAAGTTAAATAAGATTAAATTATTTTGATATGAACTTAAAAATACTTAATTAAATATGATTTGTAAATAAGTAAGAGTTTAATTAAGATAAATGCTTTTCTTATTTAATTAAGGATTTTCTTTAAATATAAGATGTTAATTAATTATTTAATTAATTTTAAATAATTAGTTAATGTTTATTTAATTTTTAATAATCACTTAATTATGAATTAGTTAAGTGTAATTACTTAATGAAGTAATTAATGATTAATTACTGAATTAAATAGAAGTGATTAATGGATAATCACTTGATGATATTAATTAAGGAATTGATTAATATAATTAATTTGAAGTTAATTAATTATAGAGTAATTAATTAATTTAAGTATTAAGGATTATTTAATGATGGGATTAATTACTTGTTAAGTAATTAATTAAGAGAGTAATCAAGATTTATTAATGAAAGTAATTAGAAGATAATTACTTATGTAAGTAATTATGTGATGACCCAGAATTTTAGGCAATATCAATTTAATAATCTGGATTAGAAATTAAATTGATTTTATAATATTTCTTAATGAGATTGGAATTTATTTAATAATCCAATAAAATAAATATTTAATTGATAGATTTTATCCTTTTAAATCTAATAAATTGTTATCTATTTATAATGTATATAGAATATGTATACATTGAAAATAGATATTGTTTTAATCTAATAAATAAATAAATCTTGTTTTCTAAATAATATATATATATATCTTTGGTAAAAAATAGGAATTTTGATTTTATTTAAAAGTTAAACTTTTAAAAGTTATTTAATAAATAAGATATGATTTTAAATTGATAAAATAAAAATTTAATTTGTTTAAATTGATTTATTTGATATTAAGTTTTTAAAGGTATATAATAAACAACTATATGATTTTAAATACATAAGGCAAATATTGAAATAATTTAAAATATGTTTAACTCAAGATTTAAATTTAAATAAATAATAATAAGGTTTATTTTGATTTCTTAAAAATATAGTTGGATAAAATAAATAATTTAATTATAAAGAAACAATTTCTTTTATAAATTATTTATATTTATCAAATGTTATTATTTTTAAAAATATAATAATACATTGTTTTAACCAATAGAATTTTAATAAAAAAGTAATTGTTTTTCAAAATGTAATTGTGTAGTTATATATGTATATATATAACTTGATTTGAAGTTGAATTCAAAGCTTTGAAATTTAAATTATAAATATTTTTAATTTGTTTTGGATTTTTAAATATTTTTATAAACCTTTATTTTATAAATATAATTGGATTTATTCTTTTCAAAATTATCTACATGTAAATAAATACATATCAACTAATTAATTAAACAAAGATTCACTTTTATCTTATATTAACATGTAAACTAAATAACTAATTAGCATTTAACTATAACTAATTCACATAATTTTAACTAATTAACATTTAATGACAAATGTAAGTAATTTACAAATAAAAAGACATGTGTTAATCAGTAAACATACAACTTGACAAATGTTAGAATTAAAGACATGTGGCATTTTAAAATTAGCTTTTTCTTTTTATTTTTATTTCAGTTTTTATATATATAACAAATCTTCTTTCAATTCTTATTTTTCCTTCTTATCTAAATCAAACTTAAGGGTAAAGAAAAACACACTTCCTCAAAAAATTAAAATCTGAAAGCATCTTCAAATCCTGCAAATCAGAAGCATGCATATCATTTTTCAAAATAGAATCAAAGGATGCAAACAGACCTGCATTTCCTCCTTTCAAGAATCTGGGAAGCAAACCTGTAGCATACATGACAAAACTATTTTAAGACCTGCATGCAACTACAATCTCAAGCCTAAAGCCTGCATTTCTTAAAACTGGGAATAAAGCAGCATGCATACAGTTTTAAGTAGGGAGCAATTCAGGTTTTAAAAAAAGAAGGAACTGCATATTTCCAGTTTTAAAAGCACCAAAGCCTTTTTCAAAAATCATTGCTCTGTCCACCAAGTTTCATGTGAGTAACTTTTAAACTTAAAGTAAATTAAGGTTGCATGTTATTTTTGTAGAAAAAATTGCAATTGGGTATGTTTACAAGTATGTTTGTGCAGATATTATTGATGAATTCTTCTGTATGAAGAGTGCATTTGAATATTTGGAACATCTCTGTTCCCAATTTTAAATTTCTGGTTTCTAATTTAAATTCAAATCTTTTAGTTTAGTCATGTTAAAAACTTAAGTTTCAAAAAGAACTCTTGTGTTCCAGTAAAGATTTAGTTAAAATACATTTAAGTTAAATAGGATGGTAACATCACTGGGAATCAAGGGGGAAGACTAAACAAACTTGATATGAGTAAAATGCAAACATCTTAATTTATAAATTTAAGAATGTAAACCATATTATTACTCTAAATCATGATTTTTGAAGCTTAATTCATAATTTAAAATGATGGGATAATGGTGTAATTCTGTAATGAACAGAAAAGGGAAATTAGGGGATTTCTGATGATCTATCGATATTGAGGGATCAGGGTTCATCTTGTGGGTAGAGGTGTTACCAATGAAGCTGGAAAAAATATGTGATGGTGAAGCAAATCACCATGGAAGCAGTGGTGAGGGTTCTTTGTCTGTAGCCCTAGTTTAAACTAGGTAAATTGTTTTGGTCAGTACTACCTGTAGGTAAGATCGAGTTGAACGGGGTTTTTGGTGTTGATAGTTTGGTGGTAGGCGAGGCTGTAGCCGAAGGTGGAAGTTCTCTGGTGGACGGAGAACCGTGGGGGAAGCGATGATAGATTCTGATGGGGTTTTGGTCTTCTGTTTCCAGGTTTTGGAATTAAACTCGAACGCGATTTTGAGCTGTGGAGGGAAGAATTGTTGATCATAATGGATTGAGGGGTTGATCGTCGATGTTGAGAAGCCACCGGAGGTGGATGAAGATGGCCGGAGGCACGGTGCAGGTGCACCGTGCACTATTGGGTTTCTGATGAACACTGGTAGATGCAGTGTTGATTTACTCGAGTTTTTACTCATGATTTTGGTGGTTGGCTCGAAGGAGTGGGCTTGCTGACTCGAAGCAAGTTTGGCACTTGCTCGGGTTAATGTATGTAACAGGTCTTGATTTTGAAACCTGTAGGTTCTGTTTTAAAATTTTAAAATAAAATTTAAACCCAGGATTTAAATGAAAGTAAGGTTTTAAATCTTGTTTTCAAATCTGAATTTAAGTTTAAGTTTAAAAATAAATTCAAGATTGAATTTGAATCTAGTTTGGGAAAAATGAGTTTTTAAATTCAAATTTGACTTAATAATATTAAAGTGTGTAAGGAAGTTTAAAGTGTAATTTAAGAATTTGAATTTAAAAAGGGATTTGAAATGTAAGGAAGGATCTAAACAAAGTTAAATCAGGACTTTAAAATTTGAATTCAAATTTGATTTGAATCTTAAGTTTCGGAAATAAAGTAAAGTTTATATATTTAAATATTGTAAATAAGTTTAAAGGTTAAAATATACTTCAATAATCTGAGATTAAAAAGGAAATTAGTTTAAAATCTTTAAATTTCTTTTATAAAGTATTCTTTAACATGTGGATTTCAAAGGTTTTTAATTTGGTTAAAGATAAATTGAATTTCATTTTAAAACCTTGAATTTTAAAATGAAATTTTGAAATTGAATTTGAAATTAATATTTTCAAATGTATTTTAAGAATGATAATTTAACTATAGATAAAAAGGTTTTATCTTAAAGTAAAATTAGAATTTAATGATTTATAATTTCATTTAATTTTTAAGGTAATTAAATGAATAATTTATTTATTAATGAAATGGATCATTAATTAAGGTAATTAAGGGTTTAAATTATTAATTTAAAGTTTTAAGTTAATAAATTAATTAAGGGTAATTAATCCATAATTAAGGATCATTAATTAAAATTTAATTAATGATTAGTAATTAATTAATCAAGAAATTATGAATTAATTAAGTTACAGTTAACACTTAATTAGCAAAATAATTAAAGATTAATTAATTGAATGTTAAAGATTAATTAATTTGAAAATAATAATGATTAATGAAAGTTAATTACTTAAGAAAAGTAATTATAGAATGGTTAATAGTTAATGATGGTCATTAACTTAAAGATTATTAAATAATTAATTAATGCGATGAATTTATAATAATTAATTAGATTAACTAATTAAATGATAATCAATTGTGGAAATTATTTAAGTTTAATTATAAAATGGAAGTAATTAAGAAATTAATTACTTAATGTAATTAATGGAGTTTATTTTTAATTGGTTTAAATTAATTTTTTAAACACTAGATTTGATAATAATTACTTGATGTAATTAATAAAGTAAAATTACTCGGTGAAGTAATTAAAGATAATTACTGAATGTAATGAGTGGAAGATGTTTTAATTATGGAAGTAATTTGGATTAAATTATTTTGTATAATTAATCAAGGGATTAATTTAAGAAATTAATTAAGGAGTAACTAATTTAATAAGTAACTAAGGGCAGTTAATTACTAAAGGTGATTAATAATTATGGTTAAATTGAGATTAACTACTGAACGTAATTAATTTAAATATGACAATTAATTAAATATAATTAAGGATCATTAATTAAATATAATTAATGATGTAATTAAGATTGATTAATTAAGATTAATTAATTAATAAGAAGTGATTAAGTGTAATTAATTAATTGTAATTAATTAAGGTTAATTGTAATTGATTATAATTAATTAATTAATGAAGTAATTAAAGGTTAATTAATGTATTTGGTTTAGAGTAATTAATTTTGTGAAATTAATTAAAGTATAATTAATCAGGGGTGATTAATTAAGATGATAAATTAGAGGATAATTAATTAAATTGTAATTAATTAATGGTGATGTAAGCAAGATTTATATTGATGTAAGTAATTAATTTAATTCATTTTAAATTAATTAGAGATGATGTAATTAATTTAATTCATTTCAAATTAATTATAAATGGTATGATTATAGATCATTGCTTATGTGTGGATGATATTGTTTGACTTGAATGGTTTGAATCTCAGATATAAGATTAGTAATGTTGAGTGATATGGACGCATTGGTTGCATTGTGATGATGATATTGATTATCTTTGATAGTGATAATATGGATTATCTATTGTGATGATAATGATAATTATCTGTTGTGAATCTGTGAATTATCTATCTGTGTGTCTATAGATAATGTAATTGAATTGTTTTAAACTCTAAAAAAACTTGGACCTAAAAGACACGCTTTGGATTTCGATGAGACCGGGATCGGGTTTCCATATTGGATACCCGAAATCCACATCGATCCAAATTAACGATAGGTCATGAATCTTATGTGAAGAGTGAAGACTCGAGGTGTAAGGACTATTCGTCAGTATAACTCTGGGGGTGATTCCGTGATGAGTTTGACGGAGATAGTACTTACAGGCTCGAGATGGTGATACAGAGTGCAAGGGTTATCATCGTTAACTCTGAGGGTGATTCCAAAATGAGTGTAACGAGATAATGCCTTCGGTTTCATTCGAACCCGGAACGAACTTGTATGGATTGAATGCCTTCAGAACATCGTCAGGTGGACGATGAGCATTCCAAATAATGTGTCCTATAAAGGTAATCGTAGCCTCAAGCCTCATCAATCAAGAATGGCTAAAACAGGGGAGGTGTAGCAAGGCTAAGTGGGTCATGCCAAGTACGACGAGATTTTCCCCTGTCTAGAGGTCCCTTTTTATTCGGCTTAGTGGGCGGTTGGAATTGCGCAACAACTGCGGGGTTGTCTTGTTCGGGACTGTCCAGTAAGGGATGGTTCCGGCCTTGTGTTGCAGGGGAGCGGGCGTACTCCTCGGTACGGTGATCTATGCCACGTACTATGATGGACGATACCCCGGTAGCCCTGCCATTGTATGGAATCCAAAATCCAATAAGTGCCAACGGTTTTGATTGTATTACCCACTTTTGTGGCTAGTAGCTGGAATTTAATAGATGTAACAATTTCGGCTATTTCATATTTACTTGAAAACCCTAGACCTATTATAATATCACTGTATTTCCTATCAAATGTTTTGGTTAGCGTAAGATAAAAACTTTTCCATGTTTATGTGTGGGAAGTCTTACGTGATATCTTTCTTTCCAAAAGGTTTTTAAAATTAAGCAACTTTAACCTGTCACTCACACCAGACCCATGTCTGACCCAGAGTTTATCTTTTGTTTTTCTTAAACTCTTAGGTACTCAAATTTTTACGAGTAGCCAAGGGATTCAGGTTAGCTTTGACGAATTATGAAGGAGCGATGGAGCAGGAGGCTTCTGCGTTGTAGATATATAGTTTCCGCTGTGTGTTCTGTGTTGTCTCTGAGTTGTATTGAGTTGTAATAACTAGATAGGTGTTTATAACTGTCTAGTATGTGTTGTATTATCTGTGTACTCTGATAGTTGTTGTAGTTGATACTATGTAATATTTTATGTTATTAGTATAATTTATTCGTTCCGCGGTTTAGATTCTGATGTGTTGTTTCTTCTTTCTTCTCTTTCTTTCTCTTTTCTATCTCTTTCTTTCTTATTAATGATGCGTCATTCTGTGGAGATGAATGGCAGGTCGTTACAAATTAAGAGTTAATTACTTAATTAATTTAATGTGATTAGTTAATTAATGAGTAAGATTAATTTAAGATTGATTACTAAATGTAATTGATTAAAAATGTGATTAATTAATAAAGTAATTAATTTAGGATTAATTAATTGATTTATAATTAATTAATGAGGTAATTAAAGATTAATTAATTAGATTAATTAATCTAAGGATTAATATAATTAATTAAGAAGTTAATTAATTAAGATAAGTAATTACAAATTGTTAATTACTGTTTATGATTAATGAGATGATTAATTACAAGTTAATTATTAATTAATAAGGATCATTAGTTAATTAATGAATTAATCAAGGTTGATTAATAAAAGTAATTAATTTCAGTGTGATTAATTAATTGTAATTAATTGAGGTTTAATGTAATTAATTATAGTTGATTAATTAATGGAAGTAAATGAAGGATCATTAATCATTGTAACTAATGATAGTAATTAAAGGTTAATTACAAAATATGGTTAAGGCTAATTACTTGAATGTAATTAAAAGAATAGTTAATCAAGGGAGATTAATTAAGGAGGATCACTAAGAGATGATTAATTAATTTATTTGAAATAAATTAATAAAGAAGGATTTAGGTAATCCAATTGGTTTAAAGTTAATCAATTCTGCTTTTGGATGATTGATTGATATTGGATGATTGATATTGGGTGATTGGTTGATACTGGATGATTTGGATATCTCTGTTATGTGATATGCTGCTTTGTGAGATGAATGGTTGATATGAATTATCTATTGTGATAATATGATTCATCTATCAGTTTATCTCATTCTGAATATAAGTTAACTGTTTAAACCCTTAAACAACTTGGACATTAAAATGGCGTTTGGATTTCGGTTAGACCGGGATCGGGTTTCTATATTTGGATAATCCGAAAACCACATCGATTCGAATTAAACGTTAGGTCGTAAATCCAAGTGGAGCTTAGTGAAGACTCGAGGTATAAGATCAATTCGTCAGTATAACTTTGGGGATAATTCCGTGATGAGTTTGATGGAGATAGTACTTATAGGTTCGATATGATGATTTAGAGTGCAAGGGTTATGGTCGTTGACTCTGAGAGTGATTCCAAAATGTGTGCAACGAGATAGTGCCTTCGGTTTCGTTCGAACCCGGAACGAACTTGTATGGATTGAATGCTTTTAGAACATCGTCAGGTAGACGATGAGCATTCTAAGATAGATGTGTTCTGTAAAGGTAATCGCAGCCTCAAGCCTCATCAACCCGGGAATGGATAAAATAGGGGAGGTGCAGCAAGGCTAGGTGGGTAGCACCCATTTCAAGGTGAGGTCATTCCTGTCTAGATGTCCCTTTATTTCGGCTTAGTGGGTGGTTGGTCGCGCCAACCATAGGGTGATCTTACTCGGGACTGTTCAGTAAGGAATGGTCCCGGCTTTGTGTTGCAGGGGATTGGGCGTAATCATCGGTACTGTGATCTAGGCCACGTACTATGACGGGCGGTACCCCGGTAGCCGGGCTATTGATGGAATCCAAAATCTAATAAGTGCCTGTAAGGTTTTGATTGTGCCCAACTATGTTGGAACGTGAGATGTAAGCATTCAGCTATTTCTGTATTTTATTTTGAAAACCCTAGACACTATTATAATATCACTGGATTTCCTATCAAATGTTTTGGTTAGCGTAAGGTAAAAACTTTTCTATGTTTATGTGTGGGAAGTCTTACGTGATATCTTTTCTTTTCAAAGGATTTTCTAAAGTTAAGCAATTTTTAACCCGTTTACTCACACCAGACCCCTGTCTGACCCGAGTGTTTATTTTCTGTTTTATTAAACTCTTGGGTACCCATATTATGTATGAATAGTCAAGTGATTCGGGTTTGCTTGACGAATTCTGGAGGAGATATGGAGCAGGAGGCTTCCAGTGTAGATATATTATGGTTCCGTTGTGTTTGTATGATTTCTGTATCTTGTATTCTTGAGTTGTATAGTTAGATAGATGTTTATAACTGTCTAATATGTGTTGTATAAGTTGTGTACTCTGATATAATATAATACTATGTAATATTTTATGTGATATATTATATTTCATTCGTTCCGCTGTGAGTTATCTGATGCTATTGTGTTTCTTCGTTCTTATCTTTTCTTCTTCTATCCCTTTCTTTCTTAATTAGTGATGCGACTTTCTGGTGATAGAAAGTTGGGTCGCTACATCGGCATAAGGTGTGAGAATGGTGAGATCGGTACAAGATATGGAAATGGTGGGATCGGTATAGGATTTGGAAATGGTGGGGTGGGCATATTGGTGGTTGGCATGCTGGTGGTCGGCATAGTATCTTCAAAAGCGATGGGTCGACATAGTATGGTCCAAGAAGGATGGGTCAGCATGCACCTCAAAGGGAGATGGTTCGGTATGTGTTGAAGATTCAGGTAGGGACTGGCATTTCCCTGATCAATTTTGGACTCGAGCCAAAGCACGACTAGAAACATAGCTCCACATGTCCAAATGTTGTAATATTTGAGGCACCATCATGTCACACCATCATAGGGGTCACTAGCCCAAAATCAACCTATGGAATGGCCAATACCGACCCCTATCCATTAAGAGTTGGGCCTAGCCCTCTATATGGTGGGCCCATATGGTTAAGGGAGTCCAAGGGCCAAAGTGTCGGTCAGGTTTGAAGCTGCCTTTATCTATAAATAAAGGGGTAGGGGTCATGTTGAGGGACTTTTCTTTTTAGCTGATAAGTGAAACTCTGCCATTTTTGTAACCAATCTTATTTCATTCTTCCTTGATCTCTTGATATTTCTTGCTAATTGTAAGTGTAATCAAGTGATTTGTGAAGCAATAAAGAAAGTATATAAGTGGATGTAGGCAATCAACACCAAACCACTATAAACCTTGTTGTTTTTGCTTCTATCGCATTTTTCTTTGTATTCAGTGTTGTTCCTCAGTTTTCATTTAATTTCTTCATTTATTTCACAATTAAACCTATTCTTGGGTGTTTTTGACTAATTTAGTTGCAAACAGTACCTGCAAATAAGCATGAGCATTATCAGAGATTGACATAAATCTAAACGCATAGTGTGAACAATAATATGGTAAGAATCCCGACTATGACTATTACCTTGAAATTTATTGTATTCTTTGGATGGCAGATTGTCACTTCAGCGTCGAGTACGAGAGAAAAGAAGACTCTCCAACAACAAAGCATATCTAGCTCTAGTGACCTATTCCTCTAAATCTATTCTATGGATTGTAATGGGGAGGGGGTCAGACCAACGTTATGATGATTGGAAAATCTATAAACTATCCATAACATAAATTTATACTGATTGGCTTTCATTTAGTAGTTATGTCCATTAAGGTTAGCAATTCTGATCTAACCCTGCATTGCACACATCATTACTTACTTACCCCTTCCCAAGGTACAAAATACCAATGAAGCCTTATCATCCACCCAATACTTCCAAACTCGTTTGCCACTTAACACTTCTAAATATGAAGCAGGCTTCTATAATACTTTAAAAGAGAGATATGCCGAATCTTCCATTTAAGACCTCAATCAAGATAGATCCCATCATTTAAGACCTAAATCAAGGTAGATCACGTCATTTGAGACCTATTCCTAAGGCGGCTTCCTAACGATGTGGTTAATGGTCGGTGGATCCTAACGACAAAGACCTCTAACCACTATTTAAGGCTTTCGACATTGTTACCACCAATATCCTTTCGACCTTGTTGAAACCCTATTAACTAGAAGGCAAAAAAGAACAAGAGAAAAAAATCTCCAGTAAGACCATTTGAAGTAGTCGAAGGGATGCACGGCCAAAGATTAGAAGCATCACAACCTCCCGTAGGGGTCGAAAACACCCTTCCACTTCAAGAGATTCCTTTTCAAAGAAGGTGCTTCCGCATGCATGTAGACATTTTGATTGAGTTAAAGCAACACCTTTCGAAGACAAGGAACGACAACCCATTATATGAATGCCAAACCATTCGAAATGAAAGGTTTCGCCTTCACTCAAACCACTCATAAATACACCTTGGATGGAATAACCCTTTTAAAAGCAAAAGCAAGCCTTTCGAACCAATTAAAGCCCTAAACATCCAAGGAAGGTTCCGCATCAGCTCACAAGCATAAGTTCGAAAGCTACTAACGGCGTCGAAACCATCAGCATTTCAACACCTTCAGAACACTTGGAAACTGCCTTCGATAGAGTCGAAAGCTCCCATCGTCATTCTTGTGACAATAAAGCAACGTAAAGAAGAGAAGGCATAAACACCCCTTTCGATGAAGACGGAGGCATTTGAACCCATTCGAAAGCACTGTAGAGGTGTGCACAAGTGTCGAAGGAGTCGGTAGGTGTCTGAAGCCACTTCTCGACCAAGTCGAAAGCACTAGGTCAAAAGGTGCCAACTTGCATCTGTAAAAAAGACCCAAGGGGTCTGTTTTAGGAGGGGCATTCACTCATTCCATACTTGAATTTTCTTAATTCTACAAAGTTGTAAACCCTAATTTGTAAATCGAATTGGGGAAAATTGATCGATAAAGACTTTGTCGGATTACTAAAGGTAAGACTTCAATATTTTTGATTACATAGCATTCGTGAAGACTTTTATTAGTTTTAATTCTATTTTTCAGGTTTCAACCCCATCGAAAGGCATCTTCGACTTGGTCGAAACCCCTGAATTTTCAAATAATCCCAGTCTATGATTCCTGGCAATCATTCACCAAGCTTCTTCCTTCTAGTGAATTGAAACCATAACTTCAACTTGTTTCACCTCAGATCCTAGAACTTAACCCAAGCCACTTAAGATTCTAGCTTTCAATGAGGTTGAAACCATTCAAAACAAATCATACCCTTGCATCCTTGGAGACCTCCTCCGGTGTTTCGCATCTGTTTCGAAAGTAAGGTTACGAAGGGATAATTAAACTACTCTAGTAAGCTCGAAAGGTTAGAAAGAAGGAAGTTTGAGTGAATCAAATAGGTCAAAAGAATAATAAGGAAAAGTTTTCATAACAGAATTCAATTCGAAATGTTATATCAAAAGGAACACCCTCATCAAATCATCTTTCACTTGACTAAGAGAAACTTAAAAAGGGGCAACCTTTCTCTTTAACCTTCTCTGGTGTTAACAAGTTTTCTTGTTAACATTTTGGCGCTAGAAGGAGGGCTCGAACCTCTGACCCTGTTAAACATCCAACACTACCTGTCTCTTACCCAATCTTTCTTCAAGCTTATGTACTTAAGACCTTAACTCATCACGGCTACCAAAATCAAAAGATCTGAGCAAGGATCCTCAGAACCACACTAAATAGGATTCTCCTTAAAAACCACTCAAGATTTCAAACTATATAAAGAGCAATGCTAAGATTGAAAGCTCTACGCATTATAAAGGAGAAAAGAGCAGAACCATATGATCCATAAAAATGGAACATAAATCCTTTCTGTATTGGCCCTACCCCTATCTTTTCCTTAGGAAAGACAAATGGAAATGACAACTTATTTAACCAAATAAAGCAAAATATTCAACACTATTCCAAAGGCACAATCTTCGAAAAAAGGATAATGGCATATTACAATGCATTTCTCGCAAATGGTAACAAGGTACAACTGGGACACTTCCTGCACATGAAATCCTTGCACATGAAATCCAAAAGGTATTAAAAAGAAAAACAACCGATGAAGGTGAAACTATGAAATCAAGTAACAAAAAACCTAGAATCCATTCTCAAGAAACAAGCATCGAGTCAAGACTTCTAAAAGAATGCAACTTAACAATATATATTGAGAATGTCTACTTGCTAGAAAAAGATGAGCTCAACTATTGGCCATCACAAAAGAAGAAATTAAAATATAAAAGGAATATGGGAGGAACCTATTGCCATTACCATATGTTGAATGGTCATCAAAACTAACCACTACAGAGCCTTGGAAGGGATGATAATCAACTTCTTCTGTTAAGGAAAAATCAATGAATTTGTAAAGAAATACTGAACGAAGTCAATAAAGAGTTACTTTTCTAAAGAGAACCTACATGGCTGGGAGTGAAATGCTCCTTTTATTTGGATATTACCTTAAACGGTCAAAGCCTTTATCCACGTCGAGTTGGCTAAGGCAGAGCACCTCTTAGAGGGAGGAGTAAAAGCCTTTATCCACGCCACGCTATGGCCAGGATAAAGCATCGATCGGCCCCTGTCCGTGCCATGCTATGGCCAGGGCAGGGCACCTCCTCGAGGAAAGAGTGTAAGCCTTGTCCATGCCATGCTATGGTCAGGTTAAAGCATCGACAATCCCCTGTCTGTGCCACGTTATGGCCAGGACAGGATATCTCTTGGAGATAGTAGTGTAAGCCTTTATCCACGCCATGCTATGGCCAGGTTAAAGCATCGACAATCCCTTAGCCGTGCCTTTGGTCAGGTCAAGGCGTCTCCTGGAGGGAGGTTGGGTAAATCCTTGGTTCCAGCTTGAGAATGAGCTAACCAAGAGCACCAGAAAATAATGGCTAAGTCATCCAAGCCCAAAAAGAGGCTCATCAAACAATGGACTAAGATGTCCAAGCCCAAGAAGAGGCATATCAACAACGGACTAAGATGTCCAAGCCCAAAAAGCGGCACGTCGAATGCCGGACTAAGACATCCAAGCCTGAGAAATGGCATGTCAAATGATAGACTAGGATGTCCAAGCTCGAGAAACTGCTAATTAAACCACGACAACATACGCAATTAAAGGGTTTACACACGTCAAAGAAGACATAATCTAAGGAGCAGAAAGAAACTCCACTTATTAATACCCAAATCTGGGTTTCGGGTTTCTCATTTCTAAACTTCATTTGTTAATGCCCGAATATGGGTTTCGGGTCATTCATTATTGAAATATGAGGACTTACTTGTTAATACCCGAATATGAGTTATGGATCTTTCAATTCATTGTACCTGAGTCTGGGTTTTTAAACTATTCCCAGAATTCGCTTATTAATGCCTAATCTGGACTTGAGATTTCTACCATGAATGAAATCATTATGGACTTCTAATTATCTACCACTACTACCCCAAATCTAGGTTTGAGGGTTCTATTGTGAAGATTATTATTGAATTTTACTTATTAATGCGTGAATCTGGGATCAAAACTTCTATTGAAGGGATTATCATGGATTTCTGGATATTATCTGCTAATACTCTAATTTGAATTCCGAACTTCCTAATTTTTGGATTTCATTTACTAATGCCCGAATTTGGGCCAATGAATTTCTGTCACAAATGTTTGAACAGTGATCTCTAAAATTCTTTCACAAGGTCGTTATTAACTCTCTGTTGATTATTTTCAAAGGATGACTTTCTAGGACATCTATATCATTGGATGAAATAATAGATGTTTACATCAGACTTCAGATATTTCAGCAATATGGTTAAAGTAAAGCAGAATAGTAAAGTGGATTGAAAGATCCAACAAATACGAAAATCATGGTACAAGCTATCAAACAAACATATTAGAAATAACATTACAGAAAGGACCACAGTCCAGGTGATATTTATAAAAATTTCATAATTTACATAATCTATGACATTGCTACAAGTGTGCAGCATAAATATATACATATCATAAGTCTTGAACCGCTTTATTTAGATCCTCAACAATTAAAGGGTCCACCATATGATGGATAGCAATGCGAAGGACCTCTTTTAGTTTCTTTTCTTTCTTCCTTATTTTGTCTTCATTGTCAATAGTCTCGATATTGTTCTTTAAAGCATGGTTAAAGGCTTTGTTTGCACCTTTAAGGGTCTTATTTTGCCTTTCTAAATCTGCAATGCACTTTAAGAGAAGATGCTTATTACGCTCCAGCTTTTAAATCCTAGTTGCATCTTCGTTTATGTGATTCGAGTATCTTGCTTTTTGTTGTTCGTCAAAATACTTCATCATCTCAAGTTTAAATATATGTACCACCCTCCCACTACTTTTCCGTCTAAGCCTGGAGGAGGATTGTTGTAGTGGGAAATTTCTTAGCAGCAAGGGAAGTAGATTTTGTGGATTTTGCAATGAAAGAGATAGCATGAGAAAATGGTAACTCCATGCTTCAGATGTTATTCCTTACAGTGAACCCTAATGATTCACATTGAGCCTGGTTGTCCTTTAATTTCATCTCCAATCGCTTATTTGTTGCAAGGGTTCTAACATTTTGTGATCGAAGTCGATTGACAGATTTGACTTGACCTGATGCTTTAATGTAAGAATCGCTTCATTCTTGCTCTTAACATCAGCCTCTAAATTGGAAATTTGATTGTTAAGATTTCAAATAATTATTTTCTAAAGCAGAAATCTTCTATACAACTTTAATGCTTCTATATCACCTTGAAAACAAGTAGATAAAGTATCGTCAAGAAATGTTCTCTTTTCAAGGTTTGCTAATAACCTGTCTTTAATATTAACGAAGCAAGTTGTCGAATCTAGCAAGAGAGGTGTGGCGGATAACTGTAATTCCTATTTAAACAAAAAGGGAAGGAAAATAAAGTCAAAAATTAAGTAACCAATTTCTTTATTAAATCAATAGAAGATTACAACTTAGATTACAATGAAACTAAAAGAGCACAATTCAACATTTGCTTTACATCTAAAGTTGGGAAACTGCATTTATAACTTTATTTAATGAATTAGAAGAAAGGATAACTGTTGAGTCAAAAGGAATGTTGACTCCTTCTGGAGTAAAAACCGGTGGATATTTTCTATAGTCCTATTCTATGGCACGAGGACTATCACGTCTACATATTAGTTTTGTATGGTATGTCCGAATCTCTTTGAGTATCTTTTCCTTTTCCTCACCAAGAAAATTGAAGCGAAGATGAGGATGTTCCATGTAAAGATTTTGTAAATCTTTAAGAAAATAATATCTGACAAGTTTTGAAAATTTCAAAATCGATGCCTTTTCAAGATAATCTCTTCTTAATCTAACATACTGGCTTAGATAATCTGTAGAAACAAAGTTGCCAAAGGGATATTCACTCTGTAATAAAGCAATAAGATATAGCTAAGTATAGAGGAAAAATTAAAAAAAAACATTCACAACTCATTATTACTACATAATTACAACTATTCCTTTGGTTCATACAAAATTGATTTTGTAAAGAATTCCAGAATAAACTTTTCCTTATAATACTTAAGTTTATCAGAGGGAAAATCTTGAAGAATTAATCTGACTCGAGGCAGATTCAAACATGCTCTAGGACGTGGATCAGATCCAAATTCGTCCAAATATATTTTATGTAGACGCCTAAGTAAACCCCCGCTATGGTCACCTAAATATGAGAAATCTACGGTCGAGTGTCTGCAATAGACTTTATACAGAAGATCCACTAGCATATTTCTTTCCTCGATTAACATCCAGAAAAGTGTAATCAATTCCTGATTCTCTTTAAGTAGACCGTCATATCGAAGGAGCATCCTCCTCGGTCGTGGGGCAACTTCTTGATGTTTAAAGGATGCTAACACCGTCGCACTTCTATTTAGGCCATGATATTTATCGAAGAGAATGTTGTGCTCCTTTAATTGTTTGCCTAGCTCCCTATATAAACTATTTATCCCTGCTTATTTTCTTTCAAGCTTGGTTTTATAGGGGTGAATGGATTTCCTTCTTATCTAAAATAAGTAGCTTAAACTATTACTATCTTAGAAGGGAACGAAGTTTAAACAGAGAATCTCATACCTGTATACAGGAATTAGTGCTTAAGAGACCTGCTTTTTCCATTTTGACTCTTCCACATTAATTAAAGCAGGCTCCTCTTAAGGGCCGAAGGTGCAGAAGATTTAGGCGGGATCTGTAATGATCCGAAAATTTTATTTGTTTTAATAATGTAATTAACAGGAATTTTTGTGAATTTTTAAATAATTGAATTTGAAAATATAAATTTGATATTTGGAATACGTCTATATAAATATAGTAAATGGTAAATTTTCATCAGATAATATGTAAATTTAATTTTATTGTGTAATTTTATTTCAATTTAAATCAGTTAATATTAGATGATAATAAAATATTTTTCAAACCCGAATATTTTTTATATAATAAATTTGTAAATCATCTTTCGAGTGAGACGTCATATTTCATTTTGTCAAATTTCAACTGCTATTGCTCCGTTGACCTTAATTCCGGCGTAATAGTAGCATTTTCGGTACCGACTATTGACTTTTAATAGATGGCCGTACCACTAATATTTGTAGACTATTTTAATCATCTCGTCGTGCTAATCTCGACTGTATATTCACTCCTGTGTTTGGAGTCCGATATGTGGTAAAGTTTGTGTAACGAATAGCCGTATCGGTTACCATAATTTCAATCTTTGTTTTACTTTGTGTCCGTTCAATTATCCGGAGCATAGTTTAACAGCGAATTGATATTAATTTTCCTGAATCTAATATTTTGACTTTTGTGTTTACACCTTTTCAAATTTATATCTACCAGTTCGTATTATCATCTGATTCGTTGCTTTCTTCATTTTGAGATAAAACAATAAATAATAAAGTATCTACTACTTTTGTTTATTTGTGATAAGCCAGCTAATTTATACATCTCCTCACCAGTAACAACCCGATATTTTCAACCATTCGCATCCGCACATGTCGGACTTGAATTGCTCAAAATACCGCATTGTAAATAAAATTTGGCAAATCTCAGAATATACAGTAAATAAAATCACAGATCACAGACACAGAGTATTTAATAATGCAGCGGAAATAAAAGAGATAGCAGTTCATGAAGCTACTACATAAAAATAAGATACATCAGAGTTAAACAAGATACAAAAGAAGAGTAACAAGATACATCAGATACAAATCAGAATACATCACTAAAATCACTGGACACAGAAAGCAAAATAGATGGCTGCCTCTTCAAGAAAAGCTCCAACTCTGAAGGTGAATCTTGAATGTTAGCTCACTCAATCTGACTCGAGCGTAAAGCAAAGCACAAAACACTCGAGTCAGGACATAAATACTTATGAACTGTAAATCAACTCAAGTGTAGAGTAACAAAAATGCATCAGTAACTTAAAGGATGCTTGGGATCGCCCATCCTTTAAGGATCCGTTAAACTATTTACTATGTAGTAATATTGCGCTATTATAATAATGTCTACAGTAAAATAAACTTACTTTTAAATAGCGTTCCGGGCTACCCATATCATCCTTCACACATAATAGTCCCAGTAGTCCATCCAATATCATGCCATCTCCACTCCGGGTGACTGTCAGAGGATACCACATAGGCTACGGGAGAAAAACAAACTCGTAGTAAAGGCTTGGTATGGTAGGTGACACGGCACACAAGGCAATGCCAGGGTAGATATACCAATTACGCACACGGGCTGGTGGTAACGCAACAGCTACATACGCCCACCTCGGAACACACTCCCATATCAAAATCGGAGGATGGCCATCTAATCAATCACCAGTAAGAGTATAGTATCGAAGGAATGTGTCCGACCAGAGGTGCTACCTCCTATGGCCCGAGATCGCTCCTGTTTTAGCCACCTTATGCCAACTCACGGGAGTTGGGTCCACGTAATATACCTCAAGAACGTCACCACCATCCTACTTCATTCTGGAATCTCCACCGCGTACACGGTTGTTAAAGTGGTTTTCGGAGTTGGCAGAGAGTATGACAACTTCCGATCCCGGTCTCTTTAACAACCAAACGTTATTATAACGCCGTGGTCATTTCAAAATAGTTTATATTTCAAAAGGATCAAATCATTTCATTTCAAAACTATATTCCTTTCAAAATAGTTTACGCCTCGAAACCAAAACCATTTTTATTTCAAAACTATTTATTCAATCAAAATAGTTTATACTTCGAAACCAAATTCATTTTTATTTCAAAACTATATTCAAATAAAAATAGTTTATACTTTATCATTTCCATCTCAAACCTATATTCACTTCCAAAAATCATAATACTTTCAAAGTTATAACTCTTTCGAAACCAAAATACTTGAAATCATTACACTTTGAAAATCATAACGTTCTGAAATCATACATTTGAAATCATGAAACATTCATTTAATTCTTTACATTTTACAAATTTATTTCCAATTTAATTCAAAATTTCAAATTTCCAATTTAATTCAAATCAAACCATCAATTTCAATTCAATTCAGTTTTCTAACAAAACATTTCAAATCTTATAAATTTCAAATATAGATTTGATCTACAAAATAAGCTATCCAATTTTAATATGTTCCAAACTTTAATATCCCACATTTCAAAACTAAACTTTATAATTCCATATATTCATATCTCAAATCTAATTTCATTATTATGTAGTTTTGAAATATTTATTTCATAAATCCAATATTATTAAAATAAACTTAAATTACAATTAAACCAAATATCTTTTCATACAAATATAAACTTCAAATATTCCTTTATCAAATAAAGAAAAATCAAATATCATTCAACATTCACATTCTTTATTAAAATAAAGATCAAATCATTTCCAAACCATTTCAAAATCATTAAAATATTACATCCTTTCAAAACTTCATAATCAAATCATTATTTGAATTCAAATCCAAATATTCAAAGTTAAATATCATTTAAAAATCAAATATGTCATTCATTTATTATTTCAAACATCATTACCAAAAATTCATTCCAAAATTCCATTCAAAAATTCATTTATTATATTACATTTCATTCCGTTTAACACATAACCAAGTAAACTTTATTTAAATTCAAATTCAATTTAAATTCCTTAAAAATTCAAATTTAAACATTCAAAACTTCTAAAATTTCACAGATAATCCATTTCAAAAGTTAAATTATTTAACACTTTAAAATATAGCCCAAACAGTGTTAAAATCTATAACATTTCAAAACATTGTCAAATTATAGCCACGACAGCATTTATAAAGTGCTATCGTAGCTTATATTTTCCAAAATGGTTTATTTCAAGAATAGCGACATTTATAAAATGTCGTAATAGATATTTAATTATTTCAAACATTGTTAGATTCAAAACAACAGCATTTAAAAATGCTGTCAAAAGACTACAGTATTTTAAAAATGCTATAAAATTCCAGATTTCATTTTAGCTTTTCAAAAATAATAATAAAACTCCAAATTTTTATTATAAGTTTAAAAATCATATTTCTAGACTTCAAAATTTCACATTTAAAATCATTATAATATATGATTTAACACAATAAAAAATTTAGATCAAATATTCAAATTAAAAACTCCATTCATTTATTAAGTCAAAATTCACTGTTTATTAACTTATAAATTTAATAAAACTTAAAATTTTACTTCAAATGTCATTTCAAAACATTAAATTTAATTTCCATTATTTATATACATTTTAAAATAAAATTTAAAGTCAAAAATCACAATTATTTCAAATTTACGTACTCAAATTCACAATTTCAAGACTTAATATTTAATTTTCTTAAAACCATAAAATATATATTTTTAAATCAAAATTTCATGCTTTTAAAAAGAAATATTTTAATAAAAATCATTTAAAAATATACCACGGGGTCTGTATATAATTTTCTAACCTAGGTCAAGTGATACTGATATATATATCATTTCAATCCGCAGTTTACAAAGAAAACCCGGGTTCTATCGTTTCAAACCCGCAATCCCAAGTCAAATAAAATACCATAAAAATCGCTCAGGCCTATCATTTCAGCCCATAACGATTTTTTCCTATTCTAATGTCCGTTCGGGTATATATCATTTCAACCTATAGTGATTCTATTCTAACAAGGAACTTGCAGTGTGAATATATGCATAAACAATATAAACAATGTCAATGTCACAATATAATGTCATATATCAGATGTCAGGTGATAATTAACAGTTTTAACATGGTAATAACATGGCATAGCATATCATATGATCATCATTAACTTGCATAAACATTTTATATTACTAAACACTTGTCATCAATTCACTATTTCATAAGTATAAATATCAGAGTGAGAAAGACTCACCTTTTACGAAGCTAGAGACAAACAACACACACAAGAGCGATTCCAAAGGCACGACAAGCACGATTTGATTTGAATTAATGGAGACCCTTGTAAACAACACAAAATATAACATACATAATAACAAAAATAGATATCGACATACAAATATAATCAACAACTTTAGTTTGCAGAACAGTTGCAAAACAAGAGAGATGACCAAACCTTAGAAGCAAAAGACTTGCACACGACAACATAAGCTTGTCACATGATCAAATGGGCTTGATCTCACCACACTAGGCTCTGGTTTGGGTCATGTATGGCAACCATAAAGGTCAGGTTACAAGTGGATGAAGGTGGTGGAAGAGTTACAACATGAAGCATACATGGGTTCAGGGCAAATATGTGAAGTTTTTGGTGCATTTTGACTTGGCTATGACCACATATAGCCTCGGCCATGGGGTCTTCATGTCAGGTCAGATCTGGACAGTAGTGAAAGGGGCAGCCATAGGTGAAGTAGATGATGGTGGTGGTGGCTAAGGGGTGGCCAAAGGCAACTATGAAGGAAATAGTGGAGTATAGGCTTGGCTAGCATTGTTTTGGTGAAGTGCTTTGCAAATTTGAGGTGGTGGCTTCATCTAATGGTCATGGCCAGAGGTGGTGGTCAAAGGAGAGGGGGTTGGTGCTTCTGTAGATGGTGGAGAGATGGTGGAGGTGATAGGCCGAGAATCATATGTGAAGTCAAGGCAAATTTAAGCAGAAAACAAGGCAAATTCAAGGAAGAAAGGTAGAAAAGAATAAAGAGAAGCCATTGACTTGGAATTTTTTTCTCAAATGAGAAATAGCCGTGAGTTTAAGAGGATAAGAAGTATTTTCACGTGAAAGGCAATGGGAAATGTACGGCTATCAAGGAGAAAATGAAAAGCCAAGGAAATGAAGAGACTAGCTATTGAAAAGTCACAAGAAATGAAGAGCCTTGTCTCTTTGAAATTCTAATTTCTTTTTTTAAAATTTAAATACATGTAAAATATGTATAAATACAGATAAAACACGAAAATATAGTAAACAAAAAAAATAAATAAATAAATATTAATTAAATATAATTAAATTAAGAAAATAACAAAGAAAATGTAAATTAGGCTTGAAAATTTGAAAATAAATGAAATGAACTTTGGGAAAATTGTTTCTACATGAAAAATATTTATAAATAAAGATAAAAACATAAAAATAAAATGCATACATAAAAATGAATAAATAAATTTTAATTAAATATAATTTAAATGAAGAAAATAGCAGAAAAATGGAAACTAACCTTTAAAAATAGAAAATAAATTCAATGAGCTTTGGAAAAATTCAAACATCACTTTAAAATATTTAAAAGGTAAAAATATATGTAACATAACATATAATACAATTTAGAATAATATATGACAATTAAAAAGATTATTTATATAATTTAAAATAAAAAGTAGTGTTAAATAAAACAATTTACACCTAATTTTGTAAAAAGCATAACTTTCACAATATTATTCGGATTTCAACGAAACGAAAAGCAGTGTTCTTGAAATTTTATTTACTTTCATAATAAAAGAAAAAATTAAAATTTTCAAACTTTTAAAATTTAAATTTAAAAGTAAAAGTTTGACCAGATTGACCAAAATTCACATTTTCTGGAAATATTCAATTTATGCATGATTGAAATTCAAATTCACATCAAAATCAACATTTGTATTTCAATTAACAAAATATATTCATTTTAATAAATAAAATAAAGTTTTTAAATTAGGAATTTAAATTAAAATAATTAAAATATACAATTACAATAATCAGAAAATACAGGGTTGTTACATCACCTTTATTCAACAAGCCTCCACCACTTATGTCCACCCTCTTTCCACAACAGCCAACACCACATAAAACTCCAACTGCCACCGCCGCTAACTTCGACCCATCTACCACCTGCCTCGACCTACCATCTGAAACAACCTGCCATGTTAGCTCTGCCCTTTCGTTTGCCAAGCCTACAATACTATACCTTCCTCTACTTCATGCATTCACCTCTCACCGCCATCTTCCCCCTTCCAGAATCTTTCTTATCGCCCCACCAAAGCCACCCTAACACAGGCTTCCTATCCTTTGCGCCTAAGCCCACAGCCTCTCTCTCACACCTACCAAAGCTCACTCACCATGGAAATGTATGTTTGATTGTATTCGCCTATGAAGCCTACCTGCTTGTTTACCTACTCCATCTCATGCGGCCGAACATTCTTTCTTATGTTAAGGTAAAATATTACTTTATTTAATATTTAAATTGTTAAGTGTATTTATATATGAGTGTATATATATATATATGTTAACGTTTTTAGGTTATATTCAAGTTAATATACATATAGTATATATAAAGTTTATGGGTTGCGAGAGTTTTATGTAAATTTGTTAATGTAATCTGTTCGTTTATATATTTATTTTCTATGAGTTTATATATATAGTTCTCTTTTCTTTCAATAGTTGCAGTTGGGTATATATGTTGTTATAAATGTTGGCAATTTCGTCACCTACATATATGTATATGTCAGTTTATATACATTATAATAAAGTAACTTTATATGGATTTTTTATAGACGTAAAGGTAATATATATTATGTAGCTGTTTATAAGGTGTAACTTTGTCAGTTTGTATCAATATATATGCATGTTAGTAAAATATATGTATACAATATGTTAGTAGAAGTTTACTGCGGTATAGATATGTATATATGCTGTCTTTATAGAGTTGAATATGGTATATATTAATACTTTGACTTTAAAATGAGTATATATATATATAAGTATGATTTCGTATATATTTTTTTATGAATACATTTTGGCACATATTGCGGTTATAGTCTGACTTATACACGTATTTGTATATAAATGGAATCTGCACATAATTGCTATTTATAATCTATATATATATTCTACACATATATTTTGTTTTGAAATGCTGCAGGCTTCACATATATGTGTATTCATATATTTATTTTATGTTTAAGAAATTTCAATTTTGAAATGTTGTAGTATAATATGGTACTTTAAAATATATACGTGATATGTTATGCTGAAATGATTATAATATATATATAAGTATTTATTTCAAAATATATTATATATGTTTGATTTTAATATATGTGTTTTAATTTAAAACAATGATTTTGAAATACATATATATTTAAATTTAAAATATGTTTGAATTTAGGACATGATTATATGTATATAAATATATATATAACTCCACTTATACCATTGATCTCCATCAATCCAGTTTTGATTTGTTTTCATCGATTCCTTGATATCAGCTTTATCGTCAATTTCATGCCAATCTTGCTTTGCTTTGGAATTCGTGCTTGGATTCGCAACTCATCTCATTCTCGTTCATATCTAGCCTCAAAAGGTGAGCAATCACTCACGATTAACGTTCTTATATTTATTAAATTTGATTTCAACTGAAACGACAATTGAAATATGCTGTTGTTAGTTATTTAAATTGCAATACACACACACACTATTATCTGTATCTGTTCACTTGTGACATCTAACACCATTATCTGTTATTTGACGATATATGCATGTTTTGATATGTTATATTTTATCATCACTGTTCTCACTCTGCAAGTTCCCTGTTAGTATAGAATTCATTATGGGTTGAAATGATACATACCTGAACGATTTTGTAGAATATAAGAAAATCGTTATGGGTTGAAATGATAAACTCAAGCGATTTTCACTGATTTAGGATAGCGGGTCGAAAAGATATATACCCGTAGATATTTAAATTGCAGATTGAAATGATAAATATCCGCATCACTTAACCACAGGATAGAAAATTATATACAGATACCATTGGTCTATATACATATATATATTTTGAAATGATTTCCAAAGTTTTAAAAAGGAAATATATATGGTTTTATATAAATAATGATTTTTAAATATTATATATATAAATGTTACTTAATAAAGGTTTAAATTTCAGAATTTTAAAATTATATGTTTTGGAAAATTTAAATTTATAAGTTAGTTTTGAAATTATAAATCTTAAGATTTTACTTATATTTTTACTATTTTAAAATGTATATAAATTAAGTATTAATATAAATTAAGTTTAATAATAAGATTTAATTTGATAAGGATTGATTTAATTAATATATAATATGTTTAAGTATTTATTTAAAATTTATATTTTAGAAATAAATTTTATAATAATTTTAAATAAATTAAGGTTGGAAAGAGAATTACAAATTGGTTTGAAATTGTACTTTTTTTAAGAATTATACTCAAATAAGTTTGATTTGAAATTTATTAAATTTGATATTTTAAAGATATGATTTTTATAACTTGATTTTTATTTAAAAGTGATTTAAATGAATATTTTCAAATTTACATAAATTGAAATGGGATATGTAACTACCCGTATTTTTAGCTATTTTACAATTATTAAATTTAATTTAATTATTAAATAAAAATAGTTAAAAATAAAAAAATTAATGATTTTGAATGTAAGTTATTGGATATGAATTTGAATAAAATTTTGAAATAAACAATTTTCCGAGATTTAAGTAGTAACGAGTAGAAAAGAAATCACTACAAGAAAAGTATTTATTAACGGCATTATATATCAGCGTTTCAAGCAATAATGCTGTTTTAGGACCGATAGAAATATGTAAAACGCTGTATAATTAACCCGACTAAAATTAAATGGCGGTTCTTCCAATTAAGTTCAAAAGCCGCGTTCTTTCACGATTACTTCCCTCCTGTTTCCCCCACTTCACACAATCTTCTCCTTCCTCCGTGAAAACCCTAAAATAGATCTACTCTTCTTCCGATTCTATTTAACTGTACAAAGATCAGATCTACACGATAAAGTATCCCTCTACATCCGCTCCGTCTTTCTCACGTCTACCCAAATGTCTCTATACTTTTTTTTGCTTTACTTCATCACGCTTCATGCCTTTCATGCCACCGTCACCGACCCCTGCATCTGCAATTGTTGACCGAATTTGCACAGAGAGACGCATGACAAACTTAGGCATCCGAGGCAAATCCACTTAATCCAATTTTTGACTTCATCACCTAATTCGGACTCCAATTTTCTGGTATTACGCATTCTACTTTTTTCTAATTTTAGTTTGTTTGAAATTAATATTGTTTTTATTCTTTTAACTATTTTCTACTTTTAACTTGTAAAAATATGGATTCATAAGACTGAAACATGGAAGTTGAGAGATTGTATAGGCTATGAAGTTAAGGAAGTTCAACTTTATGCGATTACTTATTTAGTAGGTTAAATTGTAGGATGTTGGTAGTGTGGATAAAACCAAAATAACTGAATTTACTCTCGATGTCTTAAAGATTTTTTGACTTCGGTCTATCTATTTCAGTTTCTATGTTTAAATGATAATGTTGGATGTTACTGTATATCTTTAATCTCAAGGTTGATTTAGGCTATATATTTTATTTGTAGCCCGAATCATGGAAGATTAAATAACTCTTTGTTTTGAAATCATTGACCAATTTTGTTAGACTGAATTCAAGTATGCTAGATTGAATTCTATTCTCTATGCTTTGAAATGATTGACCAGTTTTCCAGTTTATCTATGCTTTGAAATAAGTTTAAATACGTCATCATGGTACCTGAATCTTTACTGATTAATGCATGGAATCAAATACTAATGTTTCAGATACAGAAGACTTGCAAGATGAAGCTGAGAATTTGGAAACTGATGTGAGTTAGCATACACCAAGGTAGGATGAAGTTAAGGCACGGATTGAAAAAACTTGCAAGCTTTTGTTTCTCGGAAAGATAGGATAGGTTTAGAGACTTGCACAACAGCATATGCATTATCATGTACATCAAGTATTGATAGTAAGGAGGTGATAGCAGATGTGGAAACTGGTTGGGTATGCCATCTAACATTGACCGATATCAAAACGGTGTAATAAAGAGTTGCTTATAAACTTGTTTTCCTATTATTCGAGTAGGAAGTAAAAGATTTTGTAGCTGAATTAACCAAGGTGATGGAAAAACAAGGTCTTGGTACGTGTGTTATAGCACTGGTAAGTGCTCACTTAATTATATTTTGCTTTCTTTTTTCCTCGCTTGTAAATTTTGAACTATTGTTGTACTTGTGAGATGTGAAATTAGGGTGTTGATATAGGTCAATGATACCATTGGAATTTTTTATTTTCTTGTATGCATTTGTGTTAGTTTGGCTTTATGCTATCAGGAAATGGTTTCAAATAGATTGTGGGAGTATAATAAGTTATTGGATATACAGGATAAGACCGGTGTGCACAAGAACTTGCTTCAAGAAACAACTTACAAAGCAGGTTTGAAACTACGGTTTGTACAACCATTCAGTTTGGTCCATGTCACTCACCTTCATTTTCATGCACAGTTGAGCTTGCTGGAATATGCTTTAGTGGTAAGCTAGCTAAGACAAAGAAGCAGGCGTAAAAAGGTGCTGCATTGGCTGCATGGTGTGCATTAAAACAAAGTGAGTGATCTTGTTCATTTTGGTTTACCTATTTTTATCACAAAGTGTAGTTGAATGAAGAGACCTAGAACTTAAGAATATGAATTGAAATATTTTTAGACTGATTTTGGTATGGTTCCTACTTTCGTAATGTATTATTAGTAGCTGAACCGTGAAGCATCATGTGTTGAATGATACATACGCTACTTTCTCAGGAAAGATGTTAGGTATTAAAATAAACTAGTGGGACTTGAGCTATGTACATGTATTTTATTTTCATGTAAGGGCAATATGTTAACGTTTTCCCGTAGAGCACAATTTGACTTCAAAAATGATTTAATTGCATTGTTAATAGCTTTTATCAAATCTCGTGAATTGAAAATTGTAAATAATAGAAATTAATGCATACGAAATAGAAATCGCCACCACTGGTAGGACACCCGGTATGAGTTGCCAAGGGTCATGGATTCTAAGTATTATAAAAATTTAAATAATATAAATAATAAAGTTAACTAAGATTTCTAAATATTAAGTAAGCTTATAAAAATTAGTCAAGTATTATAAAAATTTAAATAAGTTAACCAAGTTTTATAAAAATTAACAAGTTTAGTTTATAAACATTAACCAAGTATATAAAAATATAATATACAACAAAATCTTCTATAGTATGATTATTATAAAAAAATTAACTAAGTTAACCAAGTTTTATAAAACTTAACAAGTTTAATTTGTAAAAATTAACTAAATAAATAAAAATTTAAAACATAACCAAATAATAATAATAATAATTATTATTATTAACTAAGATTTATAATAATAATACTAAGTTAACTAATATTTATAAATATTAAATAAGTTTATGAAAATTAACCAAGTTTCATGAAATTTTAACTAAATTAACTAAGTTTTATATAATTTAACAGGATTAGTTTATAAAATTATAACATATAACTTAATATTTTTATACTACTAATAATAATAAACTAGATTTATAATAATAATATGTTAGCTATGATTTATAAATATTAAATAAATTTATAAAAATTAACCAAATATCATAAAAATTTGACTAAGTTAACTAAGTATGATTTATAAATATTAAATAAATTTATATTATTTTATATCATCTTAATTAATTAAATACAAAGATGGAGTTCAAAGTACAACACAATGAGATTGATTGCGGTGAATGCTACATATTGCTTGAACGTCCAAGTCTTCAAATTTTGACAATTCAGTTGACACACTGCTTAATTGTCAAATGAGCTATATCGATTTATGTTGAAATTTGATGGATTCATTATCCATTCATGTTGAAATTGTCAACTTCTAATTTGTGGGTGTAATTGCTCTTTTGTGCATCAGTACAAGTGGTAGCTTATTCATAAACAAGAGATATATAAGATGCTACATCAGTGGTGGATGTACTATACTACAGTACAAGTGGTAGCTTATCCATAGTATCTCTCTGTGTTGGTTCACTGCCAGTGGGAAGAACAAAATCTGTAGAAATGGTTGGATCAGTTCCAGCATTTGACAGTATTCCAGGCTATAAGGTTTGGCTGCATTTGTTTGCAATTGTGAATGTAGGCCAATGCGCTTGTTTTGCTGCATGACATCTTCAAGATCACCACATTCGTATGAAATACCATTAAGATCTAAGTCAATAGTTCCTTAGTTTCATTATCTTATTTTGGTGAAGTAGTCATTGAATTTAATTCTTACCGTAGTTCCAAAAAAATGAAATATCCCTACTGTCAATCTTTTTTGGCAGTGACTCATGTGGAACCTGGAGTTGTGGCATGGCTAATAATGGACCTAATACTAACGGAAGCCAGTATTTTATTTGCACTGCTAAGGTATCATCTTTTACTTGAGGCAATATATCAACTTATTTAGCTTAAAATCATCCTATAGGGTTTAAAATTTTCTGAGTTTGTTTATGTAAGTAAGCTTTCATGTTAGGACTTACGACACATTGCAATTCAATGTAAATAAGTTTTATATTGGATTAATAATACACATGCAGAGACTAAAACTGAAATGGTCAGACTAAAATTGAGTAATAAATTTGGAATTAATGTGTGCAAAGGGGTAGAAATATGTGAGAGACTGAGTATTAGGTAGCTTTGAATGAAAATAAGACTGTGTTATGGGTGAAGATAACGAAGAATTGGACTTATCCTATATGAATTATATTATGTATTTTTTAGGGAATCTTACTAGAGTTAATAACACTGAATTATTTTTTCCATTTACATGTCAAGAATGTTGTTATCATAGAAATTATTTACATGGTTATGAAAAGGACAAATATAATAAAACAATCTATTCATGAGATACTCTCTAGGTTGGCAACTGGTTGCATGGGCATAAAAAATGAAAAGTCTAAGGATCTAGTTAAAGTAATTTTGGTAATTTATGTTGTTAAGTTTAAATTAGTTGCTTTATGTTTATATGTAGTACGTTATGTGGTAATAGATACGGATATTGACACTGCTTGAAGCTGAAGTATAACACACTCTCTACTGGTAATAGCTTGGGTTCAAACTTCAAACCCTGTAAAATTGTTCACAGGCCATCTTTTTCGGTATTTTTACAAAGAATGGCAACTAGCTGTAGCAAAAATAATATCTGGATCCACCAAAACAAAAATTAACTAATTTGATTTGTTTAGCCATTCATGTAACCTATTTTACAGCCATTGGCAATACCCATCATCATGTATTTCTCATTATCTTTTATGTAAACGTATGCATATGTTTGGATTAACATCTCCAATGTAATTCAAGTAATTTTCTCATAGCTATGTATTATCTTTTATGTAAACGTATGCATATCTTTTACAAAATTTGTTTATTACCGCACTTAAAAACAGCGTCCGTTGCTATATGCCGTTGAAAATCTTCTATGAATTGAAAAAACACTAAAACACGCTGTAATAAGGACTCCCTCCCGTTAATTTTTAAGCCCGCCTAAGTTTTTCGTTCACCGCTTAAAGCATGTCCTCTTCTCCCCCACAATAACAAACCCCAAATCTCAAATTACATCTCTAATCCAAAATTCGCCACCGATCTCCACGGATTTTGCCAATCATCCAGAGTTGCGAATCCATCAAAACTCCTTATTATGCTCTAGCATTCATCAAATTATTATTCCAATTAATTTCGTGCAATGTCCTGATTAGAGGTTTCAGATCCGAGTTATTATGAATATGTTTCTCGCTGTCTTTGCTTGAGAGATGCTACCGTTTGCTTTTCTTGGTCTGAAATTTGAGATACTTGCTGCTTGTTTCTGCTTGTATTTGAGATGTCAACAGGTTGTTGATTAAATTGTTATTGGCTGGAGATGTTCGAAAATGATGTGCAGTGGTGCCGATGAACCAGTTTCATCCGTTGATGGTGCTTTGGCTGAAGCTGCTCTGACAGGTAAGCTTCAGATTAGATTATTGCATTTGCTTGTAAATGATGAGAGTATGAATCTATGCACTGATAATGGTAGTTGCCATGTTTGGATTCTCAGAACAGTCTGGGGTTGTATATGAACCTATTTACTTTGTTTATTTTCCATAATTCCAAACCACACCTTGTAAATTAAATCACAAATTATAAATTTAAATTAACGAATGCATTACTTTTCAATTTTTTATTTTATTATATTTGACACCAGTTTTCATCCATAGTTCCAAATTGAACCATGTGTCCCAATTCACATGATATAACATTTGAATTGATTAATACAGTATCCTTCAATTTTTATTTTTACCATTTATAGATGTATTCACTTCAGCTGCCTTTAAAAAATCCAAAATGAATATGTAAATTAATCATGTGGTTGCAAGAATATGAACTATACTTACTACTGCTACCAATCTGTGATAGCACAAAGTACAGACTTTGCGAAAATGAAAATGGTTTTGATGGATTGAGATTTGGTTAATATAGAATATATTACATAAATCATATATTTTCCTGGTAATAGCTAACTGTCATTATTTTTTTCTTGCTAGAAGTTCAATGTTGCATTTTAAAATTAATGAGAATGATAAATCATGTGGTTGCAAGAATATGAACTATACTTACCACTGCTGCCAATCTGTAATAGCACAAAGTATAGACTTTGAGAAAATGAAAATGGATTTGTTGGAATGAGCTCTGGTTAATATAGAATATATTACATAAATCATATATTTTCCTGGTAATAGCTTACATAAATCATATATTACATAAATCAGTATCCCATTTTGATCAGGCTACATGCTTATGGTTTATTTGAAATTAAGGTTTCAAGCAATGTAATTGCTAGCTTGGAGTTATGAACATATGGTCATGTAGTAATAACATAATATTTTTATCTTTTATTAGGAAAAAGAAATAGTATTAATAGCTTCTATTAATTTTTACACAACTATCTCTATTTCAGTTTCCGTGATATTTCAAGTCAGCTATGTAGATGACCAGAGTATCATAAATTTGACCTTAAAGATGGAGGATGCAGCTTGGAGGATGAAGCTTGGAGGATCATAGCGCTAGTTGGAACAGCATCAGACTCTGGTAGGGTTTCTGATGGGGCTTGTAAGAAGTTTCTATTTGATAGTTGGTCAAGTTTACTGATGCTGGAGCTTCTACGTTTACTGTGCTTGGAGTTTTTGATGGCAAGCTGATGGGAAGATGGCCAACATGAGGGGGAAGAACTTGTAGTCCTCTCAGGTAATTTCTGCTTCACCACTGTTGTTGGACATCAGCTTCGTCCATGCTTGCGATTTAATTCCCTTAGTACTCTACAAATTATATTAGTATCACACTTCTACCAATTTAATTAAATCAGTTTTTGTTTAGCCGTTCTCAATTGTTCCGGCTTAATAATCCTCATGTTTGCTTTCTGATTTTTTTTGTTTTATATTAGTTTCAATTTATGGTGTGTTTCAAATATAAATGATTAAAAACACAAAGAAGTGGCCGTAGTGGATTTTTCATTCACGGTGCGCATTCATTTGATTGAGAAACATCGTCTGCATATTTTATCAGTGCACTGTGCACAGTTTTTGGTAATACGCAAAAATTAGCCTATGAATTTGTACATGCATACATAGGCTAATTCATACATAGGCTAATTTACACAGGTTAATTCATACATAGGCTGGTGATCAGAGTATGTAATGGTTGTTGTGTGAATTTTGCTGTAGAGTGGCAGTTAAGCATTTTAGCATATGAAACTTCAAATTTTTAGATGGCGTTTACTCACTGATCATTTCAAATTTCTTCATTGCAGGTAATTACAGATGGCGATGACACATTCTTCTTCCGTAGCAAGTAGCAAGCATATGAAACTTTTAAGATGCACGTTGTTGTTCGCATTTGGTGTGGACTTACTGTATTGATATTATACTTTTACTTAACATATAGCGTGTCTTTGTTTAACAGAATTTGTGGCAACTTGGTTTACTTTGTTATTTTTGTTTATGGATATTATTGAAACTTGGTTTATGGATGTCTTTTGTTTATTAATATTCTCTTAACTAGTTTATGTAACCAATTAATAGTTATTAGAACCTGTTATATATACTAGTTGCTTGAATATGCTTAAAATATAGTTTTGGAATATTCAAAAAAGCTGTTATATAAATAGAAGACAACGTTTGATTAATGCTGTCAATGAAGAAACAACAGCGTTTATTTCGTGCTGTAATTATCTTGAAATTGTCAATAACAACGTTTTTCACTTGCTGTCGAAATAGTTGATGATTCAATCACAGCGTTTTTAACATGCTGTCGAAATTGTTGATGATTCAATAACAGCGTTTAGAAAAAGCTGTTGTAAACAGTTAAAGTAGAATTTGAACATCTTCGACAACTAAATTATAAACGCTGTTGAAACATAATACAGCACGTCTGAAACGCTGTAAAAATATTATTGACGGCTCGTAATAAACGCTGTCACAGAGATGTTTCAACAGCGTTTATAGAAACGCTGTTGTAAGTTGTGTATATACGACAGCATGTCGTTATACAGCGTTTCTAATAACGCTGTTGTATCATATTACAGCGTTTATCAAACGCTGTTAAAAGCCTTTTGTGGTGTAGTGAATGCTGTGTATTAATGAATTTATGGTCAATAGTTGGATTAAATAATAGTGTTGAATTTAATAGATGTAAACAAAGTAATTGATTGATAACGAAAAATCATTTAAAATCCAATATTAAAATTTGTTGGATATTGGACAATTAAATTTTTTAAATTCAATATTGGAAATTATTTGAATAATCAAATAATAGGAGTTGAATAACTATAAAATGAAAATGGTTGTTCTATAGTTTGAATTTGTCTTATAAGATATCTTATAAGTTCATTTTCAAGTATTTCAAAAGATAATGAATTTTTGAATAATCAAAATTGTTTAAATTTGATATTGCAAATATTTGAATAATTGAATTCTGATGTTAATATGATTGAAAATGTTATTAAAAGCTGTTGTAAATTTATTTAAACAACAATGAAATTGACTAACATTAAAAACTGGATTTAGAACCGAATAAATAGAAATTGGAAATTTTATATTATAATCGAGATGTTAAAATAGCAGTCCGGGGCACAGTCTTGGAATTCGACGAAACTAGATGCATTTGATCCGTAATAGTGTGTTATAGGATTTCAAATTTCGTAGCGTTTGGAGTTATCGTTTGATCATACGGGTTTGAAACACGTTGAGCTAAATATCGAAAATTTAATATTTTAATTCAATTTAAAAAGCTATCTTTCACGTACGATCGAATTAGGCACCAGAACATGATTCATTGCGTTCGAAATATGGGTAAAATATTATAAACACCAGACGGCATGCTTCATTTGGGGTTCATTTGAAAAACTGCATCAAAAATTGAAATATATTAATAAAATAATATTCTATACGCGTATTATACATGTAAACTGAAACCCCAACCTCTAAGCAACGGAGCGCCATTCTTTTTTTCCAATGGTCGGTACTTCTCCTCTTTCTCCCTCAATTTCCAATCTATCCTTTAACTTTTAGACTAAACGTTCAACTAGAGAATCATAAAGGATTGCAAGATCTACTAATCCATACGATTGAGATCTATGAAAGTGATATGGTTTGGAATTGAATATGATATTTTAATATTAAGTATGAATAAACTTTTGAAATGTAAAAGAACCATCCCGTGTGTAATAAGGGTTTGGTTGTTAAAGAGATCGGGATCAGATATTTTCATACTCTTTGCCAATACCGAAAACCACTTTAACAACTGTGTATGTGGTGGAGATTCTAGAAATGAAGTAGGATGGTTTGGAAAACGATTCTATATGATGTATTTACGTGACCCTGACTCCCGTGAGTCAACTTGATGTGACTAAAACAGGAGCTATACCGGGCCAAGTGAGCTTATTCCTCCAATCAGGTACATTTCTTTGATACTATTACTTTGTGATTGTTTTGGTGGCTACCTCTCGATTTTGATTATGTGAGTGTGTTCTGAGGTGGGCGGTAGTAGCTGCTATGCATTACCACTAGTCCGGAAGTGCAATTGGTTTATCTACCTTAGGCATTGCCTCGAGTGCCTTGTCGCATGCCTTATCGTGCCTTCTACGAGTTTGGTTTGTACCATGCCTGTGGATTGTCCTCTGATAGCCCTCTAGTTTACGAGGGAATTACGGTAACGTATAGACTATGGGAACATATAAAAATGTGTTAAGAGGGATATGGGTAATGCCTTAACGCTATTTTAATACTTTTACTTTACTATTGACATATTATAATAGCGCATTGTACTACATAGTTGATAGTTTAACGGATCCTTAGGAGATGGAAATCCTAAACATCTCTTAAGTTATTGCACCCATGTTAGACACTGGATAGGAGATGCCAAACCCCGTAAACATCTCTAACACCGTCGCACTCATATTTATCATTGATTTAACTTACATAAGATCTTTTAGTTCTGACTCGAATGTTTTGTCTTTTCAATTCGCTGGGGTCAGCCTGAGCATTTCAGGGTTGAAGACCTTATTTCTGGAGGACGAAGACGAAGATTTGTACTATTATTATTTATGATATCTATTCCACTGCATCATGTTGTTCCGCTGCATTTATTTATTCATTCTTGTTGTATGTAACTCTGATCTGTATTGTAGAAGTATAATCAATGTTATTTTTTTTGAGAAAAATGTGTGATCCTCTGTAAATAGAGGAGAGCACACATGCAACTATATATATCACAATAATAAGATGCTGCCAACATGCCTGGTAGGTAACATAACTAAAGACAAGCATCAAAGAAAAATCAGGTACTCTAAAGATGAGTTTCGGCAAGGCTACCATCCGTCACACCTCGATATCGAGTTTCGACATGGCCACCACCCGATACTGAGGTGTTAGGAGTACCTAGAAACAAAAGAAAACGATACTCCATGCATCTGAATCAGGAGCTCTATGCATCATAAACTAAAAAGTAAGCTCCATGCATCTGCATCGGAAGGAATGAAGAAGCATCTACTCTGAAGTGGAACTGAATATGATGCTGAATGGAAAGTCTACTCTAGAGACTCTGTACAGAGGAAGAAGAGCCAAGTAGAAGAGTGGATCCTCCTGAAGATAATAAGCCATAATAGAGATGAAAATATCCTGTATCAGTGGTGGAACTGCAAATAATCCTGAGTGGAAAACTCTACTCTAATGGCCTTTCTGCAATCCGTAATCCTGCAGTCTGAATACATGAGAACGTGCAAAAAGAGCCTGACCCCCTATCACCCATAACTGTATTTGAAGGATGACTAAGGAAAAAGTAACGATTATACATATATATGTATATTTATATAATTAATATACATATATATGTATAGATGATGTAGGCATTAAAACCTAAATAAGAATAAACAGGACAAAAACAATAGAATTAAAAAACCTATAAACTAATATCACCAAAGACAAGAACGATGAATAAAACAAAACTTAAAAGATTCTTATGAATCTTTAATCATAAGTAAGTTATGATTTACAAATCACCATATAATTTGAAAAAATATTAATGTTAATATTGTTCATGTTAAATATATAATTGTTGTGTTTGAATAAATTAATATTATAACTAACCTTATTAAGATACCCTTTAAATAGATTATTTTTAGCTAACTTATATTTGGGATTAGAAATCCAATTAAAACAGAATGAAGAAATTGTAAAAATGAATTTGTTAATATGGCTATTATTATTATTAAAAATTCTTTGATTTCTTTCAAACCAAATATACCAACTAATAATAATGAATAAAGTATCAAGTAAAACATAACATTCATTTTGAACCTAAATCTAAAATTATTCCAGTAAAAGTCACAATCCAAAAATTTAGTTGTTATATTAAAATTAAATTTTTTTAGAATATTATTTAGGATGAAATAAGAATCCATGCAATCATAGTATAAATATTTTATATCTTCAAGATGTAGATTTCAAAAAAACAATTATTATCATTTTGAATATTTTTTCTTTTTAAGAATTCTATTGTATTAAGTTTTCCATGCAATATTAACCACATGTGAATTTTAGATAGGAGGAGCATTAGATTTCCAAATAAATTTAAATGAATTGTTTATTGTACCGGAGAAATTAATAAATCTTTAAAAAGAATTAGTAGTATATTTCTTACTCTTATCCCATTCCCAACTAATAATATTATTATCATTATCAATGTTATAAAGATTTAATCTTGCATAAAGCAAATAAAGTTGCCTAATATTTGATCCTACTAAAATACTATTAAAGCTAAAATTCCAAGGAGGATCGTTTTCAAGAGAATAAACTTCATTAATTAAATCAAACTTAAAATTACAAAATTCAAATAGCTCTTTAAATTCCAATTTAAGAGGTAAGACCGAAATCCAACGGTCATGCCAAAATGAATTACGATTACCTAAATGAACAATTGTATTTATTCCTAAATTAAATATCTCATTACATTCTAAAATGTTTTTCCAAACATTAGATATATTATGGGTGGCTGGAGAAGCAATGTGACATAAATTGTTATTTCCATTTTAGTAATATTTAGAAATGATCTCTTTCCATATAGCGTTATCATTTATATCCTTAAACTTCCATAACCATTTACCTAGCAAGAATAAATTCATATTACGTAAACTAATAACTCCTAAACCACCTTCTTTTTTGGCCTTACATACGGTTTCCCAATTTACTAGACATTTTATATTATTATTAGAATTTTCTCCACTCCATAAGAAGTCTCTTCTAATTTTGTCAATTTAATCAATAACCCAAAAGGAAACAGATGCATGGACATCCAATAAATCGGAAAGGCTGATAAAACCAAATTTATTAAAACTAGTTTACCTGCTCTAGATAAAAATCTCCCATTCCAGTTAGAAATTTTATTTTTGATTTTATCAATGATAATATTCTAATCGTCATGTTTGAGATTGGTGGGTCTAATCATAAAGCCAAGGTAGTCAAAAGGAAATTTCATAGTTTTGCAATTTAGAGTATTAGCAACTAAGTTTTCCACTTTTTCAAAATCATTTAAAACTAACACAGAACTTTTGTCAAAACTTATTTTTAAACCAGATAAAAGTTCAAAACTATAAAGGATAAACGTGAGAGTTATAATGTGTCAAGGAAGATGGGAAGAAAAAAGTAAGGTATCATCGGCAAATTGAAGAACCGATATACCATTACGCGATATATCATTGTCTACACAACCTAGAGATCCATTATCCACTACTCTTTTTATAATTTCAGCAAAAACATCAGCTGCTAAGTTAAATAATAAAGGCGATAAGGGATCCCCTTGCCTTAAACCTCTCTTAGATTGAATTTTATTACCTAATATACCGTTAACCATATACTAGAGTTTCCAGTTCTAAGCAAAGTCATAATCCAACTTATCCATCTATGACCAAAACCTCTAGCATGAAAAATATATACAAGAAAATCCCAATCCACTGAATCAAAAGCTTTAGCAAAATCAAGTTTCAAAAATCGTACAGGTTATGTTATTCTTACAACAGTAATTAATATGTTTTTGAATAACTGCCGCTCCATCAATGATATTCTCCCTTTTATAAAAGCCGATTGTGAACAATCAATTAAATCGTTCATTCTAGTACTAAGTCAATTAGGTAGAACTTTAGAAATGATTTTAACTAAACAGTTAATCAAAGAAATAGGTCTAAAATCTTTTAAATTTTTAGCTCCTATTTTTTATGCAACAAAATAACATTTGCGAAATTAAATTCCCTTATTGCAAATTACCATTATAAAAATCATTAAAAATATTAATTAAGTCGAATTTTAAAACATTCCAAAAAGTTTTATGAAATAAAATTGGAAACCCATCAAGACCCGAGGATTTATCACTTGGCATGTCATTAATTACTTTTCTAATTTCCTCTACAGTAAAAGGATTATCTAACTCTGATAAATCAACAATAGATTCAGATGGATACAGATCTATCCATCTAACATTGATTCTATGTATGATTTTAGAACCAAAAATATCCTTATAATAGTCTGTAAAAGCCTTGTTAAGATCTCTTAGATCAACTAACTCTTCATTATTATTAATAATAAAATTAATTGTATTACTACATTTTCTACCATTAGCTATATTATGAAATTTTTTGGTGTTTTTATCTCCGTCATTGATCCATTGAATTCTGGATCTCTGCTTCCACATAACCTCCTCCTTTTCTAAAATTGAATTAAGTTCATCTTTTAAATTAGCAAGAATGTTACTCTCTCCTATATTTAATTGTCTAGATTCTTCTGTCTTATTAATTTTAAGAATCTCATTAAGAATGTTATTTTTTTAATTTTTATATTGCCAAAAACATTCTTATTCCGGTTTTAATAAAAATTCTAAGCTCCCTAACTTTTGGTATAAAAGATTTTGCTAAATTATTCTTATTTCTAGTATTATGATAACTCAAGGAAATCCATTAACATTAATTAAATTCACAAAATTTGATTCCAAAAGCCATTTCTTTTCAAATTTAAAATTATTAATAGTAATTCTATGATGCACGCAGGAGAGGATAATATGACAATGATCTAAGTACGTATAAGGTAAACCAGAAACTCTATAGATTGGAAATTTATCCTCAATTTCATCACTAATGAAAAATCTATCAAGAAGAGCCATGGATTGAAACTCTCTTGCATTACTCCAAGTAAACTCTCTATTAGAAAGGAGAATTTCAATCAAGTTAGAACCTATAATAAATTGATCGAATTCCTCCATAACGGAGTATCCCCTTCTCTAGGAAAATGCTCGCCTATGAAACTGTGAGAAATGCAGATTACGGATGTTAAGGCTAGGATAAACATTAGAGGGGATGAATAGTGTTTTAAGGAATTATTAAATCTTTTTGAGTTTTTTTTAATTTTAACATAAATGTATGCAATATTCAGATGCAGATATGATCACAGAATCAAACAAAGATGTAGAAATAAAGTAAACGCAGTAAAGGAAAGAACATACCGGATTTTATACTGGTTCGAAGTTACCCTACATCCAGTCCCACAAACAAGTACATATTTCCTTTCAAAAGCAATTATACAATTACACCCTCGATTTCAAGGCCATGAGGTACACCCTCCAGATTCACAATCCTCTGGCTAGAGATACTTGATTTGCCGGGCAACAAGTTCACCCAATTGATTTCCAAGGCTACAATAACACCTTTTCTCGCTTGATTTATTTCCAAGGCCACAATCACACCTTTTCTCATTTAATTGATTACAAAAAGCCTATAACTCTGAATAACACTGAGGATCTTGTTGAGATAGTGATAGAGAATCAAACCAGAGATAATCTAGTTAGATTCAATGTTGATTTCGGCAGAGTAATGTTAAGAATGTGTATAAAGAAATGTGGAAGAAGAAGAGAAATGAAAACCAAAAAATATGATTAAAAATTCGTTGAAAACAAACCCTATTTATAGAAGAACAACAGCCAAGTCCACCCATAAAGAGACATGATGAATAGACACTTCTTTTGATATTTAAAATTTGAAATTAACTGACACTATGTCGACATGGGTATATTGAGCATGTCGACATCCTAAAGGAATTTTTGGTGGCTTGTTTTTCTTTGAAAATAACTTTTATCTTATATTAAAAACTATTTTAAATTTTATAAATATACTTGACTATAGTCAAAATACATAAGTAAATATAGAGAATAATTTATATAAAATTTATATTTAAATCTAAATATAATTATTAAAAGTTAAATATATTATTATTAAAGATAGTTTTAAAACTAAGAATAATTTGATTTTAAAATTAAAGATTATTTTGAGGCTAAAAGTATTTGAAATCAAGATAGATGTTTTTGATTCTTTTAAAAGGAAGGTTTTGAAAACATTTTGAAAACATTTTGAAAACAAGATATAATTTTGTAAAATTGTTTTGAATAAAAATTAGCGGATACAAAACAATGGTCCACTAGATTTTTCGTAGGTTCCATCCTACTCAGGGTTTCATCCTTTTAACGGGCTCGAAGTAGATTCCATTCCATGAATAAATTGGATTTTAAGATGCTAGTGCTTTTCTAGGAGTTTTAACAAAAATTCCTAATTAAAATTACTTATTCTTGAAATCTTGAACTCTTGATAATCTTGATATTCTTGATACTCATGAGTCTTCAATCTTGATATCTTGAATCTCTACTGTACAGTCTTCATTCTTGGTACCTGCATGGTTAAATCCTGCATATACATATATTTCTAAACTATAATGTTAGTGTTTATTTTTTATAATCCTATTCTAAGGTTGTTGTCATCAAAACCATCATCTCACGGACTAACAATCTCCCTTTTTTTGATGATGACAACCTTTATTTTATAAAATATTACTTCTATCCTAATAACTCCCCCTTAATTTATGCCTAACTATCGTATTTTATATTTCTCCCCCTTTGTCATCAACCAAAACTAACTCTAAACTATATAATCTCGAAACTATATAACTCTCCCTCATTCCTGGGCTAAAGTACCTGCATTAACAAACTATACAATAGAGTATATAATAGATAGATTAAGAGATAGTTATACTGATAGACATGATAATTAATTAAAGATCATATAAATATTAATGCATATTATACATGATTTTCACACCAAATATAAATCAAATCAATTTAAATCAAACAATTCAAATCAAATCAAATCAAATCAATCAATTCAAATATTACGAGGAACTTACACCCATCTTTCTTCTCCAAATATAGGATCTGCTTTAATGGCATCCCAATTTTCATTATCATTAGTGAGAGAGACTAGAGGATATGCTTCGTTATCATCCTTGTGCAGGGAGGAAATCATCCATCATATTGCATCGAAATGCCTTTCTTTCTCCTTGATCATCTGCATTTGACTCAACTCTAAGTGTCTCTAGTTTCGAAGAACGAACGAAAGAATATCCTTGAAAGAATTAAGAGTCTCTTTAAGATTTCCTAATAGATTGTGAATTGGATTAGCCATACTTGAGTTTGTGAAAAGAATGAGAAACAAAGTGGATAAGAAATAATATTCAGTGATTAATTCTGAAAGAAATAGGTATTTATAGGTGTAGAAATTCATTTGAATGAATGACATAAGGTAGTTATTCAAATTTCAAATTCAAAATGAAATGTCATTTCTAACCAGTACATGTCGACATGGTCATAGGAGGGATGTCGACATGGTGTAGTGAATTTTGATGGCTTATTTGATTTTGTGAATAATTGTGTGTGTGTATATATATTTATATAATATACCAACATTTATTCTAGAGATAAGATAAGCTAGATAACAGAAAAGGAATTCAACTTCATTTCATGATAACATGATACAACGATTAAACGTAAAGACTACACGAACATTCAAATCAAAATAAACTAAAAAAAATACAAGGAGATACGAAAAGGTAGAACTAGTTAGAGGATGATGAAGATGAAGATAATCCAAGCTTCTTGCTGACTTTGGAAATAAACTTGTTCATCTTGGATGAAATTTTGTCCAACTTCTTACTAACGGATCGTTTAAGAATCCGTTGATTCTCAACAATGGTCTTTTGGTTTTTGAGTAGGGTTTTGTTGGATGGATTAGGCGGATAGCCGATGATTTCCAAAGAAGTTTCACCTTCTTCTTCTTCTTCAATTTCCATTTCATCCCCTTCTTCTTCTTCCTCTTCCTCTTCTTCCATCTCCTCATGAGCCAAACGCTCTTCATTTTCAGCAAGAGTCTCATAAGGTTGAAAAACAAATGAAATTTTCATAATCGAAATGTTGGAGTGATTGAAAACTTTTCTAGAAACAAATTCTTCTCCTTTGAAATCCACTCCAAAATAGTTAAAAATTCGAGTGAGATAAATTCCATGATACAAAGTATTCTCACCCATTTCAAGATTTTTGGCACGAAGTTCATCCAAAATAACTTGCGCCCAATTAATATCATAATTTCCAAAAAATAGCAAAAAATGCTTTGCAAACTTTTGAAGTAGGATTGTTAAAATTTTCCAATCTTGGGGTCAAAGTATGTTGTAAAAGAAGATTGACAATTCTAGCTTTTGATCGAAAGTTTCGATTTTTGAATTCAAAATTAACATTTCCTTTCGAAAATGTGATGAAATGTATCACGGTCATTTTCATATATTTTAAAATTAGAAAGATTCATTCCCGTGCTCTTGCAATTGAGAATGGTACCCAAAAGATCACAATTCAAAACAATTCTAGTGCCTCTGACACTACTTCAAATTTCATCATCATTTCCAATATAAAATCCATGGTTTAAATTTGCGTAGAAAATTTTAACAAGATTTGGATAACAAACAAAATCATTTTGAGAAGCATCAACAAGACTAAGAATTTGATTATTTGCAAAAAGAATCAATTTCATAAGAAAAAAAATCTTGAAATATAGCAAACTTTCCGGGATGGACTTTTTCATAGTTAGCATAATTGATGTATGTTTCTATAGCCTTCGGACCATTGAAGAGTTACTCTTTTATCTTTTTGGAAATTCTTAGGGTGGAGGGGTTGCTTGAAGAAGCCATTAGAGTAGAGAGTAGAGAGCTTGAAGTTTTGAAGAGAGAGTATGAATTTGAAAATGAGAGTGAAAAGATGTTAGCGAATAAATAGATTCTCAAAGAACATGTTCTATGGTCAAAAGATGCCTTTTAAGAGAATTGAATGAAGTGAAAAGGTGGAGGAAAATTCAAACATTTGAATTCAAATTTTGAATTTCAAATTCTGTACCCATGTCGACATCATGGTAGGGACCATGTCGACATGTGCTTGTGAATTTCTATGATTTATTTTTCCTAAGTACTCTAATATATATATATATACTTATTATTTTGAATGTCTATATATATCTGGAATATTATTAGAATTATAGTATATTCCATAATATATTATTATACTGATAAAATAATAATAAAAATAATAGTAAAAAATTTTAAAATTCGAATAACACACCAATTCAAAATCAATCAATCAAGCATCTAGTTCTAAGCATGCAATTTCAACCAATTGTATTGTAAATGTGTACCTTTTTCTGAGTCTGTTTCTCTACATTCGTCGGAGTCGTGTATTGCCGTGAAACACAAATTTGAATTATCTGTCTTCTGATCATCATCGCTTGAAGACGAGTCTGAGCATCTAGAGTAGCAGTAAATGCACGCTTCCGTTTCTTTACTGAATCATTGTTTATAGGAGGATTTTGCCTCTCTGGATATGGACAGTCTCTTTTGATATGGCCTGGTTCAGCGCAGTTGAAACATTTAACATTGTTTGCACTACATTCTGATTTCCAGAGATCTTATAGTTGTTTCTCTTGAGATTATTCATCTTTCTGTATTAACGAAATTTCTGAAAATTCCTGGTCATAAAGGCTATCTCTTCATCATTATCGCTGTTTGAGTCTGATCCATAAGTCAATGCATTAAATGCCATTGATTTCTTTTCAGATGCTTTGCTTTCACTTCTCCCGATCATTTGGACTTCAAACGACATTAGATTTCCAATTTATTATTCTATCTTTAAGGTGCTAATGTCATTTTCCTCTTCGATCGCAAGTGTCTTTTGATCCCATTCTGGAGTAAGAGAATTTAGGATTTTTCTGACTTGATCTTCTTTTGAAAATTCCTTTCCCAAGGATATTAGAGAATGCACAATATCATGAAATCTACTATACATATCTGAAACAGACTCATTAGAACTCATTTTAAATAATTGAAACTGATTTGTGAGCATGGAAATTTTGGTCTGTTTAACTTTGCTTGTTCCTTCATGAGTAACTTGCAAAGTTTTCCAGATTTCATATGCTGACTTACACACTGACACTCTATTAAATTCATTCCTATCAAGTGAACAAAACAAAATATTCATTGCTTTAGAATTATTTTGTGCAGCTGTCTTTTTCTCAACGGCCAACTGTGCAAAATCAGTTGTGGGCTCAGAATATTCAGTTTGTGTGATATTCCAAGTGCCTAATCCTACAGATTTTAAATATATTTTCATCCTACATGCCCAATATGCATAGTTACTGCCATTAAAAAATGGTGGTCTAACAGTAGACTGATCTTCTATAAATGAACTAGTGATAGGGATACTAGTGTTAGTAACAGTACCAGTGTTGGTAGCCATTTTGAAAACTTTTCAAAAATCAGATTATGGAACTTTGAAAACCTTGCTCTGATACCAAATGTGAGAAATGCAGATTATGGATCTTAAGGCTAAGATAAACACTAAAGGAGGGTGAATAGTGTTTTAAGGAATTATTAAATCTTTTTGAGTTTTTGTTAATTTGAACACAAATGTATGCAATATTCGGACACAGATATGATCACGGAATCAAACACAGATACAGAAATAAAGTAAAAGAAGTAAAGGAAAGAACACACTGGATTTTATACCGGTTCGGAGTTACCCTACATCCAGCCCCGCAAACAAGTACGGATTTCATTTCAAACGCAATTGTATAATTACACCCTCGATTTTAAGGCAACGAGGTACAGCCTCCAAATTCACAATCCTCTGGGTAGAGATACTTGATTTCCCAGGCAACAAGTTCACCTAATTGATTTCCAAGGCTACAATCACGCCTTTTCTCGCTTGATTTATTTCCAATGCCACAATCACACCTTTTCTCGTTTAATTGATTATAAAAAGCCTATAACTCTAAATAGCACTGAGCATCTTGTTGAGATAGTGATAGAGAATTAAACCAGAGATAATCTAGTTAGATTCAATGTTGATTTCGAAGAGTAATGTTAAGAATGTGTATAAATAAATGTGGAAGAAGAAGAGAAATGAAAACCAAAAAATATGACTAAAAATTCGTTTACAACAGCCCCTATTTATAGAAGAACAACCGTCATGTCCATTCATGAAGAGATATGATGAATAGACACTTCTTTTGAAATTTAAAATTTGAAATTAATTGACACTATGTCGACATGGGTATATTGAGCATGTCGACATCCCAAAGGAATTTTTGGTGGTTTGTTTTTCTTTGAAATTAACTTTTTCTCCTCCTTTTTGATTGATGACAAACCTGTATATAAAAGTCCTAGAGAACAAATATAAAAACTCCCCCTGAATATATGATACTTCTTATACCTGCATAAAGATGATTAGGACAATTCTTCTCCCCCTTTGTCATCGACAAAAAGGAGATATAGCAAAAATAATTCCAATATAAAGTGCAGAAATAAATATTAAAGTGAGACTATTTAGTACAAGTCTCAAAAGATAAATAATTAGCAAGTTTCAATATGTTTAAATTGACAATTAAGTTACAGATAAGCAAATAGTTCATACCATACTCACCCACCAAAAAAGAACTATTCATCAAGATCCCAATTGTACTATCCCTCTAGTGTGGGCTCCTTTCCTGGTCTAGAAGCGCCTTGAGCACCACTGCCTGCTCCACTAGTGTCACTACTAGTATGCTCCTCTGATGTAGACCATGTAAATTGGGGTGCTGGATGTTTTCCTTGGGCGACAGACGTGGCAGCAGTTGAAGAAGAACATGATAATGCATCCCATAATGTAGAAAAGAAGCCTTTGATTTTATCATGCTTCTTATCCATTTTCTTGAGCCTACAGTCCAAAATAAGTTGATTGCGGGAGAGAATTTCTATGGATTCATGGATGCTGGAGGAAGTAGCTAAGCGAATATCGCCTTCTTCTTGTTGCGCTTCTGGTTCTCTAATTCTAGGACCACTAGATTGTTGTTGTTGAGCCTATTGATGCTTCCAATCTTCGTATGAAGTAATTGGTGGCGGTCGTGTTGGTAGCTTCATAAGACTGATGGTCCTTATATTTATCATTCTGACAGTAGAGAATTCGAAATCCGGTTGACGAACACCCGCATCTAGAAGAAGTCTCATAATATATTCTCCAAAGTAGATAACATGCATATTCCCATGTGTGAAGGTGAGAAATTCATCCATAATACGACGCAACCAATTAACGCATATATTTCCCCATATGGCATAAAGAGCTTTGAAATTTTCAGGTTGTATTAATTCATATGAGCCGGTTCGGGGAAGAATAGATTGCATAAGCGTCTTGAGCGAAATTCTTGCTTTAGGCCGAAGAAGTTTGAAACGCAATTCAGTCATGTCATCACTCATGAACATATAACTAATTCTATCTCTTTGTCTTGGATTGCATTCGACATCATTTATATCTATACCTTCATTTGGAGATTGAAGGATATGTGACATTCTATCAAGGGAAAAGAAAACTTGTTGTCCACATACCAAACTTCATACACAATTATTTGGATTCGATGGTTGTTGGTGGCCAAGATTTAAATTTGCAAAGAAAAGTTTTACCATAAGATGATTAATGTTGTGGCGATTTGCATTGTAGTCAAGGAGTGACTCTAATCCACATCTTCGCATTAATTCTTAAAGGGACTAAGCACCAAAATCTGAATAAACCATGAATGATCCTTCAAAAATTATAGAGTTTTTCATCTTCTCCCATCGTTCGATTGCAGTTGCATCATATAGCCAATGAGCAACATGAGTATCAAAAAAGGACGAAGAACCTTGTTTTGAGCGTTTTGATCTTGGAGGGGCCATTAATTTGGTGTTTTTGAGGATTATTTGAAAGAACAATGGGGGCTAGGATTTTGGAGGAAGTAAAAAACGAAGAAGGTAAAGTGAATAGATGGCGTAAAAAGGGTTTATAATGAAACGACAGTAGCCAATTTTGTACAGCCAGTCGACTGGTTAGGGTAGGTCAGTCGACTGGTTGCTAACCCGAGAATTTTTTAGTCTGTAATCAATCGACTGACCTATATGACTCAGTCGACTGGTTGACAACCCGAGAGGTTTTGCTCCCTGTAAACAGTCGACTGGTTATATATATCAGTCGATTGACTGAACACAAGAAATGCAATGAAGCTTAAAACAAAATTTTATTCAAAAAGCATATACATAATCGAAATCCAAGTGAACATAGAACAATAAAACATAAGAAAAGATGGCTATTTAGGAGTTTTTGGAGAGCATTCTTGTGGTTAAACCTTAGTGTTCTCAACATAAGGTTGCAAAGGAGACCATTAATTTTGGCATTCCCAAGAGTTTGGAGATGCCGGAAGTTGATGTGGAGTTTACTCCCATTGATTCCAGCCGGATGAATTTGGTTGACGAGATGTTGAGGGTTCAACAACGTCAGGCTTAGATGATTTGCCACATAGTTTAAGGGCAATTGATTCTATAAGGCTAAGGCGACTGGAATTCATCTGTTGTTCATAATACATCTCTCTTTGTAAATTGATTTGCTCCTTTTGATAATGATGGATTTCATCTATTTTTTCTTTTGTTTTTGGAGAAACAAACAATGATCTTCGAGACTTCTTAGTTTTTTGAGAAAATCCAGTGTGATATTGAGCTGGTTCATGTCTAGGGGTAGGAGTTGGCGCGGACGGAGTAGAGCTACTAGAAGAATGATAGCTACTAGAGGATGCTGGTGTAGCAAAAGATAATTTGGAGTTAGAGGAGTCTTAGGAATCGTGAGAGGCCATTGATAGGTAATGAGGAACTTAAAGTTTTTTAAATTTTTTTTAAGGATGGTTGCAAAAATGAAAGGAATGCAGATTTATAGAGGGTATTGAGATGTGTTTGTGTGGTTAGAAACAACAAAAGGCTAATAGCCAGAGAGAAAGAGGAATGGATGAGAATTATTTTTAAAAAGAATGGTTATGAGCCCACGAAATAAAAGACTCAGCAGAAAATAACACATAGCACAACTGGTAAGACATTGAACTACTAGTTAGGAGACTCGAATTCGAGCTCCAGCAGCTACACATTTATTTTTAAATTTCCAGAATAATTAGAATCAATCTTCTAATTGAAACAAGAAACATACATAGCTTAAATGGCAAGACATAATTATAATTCTACAACCTAGAGGTCATTAGTTCAAATCTCTCTAGAGTCATAATTTTTTATTATTTTGATAAAAATTTGAGTGAAAGTTTTTATATATATTTTATAAAATTGTGTTATGAAAAACTACAAATACAAATGGTATAAATACATAAAACTCTATAAATCTTTAAAAGAGACTATTCCAAGTTCTCGTCTTAAATTGATGAAAGTTTTTTCATTTAAAGGTTTTGTAAAAATATCTGCCAATTGTTTATCAGAGGAAACAAATTCTAGATTTATCAAATCCTTTTCAATATTATTGCGAAGAAAATAATGACGAATGTCAATATGTTTTGTTCGTGAGTGATTGACATGATTTTTTGATAAATTAATAGCACTAGAATTATCACAGTAAATAGTTGACTTAGATAAATTAAAACCAAAATCTTGTAGTGTTTGTTGCATATAGATAACTTGAGCACATGCCAGAGCTGTAGAAATATATTCCGCTTCACATGTCGATAATGAAACACAGTTTTGTTTCTTACTAAACCAAGATACAAGAGACCGTCCAATGAAGTGACAAGTCCTACTTGTACTTTTTGTATCTGTTCGGCTTCCTTCAAAATCAGTATCACTATAGGACACTAATTCAAAAGGACATTACTTTGGATAGAATAGTCCAAAGTCCTTGGTTTTATTAAGATACTATAATATGCGTTTCACTACTCGTAAATGTGATTCTTTGGGATCTGCTTGAAATCGTGCACACAAACAGATACTCATCATTATGTCAGGTCTACTAGCTGTTAAATATAGTAACGATCCAATCATACTTCGATACAATTTTTGGTCAATACTTTTGCCACGTTCATTTTTATCAAGATGTATGGTTGTACTCATAGGAGTTGGTTTGGTAGAAGTATTTTCCATACCAAAGCGTTTAATTAGATTGTTACAATACTTTTCTTGATTAATAAAAATACCATTTTCTCGTTGTTATATTTGTAAGCCAAGAAAATAATTTAACTCACCCATATGTGACATTTCAAATTCTCTAGTCATTATTTTAGAAATTTTTTGACATAGTCTTTCATTTGTAGATCCAAAAATAATATCATCACATATATTTGAAGGATTAAAATATCCTCTTTAATTCTTCTAATAAAAAGAATTCGATCAACCTTTCCAATTTCAAAACCAGAATCAATTAAATATCTTTTAAGACGATCGTACCAAGCACGGGGTGCTTGTTTCAAATCGTATAAAGCCTATTTAAGCTTATAGACATGGTTAGGAAATTGTTCGTGTATGAAAGTGGAGGTTGTTCAACATAAACATTTTCTTTTACAAAACCATTTTAAAAGCACTTTTGACGTCCATTTGATATAATTTAATGTTGTGAAAACATGCAAATGCTAGTAAGATTCGTATTGCTTCTAGTCTAGCGACTGGAAACGTTTCTTCATAGTCAATTCCTTCTTCTTGATTATACCTTTGAGCAACTAATCTAGCTTTATTTCTAGTAATATTTCCTTGTTCATCTGCTTTATTTTTGAAAACATATTTTATACCAATAACTGATTGATCACTAGGCCGTGGAACTAAATCCCAAACGACATTTCTTTCGAATTGGTTTAGCTCTTCTTGCATAGCGATTAACCAATTTTCATCGGTAGATACTTCTTTAATATTTTTAGGTTCAATTGAGAAAGAAAAGCCACATGACCCATTTGATTTAATTGACTTCTTGTTCTAACAGATGAATTGAGTTCTCCAATAACATTAACAGAAGGGTGATCTCTTAATATTGTAGGTGGAGATCTTAATTCATTGTTATTGCGAACAATGTTTTCATTATTTTCAACATTTGAAATTTTTGTGTTTGTGATATTATCAGGGAATTCTTCATCATCTTTTATACTTGGGATTTGTTTAAATTTTCATCGAAAGATACATGAAGTGTTTCTTCGATGATATTTGTTCTTTTATGATAAATTCGATAAGCTTTGCTTTGATTCGAATATCCTAAAAAGATTCCTTCATCGGATTTTGGATCGAATTTACCAAACTTATCTTTTGTGTTTAAAACAAAACATTTTGAACCGAAAACTTTAAAATAAGAAATATTTGGTTTTCTTCCATTAAGAAGTTCATAAAGAGTATTCTTAGTTAATGGTTGAATAGAAACACGATGCAAAACATAACAAGCTGTTGCAATTGCTTCAGCCCAGAAATGTTTTGGTAATGTACTTTCATTTAACAAAGTCTTTGCACATTCTTGCAAGGTTCGATTTTTATATTCCATAACTCCATTTTGTTGTGGAGTTCTAGGAAACGAAAAATTATGGAATATACCCTTTTTCTTACAAAAATGTTCAATGGCTTCGTTTTCAAATTCACCTCCATGATCACTTCTTATGTTTTTTATTTTCAAACCTTTAAAATTTTGAATTCTTTTGACAAAAGTTTTGAAATTATCAAAGGTATCACTTTTATTTTTAATAAAGATACTCCAAGTATATCTAGAAAAATCATCAACAATAACAAACATATATCTACTATGATTAATGGATTGTACTTGTGTTGGTCCAAATAAATCCATATATAGTAATTCAAGTGGTTGTAAAGTTGAAACGACCTTTTTAGATTTAAAAGATGACTTAGTTAACTTTCCTAACTAACATGCATCACAAATATGATCAATTTTAAAATTCATTTTCGGTAGACCTTTCACTAAATAATTTTTAGGGAGCTTGTTTATAGTTTTGAAGTTAATATGACGGAATCGTTTGTGCCATAACCAAGGATCATTTTCTTTGGCTATTAAACACATATCTGAATTATGATTTATTTTCATATTCAGAACATAGATATTTCCGTCTCTATTTCCTTCAAAGATAAGATTTTTATTTTGATTAAAAATACTACATTTGTTTTTAGAAAAAGTTATTTTGAATCCTTTGTCACACAATAGGCTGATACTAAGTAAATTATGTTTTAAATTTATGATAAGTAAAACATTTGAAATAAGAGGTAAATTTGAAATACCATTATTGCTCACATTGTCTTTGCCGATGATATAACCTTTGGAGTTGTCTCCAAAAGTGACGGAGCCTCCATCTGAGTAAGTAATATTTGATAGCATATCTTTGTCTCCTATCATATGTTTTGAGCAACCACTGTCGAGTATCCATTTTCCTCTTTTCTTGAGTGGGACCTACAAAATATGAGATAATATTGGTACCCACTTTTTCAATAGGGACCTAAGAGTTAAATCTTAGGAAACCAAACCCATGAGGGCTCAATATCCCATTTAAAAATGTAATCTTTATTTTTATAAACAGTTTCAAAAAAGTGTTTATATATTTCTTCCTAATCAAACTGTTGTTTGTTTTAGGAACCCAGATTTTTATGCTTTTTGGGTTAGAATTCCTTTTTGTCTGTATAGTAGTAGGATTAATATTTCTCTTAATTCTCTTTCTAGGTGAAGCTGTTGTTTTCTTAACATATCCTAATCCTTTTCTACTAGAAACAGATTGAGAGCTATCTATAATTTTAGATAAAGTTTCTCTTCCTTTATTAAAATTTGAAACATTTTTGGTGGTGGTTTCTAAATTAGTTTTGAGACTACTATTATCCAACGCTATCAATTTTGCCTTAGTTTTGAGTTCATGATTTTCAGAAACAAGAGCGTCGTTCTTCCTTTTTTGAGTTTCAATTTCTTGACTTAAAAGAGTGAGTTGAGATTTAATATTAGAGAATGATTCTTGTAATTTTTCAAGTTCTTCCTCTAGTATTTTCTTCTCAACTTTGAGCATATCTTTTTCGAATTCTACTTTGTTCTGAAGTTCACGAGTCTCCTTATGTTTTCTTTTAAGTTTTTTTTAGAGTCTCAACTAGCTCTAAGTTTATCTCTATCATATCATCAAAAGTAAAATCACTAACCTCGTTTTCAGTAGCCATGAAATAGACATTTGCTTTCTCATTTTCACTTTCACTACTGTTATCTGATAAAGAAGTATCCGAATCATCCCATGTTATGGAGAATGTTTTCTTTTTCTGCCCTTGTTGAAGTATTTTTTTCTTTAATTCTGGACATTCTTTCTGGATATGACCTTTCTTATGGCAATTAAAGCATTCTAGAATTGTAGATGATGGTTTGTTTGGAAAGTTCCTTTTTCCATTATTTCTGTTATTTTTCCTGAACTTTAAGAACTTTTTGAAATTTTTGGCAATAAATGCTAGATCTTCTTCATCCGAATCTTTATCTTTTTCTTCTTCAGCATGGAAAGCTATGTTCTTTTTGTCTTGTGCTTATACTCGTTTTGCCTGCAAATTCACTTCATAGGACATTAGATTTCCTATTAACTCTTCAGGTTTTATGGAAGAGAGGTCATTAGCTTCTTCAATAGCCAAGACTTTTCTTTCCCATTCATCCGTTAAAGAGTTTAGGATTTTTGATACAATATCAAAATTAGTGTACTTTTCTCCTAATCCTAATAGTGAATGATAGATAACTTGAAATCTAGAGTACATATCATTGATGGATTCATCTTGTTTCATTCTAAAGTTTTGAAACTTATTTTTGAGCATGGAGATTCTGCTTTGGTTAACTTTGTTAGTTCCTTCATGAGTGATTTTAAGTGTTCTCCATATTTCATAAGCAGTTTGACACATGCTAACACGATTAAATTCATTTCTATCTAGTGTACAGAGTAACATGTTCATAGCTTTAGCATTGGTAGTAGCATCTAAATTTTGTGTGTTTGACCAAGTAGAGTATTCTTCGGTAGGAAGAGTGTATTCATTTTGTGTAATATTCCATGATTCAAAGCTATTTGATTGCATATAGATTCTCATACGAGTTGCCCAATAATTATAGTTCAGACCATTGAAAAATGGAGGTCGTGCAGTGGATTGACCTTCAATAAAACTAGTGCTAGTGATAGTGTTAGTGGTAGTATTGGTGTTGTTTTTCATATTAGCAAAATCTCAGATAACTGTGTAACGGTTATAAGATGCCTTGCTCCGATACCAAATGAAAGTGTGTAGGATCGTGTAATATGGAATATAATTAAATCTAAATGTGGAAACAGATGACAATAGCAAAGTAAATGGAAATAAGTAAAATAGAACAAGCACACCAAATTTTTTTATACTGGTTCGAACTTCCCGTTCTACATCCAGTCCCAGACTCCTTTTGCAATTTCAACTACAATAACCCTCACTTAACCCGAAGGAACAAGTATATACAGTCTGAGCAGCAGAATAGACACATGAGCAACTGAACAGGATTTTCGCCTCAGCAGCAGAAGAGGACTTCACTAATACAAAATAATATCTGACAATGTGTGTTCTTAATAACACTGATTTGTCACTGATAGTACAAACCTCCTATAATCAAATCTTTAAGTATATGAAGTGTATGTGAAGATATGAAGAGAAGATAATGCTAAGAATCGAAGAATATGAAAGTTATTTGTAAATTCAAAGCAGTAAAAATGCATGTTCGCTGTTTGAATGCAAATATTAAAGCATAAGAAGAGTATTAGAGAGTTAGCATGAAAACCAGTGAATGTGAAGTGTTTAGGAGTATGTATATATAGTAGTTGAAGAGTTACTGCCATTGATGAAGGATTCTGACGAAGAGGAGCATCTATTTCCGTTCAGTGAAGGGTTGCTTCCTTTCGCAAATGAAGATGTCTTTTCAAAAATATGGCATATGATCTCGGGTCAGTCCACTAGTCGTTCTTGGTCAGTCGACTGACTATGCAATAGATTTAAAAAATAAACAGTGCATATCATATATGTACACAATCAGTCGACTGGATGATCTTAGCCAGTCGACTGGCTGAGGTATTTTTTGCATAATATGCTTCTGTTTTGTTTAATTATGGGAAACATGAAGAGCGGACTACTTGAGGACACATTTTAACAAATTTCTAAGACTCAATCATAAGTATTAGACAGTGAGAACATAGATTAAAAGTCTTGATATAGCCATAGTCCTTTCATTATCTCTTTTTGTCATGAATTCTCTTTTTCTTCTAACGTGCTTTGTCATGAATCAAAACTAGTGATTCAACATTATCTTATATTAAAAACTATTTTAAACTTTATAAATATACTTGACTATAGTTAAAATACATAAGTAAATATAGAGAATAATATATATAATTTTGTATTTAAATCTAAGTATAAATATTAAAAGTTAAACATATTATTATTAAAGATAGTTTTAAAACTGAGAATAATTTGATTTTGAAATTAAAGATTATTTTGAGGCTAAAAGTATTTGAAATCAAGATAGATGTTTTTGATTCTTTTAAAATGAAGGTTTTGAAAACATTTTGAAAACAAGATATAATTTTGTAAAATCATTTTGAATAAAAATTAGCGGATACAAAACAATGTTCCACTAGATTTTTCGTAGGTTCCATCCTACTCATGCTTTCATCCCTTCAACGGGCTCGAAGTGGATTCCATTCCACGAATAAATTGAATTTTAGTATGTCGGTGCTTTTCTAGGAGTTTTAAAATAAATTCCTAACTAAAATTACTTATTCTTGAAATCTTGAACTCTTGATAATCTTGATATTCTTGATACTCATGAGTCTTTAACCTTGATATCTTGAATCTCTATACTGTACAGTCTTCATTTTTGGTACCTGCATGGTTAAATCCTGCATATACACATATTTCTAAACTATAATGTTAGTATTTATATTTTATAATCATATTCTAAGGTTGTTGTCATCAAAACCATCATCTCACGGACTAATAGAAACATGTAACATTAAATCACCCTCCATAATCCAAGAAACCGGGGCCAAAGATCTAAAATCAAGGCATTCATTTCATAAAATTCTCCGGTTAATTTTAGAATTAGGCCCACATACATTAGAAATATTTAAAAAAGTGTTATCAGATAGATTAATAAGAATAACATGAAGAGAATGCTGCATAGTAATACATTGAAGCAACTTAAAAAAATTATCATGCCACCCTATCATTAAACCCCCTGAAGTACCCACAGAAGGTCAAAAAACCCAATTTCTAAAATGATACCCGCCTAATCTTCTAAAAAAACGAATGTTGGGACAGATAATTTTAGTTTCCTAAAGTAAAGCAATATCAATTGAGTAGTCTTTAAGAAACATTCTAACATTATCACATTTGTTTATGTCATTCAAACCTCTTATGTTCCAGCTAATGATCCTCATAAACTAACAGTATTAGCCCTCTCTAATTCCTTACCTCTAATATAATCCCAATCAATCTCGACATCAGTAAAGATAAAAGATATATCACAAGCCAACAGACTAAACTCGGTAGATGATAAACTGTCTAAAGCGTAAGAAGAGTAAATGCTACCCAAAATAGAGCTCGTACCTGAGCTTGGATTCGTAGCACCACTCATGGCACTCGATCCAGGTAACTCACCTGTAGATGAAGTCTGACAGCTGCGAATTCTAGCACTATGATGAACTGATCCACTAGATACTACTGATTTCTTTCGCTTTCCTCTCTTCGATGATAAGGACTTAGAAACTGAGCAGATACCACTCACAATCTTTTCAGATTCTAAAGCTATAATTTCTCTGGCCCCCACACAAATGGTCAAATGATTAGATTTGTCTTCTGAAACAAGATCCGAGGCAATTTCTATTAAACCATCAGAAGGAAAAGCACAATTTAGAAACCTTTCTTCAGTAAAGCCATTCAGAAACAAATTATTATAATCACTAGTTTTCCAAAATTCTGATTCAGAAGCAACAGATGGACCCTTCTCTACATTCGAGTTTTGGAATGTAAACTTTTGTAAAACAAAAAATTCAACCTTCTCCTTATTCATAAAAGCCTCTTCTTCAAAACTGGCCAACTCCGCGATTGATAACACATCAATTTCTACTTCCTTATCAAAGAAATCACAACTATAGTATTTTCTGTCTTCAACTGACATTAAAGAAACATCACCAATATAAGCTACTAGCTAAGCACTTAACTTACCATCAACCACATAAGAGAACTGTGCACCATGCACAACAGTAATAGCGTGCACATCCTCTAAAGAAATAAAAGATAAATTTGATAATTTTTCAGCAAATTGAGACTCTAATTCAACAGCTATGTCAACTTCTTCCTGCTTTTCATAGGACAAAACCCAGTCACGAAATTCATCTAGCTCAAAAAAATGAACATCACCTGGATAATAATGCTCATCAGAAACAAATGATCCAAATATAGCACTGTGCCTGGATACAATGTTGTCGAAATTATCAAGAGCTTTTTCCTCGATTAAATCATCTAAAGCTACGGATTCATTATTCCAATCCAGCATATATGTTAGATAGAGATTTGATTCACTCAAGTAGCTGCTGTAACAATCAATGTCCAAATTTGAGGAATCAACAAAGAATAAATCTTCTTGAATTGACTCTGATTCATTAACCAAGTCTAATGATTGAATCTCACATGAGCTTGTAGAATCCAACAATAAATCAAAACAATTATTTACGTCATACTTTGAATAAGCCTATGGATACCTAGAATTGTCATTGCAAAGCATCAAGGAATCCTGTTTTTCTAATTCAAAGTCCATAGACTCAAGATCATCAGACAAATCAATCATACTCACATACGATAAACTATTGACAACTGATTCTGCACTATCCTTGATTTTAGATATAGCTATACAAATACCCGAGTCAAACGATGGATCATCCACAAGATGTTCAGAGTTAACCAACAGTCCCCTATCTTCATCTATACTATCGAGATCTGACTTCGAGGATAAACAATCTAATTTATTAGATAAAGTTATCTCAAATCTATCTTTGTCATTAGATTTTCGACATTTACTACGAATAGGAATGAAATCATCTCTTTGTTCGACCATTTCAAACTGCTCTTCACCAATTTAAAAAACACTCGATGCTGGAATTAAAATAGACGAATCAGAGCACAAGGAAACAACTGGATCTAGAAGAATAGGATCGAATACAAGATTAACTTCTTTAGCAGCAAAAAACTAAAAAAAATTGAATCTAATAAAAAAATCCTCCGTAAATTCAGATTTTAGCGAATCAACTTAATTACCAGCAAACTCTTTAGTATTACCAAATTTCTCGATACAGCCTTTACCGATATTAGGTGCATTAATGATGTCAAAATAGTAAAACAGATCATCAAGAAGATTGATTCCTTTATTTTTCTTATATCATAGATGATCAATCAAAATTCCCCTTAGAATCAAGAATTTCAAAGTAACTTGGAATCCATGATTAACCAGACTTGGGGTCGAGATTTGCTCTTAACATCATCAACATCTGATTTGCCAAAATAGTCTTCTAGGTTGCCAAATCTTTCCGTATACCCTCTTCCTATGTTCGACTCATTAATATTGTCAAAATGAAAAAATAATTCTTCAAGATATTTAATTCCTACATCTCTCATATACCAGTGATAATCAAGTAATAATCCTTTCAGTCTCAAGTAATTCAAAACAAACTGGAAGCCGTGGTTATTCGAATATAAAATAATGCCCGAAGATGCTAGCTTCGAAGAACAGTCTTTTCTTTAATGCCCAAAAACATCGCAATCAAAACATCTGATTGGGTCATGACATAGATTTACAGCATGGTTAAGATCCCCACATCTGAAACAAAAATTCATTCCTTTCCTAGAATCTATCCACTTAACTTTTGATTTGCGAATAATCAGTCCTTGAAATTGAGAGGGGGAATGATTCCTAACTGCTTCAGCATATGAGTAAGGAAGAGTAAAACGATTAGAAAGATTAGAGTTCCAATTGAATAATGAGATTCCAGAAGATGATGTAAATTGAGAATGAAAATCTTGAGAAGACGCCATTTTTTTATCTAATATGTATAATCAATGTTATTTGTAAACAGCTTCATGAACTGTTTATTTGATTATTATATTTTGTCATTCCACTGCGAGATTCTATATATGTTTTCTTTAATTCCTCGCCTTTTCTTATTTACCCCAATAACAATCGTCCCTTTTGTATGACTTGACTCGGACGTGTGTGGTTTATCGTCGATTTAAACTGTCCAAAAGGCAGGTCATTATAATATATACCTCGAATGACCTAGGAAAATTCTGAAAAATCCCAGAAAATCTATTTTAATATATGCCTAACATATTATGATCTCAAACCCAAATAATTATTGTTTTAGCCGAAAATAATTTATAACCGAGTAACTAATTTTCTTCATTATAACATTCCTATAAAATCCATAATAAATCGAAAAATTATGAAAATCAAAACCCTTCTCTAAAATATTATTCCAAACCTATATTTAAATTTCCCAAGTATTCGAATGTCATTAAATAGGGTTTTCATGTTAAACATATCATAAAACATGAATAAGCATTTATAATTTCACCAACTATAAATATATACATCTTTTCGTCTGGTCCCCATGTTTTCGTCCCCCACCATTCCTTCTGTACCTCACCATACTTCCTCTGTTCACATCCCATCCCATGTCACTGTTAACCAAAACCATGTCACTTCTCACGGCCCGTCCCTCTTTGATGTACCGTATACTGCCATACCTCCCACCACCAACGTCGACCAGACCTTACCTTACCCACCTTCTCTGTCCATCTCTCCTGTCAACCTTTCTTCCACCACTGTTATTTTATCTCCGCCTTTGCCCGAACCACCAGACCCTTCCATTAACATACACAGTTCGACATCCATTCCTACATCCCTTCCAATACCTCCCACTGTATCTCCTCCATTATATGCCACACTGCCCCCTCACCCTCCCGCTCCTTGGACCTCCCTATTCAAATCCAAGCCTAGAAATGCGGGTCGATATATCCCAAAGTTTTTTAACTTATCATATACCGGGGAGGCTCTGAAGATGCCTGCAGATGTTCACGAGGCTGGTACCAAAACATGGAACAAGCTTTTGGTTGGTTTCTTCCTTGACGACTGTCTACCGTACAACGTGGTAATATACCATTTAAAGAGAATTTGGCGCCTCAATGGATCGTATCAGGTTAAAACTGACCACTCTAGTTTTTATTTCGAATTCTCTGATGAATCTGATAGACAGAGAATTCTTGAGAGTGATCCAATATTCATTCGTGGAAAAATGTTTATTATATCATCTTGGAAGCCAACTTTCAAAAACGCACAGGCTAGTATAAAATCTGTACCAATTTGGGTACACTTTCACAAAATTCCCACTATCGCTTGGACTCTACTGGGTATAAACTGGCTGGCATGTCATTTGGGAAATTTGGTTTGTTACAATGAAGCAACAGAGAAAATGAAATTTTTTGAATATGCCAAGTGCCTTATTGAAATTACGCCAGAAAAAGAGCTTCCTGATGTTATAAAATGTGGAGAAGGTGATGATGTTGTATATGTTGAAGTATTTTATGACCGACGACCAAAAATATGTGTGCACTGCAAATGTTTTGGTCATGGCAGTTCAACATGCATTGACCTGGTACAACAACTACCAACTGATGCAGTGGTTCACGATAATGCTGCCAATGTAAACAATGAAGCACTTTGTACTCAGCCTAATATCCATGCGAAAGGAAATGCAGTTACTTTCAGCAATCAACAAATAACTGGTGAGAAGGAAAGGTGGCAAAACAAAACAAACAAACAATGGACAAGAAAAAAGAAAGTTGATACAAATAACATGCAGATACTACATAAAACACAAATACAAGAAAATATTGATGTCTGTGACACATATGCACAGGTACATGAGAAAGTCATACACAAGAATACCAGTACAACAATGGATCCAACCAATACCTCACTAACCAAACCTATACCATCCAACTTACACCTTATTTCCACTGACACATCAAAAAAACAGCCTCAACCTTTCAATAGTATTCAATTGTCAAATTGTTTTGACATACTGGGGGATACATGTGCCATAACCGACACTGTGACATCATCCATTCCTCTAGTTGCTCCTCATGGCCTCTTTCCAAACTCCTCCATACCTCCACACTCCTCGAATATACCTCCTGATACTGTTTATCATCATGAAGAACAAGATACAGAACAACAAACCGAAGACCCCCAAACTGAAGTTGCACCACCTCTACCATATGAACACATCCACTTATCCCCTGTCATAACCAACAAGCTTGTTGAACAAAATATTATTCACCATGATACTTTTCAAGATCAAAACACCGGCCCCAAACTTCTTTTTCAACAGGACTCCCCTGTCACAGCAAATAATAATGTTCATCCCAATCACCAGCCATCCACATCCAAATCTACCACTACCATTTACTCATCAAATCCAGCTCAAAGTAAGAAAAAGAAAAACAAGAAAAATTACAAAAACAAGGTAAACAAAGATAGAGAAGAAGTTGAGGATAACGACGAAGGGCATACATACCAAATTGAGGATATTCTGAGTAACAACACCAGTTCAGAAGAAAACGAAGTACAAACAAAACAGCTAAACCCAGTAGGACAAAGAAAATCAGGTAGGAAGAAGAAACACTATATCTCCAATGCTTGACAACATAGGTGCATGGAATATAAGGGGAGCACATCTTCCCTTAAAGCAACTGGAAGCAAAAAAACCTGATCAATAACAACAATCTGCATATGCTTGGCATATTGGAAACAAAACTAAACAAAGCACAAACCTTGAAAATGTGTAATTATATCAACCCCCTATGGAATTTCACAGACAATCTTGACCATGCTGTTTATGGTCGTGTGGTGGTGTTATGGAACCCTCTTACATACAACACTGACACCATCTCGGCCTCCGATCAGTATATCCACCTTTATGTCACCCATATACCAACTTCAGCATGTTTCAACTTAACTTACATATATGCTTCATGTTGCAAAGAAACCAGAACACATCTTCACAACTTCATCCAATCTCAAAATAATATCAGTGACCCATGGATCCTTATTGGCGACTTCAACTGTATGTATACATCGACTCAGAAATATGGCGATAATCCTTTATCCATTCATGACATAAGGCCTCTATCTCAAACAATGCACAAAACGGCTCTTCACAAAATTCCTTCCATTGGCCCTATGTACACTTGGAACAACCGACACAAAAAAAACGTACTTTTTGCACTCTCGGCCATTCTCTTTTCAATATACATGCCCTTACTACCTGGCCTAGCCTATTATCATCTATCCTACTCCCTGGAATATCTGACCATAGTCCTCTTATCCTCTCATGGGGATTGAAAACAACGAAATACCGTGCCTCATTTAAATTTTTTAATTTTTGGACTAAACACGCACAATTCTTTGATATTTTTTTGAAGGGATGGAACACTCACACATATGGCAATCCTATGTACGTTCTTCAGGCTAAGCTTAAGAATACAAAACAATGTTTGAAAAAATGGGCTCTTTCTACTTTTGGCAAAGGAAATTCTAAATCAGATCAGCTGAGACATGATCTCCACAAGGCTCAACTGGACATGCTTGCCTCCCCTGGTAATATCGATCTGTCTGAAAAAGAGGAATTCATAAATAATCAACTGCGAGATGCTCTTCAATACGAACTGGATAGGAATAAAGAAATGCTCGACAAAGAGAAGTTTTTCCATGGCGACAAGAACTCGACTTTTTTCCAAAATGCACTCTGCATCAACAGATCAGCTAAAAAAATCACCTCTATTGTCGACATGGATGGAGGGCTCAAAACTGAAGATAATCTCATTGATGAAGCTTTCATTAATTACTTCAAAGAATGTTTTTCCGTATCTGGTCATATACAGAACCTTGTTGACATTACAAATCTTACCATTCCAAAGATCACCGATGAAGACGCTATTACTCTGATATCAACGATTACTTACGATGAGATCAAGAAGGCTTTATTCGATCTAAATCCTGACAGTGTGGGGGGACCCGATGGTTTCAACACAAAATTTTTCACTACTACATGTCTACCATCGACGTCATTTTCGTCAAGGCTATTAAATATTTCTTCTCCACAAATATTTTACTCCGGGGTATTAATGCCACTAACGTTGCTTTAATTCCCAAAAACGACTCGCCTACTTCTGTTACACATTACAGACCGATATCTTGCTGTAATGTGATATACAGGTGCATTACCAAAATCCTTGCGATTAGATTAAAACCTGTGCTGAATAACATTATATCTCCTAATCAAACTGCATTTCTTTAGGGTAGAAATATCACTGACAATATCTTGCTCACTCATGAATTACTTAGAGGATATAACCATACAAATATATCACCGCGATGTATGATGAAACTCGATATTCAGAAGGCTTTCGACTCTATTGAGTTGTTTTCTATCGTTGTACTTATGTCCAGTATGAGAATTCCTGAATCTTACATTGCTTGGATATACACTTGCATTTCCAATGCCACATACACTATTAAGATTAATGGCCATTCAGCGGGTATTTCAAATCGAGTAGAGGAATTCGACAAGTCGAACCGATCTCCCCTTACATATTTATCATGGTGATGGAGCTGCTTAATTCCATTTTCACCAAACATGTTTTAAATAAGACCTTCAAGCTCCACCCAAAGTGCAAGAATCCAGTTATTACCTCTCTCATGTTCGCTGATGACATTGTTGTCTTCGCCAAGCCTGATGTAGGTACCATTTCTGTCGTCAACGATACGCTTATTCAATTGCATGAAATGACTGGGCTACATATTAATAAGAATAAGTCGCATATTCTGATTGTGGGCCTTAGTGAAAATGATAATGGTCGTATCACTACACTATCGGGTCTTCATAATATGCCTACTGATGCTGTGTACTTGGGGATTCCTCTCTCTAAAGCTAGGATCAGTACTACACAATGCATCCCCATGTATGAAAAGATTATTGCTAAACTTAAAACTTGGCCTACTCACCCACTTTCTCAAGCAGGTAGAATTTCAATTGTTAAATCTATTATTTTTGGCATGACAACATACTGGGCTCGCATTTTTATATTGCCAAAAAAATTAATATCCATGGTTAATGCGGCTATGAGCCATTTCTTATGGCATGGGGATTGCAATTCTCGCAAACCTATTCCCATTGCTTTCTCCAAGATTTGCAGACCGAGGAAACAAGGGGGTTTGGGTATAATAAATTTACGATATTGGAATTTCGCGGCGGCATCAAAACACATCAATGATATACTCTCACACAATATGAATTTATGGATACGCTGGTTAAGATCGAACTACCTTTACGATAAGAATTTCTGGAGTACCAGTCCCACTGCCACTTCTAGATACTTCTGGCGGAACATCCTTAGTATTCGTGATATCATTCTTCCACACATTAAATACAATATTTTCCACAATCAGCCCATCTCTTTCTGGCATTCACCATGGTCATCTCCTGGTGTCATACTAAACAATGTGCTCAGTAATATGGAAAAGGTATCCATTGGGATTCCTGATGGCGCAAACATTCGACATTTCATCAACCATGGGGTGATTCATTTACCATACGCTGCATCTACCGAGGTTAGAAATCTCTGGAGGAAAATTACACAGGTTAACCATATTAACACTGTGCACTTTATACAATGGACTGACAAATACACACCTCACTGCATCGCAACTATATACAAAGCCATTCTCACAGAAAATAATAATAATTACAATGTATGGTATCGCCGAATATGGAGTAAGCTCGGATCTGAAAAAGAAAATTTCATCCTCTGGAAAACTATACATAACTCTCTGCTTACTAGAGACAAACTTTTGGAGAGGGGTTTCATTGCGTCTAATACATGCATTTTCTGCAATACACAACCCGAGAGCAAGGACCACATCTTCTTCCAATGTACGGTCACTTATCGACCATGGAAGGTTGTTCTTCTTGCAACTGAGATATATTACCCTAACACGAGACGAGAGCAACAATGGTTTGAGATATTTCAACGATCCAGATGGCGAAATGAGAAGGGGGAGCGAATGCTTATTATCATCAGATGTTTTGTCTCTGCTATTTGGCGTGAGAGGAACGCTCGTATATTTGAAAACAAAATTAAAAACAGAAGGGAGTTGATCGCTGAGATGAACAGAGCTTTGAAGAAGCGTGCGAGATGGCTTCAATCAGTTGGACATATTGGATTTACTGTGCATTAATTAGTCTGGTATTTGGGCTATACGGGCCTAAATCCTATTTTAATCACTGTTTTTTCTGTTTTTGCAGTTTTTGGTTGTTTTATTTACTTTGTTCTTTCGATCTTTTGATACCTCTGTTTGTAATTACTTCTTCTTTTTAATCTGATCTGGTAGAGCCCAGTATAAAATACTCGTTTGCCTTTTAAAAAAACATGGCAATAATATAGCACAAATATTTCGGATCTAATCACAAAGCCGAAAACTAAAAGAATTAGAAACGTAGTAATCATTCATCTTAGCTTTTGAGATTATAGATGAGATTTTTGAATGTTGAATTAGTTGATTTCTTCTCTTCTCTTAAATCTTTAGCTTTACTTCTTCTCTTGAGAATGGGAAATGGTGGTCGAACTTAGCAATTTAGTTTTAGTAAATACCAAATATGTTAACTAACTTTAACTTTTAATGTTTGTTTTATTATTTACTTTTGAACCAGCATAGCCTTGGTTGGAAATTTAGAATTGTACTGGTCAAAGTACCACTATTGAAGGGATCCATATTCAGATTGTTCCTTTATCTTTATCATTTTCACTAGAATAGAAAAATATGGAATCTTACTAATACTAAATTGTATCCATTTTCAAAGCATGTACTACTTAGCCACGTGCCATATTATGAATTGCCCGTTACGTAAACTGCCCACGTTCAAGGCGTTTTTTCCAAAGACAAATAAAACCTTCATTAGCATCTCACTATATGTTGAACGCATTTATATTTCAACTTTTGGAGTTATCTTCATTGTTTACATAACAAAAAATATGTTCTAAGTTCTTAGAAATTTGATCGTTAGTTTCAATACTGTATATATATAAGCTATACAGATAGGCTACCTATTTTGTAGCATGAGACAGTAAGATACTATCGTACCAATGAAGCATAATTGATTAGTATTATTATTATTATTACGTACTGTATGTATGGATACTTTTGAAATATCCATATACATGTATTGAAGCGAATGATTATAACAACAACCGATCCTAAAATAAAACAAATTTTAACACAAACCAATGCAAGATAACATAATATATGTTTTCATCATGTTAAAAATATAAATATAATAACTCAAATTAAAGTACGATATGTCACAGTAGACTGATGGCTAAGTAAGCTTAAGGAGCCAATGTATAAATTATTAACTAAAGCATTTGAATAGATAAAATATTCCAACGGTTATGGGATTGCACCATCAATATTATCATAGTGAATTCATAAGCTTAACCCAATAATATGTGTACATTAACCTTATGATCAAAATTGCTTAGAGTTAGAGATGACTACGGGTAAAACAAAATATAGCATTAATTCCAATTTTGAGTGTGTTTTCTTGTATAGAATTCGAAGATTATTTTATGGGATATTTCTATACAATTGTCCATGTAGAACGAACATGACCACCATATTCTAGTCATTTTAATAAATCAATATACAAGAATGAAATCAAACAGCCATGTTTTAATAATACTGATAAAAAGCTTCATATAACTCGAATCAACTGATGCACACCTTCTTACTCTTAACCACTTCCAAACCAACATAATAAAATGTCTGCCCCTAAAATGTTGCCCCAAATTCCTCTCCTACGATATGAAGTCCAAGTTCGACTTTGCGTTTGTATATGAACACGTCAACCAGAAGATGGCGAGCTTTCCTCTCCTCCAAGATATTCTGACTGGGCGAGAGAAGCCCTCAATTGCTCCAATGCAGTTGTAGCCTCGCTCTTCTCCACTGATAAGGAGGAAAAATGATTGTTCAATGCAGCAATTTCCTCTCGAAGTTTAGATGTTTCGATAGAAGATTTGGACACATTTTCGTGCAAGGAGAACTAGCTTTTGGAAATATGAAAGGAAATGTACAACATAAGTTAAAAGCTTAAAGGAAAAAACAGAAATAATAAAGTTAAGTAATGTAAAGCATACCAAGAGTTGTTGCTCAAGCAAAAAACGATAGTGACCTGCCAAATCAGAAATAGAAGACGACTGCTAAATTGAAGTGAATGACAAAGAGTTTAAGATAGAACAGAACATCTTTACGAAATCACTCGAAGGCATAGAAGATGATGGTCTAGGAAGATTAAGCACTTGAGTACGGGTCGAAGTCCTCAAGGCCTTTGCATCTTCTCAATTACGCTCAGAGAGCCGGAGATGGCGATACGAGAGAGTGGATCAACCTTAGTGGGAGTTTCCTTAGGTTAATCATTAAGAGCTTTAGTGGTCGAACTTTTTGGAGATTTTTTGACATCAACAAATTCCCCTTCGATCAACTGTGGAGAATCAGGCACTTCAAGTACTTTGGTCTCTTTAAAGGTGGTTCCACCATAGTCATTTTCAATAGTTTCCTTTTGGTAGCCATCTTTGACCTGGAAATAGCTTGGTAAAAAGACGACGCATGAGAAGTTGAAGAGGGAGGTGCCGGATCACTTGTGGGTTTTCCAACCTGAGAAGCAGCTGTAGAAAATTCGAACAAATTATAAGTCAATAATGAAATATAAGAAATAACTCGGCAATAAACCAAAGGTACAATGTTTAAATTTACCAAAGTGATCAGGGCAGATAGGTGACATTGGGGAAAAGTCCGTTGGATCTCCCAACGAGAGAAAGCATTTGCTATAGGATGTATGCTAGACCAAAGGAGGTTGGCCAAGAATCCTTTGACCCGTAGACAAGAGAGAGTGCTTTAACAAATTTGCGAAATTCAACAGCATCAATCTATTTCAAATCTTGCTTGAAGCTGCAATCAACATTCTACTATTTTCTTGTCTTTTGCCTTTAGTTCTTTAGCACGAGCACCTGATAAAGAGCTTATGTCAGAAAGGGAAATAAATAAATGAGGAGATAAAATCTAAGGTTAACTTACATGGAGAAAAGAAAGTCCCATAAATGTTAGGAAAACATTTAACCTAGAAAGATTGAGTTTCCCAGTCTCGGAACTTATTCACTCCCTCAGAAATCAGTTTTTTAGGAGAATTAGCCCTGAAGATCTGGTTGTTTAGATTGTTAAGTTTGACCAATCGTACCAGATAATTCAAGACCTTGGGATTGAGCAAAGTGATTCCAAATTCCAATGCTATAAGGTCTAGAGAAAGGAGATATGCGTAGACATTAGTTGAGAGTTGTATAGGAGCAATCCCAAGTAAGCCAAGAACCGAGGTAGGAAGTCTGGAAAAGGAAGGAACCCTCTGTGCCAAATATGAGCTACGGTGTAAGTGAAGAATCCTTCTGGAGGATTGTGGATGGTGTCATTTTCAGAAGGGGGTGGCCTTTATCCCAGTGATTCCAAAATCGTTCAGGATTGCATCCACTTCATCTTGAGTGGATACCAAGAAATACTTTGAGATGGCTTCAATCTTCTTTGGTGAACTCATGTTTCTACTAGGTGAAATAATTTCAGTTAGAAATCATAGTATGATATGAAGCTAACATTCTTTCAAGGATATTGAAAACCTACCATAACGATTAGAATATCAAACGAGCAAAAACATGAAATTTCATATTCATGGAAAAATATTAAGATTAAAAAAGTAAGATTCATTGAACTTTCGGCAAAGTAGAAAAGGAAAGTAGGAGTCAACACCCTTTAATAATGTCGTACGCCCAATGATAAAATATGCTGAGCATTCGACAGAATCGAAAGGGTAGATGAAAGTACACATATAGTAAGCACACTTCAACAATGTTGAAAGTTCAATAGAAATTTTATTATCAGAAGAAAGTAGTTAAAACCAATACAACAAATTTTAATAAAATATATACAGTAAACATTCAATACACAGCTTGAAAGAGTCTTTTGATAGTGTCGAAACCCATGGATTTAGTTTCTTCTAAGGCAATGAGAATGTCGTTGAAACTTTATATGCTAACTAAGTCAAAAGGTGTCGAGTTTGAATCATGTTGACAAGAAAATAAAAGAACTTGGGATGTTTTGACGATTGTTGGAAAAAGGGAATGATAAAATCCTAATTAGTTATAAAATGTTTTGACATAGATGAAAAGCGGTATATGGTTTTGAAGGCATAACAACAATAAAATTTAAATCAACATAGTAGGTTTCGGTGAAGTTGAATAAAGTAGGTTTCGTCTAAGTTGAAACGTTTGATTTGAAACTTATACAAGGTATGTTTTCTTCAATTCCTTTTACAAAATTTGGAATAAGTGTGTACTAAAGGTGTCGAAATCTATGAAACAAAATTTATGCTTTTGAAAGAGTGGATCAAGTAATATCTAGTAAAATATAATAGCCAACTCTAGAGTGTCCAAATACATTAAACACAAAATTGCTTTTGAAACGGTTGATTGCAAGCTACTTTACTATATAACCTTTCATTGAGATCAGTCAAATGAAGCACTACGCTATCTTTCGACCCAATTGAAAGAGGCTAAGAAAGCAAAATAAAAGTTGCCGCCTTAATCCCTTTCGAAGGGGTAGAAAAGTAAATTTGTGGCGTTGGTTTTTTAATTCGTACAAAATAAAGCTTCTAGGCGAAGTAAACAAAAATCTACTTCTTCCCCAAACCCGGTTTCAACCCTGAAATTAAAAAACCATTAGGCGATTAGATTTAAACGCAAATCAATTATCTAAAGATCATTAAGATGGAAATTCAAATACACTAAAAATAACAACAACAATAAAATCTGAATTGGGAGAATTAAAATGAAAATTAATAGGAAATCAATTCAAATCATGGCAGGAAACAAAATTATAGATTGTTTCAAAGCGAATAGAAACCTAAACAATATCCATTGAATCCAAAGCAATAATACATATCTGAGCCAAAATGTATTAAAGACTGAAATCCGCTGTGAAATAAAAGTTTTAGATAAAAAACACTTACTATAAATTTGAATTCTTATTGTAGGTAAAGATTATTTGAGGATTTGATAATGGTGATTTTTGCTCGAAGATGATTTTGATTGCAAGTAAATGAAAAAGATGAAGAGGAAATCATGATTTATAAGAAAAGTCAGCAAAGAAATCAGACCGGGTGATTGAATTTAAATGAACGGCCCAGATTCACGTGGAAATATGGAAAAGCGGAAACATTGAGGGTTTTGAGATAATTGACTTGAAAAGTCAAAGGCCTCCCTTCGTAGGAGGAGAACAAATGTTACTACCAAATATCCTTTCGACCTTGATGAAACCCTATTGAGTAGAAGGCAAAGAAGAACAAGAGAAAACAACTCCAGCAAGACCTTTTGAAAGAGTCTAAGTGATGCATAGCCAAAGTCTAGAAGCGTCACAACCTCCCGAAGAGGTTGAAAGGGTGAAGATACCCTGGAGATCCCTTTTCTAAGTAGGTGCTTCCACATGCATGAAGTCCTTTTGATTGAGTTAAAGCAACACCTTTCGAAGACAAGGAACGACAACCCTTTATATGCGCGCCAAATCTTTCAAAACCATAGGTTTCGCCTTCACTCAAAACACTCAGAAATACACGTTGGATGGAATAACCCTTTCGAAAGCAAAAGCAAACCTTTTGAATTGGTCGAAGCCCTTAACATCCAAGGAAGGTTCCGCATCATTTCACAAGCAAAAGTTCAGAAGCTACATCGAAACCATCAGCATTTCAACACGTTCGAAACACCTGGAAACTGGCTATCGATAGAGTCGAATGCTCCTACCTTCATTCCTTGTGACAATAAAGCAATATAAAGAAGAGAAGGCCCAACAACCCCTTTCAATGAAGCAGAGGCATTCGAACCCATTCAATAGCATTGCAAAAGGGTGCCCAAGTGTCGAAGGAGTCGGAAGGTGTCTGAAGCCACTTCTTGACCAAGTCGAAAGAACTGGGTCGAAAGATGCCAACTCGCATCTTTAAATAAGGCCCAAGGGATCTATTTTAGGGGAGGCAATTTACTCATTCCATACTTGTATTTTTCTTAATTCTACAGGGCTGTAAACCCTAATTTGTAAATCTAATTGGTTAAAATTGATCAATAAAGACTTTGCTGGATTAATAAAGGGAAAAGTTCAATATTTTTGATTACATAACTTTCATGAAGGTTTTTATTAGTTTTAATTCTATTTTCCAGGTTTCAACCCCATCGAAAGGCATCTTTCGACTTGGTTGAAACCCCTAAATTTGCAAATAATCCCAGTCCATAATTCTCGGCAATCATTCACTAAGCTTCTTCCTTCTAGTGAATCAAAACCATAATTCCAACTTGTTTCACCTTATATCCTAGACCTTAACCCAAGCCATTTAAGAATTCTAGCTTTCGGCAAGGTCAAAACCATTCAAAACAATTCATATCCTTGCATCCTTAGAGATTTCTGTTATCCTGCCTTTTGGCAAGGCCGTGATACCAAAGAATTGACTAAAAATCGAAGGTAATTAGTCTCGAAGATTAGTTATACACCGGTTCGCTATGGATGCTGACAAATTCTGGCCTAGTCTGGATCGATCTACAATTAACATGACATGACAAGTAAAGCTGTGAAAGCCAACATTCTAATTTTCAAGTTAATTGGAGTTCGCATACTCAAGATCTGAATCGATCAAAATCGAGTCATTTCAGGCTGCTTGGAGTCTGCTTCGAGTCATATTCACATTTGCTTCAGGTTTTCAAGTGGCTTACTTCGGGTCAAAAGAGTGATCACTTCGGGTCTTTGAGGAACAAGCTACTTCAAATCATCGCAGCACCTGCTTCGAGTCGCAAATAGGTTTGCTTCAGGTTAAGGTGATGATTACTTCGGGTCAAAGCCATAAATTGATCAAAACCAGGAGGGAAGGCCCTGATTCGTATCCGTTAAATCCATTCCCATTCATATCCATTAGATTCCACTCCATTTCGTATCCATCAAACACCTCTGCTTTGTATCCATCAAAACATCCTCCTTCGTATCCGTTGGCATTTACTCATGCGTCCAGTTCGTATCAATTGACTGCATTGAACCTTTCGTATCGATCGGCCACAGATTGATACGAAATCCATCTCTAAATGATCGATACGAACATTATGTGACAAGTTTGATCGATACGAAGTGGCATGTAAGTATGGATACAAAAATGACCCCAATATCAATACAAAATTCACCACTAAAAAGATCAATATGAAATACATGAGACAACATTAATCGATACGAAACGATCTATGGGTATGGATACGAAAATGCCTCTAAACAATCGATACGAAATGATGCACAGTAGATGGATACGAACGAGGCAACACCAATGGATATGAATAAAGCCTAGAAGAGAGTTGGACTCGGTCACTCGGCATAAAAAGAGGGTCGATCCTAGAAGATAGCGCCACATTATCCGGTAAACACGTGCTAGCATGGATACGAAGATACCGATATGAATGGCATCGATACGAGCTCGACAACGCCACGCAAATCCAAACTTGCATCGATCATATCTCACAATCTACAAGTCCAAATGCCATCAAATTTTCATAGGATCTTGCGTACAACCTTAAGAATGTCCATGATGGATCCCAACCCAAGAAGAGCAATTTTGGATCGATACGACTTTGGTACATATAGATCATGGCTCGAGTCGAAGTGTTAAGGGATCGATCAATTGGGCTCATCCATGTGAGAGAAGGAGTCTTCCGAGATCTGGACGAGATATTTGTAGTCTACACCTATAAATAGCAGCCTAGGGCCTTCAGAAAGGGGGGATATCTTTGGTTCTTCTACGCCGTTACTCTGCAGAACTCCATTGTAACTTGATTATTATCATCTATACTCTTGTAATCGGTGAGTGATAATCAATAAAACAACAACTCTTCAAAGTGGATGTAGGCTACAACGTCGATCCACTGTAAATCATGTGTTTCTGCCGCTTTCCTTTGGAATTTCGAGTGTTCTTCACATTTATACTCTCTACATACTTACCATCTGTGATTGTAACGGGTGCTCTCATCGATAATTGGGTGTTTATGGCCAATTTTGGCGTAAACATTTTTGGTGCTTTCACTAAAACTGAACTCAGAGATTCTATAGCTTGGATTTTGGATCTGAAGGCTTAAGGACTTAGATCTGGAAAGCAATGGTGAAGCAATCAGTAAAGAGGCCAAGAGCAGAAAGGAGCCAGCGTGAAGGAAGTTGGAGGCTTCCTCAGGAGCGAATCAGGCCTTAATCTTCATCACCAGAGACGAGATGGAGATGATGATGGAAGCTATGCAAGAGAGAATGTTGAATTGGCAAGAGGAGATTATGTAGAACATACTCGAGCAAAATTGGACAAGCTAGAATGCTGAATCAAGGGAACGCTACGATAGGAAGTGTTGGAGATAGAGGACAGGAGTATGGAACAACCAGGATTCAGAATAGAGCAGGATCATCAGGAGCAGCCCATGAGCTGGGTGGCACTCCCTAGGAACATGTTGATCCAACCTCAGGTAGGATAAAAGGCGGGGCTGTTCAACATGGTGTTGATAGAGGAATGGCTACACGCCTAGGAGAGCAGGTTTCAAAATTTTCTCTTAAACTCGAGGGGCAGATCGAGGGAAATGGACAAGGACTGCAGCTTAAAGATAGTGACAGATTGACAGAGATGGTCAGGCAAGCAATGAGAGGCGGATTAGTGAATAGAGATCTAGAACATGTGAATAGGTGCCCCTTCACTCTCGTAATTAGGCAGGCTAGGAATCCACTAGAGTTCAAGCTACCAGCACTGAAGATGTACGATAGAAGGACCGATCCTGCTGTTCATCTGACGAGGTATATGAGGCACATAGAGTTACTGAGAGCATAATAAGAGGTCATGGCCCGGTGTTTCTCATTGTATTTGACAGACATAGCAGCACTATGGTTCAGGCAATTGAAAAGCGGCTCCATTGAAACATGGACCGAGTTGACCGAAAAGTTCATGAGGCAGTTCAAAGTTCACATTTCGAGACCCAAGAATGTGATGAGTTTGACAACACTGAAGCAAAAAACTGGGGAATCTTTGAGGAATTTTCTAACACGATTCAATGCAGCGGCAACATCGGTGGACCGACCCGATCCATCCATGGTTTTGATGGCAGCTGTATCGGGCATAGCTGATGGCACAGAATTCAAGAACTCATTGACGAGGGATCCACCTGGGGATCTGGGAGAGTTTTTCCATGAGGCAGAAAGGTTTTTGCAATAAGAGGATGAAAATGCTGAGAGAGAGAGGAAGGAGAGGGAGTTGATGTTTATGTAGTCAAAAGCGAAGACCCGCCTGGAAAGGATTCAAGAAAAGATAAAGGGAAATGAAAGGCAGATAATAGCGGTAATGAACCAAAGCAGCCGCGTAAGGAACCGAGATTCACCTCTTATGTAACAATCCGATTTTTCGATGCCTAAAAACTCGAACCATTAGAGTTAAAGAAGGAGGTAGAAGAAGAAATAGAAAAAATATCAGAATCTCACAAATGCAGCAAAATAAAATATGATATATAACATCGACTTTAACAAAGAATTTGTGTCATCATATATACATACATTTCTCAGAGTACAACAATCATTTGATCAAATCTGGATACCAACTGTAATGACCCATCTTTTACTCCATAGAAAGACGTATCATTATTAAGAAAGAAAGAGATAGAAAAGAGAAAAGATAGAAAAGAAAGAATTAAACAATATCAGAATCTCACAACAGAATGAATAAATATATTAATCACATAGTTATTACATAATATACAACATTTATCAGAGTTACACAGCTTTATATCACAATACATTAGGCAGTTATAAAACCTATCTATGATACAACTCAAGATACAATACAGAGATCAACACAGCAAAACCACTATATATCTACATACCCTAAAGCCTCCTGCTCCATATCTCCTCTAGAAACTCATCAAAGCTAACCTGAATCCCTTGGCTACTCGTAAAAATTTGAGTACCCAAGAGTTTAAGAAAACAGAAAATAAACTCCGGGTCAGACATGGTCTGGTGTGAGTAAACGGTTAAAGTTGCTTAACTTTGAAAAACCTTTGAAAACAAAAGGTATCTCGTAAGACTTCCTGCACATAAACACGAAAAAAAAATTACCTTACGATAACCAAAACATTTGATAGGAAATTTAGTGATATTAAAATAGTGTCTAGGGTTTTGAAGTAAAATACAGAAATAGCTGGAATGCTTACATCTCACGTTCCAACGTAGTTGGGCACAATCAAAACGTACGACACTTATTGGAGATTGGATTCCATACAATGGCAGGACTACTGGGGTACCGCCCATCGTAGTACATGGCCTAGATCACCATACCGAGGATCCACCCCGATCCTCTGCAACACAAGGCTGGAACCATCCTTTACTGGATAATCACGAACAAGAAAACCCCGCAATTGTTTGCAACCAACTGCCCACACAACCGAATAAAAAGGGACTTCTAGATAGGGGAAAATCTCGTCCTACTTGGATGCTACCCACTTAGCCTTGCTGCACCACCCCTGTTTTAGCCATTCTCGGTTGATGAGGCTTGAGGCTACGATTACCTTTTCAAAACACATATCTTAGAATGCTCGTCATCCTCCAATGACGATGTTCTGAAATCATTCAATCCATACAAGTTCTTTCTGGGGAGCGAAACCGAAGTCACTATCTCGTTACACTCATTTGGAATCACCCTCAGAGTTAAAGACAATAGCCCTTGCACTCTGAATCTTCATCTTGAACTTCCTTGAGATTCACGACCTATCGTTTAATTTGGATTGATGTGGTTTTCAGACATCTAAATTTGGAAATCCGATCCCGGTCTTACTGAAATCCAAAACGCCGACTTTTAAGGCCAAGTTGTTTAAGTCTAAGCAATTCAGTTTATTATCTATATTTACACAGATAGATAATTCACATTATCACAAATAGATAATTTTTATTATCACAATTCAACCAAAGCATCTCATATCACAGATCAGCACATATCCCATATTAGAGATATCAAACAATCCAAGTCATTCAATATCATTCAGCCGTCCATAAGTAAAGATTAATTAGTCACACCATCTCTAATTAATTAAATTAAATTGAATTAATTATTTCCATCACTAAAAATCCTGCTTAATTAATCATAATTAATTACAATCCAATTAATTAATCATTCTTTAATTATCCATCTTAATTAATCATCCTTGATTAATTATTCTTCAATTACATTAAGTAATTAGACTTTAATTAATTACACAACTAATTATCTTTAACCATTTACAGTAGTTAATCTTTAATTACTCTCATTAATTAATTAACTATTATTAATTACATTGACCCTTAATTAATTACATTAGTTAATTATTCTATAATCACTTATATTGATTAATTATCCTTTAATTAATCATATTAATCAACCTTTAATTACTTTTATTAATTACATTAATTAATGATCCTCTAATTACTTCATTAATTAATTATTCTTCTAATTAATTTAATAATAAATCTTTAACTAATCATATTAATCAACCTTGATTAGTTACATTCGGTGATTAACTATCCTTTAATTACTTACATTAATTATCTAACACTTTAATTGATTATATTCATTAATTCTTTAATTAATTACACCAAGTACTTCCACTAAGTAATTATCCTTTAATTACTTTCCATTAAGTAATTCCCCTTTAATTAATTACACCCAGTAATTACCCATTAATTACTTACACTAAGTAATTATACTTGATTAATTACATTAAGTAATTATACTTAATCAATCATCAAGTGATTATCTTTGATTAATTAATCTAGTTAATTAACTTAAATTAATCACATTAATTTAATTAATTACATTGAGTAATTCATCCCTTTAATTACTTCTTAACTAATTACCTTTAATTACTCAAATTAATTAACCCTTAATAAATCAAGTAATTAACTATCCTTAATTAATTAAACCAATTATCTTAAATTAATTACATTAATTAATTATCTCTAGATCATTAACTAATGATCCTTAGATCAATTACATTCATTAACTATCCTTTAATTACTTCCTTAAGTAATTATGCTTTGATTTTTAACATAAATTAATTAATCATATCAATTACATTAAGTAATTAATTTTTAATTAATTTCACTAATTAATTATCCCTACTTACTCATGACCTTAATTAAAGATAAATTCTTATCTTTATAAATTACTTAATTACATCATTAAAAAAAATCATTGGTAAATAATTTCATAATTAATATGATTTCCTTTAAAACAATTTTAAATCGTTAACTTTAACATTTCAAATTTTGAAAACTTGTATAAAACTTGTTAAATACTTTTCTTCGGAAACTAAATTCACACTTACACCGTATTTGAAAACTTCCTTTAAAACCTTCCATTTTATTTCTTTAAAAAGCTAGTTGATATATTTTGCAACTAGATTTACTTTTGCTTTGAAATTATTTTCATTTAAAATACCCTTTTTAAAACTTAGTAACATTACTGTTTGAAAGGAGATTTTTTGACGCCCGAAAATCGAACCATTAGGGTTAAAGAAGAAGGAGGTAGAAGAAATAGAAAACAAATACCAAAATCTCATAACTATCGTTTCACACACCCTTATTACCTTCATTCAAATATTAACTTAGCATATTTCCAATACCAAATTTACTTAAGAACTTTCACCCTTAACTTTTCTTTAGTTTAATATAAGCAATTTATATACTCTTATATTATTACTTTCACTTTACCACTTGGTTTTTATCTACATTTGATCAAATTGGATTCCAATTCCTTATAGATTCGATTTGCATCAATTTACTAATTAATTTCAAATCTCAATACCTTTACCCAATTTTCATTTATTATTTCATTTTCAATTCTACTTGAATTCAATTCGTCTTCAAACTCTAAATATTGAATTTAATCAGCTATCTTCCATTCACAACTAGTTCATATCACTATTTTAAATCAATTCCACTTACTAATTTATTTAAATCTCAAACACTTCTATTCCCAATCTTTACCATTTTTAGCTCATTTCGAATTAATTTTATAACTTCACTTTATTTTATACATTTTAAATTAAAATAGATGTGAATGAAATAGATATGAAAATCTTTGTAAAGAAATGTATAAAATGATTTTGAAAGAAGATGAATTGGAATTGTATTACATGGAGTTGAACGAGACTTTGGAACGAAGTTACCAGGACACAAGGAGGCAGGTTCCCTACCGGAGGCCAATGAGGAGGGATCCAACCAACAATGAGAGGAAGTCAGACAAGTACTGCTTATTCCACGAACTAAGTGGCCGTAGTACAAATGATTGTAGGCACTTGAGGGATGAGATAGAAGGGCATATCCGAAATGGCATATTATTACAATATGTGAGGAGGCAAGCAGCAATGATGGAACAAGAACGGCCACCATCTGCATCAACTGGGGATGGCTCAAGTTTGAGGAATCAGCTTATCATCAACTGATTGAAATAATGACGAATAAGTCCCAAACTCCACAATAGTGCGGTTAAGTTTCTTACACATGTACATGATCATGTACGGTCCTTAGGCGTGCTCTGTGTAACAACCCGGTATTTGCATTATCAATTAATAAATAAAAGTTAGGATTTTTATTTATTTTAATGAAGCGTAAAAGGATTTGGAATAACAAAATTTATTTGAAAAAGGCTATTTTAATTAAATGGGAAATATGGGATTTTAAAATGAGGATAAAATGTTATTTTTGGAAAGTTAAATAGTTTAGGAGAGATTTTAAAACGGGTTTAGGTAAGAAAAATGAGTTTTATAAACATACATGAACACTTAGACTAATTTTTGGAAACATGTAAATAACCCTCTTCTTATTGGGTTACTAAACTTAACCCAATAACCCACCCTAAACCTCCTCTATAAATTATCTCAAACTCTCCTAACCTCATTCATGCATCCCTAATCAAAACCCTAATCATTTCCTAAAGCTTTCTTAACAAAAATGGTCTCTATCTTCATATCCTTCTAGTTTTAGCTTATGCAAGTCATTCTATGCAAAGATAATGCAAATACACACCTCAAATCCATTTTTATACCTTTCTAATTTCTGAAATTTATTTGGTAACACATGTTTTATGTGTTTTTTTATCTTATAGCCTCCTAATCATCTTTTGCTAACTTGGGATGATGCTATAATAGTCTTTGTTGCTTTCTAGAGAGGTATATTGCTAAAAACCTCTTCTAATATGTGTTTAATCCTCTTCTGATTTCAGTAATCATTTAGTAACACATGTTTTGTTATGTAACATGTGAATTATAGCTCTTTGATCATTTTTGCTTTCATTTTGGGTGTGCACATAAGGTGTTTGTGATATTGCTTCATAAGGTAATGCTAAGCTTTGGCCCTTTGTTTCCTTTAATATAGTGTATTAAACATTATATGGTAGTTAGTGATTGATATTAGTGAAATTTGATGCCAAAAACTTGAAAAAAAACACCCCAAAATCACTAAAATGAACAATTTCTACAGGCTGGAATGTTTCAGCCTGTAACAGGCTGAAACAGGGCTCTGAGTGCACCAAGGCAGGCCTGGGCTGCACCCAGGCTGCTGCCCGGGCGCAGCAGGCTAGCCCGGTTCGGCTAGCCGGTAACAGGCCAGCCCACATGGGCTGGCCCGCACGTCCCCCAGCCCGCGTGGGCTGGGGGGGCCTATGTTTTCCACCCTAGCCCGCGCGGGCTGGGGGCCTATGTTTTCCCTCCAGCCCGCGCGGGCTGGGGGCCTATGTTTCCCCCCCCCCCAGCCCGGGCAGGCTTGGGGCTTATGTTTTCCCCTAGCCCGCACGGGCTGGGGGGCCAGTTGTTTCCCCCCCAACTCGCGCGGGCTTGGGGGGGGGGGGGGGGCAGATGTTTTCCCCAGCCCGGGCGGGCTGGGGGGCCTGTTTAAAAAAAATGTTTAAAAAAAAAGGAAAAAAAATGGGCTGCACCCACTTGGTGCAGCCGGGTTCCGACCCACCGGTTGCACCATTTTGGTGCAACCAAGTCCGGGTTGCACTATTTTGGTGCAACCGCTTCAAATTGTTGTTTCTGCAATGAACCTTCGGGCTTCAATTGCTAATCAAAAATTGTCGAACTTTGGTTCACAACCATTCGGAATATTTTCCAACACGAATATTGGTTTTCAGTGATTTTCTGATTTATCGATTTCTTTGACATTTGTCTCTGGATTTCGTACACGGGTTTTTATGAACTATTTTAAAAGATTTTTTCACTCCTAAATGGCTTTTGAAATTATTATATAATATTATTTTTAATTATTAAATTAATTACTCCATAATAGGAGAGTTTTCAAAAGCCGTTTTAAAGTGATTTCAAAATCAATTATAAATCCGTTTCGCACCATTATTTTCTATAATAAAAATCTCACACTCACTTTTAGCATGTCGAGCGAAGTGGAAAGGTGCTTAAACGGTTAGGAAATCTCCGGCCTATGGAACCGTGTGTATTTTCTTTCCGGTTAATCCCCGACCTATTCGATTGATCATTTTGACCTTTGGGTCTAGTTTGCCGATGATACGAGGTGGACTTTTTATTGTTTGGAGTGTGAGCTTGCTATTGGTTAGTAAACCGTTTAGTGCGAACGTGGGGGTATGGGACTCATTGTTAACACTTTTCGGGTTCCTCTCCAAGAAGTTTGTGACACATTAGCCTCTAGGCGGCCAGTACTGGACCTCTGGGTCACCACGCCTCTGGACAACCGTCTCTGGACACCTGCTCTATGGAGCAGTTTTTGCGGCATGTGCCTCTGGGCCTTTATCCTTCTGGGAAGGATCTCGCCGTCTCGCGCGTTCCGCATCTGTGCGAGTGATCGATCACAACTCTACCGTACTTGGCAATACGACTCTGGTCGGTGCACGTGCAATACTTGTATCATCTGATGATTTTATATCTATTCGAGTACCGCCATTCGGTGTTGGTTCTAAGGAACCAAACGATGTAAGTGCGATTATCTTGTGGATTCACAGTGTCTCTGGACACTGCTTTTCAGTATTCGATTTCATTGAATTTTCAGTATATCCCTATTGCTCTTTGGAGCATCGATCTTTGCTTGGGCATTGATTACAGACTCTGGTCACTCTTGGGATTATTGCCTATGGGCAATTTTATATAGCTTTGGCTACGCCGATGATATGAGGCGATTTTATTTATTACACACTTTGGTGTTGATATTCTCTTTGGAGGTTTTTACTGTTTATTGATGATTAGGGATCGTCATTATATTCATGTGGTCCATTATATTCTTCTCTTTGGAGAAGTACTGTTTTATTTATGTACCGCATTCTTATATATCTTAGTTATTACTGATTGTTAGCTAGCCTGACCCGAGTGTTTTCGCTCGGGTTAGACCGAGTTGTTTCAGGTTAGGTCTCTGGACTTAGCTTCTGTGCTTCCGCTTGGACATTATCTGCTATGCTGATAGATAGCTCTTTATAGTTGTCCACTATTTTGATACTCTGATTATTCAGTCTCTTATGTGCATATTTTTGACTCACATGTGTGAGCGGTGGCTTTGTACCCACCTTTTGATATTTGGATCTGTATTGACGATATATTGTACCTATGTTCTGTGACTGTTATGTGACTGTTATGATGATGTTATCATTTAGTATTATGTTTGTTCTGAACCTATTTTCCTTAGCCATTGTAATTTTGTTATAAATATCTATTGGATATGTCGAACCACTTGAGAAAAGAAAACCACCTATTCGACGTATTCAGTAGTTAGTTATAGCTTGGTTACACATGGTCGCTTCCATTATACTCTATTCTCCGTTCTAGTAGACGGTGTTACCCCGTAATACTCTTTACTATAGTGGGTCTCGAAGTGGGGCGTTACAGTTTGGTATCAGAGCTAAGGTTCAGAATTAAGCATAACAAACACAGAACAGACATGTAGTACAATACGTTATAATACGATCCAAATTGAACATATCCACCTTTAGATAAATAAGTTAGGAATATGTGTAGGAATCTATTATATTCCGTAATATTCCTTAATGAATTATCTATCTTTGAATCGTGTTTAACTAAATCTTACCTTATCTTTCAGTATGGCTTGTAGAGGTAGGAACCTCCGTTCTGCTGATGCTGGACAGTCCAGCAACCCTCACCCAGAGGGAGTATACATGACCACGGACCAGATCATGGAGCTGGTTCATAACTCTCAGTCGCACTCTCAGTCTCCTGCACCAGTTTCTGATGCACCGCGCAAGTCTGCTTTTGCGCGCCTCTACAGCGACTTTATTCATCTTGGAGGGAAGCCGTTTAATGGCTCCGAGACTGTTCTTGAGGTCCACGCTTGGATCAGAGTTTGCGAGCGTAATTTTACTAGTATGACCCTTCCTGACCATGACAGAGTTCTTGTTGCTTCTAGCCATCTTGAGGGCCATGCCTTGGATTGGTACGAGCTCCTTATTTCTGAGACCGATGAGGCCACTCTCATTTGGGATCAGTTCCGAGAGCACTTCTTGCTCAAGTTTGTCCCTGAGTCCGAGAAGATAGCCCTTGCACGCCGCTTTATTGACCTTAAGCAAGGGAAGACCTCTGTTGTTGACTATTCATCATCTTTCGAGGCCCTGTCTAAGTATGGTCTCGAGTTCATTTGCACTCCTTATAAGAAGAATCTTAAATTTGTTGAAGGCCTGAAGAAAGATTTGAAGAAACAGCTTATGCTCCAGCTTAAGCTCCCTTTTGATGAGCTAGTTGACGTAGCGCTTCACCTTGAAGTGGTTGAGTGTGAGAGAGGCAGCGATGGGGATGGTGAGGGTTCTAAAAACCCCAATCAGAAGCGGGGTCCATTTCAGAAGACCAAGCCTTGGAACAAGAAGAAGAAGACTGGCAGTTCTACTTTTCAGACACAGCCTCAGACTTGTCCACAGTCCCAGACTCCTGCTCAGCCTAGTGGGACACGTCCTCCGAAGAAATGCTTCAACTGTGGTTCTCCAGATCACTTTATTCGAGAGTGTCCCAAACCTCTCTATTGCACCTTCTGCAAGAAGGAGGGACATAGGATCTCCACTTGTCCTATTGCTCCAGCTAGTGCCAAGCCTGGCAAGCTTAATGCTGCCAAGGCTCCTACATCTTCAGCTCAGCTTCGAGGTACGCATCCTTTCGTTCTCTAAGGTTCTATTTTATTTCATGGTAGATCTTGTAGAGTTCTCTTTGATACGGGTGCCTCTCACTCATTCGTATCAAAGGAGCTAGTAGATGCTTTATCCTTGGATGTTACTTGTCTGGTTTCTTCACTAAGGATTGTGAATCCCATTGGTGGATCCACGACCCTTAGCTTGCTTTGTGAGGATATGGAAATTGATCTTTGTGGATTTTCTTTCCGTGCGAATCTGCACGTTATGGAGTATTTAGGCTTTGACATGAGGCTTGGCATGGATTGGCTCGCTCAGTACGACGCCAAAATCATTTGTTTGGAGCGGATATTATTTCTTCGTCATCCTGACTCATCCGCTCCGTTAGCTATTGCTCTTCAGGATGTTGGGATTTCTGATATTACTTTATTTGCACTTGATTCATGAGATGAGGATGTGGACATATCTCGTATTCCTATTGTTCGGGATTTCCCCGATATATTCGAGCCAGTATCAGGCCTGCCGCCAAAGCGGGCCATTGAGTTCCGCATCGATCTCATTCCAGGCTCCCACCCAGTTGGGCGTCTTCCTACGAGAATGTCTATTAAGGAGAATGAGGAACTCAGGAAGCAGTTAGTTGAGTTTGAGGCGAAACAGTTCATTCGGTCCAGTTCTTCGCCATGGGGTGCTGTTGTGGTCTTCGTTAAGAAGCCCGATGGCTCACTTAGGCTTTGCATTGACTATCGCAAGCTTAATGAGTTGACCATCAGAAATCATTATCCATTGCCACGGATAGACGATATGTTTGATCAGTTGAGCGGTGCGAAGGTCTTTTCACAGCTCGACCTTGCCACCGAATTTCATCAGCTCCGAGTTGAGTAAGATAGCTTTCTTCGTCGATCTTATGAATCGAGTATTCCAGGAATACATCGATAGATTCGTTCTGGTTTTCATCGACGATATTCTTATTTATTCTAGATCCGAGGCAGAGCATGCTCATCATTTGCGGATCGTCTTGGATACTCTTCGTCAGCATCAGCTTAAGGCCAAGCTCTCCAAGTGCCATTTTTGGGAGAGCAAGGTCAAGTTCTTGGGCCATATTGTATCATCTGAGGGTATTTCCGTCGATCCTGCCAAGATCGAAGCTATTCAGAATTGGAAGCAGCCCGAGAATGTTCATGATATTCACAGCTTCCTTGGTCTGGCAGGTTATTACCGTCGGTTTGTCAAGGATTTCTCTCGAGTTGCACTTCCCCTTACGACGTTGACTCGTAAGGGTGTTCGCTTTATTTGGTCTGATAAGTGTGAAGCTTCCTTTCAGCGACTGAAGGAACTTCTCACTCATGCTCCTATTCTTGTGGTTCCTGAGAGTAACCAGGATCTGGTTGTTTACACCGATGCTTGTGGTAGCGGGCTCGGTGCTGTGCTTATGCAGAAGGATCGGGTAGTTGCTTATGCTTCCAGGCAACTGCATCCGAATGTGGTTCGCTATCCTACTCATGATCTTGAGTTAGCAGCTATCGTCTTTGCCTTGAAGACATGGCGTCACTTTCTATTAGGCGAACGCTTCACTCTTTACACCGATCATAAGTCTCTGAAGTATCTATTCAGCCAGAGAGATCTCAACATGAGGCAGCAGCGATGGCTTGAGTTTCTCACCTCATATGATTTAGATATTTAGTATACACCTGGCAAGGGTAATCGTGTTGTAGATGCGCTCAGTCGCAAGCACTCGGCGGTAGTTTCTATGATGATTGCCGAGTGGGATATTCTCGAGACCCTATCTTGGTGTGATATTAGAGATCGAGCTCCATCCTCTGATTCTTCGGTCTTATTATTTAGCTTGGAAGCTCGTCCTATCTTATTGGATCGCATTTCCCATGCTCAGCGGCAGGATCCAGACTTATTGCATCGTATTCACCTTCTCGAGTCAGGATCCAGCGACGAGACATTGCTGGATTATTCTCTTGATTTTCATCGGTGTCTTCGTAGGAAGAACCGTATTGTTGTACCATCTGATTTATCACTTAGGCATGACATTCTGGACGAGTGCCATCGCACTAAGTACACTATACATCCCGGTTCGAGTAAGATGTATGCCGATATGTGCCGGCTATATTATTGGGAGGGTTTGAAGAGAGATGTGGCAAGTTATGTGAGCGGTTGCATGACTTATCAACAGATCAAGGCCGAGCATCAGCGTCCATCTGGTCTTCTTCGACCTCTAGACATTCCATTATGGAAATAGGATCAGATATCCATGGATTTCATTGACGGTCTGCCTAGATCGAGGTCAGGCCATACTTCTATTTGGGTCATCGTCGATCGCTTGACTAAATCAGCTCATTTCATTCCTATTAAGTCCACTCGGACTGCTCCTCAGCTTGCCAAGCTATATGTGAAGGAAGTCGTTCGACTTCATGGCATTCCTAGCTCTATCGTCTGTGATCGAGACACTATCTTTACTAGTCACTTCTGGAAGTGCCTACAGTCAGCTTTGGGCACAAAGCTGAATCTCTCGACTGCTTATCACCCTCAGACCGACGGTCAGACGGAGAGGGTGAATCGTGTTTTAGAAGATCTTTTGCGCTGTTGTATTCTGGATTTCGGAGGTAGTTGGGAGGATCACTTACCGTTTGTAGAGTTCTCCTACAACAACAGCTTTCAATCTAGTATCGGCATGGCACCTTTCGAGGCTCTATACGAAAGGCCATGTCGCTCTCCTGCTTGTTGGTTAGAATCTGGCGAGAAGATTATTCTTGGTCCAGATTCAGTTCGGGAATCTTCTGAAAAGATTGTTCTTATCCGTCAGAGAATGAAAGAGGCATAGGACCGCCAGAAATCCTACGCGGACAACCGTAGGAAGCCTCTTGAGTTCTCCATTGGTGATTTTGTCTTCATTCGGATTTCTCCCATAAAGGGGGTTGTGCGTTTCATCTCTACAGGGAAGTTGGCTCCTCGCTATGTTGGACCATTTCCTATTACGGAACGCATCGGCCCCGTTGCTTATCGTGTGGCTCTACCTGCTCATTTTTCCAGAATGCATGACGTGTTCCATGTTTCTCAGCTTCATAAGTGTGTTCGCGATCATGATTCTATCATTGAGCTGCATGTCGTGCCTGATTTAGAGATCTTACCTGACTTATCTTTGGAGCAGAAACCTCTTCGTGTGCTTGATTCGGAGGTTAGACGCCATCGCAACAAAGAGGTTCCAGTCGTGAAGATTCAATGGTCACCGAATCCTAAGGACTGCACTTGGAAGACCAGAGAATCTATCGAGCGCTCTTATCCTGGCTTTCACCCATCTTCTTCTGCGGGTAAGAATTCTCTATTTTATCTCTATCACTTCTTTTGTGGATTTGACGTTATAGACGACATCTATCTTAAGGAATTGCGGGGACGCAATTTTCTTAAGGAGGAGTCTGTAACAACCCGGGATTTGCATTACCAATTAATAAATAAAAGTTAGGATTTTTATTTATTTTAATGAAGCGTAAAAGGATTTGGAATAACAAAATTTATTTGAAAAAGGCTATTTTAATTAAATGGGAAATATGGGATTTTAAAATGAGGATAAAATGTTATTTTTGGAAAGTTAACTATTTTAGGAGAGATTTTAAAACGGGTTTGGGTAAGAAAAATGAGTTTTATAAACATACATGAACACTTAGACTAATTTTTGGAAACATGTAAATAACCCTCTTCTTATTGGGTTACTAAACTTAACCCAATAACCCACCCTAAACCTACTCTATAAATTATCTCAAACTCTCCTAACCTCATTCATGCATCCCTAATCAAAACCCTAATCATTTCCTAAAGCTTTCTTAACAAAAATGGCCTCTATCTTCATCTCCTTCTAGTTTTAGCTTATGCAAGTCATTCTATGCAAAGGTAATGCAAATACCCACCTCAAATCCATTTTTATATCTTCCTAATTTCTGAAATTTATTTGGTAACACATGTTTTATGTGATTTTTTGATCTTATAGACTCCTAATCATCTTTTGCTAACTTGGGATGATGCTATAATAGTCTTTGTTGCTTTCTAGAGAGGTATATTGCTAAAAACCTCTTCTAATATGTGTTTAATCCTTTTTTGATTTCAGTAATCATTTAGTAACACATGTTTTGTTATGTAACATGTGAATCATAGCTCGTTGATCATCTTTGCTTTCATTTTAGGTGTGCACATAAGGTGTTTGTGATATTGTTTCATAAGGTAATGCTAAGCTTTGGCCCTTTGTTTCCTTTAATATAGGATATTAATCATTATATGGCAGTTAGTAATTGATATTACTGAAATTTGATGCCAAAAACTTGAAAAAAACACTCCAAAATCACTAAAATGAACAATTTCTGCAGGCTGGAATGTTTCAGCTTGAAACAGGCTGAAACAGGGCTCTGAGTGCACCAGGGCAGGCCTGGGCAGCACGCAGGCTGCTGCCTGGGCGCAGCAGGCTAGCCCGGTTGGGCTAGCCGGTACCAGGCCAGCCCACACGGGCTGGCCCGCACGGGTTGGCCCGCACGTCCCCCAGCCCGCGCGGGCCCGGGGGGGCTTATGTTTTCCACCCGCAGCCCGCGCGGGCTGGGGGCCTATGTTTCCCCCGCAGCCCACGCGGGCTGGGGGCCTATGTTTCCCCCCCAGCCCGGGCGGGCTGGGGGCCTATGTTTTCCCCCCAGCCCGGGCGGGCTGGGAGCCTATGTTTTCCCCCCAGCCCGCGCGGGCTGGGGGGCCAGATGTTTTCCCCAGCCCGGGCGGGCTGGGGGGCCTGTTTAAAAAAAAAGGAAAAAAAATGGGCTGCACCCGCTTGGTGCAGCCGGGTTCTGACCCACCGATTGCACCATTTTGGTGCAACCGAGTCCGGGTTGCACCATTTTGGTGCAACCGCTTCAAATTGTTGTTTCTGCAATGAACCTTTGGGCTTCAATTGCTAATCAAAAATTGTCGAACTTTGGTTCACAACCTTTTGGAATATTTTCCAACGCGAATATTAATTTTCAGTGATTTTATGATTTATCGATTTCTTTTAGATTTGTCTCTGGATTTCGTACACGGGTTTTTATGAACTATTTTAAAAGGATTTTTCGCTCCTAAATGGCTTTCGAAATTATTATATAATATTATTTTTAATTATTAAATTAATTACTCCATAATAGGAGAGTTTTCAAAAGCCGTTTTAAAGTGATTTCAAAATCAATTATAAATCCGTTTCTCACCATTATTTTCTGTAATAAAAATCTCACACTCATTTTAGCACGTCGAGCGAAGTGGAAGGGTGCTTAAACGGTTAGGAAATCTCCGGCCTATGGAACCGTGTGTATTTTCTTTCCGGTTAATCCCCGACCTATTTGATTGATCGTTTTGACCTTTGGGTCAAGTTTGCCGATGATATGAGGTGGACTTTTTATTGTTTAGAGTGTAAGCTTGCTATTGGTTAGCAAACCGTTTAGTGCGAACGTGGGGTATGGGACTCATTGTTAACACTTTACGGGTTCCTCTCCAAGAAGTTTGTGACACATTAGCCTCTGGGCGGCCAGCACTTGACCTCTGGGTCACCACGCCTCTTGGCAACCGTCTCTGGACACCTGCTCTATGGAGCAGTTTTTGCGGCATGTGCCTCTGGGCCTTTATCCTTCTGGGAAGGATCTCGCCGTCTCGCGCGTTCCGCATCTGTGCGAGTGATCGATCACAACTCTACCGTACTTGGCAATAACGACTCTGGTCGGTGCACGTGCAATACTTGTATCATCTGATGATTTTATATCCATTCGAGTACCGCCATTCGGTGTTGGTTTTATGGAACCATACGATGTAAGTGCGATTATCTTGTGGATTCACAGTGTCTCTGGACACTGCTTTTCAGTATTCGATTTCATTGACTTTTCAGTATATCCCTATTGCTCTTTGGAGCATCGATCTTTGCTTGGGCATTGATTACAGACTCTGGTCACTCTTGGGATTATTGCCTATGGGCAATTTTATATAGCTTTGGCTACGCCGATGATATGAGGCGATTTTATTTATTCCACACTTTGGTGTTGATATGCTCTTTGGAGATTTTTACTGTTTATTGATGATTAGGGATCGTCATTATATTCATGTGGTCCATTATATTCTTCTCTTTGGAGAAGTACTGTTTTATTTATGTTCCGCATTCTTATATATCTTAGTTATTACTGATTGTTAGCTAGCCTGACCCGAGTGTTTTCGCTCGGGTCAGACCGAGTTGTTTCAGGTTAGGTCTCTGGAATCAGCTTTTGTGCTTCCGCTTGGACATTATCTGCTATGCTGATGGATAGCTCTTTATAGTTATCCACTATTTTGACACTCTGATTATTCAGTCTCTTATGTGCATATTTTTGACTCACATGTGTGAGCGGTGGCTTTGTACCCACCTTTTGATATTTGGATCTGTATTGGCGATATATTGTACCTATGTTCTGTGACTGTTATGATGATGTTATCATTTAGTATTATGTTTGTTCTGAAACTATTTTCCTTATCCATTGTAATTTCGTTATAAATATCTATTGGATATGTCGAACCACTTGAGAAAAGAAAACCCCCTATTCGACGTATTCAGTAGTTAGTTATAGCTTGATTACACATGGTCGCTTCCATTATACTCTATTCTCCGTTCTAGTAGACGGTATTACTCCGTAATACTCTTTACTAGAGTGGGTCTCAGAGTGGGGCGTTACACTCTGAGACGACCATAAACTGCATTAGTGTACGTGTCTGCACTTTGACGTCCCTGCTTTGCTTCGGTTTTCTATTTATCATAGCTGGACTTGATTTGGTTGAACATTTGGTTGTAAGACTCAATTTGAATGTTAATTTGGTATTTGTAATTCCGTAACGGCCAAGTCACTTACACATGTACGAAATCGTGAACGATCCTCAAGCATGCTTTTAGATGGCAATAAACCACCGTAACAAACAATTCAGAAGCTCACTCGAATGTGAAATCTGACATTAATGATACTTAGTCCCCCCCACCTGGACACACACAATTAGCCTCGAACGGCATCCGACAACGAACGGTCACAATTCGCCTCGAACAGCACCCGACCGCGTATGGTCACAATTCGCCTCGAACAGCACCCGACCACGAACGGTCATAATTCGCCTCGAATGGAATTCGACCTCGCATGGTCACAAACCACCCTGAACGGTATACAATCTCGAACGATCGCAATTCACAGTCAGGTAAGGCTATCAATATCTTTACAGGTCATTAGCAGGATACGAACGTCCAGCTTATCGAACTACAAAACACACCTTCCTATCGCAAGGCATGTTTTGGGGGGAAAGTGTTATCCCGCCTTTTGGCAATGTCGTGATACCAAAGAATTGACTGAAAATCGAAGATAATCAGTCCCAAAGATTAGTTACACACCGGTTCGCTATGGATACTGACAAATTTTGGCCTAGTACGGATCGAGCTACAGTTAACATGACATGACAAGCAAAGCTGTGAAAGATAGAGTTCCAATTTTCAAGTCAATCGGAGTTCGCATGCTCAAGATATGTATCAATCGAAATCGAGTCATTTCAAGTTGCTTTGAGTCTGCTCCGAGTAATATTCACGTTTTCTTCTGGTTTTCAGGTGGCTTACTTTGGGTCAAAAGAGTGATCACTTCGGGTGTTTGAGGAACAAGCTACTTTGAGTCATCACGACACCTATTTCGAGTCGTCGATAGGTTTGCTTCAGATTAAGGAGATGATTACTTCAGGTCAAAGCCATGAATCGATCAAAACCAAGAGGAAAGGCCCTGGTTCGTATTCGTTAAATCCATTCCCATTCGTATCCATCAAACACCTATGCTTCGTATCCATCCAAGCCAACCTCCTTCGTACCCATGGGAATTTACTCGTGCGTTCTGTTCGTATCGATCGATTGCCTTGAACCTTTCATATTGATCGGCCATGGACCGATACGAAATCCATCTCTAAACGATCGATACGAACAACATGTGCCAACTTTGATCGATATGAAGTGGCATGTAAGCATGGACATGAAAACGACCCCAAATATCGATATGTAATCCACCACTAAATAGTCCGATATGAAATACATATGCCAGCATCGATCGATACGAAATGGTCTACGGGCATGGATATGAAAATGCCTCCAGATAATCGATACGAAATGATGCACACTAGATGGATACGAACCAGGTAACACCAATAGAAATGATGAAGCCTAGAAGAGAGTTAGACTCGGTCACTCGGCATAAAAAGAGGGTCGATCCTAGAAGATAGCGCCACGTCATCCGGTCAACACGTGCTAGCATGGATACGAAGATACCGATACGAGCGACATCGATATGAGCTCGACAATGCCTTGCAAATCCAAACTTGCATCGATCATATCTCACAATCTACAAGTCCAAATGCCACCAAATTTTCACAGGAGCTTGCGTACAACCTCAAAAATGTCCATGATCGATCCCAACCCAGGAAGAGCAATTTTGGATCGATACGAATTTGGTACGTGTCGATCATGGATCGAGTTGAAGTGTCAAGGGATCGATCATGTGGGCCCACCCACGTGTGAGAAGGAGTCTCCCGAGATCTGGACGAGATATTTGCAGTCTACACCTATAAATAGCAGCCCAGGGTCTTTAGAAAGGGTGGATCTCTTTGGTTTTTCTACGCCGTTGCTCTGCAGAACTCCAATGTAAATCGATTATTATCATCTATACTCTTGTAGCCAGCAAGTGATAATCCATAAAACAACAACTCTTCAAAGTGGATGCAGGCTACAATGCTGAACAACTATAAATTGTGTGTTTCTACCACTTTCCTTTTAAATTTTGAGTGTTCTTCACATTTATATTCTCTACATTCTTGCTATTTGTGATCTATGATTGTAAATGGGTGCTTTCATCGACAATTGGGTGTTTATGGCCAATTTTGGCGCAAAAAACTTCCTCCAGTGTTTCTCATATGTTTCGAAAGAAGGTTTCGAAGGGATAATAAAACTACTCCACTAAGATCAAAAGTTAGAAAGAAGTTTGAATGAATCGACTGGGTGAAAAGGACAATAAGGAAAAGTTTTCATAATAGTATTCAATTCGAAAGGGTAGATCAAAAGGAACACCCTCATCCAATCATCTTTCACTTGACTAAGAGCAACCTAAAAAAGCTAACCTTTCTCTTTAACCTTCTTTGGGATGTTAACAAGTTTTCTTGTTAACAGACATTTAATGTCCAACTATTACCGCATCTATCGCCAATAAAATCGTAGCCATGTAATAGACAACACCCAAGCCACTTAATACCTTTTATTGGAAATTAGGTAGATTCTAGGCATTTAATACCTTAATTAAGGCAGAGTCTATCATTCAATACGTATTTCTAAGGCATGCTCCTAAATGGTACTATCATTGTTACGACCGTAGCAGTGTGAGAGATTGTACTAAGCTACTTAATACCTCATTAATTAGGACTAGACAAACCCCTAACCATTCAATACCTATTTATAGGTAGACTTACAGGTATCTGCTTTTATCGAATATATTCTAGTTATATATTTTCATTAGAATATACTTTTCCATGTTCAACTATTGGAATGATATCTAAAATGATTATCTGGTATAATTTCCATAAATTAGTCCATAACAAAATATTTTTAAAATATAAAAGATTATATCATTTGAAATTACAATCAATAATCATTTCTTTTTATTATTGAAATAAACAGTGTAAACTATAATGAATTCATACTTTACACGTCTCTTTATCTTTCTATTTGCATCTATTCCTTGCTAGATCATACTCTTAATAACAGGTTATCTGATATTTATGAAAAGAGAAAAATGCTGGTTCGCAGTGAGTACCAGGCGACCTCTTTAATGACATGAAACTAAAGGCTATTGTAAAGCGGATTCTTTTCATTTCTGATACCTTGAGTCGCTGTATTTTTTTCAAAAAGGGAAAGAAATCAACTAATTTAATATTAAACGGATCTAATTTCCAACAATTCCAAACATAGAAATGTTATGTTAGAACCTCGAATTTTAGTGTTTTGATTGTGACAACTATATAAGTAAATACCATATGAACTAACCAAATTTGCAGAAAAAGATATTATTTTTACTCGAGAAATAGTCTAACAATTTGCAGACCAAATTATGGATTGAAGCTTCAGCAAAGTATTACGTTTAATGTCTGAGTTTAGTAGTAAATATATGTTAAAATCTCTCCGAAGTGGTATATGCACGCACACACAATATAAGGACTTTCAATAAATTTAGATAAGCCATAAAACACTAAACTCAGCCGGCTGAATGGCATGAGTCAGCCGGTTGAATACCGTGGATGTGTACAAATTATTTTGAATATTCAGACGGCTGACCAAGCTATTTCCGTCGGCTGAATTGTGTCTGTTTTACACTATTTTCTTGCTGTTTTGATTTTAAATCGATTCAGCTGGATGAGTTTCTCCATTCAGATCGCTGAATCTTCATAACAGCTATATTTTTAAAAGACACTTCAATTCAATGAATAGAAACGACTCTTGATGCAATAATTGCTTCCATGTTTCTTCATAGCTATCTTTCATGAACGAATACAACTCTTAAAGCTCTATAAATAGCCATGAATTCCATTGTTTTAATAACTAATTCTCACTCTTGTTTCTAATCTATCTTGCTATTTGAACTTTAAGCATGCAATACTTCATTTTGATCACTTGTTCATTCAAGAATACTTCATTAGTGATTTAGTAAACTTCCAATTTTCACGAATTACACGATTACCACAAAGGAGAAGAATATAGGAAGAGCGTACTCTATAGACTTATCCATGCTTTTAAAAGAGCACATTCAGTCAAAGTAATGCTCTAATACCAAATGAAAATGACTATGGATCGTACAATATGGAATATTAACTAATATATTTTACTTTTACATTTATATTCCGCACAAGTAAATAGTTTAGTTAATATTCCATATTATACGATCCATGGTCATTTTCACATTTAAATTCCAATAAGATTACAACAATAATCCAAATTCATAACATTATTGTACAAGCTATTTCAAATCTGTAATAAATTTCATTTAAATCAATATTCTAAATTCATACTTTTGGGGCTGATTTCTAGATCGGGTTGTAAATAATTCTAAATCGATTCATAAATAAGAATATGTAGACGATATTTATTATATTCAGATTATATTCATTTGTTGCCTACAACCCTTATACAATTATCCAGTTAGGCATAATAATCAAATAAACACCAACTGGATAATTTTTATATTATAATAATCTATAAAAAAATCCCACTCGCCTTTTAAAAGTGATCAAAATCTCCAGATCTAAAGTAGGACTTTGATTCATCTCCAAATCATTTATAATCCAAGAAATGTGTATAAAAAGGTTATATATGTACGTTAGAATTACAAATCCGAGAAAAGATTTGGGATTGAAGGGAAATATAGATACAATTATATATATATATATATATATATATATATATTTCCTCAAATACGCATATAGTCGATTCTTTTATCTTCTCCTTTTCATTTGATTTCTATTCTTCTCCAATTTGTATGAATACAAATATCTTATTTTTATGAATTAGAAAGAAAGTGGAGAAGGAGAAATGACAGAACTCTGGTACTGCCTTTAGAAAAATATAAGAAGAGAAGGCGGGTTAGGCCTAAATTTATAGACGCTAGAATCAACCTCAACTATTCAATTTAAAATATTAAATCTAGGTCGTACATGGCCTACGTTTACTGGAGCCCCCACACATGAAGAGGTCAACCGCCACCTTCCTAAGGGTCGACCTCCCCTGGTTGACCGCTCCAATTCGCGGATCGACCAATGGGCCCTAGGTAAGTAATTAAAAACGTTAATTTTATTTTCTACATATTTTCGTTTCGAATTATTTTTTCGTCCATAACTTCTTCGTTTGGACTCCGATCGTAAAATTCCAAATACAAAAGTTGCTCAGAATTTCACCACGAACGCAATGATGCAAGTTTGGTAGTTAAATTACATCATATTCACAAATTCCATTTTCGAAGCCTAATTAATTAATTGGCTAACTAATTAAATAACTAATGCCAAATTGCAGTGTGTTACAACTTCCTAGACATCCCGTCTATCGCTAGCTAGTAAAGACCTCCCCCCCACTTGCTCCTCCAACCAACCCTTCCATGCAGTCTACGGGCAAGACCTTCCAATAGTCATCTCCCCTTGTCTCCTCCACCTACTCCATTCTAGCTATCGTTCCTCTAACTTCCATGTCGTCTGACCCTACTTTGGTCGCTTCACCTATCCCTTCTACTCTAGCCTCTCTTTTCTACGACCTGAGGTCCCCTACTACACTCCTTGCCATTGACTCACCTATTACTTCTCTTGGTAAGCGCCTTGTTAATGTCATTCAGTCTGATCCTTCTAATGTTGAGTGGTTAGCTTTAGAGCTAGCAGATAAATCTCTGAAGGAACCCCGCTTGTCTGGTCTCAGAAAGCTAGGACCTGGACTCATTTGGATAATGGTCTTTGTTACCATACTTATTGGAGGATCTTTTTAAAATCGATTTCATATGATGAAGAAGATGAACGAGAATTATACTATAGACTTATGGATAATGAGCTAGTCCTATGAAATGATGAAGAGATCGGAGCAAACAACAAGAAAATATTAGCCGCTAGCGATTGGGACAGAAAATACATCTTCTCGTCACGCTCCTTCGGTTTCTACCCAGAGAGTATTGGTTGGTTTAGATACTATACCGAGATTTATTTTTCCCTCTTTGGAGCACTATTAGATGTTGGAATTCCCATGCATATTTATCATATTGCTACACTATGTTTGAGACATTCGGTATGGCTTTGTTTACTATTATATTTGTATTTTGCATTGCTATCGGGCATGTTGGCAGCTATTATGTCATGCAAGCCTTTTGACTGGAACCTTTGTAACTTCTCCTTATACACACATAGAGAGTACGGTGGTATAATCCTCGGACCATACATCCTTTATATAAAAAAAAGAAACCAAACATTCCTTTGGGGTTCAATTTGGAGAAATTAATAGTAGAAAAGTATTTTGAATAGAAATGTAGTTTTTTGTTGATACTGCTATATAAAATTTTATCAAATCAATTACAAATTGACTAGACTGAATATAAAATTTGCTAATTTTATTATCACCCCTACTTTTGCTTTTCCCACCCACTGAAAAATTAAAATAATATAATGACTATTATATCTTTAATACATAACTTTAAATTTCTAACCAACCCATCAATTCATAATTTCATGTTTTGGAAAAAAACATTGGAGAAAAATAATAATAGTAAAGAAGATGACGATTGTGTTTGTTCTAATTTTCAAGTATATATTATTTTTTCTTGATGTCCATTTTGTAAAGATGTTGAAGTGTTGTTTTTGTTCAAATTTCTCCCCTAAAGATGCATACTTTTCTTAGTATATAAGGGAAATGTTTCCATAAGTACTAAAGGTTGATGGAAACCTAGTTAGCCAAATGCTTGGAACCAATTAAAACCTAGTGCACTAATAGCTTTGATTGAGCATGAAGCGCACTAGGTATTGGTCCAAAACTAGTATGGGACGCTTTAAGTTTGTATAAAAACCTAATGCACTCAACTACAAACTTATTTTTTTTTTGGAATTTTTCTAGATTACATCTGGATGAAGTTTTGGAGAGAGGAAGAAATAATTATGAATGAAGAGATTGAATGAATTCAATAAAATGAAGTGGGGGGACTTGTGGAATATTATGGGATGGTATATTTTGTAGAATCTGGCATACGAAAGGTAGATTAAGGGGGCTAATAGAATTGATTTATAAAAAAATTAATAATATGAAGGGTGGTTAATTCAAACAGAGCACCCATTTCTTATGTCTTACTGGTAAGAACCTATGACCTCTAGAATCACTGTATATAGCGCTACACCACTAATCACTTGAGCTAGTGGTCTTTGGCAGTTAGTCTATAAAATTTATTCTTGTCATTACCATTCCTTTTATTTTTTTCTGCTCAGTAGGAAACCACTAATTGGTGATAAATTATCGTTAGAATTGATCAGAAGTCATGTTTAAACCATCGTGCAGTACTATACAACTGTAGCACATAAGTATATGCAACACTAAATCAATGTTTGGTAGAAAAATTTCATCCTATTTGAAATATGGTAGCCTATCGATTTTGGTATTAAGAAGTCAGTAGCCTACTAAGAAGTCAAAAGCTAATTTTGATGGTACTTTTTAGAGTTAATAATATGAAGTGTAAATTCAAGTGCCTTTAACAACACTCCTTTTTTAGGCCTTACTTAGTGCACTCCTATTTACTCATTCTTTGATTTACCCTACTTTCTTTTGTCAAAACATATATTTTATCATAACCACACTACTCAACACGATAACCTTTGTTTTAGAAAAAAAAACAAATTCCCGTATTCAAAAAAAAGTTCCACCACAGGTATAGAAAATGCCTCATAGATAAAATATAGCGGTTATGAAATCCAAGAAAGAAAGTATGATTTATTTTTTCTTTAATTAAATTATTAGCTGATAATTATCATAATACAAATTACCCTTACTTTTTATTATGATAGAATCCATCTTGTAGTTTTTAATTTTTGATAGCTAATAAATTTGAACTTTATAAAACGATTTAAATCTATAAAGGGAAAAAAATTGGTCGTAGTACGAATCTATTTTTGTGGTTGATAGTTTTGAAATTAAAATCAAACGAAACTGGTAAACCCTATATTCTAACTTTTTAGCATAGAATTCGTTTAGTAGTTGACAATTCTGATGAGCTAATAAATTTCGATTATATAATCTCAAGTAAAGTTTTTAAATGGAAAAAATGATTTGTAGTCAAAAATTATTGTGTTATTTTTTAATGTTATACTATCATCCTATTTTAAATTATTGTTTTCTCCTTTATTTTACCATGTTTTTTCAAATACTACCGGCTGAGTATAATGTTTTTTACATGATTTGGTACAGTTAACTTGTTTTAAAATTTTATAAGCCCTAAAGTGATATTTTGTGGACTAAGCAAATTAAATGTGGATGTTATTTGAATTTTAACCAAAACCAAATTTTATAAGTCTTAAAGTGACATAGTTTTGACGAAGAGAATTGGTGTAAATAATCATTACTATCGGATATCACTTAAAATAGTAAAATTGGATTTTACCGAAAGATATTTAAGTGATAAATTCGGTCAAACTGTCACAGCACTATCTAAAGTGATATGTTAATGTTAATAATCAAATTGTTCAACATTAGTCGCTAACTGAATTCATACATTTGAGTCACACAACCGTAACGTTCAATTTAGGCAATTATAATTTTATTACAGTTTCAAGACCAATCATAAAATATATATATATATATATATATGTATTTCGAATATAATTAAGGAAAATAAAGGCATCTATAAATATATGTAAATCACAGCATCTATAGATGTACACATTAACTATGCACACAATTTATATATTGCGCATGCACTATACATGTACGATTATGTTTGATATACTTATAATAATATAACTAATATTAATAAAAAAACTCTTTTTAAACAAATTAAATAAAATAAAAATTTATTTAAAAATAATTTTAGATTGGAACTAATATCTGTTAGACATAATAGGCCCAATAAAGGTCAAAATAGTATTTTATTTTTTAAATTTATCCCTTTAACCCATTGCGACCCAGCCCTATTCTAACAATAGTATCAGAGCCCGATAACCTATGTGGTATAAATTAGCAATGTTAGAGCTAATTTTAAAGCCTACCCATTTAATATGTATCTAGAAAGCAATGTCAGATGTTGAGTTTGGATAATTAAGTACTCTGTCCTATCTGGCTACCAGCCTAACTCGAAGAATAAAATAAGCCCAAAGGTTATCTCTGATATAAAGTTTCGAATTGATTTTGTACCTAGGGCTAATTTTTCAAAAAAATTGAAAATTTAAATTATCTATTAAATTTAAAAATTAGGTTTAAAATATAAAAAAATTATAAATGTTATAGAATATTTTTCATAATTACTTTTAAAATTAATAAATTATTATCGAAATATTATTTTATTTAGTTGGACTAATTAATTAATTAGTACAAGTTAATCAATTAAATTAAAACATATATATTGATATATGTATATTTATCTTAAATTTTTTATGGGTAATTAATAATAAAAATTTCACTGACACTACCCCTCTGCCTACTGCTAGATGGATCTCTACAATATGGACACCAGATTCACAACCAAGCCACAACATGATGCTTTGGAAAGTGATAAACCAAGCCTTGCTAACTAGGAATGTACTTAACAAATATGGAATGGGTTGCTCTCTGAAGTGTTTGTTTTGTGACCTATTTGAAGAAACTGCTCATCACATATTTTTTGACTGCCCTGCACTTCTTTTTACCATTAAAAGAATTGGAAATAAAACTGGACATTGCATGCTACATGCTAACACAACTGATGTGTGGGAAGTTTTTTTAAACTCTGCCAAAAAGAAATATGATAAGGGTAGGATACTTGCTGTTTGCTTGAAGATATATATGACAGTAATCTGGAGGGAAAGAAATGATATCTTTTTTGAAAATCAGAGGAAAAATGGGGATGCTCTTTGGCATGAAGTGAAGAATGCAATTCTTTGCCAATTGAAATACAGTCAATCTGGTTTCTCACATGATCTGATACAACACTGGGAATGAGCACTGTTGCTTTTCATTTCTTTTTTTTTCCTGTTCTGCTGTGTTTTGTTGCTTCTCTTCCATAGTATCTCTATGTTTCATGTGTAACCTTTATTGTTATTTGCAATAAACTGGTAGGGGACCAGTTAACCCCGCTGGCTTTGCCAAAAAAATAATGATAATAAAAATTTCAATTTTTCAAAATTTTATTTTAATTATGTTTATTTAAATAAATAATTAAAAGTTTAATTAATAAATTATATACATGTATAATGAAATCTTTATATATAATAAGTATAAATGTTATTGTCAATACTCATCTTAAATTATTTAGGATGAATAAAATAAAATTTTGAATTTTAAAATAATTTAATAAATTAGTTAATTAAATAATAAATTAAAATTAACTAAATATGATTTAACTAGTAATACGCATAAGAATATTATGTAAGTTAATTAAATTATTAATAGTTATAATTAAATTAAGCTTATATAATATGAATTTATAAAACTTAAGTGGAACTGTATGAAACCTAATTTAGGTTTCAGGAATAATTGCATATGTATATTACATATACCATGATTTCAGATGTGTCTGACCCTTGAACCATGGGGGTATTTCATAAGAAATACACCATTCCCTGAATCGATATCACTCAAACAAATATATTAAAGATTATGAATCTACAATATAAATATTATCCTTTACCATATATATATATATATATATATATATATATATATATATATTACATGCATACTCTCTAGCTATTGAGCAAACTCAAGATAAAGATGTTATGTGTTTATGTGTAGAATTTTTAATATACTGATATACGTGGTAAGATAACTATATGTATTTGTTGAGCAAACTCAAGATACATACACTATCCTAAGGCCATCGTGAAATGGTAGGTACGAGTAAATGATGTTTTTTTTTGTTTTTTTGAACAAACGCAAGGTTGGGATGAGATTAGACAAAAATCATGGGTTAAATGTTATATATGATACAACCGATAATGTGTTATCCATCGCTTATAGGCCTATTATTTGTTGAGCAAGCTCAATATTAGAGTCCCAATACAATTGAGTACTAACACTCACTAAAGAAGATGAAATACTTCTATGTTTTTCTTAAGGCTTTTATAAACATAAAAATCTAGTAGAAGCCTTATTAGAAAAATGAAATATATGAAACCAACATTTCTAATATTGTAAGAATATATGCTATACAAGTTAAATAATCTGCTTCGATAATTTGATGCAACTAATATAATTGATAAAAAAATTTACTCAGTTAAAACAATTAAAATGAAATAAACTAAGATTGACATAGAAATATAAATGTAAACTTACCGATAAATCTTTCTCATGTTGTGAATTCGACCACTACAAGAGCTAAATTATACAACTATAATTACATTCGTAACTTGGTCACTTAGATATTTACTTGCCTGAGCATTTGTATTGTCTTCTATGATTTTTTGAATTCTTAAGCAATACAAGAATATGCATATTTGCTCCATATTCGGTCACATATAAATGTATACAAGGAACGATCGTTATTTGTAGTGTATGAAAACTCGATAAAATTAGTTCAATTGAAATAAGAAAGTAAAACATGATGTGAAATTATATTTTCAATATGATTAATTACAATACGGATCTATGTGTAAAATGTCGCACTAAACCAAGAACTCTAAGAGAAACTAGAACTCGGTTACTAAAATATCAGTTTAATCATAGATAACATTTAGTTCATTCAATATCCATAAATATTATGCACCATCGAACACAATTTTTAGGAGTTCATCACACTCTTGTGGTAAGGATTTCCTTTCAAATGGTTCATTTGGAAAGGAAAGCAAATGCTTGTGAGCGGGTTTTTGTTAGGCATAGTTTGGGTAAAGAGAGTAAATGGTTACCTCCATTTCACCAAGAGGAATCAAAAATAAGAATTGTTAAAAATAGTAAAGATACTTAATATAAAATGAAAAAACTGATTTCTATTTCAAATGTATTTTGATTGTTTTTTATGAAAGTTGTTGCTTTGAGTTCAAGGTATTTGATTTAAAACTCTTGACTATATGCTAGTTATAATACATGAAATAAAATTCCATAATAAATAATTGAGTGGAGCTTCATATTTCATAAACTATCGTAGTACCAATGGAAATACGGGGAGCATATTGTAACGACCTACCTTTTCAAACCCAGAAGTCGATATTAATACATCCATGGTATTCGTGTGCCGAACAACCAAATGCCAGAAAGACATATTGTTAGGGGAAAGAAGAAGATAGAATAAAGAAGGAAGAAGAAACTAAACAATCACAAAATCTCACAATGCAATAGACTAACATATGTTAATCAACATAATTCTTTACAAAGACATTTTCAAAATGATACATCATAGTTATACTAATACAATCCTGTCCTAGGACGGTTATAACAGCCTGTCCCTACCTAATCGATAAAATAGGCATAGTGTATAGCGGAAACAAAATAGTAACTAGACATCGATGAAGCCTCCTACTCCAAGCTTCTCCAAAATGCCTCCATGGAAACCTGAGCTGCTTGCCTGCCCATACAAATTTAAGCACCCAAGTGTTTTAGGGAAAAAATAAAAAATCCAGGTCAGACATGGGTTTGGTGTGAGTAAACTCAAAGCAGGTGAATTATTACATTTTAAACTCTTTTAAAATCAAGGGTATCTTGTATGATCACGCCGCACATAAACACAGACGGGTTTTTACCATACGATAACCAAAATACTTTTATATAAAATCCATGATATTATAATAATGTATAGGGTTAAAGTAAATACTGAACCATAGCCGAAATTGTTACATTAACTAAATTCCAGCATAATAGATATACAATCAAGTCCGAAAGCTCGTATTGGAAAATGGATTCCAGCTATGGCTAGGTAAGGGACTGCCTTTCGATGATACACCTCTAGAAAATGCACCTGAGAGCTAAGACACATCTACTTCTCTATTACACAGAGTCGGCTGCCCTTTAACATGACAGGTCGGATTACCTCATCCCTTAACACCGAGGCTCCAAACATTGCCCTTCGGTGCCTACATGCAAAACAACTTTAAAGGGAAAATCTTGAATGGAATGACGAATCATAATGGTAGCAAATCGCATAACTCTGTTGCATACCTTGTTTAAGCCATTTTTCCAGGTTATGAGGCTTATGGTTACGTCTTTACTTTTTTAATAGCAAACTCACTTGAAATGCTAACATTATCCTCCATGTGTCAATGTAATGCTAGCATTCATCCATGCAAGTTCATTCTAGGACTAAACGAAATCGAAGGCACTACTATTGTATGTCCATTACAGGGAATCCTTCCCAAGGTTAATAGAAAATAGACCTTGCACGTCAAAACATTGTCTCGATTCCATACTCTTCAAATTCCTTTAGTTTAAAACGCTTGAGTTGGATTAAAGTGGTTTTGGGATAACATATCTGTTCCCGGTCTCTTCGAAACAACTTTCGATCATTCCCGTAAAATCAACCGTGGTTCTTTAGGAAACAAGAAGACAAACAAATAAGTGCGGTGTTCACCTCATACTAGTTGAATAAACGGATTTTCCTTATCATTCATCCTTGAAGAATGCAAAAAGATTTATACATACAATACAACATCACTGGGGAGGACTGTGCCATTTTACTCGTGTATTTCTCCTAAATATTTCCAAAGCTACATCTTGGTCCAGATTAGATAGTCGGTGAATTAACTATCAAATAAACAATCATTCGAACATTGATTAAATTCCATTTGTGATCCACTAAGCTTTTATTAATTAATCTTTATAAAAACACTTTGCAAAACTTGATTAAATGGTCTTTGCAAAAAAGCTGTTTGTACCAAAAATGGGTACAACACTCTTCGGAAGTTTCTCAAGAGATAAAAGTGAAGAATATAAAATTAAAATGAGGATTATCTAACAAAAACTCCAACAAACAGTAACATAAATGCACAGACAAACAATTTAGAGTGGTTCGGCGTGTTGCCTACGTCCACTATGAATTTTTTGTGACTTTATTGATTCTCTTTCAACGATTACACATGATTACAGCGAACAACAGTAAACTAAAGCTTAGAATTCGAATTCAACAGCAAGAGTAGGATGCAAATCTCGATCTGGCAGAGTCTGGGAGCTTTAGAATCAAAAGATCCCTTTTCTGTAGGCTCTAGGGTCTATTTATAGGTGTAGGAGGCTGACATCTCTCTCAAACTTCGGGGGACTTCTTCTGACATGTGAGTGGGCCCACGCGATCGATCCCAGAGAGTTTTGACTCGTTTGGTGATCGATACGAGCACAGTTTGTATCGATCGAGACTGCATCCGATGGAGAGAATAATCTTTATCTTGCATGTAGTCTTCTGTGAAAATTTCATTACATTTGGATCGGTGGATCTCGAGTTATGATCGATACGAATTCGAGTGTCGAGGTGGCTGTCTGGTTCGAATCCATGATTTTGAATCGATCCCCTTCGAATTGATGATGCACGTGCCTCTGTGATGACGCGGCGCGCATTCCTCGCATCGATCGATGCTTTACTCCGAGTCGATCGCGTCTCCCCTTAAACATTGCCTTATTCGTATCGAGAGACGTTGTGTAGCTTGAACCCATCAATGACGTGTGCTTTCTATCGATTCGTATCCTGCCCACTTCGTACCGATGGATTTTGTGTATTTCGTATCGATGAAGGCCGTCCTCATCCGATCGATACGAACAAACAATACTTGGGATGGATACGAAATAAGGTCAACTAATGGATACGAACCAAAGCTATATAGTGGATTCGATCAAGTGTCTTTTCGATAGGTACGAATTAGATACTGAACGATCTATACGAATCATACTACTCATCGATGGATACAAAATCGATCGAGACGAACTAAGGCTTGGGTATGGGTACGAAACCAATCGATTCGAAGCAGGGTCTGTCGATGGATGCGAAGTGGTATAGTCTGATCGATGCGAAAACCGATCGATTTGAATTAACGTTGATTGATGGGTACGAAACCAAGGCTATTTCCTCCTACTTGTATCAATCCTAACTTGCACATACGAACTCAGATTGACTTGAAATTTGGAATGCTGGCTTCCATGGATTCGCTTGTCGTGTCTCATCAATTGTGACCTAATCCGGACCCGGGAAAAATTCATTGTCATCCACAGCGAACCTGTGCATACTCAATACTCATGATGGATGACCCTTAGTTTTCACCCAGTTCCTTGGTATCTCGGCTTTGCCAAAAGGCGGGATAACATTTGCCCCCCAAAGTACGTCTTGTGGAAACAAGACATGCTTTGAAAAGCTGCAGTCCTCACTCTAAATATTATTCCTTTTTGGTTGAAGGTTGTAATCTTGCGTTGCTGTAACTGATTGCTGCACGATAGTGCTTAGTTGTTTGTCGCCGTAATCGTACTTAGATGAATGTCCAATTCCTGTTAATGCTGAAAATTGAATATTAGCTCGACATATATGTATACATGTTCACCTGACTCTCGTTAACGTTGCATGTCCATGAGTCGTTGTCAGTTTTCTTGTGTCGAATTCCGTATCGATCCTCTCCTGAATCGATGTAGAAGTTCGTGTTGTAACAACACCTAATGGTTGCTTTAGGATGATCCTTCATGTCGATCCTATCCTGAATCTATATAGAAGTTTGATAGGTTTCTCTCGCATCGATGGACTTTGCCTTGGCGGATGTGATATGGGTACTTCGCATCGATGTGTACGTGCTTTGATGGATTCGAAATTGACGTTCGTATCGATGAAACCGATGGATTCGAACAGAATAGTTCGTAACGATGGACTGTGACTGGGGACTTATCGATGCGAATAAAGACTTAGAATCGATGGAACTCAATTGCCTCTAAAGCTATCTTCATCGTGTATTTCGTATCGATGGATTTATTTACCATTTCGAATCGATAGAAGCTTGGGCCGATGGATTCGAACTCGCCGTTCGACTCGATCGGAGTGTTGACTTGCAGTGACCGATCATGTTGACTGGGAGGAAAATCGGCCCTTTTTCTCCCTAGGATCCATATAAATACTTCGGACTTTGGCCATTTTTCACTTTTCACTTTTTACTGTTGCTCCCTCTACTTTCTACTTTCTCATCGATCAATGAATTTGGGAAAAGAGAGGAACTGCATGCTACCTTCGAATCATCAAATTCATCCCTTCAATCCTTCAAATTCCAACTTCAATCTAGGTAACTAATCAGCTATGACCAAATTCAAGTGACAAAGTTTGAATTTTAGATTCATGCCATATTTGCCGATTACCAATTTTGGCAAGCGCTAAAGCCAGATCTAGGCCAAAGTTTGGGTGAGAGTGGCCATGGCGACGCTCGTGTAGGTTGGAGAAGAAGGGGTTCAAGAAATGGAGCAATTGCTTGATGGTTGTTAGGCCTCCATTTCGTACCGATGGAAAGAAAGATCATGGCTTGATTTCGTATCGATGACCGGACGTGGGGTTCGCATCGATGTAGTGTTGATTGAGGAGCGATGGGATTCGTATCGATCCTGGGTGGATTCATTTTGTATCGATTTAAAGTATTTAATATGAAACCATTAGAAGCATGATCGATACGAAATTCCAAGCAAGCGATCGATACGAACTCCGACATTTTCGATAGTTGTGAATGTAATCGATGCGAAGTCCCCGAGTCGTAATCGATATGAAATTGGCTTGAATTAGTCGATACGAAGCATATCAATTCGAATTCGATCGATACGAAACGTATCGTTTCGAAACGTATCGTTTCGAATTTGATCGATACGAAAAGAAGGCCCCTGACTCGTCAATAATTTGAGCTACGGTGATCGATCCCAAGCTGGAGTTTGATTGATCTAGAGAACTTTTGCACATTTGACTCCAACGAGCTTCTGCCTTGCATAATCGTACTTGACCGTAGAACTGCATATTTGACTGCCTTTCGAAGCTCGTTGATGGAACTATAACTTAATCAACATAATAAGAAATTTTGATTTGGATCGATCGCTAACATCTGGATGGTATGGTGGTGACGGTCAGCGATGACGGTCACTCCAACTGGATTCCGATTATATTCTTCGTTTGTAAATTTTTCTTAAACTCTGCAAAACCTTTTCGAGTGATGCACAGCACCGCACAACACACAATTTACACGAGGGGAACACACGGGATCTCTGTCGTCTAATGATGATTTCTCGTGAGTAAGCTAGTCATGGAAACGACAAGCTTGCAACCATAGGAAACTTAGACTTCAGTTCCTCCCATGCTTGAAATACCGAAGATTAAGGCTGAAGTCATCGATCCAGCCCCAGACGAGGCACCAAATGCATCTTTTATCAATAGTCTACAGACTCCGTTCCGTCCAACGTTTCGGAAGATATGCTTGGGAGAATATGCCTAAGGCACGGTTTGTCAATGGACAACGTAATATTTCCGGGACCAAATGACAGACCACATAATCCACCGGAGGGGTATACCGCATTCAATCGACATGCGTGCGCAGCTGGGACGCTTCCCCTGTTTGATCAATATATAAGAGAAGTGTTGTCTTTTATAGGGATCGCCCCATCTCGGCTACACCCAAATGGATATGCTTTACTGAATAGCTTGTTCATTGTATTAATGGAATATCTCTATCGACCACCCCGTCTGACCGTGATAAGACACTTGTTCAACTTCAAGAGTAAAATAGACAGTCCATCTTTCGCATTCCTAGAGGCTGTAAGGAATTGCCAAATAGTTACGGGGACTTAGACTAGGCTGAGCTACTTTAAGACGGAGTGGTTCTATGTCAGATGCCCTCCAGGATTTGCCAGTCGGTGGCTATTTAGACGTGAGTATTACCATCTTCCTGGACAGTTGATAAGATCGTTATAGATGAAGCCAAACTCATATATCTTTTTCTTTACAACGATAATTCAGTGACCCGAAGGCGGATATTACATGGAGATAGTTCGGGTTCTCCAAGAGGTCCCAAGCGAAGAGAGGAACATCGACTTGGTCCTGACGGATAGGAATCCTAGGATTCTTGGCCTATTTGAGCGAAGACAAAGTATAAGGCTCGACATTGCCCTAAGGACTATCTCGAGGGAACGAGTTTAAGTGTAAGAAGCCCAGAGTTGTCATAGTTGAAGAAGCTGATTCTGAAAGAACCTATACTGATGACGAACCTTTGGCTGAGCCTACGGATGCAGCCCAGGATTCTGAAGAAAAGAGAAAAGGCAAGGCAGCCATTTTTAAGCAATCCAAAAAAGGGAGATGGAAATCTGTGGTCATGTCCCGGCCTGCCTTCAGAATTAGAATTTCAGAGATGTCTCCCCCAAGAATGGAAAATCTTTACGAAGGGCTCGCCGATCTTCCAATTCTGGACGACGTGTCCATGCAGGATGATGCCAGATTGGATGAACTCCAACACGCCTTAGTTTTAAGCAAGTCTCTACCCACTAGCGTGGTCGACACATCCGGTTGGTAGAGGGGTTGCATATACATTCAAACTTCATGGCACTACACGATTTCTGACTGTAATACGCCCACTGTGAAAGATTACTAACTTTTTGTCTCCGTTTTGCTTTGTAGATACCATGTCCGGTCAAGGCTCAATGCTTTGTAGCCTACGTAGCAAATGCCGATCTTCGTCATACTACGAATCGCGTAGGAGAGAAGGAGATAGAGACTATGATTAGGGATGCTCTAGTCAGGAACGGTTTGACAGAGATAAGGGGTATAGGCATCAGTCTCGATCTCTTACGCCACCTCCCAGAGCTCCGGTACCGCCGCCAGTTCACGTTTCACGGCCTTCGGAAGCTCCGCGGCACAAACAATCTTCCCAATCATCTAGGCCTGAATCTCAACGTAGAACTGAAGTTGCAGACCCCTCCACTACTTCATAGGCCCTCGTCGAACCCACTGGGGAAGGAGCGATTAGGCTCGCTCAGCTGAGAAAGGATTTTCCTGACATTTGTTTTGATGGGTTTGCCTTTCCTCCGCGCTTGAAAAGCATCCCGGTGTCGACCGAAAATACAGTGCACGGTCATGTCGCGGATATATTCTTCCAGTATAAAGAGTGGTCGTAAACCGCGAAAAAGGCATCGAAGGTGGCCTTCGACCGAGCAGCCACGATTGAAAGGCTAGAGAAAGAACCCGGCTAGAAAGACCGGATCATTCAAGCGCTCAATAGTGAGGCCAAGTCTTCTCGTAAATCCGAGATTGAAGACCTTAAGAAGGACGACGAGGCCCACGCGGCGATGGATAGAATGAAATGGGAGCAATACGCCTCTATGGAGGACATGGGCCATAGGAACACTATTGTTACCGCTGAGCGGGATGTAGTTGTTCTGAAAGAGCTAAACGAGCTTAAGGCCAAAGTCTCGAAAATCATGAAAGAGAGAGACGCTGCTAATGTTTCTGCACAAGAAGCGTGAAATCAAGCGGTGGTGCTTCGGAGGGAGAGAGATGCAGCCATGGAAAAGGTCCGTGAGGTTGAGGCTGAAGTTGATGAAAAGGTTTGATCGAAGGAGGACGGGCTCGAGGCGGAGATAGAGGAGCTTCTCGTCGCTTATAACGTCAATGTGATGAAACACAGGAATCTGGCTTGGCTTGAAGATTACTTGACACATCTATACAACGCCTGGAATTTGCTGGTTGAAGGAGAGAGAGCAGTGCTGTCGGGTGGCGCCCTCGACGAATTTGAGCTGGAGAACCACATATTGAGCAAAGATGAAAAGAAGGTTCTTCATGACTCTATGATTTCTCATGCAAGAGAGAGATTGGATACCCAGCACCTAGAAGTTGGCGAGGGCTCCGACGTCGCACATCAAGCTATAAGTTCTGAGATGATTGCTTCATCTAGATCCGAGCCGGTGCCAGTAATTGAGCCACAGCCGGTCCCAGCCTATGACTTGGAACAACCACACTTATCTCCTATAAGGGGGGACTCTTCACAAGCTGTTCAGCCAGCCACGAGTCAAGTTGAGGAAGGTACTCTGCACAAATTTTGTGTGCGTCTGAAATGAAGTACTTGTATTGAAGCGTGTACTGACAACTTATTCGTTTTCCTTGTCCGATGACTAAAGCTACATCAGTAGCGCCTCCAGCGATACAGGAATCACAACAAATGCAGGAGGCCATTATCACTGAGGCGGTCACTACGACCACGACCGTGCCTATTCAGGTGACACAGGGGAGCTCTCTTTCTTTTGATGTGCAAATGATGAATGAGCTCCTGGGCCGACAGAGCGACCCCTTTGCGGACCTACCATTCATCCTTAGTGGATTTCCTCCTGCCTCTTGCACTTCGACACAGACCACCGCTACCTCCAGTGAAGCCCGTTCTATTCGAGAAGCAGAGATACTAGCTGAAATTAATGCAGAGATGGATGCAGCGGCACATGGCGGTGGTTCTGAGGGTGGATTGACGGCATCTGCCCAACTCCACTTAGAATGATATCACCCGGGGGTACGCTTGTTGACACTAGTGCGTCTATTCCACCCCCGGTCGTAGATCCAGTTCCTACGACTCCTCCTGCAGGGAGGTTTCCCATATTCAAGTTCGGAGGAGGAGGATGATATTATGCCTCCCTCTGGAGATGATACGCCTAAGTGTATAGGCTCAAAGCGAAAATTTATTGGTGGCTCTGGCGGATCCACACTTAAGAGGAAGCCGAAGAGGGCTAAGGAGTAGATAGGCCCTCTCGGTGCAAATTTTTGTTAGCTAAGAATTTGCCTTTCTTTCATAGGCTGTGTATAGATGCGGGTTCGGCCCCTGCTAGTAGGAATTTTTTTGGGAGAACTTGTATACAAGTCTTTGCTTTTGATTAGTTGAAATAAAATTCTGTTTTTTGTTGCTTCAAATCTTATTTCTGTCTTTTATACATAAGTTTCGTAGAGTTTGGATCTCGGTTCCATATACTCGTGGAATTTCAATCCTTGAGTTTTCTTTATTTGCCAAGTCTGAAAATCATGAGCACGTGTTGTAACGAGAGATCGAGCTGGATTTTAGATATCGTACTGCTTCAACCAGAAGTTAACATTTAAGCTCTGCCCCCAGTTTCGGGAATAAGTTGTAAAGATCGGCCAGCGATCATGATTTGTCTCTACTTTTAGAGTTTAACACCGTCATATTGATGCAGAAATAAGCGTAAGTCGAGCGATTGCATCACATTCGCTTACCAATGAATAGTCGCATCCACACTCTGAGGATCAGCATTTGTACTTCGGCAGTCGATCACATCTATTGAAGTTTTTAAGTACATGTCCACACTCTAGGGACATAAGCTAATTTATGAGTGGCTATCCGCACCCGAGTTATTTTTATATTTCGTCCACATTCTGGGTACTTAGGATAATTCGTGATCGATAATCTGGTTCGCACTCTGAGAATCCGAGAGTTATCGACGTTTGTAACATAGTTCGTGCTACGGGAACCTTGACTCAGTATTTATACTCCAATTCAAACTCTAGAAACTTGGAGTTAGCATTTATACTCCGGCTCGCACTCCGGGAACCTAGAGTTGATGTTTATACTCCAATTCGCACTTCGAGAATTTGGAGTTAGTGTTTATACTCCGGTTCGCACTCCAAGAACCTAGATTTGATGTTTATACTCCAATTCGTACTCCGGGAATTTGGAGTTAGTCGATAGATGGTCAGTCACATCTGTTTAAACTTTTTAGGAGGTCATTCACACTCTGAGAACGATAAATTTATCGGGATCATGGATGGTCAGATCACATCCGCCCTAAGTTAACAAGTGAGGTCGTTAGATGGACGGGTCCATCCTCCTCTAAATTGGTTAGGATGCAGTCAAAGTCGTTAGGCAGACGAGTCTACCCTCTTCAAAACCGTATTTGGGGTTTTTATGCTCCGAAACACACTCTGGGAGTTTGGATTTGTTTTAAGGATTGTCGTGTATCAACCCTCTTTGATTTTAGCGTAGTGACTTTCCCACGAGCTCCGGTTTCATTTAGTGAGTGACTGGTCATATTATAGTCACTCCCTATTTGAATAAATTCCACCGTTTGATGGAACTTAGCTCTCCGTGCATCGTGATGTCGTACGTCATACTCAATAAATCATAGATCTGGCTCGAAGAGATGGCATTTTATTGCTGAAATGAGAAAATATGGCAAAGTCAGTTGCCTTATTACAAATTGCAAATAAGAGAATGAACCAAATAAATAAAGCCTGTCATATGTAGTAGCGACGGAGGCTTTCACTATTCCAAGCTCTTGGCAAAGTAAGACCGTCAACGGTCGATAATTGAACATGCCATCTCTAAGCTTTTGGGTGATCACATACGGTCCTTCCCAATTTGGCTTCATGTGTGAAGGAACCGAATAGATTCTTTTCAGAACGAGATCGCCAGTTCGAAGATCCGTGGTCGAACCTTGGCATTGTATAATCGAGCGACTCGATTTCGATATGCGGCTGCCCTCAAATCAGCCTCTTTGCGCTTCTCATCCAGTAAGTCCAAAGATTCAGCAAGTAATATGGCATTAATTTTCGGGTTATAATAAGTCACACGATGAGAAGGTACTTCCATCTCGACTGGAATAACGGCTTCTGAGCCGTAAGATAGAGAAAATGGAGTGTGTCTGGTCGCGGACTTGTAGGTCCTTCAGTAAGCCCATAAAGCCATAGGTAGTTCATCAACCCACTTTCCCCCGGCCTTTTCCAGTTGCTTCTTCAGAATAGATTCGATAACCTTATTAACAGCTTCAACTTGGCCATTCGCCTGTGGGTGTGCAACCGCAAAGAATTTCTTGTGGATATGGAATCGTTGGCAGAAATTTTTGAATTCAACACCATCGAATTAGGCTCCGTTATCAGTGATAATGGCATGCGGGAGACCAAATTGGCAGATAATATTGCAAACTACGAAGTTGATTACTTTCTTCGTCGTGATTGTCACAAGAGGTTCAGCTTTAGCCCATTTAGTAAAGTAATCAACTGCGACGATGGCATACTTCGCTCCACCTTTAGAAAGAGGTAGAGTACCAATGATATCAATGCCCCATACTGCAAACGGCCAGGGACTGACCATTTGGGTTATCTCAGTAGGTGGGGCTCTTGGAATTCGAGCATGTTTCTGGCATTTATCACATTTTCTTGCATAGTCTGATGCATCACAGTTCACACTCAGCCACTAATATCCATATCGGAGTACTTTCTTGGCGAGAGCTTGCCCTCCGGTGTGATCGCCACATTCTCCCTCATGCACATCATGTAACACTCGTTTGATTTCATCGTGTGCGATACACCGGAGGAGAGGGACGGAATATCCTCTTCTATACATGACTCCATTCTGAATGGTAAACCATGAGGCTTTTCGAGGAATCTGTCTTCTTTCACTCCTACGCTCAGACAATGTTCCGTGCTCGATGTAATTCGGTACGGAGTCATCCATGATTCCCTTACGGAAATAGCCTCAAATACGGGGTCGGTCTCCATTTGATCAATGCTTGGTGAGGATAAAGTTTCAACAGGAACGAGCCCCATCTGCTGTGCTTCGCCCATACTTGCTATTTTTTCCAAGGAATCAGCCTTCTGGTTATGCTCACGGGGTATGCAGAAAATGGTATAATAGTCAAATTGATCGAGCATTTCCTGGACTCGAGCAAGATAAGCTGCTAGTTTTCGATCCTTGGCCTGATATTCACCCCGAACCTAACACACAATTAACTAAGAGTCAAAGTAAACTTTCACAGCAATAATTCTCAGATCATGGGCTAGCTTCAACCCAGCAAATAAAGCTTCATACTCAGCTTCATTATTGGTCACATGAAACTCAAATTTCACATCATAGCATATGTATCGGCCCTCGGGCGTTTCAAGTACTACTCCAGCACCCGAGCATTGATCGTTGGATGCACCATCGGTATGCAGCTTCCAGATGTATTCGGGAGATTTACTGGTCTTGGGCAAGTCCTCTGGGACGGTGAATTCAGCTATAAAATCTGCTAAGACTTGACCTTGAATGGCTCTTTTGGGGTATAGGTGATATCGAACTGATTCAGTTCGATATTCCACTTATGTAACATACCAGACGTCTCAGACCGCATAAGGACTTGTCGTAACTGCTGATCGGTGTACAAAATGACCGGATGAGCCTGAAAATATGGACAGAGCTTTCTCGAGGCAATGACTAGGCAGTAGGCCAACTTTTCTAGCCTTGGATAATTTCTCTCAGCTCCGGTTAGTCCTTTGCTAACGTAATAGACCGATTTCTGCACTCGCTCTTCCTCCCAAACTAGGGAGGCACTGATTGCATTTTTTTGATACTGCTAGGTAAAGATACAACTGCTCATGGTCGATAGGCTTTGATAAAATTGACGCTGTGGAAAGATGTTGAACCAGCGCTTGGAATGCGCCCTCGCACTCCGTAGTCCATTCGACGTTTCGCTTTCCTTTTCGAATCAGATCGAAGAAGGGGATGCATTTGTTGGTGGACTTTGAAATGAACCTGCTTAGGGCTGCTACCTTCCTATTGAGACTCTGGACTTGCTTTATTGTTCTTGGAGTCTGCAAGTTTCTGATTGCCCAGAACTTTTCTGGATTGGCTTCTATTCCTAGTGCGTTGACAAAGAACCCAAGGAACTTTTCAGATGCGACTCCAAAATGACACTTCAGCAGATTGAGCTTCATCCCATATTTTCGAAGGATGTTGAACATTGACTCCAAATCTTTGATGTGATCAGTGGAGAACCGTGATTTTACCAGCATGTCATCTACATAAACCTCCATGGTCTTCCCGATCTGGTTGGCGAACATCCGGTTGACTAGACGTTGGTATGTCGCCCCGACGTTCTTTAGTCCAAAGGGCATGACTTTGTAGCAATAGAGCCCCAGATCGGTTACGAAGCTGGTATGTTATTGGTCGGGTACATGCATAGGTATCTGGTTGTAGCTGGAATAAGCATCCATGAAAGATAATAATTCGTGTCCAGCCGTTGAATCTACAAGCTAATCAATCCTAGGAAGTGGAAAACTGTCTTTTGGACAAGCTTTATTTAAATCAAAATAATCAACACATGCCCTCCATTTCCCATTCGGCTTTCGGACAAGTACGAGATTGGATACCCACTCCTGGTATAAAGCATCTCGAATAAACCCATTTGATTTTAGCCTATCAACCTCTTCTTTAAGGGCGGCAGATCTCTCTGGATCCATACCACGCCTTTTCTGTTTGACCGGGATACACCACGGGTCAATATTCAGGGTGTGGCTCGCGATGTCCGACGAGATTCCACACATGTCAGCATGTGTCCAGGCGAACACGTCGAGATTCGCCCGGAGAAAATCAACCAATTCCTGTTGTGTCTCTTGGCTCAACTGAGACCCAATCTTTAACATCCTCGAATCATCATCATCGATCGTCGGTTCGGCTAGAGAAGCTTGACTTTTTATGGATTCATCCTTGTTTTCATTGTCTCTGGGGTCAAGATCCCTCTGGAATTAGTTGTGGTGCCCGGGCCGAGGCCTAGGCACCAATTGTCAATTATGTGCAAAACGGACACAGAGAGGTTCCTCTATGCCCTTTCCTTTCTCCCTTCGCTACGCCTCGCGCAGTTCAGCGACATAACAGGCTCTCCCAGCAGCCTGATCTCCTTGAATAATTCCAATCCCACGGTCGGTGGGGAATTTCAGAGTTAAACATCATGGGGAAATTGCTGCCCTGAACTCAGCAAGGGACAGTCAGCCCAAAAAAGCGTTATAAGGGGAGTGGATGTCTAATACAACAAATTGCAACATCCAGACTCTCCGACACTCCCCAACTCCCAGCTACACGGGTAGCTCCACTACTCCAATGGGTATATTGGCACTTCCATCGAAGCGATGAATTCTAGATTGGCAAGATTTTAAATCCTTGGCTTCCATTTTCATCAGATCATAAGCTCTCTTAAACAAAATATTTACTGAACTCCCACTGTCAACCAGGATCCTCTTCATCCAAGCAGGACCAACCTAGGCAGATATGACCAGCGGGTCAATGTGGGGGCTTTGACCCTGTTAGCATCCCTCTGAACATGATGTCATCATTCATTGTCCTTTGCTGCTTGGCTGGAGCCCCTTCATCAAAACTACTGCAACATTCGAAGTCTGTATGCCTGATAAAGCTGGCATACGACTCCATTTCCCTCCAGCTTCAGTCTGGTGGATAGGGACCACCACTGAATGTATTTATTACCAACCTCCCGCCCATACGAGCGGGTTCTTCTCATCTTTCCTAATTTTGCACACGATTTTGGTTTGACGGGCCCGCACCACCAGACTGTGGCGCCCGCACGAACTGATCTAACTTTCTCTCTTTGATCAACTTCTCAATAAGGTCTTGCAAATTTCTGCACTCATTGGTATTGTGGCCATAACTCTCATAGAATCTACAGAATTTTCCCGTTTGAATCCGCCTCTCCGACGATGGCATCCGAGTAGGCTTCTTATACTGCATGGCTTTGCAGGTTTGTAGATACACGTTCTCCAACGACGTATTCAATGGTGTATAGTTATCAAACATTGGAGCCCTACGTCGCGGCCACGGTTTTGATCCCGTTTCTTATTCTAATTATCATTGTTTCTCGATTGAGATTGCTTGTTCTGTATATTCAGCTGTACTTTCCCAGACCTCTCACCTGACTGTTTAACTGCCACATTGCTTTGAATCCCTTCACTACTAGGTCCCACATCGTCCTGCTTCCTAGACTGTTTCACGTCCTCTCGCCTTAAGAATTGGGTGGCTTTGGAGTAGAAACGGTCAAACGACGCGGGAGGCTTCCCAGTTAACCAATTTCCAAACTCGAAGTCGGGGTCAATTACCTTAGTCAGTGCCATTAAGATCGAATTGTCATTGGGGTTACTTATCTCTGAACATGCATCATGGAACCTTTCCTAGTAGCGTCTAAGCGTCTCCCCGGGAGCTTGAGTGACGCTAGACAAAGTGTTAACATCCTTAGGCCTAGCGACATGCATATGAAACTGTTCTACAAACTTCATGGCGATTTAATCAAAACAAGAAATGGATCGGGGTGGCAATCGCGTAAACCAAATGGTGGCAATGCCCTCCAAAGAGATAGGAAAACTACGGCACTTTACCGTGTCATCCTCTCTTGCAGTGTTCATCAACCACTTATACTTCAGAATGTGCTGGTTTGGGTCTGAATTCCCTTCATAAACTGGTAAAGTGGGCATTCTGAACCGCCGAGGAGGTTCGGCATAGAGTATGTCATCCGTAAAGGAGGTGTGACTATGGGAGATTCCTCAGTTGTCGTTAGTAAGACCCTGACTTTCATGGATCATTTGACGTATCATAGCGGGAAGGTCCAGCATTTGAACGTTCTGCGCATGTGGAGCCAAGGTGTGGTCAGGTTCCACATTGCGAGGTTGGACCGAGCGCTGTCGACGGTCCATGTCTTGCCTCCTTAGCTCAATATCTTCTGGAACGTAAGGCTCAGGAGTATGTCCATGCTGATTTCGGGCATCAATCCCTGTTTCAACTGCAACGGTAGTGGCATGGTTATCTACGTGTAATGAGGAAAAGTTCCTCCACGGGAAGAGGGTCCAGTATGGAAGCTGGCCGATGGGCCAACTCTCAGCTGCCTAACGGTCAATGTGAGCTGATGTCCGACGGCCTGTGCATAGCCTTCGTCCAATCGAGAACGAATGGATATGTGGTTGTAGCCTGACGAGGCAGTACTTTCTGTGGAGGAGTGCGAAACTTGATCTCTTCTTGATCTCTTCTTGATCTTCTACGCTTCTGGCGGTTTAACTGATTGGTCAGCTCGGCATTTGCACACAGCTATTCTGTTAGTTGTTGACGACTCCGTGTCAACTCCTGTGGCAACAACTGGAACTCTTGCCTGGTATCCGGGCCCGTCGGATCTGAGGGTCCGACAGCGTCTTGTTTGGATGGTGGTAGCTGCATGGGATTTTGTCTATCTCGGCCTTCTTGATCGACAGCATAAGAGGTGGCCCTGGTACTAACCATCTTGGGGGTTGAACTCCTTTCCTAGACTTTGTGCAAATCTGAATAGGATGGAAGGAATTCGGATTAGGGATCTGGATCTGCCTCTTAGATTCATGCAATCTGGTATCGACGATAGGTCCAAAGAGCAGGAGAATATCTGGGTTGACTCTCAGTGAAAGCACCAAAGTGCTTATACCAAAAATGGGCACAACATTCTTCGGAAGTTTTTAAAGAGATAAAAGTGAAGAATATAAATTTAAAATGAGGATTATCTAACAAAAACTCCAACAAACAGTAACATAAATGCACAAACAAACAATTTAGAGTGGTTCGGCGTGTTGCCTACATCCACTATGAAGTTTTTGTGACTTTATTGATTCTCTTTCAATGATTACACGTGATTACAGCAAACAACAGTAAACTACAACTTAGAATTCGAATTCAAAAACAAGAGTAGGATACAAATCTCGATCCGGTAGAGTCTGGGAGCTTCAGAATCAAAAGATCCCTTTTCTGTAGGCTCTAGGGCTCTATTTATAGGCGTAGGAGGCTGATATCTCGCTCAAACTTCGAGGGACTTCTTTTGGCACGTGAATGGGCCCACACGATCGATCCCGGAGAGTTTCGACTCGTTTGGTGATCGATACGAACTCAATCCGTATCGATCGAGACTGCATCTGATGGAGGTGAAACTTGGCGAGAATAATCTTTAGTTTGCACGTAGTCTTCTGTGAAAATTTCATTGCATTTGGATTGGTGGATCTTGAGTTATGATCGATATGAGTTCGAGTGTCACGATGACTGCCTGGTTCGAATCCATGATTTTGAATCGATCCCCTTTGAATCGATGATGCACGTGCCTCTGTGATGACGCGGCGCGCATTCCTCGCATTCCTCGCATCGATCCACCCTTTACTCCGAGGCGACCACGTCTTCCCTTAAACTTCGCCTTATTCGTATCGAGAGACGTTGTGTAGCTTGAACCCATCAATGATGTGTGCTTTGTATCGATTCGTAGCCTGCCCACTTCGTACCGATGGATTTTGTGTATTTTGTATCGATGAAGGTTGTCCTCATCCGATCGATACGAATAAACAATACTTAGAATGGATACGAAGTTAGGTCAGCTGATGGATACGAACCAAGGCTATATAGTGGATTCGATCAAGTGTCTTTTCGATAGGTACGAATTAGACACTGAACGATCTATACGAAGCATACTTCTCATCGATGGATATGAAAGCAATCAATACGAGCTAAGGCTCGGGTATGGGTACGAAACTGATCAATTTGAAGTAGGGCATGTTGATGGATGCGAAGTGGTATAGTCTAATCGATGCGAAAAATGATCGATTCGAATTAACGTTGATTGATGGATACGAAACCAAGGCTATTTCCTTCTTCTTGCATCGATCCTCACTTGCACATACGAAATCGAATTGACTTAAAATTTGGAATGCTGGCTTCCATGGCTTTGCATGTTGTGTATCATCAATTGTGGCCTGATCCGGACCCGGGAAAAATTCATCGTCATCCATAGCGAACCTGTGTATACTCGATACTCGTGACGGGTGACCCTTGGTTTTCGCCCAGTTCCTTGGTATCTCGGCTTTGCCAAAAGGCGGGATAACAAAAGCTATTCCCAAACTTCTCATTTCCCTTTGTACTTGGAAAACATTTATAATTATCTTAATGGTACAAATATTTACCAAAAACGTTTTGAAAAACTTCCACTTCTCAAATTCCGTATTAAATGGTCAAACAATTTATCTTTAAAACATTACTTCCTGTAAAATCAACCCACATGCTTTATCAAAAGTTTCCCTTTTTCAAGCCCACTTCATGTTTTAAATAACTTATAAACTTCCAAAATAAATTATAACTTCTTTTATAAATCTCCCAGATAATTTATAAAACCTCTTTTCAAATTACTAAAATGATTTATAAATTTTTTCCTTATTATTAAAAACTCTTTATAAACCTTCCTTTCAAACTCCTTTATAAAATTTTCTTTATAAATCATTGTTTGTAAATCACTTTAAATAAACCCTTCTATTTAGTTAAAACTCCATTTTAAATAAGTTGCTATTCATAAATACCTTTATCAAATAACCTGCAAATCCATTTATAAACCCTTAACCTCAAATTGATTAAATAATTGAAGTAATTTCCAAACCATACTTTAATAATTCAAAAGGAGACTTATAAATTCCAAAGGTACTAATTTAAGTTACCATTTAATATCAATTTGAATTCCAAGTCACTTAACAATTATTTACACAGGTCAATGTGTATGTAAATTCAATTCATATCCATTAGGGAATAACACGTCAGTACAATTCAACTGGCATATACATGTCAAAATAATAGCAGGATGGTGACTTGTCTTGACAAATAAATGTCCAAACAAATCAATTACTATTAACCCACCTTTTGTCAAGGCAGTATACATGTGGACATAACCCAATAGACTTCACGATTATCAGGGCCGATGACTCCAAAGTGAGGACTGTGGGACCTAGAAATCAAGTACCGGTAATAACATGAAGTCAAGATTGAATGGAACTGATAGATATGCAAGGCATAATGTTCGAAGTATGGAATATGGTTCAACGCATAAGAGGGATCGACAAATATCAACTTCCATCTTAGTGATCGGCATTTTTCAGGGAGCAAGTATATTTCGATAGATTATAATTAATAACTCAACAACCACAAGAGGGATCGAAGTGAAACTCCAGGAACAGGAAGAGGGGACCCTAGGAAGTTCACTCTAGGGATCGCACCTCAAACATTTAACTTGAAGGGATCGGTACCATTCCCTCCACAGGGATCAGTACTCTTCCATTATAGGGATCCACTATATTCAATTCTGGCAGTGATTAGTCAATATCTCAATGTCTACAAATCTAATCAACACAAAACTCGGAGCATAAGCTTAATACTACATGTGTAACACCCTATAGGGATCAAATCTCAAAAGGATGAAGTCAGGGGTTTCGGCGTTCTTCCCTCGGTAAGTTTCGACAAGAATCAACAAGCAACTCATGTTAAAGCAAAGATCAAGCGATAACTCAAGTCCTACCGATCCAAATGGCATGAAACTTGAAGGAGAAGAATAATACAATATGGAGAAGCTTTCCTAGGGATCACATGTCATTTGGAAGAGTTTGGAGGGATCAACACTCTTCCCTTGGTAGGGATCGGCACCTATTCCTATTCAGAATTGGTTTAGTGGGATTTGCAGTAATGATCGGTCAATATCTGAACATGTACTAATCCAATTGGCATGAAAATTGGAGGATAAGAATAATACAACATAGAGGAGCTTCCTTGGGGATCACATGTCATTTGAAGGAGTTTGGAGGGATCGACACTCTTCCCTTGGTAGGGATTGGCAGTAATCAGAATATACGCAGCTACTTCACGGAAAACGCGATATCTCACAAGCCATAAATCGAAATGATACGAAATTTGGAAGGCAAGAAGCTAACATCATAAGGAATCCTATAGAGGGATTGTACCTTAGTTGGACACCAAAATAGATATCGAAACTGATCCCTATTATGTGCCCCAATGGGCCTGAAAATTCTTAGGTGGCCTCGTCGTGGCCTGGAGGTTTTTCTATCGAAATTTCAACCCAATCCATTCACGTCTTCCTGTATAAATACAGCATGCATGGAATCAGAAAAAGGATATTCTTTTCGCTTCACTTCACCTTCTACCAAGGCTACACTCTGCCAATTTTATTCTTGAATTTCATGGATTTGTGACTGTATTTAGCAGTATAAACTAATAAAAGGAAAATCTTTGGAGTGGACTTAGGTCGGAGTTGGCTGGACCACTATAAATTCATGTCTCTATTTACTGCTTTTGGCTTTATTTAATTTTGTTCTTCATTTATTTCTCTTCATATTTCTGTGATTGGATTGGATATTGGTGCTTTCATACAACTGGGTGTTCGTTGCTAATTTTGACGCCAACATTTTTGTGCTTTCACTTATAAGGCTTGCGACCGTGGATTTGGAAGCTTGGGTTCTTGGATCTAGGAAACAATGGCTAGGAAATCAACAAGGAGAGTGCTACCGAAAAGAAGCCACCATGGAGGGAGTTAGGAGGCTTCCTTAGGAACTGGAGCTAATCAAGCATCTATATACATCGCAAGGGATGAAATGGAAACGATGATGGATGCTACGCAGGAGAGGATACTAAAAAGACATGAGGAGATCGCGCAGAATTTACTCCGATAGATTGGACAAGATGGATGATAGAATCAAAAGAATAGAGCAGTAGGAGCTAATGACAACTTAGATCAAGGATTTGAAGTAGCAGGAATCGATGGAACTCAGAACCAGGAACATGGAAATGGAGCTAATGGACAAAGGAATGGAACAGAGCAACCGGGGGCAGTCCCTGGTCATCTTATAAGGATCGACACCAAATCCATTTAGAGGGATCAACACCGATTTCCAAAGGATAGGGGAATGCGCCCGAGTCTGGTTGATCATGATATTGGAGGACCTACGGTCTATCCCATGGAGCTTGTGCAAATCGAAATTTGGATGCTCATCCAGAGGAATACGTTCTCGAATTTCCTTATAGACTCGTGGGGCAGCTTAGACATGATGATAAGAGACTTTCATTGGAAGACAATGACATGTTTACAGAGATGATCAGGTGAACTATGCATGTAGGGTTGATAAAAAGGTTCTGGAGGATGTAAATAGAAGTCCATTCGCACATAATATGAGGAATGCTAGGAATCCACCAGAATTCAAACTACCGACACTAGAATTTGATGACAGAAAGTTGAATACAACTATGCATATGATGAGGTATATATGGCACATGGAAGTACTGGGGGCATCGGAAGAAGTCTTGGCATGATGCTTCCTCCTGTACTTAACGGATGTAGTTGCGATATGGTTCAGATGGTTGGAAAGCAGTTCTATTAGCATATAGATAGAACTGATCGAAAGATTTATGAAGCAACTTCAGGTTCACATTACGAGACCCGAGAATATGATGACATTGACATTAGTAAAGCAGTGGGCAAGAGAATCACTTGGTTGTTTCAGTGGACGGACCATATCCAACGATGTTTTTGACGGCGATAGCGTTAGGAGTTGCAGATAATTTAGACTTTAAGATATCACTAATACGGGATCCACCAACGGATCTTGGAGAATTTACCATGAAGCAGGAAGGTTTCTATGACAAGAAGGTGATAAAGCTGATAGAGAGGCAATAAAGGTTAATACGGTATAGGGTGGAGAACGGTCCAGTGAAGGCTCAAGAAAGGACAACGATAAACGAAACATGGATAATAGCTTCAATGGATCGAAGCGACAAAGGGGAGAACCTAAATTCTCTTCTTACTCGGAATTGAATGAAACCCTAGAATGGATATATCTGGATACTCGAGGACGCCTTCTGTATCGAAGGCCAGCAAGGAGTGAACCCTCCGAACGCGAACGGATATCAGAAAGCGCTTCCTATTCTATGAGTTGGATGGGCACAATACAAATGACTGTAGTAATTTGAAGGACATTGTTGAGGAACATGTGAGAAATGGTCAGTTATAACAATACGTAAGTACTCGGGCTATGGCAGTGAAACAAGAGCAGCCACCATCCACCTCGAACGAAAATGGCACTTGATCAAGGCTTCATCATCAAGTTGTCATCAATTGATCGAGATGGCATGGAATAAGTAAAAAACTCCGCAATAGGAAGGATAAGTCACTTACACATGCATGGGATCGAGGACGGTCGCTAAGCATGCTCTGAAATGATGATAAACCGTAGTGCTCAGGTTTGTGAAATTAGTTTTTCGTTTTCTTATCTTTCATGTTTGCTTCAAACTCTGGTTTATTGGTTGTACGGACTCTTATTTTATATTTTTGGCAAATGGACATAGGAATGTTTAGATTTGGATCAATGTAATATATAATACAGGCTGTGGTCCTGTACGAAGAGACGGGATAACCATCGCAAGGTATGAGTCTATTCGTTGGGCGAACATGATGAAACAGACTCGTACATCATGGAATACATCCTCAACTGGGTATTGAGGCCGAAGAATAAATCCAACATGTCTTCAGGTATGGAATATGCTTGGCAAGGGGTAGGTCGCTTCGCTCGAATGTGATGGATCGGCCTACTCAGGTCATCGAGTATGAATTGTGCTCGGCAAGGGTCTGGCAAGATCAAGTTTGTTAGGTATGGATTATGCCTGGAAAGGGGTAGTTTGCTTCGCCAAAATGCGATGGATCGACCTACTCAGGTCATTGAGAATGGATTGTGCTCGGCAAGGATCTGGAGAGATCAAGGTTGGTAGGTATGGACTATGTTTGGCAAGGGGTAGGTCGCTTCACTCTAACGCGATGGATCGGCCTACTTAGGTCGTCAAATATGAATTGTGTTTGGAAAGGATTCAGTGGGATCGAGGCTTTGGATTTGGCAAACGATCTGGTAAGATCACGGATTTGGCTATTGGCCTTGGATAGATATGGATTTGGCTAAGGATTTGGAATATATTCGGAATTGGATACCGACTCAGAACAATCATGGATTTCATTAATGATTTGGAGAGATGATGGATTTGGGTTGGACTCTGGACTGGAAAATACACCTCTTAGCAATTCAAAACATACCTTCCTATCGCAAGGCATGTTTTGGAGGGAAAGGTGTTACCCACCTTTTGCCAAGGCAGTATACAGACGGATTTAACCCAACAGACTTCATGATAATCAAGCCCGACGAGTCTGGAGTAATGATTGTTGGACCCAAAAATCAAATATAGATAATAACATGAATTCAAGATTGAATGGAATTAGTAGATATGCAAGGAAGAATGTTTGAAGTATGGAAAATGGTTCAACACATAGGAGGGATTGGCAAAATTAACTTCCATCTTAGGGATCGGCATGTTTCAAGGAGAAAGTGTATTTCGATAGAAAATAATTAATAACTCAACAACCACAAGAGGGATCAAAGTGAAACTCCAAGAATAGGAAAGGGGGACCCTAAGGAGTTCAACCTAGGGATCACACCCCAAAACAAGCAACTTAAAGGGATCGGTACTCTGCCCATATAGGGTTCCACTATATTCAATTTTGGCATTGATTGTTCAATATCACAATATATATTGATCCAATCAACATGAAACTAAGTGCACAAGCTTACTACTACATGTGGAACACTCATTAAGGATCGCATCTCAAAAGGATAAAGTTAGAGGGATCGGCACTCTTCGCTTGGTAGGGATTCGTAGGAATCAGCAAGCAACCCATGTTGAAGCAAAGATCAATTAATAATTCAAGTCCTACCATTCCAATTGGCATAAAACTTGAAGGCTAAGCATAATACAACATAGAGAAGCTTCCCTATGGATGACATGTCATTTAGAGGAGTTTGGAGGGATCGGTACTCTTTCTTTGGTAGGGATCGACAACTATTCCTATTCAGAATTGGTTTAGTTGGATTTGCGATCGGTCAATATCTCAATATATACTATTCCAATTGGCATAAAACTTGGCAACTAATCATAATACAACATAGAGGAACTTCGCTAGGGATCGCATGTCATTTGGAGAAGTTTGGAGGGATCGACACTCTTCCCTTGGTAGGGATCGGTAAGAATGAGAATATATACTGCACTACTTTATGGAAAACATGATATCTTACAAACCTTACGTCAAAATGACACGAAATTTAGAGGGCAAGTAGCTAGCATCATGTGGAACCCTCCAGAGGGATCACACCCCATTTGGACACTAGAATAAGGATCGGTACCGATCCCTATTGTGGGCCCCAATGGGCCTAAAAATTCTTGGACGGCCTCGTTGTGGCCTGGAGGTTTTACCATCGAAATTTAACCCAATCCGTGTACGTCTTCCCTATAAATATAGCAGACATGGTGTCATCAAAAGGATCTTCTTTCTGCTTCACTTCGTCTTCTGTCTAGGCTTTTTTTTGCCAATTTTATTCTTGAATTTCATGGATTTGTAACAGTAATCAGCAATATAAACTAATAAAAGAAACTTTTTTGGAGTGGACGTAGGTTGGAGTTAGCCGAACAACTATAAATCCATGTCTCTATTTACTTGCTTTCTAATTGTTTTAATTTTGTTCTTCATTTATTTCTCTTCATATTTCTGTGATTGGATTGGATACTGGTGCTTTTATACAGCTTGGCGTTGGTTGCCAATTTTGACGCCAACAATTACATTATAGTAGAACGAGGATTTATCCTGCTATTAGGTGTCCATACAATCAAACAATCAAGTTATAACAGAATGAAGATTTATTTTGTTAACAAATGTCCACATAGCAGAACAGTGTTTTATTCTGCTAATGGATGTCCATATTACAAACATACACATTATAGCCCATTCACAGTTGTTTGTCTACTTAATGGTATAGACATTTGAATTCCTTGTGTTTAAAACCATCTTGAAAAAAGTACCTTTAAAACAATTTTATTCTTTAAAAACAAAGGATTAATAACTTAGAACTTCTTTTTAAAGTAACTAATTGCAGGTTAAACCCTTTACTAAATCATAATCAATCTTTATTAATTCTTAACTTAATTTAATTATAAAGTAAGAAATAATTAACCTTAAATAAATAATTTAACAATAATTAACCATTATATAAATAATCAAAACCAAATTGATCCTTTATTGATTATTAAATAATTTAAACCTTCATTAATAATTAAATATTGATCTCAAATATTTAACAAAATAATCTTTAATTAAAACTTAAATAATAAATTAAACCTTTAATAAACATTTAATTTAAATTAAACCCTTACTAAATTAAAATAATTAACATTTATTTTTATAAATAATTAATAATTAACCCTATATTTAATTAATATTAAATAAAATAATATAAAAAATAAATCATATACTTAAGTCATAATTAATTAAAATTAACCTTGCTTAATTAATAATTAATTAACATTAGTCTTTGGTTAATTAAAATTAATAAACCTTGTTTAATACTTAATTAATTTATTCATTATTAAAAACTTAATTAATTAATAAAACTTTAATTAATCTTTTAAACATTATTTTTACGTTTATAAAAGATTTATAAAACAATCTCAAGTATAAAATCTTGGTTTCCAAAAATCAAACTTTTTAAGCGAATGGTATCCGTAGTGACTATCGCCATGGATACCCGAAATTTAAACTTTTTTTTAACTTCCTCTGAAACTTAACACTATAAAGTTTACCAACTTTTCTGAAACATAAGTTTTAAACTAAACAAAGGTAAGAAAGTTAGAAATCAAAATAAAATTTAACTCTGAAATTTTATTAAACAAACCAGTAAACTCCTTTTGATTTTCCCAAAGATCTAATGTCACTTTAATAGTTAAAGGTGCTAACTTTCTAACATGTGCATCAAAGCACATTCCATAACATAACATACAAGCCATATTTCAAACCATAAGCAAGTTCACCACTTTCAACCTTGCTATTGCTTAACTGACATTCTTAAATTCATATTCCATTGAAACACATAAGCATACACCCAAAACATCATCATTTTCGACAAAATCCAACCATGATTATCAAACCAACATGAATATACAACAGTCGACAATATGTTATACCATAAAACACAATAATATATGGAGTCAAATTCTTTACAAAATGTAAGGAGACTACCTCACCAAAATCATCTAAACTTTGTAAAACTTGATTTAAAACTCTAGATCCTTACTTTATGAAAACTAAAGTTGGACTTTTATCCAAAAAAGAACGCATACATGGCTTGGTCGTGACAAGAAATGCTCGGCCATGGTGCTAATAGGGCAAGGCCTTGGTGCCTTAGGGATGTGTGGCCTTGGATTTGAAAAGGGAGGACGCAAAAATGGAAAAAGCAGAGATTTTAACAATGTTTTATGGATTTTCAAAATGAAAAAGAGTTAGGATTTTTGAACTTAGAAATTTTTCTTTTGGAAGCCATTGACATTAATGAAAGCTTGAAGAGGAATTTATAAAATGAAAATTGAATGTTAAAATGAGAAATAAATTATGAAACTTGTTTTCATAAAAATGGATTAAATGAAATTACCTTTTTACCCTTGTACTCTTAACCTCCACTACCTTGCGCCACTCACCACCCTTGCCTCCCTCCCTCTTCCTCGCTATTTTGGCCTGTTCCCTCCTTCACAAACACTAGCAAACACGTTTAGACATATTTTGGTACCTTAATGTACCTATGTCTTCACATGATGTGTCATATACCCCTTTTTCATAATTATATGTGTGTGTGTGTATTTTACCTTATATACTAAAGTGAATACATATATGTACATATGAAATGAATCCTAACTTTAGTTGTAAATGAATGTTTATACATATGCTATTTTGATCATAACATTTCCGGGAACTTTTAGTCCACGAAAATTTGGAAAACGAATTCCGGTCACATTTTCAATTTTTCTCCAAACTAAATAGTTTTTTGTACAATTTTGGAAAACTATTCCTATAGAATACAATAGCTTATGATTTTTTTTGATGATAATAAACATATATATATATATATATATTCGTTTAAATGTATTTATTATTGTACTATTTTATTTTTCACATAATGAAATAAATATTTGTTGAATAAAATAAATAACTCAGAATTCATATTTAAACAAATATTTTGTTCAAACAATGTTTTATTACAAATTCAAATAGTATAAATTTGAGCTCTTACTACATTTACACATTTTCAATTACAATACAATTCAGTTACAACACAATTTTCAATTCACATATTACACCTCACTACATATTCACTCAACACTCGTATTTGATCTTCAACTTTGTTCCAGCCTGTATCTCGCATCTAAACTATCTGCAAAATAAACACTGATGCGGTAAAATTGAAAAAAAAAATATTTTGCAGTACACAATAAAGTTTGTGTTTTATAATTTTTATTTGCCGTAGTTATTTGGGTTGTTCGTCATCATTTACCTTTTAATTCATCTTACATGAAAAACTTATGGCATGCACAGTGTATCACTGTACATGCCACAAGGTCGTGCACAATGATATACACTTGCTTGTTTAAATCGCAGGGACAGGTGAGCATAAGGTCAAACCCAAGCAAAAGTTAGATTCAACTCAAGTGCAAAATAACAAAAACAAACATGTCAACCTGAATGCAGAAAAACATACAACATTTTAGACGTGATCAGAGAATCTCACATACATGAACATACATGAATCCAGACTTCAAATGGTACAATGAAATCAGGTCCAACCAACATGAAAACTGCCTCAACAATATGTATACATGAATACCTAGACCGGAGGAAGGTTACATGTTCAAGGTTAGGCAAAAGGAAAAGATCACACCATATCAGTTCGAGTAAAAACAAACTGAAATGGACCAAAAGTGCACAAGACAAAATCAAGACAGAGTGCAAGCTTTCAGTTTCAATCAGGTTTATCAACACGGCAATTGTAAGTGCACAAGGACAGTGAATACAAGTGGAACAAGCTAAAGTAACACAACGTACCCATATACATGCATGTTCACACATGTATACATGTATATATAGTGGCAAAGCAATCAACAAAGAAGCCATGAACACACTTGTACTAGACTTCAAATCAGAACAGTGGTGAACACATGGGATGCAACCAGCCTCAACGAGACTAGAACAGAGGCATGGATACAAAAAGGACCACCAGACTAGAGTACATGAAATCTATTGAACAACATGAAATACACAAGCATTCAAACGGAACCACTAACACAATGCAAACCAAACTCGAGTGAACCAGAGGTGAATACGACATGACAACAATCTCATCAATGTAGACTTAAAGCTACATGAAGTCTCGACCACAAAAAACTTCAACATGTACAAACAAAAAGCTTTAGACAGGTCAACTTCATCATATTATAGTTCAACATGACCAACCAAGTTAAAAAAAATCATATATACAAGTTTGGTATAATCAACAAGGTGCAAGTAAACAAGTGCACTAAATAATTAAGTGACAATAATTTTACATAGAGATGCAACAAGCAAGTCATTCACACAAATATATACATACATATACATATATATATATATATGTATATACATGGAGATGACACACACAAATGTTTCAAAAATCAGTGAAGCAGTTCGAACAGTCAAGGAGTAAAAAAAAAGTTGCAGTGAAGTCTTTCAAAGGCAAATAATTCAAGTTTATCACAAATGTAAATGTCAAAGTTAAAGCCAGCAAAGAATGGAACTCGCATGTGAAACACGATAATCAATTCATAATTCAGTTCAAATATAGATACCAATATATCAAGAAGTCAAGTTCGATCAAAATTCAAATGACACATTCGTAGGGGAGAAAATATTGGGACTAGAGAAATAAAAGGAGCAAACCCAAACCGATGGAGCAACATGTATGAAATGAACAAGCCAAAAACCATCACAACATTCAATCAATAATCGAACAACCAAGCAAAGTGTTTAAAGAATTCAGATAGAAATATACGAACGGGAATACAGGGAATCAAACCCTATAAATTACCCAATTATCATCACTGATAATTCAAGCGATTCGAGTTCAAGCAAATACCAGAGCAAGCCATTGAAGTAAATCACAAACCAATGACTCAAATAAAAATCGAGCATAATCGAAATCGAAAAAGAAAAATCACATACCAATTTAATCCAAGCAATTCAAGCTCGACATTTGAAGCTGCTATAAGTAATCAAAGCCAGAGATTCGATTGACGAAGCATATCGAAGCGAAAGCATGCTCCAATCGAACAATTTCAAGCGATGGCATCAAATTAACAGATCCTAGTAGTTTGAAGAGAAACAAAGGAACAGCCAAGGAAGTTCGAACAAAAAAAAGGAAAGACGTTCTCTTTATTGAATTATTCAGTGGGCCGGTACTTTTAATCATATTGGACTTCAAATTATTAAATATATAGGGTTTTTTTGTTCTTTTTATTTATTTGTAATTTCTTTTTAAAATTGTATAACTTTCTAGTTGTGCGACTAGGTACAAACTGCGGGGCGTAGTTTGAGAATTCACAAATCAGTGGCTGAGTAGTGGCAGAGCTTTGAGCTTAGAGTTGGTTTAGTCAAGTTAGCGGGTGTCGTAAGTTTACGTGTGTTTGTACGCGTCTGACTGTTTAATTTCTAGTAGAAACCTTGAGGGTAGCACGTAGGCAGGTTATTGCCGAAGCTGGGTAAATTTGTGTGTGATCACTATTGCATTATTTTCTGTTATTGTTTTTATTTCCGCATTATTTTTTATTATTATTAGTATCACCCTATTCACCCCCTAGGGTGAAAATGATCCTAAAATTTCATCATCATTATTTATCATTTAAAAGAGTTTTTTATTTTAAAAATAACTATTCGAATATTTAAAATTAACAATGTTCGCAATTTAAAGAAGTGAAATTCCAGGTCGTTACGCTCTCCCCCCTTAAAAAAATTTCATTCCTGAAATTACACCGTAACCTATCCTAGAAAACACTCAACACTATACATCAGTTCGTATGATGTACATAGATCATTCATATGCAAAATCTAATTCGATCTCTACTTGAATACATAACTTTACTTCTAAATTAGTATCACTCACCCGATTCTCTAGTGCGGACCCGATCAGGCTCCTTGATTAGGAACCTTTATTTTCCTTACATAGTTGTTGTACTATGATAGAAAACATTGGCCTCATACCAAAAATCCTCATTAAGTTATAATCGTCAAATATCGAGTAATAGATCCTTATTTAGAACGGTGCAAAACACCTCAAAGCCATGTACTCGTGTCTTAGATCAAATTTTATGAGAAGGAGAAATGATCTACGTCCAGCCTACACACTTATTCAATTGGTTCTCACTAATACCAATCTTATTTCCACTATACATATTTATGAAAACATCTCATAAATTGACTTAGGTTCAACTTGTATAATACTTCACTTTATCCTAAGAGTATATAACCCTATCTGATTCAACTATTCCATTTTGAATTTATTTTACTAAAAGAACTCAAGATTCAAATACCCGGGTTTTATTTCAAAATCTTTTTGAAATGAAACTCTATATTTTAATCGTAGAAAATATATACATATAGCCCGAGTAACTCCAAAACGATACTAAGGAACTGGGTACTGCCAAACAGTATCGTAAATTCCCTTACCAAGAAAGGTAATACTCAAGACAAGTGCTTACCATCCGAACACATCCCTTCCCCTATTTTAAGTTATTTTCGAGCCACTCGAACTAGTTAACTTAAAAATATTTCTTTTATTTCAAAATCTCGTTTTTGAAATAATACTTTACATTTTCCAACAAAACATTTATCACCTACTTACTTTGGGTTCGTTCAGGTTTGATCTTGTTTCGATTATACAGTGATAAAGAGAATAATTTACTAAGTGCACTATAATGTTTGCCTAGGCAAACATCCGATCGTCACTTAGAAGGTTATTCAGATCATCGCAAAATAATCAAGACTCATTCGCCCTAATCAATCCAAAGAAGATACTTCTTACTTAACCTTTTCATTCCCAAAAAAATTTCTTAACCCAAATTTTTATTTTTAAATAATTCTATTATTATTTTGTTAACTTTGAAAAATCTTCCAAAAGCACCCGAATTTAGGTCCTCAAGTTTTCAACTTAGGTTCTTTTAATCAAAAACCTATTCTTATAAAATTCATTTCATAAATCAACTTTTATAAAATAATTTTCAAATATTTATTTCAAATTTTAATAAATATCTTTTATTACATTAGTTTATACACAAACATTAACATCGAACGCTTTATAGTCAAATTGTGGAACTTAATTCACAAGGTGTTCGTTTCAGTGTTTTACCCAATTTCTATCCATCCAACTCGTATCTTAAAAAAGAAAACTACCTATACACACCAATAATAGTCAATGCTCAAACTAGACAAGCATGAAAAAACAAACCCTAAATTATAGTAATAAAATATTGTTATCTCTTAACAAACTACGCTTTAAATAGTGGAAATTAGCCACAAGGGCCTCTTTAGCAAGTGCAATTAGTTTCTAGGACGCACAACTGAAATAATTACTTTTAAGGACAAAATGCAAAATAATTAGTTTCTAAGGCCTAAAAATCTATAAAATTATGTCCTTGAAAGTAATTGAACTGCTGACTTTGTCCTTAAAAGTAATTATTCTGCTGACTTTGGCCTTGAAATTAATATCTGTTGATGTGTGTCCTAGAAACTAATTAGATTGCAAAGTTTGTCCTTCTAGTGAAATTCACCCTTTAAATAACTGTACCATGCATACTAATTTTGAAAATCATTCTTTATAAAATATATCCTGGGTAAAATAATTTTCATTTACCCAATTTCAAAACAATACTATGTCAGTTGGTTTTGTTTAAGTCTTTAGGAATCCCTATCGACAATGTTGATCAAGTGAGTCGACCAGAACTCAGAAGCCACACAACAGATCAAACAACACAATATAAAACATTTTTCTATCACCAACAAATACACTCTCACTTACAATATACATCCAAACTCATAATAAGACATTTCATACCTTATCTCTTAATGAGCCGCTCAATCAAAACCAAGGTTCTCGCTTAACCTTGCACGTTGATACCAAATGTAACGATCCGCTTTCTCAAACCCTAAAAACCAACACTAATACATCCACTGTATTCATGTGTCGCAAACCATGTGCCGAAAAGACAAAATGTTAGCGGAAAGAAGAAGATAGAATAAAAAAGAAAGAAGAAACTAAAAAATCACAAAATCTCATAACGTAACAGAATAGCATATACTAATCAACATAACTCTTTACAAAGTCATTTCCAAAATTATACACCAGAGTTACACTAATACAATTCTACCATAGGACAGTTATAAAATCCTATCCCTACCTAACTAATACAATATACATATAGTACATCGCAAATAAAATAGTAACTAGCTCTCGATGAAGCCTCCTACTCCAATCTCCTCTAAAATGCCTCTGTGGAAACCTAAACTACTTTCCTGCCCATAGAAGTTTGAGCCCCCAAGAGTTTTAAGGAATAAAAATAAAACTCCGGATCAGACATGGGTCTGATGTGAGTAAACTCAAAGCAACTGAATTATTACTTTCAAACTCTTTTAAAATCAACGGCATCTCATAAGACCATGCCGCACACAAACACAGATGGGTTTTTACCTTACAATAACCCAAACACTTTTATATAAAATCCAGTGATGTTATAATAATGTCTAGGGTTAAAGTAAATATTGAATCATAGAAAAAATTGTACACTAATTAAATTCTGACATAATAGAATAACAACGAAGTCCGAAGGCTCGTATTGGAAAGTGGATTCCAGCTATGGCTAGGTAAGGGACTATCTTTCGATGGCACACCTCTAAAAAATGTACCTGAGGGCTATAGACACGTCTACCCCTCTACTACACTGAATCGGCTACCCCTTTAACATGACAGACCGGATTAGCTCATCCCTTGACACTAAGGCTGCAAACATTACCTCACGATGCCTACATGCAAAATAACTCTAAGGGGATAATCTAGAATGGGATGATGACTCCTAATGGTAGCTAACCACATAACTCTACTGTTTATCTCATTTTAGCCATTTTTCTAGGTTGCAAGGCTTGAGGTCATGTCTTTACCTTTTCAATAGCAAACTCACCTGGAATGCTAACACTGCCCTCCAGACGTTAATGCAATGTCAGCATTCATCCAGACAAGTTCGTTCTAGGACTGAACGAAACCGAAAGTGCTACTTATATTACGTCCATTATGTGGTATCCCTTCCAAGGCTAATAGAAATTAGGCCTTGCACTTCAAAACTCCATCTTCAATTCCATATTCTTTAAGATGATTTCAGTTCGAATGCTTGAGTTAGATTAAAGTGGTTTTCAGAAAACATATCTGATCCCATCTCTTCGAAACAACTTTCGATCATTCCGGTAAACTCAACCCCGGTTCTTTAGGAAATAAGCAGACAAACAAATAAGTGCGGAATTCACTTCCTAACCGTTGAATGAACGAATTTTCCTTATCGTTTGTCTTAGAAGAATGAAACGACATTTATAAACATAGTACAACATCACCAGAGACGACTGTGTCATATTACTCATGTGTTTCTCCTAGATAATTCCAAAGTTAAGTCTTGATCTAGATTTGATAGTCGGCGATTTAACTATCAAATAAACAATCATTCAAACAATGATCAAATTCCATCTAGGATCCACTAAGCCTTCATTAATTAGTCTTTCACTAATTGAAACACTTTGCAAAACTTGACTAATGGTCTTTGCAAAAACACTATTTCCAAACCCCTCGTACCCCTTCATACTTGGAAATCAATTTACTTATCTTAACGATATAAGTATTAACAAATTTTTTTTGGAAAACTTCCACTTCTCAAACTTTATATTCAATGGACAAACAATTTCCCTTTCAAAACGTTACTTCCTATAAAATCAATCCACTTATCCTTTATAAAAAGTTTCCCTTTTTCTCAAAGCCTACTTCATATTTCAAATAGCTTATAAATTTATAACTTCTTTTATAGATCTCCAAGCTAATTTATAAAACCTCTTTACAAACCTATAAAACGATTTATAAATTTTATCGTTATTTTTAAAAAATCTTTATAAATCCCCCTTTAAATCTCTTTATAAAATATCATTTATAAATCACTTTAATTCAATCCTTGTATTTAGTAAAAACCCTTTTTTAAACAAGTAGTTATTCATAAATACCTTTATTAAATGACTTGCAAATCCATTTATAAACCTTAACCTCAAATTGATTAAAGAACTGAAATTAATTCCAAACCATACTTCAATAATTCAAAAGGAGGCATAGCAATCCCAAAGGTACTACTTTAAGTTACCACTTAATTTCAATTTGAATTCCAAGTCACTTAATAATTATTTACATAGGTCAATGTGTATGTAAATTTAATTCATATACAATCAGGTAATAACATGTCAATATAATTCAACTGGCATATACATATCAAAATAATGCTAGGATGGTGATTTGTCCTGCTTAATAGATGTTCAAATAAATCAATTACATCATAGCAGAATAGAGATTCATTATACTGTTAGCTGTCCATACAATCAAATAATCAACTTATAACAGAACGGGGATTTATTCTATTAGTGAATGTCCAACATAATCAACAATTTACATTTAGCAGAACGGTGTTTTATTCTACTAATGGATGTCCACACAACATAAACAAACACATTATAGCTCATTCATAGTTGTTTTTCCACTTAACGGTATAGACATTTGAATTCTTTCTGTTTAAAGCCAACTTGAAAAAGAAGTACCTTTAAAACAATTTTATTCTTGGAAAAAAAGGATTAAAAACTTAGAACTCCTTTTTGAAATAGCTAATTACAAGTTAAACCTTTATTAAATTATAATTAATCTTTATTAATTCTTAACTTAATTTAATTATAAATTAAGAAATAATTAACCTTAAATAAATAATTAAACAATAATAAACCATTGCATAAATAATCAATCCTAATTAATCCTTTATTAATTATTAAATAATTTTAACCTTCATTAATAATTAAATATTAATCTCAAATATTTAATAAAATAATCTTTAGTTAAAAATTAAATAATAAATTAAACCTTTAATAAATAAATAATTTAAATTAAACCCTTATTTAAATTAAAATTAAAATAATTAACATTTATTTTAATAATTAATTAATAATTAATCCTATATTTAATTAATATTAAATAAAACAAAATGAAAAAATAGATAATATACTTAACTCATAATTAATTAAAAATTAACATTGCTTACTTAATAATTAATTAAAATTAATCTTCAGTTAATTAAAATTAATCAACCTTGTTAAATACTTAATTAATTTATTCATTATTGAAAACATAATTAATTAAAATTATTAATAAAATTTTAATTAACCTTTTTAAACATCATTTTTACGTTTATATAACATTTACAAAACAATCTCAAGTATAAAAACTTAGGTAATGTTTGGCTTAAAAACGAATTTTGATTTTTTGGTTTTCAATATGTATGTCAAATATGAGAAGAGTGAAGGAACCATAGAGGGGGCGGAAGAAAGACGGAGAGGATTAATTTGCTTTTGGATGTACAACGGAGGTAAAGCTCCTAATGATCCCATTCTTGTGGCAAAAGTGAGAATTCTTCACTCTCAAATCGTTTATTGTTGTCAGAAATTATCTTCTAGGGAATTTCAAATCTGGTTAGGATATTTTTGATGACGAATCTGAGTACCTTCCCAAAAGTTATCTTTGGAAGTGGTTACGCTTCAACCCATTTAGTGAAGTAATCTATGGAGACTACGACTTACTTTGCTCCTCCTTTTTAGATTGGCAATGGGTCGATTAAATCTATTCCTCATACCTCAAAGGGCCATGAACTTGAGATTGGAGTCAACTGACTTGGGGATAATCTAGGAATTTTTAAGTACTTTTGAAACTTCTCGCATCTTCTCACATACTCGATGGCTTGGCTTACCATACGAGGCCAATAAAATCCTTGTCTCATTATTTTCTTCGCTAATTTTGTTCCGTTCGAGTGGTTCCCGCAGAACCCCTCATGTGCTTCTACCATAATTTTTACACCATTATTCAGACTTAGGCATCTCAAGTAAGGAAGTGCATACCCCAAAAGGATTCCATCCATTATTGTGAAGGTTGGAGCTTGTCTCATGATTTTTCTTGCTTCACCTTCGTCAGATAGCAGTATTCCCTTAACCAGGCATCCAATGATGGGTGACATCCAGGTGTTATTATATGAGCCACTTGCACTTGATTAGTCAACCCATCTGATATTTCTTTATTAATTTATCTTCCCTCTTCCTCTTGTAGCTTAGCTTTTGACCTTGTTAGAACTAATAGTTCCTTTCCTGGTTCAGATGCTTCCTCCCCAATACTCATATTTTCCTGATATCCTACTGGAAAAATGTGTGTCTTTGGGGATCCCCTTGAGCTGGCTAGTTTTGCTAGCTAATCTGCTTGTGAGTTTTCTGCTCTTGGGACTTGGTGTATTGAAAAGTCTTCAAACAAAGCAAGCATTTTTAGTATCATCTTCACGTATAAAGATAGCTTGGAGTCCTTTGTTTCATATATCTGCTTCACTTGGTTTAACATTAGCTGGGAATCACTAAAGATATGAATTCGTGGAACCTTGAGTTCTAATGCCAAGGTTAATCCTGCCATCATAGGTTCATATTCTGCTACATTGTTCATTGAGGGGGAATTCTAATTTCATAGCGTAATGTAAGTGGCGTTCGTCTGATGTTATGATCACGTATCCTGCACCAGCCCTATGTTCATTTGACGTACCATCAACAAACAATTGCCACATAGGCTTCTGATCCTTTTTATTTTATGATTGCTCTTTAATGAAGTTAGTGCATTCGTTAATGAAATCCGCCAATGCTTGCCCCTTGATTGCGGCTCGCGGCTGAAATTCAATATTATATCGGTGAGCTCGATTTCCCATTTCAACAACCTTCCTAAAGTTTCTAGTTTTTTGAAGACTTGCTTAAAGGGGAAATTTGTCAATACCTTGATCGGATGTGCTTGAAAGTATGCTACAAGCTTTCGAGTTGTGAGAATCAAGCAATAGGCTAGCTTTTCTATCACTAGTTATCGAATCTCCACATCCTTCACTCGTCTGCTCACATAATACATAGAAAGTCGAGCTCCACTTCCTTCTCTAATCAATACTGAGATGGCCGCATGTTTTGAAACCACCATATATAAGTATAAGAATTTCCCATTCTCAGGACTAAAAAGTAGCAATGGCTGTTACAGATGGCTTTTCAATTCCTAAAAAAAAATTCTGCAATCTTCCCCTCATTCAAAGTTTTTTTGGGATTACATTAAAGAAGGGAATACATTTATCGGTAGCTTTGGAAATGAACCTACTTAGGGCGGCCACCCTTCCATTCAAACTCATTACCTCCTTGCTGGTTTTGGGTTCAGTCATGTCCATAATGGCTTGAATCTGGTCAGGACTAGCTTCAATCCCTTAGGTACTTACAAGGTAGCCTAAAAACTTTCCCGAATGGACTCCGAAAGAGCACTTTTGTGGGTTTAATTTCATTTGATATTTCCTCAATATCCTGAACATCTCTTGTAGATTCTTAATGTAACATCCCACATCTAGAGGCCAAAAGCTAAGAGTTGCAGATACTGCAGTCATCTATAGTATTAACTTTTGGTGATAAATACGGCAATACTAATGGTATCCATAATATCAGAAGCGCGTGAATATGAACAAAATCTTAGATTTCAAAATAAAATTTTACTAATTACATTTCAAAACAGTAATTCATATCCATGTTACATAATCCCATATTTTTTCCCAGGAAATAATTCAATATATCATTTACAAAATATGCCAAGTGTGACATATGACGATGCCTCCTTGGTGATCAAAGAAATATAGTTATATCAGACTTAATATACACAGCGGAATTTAAAAAAATGAGAATGCAATCCTAATTATCTATCCGTCAGCCACCCACTAGTTTTCAGAAGCTTTATTTGCCAAATGACTAAAACCTGTAAACCTAAACTCTCAGCCTACTCAAATCAATTTTGAGTACCCGAGACTTTAAGGAGAAACAAAAACTTCGAGTCAGACATAAAGACTGGTGTGAATAATTCTATTACATCTCGTTTTACTGATACTAAGTGAGACCGCGCCGCTTAGCGGAATGGGTTTCCCCTCACTAATATCGTTTTCAAAACATATATTTTGCAATCCTTTCCCGCAATCAAACTGATTATATCAAAATAGCAATATCTTTTATGCTATTAAGTGTACTATATGTCCGTAAAACAAGTATATGTGACCTATCTTCCCACAATACAATAGCAAGATCCATTATGCTATAAATGGACTATTTGTCCATACAACTGGGCTGACTTCCTGCAAATTGGACCAACTGTCCGAAATCTGGGCCGACTGCCTAAAAAATGGACTAACTGTCCGAATTATTTTCTTAAGGTTAACTACCTATTAAATTTTCCATGAAAACCTTTTCAAAATGATTCAGTCCTTCAAGTCATATATATATATACAAGGGAAATATATCTTTAGATTTACTCTAGACCATTTTGTCATGTTATATATAGTTTACTCAAATAATTTTGATGAGATTTAATGACGATTAACTATCCTTCCAAAACAATTAAAAACCCTTTTTAACTTGAAAATACTTAGGCTACATTGCTTATTTATACTTTCAAAACCTTTGTTTAAAACCGTTAAACAACCCTTTTAAAACCATAGAAGGTAACCCCTTCGAAATCATTGAAAGACCCTTTCGAAACCATTATATATTGCCTTTCAAAAATATTGGAAAACCTTTCCTTTATTTTCTACGAAAGCTTCAAATATTAGACACCCCCCTTTAAAACCTTTTAAATGTTTCCTTTCGAAAACATAGGAAAAACCTTTCCTTTCAACCCTTCCGAAACCCTGGGGAACTACCCCTTTCGAAACCATTCAATAAAACCTTTTAAAACAGTCAATAACCAATCCTTTCAAAAGCACTTTGGATTCAATTTAAAACATGTGGAAACCTTTAGAAACACCTTTGAAACCTTTGAAAAACGTCTCGGTCGAAACCATTTGGATTCTGCCTTCAACTAGAGCAAAAGGATCATAAACTCATTATAGCCGAAAGCAATTGTTTCAAAACCTTTTAAAACTAACTCTTTCAATAACATTTCGGTTTTAATTTACCTATAGAAAAACCATCTTAAAACATTTATGTCGAAAGCAACTGCTTCGAAACCATTTCCTAAGTAATGAAGTGATGGTGCCAAAACCATCCCTTTGAAAGCATTGGAGAAATGGCCAAGTTTTTAGAAAACAAAACAGCCCTTTCGAAACCATATGGGTTGAAAGGTAAAAAGGTGGTAGCAAAAAGTTTTGACTTAGTCGAAAGAAATTATTTAAAAACAGAGGTTCAACCCAATCGAAACCATTTCCTTTAAATCATTTGACCCAGTCGAAAGCTACTATGTCAAAAGTCATTTAGTCGAAAGCAAGCAGGCATATTTGTTTAATTTTAAAAACAAAGGATTGCCTTAACTCCTTAGACCCCTAGTTTTGAATCACTACCTTCCGCCTTCATTCAATTTACTACGTACCAATAAACTGATACCATGTGCATTTGTTTCGATTATATCGGAAGTAAAGATGAGGAGCGGAACCTGGTGCCGATGGTGTCGAAACAGTGAAAATTGTGTAGCAAATAGTTCTTTTCACCTAACCTGCTTTACGCGCTTGTGATTGGTTGCCTCTTTTTTTACCAATAAAAAGTACTACACTTTGTCAAAAGTGCTGCCGACTTTCCAGGTTTTGTAATTTAAATCTTTTTACAAAAAGGCCTTTCTCCTCTTTTAATTATATAAAACATTCAAGCCCCATGCCTTAAATAATTTTATATAACACTTAAAACACTAAGGAAAATCTACAAAAATTCCAAAAAACCTCTTTTAATATGTTTTCCAATGTATAAAAATTTCTGACCCCCATCTTTTATTATTTAACCGAAAATAGTTAATAACCTATATTAATATTTTCTTTACTGGAAAATTCACATGAATTCCACATAATTTCAGAAAAGTCTGAAAATTGAAATCCATCTCTAAAATATTATTTATGACCTTCATAAAAATTTGCAAGCCATTTGGATGTCATTTTATAGAGTTTTCACCTTAAAACATATCATAAAATTAATATGAATATACATAAATCATCAACATGTATATATAATCATTCCATCATTCAAAATCATGGAAAATCAATGGAAAATATTCGATAATCATCTAAAAACCAAAAATACAATAAAAAATGAGTTGGAATCATTATTCGCCTTAGCTTTGGAGATTATAGAGATTGAGATGTGAATAGATTTGATTTGAATCAGCTTCTTCCTAGCTTTTCTTCTTATCTTCCTTGTTAATGGTGGCTGGTCCCTTAATTTAAAATTTTGAAAATGAAATGAACATGTATATTTTACACGGCCAAGGTTTGGAGGATATAGGAATGGTCTCTTTCCTATTTTACCCCTCCTCTATATCAATTTGAACTACTCCTTTTTAATCATTGTTAAGTGGCACGACTACCCCTTAATTAAATCAAATCTCAATCCCCTAATCAACACATTATTTTATTTTATTTACCTAATTAAATATTCTAAATAATGTTATCAAAAATCTTGGGGTGTTACACTTAAGGTGATCCTGAGCCTCACTAGATTTTACTAGCATGTCATCCATATAAACCTCCATACTCCGGCCAATTTGTTCTTCATTCTGTTAACCAGCCTTTGATATGTTGCCCTGCATTTTTTAGTCCAAATGGCATCACTTTGTAACAATAAATTCCCCATTCAGTTATGAAGCTAGTGTGTTCCTCATCTGGCTTGAACATTGGTAATTATACCCTGAATAGGCATCCATGAGAGACAACAATTTATGCCCGCTTGTTACATCTACTAACCGATCAATTCGCGGTAATGGGAAACAGTCTTTCGGACATGCCTTATTTAAGTCTGTATAGTCAATGCAAGTTCTCCATTTTCCATTTGATTTCTTTACCATAACTGGATTGGCTAACCACTTTGGGTAGTATATTTCTCGAATGAACCCATTCTCAAAAAGTCTGTTAACTTCTTCTTTCAAAGCATCTAATTGTAATTTTTCTAACTCTCCCTTTTTTTGCCTAATGGGGGTTGCTCCTGGATTGATGTTGAGTGCATGACACATGACCGCTGGATAAATCCTCACCATATCAGAATGTGATCAGGCAAATACATCCTTATTGACCTTAAGAAATTGGATCAACTCCTTCTTCAAGTCGCCATTCACATCTTTTCCCACTTTGACCATTTAAGTAGTATCGCCTATATCTATGCATGCCTCCTCAAGATCCTGTATAAGTTCTATCCTTTCTGTTTCCTCTTGGCAATCAAATTCTGTGACGATTGGGCATTCTTCAACGGAGTTAGCATCAATTCTCTTCCTTTTGCCTCCAGGTGGAATATAGCTTTCGTACATGTGCTTGTTAGACTTATTAATTTTAATTTTTGTTTCGAATGTTGAATGTGAAAATCCATCATCCGAAGGCTATGAAATAGTGAAGAATCAAAGTAAGCAGAAAAATCCCTTTTATATTGGTCTAGGGTAGCAAAATACATCTCTCGAGAGCTAAACTGCTCCCCTCAAACGGTGCCCCATCCTCTCTTTGTCAAATTTTTTACCATTAGGTACTTTGAGGAGACAAAAGCATCTATTTCTTGAAGTGCTGGCCTGCCAAAGAAGGCGTTGTAGTAAGATGGTTGGTTGATCATCACAAAAATAGTCTCGAAAGTTCTACAAGATGGTGGCACCCCTATTTGCACAAGCAGCTTTACTTGCCCCACTGGAGTCGACCCTTTTTTATTGAATCCAAAGATGGGTTCCATGCTGGGCTCCAGTTTGTCCTCGGGAATGTTCATCTGATAGAAGGCATGCTTGAAGATAATGTTGACTACACTGCCTGTGTTTACAAGAATATTGGAGATAATGGACAATCCGATTTGAGTAGTAATCATCAATGGATCATTAGGCGGATCGTGAATCCCCTTTTTCAGCTCTTAAGGAGTGACAACAAGATTCGACGTTTGAGTACCGAGTCATGGATTCTTCAACGGGGGCTCTTCTTAGACAGAGAAGACACATTCCTTAGCTTCCTTGATGTATCAATTTCGAGCCTCTTTGTTGTTTCCGTCGAATGCGGCCCACAATGAATTACAACAATTTTGTTTATTGGCGGGGTTAAACTCACTGGGTTTCATCTTCTAGTATGTTAATAGCATTGCCAGGATGCTTTTATGGACCATCCCCTGTTAGTTGAGCTTTCTGCTTATCCTGAATAAATTCTTATGACCCTTGCGGATCAGCTTCTAAATGATTCCAGTTAGGACTTTAGACTCATCGGCCTTATGACCGTTCGCCTTGTAATATGCATAATAATGTCCTCCCTTTCTTTGTTCTGGGTTGTTCTGAGCTTTAAAAGAAGTTGGGAAGTTGACCCTTTCTTTAGCCATAACAAAAACGTAAGACAGTGGTTTGTTCAAAGCGACTGCGTTAGCAACTGCCTCTTCCCATTTCGTTCTTTTATATCCTCGATCTAGACCGAATCTTCCTCCTTCCTTCTTGGGGATAGGTTTCCTCTTAGCATAGTAAAGCTCATCCATCTGAATGAACTTATCAGCCTAGAAGTGGAAATCTTGTAAATCTTTACGCCCGTTAACGAAGAGCTGCTTCCAGAAAGGGGTGTTCTCTATTAAGCTGGAATGTACTGCGATAAACTTGTCTCGGTCATTCATGTCCTTTGCTTTTATTGCATCAACGTCGAATCCCCGTAGATAGTCTCCCAAGGATTCTCCCTACCTTTGCTTTATGTTGGCTAAGACTATGTAATCTATATTGGGATCTTTACAAATGCAGAACTGGGAGAAGAATTCGTAGGAGAACCACTTCCATGAATAGATGGTTTTCTCTCGATACTGTCTGTATTATTTGGTCGCTGCTCCTTGGAGAGTGACAGGGTATAATCGGCATCTGACAGCTCCCAACAAATTGTATAAATCTATTTGGCTATCGAAAGCCATTAAATGATCATCCGGATCTGTAACTTCATGGTATTTCATTGTTGAGATCTTCACATAAGACGGGATGACTGTTTCCATGATCTCATCTGTAAGGGGTGGTACCCATTCGTTATCATTAGAATTTTATCCATAGTCCTTTTCCATTTTGTGTTCATTGTACCTTAATTGCCTTCACAGCTGCATCCTTCAAGTAGGCTTCCATATTACGGTAATTTTTCTGGTCCAAAGTATTATTTTGGTGTAGAGCTTCCAGATTGTTCAAGCAATTTATTGGGAACCCACCCTTGATGATTAGCTTTAGAATGAGGGCGTTCCTTCTTTGAGGATGTTAAATCAATTTTGCTTTTGTCTTCATTGGAGTGTCCTTTCAAATTCCTTTTGGGAGAAACCACCTCATCCTCTTAAGTTGGTTTTACTGTTTTTGAAGACTTTAGTGATAACGCCATTTTGAGGAGCTCTTGCATTTCTTGCAGCTGTTGCTCTAAGAGTTCGATCTTTGCAGTATTTTCATCTATTTAAGCTAGTGTCGATGGCTACCCTTGAACAACCACATCCAGACTAAAGGACGGAGCTATGTTCTCCTCAAGAGTTGTTGTGTGGATAACCCCTACCTCTATTATGCTTAGTCGTTTAGATTTCATTTTCCTACGCCAAGTCAAATGATCTAAAATTAGTCTATAAGTTAGTAACGAGATCGGAGGTTCAGCCCTCCTTCTAATGCCAAAAATGTTAACAAGAAATTTTTTTAACATCCCCAAAGCTATGTGAAAAACCATAAGGTCATATAAGATTAGGAGGTCAAAGAAGTTGCTTCTTTCAAAACCCAACTTTCGACCTGATTGACCTAGTCGAAACAGATTCGATGGTTAGAGTAGAAATACAGGCTAAGGAAGAAGTATTTAACTCAATACCTTTCTTTGAATAAGTCGAAGGCAGCTATTTATGAAGGCTTTGAACCATGTCAAAAGATTTGTTTCAACCCTTTCGACCCGTCGGAAGCTACGCATGTTTCATTTAAATGAGATAGCTGCTCTCAACCTCATTGGTTTCACCTCTTTTGTTGATGATCCACTTCGAATAGGTAGCAGATGTAGTGGGAGGTAAACGCCATTCGAATGAATTCCTTTCTTAACATTCGCTTGCCAACTACATATTGGATTCTCTTTGGAACAGCCTTTTCTACCAGGTCGTAAGGAGCTTCATCCTTTCGAAATAAATCCAAATTGTAATTTCCTAAGATTCATTCAGTTTACTTTGCATAAGATCGGCTTGGATATTCCTAAGTTTCATAAACTCATTAGTGTCGAAACATCATCACCATTTTTATTTTTCGCAATTTGATTTCGATGAAGATGTGTTTCAAATGATCATATCCAAGTTGAGCTTAATGTATCACACAAACAAAATGAAGATAGGAGAATAAGATAGAATCATGTGCAATGGATCATTAGTCTAGCTAATGATCATAATAATCTTCCTCATAATCCAAATCCTAAAGGAATTCGTCATCTCTCCATTTTTATTAATCCAAAATGAGTTACAATTATGCGAGCTTTCCCTGAATTGGTTTAGGGTTTACAAATGTGTTTGTTGTTGCAAAAAAATTGAGATAAGAGAAATGGGCTTAGGATCCCAAAATTTGGTCCTCAAAATTGGACCCCTTGGGTCTTATTTATAGATGCAGGTCAGTCCTCCTTCCATGCCTATGCCCTCGACGTAGTCGAAAGGCCCCTTTTTATATGCTGCCTCATTCCTTTCGACTTGGTCGAAAGGCCTTTTCTACCTTCGACGCAATCGAAAGGCGTCTCTTTTGAATTCTTCAACTCACCCATGCGCTTTCCTTATCTTACTCCAGACCTTTCGACTAAGTCGAAAGGGTCTTTTATCAACCTTTCATCTTTGTTGAGTCCTCAATATTCATTTTCCTGTTTTCTTCAGAACTCCTTTCGACGTCGTCGAAAGGTCCTCAAATGTGCCTTTTTTTCATGTGGCTTTATCATCATTAGAAGTAAAGATAGGAGTTTCCGACTCTGTTGATAGGTTGTCCACAGGGGCTTTGAAGATGTTGAAGTGCCAATGGCTTCGATGCACTGGGTAGCTTCCGAGTGCATGCCTGGGCGGAACCTTCTTCTGATGTCATTGGCTTCGATCGGTTCAATTGATTGGGTATGCTTTGGAAAGGGTTGTTTTAACGGTAACCTTTGGTTCCGAAAGGTTTGGTGCACATATGAGTGGTTGGTGTTCATTGTATTCGAAAGGTGGTTTTGAGCTTGTCCTTGCTTTCTTTAGATACGTGAATCTATTTGATCGAAAGGTTGAAAGTGGTGGAAGGGTAGTCCTGCCTTTCTCTACTACCTGACTCGAAAGCTTTCACATAGTTTATTACTTGTAAGGGTGTCTAGTGCCTTCAACTCCTTTGAAAGCCTTTTCAATGCCTTCGAAACGTTCTCTTATGAACTTTGTCGAAACCCATGCTTGTAACTCTAGCAGAGCCTGACATTTTCATTAATCTTCTTTCATACTTTTGTGCTTAAGTGTATTATTTGGTTAACTAGTTGTAAGTAAATGTATATACATATGCAATTTTGATCATACCATTATTGAAAACTTTTAGTCGACGAAAAGTCGAAAATTCGAAAAACGAATCACATTTTCAATTTTTCTCCAAATTAAATATTGTTGTAAACAATTTTGGAAAACTATTTCATCATCGTTATTTATCATTTAAAAGAGTTTTATTTTGATTATAAAATCAAATATTTGAATATTTACAATTAACTAAATGTTCGCGAATCAAAGCAGTGAAATTCCAGGTCGTTATACATATCGTATAACACTTCTTAGTGGATGCATCAAGTTATGAAAAATTAATGTCATAAACATACAAAATATTATTTATGAAATATTAACTGTATTAGTATTAACTAAAAATAGACATGGTTTTATTTCAATATGATTATTCGCTATAAGATAAGCTATAATAATGATATTTGTTTTTCTTACAAAAGTGATATAAAAAAACACAGAAGTATTTGAAATATTTATATTATTTTGGAATTATGGAAGGTGCCATAGTTTTAAGAACTAATTCTTTAATTATATTTTTATGAGTCGTATGGTGCAGGTGAATTGTATCTTAATGATTAAAGGAAAAGCATACGTTCGGTAGGAGCAACATAAGAGTTGCTGAAATCTTTGGATTGATATGCAGAGATATATACAGTCAAAAGTCTAATGATACCAAAACGGATCCACTCGCTTCGTTTAATTCACATATGAATTATAATGGAAATGAACAGGTGTGTTTGATATACAAGTAATATATTTATGATATGTTCATTGAATAAAAATGTAAGTAGAAAACATAATACACAAAGGAGATATGAAAATTTGATATAATCGAATAAATGAGGAAAGGGTTTCAAAAATACCTAAATATGAATAAGATTCTACCACAAAAGTCACTTCCCCTTATAGTGCATAATGATGTATCATAAGGAGTAATCAGACTTTATTGGAGAAGGTGCGACTGATGATGAGTATAGTTGATTTAATTTCTTTATGCAAAGGTGTGTGCTTTAGAGTATGTACATAATGTTAAATTTAATTCATCTAAAGCATATTTTACAAGATCATATAAGATAAGAGTTGATAAGAAACTCTTATATATATGTCATTGGTCAAGGAGTTGACAAGTTGTGTGAGTCGATAGACCACACGTAATATTTTTTCTTGTGAGGAATCTTATGTAGATCACTCAAACAAGTTTGGGAGACCATTATTGATTGATCAACTTATGTTACTAACATAAGTTTCATAAACTTAAACCAAATCAATTATATGTATGTATGTATGTATGTATGTATGTATGTATAAAGGTAGTTTGTAGATTGTCTATGAATACATATTCCGTTGGATTGTGAAACAACTGTTTTAAGAAATACCAACTTTGCGATGAAGGAATATCTTTTAGACATTATTGGCAGCAAAATGAGTTTGTATACAACCTAAAGGTAAAACTGATTATAGAGGATGAAATGAAATTAACCAAGCCTAAATGGACACAACTAATTAGAAAGTTTAATAAGAATTCTCGCACATTGAAAAGAAATTATAAGTTTCCTATCGGTGTTGAAAAAGGAATCCCTTAGTTATCAACAAGCCATTCAGAGCATTGACTCTGCCATATGAGACAGTGCACAAATTTGAAATGGATTCCAAGTACATTATCAAAATACGATTTTAATAGTTATACCGAAGAAAATAATACATCGCCGCAAATGTGACTTTAAGAAGAAGAACGACATTTTTAGAACATACTAAGAAAATTTATTAAGAATAACATAATAAATTTCAATTGTTGAAATTACATAATAGGTTTGTCATTCAATATGTTTAAGTTAATTTAAAGTTTATTTGCAAAGTTTACGATCGATATGATTTTGAGTATTGGCACATTAATGTTGAAATAAACTCTAAATAATGAATAAGAATAGATTGCATGCACATAACAACCAAAGTATCTCGAAGTCAGTGGGAGCAATACTAAGTTTATGGGTTTTAGATATGATCCAAGAATTGATACAGAAGTATCATTTGATAAGAATCAAGAGTTGAACAAGTATTTTGACAGAATATCATTGTTATCCATAAATTTCAATACCAAAAATAATGCTGTGAGCAATGCTGTCATAAAGGAATTGGTACTACTAAGTTCTATGTCAAAGATCCATAGTGCCGCAATTCATCGCTTTAGCGTTATATCTCTTCGACAATATATTTCTTCAACAATGAATCTCATCGCACTTACGACAATATGATTTACAACGAGGCCAGATATCTCATGGCCAGGTGATTTACAATAACATCAGACAGCCTTTCAATATCAAGAAGTGGTTGGCATCGGCATTACGCCTCCGTCATTCACTGCTATGCTTTTGGATATCTACGGCAATGAACTTCGACAATGGACCTGAATATCACTTTGACTTGGTTAATAAACTTATATGTCTTCAGTGTCAACCTTCATCTACTCCGCAATCCATCAACTCCACACATCATCACTTCACCGTTCATTAGCATCAAGTTCCTTCAACAAGGAAAAGGAGGACGCCGTATTTTTTCGAGGCCGCATTGGTCTCACATCGCTTATTATCGAAGTCATCATATAGTTCATGAATACCACTTCGGATTAGTGTTGAAGATAACCGGCGTCATTACTAATCTACATCGTACCCCGTTTTGGAAATATCATCACAGTTAATCTTCGCAGCATTGACGACGAACATCTTCGATGTCCACAAAGATCATCGAAACGAACGGGATGATAATCGATGTCACATTCCATTGACGCCACATTTCAACTATATTGCATTTCGTCAATGTTGATGTTGCACTTATTCAACATGATAACAAGAAGGTCACATATCGAAAGCAATCGATCAAAGCCATATTTCATGATTATCGACTTTACGCAACGTCCATGATGGAAGATGGCCAAGATCATGCAAAGGAAGGAAGTTGAGATCATTTACAAGGGTTAATTCAAGAGGATCCAGTGCATTTTCCTTCACAAATCTTCACAAGCTTTCATATTTTACTACATGTTGCATGGCACTAAAAGTACCACGTAGCTGATTTGCACAAGCCAATCTTCTTTCAACCGCTATATATAGGTGTACCATCTCATAGAAATGGACCTTTACCTTTTTCCACTCTCTTAGCATAAATCATTTTTAGGCTAGAACTTTTCCAAGCTCTCTCATGAGCTCCAGAATTAATGTAATGACAAATGGACCGACGACATATGATATTTGTATATGTGGACTTGAACAATTGCATATTTGTACATTTGTACTGTATTTGTGATTGAATAAAATGACATGACTTGCCTATATTGTCTATTGACTTATAAACTTGCATATTTGACTTATGAACTTGTATATTTGTCTATTGACTATTGGACTTGCCTATTCTATCTTTTGAACTTTTGGACTACGATTTAAATGAACTCGTGAATTATCACAAAAATCAATGCATGTATTTGGAATTTCGTCGAATATGCCACTTTGAACAATTATTTGGTGTTGGCAAATTTATTCACTACCATTTTTGGTACAAGAAGGAGGGATCAAATTTCCAAATGCTCGAAAATGACCAAAATACCTAAGCGTATACTGTATGTTCCAAAATTCAAATTCATTTTCAGATTTAAAATCCGAAGATTTATCCTGGCTAATGTTTAAGTAATTTTCAAGAAATAAACAGCAGCAATGTGAATCAATTCGAAGACCACTTCGATAGAATTCCATATCGCGATTCACGACTAAGGTCATCACGTGACTCTTCACCATCTTTCTCCTATTCTTCCTTTTATCTGCCATGCTCATAAGCTATGCAAAGCTTATTCAAACTAAATCAACATCAAAAAGGAGAAAAAAATTAGATCCATCTCCAGGGAAGCTCAGCGATTTTCCATCACCCTCGAATCCTACTTCAATTGACAATGAAACCGAGTGACATCAATTTATAGATCTGGAAATTGGATTTGGATCTCGAAACAAATGAGGCCGAGTTTAGTGACTTCGAAATCATCATTAACAAAGAGCTTGATCTGGATTGATAAAGAGATTAATTACTTCGAAGTCATCATGGAAGAAGAGTTTGATTTGGATTGACGAAGAGGTCAATTACTTCGAAGTTGTCATTGACGAAGAGAATAGTTTGTGATTGGCAAAGTCCATCAGAAGTTCGCAAAGTGGTCTGTGACTGTTCACTCAGCAATTGCAAAGTTGTTTGTGATTGACGAAGTCACTCAATAACTCGTGAAGTGGTTTATGATCATTGAAATTGCATAGTGATTCCCGGAGTGGCTAATTATCATCGAACTATCGAAGTCATTCAGTGATTTTGGAGTGATTGTCAAAGTCATCAAGTCATTCCCGAAGTGATCAATAGCTGTCGTAGTTGTTCATGCCCAAAGTGGTTATGATTCGTGAAGTTATTCAATGATTTCGAAGAGGCCAACCAATCGAGACCGCTAATTTGATGACGACCAAGGCCTTCGCCACCGCTATGTTATATAAGTTATCGCTTGTGCTTTAAAACATATTACTCTATGTATGGGACTTTTACTCAAGGTTTCCAGAATTTAATTATACCAAGCTTTTAAAGGTGAGATCTCAAAAGAATTTTTGATTTACGAAATTTGATCTCAAAAGTTGATTTTGGAAAACTTTTAGTTTATTAATCCCAAAATCAAGGGTTTCAAGTCTAGAGGGAAAATGATTTCAAAAGTGGGGATTTTTTAAAGAAATTTAAGTCGCATGCATGACTTCATCCCAAAATCGAGGGTTTCAAGTCGCATGACTTCATCCTAATTAAAAACTGCGGTATATGAATTTTAAAAGGGAATATATTAATTAAATTTTCGAAGCACAAGAAATTTTAAATATGTATGATTTCAACTCAAATACATTTTGGATTTAAATAGGTTTTAATATAGATCATTTTGTGTTCAAATATTCGGTCTCATAGGGAAAGTCTATTTAGACACAAAATGAAGACACAATCGGTGACAAATAATCTCCACCATTAGATTGCCTCCTGAATTCTACCCTTTCCATAAAGACAAAAAAATCCGATGGTCCGGATCTTTTGTGTCACCATTTTGTGTTTAATTTTGTGTTCAACTAGCCGGCTCCATAAGGAAAGTTTATTTAGACACAAAATGGAGACATAATTGGTGACACAAAGAATCTCCACAATTGGATTGTCTCTGAATACCACCCTCCCCATAAAGGCAGAAAAAATCTAATGGTCCGGATCTTTTGTGTTACCATTTTATGTTTAATATTGTGTTCAAATACCCGATCTCATAGGGAAAGTATATTTAGACATAAAATGGAGACACAAAGAATCTCCACCATTTGTAATCCAATGGTCCGGATTTTTTGTGTTACCATTTTGTGTTTAATTTTGTATTCAAATAGCCGGCCCCATATATATATATATATATATATATATATATATGTATGTATGTATGTATGTATGTATGTATGTATGTATATGTGTATATACATATGTGTGTGTGGGTGTGTATATACACATGCATAGACACGTACATACGTATGTGAATGATGAGATGCATGTCCGTTTTACACTTTAATTATGTATAGCTGGTTTTGAAGAAGAATAGTTTCAAAATTGCAAACAGATTTGTATGTGTGTGTGTGTATATATATATGTATGTATACGTATATACATATACATACATATATATATATATATGTGTGTGTGTGAATGATGAGATGCATGTCCGTTTTACACATATATAATCTTTAAATATGTATAGCTGGTTTTGAAGAAGAATAGTTTCAAAATTGCAAAAGGATTTATACGTTTGCAATATTGAAAGTGTGTTATGTACCAATCATTCTTGTGTCCAACGGTTCATGAAAAATAAAGTTTTAAAATACGTTCATGGTTTTAAATAAGTTTGATTGTTCATATATACCAATTTCAAGTATGTATGATGTCAGATATATACATAACTGAGTATCTAAAAGATTCTTAATGAGAGCCTCTTGTAATTTCACACATATAAGTTTCAGTTGAAAAAGATACGGATTTCAAGTGAGTATATGATTTCAAATGTGTGAAATTCTAAATGAACAAAATTAATTTTGAACATAAATGATCTCATATATATGTTGTACTAAAATTTACAGCCTTCTTGAACATATTTCGGTTTTATATATTCAAACATGTAAGTTTCCAATGAATATTGAGCTTTGAGTATGCACTTAGATTCAAGTACACCAGATTTTAATGTGTGTTCCAGGTTTTGAAAAAACAGAATTTTAAATATATATAGTTTTAAGCATACAAGATTTACGAAAAACATAAAGTCTTTGGTATATACAAGATTTTATATACAGGGGCTTCACAATGTGCACCTCCAAGCAGGAAGTGTTTTATAAATATGAAAAATTGATATCTATCATGGTCATAAAGTGTAAATTCTTGAATATATATGCTAAGTTTTAATAATAGCCATATGAATGATTTCACGAATGAAGTTTTGGAGATACAAAGTTTTATATGTTGATTTTCAAATATATGCAAATTTCAAATGTATATGAAACTCTTGAGCATTGTGGCTTCAAGTAGGTTAAGTTTTGTAAGATAGATTCATATATACAAGTTTTACAGAGAAGTATACCAGGGTTCCTATATATACAAGAATTTTGGGGAAAAGTTGAGTTTTGCTTACTGGTTTTGGATCCATACATGCACCGATTTCAATTAAGTAAATTTTCATGTCAACGCAATTCTTAAATAACTGATTTTAGAATATAAACTTCCTATGCATACGAGGTTTTGCACATCTAAGTCTTCAAAATTGTCTATTCTAAGCATATCAGTTTTACAATTATAAACTAATTCTTCCAGAATGTCGAGTTCAGTACATACATAAGTTTTCAAATGTATATTGAATTTTGAATAAATGTATGCTTTGAGGTATGTATATCTTTTTGATGTATATATTATTTCAAATATACGTATCAATTTCAAAATATGTTTCGTCAAGTTTAAATAAAATTGATTTAGAGTATGTGCACAGTTGCAAGTTTGCATAACCTCGAGGCACATATGGTTTGTACAAAAATGGAATATGCAAGATTTCAGCTTCACAAGAAACCTCAACTTTCAGCAAAGTAGAAGTAAAAGGTGATTTCGAATATTAGCAAGCAATGTCATACGGCTCGAGTGATATCATACGACTTGAGTGATATCATATGGACGAGTTGCATCGAATGGGTAAGTGATGTCATACGAATTGAATAATGCCCTAAGGCGTCAATTTTTTTGGAACATACTGGGTTCGGCGCATAACAAAAGTATATCAAATCCATGTTTCGGATGAAACCGGATCATGTTAAATGAACCAATTAATGCCTGATGCAATTGTGTTAAACAACATCAGGGGGATTTCGATTACGTTAGTGTATTTTTAGACATTAAATGGTTTCATACGCATTGTCCCAAATATATGTTATTTTAGTCCGCGGGTGCGGCGCAGTGGAAAGGAGGCTTGACTTCTGGTAAAAAGACTCAGGTTCGATTCCTACCATGTGCTTCCCTATCCTATATAAATTTACCCGGGGCTATGAGGTTTGGATCAGCGGACGGCTTTATTATACGCTCCTCAGAAGTTTACCGGTCCACCGGGTTCTCTTGGGTATTCATATATATATATATATATGTATGTATGTATTATTTCTTATAGTGGTGGTGGATTTTCTGATGATATCTAGAATTTAATCCCAATTTCAAAATTCAGATTTATGCAACAATTCTTCATTGTGAATTATTTTCCAAATAAAAATCACTTCAAAAGAAAGAATACTTATAGAAAAACGTATTCCTGTCGATGGAGTCTATCAGTTCATGGATCATGACTTCTCAGACCTACAAACAAGATATTTCTTTTCGCTAAGAAAAATTTGAAGTGCTATTATTTTACAAAGCTATAGTAATATTTATCTTAGCAAGTAATTTTACTCAAAGAATTTTGCCATACATATCTCCAAGAAAATATTCTTTGCGAATCAAAAGAGCTATTATTGATTATTCCATATGTTTATCTAATTCGAAAAGGAATTTGCGAAGTCCTCAAAAATATATATTATCAAGAACTATGAAAAGTTCTTAAAATTATCGCGATCTATTTTTCAAACTCTAAGTAGAAGAGTCTATTCTCAATTAAAGACTATTGGTTCATGTATCATGATCATTTAACCATTTGTTTGAGATTTACGTTTCTATTATAATAAAACAAATTTTATGAAACCTTCTATGAACTTTTAGCATTGAAAACAAAATCTCTTATCTATGCTGTGATGATACTCTAAACAATTTTTGAGGAATGAAAAAGTATTCATCATGGATATGGACAGTTAATAAGGAACAAATCCGTTAGATCTAAACTTGTTGAGAAAGGAAAGATTTAGGAAAGGATTTTTATATGATTACCTTAGCTAGATAAAGCAAATCAAGAGACAAGAAACCGTTGGCAAAAATGATTGCTACATCGAAACAAAGCGAGGAAGAAACTCAAGAACTCAAAAGAAAAATCATCATCCCAGGTGTAATTTTCAAGCTACAAGGTTTAAACTAGATCTATAAATACCATCTAAAAAAGGATAATAAGATTACAACGCGATAAAAGATATCTCAGATTACAGCTTTCTTCGAATTCTACAATACTCGTAATCTGGATTTCCACTTGGATGAAATTATTCTACATGGATTGACTTTGGAATTGTGTGACTTCAGCGTAACTATATCGAATTTTACAAGCATTTACGGTCCCTACCTTAGTACAGATTCAACGTATGATCAATATAAAATATCCAGAATAATTATAGAATTTCCATCTACAAGAGCGAGAGAGAAAATTACCAATGAAGTTACAAAGTGCAATCAGAAGGAAAACTCTCTGACTACAAAGCAAATTGGATAAGATAACTACCACTCATATTCTGAATATATCAAGCCACAACAAGATAAATTCCGTATACATAATAGGTCACGCTTTCAATTAAGGTTAAAATTGAATCCCATCAAAGGGTTAAGAGATAAAAGAAAATTTTCGTATTTGATCAATGGACTAAAACAGCTAAGTAAATGCCCAAACATAAAAGAAGAATAATCAAGTATTACAGGTCCAAAACAAGAGGAAAATCATTTCGAAAAAGAGATTTAGTGCTCCAAAAATTTGTGGAAAATACTAAGAATCAAGTGGATGGAATGCTCGGACCAAATTGGGAAGGATCCTCAATCATACACAAAATAATCCAGCCTAGGACCTATGAACTATGCCAACCATATAACAATGTCATAACAAGAACATGAAATGTCAAACATTTACAGCAATGTTTTTCAACAATGGATGAATAAGAGAAAATTTTATCATCTCAGTCATGGAAATGAATAGAATACTCCTAAAGTAAAAGACTCAACCATCAAAGGCTTGACCGCAAGGGATCTCAACCATCAAAGGACACATCTTTTAAAAGGCTTGACTACAAAAGGTCCCGGCCATCAAAGGTCATAATCGTTAAAAGCTTGACCACAAGAGGTCTCGACCATCATAGGCCCCAGCCAACAAAGGCTTGACTGCAAGAGGTCCCGGCCATCAAAGGCCCCTGCCATCAAAGGCTTGACTACAAAAGGCCCCGACCTTCAAAGGCCCTAAGCCTACAGCGTCGTCTTCAAAGGCCTCACTGAATCGTCTCGTAGAGGGAGACCTGAGTAATTCTTTAGCTAGTCCAAAGTTTCTACAAGCCTTCAACCTTGCCTATGTGGCTTGGTTGGAGCGCCTCGTAGAGGGAGGATAGAGTAAGCCTTCAGTGCCGTCATTAAAGGCTTCAATAAAGCACCGACCAAGCCTTCAATGCCGTCATCAAAAGCCTCACTGAAGCGCCTTCTAGAGGGAGGATGGCCATCAAAGGCCTCACTAAAGCATCGAAATTTTCGAAAGGAAGACCGATCAAAATCAGAGCCAAGTAGTGCTCCTAAGTCAACCAAATCCAAGCCAAGCAGATCTCCCATGTAACGACCTAAAATTTAACCACTTTAAAATATAATATTTAAATTGATTTGAAATATAAATTATAAAAGGTTTTATGATTTAAAAAATATTAGATAGGATTTGGAAATAGAAATATATATAAAAATAGTAACATTTGCTTATATCAACCAAAGTTACAAAATCCTGATTTCAGAAAAGTAAGTTTAAATGGTTTAATAAATTATTTTAATTTATTTACGAGTGTTTATATTTTTAAATAAAATTATACAAATTTATTTTTAAATTTGGTTTATATAAATGTATAGTTTAACTAAAACGTCAAAATATGACCGTAAAACATTTTGCCAAAACTCAACGTTTTGTCGATTTAAAGTTTCGCAACGTTGTTGCACCTTTATTTTAATATTTATGTACACTTATATAAATGTAGTAAGTATTAATTAATTTTCTAATTAGGTTTACTTTTATTAAAACACAACTAGGAAATTCTAGAATATAATTAGAAAAAGTAAACTAATAAAAATAAAACATGTCAAATCAAAAGAAACATCATTATTACTTTATGTTTTCTTATCCTTAAGTGATAAGGACATATAGTAAATATCTGAAAGGTGATGCTAAGTATTGAAAAATAAGATTACTTTAAAAGTAAGTAAAGGGTATTTTGGTATTTTGCAAATATAATATTTTTATCCCAAGTTTTTTCTATAAATACATACCCACTTTCTCACTTCCTTCCACACTTCTTCTCAATTTTTCAAGTTTCTTCTCCTCTTTTAATGACTTCCAACCTTAACAAAGTTATACCAAAATATTTTCAAAACTAAAACAAAGAAAAATATCAACAAAACTCCGTCCAAACCACTTCAAAAATCCTCTTCTCCTCTTGTATTGCTCACGCCCCCGTCCTCCATCTGGCCGAGCACAATTTTCCTTTCTAGCATGGTCGTAGCTTCATAAGGCAAGTACACGGAAGTTTAGCAAGTTTTAAAGAGCTTAAAGCAAAGTTTAGTAAAGTTAGAAAAGTTTAAAACTAGTTTGAAAGCGACAAAAGGTGAGAACTCTAAATTGTTGTGTAGAAAATGTTTATATAATGTTTGCAAGTTATAAATGTTGTTTGAATGTTAATAATGACGTTTGATAAGTGTTTGAAAAAGAAATCAACCAAGTTTAAGTCATTTGCAAAAGTTAGTAAACAAATATGTACATAAATGACAATCATGTGACATTTTAAAGAAAAAGTTGTTAAATTGATTTGCAAGTTCATGTGATATACTAAAATATGTTAAAATGGTTATAAACATCGTTTTGGATGTTTATTAGTTTTATATTGAATATATATATATATATATATATATATATATATATATATATATATTGAAACAAGTCATGGATTTACACGACTTATAATCACATGAAATCACTTTCCAAAAGAAATGAAATATGATATGAAATCATTTATACCTTTGAAAAATGTTTGAATATGCTTTAGAAATAATTCCTAAATGTTTAAACTTGTCTCAACAAAGTTTGGATATGAATATCAAAATACGTCTAAAATTTGACACTTCGTGTAATAGCAGTTCATGTTTTCACGTCAAAAGTTCAAATGAACATACGAAGTGGAATATAGATTAAAATTCTTCGAAATAAGAATTTTTTGAATCTTTATATCCATATCTTTCATATAAAAAAAGAAAATCAAGATTTCATCTTGTATATTTTGAAACATGGCAAAATCAATTTTCACGAAAAATCCAGTTTTTGCACTAAATGACCAAAGTTGAAATTGATAAAATAATCGTTTTAGAGATATGAAATAAAGTTTAAAAATATTTTAAAAGTGATTTAAGTTGACAAGATGGTTTTATAAATAATATAAAAGTCGTTTTGAAGAATACAACTTTTAAAGTACTTTGTAACACTATTTGCAACCCTATTCGTAACGCTTTTCAATAACTTTTGAAATAAATGTTGAAACTTAACATTTCTTTTTCAAATCTTTAGTAAATGTTTTTAAGTAAATAATAAATCATTTCAAAATAAATTTGAACAATTTAACATTATTTCAAAGATGGTTAAACGAATAGTTAAGTGATTTAAAAAGAGAAAATGAGTATGCAGAAACGACTAGTACATTTGTCCCGCCTGTGAGATCTAAAAGTGGAAAAAAGATGTGTAACTAAAGTGAGGAATGGAGTAACTTGCCCTGAACTTACCTGGCCTCAGTTTTCTCTTTTAGGCGAGGGGTGAAACATATCGAAAGGAAAACCCGGATGCTCAACTTGGATTTTATAGAAATAATCTTCTTATACTCATTATTAAATTACGAAGAGGGCACTTGTCCTATTCGTGGAATTTAAAAGGTGATCTCATCGTTATTCCCCATAGCACTCACTGAATATGGAAGTTAGTTTTGAATAAAAGTAGAATGATTTTTATAATCCTATTTTCTCAAAAGATACTCTTTAAAAATGATTTGAGAAATATTCAAAAGAGAGGTTTAAATGATTCTGTATTCACTAAAAGAATATTTTGAAAATATACATCTCTCGAAGATATTTTGGTAAAGGAAATGAATTAATCGAAAAATAAGCACCCAATTACATCATTTTTATCGATGATTGGATTTCGGAGGAATCGGGGTCGGATTTGGGTGATTCTTATCTAAAGACCACTTCGAACCTATTTATGCGTTTGAAGATTGAAAACGCTTGAAGATGGAGATATTGAGACGAATAATAACGAGGGACTACTGTTGATCAATTGGGGATAAACTCCAGAATTACTATATTGTAGTGATGGCCTCTATGTTATGAAAAAACCTCAAAACCACAAGGACTTCTCTCCTAGTAATGCCGAGGAAAGTGCCTTCGGTTTGTCTTGTTCCCGAACAACTTGTATTGATGTTTGTCCGACATTGCATTTCTAAAAATTACATACACTGGTTTTTACAAACGTACATCAGTGGTGGCGGAGAAGGCAACTTCTCTTAGCTTAACACTCTCCTTGAGACGTATGAGAATAAGGGTTGTATTTTTGTGGAAGGAAATTAGTAGTCAATGGAAATGGCAATATGGCATTCAAAGATGTGATATGTGCTATGTGAAAAGGTAATCGTTGCCTCAAGCCTCATCAATCGAAAATGACCGAAACAAGGTTAGACACGGCAATGCTAAGTGGGTCATTCCCAATTAGGGTATGATCATTCCTTTCTAGATATATTTCTTCCCGCTATGATGTTCGAGATGTAAATTAATGTGGATGTATGCGAAGAAAGCTCTCGGATAAAGGTCGGTAACGACCGGGGGACGACATATTCATTACTATCTAGTTATAGGGATAGACCGGTTTTATGTTGGTAGAGGAGCTTTGTGATGCTTCCTGGGGACATCCATCTAGAGGTGTACCCATCGGAAAGTAGTCCCTTCACCTGGTCATTTGTATGGAAACCCAATCTACAATAAGAACTTACAATTTCGTTTGTATTGGCGTAATGAATAGCCTCGAAATGCTATATAGGTAACCATTTTGGCTAAGATTAATAAGTTTATTTGAAAATGTTTTCAAAGAATGTCATTAAAAATAATATCCCCAAATTTTATGTAATAAAGAGTTTTGGTTGTCATAAGGTAAAAACCCGTTCCATGTTTATGTTTATGTACGACGTGGTCTTATGAGATACCTTTTTTTTCAAAACATCGTACTTTGAGTTCTCACACCAGTTTTATGACTGACTCGGGGTTTTTTTTCCTCTTTAAACTCTGCGTGCCCTATTTTTCGGGGAGTCGTGTAGTAGGATACCTTAGGACCATTTTGGGGAGCATTTTGGAGAAGTCTTTTGGAGCTATGAAGCTGAAGTAGCTTATGTAGATATCTACCCATTTTCCGCTGTGGTTTGTAGTATGTATTTTCCAGCATATGTACGGATAGACAGTTATAACTATCCCGTTGGATTCATATTTGACTCTGATCATTTATGTATAATTAAAATGTTGAATGCGATCTGAGGTTCTACTATTGTATTATCTTCTATCTTTATTTTCTTTTATACCCCTGATAATCTGCCTCCCTGACACTTGGATTTACGGCACGTGAATGCCGTGGATATATTAGTGTTGATTTTTGAGGATCGAGGATATCAGAGCTGAAGGTTAAGCGAGAACCTTGGCTTTGTTGGGGTATGACTCATTAAAGATAGTCTTAGTAATGCTCTAAAATGAGTTTAGTCTGAGAGAGCGCATAATTAAAACTTCTAATTTGGATACGTATATTCATAATGTATAGCATTCACTAAGATATCTCGTCTATATATCCTAAAGATCTTTTTCCTACTATATACAGATAGTAGAAAATGAGTGGAAGAAGAATACGAGGTAGGGGAGGAAGTAATACTACAAATTGTCAAACTCCCGTAGCTACAGTTGTCGAGGAAGTAGTAGTTCCGGTACCACCTCAAATTAACTTTGCAACTTTATGCAAGAACTATAACATCCTTGGTGGTAAACCTTTCAAAGGAACAGAAACCATCATTGAAGTACAAACTTGGATCTGCTTTTGTGAAAGAATTTTCAATGGGCTGAATATGTGAGATGAGCAGAAGAGATTCTTAGCTTCTTGGCAACTACAAGATGGAAAATTATTTTGGCGGGAATCTATTACTTAGAATGAGTCAGAAGATGTTTTCTCATGGGAATGATTCAACGAAGTTCTAGAGGAACAATATATTCAAAAAGCAGAAAAATCTCATCTTTACTGAACTTTTGTGGATTTTAAACAGGAGGAGGAGATGTCCTTTGAGGAGTATGCTAACAATTTTAACGGATTATCTCATATTGGGCCTGGATTGATAGATACTCCCTAAAAGAGAATGAAAAGTTTATTTCTGAAATGAAGAAGCAATATCATGTAAGAATAACCGGGCATGTGAAACAACCATTTGTAGACTTAATAGGCATGAGATATAGATATGAAGCTTTGGATAAGGTATATCCACCCATAGTATAATAAAGCACCAGTAATAACTGGAAAAATATGAAATTCAATGGCAAGAAGTCATGGAAGGGAAAAACCAAAGGAGGATCTTAGGATAACCGCTTTAAAGATGTCACTGGTTATAATTGCCAACAAAAGGGCCACCTATCAACTCATTGTAGAAAACCCAGAACTCAAGGAACTCAAGGATCAACACCAAGAATATGCTTTAATTGTCATCAATCAGGACACATGATTAAGGATTGTCCTCTAATAAAGAAAGGGGAACAAGCCAAAGTGTATGCGATCAAGGATGAGCCTTCAACCTCAAAAGATGTGATGGGCAAAGAAGTGTTGGAAGGAAATATTTTTATCAAAGATGTCTTAGTTAGAGTATTATTTGATATGGGAGCTTCTCATAGTTTTATTTCTAAAACAACAGTAGAAGAATTAGAACTTAAACCTAAAATTATTGACGACCCTATCTGCGCAACGAATCCTATAGGAGGTTCCACTAAGCTTTGTATGCACTGTGAAAAAGTCCAAATTTCCTATTCTCCCCATCACTTTCCTTTCGATATTTTCGTCTTAGATTTTATTGGGTTTGAAAATTTACTCGGTATGGATTGGCTGGCTAAGTACAAAGATGTTCTCAACTGTGAAAGAAAAACGATATCTTTATGCACCGTCTTTGAGAAAATCATAGAAATATCTTGTGAAGGTCCTAGTCCAAGAAGGAACAGTTTTATTTATGCTTTAGATACATCCCAGACAGGATTAGAAACAATACCTATTGTTGAAGAATTTGCAGATGTCTTTGAGGAAGTAAAAAGTTTGCCCCCACATCAAAAAATCGAATTCCATATTGATTTAGTTTCAGATGCAATTCCAATTAAACAACAAGATAGAAGGATGGCTCTGAAAGAAAGGGATGAGTTGAACAACCAAACCCAAGAGCTATTAAAGAAAGGATTAATAGGATTAGGGATCAGCAATAGTTTTTGTAGCTAAGTTAGATGGATCTTTGAGATTATGTGTTGACTATCGATATCTAAATAAAAAAACAATCAATAACTAGTATCCCCTATCTTGAATAGATGACTTGTTTGACCAGTTACACGGTGCTCGAGTTTTTTATGAAATGAACCTAGCTACAGGATTCCATCAATTAAGAATCGTATAAGATTGCATCCATCTAACTGCTTCAAAGGTCCGAATACTTTTTATGAGTAGTTGGTTATGCCTTTTGGGTCGACTAATGCGCCCGCTTATTTTATTGACCTTATGAATAGAGTGTTTAGAGATGGGTTAAATAAATTCGTGTTAGTCTTTATCGATGATATCCTCATCTACTTAAAGATAGAAGAAGAATACGCAAGGCATCTAGAAGCTATGTGGAAATATTGAGAAATAACATGCTTAAAGCCAAATTCTCAAAGTATCATTTTTTAGAGAAGAAAGTACGATCCCTTGGACATATAATATCAAGGGATGGAATTTCAGTAGATCCAGGGAAAGTTGCAGCTATCCAAGATTAGAAGCAGCCACAAACTCCGAAAGAGATTCGTAGCTTCTTAGGTTTGACAGGATATTACAAAAGATTCGTTCAAGACTTCTCTAAGAATGCCTATCACCTAAAGAAGTTGACAATGAAGGACGCTAAATTTATCTAGACTCCAAAATGTGAAGAATCATTCCAAGAACTAAAGAAGGGATTGACAACTGCTCCAGTTTTAGCAATTATAAATGGAAATAGTGGATTGACCATTTCTACAGATGCTTGTGAAGAAGGAGTGGGTACAGTTTTAATGCAAGATGGGAAGGTGATTGCTTACGCATGTAGACAGCTGAAGACGCATGAGAAGACTTATGCAACACACGACATAGAATTATTAGCCGTTGTGTTCGCTCTTGTTGTGAGTATTGTGTAGATAGTTTATATTTCAATTCATGTATTTGTATGTACATATTATTTCAGTTGGACTTGTTGCTTTCTTTTGTTTTCTTTACTTTGTTTGGGCCTTATTCTCTCGGCATGGTTTCCTTATATAAAAGGTGACAGTGGGTTGAATAATAATGTGAGCTTTTCCATCTTTCATATTTTCGTGTATTCATTTGTATTAACATAGTATCAGAGGCATGAAAATTCAAGATTCAAATCTAACGAGGGTTTTTTTTAGCTCGAATCAGTAAGGATGGGAGAAAGCAATGCAGAAAGTAATGCCAGAATTGGGGAGAACAAGATCGCGATGGATGCGATGCAATTGATTCCCAAAATTATAGATCATAAGTTGAATAATTTGAATTTCTTAAATTGGAGTAAGACGATCCGGTTATATCTTCATAGTATAGATAAAGATAGCCATTTAAGTGAAGATCCACCTATGGAAGATTCAAAGGATGAGAAAGAATTGATGTGGTTCAGATCTGAGGCTCGATTATTTCTACAAATCAGAAATTCAATTGATAGTGAGGTAATTGGTATGGTCAATCATTATGAGTTTGTTAAGGAGCTGATGGAATATTTAGAATTCTTATATTCTGGAAAGGGAAATCTAACAAAGATGTATGATGTGTGCAAATCATTCTATCGTGTAGAGAAACAAGAACAAACTCTTATGAGTTATTTTATGAACTTCAAGAAGACATATGAGGAATTCAACATGCTTCTTCCAATTAGTTCAGATGTTAAGGTTCAGCAACAACAATGAGAACAAATGGCAAGTAGAGTTTCTTGGCTGGTTTAACATCATAATTTGAATCTGCTAAGTCTCAGATCTTATCTGGTTCAGATATCCCTTCGTTACAAGAAGTGTTCAGCAGAATTCTTCGTTCTGATATTCCTCATGCACAAGTATCAAGTACTAGAGTAGAGAGTGCTTTGATTAGTAGCAACAGAGGTTATGTGCAGGGAAACCAGAATCAGAAAACTCAATTTGAAACCAAATCACCGTGGAATGATTCACCAAGGCCAAATTACAATTCACCAAGGCCAAATGTTCCAGAGTTTAGATCTTCAAATCAGGGAAAATTCTTTACATATTGTAAGAAGTCAGGGCATATGAAATTTGAGTGTAGGAAACTTCAATACAAAAATTCACAGTTGAATAAGGATATGAAATCTGTTCTCATGTCAGTAGAAGATTATGACCAGTATATGAATTTTCAAGAATAATTGAAGTAGGAATCAACAAATCAGGGATTCACATCATCAGTTTCAACTATTGCCAATTCTACAAGTCAATCAAAATGGATCATAGACTCTAGAGCAACTGACCATATGATAGGTAATAATAATTTGATTTCAGACATACAATATAAGCAGCCAACTCATGCTATTACATTAGCCGATGGATCACAAGCATTTGTTCAAGGAACTGGGAAAATGAGGGTGAATTCAAATTTACCATTAAGTTCAGTTTTATTTTTTCCAAACTTATCATTGAATTTGATATCTGTGAGTCAGATTACTAAGAATCTGAAATGTAGCACATCATTTTTTCCTGATCACTGTGAGTTTCAGGATCTAACGACGAGACAGATTATTGGTAGAGGTGAAGAATGTGGAGGTTTATATGTGCTTGATACTGTGCCATCCAAATCTATAAGCTGCTCAAGTATTACTTTTTCTGCATTTCAAATGCATTTTCAGCTAGGCCATCCCTCATTGTCTCTGTTCAAGTAACTATGTCCACAATTTAGCTCTTTATCTACATTGCATTGTGAGTGTTGTCAATATGCAAAGCATCATCGTGCTAGTTTATATCCTAGAGATACTAAAAGATGCTAGTTCATTTTTTGAAGTTGTACACTCTGATATTTGGGGTCCGTCAGAAGTTATGTCTAAGCAGGGGTATAGATATTTTGTTACATTTGTTGATGATTACTCACGTGTAACTTGATTGTTTTTAATGAAGAATAGATCAGAGTTGTTTTCTATATTTTGTACTTTCTGTGTTGAAATACAGAATCAATTTAGTACATCAACCAAAATCTTGAGGAGTGACAATGCAAAGGAATATACAAGCAATCAGTTTAATTCATACATGGCACAGCATGGCATCATTTACGAAACCTCATGTGTAGACACAGCAGCACAAAATGTTGCAGCTGAGAGAAAAAATAGACACTTGTTGGAAACTGATAGAGCTCTTCTTTTTCAAATGAATATTCCAAAAAGCTTCTGGCAGAGGCAGTAAGTACTTCATTTTTTTTGATTAATAGAATGCCCTCAACTGTCTTGGATTATGAAATACCTTATCAAGTTCTATGTACAAATAAGCCAATTTATCCAATGAAACTGAGGGTCTTTGGATGTACTTGTTTTATTAGAGATGTCAATCCACAATTAACAAAATTAGATCCAAAGTCATTGAAATGTATATTTGTTGGTTATTCAAGACTTCAAAAAGGGTATAAGTGTTTTTGTCCCAGTCTTCACAAGTATATTGTATCAATTGATGTTAACTTTGTTGAAAATGAACCTTTCTCTTCATCATCAGTAATATCCCCAATTCAAGAGACCCATGATGAACAGTTAACAGAAGAAGATGATGAATTTCTGGTATATCCTAATGTATTCACACAGAATAGTGACCATAATGGAAATGAGGAGTTGAATACTAACACTCCATCTTTACCTGTTTCTGATCCAGAAGATACTCATGTACCAGTATCAAGTCTTGATTTACCTATTGCATTGCGTAAAGATAAAAGGAAATGTACTTACCCTATTTCATCTGTTATAACATACAATAACATATCCCCAAAATCTTATGCCTACATTTCTACACTGGATTCCATTTCCATTCTAAAGACAGTTGAAGAAGCCTTATCAAAGAAAGGATGGTGAGATGCTATGCTTGAGGAAATAAGTGCATTGGATCAGAATGATGCATGGAATTTAGTTCAGTTACTAGAGAATAAAAAGGCAATAGGCTACAAATGGGTATTTTCTGTAAAAATGAACTCAGATGGGTCTCTTGAAAGACTGAAAGCACATTTGGTTGCAAAAGGGTATGCTTAAATATATGGAATTGACTATTCTGAAACGTTCTCACTAGTAGCTAAGATGACTTCAATAAGAGTGTTCATATCCTTGGCAGCACAACATAACTGGAGATTACACCAACTGGATATCAAAAATGCATTTCTTCATGGGGATCTAGCTGAGGAGGTATATATGGAGCAGCCACCTGGGTTTGTTGCTCAACGGGAACATGGAAAGGTATGCAAATTAAAGAAGAGTTTATATGGTCTGAAGCAAAGCCCGAGAGGATGGTTTGGTAAATTCAGTCAGGCAATTGACAAATTTGGTTTGTCATAGTGCAAAGCATATCATTCAGTCTTTTATAGGAATGTGAAAGGTACACTACTTTTGTTAATAGTATATGTAGATGATATTATTATCACTTGTAATGATGAAAATGGAATTTCTGCTCTCAAAGCATTTATTCATTTACAGTTTCATACAAAAGAATTGGGGGAGTTGAAATATTTTTTAGGCATTGAGGTTCTTAGGAGTAATGATAGGATATGCTTGTCACAGAGGAAATACGTTCTTGATCTGTTAAAAGAAACAGGAAAATTGGGTGCTAAGCCTTATAATACACCCATGTTAGTTAATACATCTTTTACAAAAGAAGGAGAATTATTTGAAGATTGTGAGAAATACAGAAGACTAGTGGGTAAGGTAAATTATTTGGTTGCAACAAGACCTGATATTGCTTATTCAGTCAGTATGGTTAGTCAATTTATGGGTTCACCTACTGTTGATCACTGGAATGCATTAAAGCAAATATTATGCTACTTGAAGGGTACTGTTGGACAATGTATAGTATACACGAACTAGGGACATAGCAGAATTGAGGCATTGCAGATGCTGATTGGGCTAGTTCAAAATTAGATAGAAGATCTATTTCAGGTTTTTGTGTGTTGATTGATGGCAATCTGGTCTCATGGAAAAGCAAGAAACAAAGTGTGGTATCTCGATCAAGTGCTGAGTCAGAGTATAGGGAAATGGCCAACACAGTTTGTGAATTAATATGGATTAAGCATTTTATGAATGAAATATGATTGCAGTGTGATATGCCTATGAGATTGTGGTGTGATAATCAGGCAGTTCTTCATTTAGCATCTAATCCGGTCTTCCATGAAAAAAAAACACATTGAAGTGGATTGCCATTTCATTAGAGAGATAATACAATAGGGACTTGTTTGTACCAGTTATGTGAAGTCAGAGGAGCAGGTACCTGATCTTTTCACCAAATTTTCATGGAAATAGGATCAATTTCTTATGCAGCAAGTTGGGCATGAGTAGATTGTATGCTCCAACTTGAGGGGGAGTGTTGTGAGTATTGTGTAGATAGTTTATATTTCAGTTCATGTATTTGTATGTACATATTATTTCAGTTGGACTTGTTGCTTTCTTTTGGTTTCTTTACTTTGTGTGGGCCTTATTCTCTCGGCCTGGTTGCCTTGTATAAAAAGTGATAGTGGGCTGAATAATAATGTGAGCTTTTCCCTCTTTCATATTTTCGTGCATTCATTTGTATTAACAGCTCTAAAGATATAGAGACATTATTTGTTGGGTAAGAATTTTTCATATTTTATTTCGATAAAACTTTGAATTGACTGTAGTAAATAACATTCCATCTTTTAGGTGAAAAATTCGAACTCTTCACGGACCATAAATCTTTGAAGTATCTTTTCACCCAGTAGGATTTGAACATGAGACAACAACGTTGTCTAGAATTTCTCGTGTCATATGATGTAGGTATTCTATATACACCCAAGAAAGCCAACGTAGTAGTTGATGCATTGAATAGGAAGTTAGCTACTATTTCTTATTTGGTAGTAACTCCAACTCTTCTAGAAAAGGTCGCCAACAAACAAAAGGGGATCTATTTCTCAAGGAGATCGTTAGAAATATACATCGAGGATATAGTTCAAGCTTTAAAATAGATAACCTTGGAGTATTGCAGTTAAATGGAAGAATTTATGTTCTGGATGTTGGAAATCTTAAGCAAGAAGTATTAGCTAAATGCCACACAACCAAACTTAGCATTCATCTGGGGATTCATAAGATGAACAAGGACATGAAGCGTACATTTTGGTGGAAAAGTATGAAGAGGGGCATATCTATCTATGTCAGCCGTTGTGAAAATTGCCAAAGAATCAAAAGTGACCAACAAAAGACGGCAGGATTACATCAACCTTTGGAGACTCCAACTTGGAAGTGGGATTAAATATGCATGGATTTCATTGATGGCTTACACCAAACAAGAAAAGGAAATGAAGGCATTTGGGTTATCATAGACCGATTAACCAAAAGTGCACACTTTATTCCAGTTAAGCCAACAAGAACTACAACAAGCCTTTCATATATATATATATATATATATATATATATATATATATGAATGAAGGAGATTGTCCGATTGTATGGAGTTTCGAGCAGTATATTAAGCGATCGTGATCCAATCTTCACTAGTCAGTTTTTGGAAGCACTATAGACAGGTATGGGAACCAAGCTGAGTATAATCACTGCATATCACCTCCAAACAGATGGACAGACGGAAAGAGTCAACCGTGTTTTAGAAGATCTTTTAAGAGCATGTATTCTAGACTTTGGAGGCTCGTGGGAGAATCATTTACATTTAGTAGAGTTCTCCTATGATAACAGTTATCAAGCTAGTATCGGTATGACACCGTATGAAGCTTTGTATGGTCGTCCATGTAAATCGCTAGCATATGGGATAGAATTCGGAGATCGATTAGTGCTTGGACTAGAAATGATATGAGAAGCTTCAGAAAATGTTGATATAATTAGAAAGAAGCCCGAAGTAGACAGAAGAGTTATGCAGACCGAAGGCGTAGAAATATGTAATTCTCAGTTGGAGATTCAGTCCTTTTGAAAGTCTCTCCAATGAGAGTAGTAGTAAGATTTGGAAGAGCTGGAAAGTTAGCACCTCGACATATTGGACCTTTTCACATTCTCGAACGTATCGATCCACTACCTTATCGAGTATGATTACCTGAAAGATTGTCTGGCGTACACAATGTTTTTCATGTATCACGTTTACGGATGCATGTATATGACCCATAACAAATCATAGAAATGGCTGCTCAGGATGACTTGGAGATAGAACCAAACTTAACGGTTATTAGAAGATTCGTTCAAATCATGGATCAAGATGATAAATGATTAAGAAGGAAGGTTATAAGGTTGGTAAAAGTTTAATGGAGCGGGGATGCCGATGATTGCACATGGAAAACAGAAGATTGAATGAGAAAAGCATATCCCGAGTTTAGGATCGATGTATAGACTTTATCCATCGTTTGAGTGTACTCAGCGCCTGTGGTGTAATCACTTATTGTATATATTCCATCTTATTGAATATATATTTTCTTTTAATCTATTTTCTTCTTACCTAATTTCGAGAACTAAATTCTTTTAAGTAGCGGAGAATGTAACGATCCAAAATTTAACCACTTTAAAATATAATATTTAAAGTGATTAAATATAAAACATAAAAGGTTTTATGATTCAAACAATATTAGATAGAATTTGAAAATAAAAATATACATAAAATTAGTAACATTTGCTTATATTGACCAAAGTGACAAAATCCTAATTTTAGAAAAGTGAGTTTAAATGGTTTAATAAGTTATTTTAATTTATTTATGAGTGTTTATATTTTTAAATAACATTATACAAATCTATTTTTGAATTTGGTTTACATAAATGAATAGTTTAACTAAAACGTCAAAATATGACCGTAAAACATTTTGTCAGAAATCAACGTTTTGTCGATTTAAAGTTGCCGCAACGTTGTTGAACCTTTATTTTAATATTCGTATACACTTATATAAATGTAGTAAGTATTAATTAAGTTGCTAATTAGGTTTACTTTTATTAAAACACAATTACGAAATTCTAGAATATAATTAGAAAAAGTAAATTAATAAAAACAAAACATGTCAAATCAAATGAAACATCATTATTACTTTATGTTTTCTTACTCCTTAAGTGATAAGGACATAAAGTAAAGATTTGAAAGGTGATGTTAAGTGTTGAAAAACAAGATTATTTAAAAGTAATAAATGATATTTTGGTCTTTTGCAAATATAATATTTTTATCCAAAGTTTTTTCCTATAAATACGCAACTACTTTATCACTTCCTTCCATACTTCTTCTTCTCAAAATTTCAAGCTTCTTCTCACTCTTTTAATGGCTTCCAACCTTAACAAAGTTATATCAAAATATTTCCAAAAATAAAACAAAGAAAAATATCAACAAAACTCCATCCGAACCACTTCAAAACTCCTCCTCTCTTCTTGTATTGCTCGTGCCCACTTCCTCCATTTGGCCGGGCACAATTTTCCTTTCAAGCATGGTCGTGGCCTCATATGGCAAGTACGTGGAAGTTTAGCAAGTTCTAAAGAGCTTAATTTTTTTTAGCAAATTTAGAAAAGTTTAAAACTAGTTTGAAAGCGATAAAAGGTGAGAATTCTAAATTGTTAAGTAGAAAATGTTTATATGATGTTTTGCAAGTTATAAATATTGTTTGGATGTTAATAATGATGTTTGATAAGTGTTCGAAAAACAATACAACCACCTTTAAGTCATTTGCAAAAGTTAGTAAGCAAATATGTACATAAATGACAATCATGTGATATTATAAAGAAAGAGTTAAATTGATTTGCAAGTTCATATGACATGTTAAAATATGTTAAAATAGTTATAAATATTATTTTGGATATTTATTATTTGTATATTGAATATATATGTTGAAATAAGTGATGGATTTACACGATGTATAATCACATGGAAATCACTTTTCAAAAGAAATAAAACGTGATATCGAACCATTTATACCTTTGAAAAATGTTTGAATATGCTTTAGAAATGATTCCTAAATGTTTAAACTTATCTCCACAAAGTTTGGATATGAATATCAAAATATGCCTAAAATGTGACGCGTCGCGTAACGGTAGTTCGTTTTTTCGCGTCAAAAGTTCAAAATGAAAATACGAAGTGGAATATAGTTAGAAAATTTTCAAAGTAAGAATTTTTCGAATCCTTATATCCATATCTTCCATATAAAAAACAGAAAATCAAGATTTTGTCTTGTATATTTTGCAATATGGCAAAATCAATTTTCAAGAAAAATCCAGTTTTTGCATTAAATGACCAAAGTTGGAAATGGGTAAAATAATCGTTTTTAAAATATGAAATAAATTCTAAAAATCTTTTAAAATGTTTTAAAAGTGATTTAAGTTGAAAATACGGTTTTATAAATAATAAAAAAGTGGTTTTGAAGAATATAGCTTTTAAAGCATTTTTGTAACACTATTTGCAGCCCTTTTCGCAATGCTTTTCAATAACTTTTGAAATAAAGGTTGAAACCTAACAATTCTTTTTCAAATCCTTAATAAATGTTTTTAAGTAAGTAATAAAGCATTTCAAAAGAAATTTAAATAATTTAACATTATTTCAAAGATGGTTAAACTAATAGTTAAGTTATTTAAAAAGAGAAAATGAGTATGCGGAAACGGCTAGTACATTTGTCCCGCTTGTGAGATCTAAAAGTGGAAACAAGGTGTGTAACTAAGGTTAGGGATGAAGCAACGAATCCTCTGAACTTACCTGGCCTCAGTTTTCTCTTTTAGGCGAGGGATGGAATATACCGAAAGGAAAGCCCGAATGCTCAACTTGGATTTTGTAGAAATAATATCCTTATACTCATTATTAAAATCCGAAGAGGGAACTTTTCCTATCCGTGGAATTTAAAAGGCGATCTCACCTTATTCCGCCCATAGCACTCGTTGAATACGGAAGTTAATTTTGAATAAAAGTAGAATGATTTTTATAATTCTATTTTCTCCAAAGATACTCTTTAAAAATGACTTGAGAAATATTCAAAAGAGATGTTTAAATGATTTTGTATTCACTAAAAGAATATTTTAAGAATATATATATCTCAAAGATATTTTGGTAAAGGAAATGAATGAATCGAAAAAAAATCACCTAATTACATCATTTTTATCGATGATTGGATTTTTCGAAGGAATCGGAGTCGGACTTAGGTGATTCCTATCCGAAGACCACTTCGAACCAATTTTCGTGTTCGAAGATTGAAGATTTTTGAAGACGGAGATATTGAGACGAATAATAACGAGGGACTACTTGTTGATTAATTGGGGATGAACTCCTGATTCACTATATTGTAGCGGTGGTCTCTTTGTTATGAAAAAACCTCAAAATCACAAGGACTTCTCGCCTAGTAAGGGCCGAGGAAAGTGCCTTCGGTTTGTCATGTTCCTAGACAACTTGTATGGATGTTTGTCCGACATTGCATTTCTTAAAAATTACGTACATTGGTTTTTACAAACATACATCAATGGTGGCGGAGAAGGCAACTTCTCTTAGCTTTACACCCTCCTTGAGACGTACGAGTTCAAGGGTTGTAATTTTGTGGAAGGAAATAAGTAGTCAATGGAAATGGCAGTTTGGCATTCAAAGATATGATATATGCTATGTAAAAAGGTAATCGTTGCCTCAAGCTTCATCAACCGAAAATGACCGATGCAGGCTTAGATGCGGCAAGGCTAAGTGGGTCATTCGCAATTTGGCTACGATCATCCCCTTTTAGATATATTTCTTCTCACTATGACATTTAGGATATAAATTAATGTGAATGTATGCGAAGAGAACTCTCGGATAAAGGTCGGTAACGACCGGGGGATGACATATTTAGTACTATCTAGTTGTAGAGATAGGTCGGTCTTGTGTTGGTAGAGAAGCTTTGTGATGATTTCTTGGGACATTCATTTAGAGGTGTACCCATCAAAAGGTAGTCCCTTCACCTGGCATTTGTATGGAAACCCACTTTCCAATAAGAACCTGCGGTTTTGTTTGTATTGGCGTAACGAATAGCCTCAAAATGCTATATCGCTAACTATTTCGGCTAAGATTAATAAATTTATTTGAAAATGTTTTCAAAGAATGTCATTAAAAATAATATCCCCAAATTTTACGTAATAAAGAGTTTTGGTTATCTTAAGGTAAAACTCATTCCGTGTTTATGTGCGGCGTGGTCTTATGAGATACCGTTTTGTTTTAAAAACATCGTACTATGAGTTCTCACACCAATCCCATGACCAATCCAGAGATTGTTTTTCTCTTTAAACTCTGGGTGCCCTATTTTTCGGGCAGCCGTATAGTCAGGATACTTTAGGAGCATTTTGGAGAATGCTGGGGAGATTTTGGAGAAGTCTTTTGAGCTATGAAGCTAAAGTATCTTATGTAGATATCAACCCATTTTCTATTGTGTTTTGTAATATGTATTTTCTAACACATGTACGGATAGACAGTTAAAACTATCCTGCTGGATTCGTATTTGACCCTGATCATTTAGTATAATTAAAATGTTGAATGCGATGTGAGATTCTAATATTGTGTTATCTTCTATCTTTATTTTCTTTTACACCCCTGATAATCTACCTCCCCGGCACTTGAATTTACAGCACGTGAATACCGTGGATGTATTAGTGTTGATTTCTGAGGATCGAGGAGACGGGTCGTCACATCCCAAGTCGATTGAAATCTGATCTAGGTAGCACTTCAAATAAAATCAAGTTTTCTAAAGGAAAGTCCATCAAATATGTGCTATTTATGCTTCCTAACAAATACAATTTTTAGCCACCAGATAAGAGATTCTAAACTTCTATTATTACTGCCAGATAAGGATTTCTGGTCTTCTATTATTAACAAATAAATATTTTCGATCTTCTTCTATTATTTCCAGATTTGGATTTATGATCTTCTATTATTATTTTTGAAGATGGATTTCTAGACATTTCTATTACCAGATGGGTTTTCTGATCTTCTATTATTGCCAGTATGGATTATCGATCTAATTATAATATTATCGGATAAGGATTTTCGGACCTCTATTATTGCTAGATATAGATTTCTAGTTTTTCTTATATGAATTTCCAGTTTTCTATTATTATTGCAAGATATGGATTTTTGGTCTTCTATTATTATTGCTGGACATGGATTTCTGATCTTCTTATACTATTGTCGGATAAGGATTTCTGGTCTTATATTATTATTGCTAAAAGATGGATTTCTGGTCTTCATTTATTATCAGATGAATATCTGGTCTTCTTTTATTATCAGATGAATTTTTGGTCTATCATTATTCAAAAAATTTCTGGAATTCTATTCTGGCTATTTTGTCTCTTGGCAAAATGAATTGCCGGTTTGCCTTCCTATAATATTATTGGACAACTTTCTAATTTAGTTCTTTAAAAAATTAAGATCATCACTTAATTTCCTGAGCTTCTACTCTAGAAATTGTTAGTATTCAATAATGTATTGAAAATAATTCCAACTCATATAAAAGAATGTAGGAAAATCCCCATTTACATGTTGATTTATACTGATAAGGTCCAAAAAGGATCACTACAAATTTATTAAGTTATAATGAAAATTGTTGTTTGTACTGTATTGTGTAGGAAAGCAGGACCAGAAGGAAAGATTCATGAAGAATTGGCAATGCAAAATAATTCTTGTTTTAATCCCAAAGAATAAAATGCTTCCTTTATACAAGGGGAGGCTAGATGTTATCCATAAAATTTCAATATCGAAAATAATGCTGTGAGCAGTGCCGTCACAAAGGAATTGGTATTGTTAGGTTCTATGTCAAAGATCCACGGTGCCACAATTCATCACTTCGGCGTTATATCTCTTCGGCAGTATATCTCTTCAATGATGAATCTCATCGCACTTACGACAATAGGATTTACGGCAAGGTCAGATAGCTCACGATCTGGTGATTTACGACAACATTAGATAGCCTTCAACATTGAGAAGTTGTTGGCATCGGCATTGCTCCTCTTCGCCATTCACTGCTGTGCTTTTGGATATCTATGGCAATGAACTTCGGCAATGTACCTGAATATCACTTCGACTTCGTCAATAAGCCTGTATATCTTTGGTGTCAACCTTCATTCTGCACTCCATACACTACGCACATCTTCATTTCGCCGTTCATTAGCATCATGTTCCATCAACAAGGAAAAGGAGGACACCGTATTTTATCGAGGCCGCATTGGTCTCACGCCGCTTATCATCGAAGTCATCATATAGTTCATGAATACCACTTCGGATCAGCGTTGAAGATAATCAGTGTCACCGCTAATCTACGTCACACCCTAACAAAAGCCAAGTGGCCTCCCATATATGGGCCGTAAACCCTCAATCCAAACAATAATATAAACACGTACCTATTTGTCAGGCAATCAAACTCAACTCATGAAACCAAAATCATCAACCAGCCTTTGCTTCCATGAATCTGCATCTTACTTGCATATATTATCCAAACATATGATTCATAGCCATATAATTTTGCATTACCAAATGTTAAACTTACAATCGAAATAAAGTTCCTAAGATGCACATATATCATCCGTACATAGTATCAAATTCGATCACTAGCTCGATCACACAAATTTCACTTCCGAACTAGTATCGCTCATTCGACTTCTCTAGTGCGGACTCTAATCTGGTTCCTTGGTGATAAACCATCATTCTCCTTACGTAGTCGTCATACATAATCAACTCAAAAATCCATATTAAGTGTTTGCCGTTGAGAATCGAGTGAAAAATCTTTGTTAGGATCAGTTTAAATTACCTCAAAATCGTGTACTTGAAACTGGATCAGAATCAATTATGTAAATAAAATGATCTACCTACAACTTATGTATTTATTCCATTGGTTTCTAAATTATACCACTTCTTTTTATTCGCATTCAATTTTAAACCACACATAAATTTTCCAATAATATTTCCTTTAATACTAAGATTCGTTTACAAACCATTTCATAAATCATTTTATTTAATTTACTTAAGTTAAATTTCCTCTCATTGCTCAGTTTCAAATTTACTTTTCTTAACTATACCAGTTATTTTAATTTACATTTGTTTATCTTAGTATATTCCCTTTGATACTAGAATTATTTATGACTATTTCATAAAACCTTACTTAAGTTGATAAACATTTTTAAAACACAACTTAGGTTTATCAACACTTAAAAGATTTAAGTTCATATTCTTAATCAAAACTAGAATTCACTTTCTGAGTCGTCATTTCATTTTATATTACCTTAAACCTACAAGCACTTTATAAAGACTTATCTTCATTAATTAAAAAATTTCGAAGATTTTTATTACTTTCAAAGAATCATTATTTTGCTTAAGAAATACCACTTAAGTCTATTAATATTATATAACTCAAGTTTATAATTACAACTAACTCTTCTATTCCTTAAAAGTGTATATACCAATAATAGATTTGTTTTACTTAACATGAATGTTCAACAAATTTAAAACTTTTTTTTTTAAATTTCCATCTCTTCAAATTTATAAGTTACAAAAATTTATTTTCTTATATTTTCATAAAATACTTAGCTTCAATTTATATATAAAATTTGGAAGTTCCGACTGTCCAAAATCGTTGAAAATTCTTTTTCATTTCGATAAATAAACTAAAAAATATCCCAAAATGAGATACACAAACACAACTATTCTAAAGGATAAGGTACACAAATATACATTATCACTTAACTGAAAATTTTAGAATTTAAACACCCGGTTATATTTTAAATTATTTGAAATCATATGCATATCTCCTTTATATATAACAAATCATTCTTTGGGAAATTTAAACAAATTTGTTTTACCTAAACAATTCAATAACCAATTTCTATTACGGTAGCAATTTCTCACTTTAGAAACTCAAAAATGAGCACCAATGATGCTGCTGTCATCACCGGAACTATATTTCGATGAACGAAGTGAGTTCAGTGCTTTTAGACTCTTCCAAATCTTTTACGATATTTCTATTAATCAATACTTTCAAAGTAATACTGTTACTATTTCCCCAAAAATTTTAAAACAATTTACAAACATGGGCTTTGAATTCTAAATTTCTCGATTTAAATCCATTTTTATTTATAAATCATATTTTAAGAAAATTTCTATTCCGAAACACTCTCCAATACTACTACTATTATTCTTCGAAAGCTTTCAAAAATAATTTCCAAAAACCAGGATTTACAATCTCAAATTCTCAGCTTAAATTCCTTATTTATAAACTTTATTTATAAATCCTACTTATATAATTTCACTTATTATATAAGATCATTTTCATCATTGTTTATCTTTGTTAAGGTATAATGAACATCTTAATTAAAATTGTACTTCTAACCCAACTAATTCATCGAACGCCTTATAGTCAAACTGTGAAAATGAACTCATAAGGTGTTCTTATTTAATTTAACCAAATAAAAATGCCAATAAAATATCCGAACACAATTAACCAACAATAAGTGAAAATAATCAAATATTATCATTCTGTAATAAGCAAACATACCACATACACCTAAATAATTTTTGAAAAATCATTCTTTTATATAAAATATTATTTAGGTAAAATTATTTCATTTACCCATTTCAAACAATACCGTGTCCATTTGTCTTGTTCAAGTATTTAGGAATCCCCTATCGATATAGTTGTTCCTTCATTATCGACCAGAATTCATAACCACTCAACCGACAAATCAACATAATATAAAACATTTTTATATCGCTAACATATATGCTCTTATTTATATAATACACTCAAACTCATTCAAGGGTCTCACTTACCCTATCTCAAATACTAGTTAACTCCACCAAAGTCTAGGTGTTCGCTCAACCTAAGCGCTGATACCATGTTGTAACGACCCGCCTATTGGACCTTCAGAAGTCGATAGTAATACATCCACGGAATTCACATGCCGAGCAACTGAGTGCTGGAAAGACAATTGTTTGGGAAAGAGAAAGAAAGATAGAACAGAACCTCACAAAGTGACAAGTAATCTGTAATATAACAATGATTTTTACAAAAGAAAAACTAAACTTTATATACATATATCAATAAAAGTTAACTAATCAACCAACAGCCTGGACAGTTATAACAGCATGTCCTTACAATTGCTGATAAATATAAACAAGCAATGCATTGGAAACTTGAATATACATGAATACGGCTTGGAGGCATCCAGCTCGTCTTCTAAAGCTCTACTTATCCAAAACTGAAGCCGTAAATATGCTTAGTCCGACCCGAGCATTATAAGAAAAATTAACGTCTAGATCAGTCTTGTAAACCAGCGTGAGAAACAAACCTCAATTGGATTTTTATATTATAAAAATATTTCGAAAATAAAGATCACTTGTAAGACCACGCAGCACATAAACACGAACGGGTTTTACCTTATGATAACTAAAAAATTTCATGGGAAATCTTCTAATATTAAAATAGTGTCTAGGGTTTAAAATAAATATTGAATATTGCCGAAATTGTTACATTAATTAAATTCCATCATAATAGGTATACAACTAAGTCCGTAAAGGATGTATTGGAGATTGTATTCCATACAGTGACAAGGCACTGGGGTAGCATCTACCACAGTACACCTCTACAAAAATGTACCGACATCCACACATGGACTCCCTGCCAACGAAAGACCGGCTTACCCCTTATCGGATTGTATTGAATATTTCATCACCCCATTTGCTTTTGCAGCCTCTCCGAAAGCTCTTATGCACAACCAAATTCATAAATGAATATAACTTGAAAGATGATGGCAATACCCTAATGGGTGCGACCCACTTAACACCGTTGTATCTCCCTTGATTTTATTCATTCCCGGTTGATGAGACTAAAGGTTACGTTTTACCTTTATATAGCAATCCTACTTGGATTGAAAACACTGCCCTCTTGGTGGAAAGCAATGTTATCATTCATCCGTACATGTTCACTGTGGGTCTAAATGAAATCGAAAGTTCTACTTCTACTACAACCATTTTGGAATCACCCTCAAGATTAGTAGCAAGCAGCCCTTGCACTTAAAAGAGCTTCGATTATCTTTAAGATGTTCCAATTCGGACACTTATGTTCGCTCGAAGTGGTTTTTGGATAATATATCTGATCCTAGTCTCTTAGAACCGACCATGATAGTTTAAAACTGGCCAAGTTTGATAGTCGGTTATTTAACTATCAAATAGACAAACAAGCATCAATCGAATCAGGGATTTATTTCCATAGGAAAACCAATATTGGTTAAGCATATAAGCTGCCACGAACCTCCTTAATAAATCCTTTCATGAATTAAAATCGCTTGGTAAATACTTGTATCAAAATACTTTTACAATAATATATTAATAAACCCTTCATACTCCTTTATATATTTGGAAAAATATCCATATACTTATCTCAACATATAAGTATATTCACAAAAATACTACACTTTCACTACTTAGAAATGTATCTATACAGTTCCAAAACCATTTATAAAACCCCCTTATAAATATCCAGAACCATATATAAAACTCTTTTGGTTAACTTCGAAAATCATTGAAAAATTCTTTTATAAATTTCTAAAACCATTTATAAAGCTCTTTTATAAATCCATAAGACTATTTACAACTTCATTTACAAATCTATAAACCCAAATATAAAACTTATTCTTTTATAAAAGTCTTTTATAGAGATTCTATATAAAATTTCCTTACAAAAATTACTTTATAAAAATCTTTCCAAGAATCCCTTTATAAATTCCTTTATAAAAATCCTTCATAAATAAAAGCTCTATTTTTATCTATAATTTTTTTATTAAATACAATTTCTTTATAAATCAATTTATATTATCAACAAATACAATTAATTAATTAAATTAATTAATTTTAAACATCATAAATAAATAATTATTATTATTTACTTCGAAATATTATTATATCATAACGATTATTAACAACAAAACAATATAAGTGAATAAATGATAATTAACTTCAGAAACATTATAAATGAAAGAACTAATAATTTTTTTAAAATTATTAAATAAACAATAATAATCAACCCTCTAACATTTTTGTAATAAACAATTATTAACTTCAAAAACATTATTAATAAGTAATAATTATTATCTTCAAACAATATTAATTATTTATATACATAACTTTTTAAATATTAAAATATTGATAAATAAATTTTAAGACAATATTAATTGTTAATAAATAAATTTTAGACATTATTAAGATATTTGTAAATACTTTTAACATTCAACAATAATTAAAACCCTTAAAAATTATAAAATAATAATAATTTTGCCGTCAAAAGTCCTTCCCAAAATACTTGAAAAATTTCTATAAACATTAGAAAAGATAAATAGAAATGTCAAAGTAAAAAACAGAAGCTTTGAGACCAAATTTTAAATAAATTATTCCAGAAAACCCAAACTCAGCTTTAAAAATCATTCCCGGATCAAAACAAATTTTCAAGCCCAATAGCAATTAATAGTATCTTTATAATACTAAATTTAGGCCAACAGCCACCATTGCACTTAACCAATGCTGTTATTGATTTTTATTACAATAAGGGATAAGTTTTGAACACATAACAATGTTATAAACAGTAGGCCAACAATCGGGTTTGTTATTCAGTAATTCATATAACAGGAATATTATTGAAAGTAATACAACAATGGCGAAGAATACCGTTGGATCCCTCTATGAATTTCTTGTTTGTCATATAAATTCCCAACAAATGATTTCATATATCGACTGCTTTCAAAAGCGACAATTCATCAAGGCCAAATAATAAACCAATATAACGTCCAAGCATACAACCAATAAATTTTTATCTATTATAAATTATTATTGATTAACCAAAAAGATGAGTACTCACCAAAATTCTAGTTTGCACCAAAGCATTCTAGTTCGAACTAAAATCGAACGCAGTATGATTTTAGGCCAATTTTAGCCCAGTTTTCAACACCCTCCAAATTCAATCAAACTAGAATCATCGTGAATCTTTCGTCATTGCGATCGTGACATGAAAAGTTTCATCTTGATTGGATCTCGTATGAGAAAGATAAACATTATATAAGTCATCGATTGAAATATTATAATTAATACACTTAATTATCAATTAAATTTAAATTAACAACCTTCTTCCCTAAAAACTCACTCCTTCCTACTTAACAACAACACTCCATGACCGAAGCTTCACGTCCTCCTCTTTCATTGGTTACTTGATGAAATTGCAAGCCGACTTCGCCATCGCATCGCTACTTACCTCCTCTTCATGCCCAGACCCTAAATTCTTCACTCGGCCTCCCCTTTTAAAATGTTATGACTTCCACTGTACTCGACCTGGGCCGATAACGCAACCCCCAGATGAACAACACCTCTTCACATCTCCCCACAATTGCAGCACCTCGCATAGAACATGATTCCAATAGCTGCTTTCTCTATCTCCTCCTCAAAAATACTTAAATCGAAACCCTAGCTATACCTAAAAACCGTCAATCGCAAAAATGCCATTTCACCCCATAAACGATGATCGCAACTCACCTAAAACTCATATCTGATTGAAGATCAATGGTATGAAGATTAAAATATAATTTATTTCATGAATTTAATTGGAGTATACAATTTGATTTATGATTTTGAAATGTATTGCCATTTTTTTTTCTTGTTTTGATGAAAAGGAAGGGTACGAAAGGAGACAAAATGTGTGTTGCTTGTACCAAATTGTCTTGAGCAATTATATGTATATTTTTAATTTTCCGATATCTCATCTCATGGATCTCCATTCATATATGAACCCTTAATAACAAAACAAAAATATAGTTGTTGTCAGAATAGTGATGTGATCCCAAAACAATAATAATATACACTAGTTATTGAATTCTATGAAATTACAAAAACACTATCGTTTGCCGAAAAATCATCAAACGACAACACAAATATTTTCCAAATTATAAGTTATGGAAAAATCAAATAAAATATATTAAAAATATATCAACAAAAATTGAGTCATAAAAATAAAGATAAATTTCTTGATTATTCATTTGAACCATTTATTACTGCAAATAAATTTACAAATCGAATTCGCTATTATTATTTATAATTTAAAAGTAGTTAAATAGGTCCATTAAATCCATTAAATAAATATTCAATTTAAAACCCAGATATTTAAATCATTATACAAATAACAAGTCCACAATTCCAATATTTAAATCACTATTCAAATATTTATTCACAATTCGAAAATTTTAAATAATCTCTAATTTGATTCAAGTTTTAACGCTTTTAAACCACTATTTCAATAATTAAAATTAATTAGATATTCAAAATCAAATGACTAAAATTCCAGGCTATTGCATGGCTAGAGAGTTTGTTCTATTTTCTTTTATTTTACCATAACAATTCGTCTTTCCAGCACTTTGTGTTTGACATATGTATCGTGGATGATTACCTACCATAGTATTTGTTTCCGTTACTTTACAATGCATATATGTCATTATTGTGAGGATAGGTTGCTATTATTATTCAGGCTGATTATAGTACTTAGGATTTGTTACTCTAGAATTTCTGTATTTAGAGTAGCCCTTTGCACTGTTGTTTTGATGTCATATATTATCATTCCGCTGGTGAGATTCCTATGTCATGTTTTTTCATTCTTGTTCCATTTTATTTTATTTAAGAGTAACAATTCATTTATTCGGCACTTGAGTGATCGGTAGATGAATATCGTGGACGTATTAGTGTCGACATTCGAGGTCAAAAGGAGAGTCGTTAAACTTGGTATCAGAGCCAAAGGTTAAGTGAGAATCTTGGTTTTGGTTGGGTATGACTCATTAATAGATGGGGTAATCCAATGCACTAGCATGAGTTGAGTGTATTGTACATATGAGAGCGTAGTTGTTAGTGCTATAATTTTTTTTATATCATATTGATTAGTCCGTTGAGTGGTTTATGAATTCTGATCAGTACATAGGACACCGTGTTATCAATAGGGATTTCTAAATACTTAAACAAGACAAACCAACATAGTATTTTTTTTACAAAATTGGTAAATGAAATAATTTTACCTAGTATTATATTTTATATATAGAAGGATAATTTCTCAAGAAAAAAATTGATATAGTCATTTAATATGATTATTTGTTAGCAAATGATAATATTCAGTTATTATCATTTATTATTTGATTAGTTGTGCTTAGCCAGTTTATGAGCATTTACTATGGTTTGTTGATTTATAAGTAGTTTACCTTTTTACAACATGGGTTGGGTAGATAGTAATTTATGGGAACACTAAATACAAATACTTGAAAAATAAGTTTCACCGTTTGATTATAAGGCATTCAATAATATTGTTGGGCTAGAATTTAATTTTAATATAAGTTTTTTATTATAATCTAGACAAAGATGTACATTTGTGAAATGATTTGGATAAGGAAGTAACTTTATATAGATAGGATTTGCAAACTAAAATGATCTAAATGGAGAAATTATGAACTTAAATCTCGGTGTTCTTGAAGATGGTTTCTAAGAGTCCAGAATAAATAATAATAGTATTATTTGAAATTATTTTAAGAATAAAGTTTCAAAAGAGTTTTAAGATTCAAGGTTGCTCTTGGAATTGGCAAGTCAGCTCGGAGATAAAGTATTTTTATGATTATCTAGTTAAAGTGACTCGAAAATGACAACAAATGGGCGAGAGATATGTTTGGATGGTAAGCACTTCTTTTGATTATTAATCTTCTCAGGAAAAGGATATATGGTACTGCTTGATAGGTCTTAATTTCTTGTATCATTTTGTTGCTACTTGATCTATATGTATATTTTTCATGGATTTTAACGGAAATATTTTGGAAAATGGTTTCAAAATTGATTTCGGTTTAATCCCATAAGGTATGATTTGATATACAAAGGATATAGGCATATATAATTATTTCAAAATGATTTGAAATGAAAACTCAAAGTTTATTTCTAAAAAAATTTCTTTAAAACAAAATTTGACATTAACATTTTGTGTTGAAAAGGTGGGTATTATGCTATGTTGGGTTCCCAAGTATTAGTGGCATAGCCCGGAATAAATTTGAAACTTTTCACATTTTCCCTTTTTAGATAAAGTGTCTTTAATAGTTACCGAAACTTTGTTTAGTTATTTTATTGGACACCTGTATCCTATGCATTAGGATTGTATGGGTATGCATCATGATATGATATCTTGTTGGTAGTATTCATTTATTAAAATGAAATGAGTTTTTTGATGATTTTTGACAGTCGAAAATTTCCAAATCATCTTAGAGTTTGAAGCTAAATGTTTTGTGAAAATTATAAAAGTTGAGCTTTTGTAACTCTTGAATTGAGATGGTAGTAATTAGAGCAAGTTTTAAAAATGGTTAAACGTACTTGTTAAGTACTAAAAATTTAGTGTTTGGTATATACTCTTTGGATGTATATACGAGTATGAACTTAAATTTAAAATATTTGTAAACTTAAACTTATGATTTATGAGATGATTCATAAATGATTTAGTATGGAAGAGATCTACTACTTGGATAAAATAAAGTGATAAAATAATTGGTTAATTAAGAAAACAATGGAATAAAGTACGTAAGTTATACGTAAATCACTTTATTCACATACAGTTCTTGATTTAGTATTCGAATACATGATTTTAAGGTGATTTACACTGATCAATAAAAGGATTTTTCATTCGATTCTAGATAACGAACACTTGATATTGATTTGTGATACAATCTTGATGTTTTCTATGATAGTATATGCATATGTAGGGAAGATAGAAGTTTCTAATCAAGGAATCAGGTCGGAGTCCACAAGATCAAGTGATCTTTACTAGTTTGGAAGTGTAATGTATGTGATCGATCAAGTGATCAGATCGAAATTGCATATGGATGGTCCATGTGTATACAGTCTTTAGTATGTTTGTTGTAACAACCCGTATATTAGGACCATTATATTGACAATAATCCACACTTGTCAACTTAAATAATAAAAAACACGAATCATTATGGGATTATAAATACATAAATGTAAATGAGAATCAATACAACAACACAGACACAGAACAGTCATAGAATAATGCAGCGGAAAATACATCGTCATAATAGCAGTTCATGAAGCCACTACACGAAGTGCAACAATGCCTTAACATAAAGTGACTAAAAGGAAATACATAAATGTCCAACAGACTAGGAAAACAATACAAGAATAGAAATAGACTGATAAAGATAAATGCTAAGCCTTCAGCATCTTCAACCAACCTTGATCAGCAAACTGGATAGCTTCAGACTGACCCGAGCATATACAAAAGGGAAACACTCGAGTCAGGACTCAAAATCTTATGCAGGATAATCAAGTGCAGGGAATAAAGTCCATAACTCAAAGATGAATAAAATAACAACTCCAAGGATCCGATAAACTATCTATATATACAATAGAATACGATATGTAGATAATGTCTAATCAGTAAAATATGATATTAAAATAGCATTAAGGCGTTACCATAATTCCCCTTAACACATTTTATAATGTCATAGTCTATACAGCACCGTAAACCCCACCGTAAACTAGTGGTTATCAGAGGGTACCCCAAAGGTATAACACAAAACAAAACGTAGTGGTCGCGAATAGGATAATCAGTAAGACAAGGTACATGAGGCGATACCAACTAGGATACTAGTAGTTGCGTGATCCGGACTGATGTTGAGTATAGCAGCTACTATCTCAACACCGCGAAACAACACTCCCAAATCAAGGGGTGCACCCAAATCGAATCACAAAAGTAATAGATATGGTATCGAAGAAGCGTGTCCGCTAGAGGTGGCGAACCTCAATGGCCCGGCGTGGCTCCTGTTTTTGTCATGTCAGGGGTCATCCAATATCGTTATCTTTCTTCAGTCAACGCATTCACCAAATCATCCACTTCATTCTGGATCAACACTCCGTGTATAATAGTTATTAAAGTGGTTTTCGGTATCGACAGAGAGTATGTCCATTCCCGATCCCGGTCTCTATAACTAGGTATTTATTACCCGATGGTCGGTTAAATTAACGTTAAACAAATCAAAGTCCAAAAGTCAAGGTGCAAATTTGACTTCCAAAATTTGACATTTCACGATTCAATTTATTTCGGATATTTAAAACTTATTTCCAAATGCAATCTTTAGTTCAAACATTTGAGTTAATGATTAAATTAAGTCTTCAAGTTCAATCTAATAAGGTCTAAATGTCGCTTATCAAATTTAGTTCATAATCAATGAATTCAATTTAATGGTTAACTTAGTTCGAATCATTAAATCAAATTCTATTCATTTTAATTCATATTACACTCACAGTTACCATAAATTCGATTAAATCAATTTCATTAACTAAATTCCTTTTATCAAAACTTCATTTGATTTATTTACCAATTCAATTAAATTTCTATTTAAAGGAATCCATTTCCATTTATTTGGTTCAATGATCTACACATCACAAATAAGTTATTTCCGAGTTACAAATCAACTCAATCCACATTCCGTTGAAAATGTCCTGATTTGATTAATTCATTAAATTTAAGATCATTTATATTTTAAATTATCACTCAATTAAATCCATAAAACTTTAGTTAGCTTAGTATTCCCTTAAGTCAAAATTTTCTTTATCTCAAATCAGATTTATAACAAGTTCCAAATCTATTTAATTAAAACCAGGTTTAAAGCTAAATCTAACAAGTCTAATGAATTTTTAAATAATCTATTGTTTCCAAATCTCATTTCAATTAAATTTGCCAATTCATTTTATTCAATTAAATAGGTTTATTAACCCGTTCAATTAAATCCAGTAATTTATTTCAATTTAATCCATTAAGTTCGTTGCTTAATTTCCAAACAATTGTTAAGTTCATTCCCTAATTTAAAAATATATTTCCATTTCAAAAATGATTTTTGTTGACCAATCAGGTTTCTTATTTTTAATTATCTATCCTAGGCCAAGTTATTTTAATTGGGTATTTATCATTTCAACCCAATATCGTTCAATATAAAACAAAGCATAAAAAAGGGAACTTGCAGTGTGATAACTGAGATGGTGTCAAAGTAAATAAACAAACAATAACAACCGTACATAACAATTCAACAATTTATTTAAATAATCCCGAAATAGTCGTATTAACTTACATTTGTTATTTATGTAAATTAATATAATTATTCCTAGAATCCACTCTATCATTTCATGCAGATTAAAGATTATTACATTATGGTTTCACTTGGTGTCTATTATCAATTTACTATATCAATCATACATTCAATGGTTCAAAGTGAGGTTAACACTATTTCTACGCGTTGATTTATTTAACATTTAGAGGAATCAAATTCAACATATATAATTCCTTTTTAAATTGTTAACTATCCTATATCAAATTCAATTTCATATTAAATTTTACTTATGCTAACAACTAAATTCAACATCACATAACACATTTAGTGTCACCACTATTTGTCATAAACTAACATATTCAATTTTTTTACTTGCATAGCGATTTGCAGTTTTATTTCAACAATTTTAACAATCAACAAGTTAATATCCAAATTAATATTAACAACAAATATCACTTGATTATCATAGCATAATAGATTTGAGTCGTGAATGAAATATTCACCTTGCGTGGTTAGAGAAGATGACGGCGAAGCACGAAGATGGATAGATAAGATAGACCCTAACAAGCACGACGCAAAGCGAACACAATTGCAATCAAACAAATTATTAATCAATAATTTGTTTATTTACATATATATATCGATTGAATATATATATATATATATATATATATATATAAACCATACCAAAACAACGAAGCAAGATATATTCGACAAGCGGGATGGAAATAGCTTATGCTTTCGGATCAATAGCAGGAGCTGGAATAGACACAGTGGAACACTGTAGGTGAGCAGACTAAAATTTCAAAGTATATACTGCTATATCATATACTAGTTTCATATATATATATATACATATTTATATGCAAACGGAAGTGCCCTGAAACTAACAAAGTTTATACTGAAAATATATAAACTTTGAACAGGAAACTTGTAAACTAATGTATATGGTATATAAAATGAAACTTTCTTCTTCCCTTTTTTTTTCCTATAGGCTATATATATCTCTATATACATACATGAAAAGAAAAAGGGGGTAATCGGCTTTGAGTCCAAGGTGGCATTGGCCAGGGTCGTGGAGGGGTTGTGCAGTGCGGCTGTGGGTGAGCAGGCGATGCGGCGGTGGCTGGCGGTGACATGGCAGGGCTGAGTGGGTGGCGCAGGGAAAGCGGGGACAAGTGGAGCAGGGCGACGTGGCGGAGGGACGCGGAGGATGGTGGATTTTGGGTGGTCGTTGGCGGTGCGGTGGAGGGCAGTGGGGTCGACAATGCATGAGGCGCGGCGGAGCGGGGTCTACGTGGGACTGTGGGGTGGGTGCGGGCTGTGTCAGTAGGTGTGGTGTGGAGGAGGCGGGCTGCGGCAATGGACGCGGGGGAAGCGGCTGGGGAAGTGGACGCGGAGGCGGGCTGTGTCGTGGCGGAGGCGAAGCAGGCAGGGTCGGAGGTGAGCTGGAGCAATGGGGACGCGGTGGCTGGGCCGCGGCAGTGGGTTGTGGCGCACGTGGCGCAGGTGGGTGGGCAGTGGGACGTCGGCGAAGTGCGGGAGGTCGTGTGTATGGAGGAATTTGAGTTTGAGTTTCATACTGTAACCTTTTGAAGAAATAAATAAAAAAATATATGAAAGAGGAAGACAGAGAGCGGGAAGGAAGAAGCACGTACCAATAGTTTGAGTACGAAGTGTAAAATCAATTAATGCAGAGGAATAAATGAAGGCAGAGGAATTAATGAAGGCAGAGGGTAGCAGATATATACAGAGAGGTGTAGAGTCCAATGCCACAGAAATGATGTCCCTGGGTAAACGTGATGGCTATTGGCTTCCCAAGATAGCTGAATAGTCAAAGGCTCCAAGAATTCTGAGCGTTGGAAAGTTGGGTACCGGTTTGTGCTGCGTAACGGACCAGTTTGTACTCCGTTAACCAATTATAATTTTCAACGCCGATCTCCGATTTACACCAATAAATATACCGTTTTGATCAGCGCGACGAGGCGGACACAACGGTATGAAGATATTGATGGTTTGACATTTATTGTGAAGTGGTTAATTTTATTGAACCATTTGCTCGAGCGAACAATTTAACTATCAATTAAACGCAAAATTTGACGAAACGAAATGCGCCGTCATGTTCAGAATATTTTTCATATGCAACATTGTGAAAAATATTTGAGTTCGGACGATAGAAAATTTACCTATAAAATTTAAACTAATATGTAAATGTGACGAACGAAATTTACTTCAATATTTTCCAACGAAATTTGGCGTACGCCTATGTTTATCTAGACGCATTACAAATGTGAAGTTTGAATAGCAACGGAATTTGTTTGTGAAAATTCGAATTTCTACACTAAATAAACGATTTTTAAAATTTAAAACTGGGTCTGAATTTCAGGGTCGTTACATTCTCCCCCACTCAAAACTTTTCGTCCCTGAAAAGGAACGATGTAATGAGTAGAAGAATAGATTGAAGAGATACGATGGATATAGAATAGGTTATGGAGTAGAATATAAAACATAGAGTAGAGTGTACCTTCAACAAACAATTCTGGATTAGAATTCTGGATACTTTCCTCGGTTTTCCAAGTACAATCACGATCATCGGGACTCCATTGGACTTTGACTAGGCTAACAGATTTTATTCTAAGCTGCTTCGTATCCCTATCAACAATACGAAGTGGTCTCCTCTCTATAGTCAAATCTGGCTCAATATCAACCTCATCTAACTGAGCAATAGGAATGGTCATGGATGGATCATGTACAACCTTCCGAAGATGTGAAACATGGAATACGTTGTGCACGCCCTCAAATTTCTCCGGCAATGCAACTCTGTAGGCTAGTGTACCAATCCTCTCAGTGATAGTGAATGGTCCAACAAATCTAGGAGTGAGCTTCCCTCTACGATCAAATCGAATAACATTCTTCAAAGGTGATACCTTAAGAAATACCTCATCCCCAACCTGGAATTTTAAATCTCTTCTACGCCTATCTGCATAGCTCTTCTGCCTATCCTGTGTGATTTTCATCTTCCTTCTGATCTCATTAACCTTCTCGGATGCTTCCACAATCATATCTGGACCAAGAACTAATCGATCACCAGGCTCAATCCAACAAGCTGGCGATTTGCATGGCCGTCCATATAAAGCTTCGAACGGTGCCATATCGATACTTGCCTGATTATAAAGATAGTTAGATTTCAATTCAAATTTACTTATTCAAATTGAAAATTTCTGATTTACCTGATAACTATTATTATAAGTGAATTCAACCAAATGGAAATGGTCTTCCCAAGATCCACCGAAATCAATAATGCAAGCTCGGAGTAGATCTTCCAAAATCTGATTTACCCTCTCAGTTTGGCCATCTGTCTAAGGATGATAAGCTGTGCTTAGATTCAGTTTAGTGCCCAAGACGTCCTGAAATGCCTTCCAGAATTTACTAGTGAGTAAAGGATCTCTATCGCATACAATGCTAGATGGAACTCCATGAAGTCTAACAATTTCTTTCATATAAATCTCGGCCAAACTCGTAGTAGTACGAGTGGTCTTAACAGGAATAAAGTGAGCAGATTTGGTCAACCTATCAACAATCACCCATATACTCTTGTTACCTTTTCTGGTCCTCGGTAATCCATCAACGAAGTCCATAGAAATCTGATCCCATTTCCAACACGGAATCTCTAGGGTTTGAAGTAATCTTGCGTCTTCCGGTGATCGGTCTTGACTTGCTGGCAAGTGGTGCATCTATTGACATATATAGGGATATCTCTCTTCATCGCACTCCACCAATATAAACGCTTCATATTTCGATACATCTTGGTGACACCAGGATGAAATGAAAGTGATGACTGATGGTTCTCTCTAAGCACTTCTTGTCTCAATCCATCAACACTAGGAACACAAATACGGTTGTCAATCCTCAGAACTCGATTACTATCTATCTGTGCTCCCACTTTACTGTCAGCATTTCCAACAAGCTGAAATAGCATGCCTTCTACAAGATTACAACATGACAATGCTTTGCTACGGCTCAAAGCATCAGCTAGAACATTTGCTTTCCCAGGAGTATAATTGATGTCGAGATCATAGGCAGCAAAGAATTCGAGCCATCGGACTTGTCTCTGGTTCAAATCCTTCTGAGAAAAAATATACCTCAAGGACTTATGATGTAACAGCACGCAAATCCGTACCCCTTGAATCAACACTTCTACAACAATCAACTCAATTTGCACAGAAATATGAACCATTTTGTTTAAAGAAGAAGAGGTAGAAGAAGAGAATAGAAATTAACATCAGAATCTAACCATCGCAGCGGAATGAAATATAATAGATAATAAATAATTTTACTCAAAAATCAAATATCTCTGTTTACATATTACATCATCAGAGTACATCAATCACAACTCACATCAATAACATACAACTGGATATACCGCTACTCAACACAGCGGAATATATATATATATATATATATATATATATAAAACAAGTACGAGAATACGTATCGTCTGCTTGCTCGTCTCCTGAGCTCCACGGCAACAAATCCTGTATCCTATAATACTCAGTCTGACCCGAGCATTACAGTTAAATAATACCCGAGTCAGTCAGGAATACCAGCGTGAGAAATCACACTCAATTGATTATTAAAGTTTCAAAAATCCTTTAAAAACAAAAGCATCTCGTAAGACCACGCCACGAATAAACATGTCGGGTTTTTACCTTACGATAGCTAAAACAACTTTTATAGAAATGCTCTAATATTATAATAGGGTCTATATACAAATACTTGTAAAATAGCCGAAATTGTTACATCTATTAAATTCCATCTACTAGCCATAGAGTTGGTAATACAAACAAAACTCGTACAAGGCTTGTAGGGAGAATGGATTTCCAACTAATGACTAGGCACTGGGGTACCACCTGTCACAGTACGGGGCCTAGATCATCGTACCGAGGAGTACGCCCGCTCCCCTGCAACACAAGACCGAGACTACCCCTTACTGGATAATCCCGAGTGAGATCACCCCGCGGTTGGGATTAGCAACCACCCACTAAGCCGAAATAAAAAGGGACATCTAGACTGGAATGACCTCACACTGCTTGGGTGCTACCCACCTAGCCTTGCTGCATAACCCCTGATTTTCAGTCATTCCCATTTGATGAGGCTTGAGGCTAAGCGTTACCTTTATAGAACATATCCCTTAGAATGCCCATCGCCCATCTGACGATGTTTCGCAAGCATTCATCCATACAAGTCCGTCCCGGGTTCGAACGGAACCGAAGGCACGATACCTACTACATCCATTTTGGAAATATCCTCAGGATTAGTAGCGACTAGCCCTTGCACTTCACTGCTCCTTCTTCGAATCCAAAATCGTTTCCATCAAACGTACAAACCGGATCGAAGTAGTTTTCGAGAAATAATTCTCGATCCCGGTCTCTTCGAAACGATCAACGTATTTGTCCAATATTGATAGTCGGTTATTTAACTATCAATTAATATTCAAAAAACAACCATCAAACAATAAGTAATTTCCCAAATTTATTTATTTATCTCAAAAATATCTTCACAAGATATATTTTCACTTTTCAAATTCCTTTGAAAACAGTTTTCAGAACTATCTGCCTTTCTCAGAATAAATTCCAAGTATTTCTATTTTCCACTGGAATCACTAAGCACAAAACTAGATTTTTCTAAATTAATTTAAAACACTTTACTTTTAAAAAAAATATACTTTAAAACATTCAAGTTAAAATTACTTTAATAATTTGTTAAAAATACATACTATATGAATATTTGAAAATAAGGTTACTTAATAAAATATAAGACTAGATTTCTACTTTTAAAAAAAACAAAATACTAAGTTACTTCTTAATAATTACTGCTAAAATAGATTAAAAGAAATTACTTACTTTAGACTTCAAATATTAGAAATAATAAATTTTACAAAACTAGCTTTCTTTGAAAACAACTTAATTTATATTTAAAAATTTACCTTTAAAAACATGTACTTGACTATCCAGAGAAAATTCCAACTTCAATCACTTAAATCAATTTACCCAAATTGGTTTTCAATTTATTTTATTTGAAATAAATTCTTTTACTTATCAGTTCATTTCCAAATTTAGTAGTTATGGAGCTTATTATTATTATTATTATTTTTCCAATTTCTTCTTTACTCTTGCAATAATTCAAATCTTAAATTCTAAATAAATGTTAGTTCTTTTTAATTAATAATACTGCATTTTAAAACTCATTAACTTTCTATTTATTCAAATTTTCCTTTCCATTCTCAGGATTCATTTATTAGAATTTTAAAGTCACTTTATTTCTTTTCCAAGTCATTCTTAAATTTGTTCTATAATTATTTTACTTACAATTTCACTTCTTTTATTTTCATTTCAAAAATCAAATTTGTTATATTTTTTTATTCATTATACCCAATTATATCATCCAAGCCATAACATTCAATACTTCCACATAATTCCTCATAGAATATCAAATAGTCAGAACAGAGAATATTAAATAATTTAAATAAAAGTTGAGGGGTCTAGTTGGATCCCTCCAACCTGTTTTCCCTGCATCCACAGACGTTAGAATCACATAATATGCCAAATTCAAATTATACTATACTATATCACATCAATCAATTCAACCATACAATCAATTATTTAAATTTTTAAATGCAGCTGAGTGAGATTAACTCACCTTTGGCCTAAGATTGCTATTCACCTCAAACTCATCTTGTTTTTCCACGACTTTTAACCTTGTACAAACCAATTTACAATTTATTAATATTCGAAATATAAATCGAACACTTAATTACCATTCAATTAAATTTTGAATTAATTTTCCTTTATTACATCTTTTGGTAACAAAAATAAATTAAATACGTAAATCGTAAAATTTTATCACAAATCCCTTCTATAGTTTCCTTCCAAAACCTTATATAAATTGTTTGTACATATATTTAACTTTTGCATAAATAATTAATAACCCAAATTTAAATTTAAAAACACAACTATTTTAAATCTAGCTGTCAAATAAATTTCTTTTCTTCCTGCTTATCGTTCTGGTAAAACAACAATAATAATTATTACAGTAATTTATTTTACTGTAAATCTTTTCCAATCTATATATACACAATTTATTTTTTATTCCCTTTTCTCTTCAAACCTTATAAATAAAACTCCCGTTTCAGCATCAAAATGTTAAGTACCCTGAATGTTTTTTTTTAAAATCAGCCAGGATATATATATATATATATATATATATATATATATATATATAATTAATTTTAATTAAAACAAACTTTTAAATTATACCTTACTGGAGTTATAAGCCCTGAACAATTCCCCTTGCTTCGATAACGACGCGAGCGCCACCACACTGCCCTAGCCCCTACTGTCGCACGCGAGCTCGAGCCACGATGAAACCCAAAATCGACCAAAAACCCTCGACTGCACCGATGCAGTGCCACCCACCTTAGGTCGCGTGCGTAGCCGCCTCTCGATTCACAAACCCCTTCATGCTCCGACACTCATAGCGCCGCCGACCCTCCCTCGATCGCCGCGATCCATAGCTCCAGCTCGAAAGACAGAAAAGGGGAAAAAGAAGTCGCGATTTTGATTTTGATTTGAGAAGGGGGGTTTTTGATTTCGAACAGAGATATTTAGTTTTGATTTTGTAATGTAAAGAAGCGACATTATTATTCCCTATTCTGAACGATGAAGGACACTCGCGTGGTAAAAATAATAACGAAGGGAACAGGAATAGACATTATCGTACTAGAAGCTGAGAAAAAGGAGACAGGATTTGAGGGAAATTACAGTGATGGTGATGGGAATTTGGCTGAAGGGAAATTTGATAAGTAAGAACATAATATATTTGAATTTAAATTGTCTCGATACAATTTCAACGTGTTTATATATCGTATGCTCACACAATAACTTCAAATACTACGAAAATTGATATCCAGAAATAATTCAATATTTCGGATCCAATGGAACTGGTTTCATCGAATTCCGAGACTATGCCTCGAAAGGCTATTTTTAAATTCAATTTAAACGATATAAATTCAAAACTGAACAAAACACTTCCAAATTCAATTTTAACACTTCTACTATCTTCAGTACTATCAATATAAATTTTATAAGCCTTCAAATTATTTTTAACAGGCTTAAAACTGAAGATTTAACATTTTATCCAACTTCAACTTAGTTAATTTAAATTCTGTTATTTAATTATCGAATAAATAGCGATATTTGTAATTCAAGTTAAAATTATTATATTGAATATTTAAAATCAATTAATTCCGATTTTAAATGCTCGAAAATTCTGGGTCGTCACATTCCTCCCCCCTTAAAAGAATTTCGTCCCCGAAATTACTAGTTAGGAAGAATGGTCCAATACCCGTTTACTATTTTCCCTAAAACCAAACAGTTCAACATCTAACCAACTATCTTTTTATAAAAAACCCATTATCATTCTTATTAACTTCACAACTCTCCCATTGTTTCAAACTATACTATTTGTTTAACCATTTAAGTTCCAATTTAAAAACAAATCTTGAATTATCAAAATTTTCTCAAAATTTTTCTAACTCCCTAAATTTCCGAAATTTTTTGCCAGCGTCTCCTTTGCGCGGCTAGCTCGGTACAACTACAAAATGGCTCTACGGCCTCCCAAATCCAAAAAGAAAACAAAAGGCCAAGTGGCTCGATCCAAAAACCCAATCAAATTTCACAGAATTTTAAACACATACCTATTTGGCGAGAAATTCAAATTTATCTTCTGAAATCAAAATCAATTCTCTTTTCCCTTTATATTACCTGCATATCCTGCTTAGCACTTATATCCATTCACAACATTCCAAAACATTTTATCGACTTTCTCACAAAATGCCAATATCTATTCATTCCAATATTGACTTAAATTATATTAGTAGTATCAATTTTCATTTAAGAATTCACCATTCTCTCTTAAGTTTAATATAAACATTTTATATGTTTCTTATACTTATTTTCACCTTACCACCTTAGTTTATATCTATTTCTATTCAAATCGATTCTTTCATTTCCATATGAATTCAATTTATCTTTAACTCAGAATATATAAATTTTATTTGTCATTTATTACTAATTCATGTCATTATTTTAATTAGTTTCATTTACTAACTTATTTCAAATTTCCAGTTTGAAATCGTTTTGTGGTTAACAAAATTTTCCAAAATTTTCAAAAAAATATTCTAACTCCCAAAATTTTTGAATTTTTTTGGCAGAGTCTCCTTTGTACGGAGGAGCTTTTGCAATTTGACAAAAGTGATAAATATATATACATCGACCTACCCGGTCGAAAAAATCAAAAACAGTTCATATTTCCTATTTGTATTGCATAGGCGTATCTTATTTAGCATTTTAAGCAAAGCGTCTTATTATTTTTAGCAAATAGCACAACCAAATCAAGCCACACAGCTCCCAAGTACCTGTACTTACTCAATTTAAACATGTAAGTACCAAATATATGAAGTCTAACAATATTTCACTTATTTACACTAGCTAAACGCATGAATTCTAAAAGAAAACACACCAAATATCTTTTCATAAGCGACTTATACAAATTTCATACAAATTCCACTGTTCCAATTAATTTATAACCATTTCATTGAATTTGAATGTTTTAAAACTCAATCGCTTACATTTAATTTACTTTTAAGTGAAACAAACTCATATTTAATTCAATTGCTCTCTAAATCAATTTATTTTACTCCCATCAATTCATAGAATTTTAATTACTTCCATTTACCTCAAATGACATTCTATCCTATGCAATTTGACGAGATCTATGTGAATAAATAAGTACTTATGTTTTATAACCAATTTAAATGGATTTCAACTCAATTTATACTTAATTCTATTCCATTTTTAAATTTATTCACAATCCATCTATTCTCATTTTCATTACATTTCACATTTGAATCCATTCACTTGCAATTCATTTCAATTTTATTCTCAACCCAATCATTAGCGTTTCATTTAAAACTATTCTATTAAACTTGAAAACATTCAATTGTTAATATTGTCTCCAAGTTATTTCAATTCCTTAACATTTTAAATGGTTTACAATTATTTATTTAAGAATTTTCATTCCATTAAATATTATCGGCAACTGACCGAATTTTATTTCAATTAAAAATTCATTTATACCTAATTTAAATCCAATCCACTATTATTAAACTTAATTTTAAATTGAATTCAATTCAACTCCTTTCCATCTTTTAGCTTAAGTTTATTCACTCTAATTTATACTTAAGCTCATTTCATTTTCGAGTAATTTTTTTTATTCAACTTAATTCTCTCTCATTTAAATCTCATTTTAAATCTGCAATTTCATTTGATTGGTTATTATCAAATTTAACTTTTCAGATTTAACTCATTCAATTGATTACATGACCATTTCCAATTTATTTCCACTTATTTGGATTTTATTTGCAATTCATACCATTATTATTTTAATCAATTTACATTTTTATCCGATACATTTCAATTATACTTAATTTGTTAACACTTCAAGTTAAATTTTAATTTATAGCTCAAATTTTGAATCCACTATCCATTTTCAATTTACCATCCAATTTCATGAACTCACACTTCGATTACATTTACTTTACTGACAATTCAAATCGAATTCAATTTATAACTTGAGTTTTATTTCCAAACTTCATTATAATTTCACAATTCAGCTTCAATTAAACAACATTACGTTCCCATTTACACATTTTATTAACTGATTTATTATAAAATTAGTTCTCTCCTATTTATAGTTCAATACTAAATTTTAGATTTCAAATACCACTTCATTTTATTTTCTTAAGTTCGAATTTATTATATAATTCAAGTTGGATTTTCATTTTATTTTTCAATTCATCAAAAATATATTTATTTTGGGTTTTCTATCCCACTTTCAAATTTTATAAGTCACAACTTATTATTTTACACATTTCCATTCATTGCAGGCTTGAATATATTCTTCTTTTATTTTTTTTATTTTTTTAAGCCTATGCTTATTTATAACCTAAGTATATTTTATTTCCATGGATTTTAGTTCTTTTATAAGTTATTCTGGTTTATTTATTTCAATCTAATTCTTATCCAATTTATTTCTTATCCAACTTATTTTCCAGTTATCCAGGTAAGAATCTAATTCCATTCATCAATTCAATTGAATTCTTATTCCAATTCAGTTTTATTTTAACTCAGATTTTATTTAACTCAATTTGACTTCAACTTAATTCGAATACAACTGGATATTATTTTTAACCTATTCAATTAATTTCAATCCGGTCAAATTTTTATTCCCCATCCAACTTAATTTCATTTTTAACTTTTCTCTTTAAATTTACATTCTAACATTCAAAGCTTATATTCGCTTCCTGATTTAAAAATCATCTCAATTTATAAGCTTACAACGAATCTCATCAGGATTTTTAAGCTCCCGGCTTTGGTTTCAAATCATTTTGAAATCTTCAACATCTCAAATCTCATTTCTCAAAAAATTTAAACCAATCCTGGCTTTTATTTTCAACAAATTTCCTTTCGAAATTTTCAAAAACAACTAGCTTTCTGAACAAATCAGTTTTTGCAGCAATCCGTCACTTAGGAATTCGAAAATGAATACTGATGATGCGGCCGTCATCATCAGAATTATTTTCCAATAATCCAAGTGATTTCAATGCTATATCACTTTCAAAATCCATTTAAAACAGATTTCCATTCAGAAACATCTCCAAAACAATAATGCTATCATTTATCTTTAAAACACTTCGACAAACACTTCTAAAGTCTCCGGGATTTTAAATTTCCAAATCGTGCTTAAATAAGTTTTAACTATATTTCATTTGTACAGTTTATGCTTATACAAATTCTCGTTTGATTATATTTCAATTTTATAATTTACATTTATAATTCATATTTATAAATTTCATTTTATAATGAATTTATTCCATTAAATTTTAATTATATTTCAATTTCTAGTTAAATTTTCACTTAACAATGATAATACTTTAATATCATCATTTCTAACATCCAAGTAACCATATATTAGCTTAATGGTTTTCAAAAATTATTCTTCATATCAAAATATGTTTTTGGGTAAAATTATTTCATTTACCCACATTTTAAAACAATACCGTGTCGATTGTTCTATTCAAGTGTTTAGAAACCCCTTCGATACAGTTGTTGAGACTGTGCCGACGAAGGTTCATATGCCACTCAACAAATTAATCAACACAATATTAAAACAATTTATATTCACTAACAAATACGCGCTCATATTTATTAATACGCTCAAACTCATTATAGAGTACTACGGACTTTATTTTAAATGAGTAATTCCCACCAGAGCCAAGGTTATTCCCAACCTATACTCTGATACCAAGTGAAAAGACCCGCAAATCCATACCACTTGAGTCAACACTATTCTACAACAATCAACTCAAGTTGCACAGAAATACGAACCATTTTGTTTAAAGAAGAAGAGGTAGAAGAAGAGAATCGAAATCAAAATCAGAATCTAACCATTGCAGCAGAATAAAATATAATAAATAATAAATAATTTTACTCAAAAATCAAATATCTCTGTTTACATATTACATCATCAGAGTACATCAATCACAACTCACATCAATAACATACAACTGGATATACAGCTACTCAACACAGCGGAATATATATATATATAAAACAAGTACGAGAATACGTATCGTCATCTTGCTCGTTTCCTGAGCTCCACAGCAACAAATCCTGTATCCTATAATACTCGGTCTGACTCGAGCATTATTGTTAAATAATACCCGAGTCAATCTGGAATACCAATGTGAGAAATCACACTCAATTGATTATTAAAGTTTCAAAAATCCTTTAAAATCAAAAGCATCTCGTAAGACCACGCCACAAATAAACATGTCGAGTTTTTACCTTACGATAGCTAAAACAATTTTTATAGAAATCCTCTAATATTATAATAGGGTCTATATACAAATACTTATAAAATAGCCGAAATTGTTACATCTATTGAATTTCAGCTACTAGCCACAGAGTGGGTAATACAAATAAAACTCGTATAAGGCTCGTAGGGAGAATGGATTTCCAACTAATGACTAGGCACTGGTGTACCACCTGCCACAGTACGGTGCTGTAACAACCCGACTTTTAGGGATACTAAATTGGGAATCAACTTAATAAATTGATAATTAATTATTTAATAATAATAAATAATTAAATATTTATTAAGAGAATAAAATAATAGATAAATGGGAAAAAAAATGGGAATTTAATATTAATAGCGTTGAGAGGAAAATAAATGGTAACAAATTCGTACGCTTTTATTTGGAGTTATAAATTGTTCTTTCTTGAGGTAGTGTAATTTATTTTAATAAATGAACCATTTTATTAACCTAAACTATTTAAAAAATAAATAAATTAAATTAAACGTTGAGAGTGTAATGTTTTTTTTATGTAAGAATGGTAACTAATTACATAAGAAAAAATGCGTTTTTATGTATGAAAAGTTTAGATAAGAATTTTTTTATGTTGATTTACAATTAGATATAAAAAGGAAAAAAGAAAAAAAAAAGAAAGGGTAAAAATAATAATAAATAATATCTTTTTATAATGTAATGTAGGAAAGATCTAGAAAGTGAATAAAATATTGTTAAGTAAAAGAAAAATCTAGAATAAGGACAAAAGATAATGAATAAATAATTTTAAAAAGAAAGAAAGGGGGGAGAAATAATAAATTAAGGTTTAATTGGAAGAAGATTCTAGAGGAGGGGCTTTGTAATAAAAATACCATTCCCTCTCCTCAAATTTTTCACTGTACGTACAGATATCAGAAAGAAAGAAAAAAAAAACAGAGAGGAGGAAAAAGCCCTAAAACCTAATTTCCAATCTTCTCATCCAAATCCAACTTTGCAATTGAAAGATAAAAGAAAAGATTCCCAATTCTAATAGTAAGTATTCCTAAATCAGCTCAATTCCATCTATTTCTTCTTATTTTCACAAATAGGTATTTAGGGTTTTCTTTCATTTTGTTAGCAATTGAAAGGTGGAGGTCAAGCAATCAAGGGCTAGCTGTATAAGAGCTTGAAGATTGCAATTTGATGGTTTAGATGAGTGAAATTATAGTCTCATTTTATTTTCATGTATGCATGCAAATATGGTGTGAGATTTTTGAATATGATGGTTGTTTGCTCATTTCATAAACCATGTTACTTGATTGAAATATTATGTTGAAGAAGAAATGAGAAACAATGCATATAATTTGAATGCATGCCTTGTGTTTGATTAATTGCCACAATGAATTACAGCAGCCTTTGGAAAAAAAAAGGAAAAAAAAAATTTAATTTCAGAACTGCACTTTGCAGCCTAGACGAGGCTGCAAGTGCAGCCCCGCCAGTAGTCAGCCTGGGGCTGCACAGGTGCAGCCTGGGGCTGCACAGATATGCAGCCCAGACTGGCTGCAAAGGTGCAGCCTGGGGCTGCACAGGTGCAGCCTGGGGCTGCACAGAGGTGCAGCCCAGACGGGCTGCAAATGTGCAGCCAGGGGCTGCACAGGTGTGCAGCCCAGGGCTGCACATGTGTGCAGCCCAGGGCTGCACAGTGTGCAGCCCTGGCGGGCTGCTCGGGCCCAGCCCGGGGGGCGGCCCGGGGCCGGCACGGTGGTGCAGCCCAGGTGGGCTGCACCCGGGCTGCCCGGTTCCGCCCGGGGCGGTGCAGCCCAGGCTGCACCCGTGCAGCCCAGGGCTGCACAGGGGCAGCCCGGGCGGGCTGCAGCCGTGCAGCCCATGCGGGCTGCACAGTGGCAGCCCGGGCGGGCTGCACTGTGCAGCCTGGGGCTGTATAGCCCAGGGCTGCACTGGTGGTGTAAAAAAAAAAAATTTGAAAAAAAATTAATTAATCTAAATTAGTGAATTAGATTTATTTTGATTAAAAAAGAAAACTATTGTACTATCGATAAATATGTGTTTGAAAATAATAATAATAACGACAATATGTAAATAAAACATTTTAGAATTTTGATAACGTTTTTGAGTACTAAGCTTGCCTTTTTAATTAAATTTATTGTTATCAATTTTTTTTTTAACTTAACGAATTTTTGCAATGAATGAGCTTTTTGCGTTTCGTCTTAATACATAAGTATTATGGGGTACTTATGTGTTAATGCGAAATGAAGATGTAATTATTTTCTTTTATACACACAATTATATGCTAAATTTTATTCGTTTTTGAATATTATACTGGGTTTATTAATGGAATTTTTGAAAGGCGATTGTCATCGTTGACTTTTATTTTTAAGAAGTGTTTTAAAATTATAAACACTTTGATTTTTGGGTCGGGATAGATTGGACTCTGTTGTACCAATGGGCCAAAACTCCACCTTGGCCGACCTGATTCAGGATCGCTACCTGAATCGGTGGTATATCACATGCCCTTTTACCACCAAAGGTCAACGGTCTGCTACATAGGGCTAATCTTATTTTGATCGGGATCTCCGATCGGCGGGTCACGGACTATGAAGGATGGAGGCGTGGGGGTCCCACGTGTAGATCCGTGAACGGGTAGCATACGGCCTTTGCCTTAGACCGTCTTGGTTATCCTGGGTTGATCGCCAGGTGTATTATGGCGTTATGAGTAGGTTACGGGGTTGATGTCTCCGCGCGCGCTCGAGCTCTATCACTGTGATTTTACAATACTAGCGTCTGTTTATTTGGTATATTTTATGAGTCATGTTATATTTATCCCATAATTCCCATAATGCAATTTTTTTTCTTTACTTTATGATTTTTGGAAGTATTAAAGTTGATTTTGAAAACCCAGTATCTTTGGAGAATGTGTGTATGAACTTATCCTTGTGTTACAAATAATAATTGGGAAGGTATCGTATTGGATTATATACGATAGGTTTGGCCGAAAATCATTGTTTGATTAAAGGAATTGTTTATGAAACCAAATTTGCATGTTAGTTCTCACACACATATATGCCTCATGTTGGTTTATACATGCGGCGTTTTCTTTCCCTTTTATTGATTGAGACGATTATTGTTCATAGATCTTACTTCACTCACACTAGAAATAGTCTGACCCGTGTGATTTGTTTTATAATCCTCGGGTCAGTCTGAGGATTGTGGTTGCAGGTTAGGTTGCGTGGACTGTAGCAGAATTCTTATCACTTTCCACGTTTTGGGGTTTTGGACTTTTCAGCTTGGACTTAGAAGTAGTTAATATGTATTATGGTATGTATGTTATTATGTATTTTGGAAGTGATATGTAGTATGGACTATGTATCGTGGACATTATGATATGTATTATGCATTATGCTGTTTTTGGTGCTGATTTGTACATTCTATTATATTCTATACTATGTAACCTGAAAATTTTTTATCTTGTACCATTGCTTTGAACCAACACTGCGCACAAATGGTAAGTAGAGGGAAAAAAATCAAAAAATTTCTCGTGCCAGTGTTAGTTCAAAGGAATGAGTACAACATTTAGCCCTATCGAATCCCATTCTCCGTGCTTTCCGACAGTAATACTTAGTATTGCTCTTGGTTGGCATGGGTATAGGGGCCGGGTGTTACATTTTTGGTATCAGAGCCCAGGTTAACAATAGCATAGAATATATTTAGAATATAAGTTAGCACAAAGCAGTAGAAGCATTGTACATGTCTATATACCATAAGTATCACTTCCATAATATAATAATAGTCATACATACCTGAACCAAAACCCCAAATCTTTGATCTTTTTAGTATGAGAGCTATTTTGATTCCAGCATAATAACATTTCTCACTATGCAGAGTAGTGAGAAAGATGGCTGGAAGAACTCCCCGTTTGACCATGGAGCAGTGGTTAGAGTTAATGCGGAACATGCCACAGGCCGCACCTGCTCCTAATGCTGCTCCTAGAGTTGATTTCGCTCGTATGTGTAAGGATTTTGTGAGCCTTGGAGGGAAGCCTTTTCATGGTAATGAAGGTGTGGTTGGAGTTCAGGCTTGGTTGAAGACTTGTGAACGAGTCTTTGGACACATGGGTGTGACGGACCGTCAGAAGGTCCAGATTGCTTCCAGCTTCCTCCAAGACGGTGCATCTGACTGGTTCGATGTGGTTAGTGTTGAGATAGGCGAGGAGGAGCTTACATGGGAGAGATTTAGGGAACGATTCGAGTTAAGGTTCATTCCTGAGGCGGAGAAGGCCATCCTCGCTCGTAGATTTATTGAGCTGAAGCAGAGAGATATGACAGTTCAGGAGTATGTCAATACCTTCAACTCCCTCTCTAAGTATGGCCCCGATTTGGTCAACACTCCCTTCAAAAAGAACCAGAAGTTTGTGGATGGTCTACGTAGGAAGCTGAAGGAGCAACTTTTGACTCAGCTTCGCTCCACTTTTGATGAGATAGTTGATTTAGCGATGAGGTATGAAGACTTATATCGGGAAAGAGATGATGATGCACCACCGAACCGACAGAGTTTTGTGCCTAAGAGGAAAGCACCATTCTTCCCTAAGAAGAAGCAGAATCCTCAGAAGAAGCAAAAGAAAGGTCAAGCTTCAGGCTCCCAGAAGCAAGATAAAAGTGGAGTGAAGTGCTATAAGTGTGGAGTAATGGGGCATTTTGCTAATAATTGTCCCCAGAGGCAGTGTTATGAGTGTCATCAGACTGGTCATTTGAAGAACAACTGCCCACAGCTTATGAAGAAGAAGCAGGCAGCTAAGCTGAATGTGATGGAAGGAGATCCAGGCCCGAGTCAGAGGAAGGGAAAGCAAGTGGCGGTCATGGAAGGTACGATTCCTTTTAGAGATACTTTTATTCGTATACTCTTTGACACCCGTGCCTCCCATTCTTTCATATCTAAGGAATTAGTTGATAGATATGATTTGGAAGTTGTTTACCTTGTGACGTCTCTAAGGGTTGCGAATCCCATTGGTGGGTCCGCAACACTTGGAATGTTGTGTAAAGGCTTTGAGCTTTCCTTATGCGGGCTCTCTTTTCTCTGTGATTTGCATGTATCTGAGTGCCTTGGCTTTGATATTATCTTGGGGATGGACTGGTTGGATCGTTATGATGCATAGCTTTCCTGCTCAGACAGAGTTGTTACTTTGAAGCATCCATCCTATAAAGGGCTTGTTAATATGACTCTGGATGTACCGAGCTCTAGTGCTTATGTTTCTTTGTTTTCCATGGAGTCACGAGAGGAAGATGAGATAGCCAGGGTACCAATTGTCAGAGATTTTGGTGATATATTTGAGCCTGTTACAGGCTTACCACCAAAGAGGGCCGTGGAGTTCCGCATAGATCTAATTCCTGGAGCCCAACCAGTCAGTCGACCACCTACTCGTATGCCGCGAGTCGAGATGGAGGAACTTCGTAAGCAGTTGACTGAATTGGAAGGGAAGCAGTTTATCCGATCTAGTAGCTCTCCTTGGGGAGCTGCTGCTGTGTTTGTTAAGAAGGCTGATGGCTCTCTTCGTTTATGCATTGACTACAGGAAGCTTAATGAGCTGACTATAAAGAATAAGTATCCATTACCTCGTATTGATGATCTTTTTGATCAGTTGAGTGGAGCAAAAGTCTTTTCCCAGCTGGACTTAGCCATGGGATTCCATCAGTTGAGAGTAGCGGAAGATAGCATTCCCCTTACTGCTTTCCGCACTCGTTATGGTTCATACGAGTGGCTGGTGATGCTATTTGGGCTTACGAATGCTCCTGCATATTTTGTTGACCTGATGAATAGAATATTCAGAAGCTATCTTGACCAATTTGTTCTAGTCTTTATTGATGACATCCTAATGTATTCCAAGTCCGAGCAAGAGCATGAAGGGCATTCGAGGATGGTTTTGGAGACCTTAAGGGAACATAAGCTAAAAGCTAAGTTCTCCAAGTGCCAATTTTGGCAGAAAGAGGTAAAGTTTTTGGGCCATATAGTCTCCGAAGCCGGTCTGGCAGTGGATCCTTCTAAGATTGAGGCCATACAGAATTAGAAGAGACCAGAATCTGTTACCGAGATACGGAGCTTCTTGGGACTAGCTGGTTACTACCGGCGTTTCATTAAAGATTTCTCCAAGATTGTGACTCCTTTGACGAGGCTGACGAGGAAAGGAGTTAAGTATGAATGGTCAGATAAATGTGAAGAAGCTTTTACAAAGTTGAAGGAGATGCTCACTAACGCCCCAGTTTTGGTGATTCCAGAGGGTAATCAGGATCTTGTGGTCTATACGGATGCTTGTGGCTCTAGCCTGGGAGCGGTACTTATGCAGAAAGGGCGAGTTGTAGCTTATGCATCCAGGCAATTGAGGCCCAATGAGATTCGGTATGCTATTCATGATTTGGAGCTAGCAGCCGTGGTTTTTGCTTTGAAGTTGTGGCGACACTATCTTATGGGGGAGCGGTTTGTTCTCTATACAGACCATAAGTCCTTGAAATACCTATTTTCCCAGAAGGAACTGAACATGCGCCAACAAAGGTGGTTGGAGTTTTTGGCAGCCTATGATTTTGATATTCAGTATACTCCTGGGAAAGGAAACCGTGTTGCGGATGCCCTCAGCCGTAAACACCAGGCAGTTGTATCGATGATGGTGGCTGAATGGCGTGACTTGGAGGTGTTAGCTTCTAGTGGGATCTGTTACAGTATGCCTACTCATAGCTCAGGGAGGATGTTAGCTAGCTTGGTTGTGAGACCAAGTCTAATGGACAGGATTTCTCTTGCTCAGAAGGAGGATTCATTTGCTTTAGATCGTGTTCATCGGTTGAAGAATGGAGAGGAAGCAGATGACCGGAAAGGTTTTGAGATGGATGCTCATGGTTGTTTGAGGAAGAAGGGTAGAATCTTTGTACCAAATGTTGCAGGGCTTAGATAAGAGGTGATGAAGGACTGCCATTGTTCACGATACACTATTCACCCAGGTGGCAGCAAGATGTACATGGACATGAAGCGCCTATATTACTGGGAAGGAATGAAGCGTGATATAGGTGAATATGTTAAGAATTGCATTACTTGCCAACTGGTGAAATGCGAGCATCAAAAGCCTAGCGCTCTTCTTCAGCCCTTGGAGATTCCATTATGGAAATGGGATCAGGTATAAGTCAATTTTGATTTTATAACAGTTCACTTATATAAACCCTTATTTGTGATCCAATTAGTATTCCATTAATACTTTATTTAGGTATCAATGGATTTCATTGATGGCTTGCCTCGATCGAAGCAAGGGCATGATAGCATATGGGTAGTAGTGGATCGTTTGACGAAATCTGCCCATTTTATTCCTGTCAAGGCAAGGAGGACTACATCTTATTTTGCGAAGCTGTATGTGAAGGAAGTTATTCATCTCCATGGTGTACCTAGTGCTATAGTTTGTGACAGAGATCCATTATTTACTAGTGGATTTTGGAGGAGCTTACAAGCAGCTTTGGGGACGAAGTTGAATATTAGCTCAGCCTATCATCCTCAGTCCGATGGGCAAACTGAGCGAGTCAACAAGATATTGGAGGATTTGTTGCGATCCTGTATTCTGGACTTTGGAGGCTCTTGGGAGGACCACCTGTACTTGGTAGAGTTTTCATATAATAACAGCTTTCAGTCTAGTATAGGCATGGCTCCTTTCGAAGCACTGTATGGAAGACCATGTAGATCTCCTGCATGCTGGCTTGAGACTGGAGATAAGTTAGTTCTTGGTCCCGACTCTGTACGTGAAGCTTCAGAAAAGGTAGAGATAATTAGAAGGAGGATGAAGGAAGCACAAGATAGACAAAAGTCCTATGCAGATAAAAGAAGAAAGGACTTGGAGTTTAGCGTCGGCGATCATGTGTTCGTGAAGGTTACTCCTTTAAAAGGGGTAATGAGGTTCAACAAGACTGGTAAGCTTGCTCCTAGATTTATTGGGCCTTATCCTATTATGGAGCGAATTGGGAAGCTTGCCTATAGAGTTGCTTTACCTGAACACTTATCAAGTGTGCACAATGTGTTTCATGTGTCACACTTGAGAAAGTGTCTGAGAGATTCTGAGGAGGTGATAGAGCCAAAGTAGTTGCAGCAGCTTGGGATCACTCCTAATATGACGTATACTCGAGAGCCTATCCGTATCATTGCCTCTGAGACGAAGAAGTTGCGTAGTAAGGTGGTTCCACTAGTCAAGGTGCAATGGTCGAGCAATTCGAAGGACTGCACCTGGGAAACACAAGAGTCGATGCAGAGGCATTATCCTGAATTGTTTGGTGCTCAAGTAAGGTATGTCTTATTCCTTTTGAAATTTAAATCAACTAATAAAGTTACAGATATCGCCCTTACGTAGAAATTGCGAGGACGCAATTTTTGTAAGGGGGGAAGTCTGTAACAACCCGACTTTTAGGGATACTAAATTGGGAATCAACTTAATAAATTGATAATTAATTAGTTAATAATAATAAATAATTAAATATTTATTAAGAAAATAAAATAATAGATAAATGGGAAAAAAATGAGAATTTAATATTAATAGCGTTGAGAGGAAAATAAATGGTAACAAATTCGTACGCTTTTATTTGGAGTTATAAATTGTTCCTTCTTGAGGTAGTGTAATTTATTTTAATAAATGAACCATTTTATTAACCTAAACTATTCAAAAAAAAAAAATTAAATTAAATTAAACGTTGGGAGTGTAATGTTTTTTTTATGTAAGAATGGTAACTAATTACATAAGAAAAAATGCGTTTTTATGTATGAAAAGTTTAGATAAGAATTTTTTTATGTTGATTTACAATTAGATATAAAAAGGAAAAAAGAAAAAAAAAAGAAAAAAGAAAGAAAGGGTAAAAATAATAATAAATAATATCTTTTTATAATGTAATGTAGGAAAGATCTAGAAAGTGAATAAAATATTGTTAAGTAAAAGAAAAATCTAGAATAAGGACAAAAGATAATGAATAAATAATTTTAAAAAGAAAGAAAGGGGGGAGAAATAATAAATTAAGGTTTAATTGGAAGAAGATTCTAGAGGAGGGGCTTTGTAATAAAAATACCATTCCCTCTCCTTAAATTTTTCACTGTACGTACAGATATCAGAAAGAAAGAAAAAAAAACAGAGAGGAGGAAAAAGCCCTAAAACCTAATTTCCAATCTTCTCATCCAAATCCAACTTTGCAATTGAAAGATAAAAGAAAAGATTCCCAATTCTAATAGTAAGTATTCCTAAATCAGCTCAATTCCATCTCTTTCTTCTTATTTTCACAAATAGGTATTTCGGGTTTTCTTTCATTTTGTTAGCAATTGAAAGGGGAAGGTCAAGCAATCAAGGGCTAGCTGTATAAGAGCTTGAAGATTGCAATTTGAAGGTTTAGGTGAGTGAAATTATAGTCTCATTTTATTTTCATGTATGCATGCAAATATGGTGTGAGATTTTTGAATATGATGGTTGTTTGCTCATTTCATAAACCATGTTACTTGATTGAAATATTATGTTGAAGAAGAAATGAGAAACAATGCATATAATTTGATTGCATGCCTTGTGTTTGATTAATTGCCACAATGAATTACAGCAGCCTTTGGAAAAAAAAAGGAAAAAAAAAATTTGATTTCAGAACTACACTGTGCAGCCTAGACGAGGCTGCAAGTGCAGCCCCGCCAGCAGTCAGCCTGAGGCTGCACAGGTGCAGCCTAGGGCTGCACAGATATGCAGCCCAGACTGGCTGCAAAGGTGCAGCCTGGGGCTGCACAGAGGTGCAGCCCAGACGGGCTGCAAATGTGCAGCCAGGGCTGCACAGGTGTGCAGCCCTGGCGGGCTGCCCGGGCGGGCTGCCCGGGCGGGCTGCCCGGGCCCAGCCCGGGGGGCGGCCCGGGGCCGGCCCGGTGGTGCAGCCCAGGTGGGCTGCACCCGGGCTGCCCAGGTCCGCCCGGGGCGGTGCAGCCCAGGGCTGCAAAGGGGCAGCCCGGGTGGGCTGCACCCGTGCAGCCCATGCGGGCTGCACCCGTGCAGCCCATGCGGGCTGCACCCGTGCAGCCCATGCGGGCTGCACCCGTGCAGCCCATGCGGGCTGCCTGATGCAGCCTGGGGCTGTACAGCCCAGGGCTGCACTGGTGGTGTAAAAAAAAAAAAAATTTGAAAGAAAATTAATTAATCTAAATTAGTGAATTAGATTTATTTTGATTAAAAAAGAAAACTATTGTACTATCGATAAATATGTGTTTGAAAATAATAATAATAACGACAATATGTAAATAAAACATTTTAGAATTTTGATTACGTTTTTGAGTACTAAGCTTGCCTTTTTAATTAAATTTATTGTTATCAAATTTTTTTTTAACTTAACGAATTTTTGCAATGAATGAGCTTTTTGCGTTTCGTCTTAATACATAAGTATTATGTGGTACTTATGTGTTAATGCGAAATGAAGATGTAATTATTTTCTTTTATACACACAATTATATGCTAAATTTTATTCGTTTTTGAATATTATACTGGGTTTATTAATGGAATTTTTGAAAGGCGATTGTCATCGTTGACTTTTATTTTTAAGAAGTGTTTTAAAATTATAAACACTTTGATTTTTGGGTCGGAATAGATTGGACTCTTTTGTACCAATGGGCCAAAACTCCACCTTGGCCGACCTGATTCAGGATCGCTATCTGAATCGGTGGTATATCACATGCCCTTTTACCACAAAAGGTCAACGGTCTGCTACATAGGGCTAATCTTATTTTGATCGGGATCTCCGATCGGCGGGTCACGGACTATGAAGGATGGAGGCGTGGGGGTCCCACGTGTAGATCCGTGAACGGGTAGCATACGGCCTTTGCCTTAGACCGTCTTGGTTATCCTGGGTTGATCGCCAGGTGTATTATGGCGTTATGAGTAGGTTACGGGGTTGATGTCTCCGCGCGCGCTCGAGCTCTACCACTGTGATTTTACAATACTAGCGTCTGTTTATTTGGTATATTTTATGAGTCATGTTATATTTATCCCATAATTCCCATAATGCAATTTTTTTTCTTTACTTTATGATTTTTGGAAGTATTAAAGTTGATTTTGAAAACCCAGTATCTTTGGAGAATGTGTGTATGAACTTATCCTTGTGTTACAAATAATAATTGGGAAGGTATCGTATTGGATTATATACGATAGGTTTGGCCGAAAATCATTGTTTGATTAAAGGAATTGTTTATGAAACCAAATTTGCATGTTAGTTCTCACACACATATATGCCTCATGTTGGTTTATACATGCGGCGTTTTCTTTCCCTTTTATTGATTGAGACGATTATTGTTCATAGATCTTACTTCACTCACACTAGAAATAGTCTGACCCGTGTGATTTGTTTTATAATCCTCGGGTCAGTCTGAGGATTGTGGTTGCAGGTTAGGTTGCATGGACTGTAGCAGAATTCTTATCACTTTCCATGTTTTGGGGTTTTGGACTTTTCAGCTTGGACTTAGAAGTAGTTAATATGTATTATGGTATGTATGTTATTATGTATTTTGGAAGTGATATGTACTATGGACTATGTATCGTGGACATTATGATATGTATTATGCATTATGCTGTTTTTGGTGCTGATTTGTACATTCTATTATATTCTATACTATGTAACCTGGAAAAATTTTATCTTGTACCATTGCTTTGAACCAACACTGCGCACAAATGGTAAGTAGAGGGAAAAAAATCGAAAAATTTCTCATGCCAGTGTTAGTTCAAGGGAATGAGTACAACATTTAGCCCTATCGAGTCCCATTCTCCGTGATTTCCGACAGTAATACTTAGTATTGCTCTTGGTTGGCATGGGTATAGGGGCCGGGTGTTACAGGTGCCTAGATCACCATACTGAGGAATACGCCTGCTCCCCTGCAACACAAGACCGGGACTACCCCTTACTGGATAATCCCGAGTGAGATCACCCAGCGGTTGGGATCAGCAACCGCCCACTAAGACGAAATAAAAAGGGACATCTAGACTGGAATGACCTCACCCTACTTGGTTGCTACCCACCTAGCCTTGCTGCATAACCCCTGATTTTCAGTCATTCCCATTTGATGAGGCTTGAGGCTAAGAGTTACCTTTATAGAACATATCCCTTAGAATGCCCATCGTCCACCTGACAATGTTTCGCAAGCATTCATCCATACAAGTCCGTTCCAGGTTCGAACGGAACCGAAGGCACTATTCCTACTACATCCATTTTGGAAATATCCTCAGGATTAGTAGCGAATAGCCCTTGCACTTCATTGCTCCATTTTCGAATCCAAAATCGTATCCACGAAACGTACAAACCGAATCGAAATGGTTTTCGAGAAATAATTCTTGATCCCGTCTCTTCGAAACGATCAACGTATTTGTCCAATATTGATATTCGGTTATTTAACTATCAATTAATATTCAGAAAACAACCATCAAATAATAAATAATTTTCCAAATTTATTTATTTATCTCAAAAATATCTTCACAAGATATATTTTCACTTTTCAAATTCCTTTGAAAACAGGTTTCAAAACTATCTGCCTTTCTCAGAATAAATTCCAAGTATTTCTATTTTCCACTGGAATCACCAAGCACAAAACTAGATTTTTCTAAATTAATTTAAAACACTTTACTTTTTAAAAAAAATATACTTTAAAACATTCAAGTTAAAATTACTTTAATAATTTGTTAAAATACATACTATATGAATATTTGAAAATAAGGTTACTTAATAAAATATAAGACTAGATTTCTACTTTTTTTAAAAACAAAATACTAAGTTACTTCTTAATAATTACTGCTAAAATAGATTAAAAGAAATTACTTACTTTAGACTTTAAATATTAGAAATAATAAATTTTACAAAACTTGCTTTCTTTGAAAATAACTTAATTTATATTTAAAAATTTACCTTTAAAAACATGTACTTGACTATCCAGAAAAATTCCAACTTCAATCACTTAAATCAATTTTCCCAAATTGGTTTCCAATTTATTTTATTTGAAATAAATATCTTTTACTTATCAGTTCATTTCCAAATTCAGTAGTTATGGACCTTATTATTACTACTTTTTTCCAATTTCTTCTTTACTCTTGCAATAATTCAATTCTTAAATTCTAAATAAATGTTTGTTCCTTTTAATTAATAATACTGCATTTTAAAATTCATTAACTTTCTGTTTATTCAAATTTTCCTTTCCATTCTCAGGATTCATTTATTAGAATTTTAAAGTCACTTTATTTCTTTTCCAAGTCATTCTTAAATTTATTCTATAATTATTTTACTTACAATTTCACTTCTTTTATTTTCATTTCAAAAATCAAATTTGTTATATTTTTTTTTATTCATTATACCCAATTATATCAACCAAGCCATAACATTCAATACTTCCACATAATTCATCATGGAATATCAAATAGTCAGAACGGAGAATATTAAATAATTTAAATAAAAGTTGAGGGGTCCAGTTGGATCCCTCCAACCTGTTTTCCCTGCATCTACAGCCGTTAGCATCGCATAATATGCCAAATTCAAATTATACTATACTATATCACGTCAATCAATTCAACCATACAATCAATTATTTAAATTTTATCATTTAAATTTTTAAATGCAACTGAGTGAGATTAACTCACCTTTGGCCTAAGATTGCTATTCACCTCAAACTCACCTTGTTTTTCCGCGAGTTTTAACCTTGTACAAACCAATTTACGATTTATTAATATTCGAAATATAAATCGAACACTTAATTACCATTCAATTAAATTTTGAATTAATTTTCCTTTATTACATCTTTTGGTAACAAAAATAAATTAAATACGTAAATCGTAAATTTTTATCACAAATCCCTTCTATAATTTCCTTCCAAAACCTTATATAAATTGTTTGTACATATATTTAATTTTTGCATATAATAACCCAAATTTAAATTTAAAAGCACAACTATTTTAAATCTAGCTGTCAAATAAATTTCTTTCCTTCCTGCTTATCATTCCAGTAAAATAATAATAATAATTATTACTATAAATTAGTAATTTATTTCACTGTAAATCTTTTCCGACTTATATATGCATAATTTATTTTTATTCCCTTTTCTCTTCAAACCTTATAAATAAAACTCCTGTTTCAGCATCAAAATGTTAAGTACCCAGAATGTTTCTTCTTTTTCTTAAATCAGCCAAGATATATATATATATATAATTAATTTTAATTAAAACAAACTTTTAAATTATACCTTACTGGAGTTATAAGCCCTGAACAGTTCCCCTTGCTTCGATAACGACGTGAGCGCCACCACACTGCCCCAGCCCCTATTGTCGCACGCGAGCTCAAGCCACGATGAAACCCAAAATCGACCAGAAACCCTCGACTGCACCGATGCAGTGCCACCCACCATAGGTCGCGCGTGTAGCCGCGTCTCGATTCACAAACCCCTTCATGCTCCAACACTCACAGCGCCGCCGACCCTTCCTTGATCGCCTCGATCGACAGCTCCTGCTCGAAAGACGGAAAAGGGGAAAAAGAAGTCGCGATTTTGATTTTGATTTGAGAAAGGGGGTTTTTGATTTCGAACCGAGGTATTTAGTTTTGATTTTGTAATGTAAAGAAGCGACATTATTATTCCCTTTTCTGAACGATGAAGGACACTCGTGTGGTAAAAATAATAATGAAGGGAACAGGAATAGACATTATCGTACTAGAAGCTGAGAAAAAGGAGACATGATTTGAGGGAAATTACAGTGATGGTGATAGGAATTCGGCTGAAGGGAAATTTGATAAGTAAGAACATAATATATTTGAATTTAAATTGTCTCGATACAATTTCAACATGTTTAATATCGTATGCTCACATAATAACTTCAAATATTACGAAAATTGAAATCCGGAAATAATTCAATATTTCGGATCCAAAGGTTTCGTCGAATTCTAAGACTGTGCCTCAGAAGGCTATTTTTAAATTCAATTTAAACGATATAAATTCAAAACTGAACAAAACACTTTCAAATTTAATTTTAACACTTCTACTATCTTCAGTACTTTCAATATAAATTTTGTAAGCCTTCAAATTATTTTTAACAGGCTTAAAACTGAAGATTAGAGAGAACATTTATATAACATTTTTTAATAACCGGTTATTGAAAAATGTTATATTCAACATTTTATCCAACTTCAACTTATTTAATTTAACTATTATTTAATTATCAAATAAATAGCGATATTTGTAATTCAATGTTAAAATTATTATATTGAATATTTAAAATCAATTAAGTATTCCGATTTTAAATGCTCGAAAATTCCGGATCGTCACATATGATCTGTGAATAATTCAAATTTTGTTCCTAAAAGGTGATGCCTCCATAGTTTCAAAGCAAATACAACTGCAAGAAGCTCTAAATCATGGGTTTCATAATTTACTTCATGGGTCTTCAACTGACGACCAACATAAGCAACAACCTTACCATTTTGCATCAAGACAACGCCTAAACCTTCTCGACAAGCATCAGTATAGATAGTTAATCCTTCACTCCCGTCAATTACCGCAAGAACTGGGGCTGAAGTTAACTTATGCTTCAACTCATTAAAAGATGATTCACACTTCTCACTCCAAATAAACTTGATATCCTTTCGATTTAAAGTAGTAAGTGGGGCAGAAATCCGGGCAAAGTGCTCAATAAATCTGTGATAATAGCCGTCCATGCCCAAGAAGCTACGAATCTCTGTAGGAGTTTTGGGAGTCTCCCAATTTTGAAGATAAATTTTCAAATTAGAAAGGAATAAGATGGATCGAATAGAAATAACGAATAGGATGGAACTTACATTGATTACGGCGATCTTAGCTGGATCGACCGAAATCCCATTTTCAGAAACATTATGGCCCAGGAATCGTACTTCGTCTCGCCAGAAGTGGCATTTCGAGAACTTGGCTTTAAGCTGATGATTTCGGAGAGTTTCCAGAACATAAGAAAGATGTATCTCATGCTCTTTCTCATCTTTGGAGAAGACGAGAATATCATCAATGAAGACAAGAACAAACTTGTTAAGGACATCACGGAAGACTCGATTCATCAAGTCGACGAAATAAGCAAGGGCGTTGGTCAACCCGAACGGCATAACCAACCATTCATAGAATCCGCTCTCGGTATGGAAAGCTGTCTTATGGATACTATCTTTGCTACTCTGAGTTGGTGGAACCCAGTGGCTAGATCAAGTTGCAAGAAGACTTTAGCTCCATGGAGCTGATCGAATAAATCATTTATGCGAGGCATCGGATAGCGATTTTTTAGAGTGCGTTTGTTTAATTCCCTGTAATCAACACACATGCGAAGAGATCCATCTGATTTGGTGACAAATACGACTGCGGCGCCCCATTCAGAACAACTTCTCTTGATCAAACTCCTAGCAAATAGATCATCAATTTGAGTTTTAAGTTCAGCTTTCTCTTTAGGAGCCATCTTCTATGAGGGAGAACTATGGGAGTAGCTCCAGGGATAAGGTCAATGCGAAAATCGATCTCCCGTTTAGGCGGTAGAGCGTTGACCTCTCCAAATACATCGGGAAATTTCTGAACAATAGGAGTGGTACTAATATCATCCGGGTGAGCATCAAGAGAGAATATGAAGCTTCCGACATATTTCTGAGGTGATTTGCATTCAATGACAAGCGGTAGACCCTTGTCATTGACTAGAGAAACAGATCGAGCTTTGCAAGAAATAACAACATCGAATTTTCTTAACCAATCAGCACCCAACAAAATGTCAAATGCTACGAAGCCAAGCACATAAAAATCCCAAGTGAATCGATATCTTCCATACAAAAGCACAACCTCTTTACAAATTCTACTGAGGTTGGCAAGTCCTCCAATAGGGTTGGAGACACATAAGGAAGTAGTAGCAAGAGTAGGTTCTAATTTGAGCTTATTACAATGATCAATAGATATGAAGCTATGAGAAGCACCAGTATCAAATAATACCCTAACAGGTAAATCATGTAATGGGAAAGTACTTCGTAAGGCAACTTGGTCATCCTGAGCAGGTGGTGGAGGTGGTGCAGGAGTGGTGATAGCAAATACTCCAAATGGTGTGTCTCTCTTCCTCAATGGGTAGTCTTTCTTGAAGTGACCAGGCTGTAGGCAGGCATGGCATAAATCACTCCTCATCTGAGAAGGTGGCAGAATAGCAGCTCCAGTAGATGGACAGTTATTAGCATAATGGCCTTTCTTATCGCATTTGAAGCAAGTGATATTAGCAAGGTCGATTGGGCTTTTCTAGGCATATCCCAATCCTGTAGTCTTTTGCCAAGCTTTCTTTTGTTGATCAAAGCTTATCTTCCTCTTTCCGAGCTGGCTAGAAGAGGACTGAGTAAGAGTGGCCTTAGCAGTAGGTCCCCTTGGCTTTGCCTCATATCTAAGAGCATAATCAACAAGCTCTGTGAAGGTGCAGTGAGTGTGGCCAGTAAGCAAGTCATAATACTCTAGTCTAGCTCCCAAAATGAACTTCTCATTCTTTAGAAGGGGCGTATCAATCAATCCCGGGCCAAACTTGGAGAGTTCGTTGAATTTCCTCTCGTACTCGGAAAAAGTCATACTGCCTTGCTTAAGATCCATAAAAGCTCTATAAAGTTGGGTTCTCCCCACAGCGGGCATCCATTGTGTCGAGAAAGTATCCCTAATCAAAGGATAGACTAGATGAATAACATTTCAAAGATTGAAAGAAGAATTTAGACTACAAAATCCAAGCAAATTTATACCTAAACTGGGCCCAAGTGATGGTGTTCTCCTCGATACGAGAAGTAACGGATTCCCACCAATCATGTGCGGCATCCTGAAGTTGCCAAGCAGCAAGCTGACGCTTTTGAGCATCAGTGATTTCCAATCCAGAAAATATCTTCTCTAAGCCTTTGAGCCATTGCTGGGCTTCGATAATGCCCTCGGATTTGGAAAACTTAATACCCCCGAGCTGGGTATACTCTTTACTAAGAGTGGTGAATTTGACTGAAGCTGGGGCGGCAGGCGTAGCCTGGGCAGGACCATGGCCTCTTCCTCCCCTATTGTTTCTTCCGGTACTCATCCTGAAATATCGAAAGAGATTTAGAACCAAGGATAGAAAAATCATAAAGCTTAAAGAAAAATCTAATTTTTACGAATCAAAAGAAGTTTGAATTAAAAGGATCTGGATATTGAATCGATTCTCCTCATTCTAGGGTATTTCTACCCTATCTCTAATGAGTTTATATAACCCCAACTAAGATTTTTAGGGAAACCAAAGCTCTGATACCAACTGTAACAACCCGTATATTAGGACCATTTAAATTGACAATAATCCACACATGTCAACTTAAATAATACAAAACACGAATCATTATGGGATTATAAATATATAAATGTAAATGAGAATCAATACAACAACACAGACACAGAACAGTCACAGAATAATGCAGCGGAAGATACATTGTCATAATAGCAGTTCATGAAGCCACTACATGAAGTACAACAATGTCTTAACATAAATGTTCAACAGACCAGGACATCAATACAGGAATAGAAATAGACTGATAAATATAAATGCTAAGCCTTCAACATCTTCAACCAACCTTGATCAGCAAACTGGATAGCTTCAGACTGACCCGAGAATATATAAAAGGGAAACACTCGAGTCAGGACTCAAAATCTTCTACAGGATAATCAAGTGCAGGGAATAAAGTCCATAACTCAAAGATGAATAAAATAACAACTCTAAGGATCCGATAAATTATCTATATATACAATAGAATACGATATGTAGATAATGTCTAATAAGTAAAATACAATATTAAAATAGTGTTAAGGCGTTACCATAATTCCCCTTAACACATTTTATAATGTCATAGTCTATACAGCACCGTAAACCCCACCGTAAGCTAGTGGTTATCAGAGGGCACCCCATAGGTATAACACAAAACAAAACGTAGTGGTCGCGAATAGGATAATCAGTATGACAAGGTACATGAGGCGATACCAACTAGGATACTAGTAGTTGCGTGATCCGGACTGATGTTGAGCATAGCAGCTACTATCTCAACACCGCGAAACAACACTCCCAAATCAAGGGTGCACCCAAATCGAATCACAACAGTAATAGATATGGTATCGAAGAAGCGTGTCCGCTAGAGGTGGCGAACCTCAATGGCCCGGCGCGGCTCCTATTTTAGTCATGTCAGGGGTCATCCAATATCGTTCTCTTTCTTCAGTCAACGCGTTCACCAAATCATCCACTTCATTCCATATCAACACTCCGCGTATAATAGTTATTAAAGTGGTTTTCGGTATCGACAGAGAGTATGTCCATTACCGATTCCGGTCTCTTTAATAACTACGTATTTATTACCCGATGGTCGGTTAAATTAACGTTAAAGAAATCAAAGTCCAAAAGTCAAGGTGCAAATTTGACTTCCAAAATTTGACATTTCACGATTCAATTTATTTCGGATATTTAAAACTTATTTCCAAATGCAATCTTTAGTTCAAACATTTGAGTTAATGATAAAATTAAGTATTCAAGTTCAATCTAATAAGGTCTAAATGTCGCTTATCAAATTTAGTTCATAATCAATGAATTCAATTTAATGGTTAACTTAGTTCGAATCATTAAATCAAATTCTATTCATTTCAATTCATATTACACTCACAGTTATCATAAATTCGATTAAATCAATTTCATTAACTAAGTTCCTTTTATCAAAACTTCATTTGATTTATTTACCAATTCAATTAAATTTCTATTTAAAGGAATCCATTTCCATTTATTTGGTTCAATGATCTACACATCACAAATAAGTTATTTCCGAGTTACAAATCAACTCAATCCACATTCCGTTTAAAATGCCCTGATTTGATTAATTCATTAAATTTAAAATCATTTAAATTTTAAATTATCACTCAGTTAAATCCGTAAAACTTTAGTTGGCTTAGTATTCCCTTAAGTCAAAATTTTCTTAATCTCAAATCAGATTTATAACAAGTTCCAAATCTATTTAATTAAAACCGAGTTTAAAGCTAAATCTAACAAATCAAATAAATTTTTAAATAATCTATTGTTTCCAAATCTCATTTCAATTAAATTTGCCAATTCATTTTATTCAATTTAATAGGTTTATTAACCCGTTCAATTAAATCCAGTAATTTATTTCAATTTAACCCATTAAGTTCGTTACTTAATTTCCAAACAATTGTTAAGTTCATTCCCTAATTTAAAAATATATTTCAATTTCAAAAATGATTTTTGTTGACCAATCGGGTTTCTTATTTTTTATTATCTATCCTTGGCCAAGTTATTTAATTGGGTATTTATCATTTCAACCCAATATCATTCAATATAAAACAAAGCATAAAAAAGGGAACTTGTAGTGTGATAACTGGGATAGTGTCAAAGTAAATAAACAAGCAATAGCAACCATACATAACAATTCAACAATTTATTTAAATAATCTCGAAATAATCGCATTAACTTACATTTGTTATTTATGTAAATTAATATAATTATTCCTAGAATCCACACTATCATTTAATGCAGATTAAAGATTATTACACTATGGTTTCACTTGGTGTCTATTATCAATTTACTATATCAATCATACATTCAATGGTTCAAAGTGAGGTTAACGCTATTTCTATGCTTCGATTTATTTAACATTTAGAGGAATCATGAACATATATAATTCCTTTTTAAATTGTTAACTATCCTATATCAAATTTAATTTCATATTAAATTTTACTTATGTTAACAACTAAATTCAACATCACATAACACATTTAGTGTCACCACTATTTGTCGTAAACTAACATATTCAATTTTTTTACTTGCATAACGATTTACAGTTTTATTTCAACAATTTTAACAATCAACAAGTTAATATCCAAATTAATATTAACAACAATTATCACTTGATTATCATAGCATAATAGATTTGAGTCGTGAATGAAATATTCACCTTGCGTGGTTAGAGAAGATGACGGCGAAGCACGAAGATGGATAGATAAGATAGACCCTAACAAGCACGATGCAAAACGAACACAACTGCAATCAAACAAATAATTAATCAATAATTTGTTTATTTCCATATATATACATATCGATTGAATATATATATATATATATATATATATATATATAAACCATACCAAAACAACGAAGCAAGATAGATTCGACAAGCGGGATGGAAATAGCTTATGCTTCAGGATCAATAGCAGGAGCTGGAATAAACACAGTGGAACACTGTAGGTGAGCAGACTAAAATTTCAAAGTATATACTGCTATTATACTAGTTTAATATATATATTTATATGCAAACGGAAGTTGCCCTGAAACTAACAACAGTTTATACTGAAAATATATAAACTTATGAACGGGAAACTTGTAAACTAATGTATATGGTATATAAAACGAAACTTTCTTCTTCCCTTTTTTTCCAATAGGCTATATATCTCTATATACATACACGAACAGAAAAAGGGGGGGGGGGTAATCAGCTCTGAGGCTAAGGTGGCATCGGCCAGGGTCGTGGAGGGGTTGTGCAGTGCGACAGTGGGTGAGCAGGTGACGCGGCGGTGGCTGGCGGCGACGTGGCAGGGCTAAGTGGGTGGCACATGGAAAGTGGAGACAAGTGGAGCAGGGCGACGTGACGGAGGGACGTGGAGGCTGGTGGATTTTGGGTGGTCGTTGGCGGTGCAATGGAGGGCAGTGGGGTCGACAATGCGTGAGGCGTGGCAGAGCGGGGTATGCGTGGGACCGTGGGGTGGGTGCGGGCTGTGTCAGTGGGTGTGGTGCTGCGGAGGCGGGCTGCGGCAGTGGACGCGGGGGAAGCGGCTGGGGAAGTGGACGTGGGGGAAGCGGCTGGGGAAGTGGACGCGGAGGCGGGCTGTGTCGTGGCGGAGGCAAAGCAGGCAGGGGCGGAGGTGAGCTGGAGCAATGGGGACGCGGTGGCTGGGTGGCGGCAGTGGGTTGTGGCCCGCGTGGCGCAGCTGGGTGGGCTGTGGGACGCGGGCGAAGTGCGGGAGGTCGTGTGTATGGAGGAGTTTGAGTTTGAGTTTCATACTGTAACCTTTTGAAGAAATAAATAAAAAAAAATATATGAAAGAGGAAGACAGAGAGCAGGAAGGAAGAAGCACGTACCAATAGTTTGAGTGCGAAGTGTAAAGTCAATTAATGCAGAGGAATAAATGAAGGCAGAGGAATTAATGAAGGCAGAGGGTAGCAGATATATACAGAGAGGTGTAGAGTCCAATGCCACAGAAATGATGTCCCTGGGTAAACGTGATGGCTATTGGCTTCCCAAGACGCTGAATAGTCAAAGGCTCCTAGAATTCTGAGCGTTGGAAAGTTGGGTACCGTTTTGTGCTGCGTAACGGACCAGTTTGTACTCCGTTAACCAATTATAATTTTCAACGCCGAACTCCGATTTACACCAATAAATATACCGTTTTGATCAGCGCGACGAGGCGGACACAACGGTATGAAGATATTGATGGTTTGACATTTATTGCGAAGTGGTTAATCTTATTGAACCATTTGCTCGAGCGAACAATTTAACTATCAATTAAACGCGAAATTTGACGAAACGAAATGCGCCGTCATGTTCAGAATATTTTTCTTATGCAACATTGTGAAAAATATTTGAGTTCGAACGATAGAAAATTTACCCATAAAATTTAAACTAATATGTAAATGTGACGAACGAAATTTACTTCAATATTATTCAATGAAATTTGGCGTACGCCTATGTTTATCTAGACGCATTCCAAATGTGAAGTTTGAATAGCAAAGGAATTTGTTTGTGAAAATTCGAATTTCTACACTAAATAAACGATTTTTAAAATTTTAAACTGGGTCTGAATTTCAAGGTCGTTACATTTGTATACAAAGTTTTCTAGCTTAGGAAAAGTTTAAGGAATGACTCTTTAATTTTTTCTATGGTGGTATGAATAATCATCTAAGTAATAACTTGAGGCTATTAAGGGTAATGTATGCTTAATAGATTGTTTATCATACTCGTGCAATTCGAGGGCTTGAACCCGAGCACATCGTGAGCTTTGTTTGCTAGAAATTGCAATACTATTAAGTATAGATGTGTGATTGTTTCTTTGGTTGCTCGTGTTGGAATTTCGAGGATGAACGTAACGAATCGGAATTTTGGACACTTTGTATTTAAATATATGGATTGTCTAAATATTTGAACTTAGATTAAATGTTATTAAAATGACTTAATAATCATATTAACCCATTTTTTTACTAATAACTAATGATTGTAAACTTGTTTTGGAAAAATGTTTACAATGATATATTTTTTATAAAAATCAATAATACGACTGAACATCGGTTTATCGATAAACAACATTTTATGATATAAGTTGTTCGAACTCATGTACATTTGTTTAATGATCAAATGAAACTCATTAGCAACCTATTAAAAATTTCTTTTCATAAAGCAAAATAGAAAGTTCTAGAATGTTCTAAGTAGATAAGAGATATTATTTTGTTAAGGGTACAAAGAAAATTTACTAATGGAAGTGATGTAATGGAGAAGTGATGGGCATGTGGAGTGGTGAGCCTACCATCGCATGGTATAGGGGTGAGATGAAGCTTAGGAAATACCATTTAAAGCCTAAATAAGAAAGGTATGCCCTTGTTAAATAATCACAATTTCACGAAGCAAAATCAAGCTTGTCTTTCTCTTATGTTCTATAGAAAAAAATTGCAAAACAAAAATCCACTCAAACTTGGAGTAGAGCCTTAGGATAATATTACAACGCCTTCCACCATGTTAAACATTGAAGAAGTGAAGCCATGCTCCCCCACCAAGCATAGGCTATAAGCAATAATGGTTCATTTATAGGCTAATGCAACATAAAGCAAAGGAAGGAAGGAAGAAGGTGGTTGCAAGTTGAGGTTGGACTTGGGTTGCTTGGGCTTACTTGTTTGACAGGTTAAAGGTGAGATAACTCACGGCTTTGAATAAAAATATAACCCAAATATCTTATGTTTGATTGTGTTTAAGTTATTTGAATTGACATTGACATATGTTGAAACATTGATTTTGATTCTTGCTTTGAAAGCAAGTGGCATATGTAATACATTTGAACAAACTTCTAACCTATAACACGACCTTTATACAAAGCACATAGTTTGCAGTTGAACTTTGGTTTAGATTGGACTTGGATTTGAAAGTGCACTTATAGTGATAGTCGCTATAGATTCACTTAGGAATTGTCATGTATTCGGCAATTTCTATGAAATTTTTTAGAGAGATCCTTAGGGTTTTCTCGCTATATTTATGATTTTTTATATGTGTGCTTACTTCCAAAAAAATTTTGGATGACAAAAAGTTGATAATTAACTTGAATTTCGGATGAAAAAAATTTTGAATGACAATAATCCTTTGGGATTTCATGTTTAGGCCTTACTTAAATTTTAAGCTCCTTTCCATTTTATTTTACTCCTTCCCTTTTATAAAATTAACTTCTACCCAACTTAAATCACCATTAAACTTCAAATTAAAATAACGTTTACATTGGTAAAGCGATTACAAAACATTATCAAATCTTTATATAATTTATTTCCTAGAAATTCTTTTGTTTAATTAATTATATTAAAACCATTATATTGGGCCCACTTTTAATTAGAATCACCATCAACCCAAAATTAACTTAACATTCCATTTTAAAAAAATTATTTCTTAGTCAAATCCATATTATTCATTTATTATATAACTAAAAAATATTACTTCCATATTTTAACTCATTTTACTTAAAATATTACTGAATAACATTTCAAACCCTTTTAATAAATAAATTCCAAAACCTCATATTTAAATATTATAAAATTTTCTTTCCTTCCTATAATATTTTCCTAATCCCATCTACTAATAACATTAGACTTTATAAATTATTCAATTCCTTTAATACATTTAAAACCATTAAAATATCAAAAATATCACCGTTATCAATTAAATAATTTAAATTCCATATTTCATTAATAATTAATAATCTTGAAACTAATTAACTCCCAAAATACTTCACTATGAAGCCCTTAACTTTGGTTACCTTATGCTGGATGAAGCTAAAAGGGCTCGGAAAGAGGAGGAAGAGCAGAGGAAGAACAGTGGCTCAACCTTTGGGGCAACAATTCAATGTCAGTTATCGAAACCGGTTATTTATGCCTTAATGCACAATGTGCCTGTGATAGTTTTCCATATTTTTTTAGATCCATCTGCTACAAGCCCACCTTGGGATGTGCCTCTACCTTCAGATCAAATTTGGCCCTCGGGCAACATCTTGAGTTCTCCTAAGAAAGGTAGGATTCTTCTTTATAGTTCAGGGGCCACTGCTCAATACATTCAAGCTTACTTGGGAAAATTCGTATTTGACAATCCTCACCATTTCCATACAAGTGAAATGCTTATGACCGACCCTAGTGGAGCTATCACCATTAACATCCCTCAGGCAACATCTTGAGTTCTCCTAAGAAAGGTAGGATTCTTCTTTATAGTTCATGGGCCACTTCTCAATACATTCAAGCTTACTTGGGGAAATTCGTATTTGACAATCCTCACCATTTCCATACAAGTGACATGCTTATGACCAACCCTAGTGCAGCTATCACCATTAACATCCCGCCATCAGGCTTTATGCCCCTAGGCCCCTCTGAACCTCCAACTGATGCAGCGTAGGGTGAAATAACCACTGCTCTTAAGGATGATGTTGGCCTCAATATATTGGATGCATGCCATGAGCCTACCGAGGACTTGGACAGGGACAAGGCCTTGAAACAAGAAGTCCTCCTGAAATTTCTTGCAAATATGGCTAGAGTTGAGCTTGAGGCCATAAGGAGACAAAACTTATGAATAAGAAACATGTGAAACTCGATGCAGCTACTTCCACCACCAAGCCAGAGAATGAATAAAAATGAGCAGAAGGGGCCTAAACATCATGGAAAGCAAATCATCTCCTAATCCAAGCCCAGGCCTAGATGAAAGTTGTGCCTGCACTCCATTCGTGTTCTCTTTTTTTAGGGATAGACTTGTTATGTGTATTTGTTTTCTTGTCTGTGTTAAACACTTCTATTTGTGATCGAATGACTTTGATGTATTGGTAGTCCCTTCACCTAGTCATTTGTATGGAAACACATTCTCCAATAAGAACCCATAGACTTGATTGTAAACCTATTATGCTGGAATTTAATCAATGTAATAATTTTGGCTAAGATTAATAAGTTTATTTGCAAATGTTTTCAAGGAATGTCATTAGAAATAATATCAAACGTCTTGATATATAAAAGTGATTAAGTTATCATAAGGTAAAAACTCGTCTGCATTTACAGGGGCATGGTCTTATGAGATACTCTTTCTTTTCGAAGGATTTTATTTTAAGGCTAATATATGACACTGTCATTTATTATTGAGTTTTTCTCATGCTGGTTTATCAAGCCTGATCTGGGTATTTTCAATTCTCAGGTCAGATCTAAGTAGTTTCAGGTTCGTTCGAAGACGGTTGGAGTTTCCAGAGGAGAATTGGAGATATTCATCTACGTATGGACATATTTTATTATACTCTTTGGTTAGTTAGTTTTAGCTTGATATTTCTTAGCACTTGTAAGGACATATGTTTATAACTGTCCAAGATGAATTTAGATTAGACAGATATATGTATTTAAATTTTTTTTGCTGTAAAGATATTTGTTCAATACTACATATTATTCCATTCGTGTGAGATTGTTCTGTCTTATTTACTTTATTACCCTTGATCAACCATACTTCCGTGCAACTTGGGTCAGACATGAGTGGTTTATTGTCATCTCAAAGGGTACAAAATTGTGGGTCATCATAGATGGAATGCCCAATGAGGGATGGATGTGATTCGACCATCTGATGATTAACTTAATCCTATCAAATGATGGGACAACTACAAATCAAAAGCGATCGTGACACAACTGATCGCTGGCTAGGTTATTATGTGTACTTGGGGGCAAATCAATCAATTAAGGAAAGTGTGATACCACTATTTTCCAAAATAGCTCTAAGTCCCCAGAGTGTGGACTGGAGTAAAACCCAAGACGGGTGCGATTCGACGACCCACTAACTAGCTCTTACCCCAGAACGTGGACTGGAGTATTAATGCAAGTTAGGTGAGGTTCGACCACCAGCTAACTAACTCTTATCCCCAAAGTGTAGATATGAGTATAAAAAAAAGATGAGTGTAGTTTAACCACTCACTATTCCATGAACTCTGACCTGAAACCGATAGGAGAAGTATAAACTCTCAAAGGTTGGAGTTTGACCATCCACCCTTTGACTCCGCTAACCCAAGATTGGGGGTAGGAGTATAATCATTCAAACCACTGAATGACATCATAACATTAGGGCTTGATCCTCATTTTTTGTATGACCCAAGACAATGACCACATGGAGGCCTTGGGATAGAATCAATGGATTATCATCCAAAACTAGGAGCAAAGAATTACAAGTACATTGAATGGAAAGTAATGGCTCAACCAATTTAATAAAAATTCACATAAGAGTTTGATAGAAAATGAATAACTTTTATTTACGTAATAAACTTCAAAAATGCCGATACAAGTTTATTTTAGAACAGGGATTGGTCCCGTACAATCACGACCAACAAAAGGGAAAACTGCTATAAAAGTTATGTGCAAATAGAGCCAGAGCGACGACTATTTCTTTTGTCTTCTCTAATTTTTGGTTTTTTTAAGAGTAGCGCCACCCAAACTTTCCCCTGTCCGTTTCCTCGATCCTTTGTCACCTTTGGAGGGAGTGCTTTCAAGGAGGGAGTTTTTTGGAAATCGACCCGCCAGGTGGAATGACTTGTAATGGGATGAGATTTGGATCATCGATATCCACATGAACGGGTTCATTCTTGGCTTGTTTCTTAAATGACTCCTCCCTCTCAACGCGCTTCTTTAAGTTGAGCTCATCTGTATGTTTAGTGGCGCCGGTGATCATAACATCATTTGATTCATCCAACGGTAGTGGATCTTCAGCTTTACCGTCATCGAGTGCTCCGATAACTCGCACATCGGGACCTAGAGCATTGGTGGCAGTCGGAATCTCAGTTGGCATCGATTGTTGCTCCACGGTGGCACCACTTTTTTTGGAGTTTAGCTGGAACCCGAAAGACTTATGGATTTGCGGAAACAAGAAGATAAGTCCATGACTATCGGGCATAGGGAACAAAACCTCTTGAAAAATGGATGATAAAGTAGAATACCTAGTTTTGGCAGAATCTCAGCTGTCACCGGAGTACTCCGTTCTAGAGTACGGGTGAACGCTTTAGATCGATAACCGGGTTTGTCCGGACTGTAGCTTAGATCCTATCCTAGGCCAAAAAAACTGATGCTCGGGCTTCTTGAAAAGAAGAGCGTCCCTTAGTAGCAGACTTCAAAGACTCAATGATATTTTTCCCTTTGCCATAAGAAGCTAGAATGTCGAAATATTGGGGTCTCAAAGCGGCAAAGTCTAGGGGTTCATTCCCATGAAGGATCTCCCGTACTAGTTTCTCTTTATCCAAATCAGCTTCGTCAAGGGTTTTCTTTTTCATTTCAATAATATATCCCCAGGCCTCGGCAAGTGACTCAAGATAACCTTAAACAAGAAAGCTCACATCATGATGGAGAAGGACTTTGGCATTTTATTCAATGATCAGGGGATCGAACATGTCCTTGATTTCATTTCGACCGGCTTCCTTGGGATCCTCTACCTGGCCTTGAGCTATTCTCTCATCTCATTGCAGCCTGCTTCCTTTTCCTCTTCTCTATGGACTTCAATCTTAGCAAGTTACTCATCAAGTTTAATCGTCAAAGTCCAGGCTCAACAGCTTCTTTGCAATGTCTTTGCGATTCTTCTTGAGCTTCGATTTTCTCTTCCCTCTCCTTCTTAAGAAGTTCTTCGAGCTCCTCAACATAGCATGCTAAAAGATTTTTCTTCTTTTGCTGAGTATCATTTTCTAAGGCAAGTGCACCCTGCAGTTGAGAGCAGCATTAAGTTCCTTTTTGTAGGCAGCCTCTAGACAACTCACCGCCTCAGATGTCTCTTTGGCACTTTTTTCTGCCTCGGTCTGCTTTACCTTCAAGTCTGAGATCTCAGTGTCTTGGCATTTGATTACATCTTTATTGTGGATCGCCTCTAGATTTAGGTGATCAATTTCAGGTTATCGTTCAATAGAAACCTTAGAGATCTTCTCTGCTAAGTGATGGAACGATTCATGTTGAACCAAAATGTCATCGATACATGTAAGAGAACTTGCCTTAACGTTTCCTGGAATTGTATGAATGGAGGGGAGGAATTTAAGTCCATTAAAAGAAATCTTTGGGAAAATGACCTCAAGTTTGGTGGTTTTCTCTATTGTAGAAGCTTCAGGAGTAGGGTCGGTAGAGATAGATCAAAATCAATGATTGGACATTTGCTTGACCTACGGTCACGGGACTGCTTGGAGCTGGAGGAACCAGAGTACTGCTCATGCGGTATGGTAACTTGAGGACTATTGAAAGATGTCTAATCGCCACTGTACATTGGAAGATTAGTTTGAGCTTCCTGATGGGATGATCGAGACTGGGACTTATGCTTGGAAGAGAAGGATTCCCTCGAACGACGACTTCTTTCTCGATCGTTATCCATGTCTCTACGCCTATCCGACTCTGAATCATGTTTGGATTCATATTGCATCGAGGAGCCCCTCAAACGACCAAAAGTTCGGGATTAAAGCATTGCACCAGTAAAAAACAAACAAAAATGTATAAGTGACATTATTCAAAAGATAGATGAAGATCGTTTGGTGAAGTGCATGTGATTGTGAGTGTCCTATTATCCCCTTGGCAGACCAATAACTGCTGTCTTGCTCGTAGAAGTTTTCTCTCCTTTGCTGGTGGGAAGAATGCCGTCACCACTTACGGTGGGAGAATTCAGCCCCTCATTACTGATGTTGGGGAAACCATAAGTCATGATGTCATCAGGGATTTAGAGATTTGAAAAGCCTTTCATCGAGCATTCTAAATGCTGGGAAGATGACTCATCATCGATAGAAATGATAACGAACTCCAGATCCTTAGAATTTTTTATCCTACGAAGCTTATATGCAAGCTTCTTTCTTTTCTTAGCTAGCGTATGAGGTTGCACGCCTTGCCCATGCATGCATCGCCGGGTTCATTGATCTGGGCATCCCTAATTTCACCTTCTTCGGCGTCATCCTGATTCCTCTTAACTAGGGGTAGACAGGGTTATTGATATCCCTTTCTTGTTCTATAACCTTTCTTGGTAGTGCAACACTTCTAGGAAGCCCGATGCTGCTGCCTTTTTCTAATAGCCCAAATAGAGATAACCACTCGTCGATTACGAGGAGTCTAATGTCCCTGTTTTCGACCGAGGTGGCGCAAATTGCAGAAATTTCTCTTAAAAACTATTACCTTCTGGGCATAGGTGGACACCTGTAGATATTCAGAATGTTAGTTGATTCAGAATATGACTTAGATTAAGAAATTTGAGATTAAAGCGAAGATGTGACGACCCAGAATTTTTAACAATGTAGAATGGATAATTGAATTGATTTTAAACATTTAAAAGTTAATTTTAATGTGAATTTGAGATATAAGTATTTACTTGAAAATTAAATCATTGAATTATATAGTTTAAATATTGTATTTAATAATTGAAATTGGGTAAATTGTTGAATCTGAAATTTCTAAGCCTGTTTAAAATAATTTGAAGGCTTATAAAATTTATAATGAGTATAATGAAGACAATAGAATGGTTGAAATTTAATTTAAAGGTGATTTGTTCGGTTTTGAAAATATACTATCTACACCATCTCTATTTTATTTATATTTATGTATGCTTTTAAATAATACAAAAGGTATAAGTATGTATACATTTATAAGTATAAGATAAGTGGCATGACATGGTGAAGACAAGTGGCATAATACGGACCATACACATATCCTAAGATGAAATAGAATTATGACACATATATCACTTTGGTGTACACTTCTAGAACACCTTAAATGATTACTAAATAAGGTATGTGTCATGAAATAAAGCTTGCATAAAAAATGAAGGACGTGGGTCACAAGATTAAATAAAATAGTGACACATAAGCCCATTAGGTGTCCATGTGTAGAAACATCTTAAGACACCTAAATATACATGTGTCAACATTCTAAAGCTTGTGCAAAGAAAAGCAGACAAGTGTCCAAAATTAAAATTACCAAACTAGCCTTGAAAATTACTATATAATGGGTGGAAATGTTCACTTATTTTTTTTTCTGACTTTCACAAAGCAAAAACAAAGTAGGATAAAGTGAAAAAGCTTGGAGAGCTAAGGATAAAGAGTCAAGTCAAATACACAAGTGTAAGGTGAGAAAAAAACTATTTAAATTTCTAGTATTCATGTTATTCTTGAAGAGATGATAGTTGTAAGTAAAAGTGGCTCGGTTCTATCAAAAACGCAGCTTAGTAATTTGACCATAACTTTCTCAATTCTTAATGAAATTTCGATTTGTTGTATGTTCTGGAAAGCTTATTTCATGTGCTACAACTTTGATGTTTTGTGTTTTCTGTAATTTGGAAGTTAGCTATGTAAAAATTGAATTTTTCTACTGTAATCCCGAGAGCAAAACCAATATTAGCTCTGTGCTTAAGGCTGAAACGAAATTGGCCATAACTTCTTCGTTCCTCAACCGATTTCATAAATTTAGATGTTCCAGAAAGCTTAGACTTTGTTTTAAAACTTTTAAGTTTTGAGTTTTCCAAACTTTCGATGTTATCTTGGCCAAAATTATAATTGTTTATCGCTGTCCCGAGACAAAATGACAGAAGTTGTGAAATTCAAATCTCAGAATTTTTTTATTCATAACTTTTACAATTCTTATCGGAATTCGGTAATTTTTAATGTTCCGAAAACTTAGAAACTAAGCTACAAATTTTGCTTTATTCATTTTGCCTGATTTCGATGTTTTCTATGCTAAAATTTCAATTGTTGGTCGCTGTCCTGCAAATGCATAAGTTCAGGCTAAGCTTAATGTTTTTAGTAAAATGGTCATAACTTTTGAACCATTGACCCAAATTCGATGATATTGGTCATTCTGGAAAGATAACGGAAAGGCGTATAACTTTCATTTGTATCACTTTTTAAAACTCGGCCATCTATATATATGATTTAGAGGTGCAAGCTCGGGTTAAATTTCTACTCAAAATGAAAATGTTTGTTTCTAAGAAAATGCCTTACTTGTTAGATTTTTATCTTCGATCTGATAAACAATTTGATGGGTTTCTTTTCATGGTAGTTGAGTATACTAAGTAAATTACTTTAAAGAAGTATTTTCACACAGAAGAATTAATCGAGGATGCGGTATAAGACCATAGAAAAGATGGGTATTAAATATAAGTACATCGTATTGAATATAATTCAAATCTTGATAGTCAAAATATAAAATACAAATGTAAATAAAAGCAAGAATTAAGTAATTTGGATATGCTTGTAAAATAAGCTGAAATTGTACATACAAATGTAAAGTTAAAAAAAAATGTCAGAAGAGCTGAGGACACTCGTGTATTGTTGAGTAATGCTGGGTTTTCCTGGTATAATTGCTTATGTTTCAGGTGTTAAAGATAACATAAATAATTTTTTTTCTTCTATTATTTCACTTAGATCGATATTTTAAATAAAGGTGTTGTTTTAACAGTTAATCTTAATTTAACTTCAAGATAATTTAGTGAGTTTGTTAATGGAAACTAAGAAGTTAATTAAGATGAGTAGTTAATGATTGTGAACAATTAATATAATATATCAATTAAAGGTTAATTAATTCTAGAGTAATTAATAATTTGGAATAATCAATGATTGATTAAGGTAATTAATCAATGTAGTTAATACAATTTACTAATAAAAGCAATCGAAGAAAAATTACTTAATATCATAAATCAAAGGGGGTAATTATCGGTAATTACTTAATTGAGGATTAATTACTTGTTTAATTAGTGTAACAAAATTTATGGAGGGTTAGTAAATTTATGAGCATGATTAATTCAAGGATTTTAATCAATGTAAGTGATTATAAGTTAATGAATCTGAGAACTTAATCAAGGATAGATGTGATTATTGTGAAAAGGGAAGGTAAATTAATAACATTGAATTCGAAGAGACCAGAGTCAGGTATTAGTTAATACCCGAAATCACTTCGATTCTTTACAAATTGATACGTGGAATCAATAGGGTATACGGGAATGATTTTAAGTGAATTGGACCATTAAATCTAAGTTCTGGCACTTAGAAATTGATGTGTGGAATAAGTGATGTCTATAACAACTTATGAAGTGGAAATTGATATAAGTTACCCGGGTGTATATGGGTTGTAAACTTTTGCAATCCATGTTAGTTGGTTTTACTCACGCTGGTTTCCAGCCTGACCCGGATGTTACTTTGGTGTAATGCTCGGGTCAGACGAAGTATTACAGATTTTCAGGTAGGGACGTTCTGGAGCTCAGGAGGCAAATTGGATGGCAGCAACGAGTAGAGTATTTCTGCTATATTTATATATTTGTTAATCTGAGTCATGATACTTGTATTTATTCAGTGACTGTATATGTGTGGAACTTTGATGTATATTAAATGTAATCAACAGATATAGTATTCTTTTGTAGACATTTATTATTTATTATATTTTATCCGCTGCGAATGTGAGATGTTTGGTGTTTCTCTTCTTCTTCTTCTATCTCTTTCTTCTTTTTCATAACTATCTGGAATTTTCAACTTCGAAAATTTCGGGTCGTTACATTTGGTATCAGAGCAGAAGGTTAAGCGAGAACCTTGGCTCTGGTGGGGATTACTCATTGAATAGAGTCCGTAGTCCTCTAGAATGAGTTGAGTATATGTATATATATATATATATGAGGGCGTACTTGTTATTTTCTTATGAAGATTTTAAATGAATTTGCATAAGGATATATTTTATATATAAAGCAATATTCCCTTCTAATGAATATTTAGGTGATTGGTTGTTAAGTTATTGAATTAAGTTAAGAAGTAATATAAAATACGACCAAATTGAAACTTATAACCAAAGTTGAAGAATAAACTTATATGACAAAATGGAATTTGAATTATAGATTGTGAATATAATTTATAAATTGAAATAAACTTCATAATAAATGAGATTATAATTTGAAATAGAATTCCAGAGAATATTTGGAAATAAAGTATGATGAAAATTCCAGAGTAATGTTTAAATATGAATTGGATGGATTGGGAATTTGGATTTTTTGGGAAAATTTAAAATTCCTTTAGATTTGGAAGTGCTTTCCAAAGGTTTTGGAAAAATAATAGTATATTTCAAAAACATTTTTTTTGTGTTGAATTTGAAATCTGGGAGATTTGAAATTAAAAATATTTGGAAATATTTTTAAAGAGATAAAAGCATTGAACTCTTTCGGTCACTGGAAAATAACGTCGGTGATGACTGCAGCATCATCGATGTTCATTTTCGAGTTTCTAGAAGAGAAATTGTTACCAAATTGTTTCAAATTAGAGTTGTTTGTGAACTGGGTTTGGTTTTGAAATTCAAAAGGATAATTGAATTTGCCAAAGAATTTTGGATAGAGTTAAAAGCAAAATGTGAATGTAAGTGATTATAAATAGAAATTGTAACATTGAAATTGTAATTAAAGTTGTACAAGTTTAAAGATCAAACGGAATTTGATTTGAAGTTGGAAGGAAATTGAGAATCAATTCAACTTGAATTGGGATTAAATCAATTTCAATGGAAATTGAAGATTATTCAATTTGGAATTGGGTCAATTTAAATGGGAGTGGAAATTTAAATTGAAATGTTGGGGCAGTGAACAGTTTTGACTCTGAATTGTTTTCAATATAAATTATTTTAATATAAACTTATTTTTCCAAGTTATTAAATATATATAACCCTTCTTTCTTAAAGCCAAATTATTTATAATTGTTTTACAATTATTTTTGGACCTATTTAACCATTTTTCAACTATTTTCTAAACTAGTTACTATTTTTTCAACTAAGTTACGAATTAACTATTATTTTACAACTATTTTGCAATTATCTAAGATATCAATAACTACTTAGCTATTTTCCAACTATTTTATAGATATTTTGTAAACTAATAATTATTTTTCAAATACCTCTCTATTTTTAAATTTTTTAAGCTGTTTTCTAAATATAAACTGGTCGGAGTTCAAACTGTTATTGATTAAATACCCAACTGGGATAAGAATTGAGGTAATAATCCAAATAGGGATTAAGGCAAATGTGAATAAGTGAATGAAATTTTAGGTGAATGTGAATAGAAAGGAAATTGATATTGGAAAGAGTAATCAAATTTGAATACTTGATTTTGGGTAAACAAAGTTATATCTTTGTTATATATTCTCCCCTTGTTGAATCTATTGTTGGAAGAAAAAGGATTTTGGAAGTGTTTGAAGTATAAAAGGAATTTTATACGAGTTTAAAGTGATCCAAAGTTTTAAAAATTATATATATTTGTATATATATAAAGGATCTTATGAGGATTTTGGAAAGGGTTTGGGAACCTTTGGATTTGGAAAGGCTTTTGTTTTTGGGGTAAAATCATTATATGGAATTTGGAAAGCCTATTTTGAGAATTATCGATTTTGGGATAATCGATTTTGTGTAAAGGAGCTTTGATAAAATTCGTACTAGGTGTATGATTTGAAAGATACTATATGTGTATAGTATAAAGTGTTTTGATGATGGCTCTGGGGAAAAAGGTGCTCCCTTGGAATTAACTTCTCACGAGTGCCACCGGGTGGTGCTGCCTTGAGCCCGAAGGGGGGGTTCTAAAGTTGATCCTATGAGGAGTCCGGACAAAACTAGTTCTTGAGGATTATGAGTTGAGTATAACATAGTGTAAGTCGTGTGTGCCGCTGAGAGCCAACAGTTACATGGACTTTTGTTGCGATGGCAACGTAACCAGGATGTAACTGCGACCTATGGTATAACATAGCGAAAGTCGTGTGTGCCGCTAAGAGCCAACAGTCTGTGTTTGATTTTATATCGGCAGACTGCGACCTATGTAGGAGTGGAGAGGTTTCATTTAGACAGCGAAAATCAGAGGCCGCTGAGAGCCTGCAGTTACATGGACTTTTGCTGCGACGGCAACGTAACCCTGGATGTAACTGTGATCTGTTGTGTGGGTACCATGGCGTAATCGAGAGGCCGCGGAGAGCCTGCAGTTGCATGGACTTTTGCTGTGACGGCAACGTAACCCAGGAATGTAACTGTGACCATGGATGGGGATGATGATTTTCAGAGCATTGTCACCGAAGATATTTCCTCTATTTTCAAAAACCGTTTCCTATATTTTCAATAAATTTATTTTTCAAGTATTTTCACTGGATGTTGCAAACGTGTTTACTAAGTACTTATAGATTTTCAGTCCTACGCCTGATCAACGTATGGCTGAATTTCTGTGAGAACAAGGATGGACTGGATGAGACATCAAGTTATAAGAAATATTTTTATAAAAGCTATTTTAATAGTACGAGGTGGGTTTAAAAGCATTTCTAAATTTTTAAAATAGAAGTGTTGAAATTTTGGGAAAATAAAAGGGAAATTCCAAACTGGAATTATAAAAATAACTTTGAACTCAGGAAAAATTAATGAAGTAATTTTCTTTGTAATAAAAGTTGGAAGTAAGCTAATAAATAATTATTTGATAAAGTATGTTAATAAAATTTAACTCGATTAAACAAATGGATTGTAAATTAATAATGAAGTTTGGAAATGAATTCGAATTTGTCAATAAAATTCGACTTGGATTTGATAATGAATTAAATAAGAAGAGATGTTGTAGAAATAAAATAGAGTTGGACTGGAAAAGTGATGGTTTGAATTACAAATAAAATTCAAACGTGATACGAATAATATTTAACGGAAGTTGCAAGTAAATTGAGAATGGCTTTGTATAAATAAAATAAAGTCGCAAATGAATTAAGAAAGTGAAATATAAAATGAGTTAATGGAATTAAATAATAAATGGACGAAGTCTGATTGAATAAAAAAAACTAAATCAAGGTTGTGATTGAAATTGGATTATCAGACTGAACTTAAGTTCGGTGGCCTATTGATTTGAAGTATAAATGAGTTAAGTATACGCTTGGATATTATTTTGATAATTGTGGAGGTGAATTAAAATGAAATGGTGGGCTAACCGAGTTTAATGGAATTTGATTAAATGAGAATCAAATAGAAGTAAACTTAAGTTTGATGCTGGAATAAATTAAAGTAAAGTAACTTAAGTTTAAATTTAAGGAAGCTTGCCTTCGAATAAGTGTAGAAGCCATTAAATAAAAGCTCGTTTAAATTAATTTGGGAATGGTTAGTAGTACACAAGCATGGAATGTGTCGAGCTAAATAAAATGATTGTGAATAAATTAAAAAGGAATTGAATTAAATAAAATTGAGTTGGAATCAATTTTAATTGGTTATAAATCTTAAGTAATTATTTATTCACAATGGATATTATCAAATTGCGTAGAAATGATTGTCGTTTAATGTAAACGAGATTTAATTAAATTGTATGAAATAGTGGAAGCAAATATAATTGCTTTTTTTGTCAAGTTCTAGTGGTCCAGTGGTTTCGACATAGTGGATGTGGCTACATTGTGTTGTAGTGGCACCAGATCGATTCCCAGCGGCCACAATAATGAGACATAGTGCGCGGCCACTTTAAAATCGGCTTAACCAAAGGTCAGGGCGACATAGTCTCCCTGTCCCCAAAGTTTCCATAGTTTCCTTGGCCCCAAAGTTTAATTTTTTTTTTTTTTTTTTTTAATGGCGTCTGTCCCACCCTATCATCCCTTACTTTCAACCGTACCCAACGTCCTTCCCACCTTACCTTCCACTGTTTGCAACCAGTCAATTCATGTCCCCCCTGTCCCCCTCCCGCCGGACCCTCCGCATCTTCCCCTGCAACCTCCACCAACTTATCCCCCATCGGTTAACCACCCTCTTCCTTATCTCGCTTCTGCTGACCTTCCCAATCCCATCCCAACTCAACTACCCAGTTCCCTCCTCCCTATCATCCCTGCGCAATGGAACTCCCTATTCAAATCCAAACCATGCAATGCGGGTCTGCACTTGCCTGTATCTGTTCCTCTTATCTATGATGGCAAAGTACTGGTTCCACCTGATAATGTGATTAAAGAAGGTAATGAAGTTTGGGGTAATTATCTGGTTGGCTTCTTTCTTGATAAGCCACTTTCTTACCTTACTGTCATTGCGCATCTCAAAAAAGCTTGGAAACTAAAAGGCTCAATCAAAGTTAAATCTGATGGATATTTGTTCCTATTCAATCTGTCTTGTGATGAAGACAGAAGGAATATCATAGCTTCAGACCCGATAATTATGAGGAACAAAATATTCATTGTAAAGCAATGGGATCCAACAGTAGGCAATAGTTGTAGTACGATTCGCTCTGTTCCAGTTTGGATCAAGTTATCCAATATTCCCCTATATGCCTGGTCTCATATGGGAATTAATTGGCTTGCTTCTCGAATTGGTAAATTCATGTGCATGGATACACAAACCGAAAAGCTGGAGAGAATAGGATATGCTAAATGTATGGTGGAAGTTACACCGGATGAGGAGTTGATATATGAATTTCCGGTGCGACTCATGGATGGTTCAGATCAAATTGTGAAAGTAAATTATTTATGGAGACCAGAAATATGCACCAACTGTAAAGTATTTGGACATGGAACTCATCAGTGCTTGGTAATGGCAAGGGAAAATATAGAGGAAGCAGTAGGTATGGAGGATGATAATAAAAAAAGGGAGGGACGTGATTATGAGAATGAGATGGTGTCTATAGTCATCAAACGAAAACAAGTTTGGAGAAGGGTTCAAAAGAAAGGAACTAACTTAAATAGAGAAAATGAAAAAAGAAATGAAACTGATGAAACAGAACCCTACGCTGCAAATGAAAGGGGAAGCAAGAATGCTACTTTACTACACAACAATGACTTGAAGAATATGACAAAAAACAATATTAAGGAAGGAAAAAGAAATAACAATAGATTCAAAGTTTTAATGGAAAATGAGTTGTCTGATGCATGCAATCCAAATGGGGACTTTGTATCTGGGAAAGATTACTGTGTCAATACATCACATTTTGAGGAAGGAGAAATAGTGGAAAACAACACTGATGAAGTGCTAGCTGAAACTGAACTTGTGCATGTAACAAACTTAATGCAACCAGAAACACATGGCCTGGAAAGTAATATGACCACAGCGGAATCTTTGAATAAACATGAAACAAAGCAAAAGGCCAACAACATTTTGGATATTGTCATCTCTTCACCAAGCCAAACCCAACTGCATAAACACTCTCATTCTAAATGCTTTAAACTGCAGTTTTATTCCCATCACTGACAATGTTGAAATTCAATTCAGAAACTCTCTAGAAAAAGATATCCTTGCTTTGTTGATGGCATTGCCACCAGAAAATCCACAACCCTATTCTTTCTCTGGTGATCTGCCAGGATGGAAATCTCTGTCCACCTCACCAAAATCACAATCACATCAAGGAACAGGGAAACTTAGTGATATAAGACTGAAACAAAACAAACAACACAAGGTTGATAAATCATCAGATCTCAGGGGGTCTCCTGCAACCAGGAGTATGAAAAATGTCACTCACCAATCTCTGAAGTATATTTAATGATGCACAACCTTGCTAGTTGGAATATAAGAGGAGCCCACTCCTCCAACAAACTTGATCAAGTCAAGTATCTTATTAAACATCATAATCTCTCCTTTGTTGCCATTCAAGAAACCAAACTTAATGAATCTCTTACTGTAAAAGCTTCTAGATACATCAATCCATCATGGAACCTGCACCATAATCTGAATCAAGCTTCATATGGTCGCATCATGATCATTCATAATCCTTTAATCATCTCTCTCTCCCCTATCCTATGCACTGATCAAGTCATCCACCTTCAAGCCAAACTTAACAACCCCTCCTCTACCTTCTTCATTTCCATAGTTTATGCTCATAACTCAGTCAACTCACGCCAAACCCTCCTCAATCTTCTTCCTGCCTTCAGACAAAACTCCCACCCCTGGATTGTTCTAGGGGATTTCAATTGTTGTTACAAACTGCAAGATAAGCTTGGTGGATCTCCTCTGTTACAAAAAGACATATTACCTCTTAATAAAGCCATTGATGATGCATGTCTACTCCCTATCCCTACCTTTGGTGCTGAATATACATGGAACAATAGAAGTCGATCTGGTACCAGGACTTACACAAATATTGACCATTCTTTTGCCAATCTTTTTGCCTTATCCAAATGGCCAACCATGTCTTCCTTAATTCCTCACCCTGTGCTATCTGACCATTCCTCCATCATATTCTCTACGGGACAGATGTTATTAAAAAAACAAAAAGGCTTCAAATTCTAGAGTACTTGGGTCCATGAACCTGGGTATACTAGTATAATTAGTAAAGTATGGTCTGAAAAATATTATGGCAACCCTATGTTTATCCTTTGCAGGAAATTAAAAGCAACTAAGGAAGCGCTGAGGGTATGGGCAAGGAAGAACTTTCGAAATGGTACATTAAAGTCAACATTGCTGAGGCAGAGGCTCATTGAAGCTCAAGACTATATGGTGAGTTACCCTGATAATGCTGATGCTGCTAGAAATGAGAGAAGCATTCATGACCAGCTCCATGAAGCAATGAAAGATGAAGGAAAGATGAGGAGACAGCAACTGAGACTTAATTGGGCACAAGATGGGGACAACAGTACTGCTTACTTCCATGCTGCCATCAAAATCAAACAAGCAAAGGAAAATATCTCCCACATATATGATGAATTTGGAGTGCTTCATTCTGACCCTGCTGATGTTGATCAAGCCTTGCTCAAATACTTCAAGTCTTTGCTTGGTAATAAAGATAATTTTGAACCTGATCTGGAAAAACTTGACAATGTGCAGGTTCCAATTGTCCAAATGGAGGAAGCAACCAATCTTGTTGCCAAAGTTACTGACAAAGAAATAAAAGACACTCTATTTTCGATGAACAAAAATTTTAGTGGGGGACCCTGATGGATTCAACCTTGAATTCTTTATGCACAGTTGGGATACAATCAAGGAGGACTTCTTAAAGGCAGTTCATAATTTTTTCAACAAGTCCAAACTATTATTGGAAGTTAATGCCACCAATCTGGTGCTTATCCCTAAAACTCATCATCCAACTTCTGTTGAATCATTCAGACCAATATCATGTTGCAACGTCATATACAAATGCATGTCAAAAATCTTAGCCTCCAGACTTGTTGTTGTTCTCAATAGGCTCATCTCCAAGAACCAATCTGCCTTCCTCCCAAAGAGGAATATTATTGATAATATCCTTCTAACTCATGAATTGATTAAAGGGTATAATCATGCCCAAGCCTCAAAGAATGCAATGCTCAAACTAGACATTAAGAAGGCTTTTGATAGCATTCACTGGAGTTCAATAGTCAGAATTATGGCTCTCATGAGATTCCCTAAAGTCTATGTGGCTTGGATATACAACTGCTTATCTACCCCCTCCTTTTCCATCTCTCATAATGGTGGCAATACTGGATTCTTCAAAAGCAAGCAAGGGATCAGGCAAGGAGACCCCATATCTTCATACATTTTCATTCTTGTGATGGAAGTTTTGAACAAACTGTTGACAAATAACTTTGAACAGAAGAACATTCTGTATCATTCTAAATGCAGATCACCACAAATTACCTCTTTATTCTTTGCTGATGACATGTTGTTATTCACTAGAACTGATCAGACTTCTCTTGAAAACATTAAAATTACATTGCACAACTTCTACCTTATGACTGGTCTTGAACTCAACTTAAGCAAATCACACATGATCACCTCTGGAATCTCCTCTGAACATGAAACCCAGTTATTGTAATTTTCTGGTCTCCAAGCTATTGACAACAGCATGTGCTACTTGGGTCTTCCACTTTGCTCCTCCAGAATAACCACCGCTAACTGCTTGCCTCTGTATGATAGAATATGTAGCACCATGAATTGTTGGGCTAATAGATTTCTTTCTCAAGCAGGAAGGCTTGTGCTAATCAGATCTGTCATCTCCTCTATGATAGTGTACTGGGCTAGGGCATTCATACTCCCCATCAAACTCATTAATATGATAAGAAAAGCAATGTTAAGATTCTTCTGGACTGGATCCATCCATAATAGGAAATTAATTCCCTGCTTCTTTGGCATTATGGAGCAACCTAAAAACAAAGGTGGTCTTGGCATTCTTAATTTACAAACTTGGAATAGAGCTGCAATCAGTACTCTCATGAATGCCTTGCTAAACAATGCTGACAACTTGTGGGTACAATGGACTAAAATCCATAACTTGGGTAGAAAGAATTTTTGGAAAATGGATGTGCCACAAAATTCTAGTTGGACATGGAGAAGCCTTCTGATGTCAAGATCATCCCTTCTACCATTTATCAAAGTTAACCTTTCTGCTTCCAGTGCTGCTAACTTCTGGAATACTCCTTGGATGGAGGATGGTTTGATCTTATCCAATATATTCACTCCTCAGCAGATCATGCAATCTGGTATTAATAGTGTTGCTAAAGCAACTGACTTTATAACTGATGGCAAGTTATCACTACCATATACCAGTAACCAACACATTAGAGCTGTTTGGAATAAGTATCAATCTATGACCTTCATTCCCACTCCGACTGATGAGATACTTTGGAAAGGGAAAACTCACTCTATCTCTTCTGTCTATAACATGCTTGTGATCTATTCTGCAACAACTAACATTAAATGGCATAGAGTTCTATGGACCAGAAAATCGACTCACAGAGACAACCTGATGTTATGGAAGGTCATAAACAGTGCACTGCTAACCAAAGACAGATTGTTAAACTATGGAATGCCTGTTGATCCTCTTTGCTTCTTCTGCAAGATGTCTCCTGAGACTGTGAGTCACCTATCCTTTGAATGCAGTACTCTCTTGGCCATGTGGAATTTTCTCATGACTGCGATGAGTATCAATCATATCCATGGCATCTCCAGTGTTGAGTGGGCTCTCATAGGGAAGGCTACTAGGTGGAAGAAAAATGAAAGCTTTGTGTATTTCTTCCTGATCAAAAGATATCTTAACTTTGTTTGGGAAGAAAGAAATTTGAGGTGCTTTGAAAACAAGTTAAGGAACAGTGAACAACTTTTGCATGCTTTACACGCCAACATAAAGATTGGTATTAAGGATTGTGAATTTGATTTCACATCCTTTGTCTCGTCTGATTGGATATAGTGCCTTTCTCCTCTCAGTGTTTTCTTTTCTCCTGTCTTTCTCCTTATCTTTCCTTTGTAGTGTAATTCGAGTGTTTGTTTTCTGTCTGCGATTGTGAGCTTGTTCACAGTCGCTTTTCTTTTCTCTTTTTTATAATAATCTGGTAGGGGACCAGTTAACCCCGCTTGCCTTTCAAAAAAAAAATATAATTGCTTTTTGAATCAATTGATATGAATAGGAGTTTGTTTTACTTACAAATGAATTGAATGTAAGCAATTGCATTGTAAACCATTAAAATTGAATGTAATGGCATATAAATTTGGTTGGAAGCAATTGGATTAACTTTAAATTATGTAAATCGCTTAAGCGTTTGGTGTTTGTTGCTTTTGAAATGCTTATGTTTAGCCTTTAAAAGTAAGTGAAATGCTAATAGAATTTCTATATATGGCACTTACATATTTAAATTGAGATAGTACAGGTACTTGAAGACTGTTTGGTTGGTTTGGATTGCGCTAATTGCTTAAGTTTATAAGCTGCTTGCTTAAAATGCTAAATAAAGGTACGTCTACGCAATAAAAATAGGAAATATGAACTGTTTTTGCTTTTTCCGATCGTGTGGGTCAATGTATACATATTTATATCTATTGTCAAATTGCAAAAGCTCCTCCGTACAAAGGAGACTCCGCCAAAAAATTTCGAAAATTTTGGGAGTTAGAAAATTTTTGGAGCTTTTTGAAAAATTTTCGTTAGCGACGAAACGATCACAAATTGGAAATTAAAATAAATTAGTAGATGAAACTAATATGAAGCAGTTATAAATGGAAGTTAAAATCCAATATTCAAAATTGGAAATAAATTGAATTTGTATGAAAACGGGAAAAACTAATTTGCATAGAAGTAGATGTGAAAACTTCTGTAAAGATTTGTATAAAATAATTTGAAAGGTTGCGATTGAATATTGTTGCTAAGTAAGATATGCAGGAATTAAAGGGAAAAGAAATTGGATTTGATTCCAAAAGATAAATGTGAATTGCCCGACAAAAAGGTATGTATTTAAATTTCTGTATGAAATTGGATTGGGTTTTTGATCTAGCCACTTGGCGTTTTCTTTTCTTTTGGAATTTGAAAGCCCGTAGAGGCCTTTTGTAGTTGTACCGAGCTAGCCGCGCAAAGGAGACGCTGGCAAAAATTGTTGGAAATTTAGAGAGTTAGAAAAATTTTGATAATTCAAAATTTGATTTAAAATTGAAATTTAGATGATTGAGCAAAGGGGTGTTGTTTGAAACTATAGAAGGTTTTAGGAAATTAGTTAAGGTGATAGTGGGCTTTTAGTAAAAGATAGTTGGTAGAGTGTTGAATTGTGAATTTTGGAGAAAAGGTAAACGGGCATTAGTCCATTCTTCCTAACTAGTAATTTCGGGGACGAAATTCTTTTAAGGGGGAGGAATGTGATGACCCAGAATTTTTAACAATGTAGAATGGGATAATTGAATTGATTTTAAACATTTAAAAGTTAATTTTAACGTGAATTTGAGATATAAGTATTTACTTGAAAATTAAATCATTGAATTATATAGTTTAAATATTGTATTTAATAATTGAAATTGGGTAAATTGTTGAATCTGAAATTTCTAAGCCTGTTTAAAATAATTTGAAGGCTTATAAAATTTATAATGATGATACTGAAGATAATAGAATGGTTGAAATTTAATTTAAAGGTGATTTGTTCGGTTTTGAATATATACTATCTACAACATCTCTATTTTATTTATATTTATGTAAGCTTTTAAATAATACAAAAGGTATAAGTATGTATACATTTATAAGTATAAGATAAGTGGCATGACATGGTGAAGACAAATGGCATAATATGGACCATACACCTATCTTAAGATGAAATAGAATTATGACACATATATCACTTTGGTTACACTTCTAGAACACCTTAAATGATTACTAAATAAGGTATGTATCATGAAATAAAGCTTGCATAAAAATGAAGGACATGGTCACAAGATTAAATAAAATAGTGACACATAAGCCCATTAGGTGTCCATGTGAAAAAACATCTTAAGACACCTAAATAGACATGTGTCAACATTCTAAAGCTTGTGCAAAGATAAGTAGACAAGTGTCCAAAACTAAAATTACCAAACTAGCCTTGAAAATTACTATATAAAGGGTGGAAATGTTCACTTATTTTTTTTTCTGACTTTCACAAAGCAAAAACAAAAGTAGGATAAAGTGAAAAAGCTTGGAGAGCTAAGGAAAAAGAGTCAAGTCAAATACACAAGTGTAAGGTGAGAAAAAAACTATTTAAATTTCTAGTATTCATGTTATTCTTGAAGAGATGTTAGTTGTAAGTAAAAGTGGCTCGGTTCTATCAAAAACGCAGCTTAGTAATTTGACCATAACTTTCTCAATTCTTAACGAAATTTCGATTTCTTGGATGTTATGGAAAGTTTATTTCATGTGATACAACTTTGGTATTTTGTGCTTTCTGTAATTTGGATGTTAGCTATGTAAAAATTGAATTTTTCTACTGTAATCCCGAGAGCAAAACCAATATTAGCTCTGTGCTTAAGGCTGAATCGAAATTGGCCATAACTTCTTCATTCCTCAACCGATTTCGATAAATTTAGATGTTCCAGAAAGTTTAGAATTTGTTCTAAAACTTTTAAGTTTTGAGTTTTCCAAAATTTCGATGTTATCTTGGCCAAAATTATAATTGTTTATCGCTGTCCGTAGACAAAATGACAGAAGTTGTGAAATTCAAATCTCAGAATTTTTTTATTCATAACTTTTACAATTCTTATCGAAATTCGGTAATTTTTAATATTCCGAAAAGCTTAGAAACTAAGCTACAACTTTGGCTTTATTCATTTTGCCTGATTTCGATGTTTTCTATGATAAAATTTCAATTGTTGGTCGCTGTCCTGCAAATGCATAAGTTCAGGCTAAGCTTAATGTTTTTAGCAAAATGGTCATAACTTTTGAAATGTTGACCCAAATTCGACGTTCTTGGTCATTCTGGAAAGCTAACGGAAAGGCCTATAACTTTAATTTGTATCACTTTCTAAATTTCGTCCATATATATATATGAATTTGAGGTTCAAGCTCGGCTAAAATTTCTGCCCGAAATGAACGTGTTTGTTTCTAAGAAAATGCCTTACTTGTTAGATTTATATCTTCGATTTGATAAACAAGTTGATGGGTTTCTTTTCATGGTGGTTGAGTATACTAAGTAAATTACTTTAAAGAAGTATTTTGACACAGAAGAATTAATCGAGGATGCGGTATATAACCATAGAAAAGATGGGTATTAAATATAAGTACACCATATTGAATATAATTCAAATCTTGATAGTCAAAATATAAAATACAAATGTAAATAAAAGCAAGAATTAAGTAATTTGGATATGCTTGTAACATAAGCTGAAATTGTACATACAAATGTAAAGTTAAAAAAAATGTCAGAAGAGCGGAGGACACTCGGGTATTGTTGAGTAATGTTGGGTTTTCCTGGTATAATTGCTTATGTTTCAGGTGTTAAAGATAACATAAATAATTTTTTTTCTATTATTTCACTTAAATCGATATTTTAAATAAAGGTGTTGTTTTAACAGTTAATCATAATTTAACTTCAAGATAATTTAGTGAGTTTGTTAATGGAAACTAAGAAGTTAATTAAGATGAGTAGTTAATGATTGTGAACAATTAATATAATATAGTCAATTAAAAGTTAATTAATTCTAGAGTAATTAATAATTTGGAATAATCAATGATTGATTAAGGTAATTAATCAATGTAGTTAATAGAATTTACTAATTAAAGCAATCGAAGAAAAATTACTTAATATCATAAATCAAAGGGGTTAATTATTGGTAATTTCTTAATTGAGGATTAATTACTTGTTTAATTAATGTAACAAAATTTATGGAGGGTTAGTAAATTTATGAGCATGATTAATTCAAGGATTTTATTCAATGTAAGTGATTATAAGTTAATGAATCCGAGAACTTAATCAAGGATAGATGTGATTATTGTGAAAAGGGAAGGTAAATTAATAACATTGAATTCGAAGAGACCGGAGTCGGGTATTAGTTAATACCCGAAATCACTTCGATTCTTTACAAATTGATACGTGGAATCAATATGGTATATTGGAATGATTTTAAGTGAATTGGACCATAAAATCTAAGTTCTGGCACTTAGAAATTGATGTGTTGAATAAGTGATGTCCATAACAACTTATGAAGTGGAAATTGATATAAGTTACCTGGGTTTATATGGGTTGTAAACTTTTGCATTCCATGTTAGTTGGTTTTACTCACGTTGGTTTCCAGCCTTACCCGGGTGTTACTTTGGTGTAATGCTCGGGTCAGACCGACTTTTACAGATTTTCAGGTAGGGACGTTCTAGAGCTCAGGAGGCAAACTGGATGGCAGTAACGAGTAGAGTATTTCCGCTATATTTATATATTCATTAATCTGAGTCATGATACTTGTATTTATTCGGTGACTGTATATGTGTGGAACTCTGATGTATATTAAATGTAATCAACAGATATAGTATTCTTTTGTAGACATTTATTATTTATTATATTTTATCCGCTGCGAATGTGAGATGTTTGGTGTTTCTCTTCTTCTTCTTCTATCTCTTTCTTCTTTTTCATAACTATCTGGAATTTTCGGCTTCGAAAATTTCGGGTCGTTACATTTGGTATCAGAGCAGAAGGTTAAGCGAGAACCTTGGCTCTGGTGGGGATTACTCATTGAATAGAGTCCGTAGTCCTCTAGAATGAGTTGAGTGTGTGTGTGTGTGTATATATATATATATATATATATATATGAAGGCGTACTTGTTATTTTCTTATGAAGATTTTAAATGAATTTGCATAAGGATATATTTTATATATAAAGCAATATTCCCTTCTAATGAATATTTAGGTGATTGGTTGTTAAGTTATTGGAATTAAGTTAAGAAGTAATATAAAATACGACCAAATTGAAACTTATAACCAAAGTTGAAGAATAAACTTAGATGACAAAATGGAATTTGAATTATAGATTGTGAATGTAATTTATAAATTGAAATAAACTTCATAATAAATGAGATTATAATTTGAAATAGAATTCCAGAGAATATTTGGAAATAAAGTATGATGAAAATTCCAGAGTAATGTTTAAATATGAATTGGATGGATTGGGAATTTGGAATTTTGGGGAAAATTTAAAATTCCTTTGGATTTGGAAGTGGTTTCCAAAGGTTTTGGAAAAATAATAGTATTATTTCAAAAATATTTTTTTTGTGTTGAATTTGAAATCTGGGAGATTTGAAATTAAAAATATTTGGAAATGTTTTTAAAGAGATAAAAGCATTGAACTCTTTCGATCACTGGAAAATAACGTCGGTGATGACTGCAGCATCATCGATGTTCATTTTCGAGTTTCTAGAAGAAAAATTGTTACCAAATTGTTTCAAATTGGAGTTGTTTGTGAACTGGGTTTGGTTTTGAAATTCAAAAGGATAATTGAATTTGCCAAAGAATTTTGGATATAGTTGAATTCTAAGGTAATATTGAAACCTTGAAAATTTGTTTAAACTCTGGAATCTTGATTTAAAATGTTTATGGAATAATATATTGGCTAAATAAAATGTATAATTCCGAGTTAAAAGCAAAATATGAATGTAAGTGATTATAAATAGAAATTGTAAGATAGAAATTGTAATTAAAGTTGTACAAGTTTAAAGATCAAACGGAATTTGATTTGAAGTTGGAAGGAAATTGAGAATCAATTCAACTTGAATTGGGATTAAATCAATTTCAATGGAAATTGAAGATTATTCAATTTGGAATTGGGTCAATTTAAATGGGAGTGGAAATTTAAATTGAAATGTTGGGGCAGTGAACAATTTTGACTCTGGATTGTTTTCAATATAAATTGTTTGAATATAAACTTATTTTTCCAAGTTATTAAATATATATAACCCTTCTTTCTTAAAGCCAAATTATTTTATACTTGTTTTACAATTATTTTTGGACCTATTTAACCATTTTTCAATTATTTTCTAAACTAGTTACTATTTTTTCAACTAAGTTACGAATTAACTATTATTTTACAACTATTTTGCAATTATCTAAGATATCAATAACTACTTAGCTATTTTCCAACTATTTTATAGATATTTTGTAAACTAATAATTATTTTTCAACTACTTCTCTATTTTTAAAATTTTTAAGCTGTTTTCTAAATATAAACTGGTCGGAATTCAAACTGTTATTGATTAAATACCCAAATGGGATAAGAATTGAGACATTAATCCAAATAGGGATTAAGGCAAATGTGAATAAGTGAATGAAATTTTAGGTGAATGTGAATAGAAAGGAAATTGATATTGGAAAGAGTAATCAAATTTGAATATTTGATTTTGGGTAAACAAAGTTATATCTTTGTTATATATTCTCCCCATGTCGAATCTATTGTTGGAAGAAAAAGGATTTTGGAAGTGTTTGAAGTATAAAAGGAATTTTATACGAGTTTAAAGCGATCCAAAGTTTTAAAAATTATATATATCTGTATATGTGTGTGTGTGTGTGTATATATATATATATATATATATATATATATATATATATATATATATATATATATATAAAGGATCTTATGAGGATTTTGGAAAGGGTTTTGGGAACCTTTGGATTTGGAAAGGCTTTTGATTTTCAGGTAAAATCATTATATGGAATTTGGAAAGCCTATTTTGAGAATTATCGATTTTGTGATAATTGATTTTGTGTAAAGGAGCTTTGATAAAATTCGTACTAGGTGCATGATTTGAAAGATACTATATATGTATAGTATAAAGTGTTTTGATGATGGCTCTGGGAAAAAAGGCGCTCCCTTGGAATGAACTTCTCAGGAGTGCCACCGGGTGGTGCTGCCTTAAGCCCTAAGGGGGGGGGGTTCTAAAGTTGATCCTGTGAGGAGTCCGGACAAAACTAGTTCCTGAGGATTATGAGCTGAGTATACCATAGTGTAAGTCGTGTGTGCCGCTGAGAGCCAACAGTTATATGGACTTTTGCTGCGATGGCAACGTAACCCAGGATGTAACTACGACCTATGATATAACATAGCGAAAGTCGTGTGTGCCGCTGAGAGCCAACAGTCTGTGTTTGATTTTATATCGACGGACTGCGACCTATGTAGGAGTGGAGAGGTTTCATTTCAACAGCGAAAATCAGAGGCCGCTGAGAGCCTGCAATTACATGGACTTTTGCTGTGACGGCAACGTAACCCTGGATGTAACTGTGATCTGTTGTGTGGGTTCCATGGCGTAATCGAGAGGCCGCGGAGAGCCTGCAGTTACATGGACTTTTGCTGCGACGACAATGTAACCCTGGAATGTAACTGTGACCATGGATGGGGGTGATGATTTTCAGAGCATTGTCACCGAAGATATTTCCTCTATTTTCAAAAACCGTTTCCTATATTTTCAATAAAGTTATTTTCCAAGTATTTTCACTGGATGTTGCAAACGGGTTTACTAAGTATTTATAGATTTTTAGTCCTACGCCTGATCAACGTATGAATGAATTTCTGTGAGAACAAGGATGGACTGGATGAGATATCAAGTTATAAGAAATATTTTTATAAAAGCTATTTTAATAGTGTGAGGTGGGTTTAAAAGCATTTCTAAATTTTTAAAATAGAAGTGTTGAAATTTTGGGAAAATAAAAGGGAAATTCCAAACTGGAATTATAAAAATAACTTTGAACTCAGGAAAATTTAATGAAGTAATTTTCTTTGTAATAAAAGTTGGAAGTAAGCTAATCAATAATTATTTGATAAAGTATGTTAATAAAATTTAACTCGATTAAACAAATGGATTGTAAATTAATAATGAAGTTTGGAAATGAATTCGAATTTGTGAATAAAATTCGACTTGGATTTGATAATGAATTAAATAAGAAGAGATGTTGTAGAAATAAGAGTTGGATTGGAAAAGTGATGGCTTGAATTACAAATAAAATTCAAACGTGATATGAATAATATTTAACGGAAGTTGCAAGTAAATTGAGAATTGCTTTGTATAAATAAAATAAATTCGCAAATGAATTAAGAAAGTGAAATATAAAATGAGTTAATGGAATTAAATAATAAATGGACGAAGTCTGATTGAATAAAAAAAAAACTAAATCAAGGTTGTGATTGAAATTGGATTATCAGACTGAACTTAAGTTCGGTGGCGTATTGATTTGAAGTATAAATTAGTTAAGTATACGCTTGGATATTATTTTGATAATTGTGGAGGTGAATTAAAATGAAATGGTGGGCTAACTGAGTTTAATGGAATTTGATTAAATGAGAATCAAATAGAAGTAAACTTAAGTTTGATGTGGGAATAAATTAAAGTAAAGTAACTTAAGTTTAAATTTAAGGAAGCTTGCCTTCGAATAAGGGCAAAAGACATTAAATAAAAGCTCGGTTTAAATTAATTTGGGAATGGTTAGTAGTACACAAGCATGGAATGTGTCGAGCTAAATAAAATGATTGTGAATAAATTATAAAGGAATTGAATTAAATAAAATTGAGTTGGAATCAATTTTAATTGGTTATAAAACTTAAGTAATTATTTATTCACAATGGATATTATCAAATTGCGTAGAAATGATTGTCGTTTAACGTAAACGAGATTTAACTAAATTCTATGAATTAGTGGAAGCAAATATAATTGCTTTTTGAATCAATTGATATGAATAGGAGTTTGTTTTGCTTACAAATGAATTGAATGTAAGCAATTGCATTGTAAACCATTAAAATTGAATGTAATGGCATATAAATTTGGTTGGAAGCAATTGGATTAACTTTAAATTATATAAATCGATTATGGTAAGCGTTTGGTGTTTGTTGCTTTTGAAATGCTTGTGTTTAGCCTTTAAAAGTAAGTGAAATGCTAATAGAATTTCTATATGTGGCACTTACATATTTAAGTTGAGATAGTACAGGTACTTGAAGACTGTTTGGTTGGTTTGGATTGCGCTAATTGCTTAAATTTATAAGCTGCATGCTTAAAATGCTAAATAAAGGTACGCCTACGCAATAAAAATAGGAAATATGAACTGTTTTTTCTTTTTCCGACCGTGTGGGTCGATGTAACATATTTATATCTATTGTCAAATTGCAAAAGCTCCTTCGTACAAAGGAGACTCCGCCAAAATTTTACGAAAATTTTGGGAGTTAGAAAATTTTTGGACATTTTTGAAAAATTTTCGTTAGCGACGAAACGATCACAAATTGGAAATTAAAATAAATTAGTAGATGAAACTAATATGAATCAGTTATAAATGGAAGTTAAAATCCAATATTCAAAATTGAAAATAAATTGAATTTGTATGAAAACGGAAAAAACTAATTTGCATAGAAGTAGATGTGAAAACTTCTGTAAAGAATTATATAAAATAATTTGAAAGGTTGCGATTGAATATTGTTGCTAAGTAAGATATGCATGTATTAAAGGGAAAAAAAATTGGATTTGATTCCAAAAGATAAATGTGAATTACCCGACAAAAAGGTATGTATTTAAATTTCTGTATGAAAATGGATTGGGTTTTTGATCTGGCCACTTGGCATTTTGTTTTCTTTTGGAATTTGGAAGCCCGTAGAGGCCTTTTGTAGTTGTACCGAGCTAGCCGCGCAAAGGAGACGCTGGCAAAAATTGTTGGAAATTTAGAGAGTTAGAAAAATTTTGATGATTCAAAATTTGATTTAAAATTGAAATTTAGATGACTGAGCAAAGGGGTGTTGTTTGAAACTATAGGAGGTTTTAGAAAATTAGTTAAGGTGATAGTGGGCTTTTAATAAAAGATAGTTGGTAGAGTGTTGAATTGTGAATTTTGGAGAAAAGGTAAACGGGTATTAGTCCATTCTTCCTAACTAGTAATTTCAGGGACGAAATTCTTTTAAGGGGGGAGGAATGTGACGACCCAGAATTTTAAACAATGTTGAATGGGATAATTGAATTGATTTTAAACATTTAAAAGTTAATTTTAACGTGAATTTGAGATATAAGTATTCACTTGAAAATTAAATCATTGAATTATATAGTTTAAATATTGTATTTAATAATTGAAATTGGGTAACTTGTTGAATCTGAAATTTCTAAGCCTGTTTAAAATAATTTGAAGGCTTATAAAATTTATAATGATGATACTGAAGATAATATAATGGTTGAAATTTAATTTAAAGGTGATTTGTTCGGCTTTGAAAATATACTATCTACGCCATCTCTATTTTATTTATATTTATGTATGTCTTTAAATAATACAAAAGGTATAAGTATGTATACATTTATAAGTATAAGATAAGTGGCATGACACGGTGAAGACAAGTGGCATAATATGGACCATACACCTATCTTAAGATGAAATAGAATTATGACACATATATCATTTTGGTGTACACTTCTAGAACACCTTAAATGATTACTAAATAAGGTATGTGTCATGAAATAAAGCTTGCAAAAAAAATGAAGGATATGTGTCACAAGATTAAATAAAATAGTGACACATAAGCCCATTAGGTGTCCATGTGTAGAAACATCTTAAGACACCTAAATAGACATGTGTCAACATTCTAAAGCTTGTGCAAAGAAAAGTAGACAAGTGTCCAAAACTAAAATAACCAAACTAGCCTTGAAAATTACTATATAAAGGGTGGAAATGTTCACTTATTTTTTTTTTCCGACTTTCACAAAGCAAAAACAAAAGTAGGATAAAGTGAAAAAGCTTGGAGAGCTAAGGAAAAAGGGTCATGTCAAATACAAAAGTGTAAGGTGAGAAAAAAACTATTTAAATTTCTAGTATTCTTGTTATTCTTGAAGAGATGATAGTTGTAAGTAAAAGTGGCTCGGTTCTATCAAAAACGCAGCTTAGTAATTTGACCATAACTTTCTCAATTCTTAACGAAATTTCGATTTCTTAGATGTTATGGAAAGCTTATTTCATGTGCTACAACTTTGATGTTTTATGTTTTCTGTAATTTGGATGTTAGCTATGTAAAAATTGAATTTTTCTACTGTAATCCCGAGAGCAAAACCAATATTAGCTCTGTGCTTAAGGCTGAAACAAAATTGGCCATAACTTCTTCGTTCCTCAACCGATTTCGATAAATTTAGATGCTACAGAAAGCTTAGACTTTGTTCTAAAACTTTTAAGTTTTGAGTTTTCCAAAATTTCGAGTTATCTTGGCCAAAATTATAATTGTTTATCGCTGTCTCAAAATTTCGAGTTATCTTGGCCAAAATTATAATTGTTTATCGCTGTCCCGAGACAAAATGACAAAAGTTGTGAAATTCAAATCTCAGAATTTTTTTATTCATAACTTTTACAATTCTTATCGGAATTCGGTAATTTTTAATGTTCCGAAAAACTTAGAAACTAAGCTACAACTTTTTTTTATTCATTTTTCCTGATTTCTATGTTTTCTATGCTAAAATTTCAATTGTTGGTCGCTGTCCTGCAAATGCGTAAGTTCAGGCTAAGCTTAATGTTTTTAGTAAAATGATCATAACGTTTGAAACATTGACCCAAATTAGATGATCTTGGTCATTCTGGAAAGCTAACGGAAAGGCCTACAACTTCTATTTGTATCACTTTTTAAAATTCGGCCATATACATATATGAATTTGAGGTGCAAACTCGGGTTAAATTTCTGCCCGAAATGAACATGTTTGTTTCTAAGAAAATGCCTTACTTGTTAGATTTTTATCTTCGATTTGATAAACAATTTAACGGGTTTCTTTTCATGGTGGTTGAGTATACTAAGTAAATTACTTTAAAGAAGTATTTTCTCACAGAAGAATTAATCGAGGATGCGGTATAAGACCATAGAAAAGTTGGGTATTAAATATAAGTACACCATATTGAATATAATTCAAATCTTGATAGTCAAAATATAAAATACAAATGTAAATAAAAGCAAGAATTAAGTAATTTGGATATGCTTGTAACATAAGCTGAAATTGTACATACAAATGTAAAGTTAAAAAAAAAATGTCAGAAGAGCTGAGGACACTCGGTATTGTTGAGTAATGCTGGGTTTTCCTGGTATAATTGCTTATGTTTCAGGTGTTAAAGATAACATAAATAATTTTTTTTCTATTATTTCACTTAAATCGATATTTTAAATAAAGGTGTTGTTTTAACAGTCAATCATAATTTAACTTCAAGATAATTTAGTGAGTTTGTTAATGGAAACTAAGAAGTTAATTAAGATGAGTAGTTAATGATTGTGAACAATTAATATAATATAATCAATTAAAAGTTAATTAATTCTAGTGTAATTAATAATTTGGAATAATCAATGATTGATTAAGGTAATTAATCAATGTAGTTAATATAATTTAATAAAAGCAATCGAAGAAAAATTACTTAATATCATAAATCAAAGGGGGTAATTATTGGTAATTACTTAATTAAGGATTAATTACTTGTTTAATTAGTGTAACAAAATTTATGGAGGGTTAGTAAATTTATGAGCATGATTAATTCAAGGATTTTAATCAATGTAAGTGATTATAAGTTAATGAATCTGAGAACTTAATCAAGGATAGATGTGATTATTGTGAAAAGGGAAGGTAAATTAATAACATTGAATTCGAACAGACCGGAGTCGGGTATTAGTTAATACCCGAAATCACTTTGATTCTTTACAAATTGATACGTGGAATCAATATGGTATATTGGAATGATTTTAAGTGAATTGGACCATAAAATCTAAGTTCTGGCACTTAGAAATTGATGTGTGGAATAAGTGATGTCCATAACAACTTATGAAGTGGAAATTGATATAAGTTACCCGGGTTTATATGGGTCGTAAACTTTTGCATTCCATGTTAGTTGGTTTTACTCACGTTGGTTTCCAGCCTGACCCGGGTGTTACTTTGGTGTAATGCTCGGGTCAGACCGAGTATTACAGATTTTCAGGTAGAGACGTTCTGGAGCTCAGGAGGCAAACTGGATGGCAGTAATGAGTAGAGTATTTCTGCTATATTTATATATTCGTTAATCTGAGTCATGATACTTGTATTTATTCAGTGACTGTATATGTGTGGAACTCTGATGTATATTAAATGTAATCAACAGATATAGTATTCTTTTGTAGACATTTATTATTTATTATATTTTATCCACTGCGAATATGAGATGTTTGGTGTTTCTCTTCTTCTTCTTCTATCTCTTTCTTCTTTTTTATAACTATCTGGAATTTTCGGCTTCGAAAATTTCGGGTCGTTACAGAAGAGGACACTTACATTCTTCCAACCATCGCCTTGCTAAGCCAGGAGGACATCGGACATAGAACCATTCATGTTTAAAAAAGTAGAGTTTGTTCCAAGCACCCGTTAAAACTTGACTATTAGGTGAAATCTCGAGGAAAACATAAAATGGACTTTCTGACCATCATTTAAAGTTGTAACTAAACCCTATGTCCTTAGGAGTTAGTGGGTAGAACAGAACGCTCACCAATAATAAGGAAGTGCCATGGAGAAAGGCATAGCTATTTGGGTGAAGATGAGTGGGGGCTATTCTAAGGTATTTTAGCATCTTCCGAATGAAAGAATAAAAGGGCGGCATTCATCTAGCCTAGCTCGTGAATTTTTTGCATGTCGTGTATCCCTCTAGGAGAAAGTGAGCCTTATAATTTATCGAAGGAGCCAGGACATCTTCGAATGGAATTCCGCATTTAGAACATAGTCGTGAACGGCGACCTCACCAATTCTGGTGGCTTGAGAATCTATCACAGGGTGTACTTTAGGGGACAAGTGTTATCCGACATTTCAACCTGGCTATATTGAAATAACTGCACAATTTAGATTCTATTGCCATCAAGGCCGATGACTCCAAAATGATGATTGAAGGGCCGAGAAGTCAAGTAAAGATAGTAACATGAAATCAAGGTTGAATGGACTTAATGGACATACAAGGAAGAATGTTCGAGGCATGAAATGTGATTTGACACATAGGAGGGATCGGCATAAATTAGCTCCAATAATAGGGATTGTCATGTTTTAAGGTGTGAGAGCATTCCTATAGAAAACAATTAATATCTCAAGATCCACAAGTCCAATGCATATGATATCTTATGAGCAAGACATGGAGAACCAAGGGAGCCTACTCTAAGCACAGATAGATTAATATATCAAGATTTATCGATCCAATTATCATGAAATCTAGAGGCTAAGCATATTTTAGCATGAGCAAGCCACCATAGGGATCGCACCCAAAAATTTAACCAAAAAAGGGATTGGTACCAATCCCTCTTCTTTAGGAATTGGGCCATGTGATCCCTCTAGTGGGCCTATATGTTTTCAAAGGTCCTTCTGTCGAGTTTTAAGAGAGATATTTGGTCATCTTCATCTATAAATGCAGGCTTGGTTGTTCATTTTCATGGCTTTTACCCTACTGATTGCTTTATATTCTTTTGTAACTGAGAATTTTCATCTGATCCCTATTGTTCTCAGGTTATAAAGTGATTAATAAAGCAATCTATTCAAAGTGGACATAGGCAAACTATGCCGAACCACTATAAATCGTTGTGTGCATGTTATTCTTTCAATTTATTGCCGTTTATATATTATTATCCTCTATTTTCATTTTACGTTCTTCATTTATTTATCTTCAAAACTTCTACCGGGTGTTTGTGCCAATTTTGATGCAATCAGTATAATATTGTAGTAGTCAAATAGTACACAAAAAATATTTCAATACTACATCTGTGTAACATCCCACCTCTATATCCATACTATCCAAGAGTATTACCGAGTAATACTATTAGATAATATGGAGAATAAGGCTAGAAGCAGTAAACATGTGAATATTTTCTTGGACTAACACAGGTATGTATTAAAACATCAAATTAATATCTCACCTTTACATACATAGTATTGGTGCAAAGAAATAAACATACATGCCTTTAGGAAAAAACAATGCACAATATATAATTAATATAGAAACACAAAGTCAATCGTTGTGATAAATATAACTTATACACACACACACATAATGCAATAAAGTCGTTAGCGTACAACCTATCTCAACAGTCAAATTTCTCACTATAGTATGATAAACAATCAATGTACAACTCTGTGCCATACATATATATTGAATTAATGTCATACAAGTATCAAATCACAATCCTAAAATAATTACTCCTTTATGCCTAATAAAAAAATTGCTAGTTATGTCGTCCTAGTACTTGAAATGTCTCAAATTGACCCGGGTGTTATAAATAACACATGGGCCAGACTATCTATAATGATAGGAGTTATAATAACATACAATGATAATATGAGAAGTATATTGATGGAAACGTAAACATCTTCAAATATCTCAAAACATTCTCTAACATGAAATTATACGGAAAAGCGTCATCACCTATATAAATCCAATCAATAGAAATTAAGAAAACCGTAATATATGGGTGAATCATCCATGCTATAAAAACATTATCAAAGAATATGAAGACATCAAGTAAATTGGGCTAGCACACAGCAATACCCCTAAACGAACACCTTAGGCTAGCACACATCAATGCCTTAAGAAGAAAACATCGGGCTCGCCTACAACGATGCCCTAAGAAGAAAACATCTGGCTCGCACACAGTAATACCCTAAGATAATATAATGGACATTATTGGGTCTGTCATAATCAAAGTAATAAAATGAATACTCATCGAACAACATTGATATAACGGGTACTGACTACACTCTAGAAATATTGTCTCTAGAATAGTCAACTCATTATAAGATAGAGCCATATATGCCAATCCACTATAACACCAATATACCGAAACTAGAAGGAGTCTGATAGCACATAGCATGCTCTAGGAACCTAGGGTCTACAAGCACACAACAATAGTCGAATCCATTCCTAAAGTCTACAATTACCTTGACAGACATCGTAACCCATCCACCTATAGCTCATCTATGCGTAGCCTCAGTTACGACCCTGCGCTTGCCCTTATGATAACAGATTACTAGCCAAGGTGACACGTTGGCATTCGTACACAATAATAACACATAGCTATATAACAAAATGGTGTCACGGATCTAGGGCACGACCCCATGATCAGGCCGCCAGGGTAGATACTGGCTAATCTGGTTTACTCATGAACCATAAAGGGAGTTGGTCATAATATAGACAACATATAATACATATATCTTATATCTACACATAGCTCTAAATGTAAGACGACAAACGACTCTAAATAAGCAACAAATGACTGTATTATACTCGAGCTGTAAACCGTCTTCGATACATAGCTCTAACCGTAAGTCAACACATGGCTATAATATAATCCTATTGCAATAGGTATCACAATATACACATGAGTATATCCTCGTTTGAGTGACATTTACTTACAAGGTATAATCAAATAAATAACATAAGGACCTTCCTTACCACTGCATGTTATCGGGTAATTATTCAATGCTCATAGACTACACTCGATCCACGCTTGATATCTCTTTATAACAAGTCCAATGAATAATCAAAAAAGTGTTACCGAAAGTCTCATACCAGATGGTATCACTAATCCGTTTATTTAAATTTCTCGTCACATAGAATAAATATTGTTAGCACAAAAATTGATCACTAACACCCGTGAATAGAATTATGTATAGCGATTAATGAATAAAGTAAATTAAAGAAGAGAAGTAATACAGTTGAATGCAAAAGGAACAACAAAAACGAGAACACCAGATTTATAGTGGTTCAACATAATTGCCTACGTCCACTCTGAGTATAATCTTCATTACTTTTCCAATCACTTGAGTACGGATACAATCCGTAAGCAAATAACTTGAGTATAAATTTTAATAGAAAAGAAGTTAGTACAGAAAATGGAAGAGTATCCTTGGAGTTCTCCCAAAGAAGGTCCTTCCAATTGGACTCCTGCCCCTTTATTTATAGACGAAGATAGGCAGGTTCCTGTTTCCAGCACCATGACCAAGATAGCTTGGCCCATAGTTGCTAGGTTAGGATGACCGATCCAGGCAGGCCGATCCACTACTACCGATCCACCTGTTGCTGATCCATGGGTTGTCTCATAGCTGACTCGAAGCAGGCTCTCAAGGAACTCGAAGTAGCAAGTGGCACGTCTCGAAGAAAAACACTGCCAACCACATCAGCTTGCTGTAAACATAAGAATATGCTAACTCTCCTAATGTGCACCAATCTAGGTATGTCAAACCACCTAGGCCAACTAAACATGGCCGACCCACTAGGACCGATCCACTAAGAGCCGAGCCACATGATAGAATTCTTCTAAGGCTGATCCCACTCACACTGAACTACCTAGGCCGACCCAGAACTACCGACCTACGCTCGTCGACCCTCGTATGCCGATCAAATACACAAACGACCCACCTCCATTTAAGTATCTTGACCGATCCATTGCCCAATACCGAACCACTATAACCATGCATCGACTTGCACCTTGTTTTGATACTGGAATCAGTCCCAAGAATGTTGAACCACAAACATACCAAGCCACGTCAAACATGCCGAACCATAAATAAATTAAACCAATTGGGTTACACCAAACCCTTATACTTCCATATCTATCTTGGCTTGAGTCCCGTGTAGGCTCAACCATAACCTCTACAACTGTCGCTTTGTAGCCGGGCCAAGTAACTAGGTAACATTTGCCTTCCAAAATACGTCTTGTTGCATATATGACGTGCTTTGAACCGAAGCAAGTTAGTGTCTCCAGGAAGAAATCCATCATGTTTCCTTAATAGTCATTATCCTTTAATTTTATCCTCCCAAAGTGTCGTATCCTTCTTTCATCGTCATGCCGCTTGGTTAATTTCTAATAGTATAAATTCAGGATTTTAGTTCACCATTGGCCATCTGTGTTCGGTTCTACAGGGCTAATTGTAACGACGCGTTTTTCCATACCCTTTGACTCAACAATAAACCACACATGTCCAACTCAAATTGCACGAATAAGCGGATCATTAAGGGTAGAAAGAAAATAAAGACAGAACAAAATCTCACACGAATGGAATAACTAATATTATTTCAATAATAATCTTCAGAGTGGAAAATTTTAAAATAAAATATCAGATTCTAACCTAGATTCAGCTTGGACAGTTATAAACCTCTATCCTTACAAATGCTAAAAGCAATCAAACAAATGCAATAGATATAGCGGATAATAAAATACGTCTATATGATGATGAAGATCTCCAGCTCTCCTTTGGAAACTCCAACCATCTTCAACTAAACCTGAAACTACTGGGATCTGAACCAAGTATTAAAAAACACTCGTATTAGGCTTGATAAACCAGTGTGAGATACTCGAAATTTTAAATTATAGATCATGATGATGTTATCAAAACCTTTAAAAAGAAGGGTATCTCATAAGACCATGTCTACATATAAATATGGACGGGTTTTTACCTTATGATAAGCAAAACACTTTTATACCAAAATACACTTGATATTGTTTTTAATGACATACTTTTAGAAACACTTTTCAAATAAACATATTCAAATAAGGTATCAATACCCAGACTAAGTCTAAGGCAATATATCCTGACTTGGTCAGTGGAATATACCAAATGGAATATATGATACCAAAAGGAGGTAGCTGAATTGTTTGTAAGTCATTATAGCTATTTTGGGACTATAATCAAAACCATAAATCTTGTATTGGGAATGGATTTCCAACATGATAGAGAACTAGTGGAAAGGTCATTCTATATCCACGGCTTACGTCCAAGACTCAGACACCGTTATATAACAACACAAATGGCTAAAAGGGAATACAATCTGCGATTAACATCCATGAACTCGGACATCGCGCATCCCTGTCATGAGACCCAGATGTATCTGGTACCCGGGACTCAGAACATCTGATAACCCAAGTTACTTCTATCTGAAATGCGAGCATACATCTGAACATATAGAATCCCATCATAACCGGGATGTCAGGATCACTAGGCTATGCTGAATTCTTTCAAAGCCACGCTTTTCATACAAAACCACGCTTTGATCATAAGAGGCTCTACTTTGAATGCCACACTGCCATTCCTTTGATCACTATTTGACTCCCATAAGCATACACCTCTGAGTTCGTATGTCTCAGAGAAGGGTGTTAAGCTAAGAGAAGTTACCTTCTCCGCCGCCAAGCAGATGTACATTTGTAAAAGTCAAATGTTGTATCTCAAAAATGCAATATCAGACATTTGTCCATACAAGTTCATTTTGGGACTGTATGAAACTGAAGGCACTTTCCTCGGCCATTACTAGGCCAGAAGCCCTTGCAATCCGAAAAAATCTCCATAACGAGGAGACTACCGCTATATATAACTCTATAATGGGAGCAACCCAGAACATGTCAACAAGCCATCCTCATGCTATGAAGATCCTCGGTCTTAAATAATCATCATCTTCAATATGTCTTCATTTTTGAAAGTATACATTGGTTCGAAGTGGTTTTTGAATAGGAATCACCCAAATCCGAGTTCGGTTCCTTCAAAGCCAATTACTGATTTAAAAGATTTTAAGTTCATATGTGGATATCAATCATCAATCAATTACTTCGTCTTTTATTTAAATCAAATATCTTTCTTAGATATATTCTTTTTAATTTATTCCATTTTCTTTTCAAGTGTATATGAAATCATTAAGCATCATTTATCAAATCATTTGGTTTATTTAATACTTTCTTAAACCATGGAATAATTCCAAATCATTTTCTCTTTTACTAAGGAATTTTTTTCCAAATCGTTCTTTGAATTATTTAATTAAAGATTTTTTATATTCAAGTTATAACTTTTAACTTAGGGAAAATATTCCTATATCATTCATTAAATCTTAATCAAAGAATTCCACCTTAATTTTAAATCAAATTCTTGCAAATCGAAGATTTTCATAACAGAGTACTACTGCCGCCTTAGATATAGTAAATTTCACCTCTAGGGACTAATGGCATGTAATCCTACATCATGAAGATCTTTATCATCATTGGTCATTGTCTTCAATATTTTTTTTTGAAAATTAGTTTGAAGGGGTTTTCGGATAGGAATCTTCCAAATCCGATCCCGGTTCTACGAATAAGAATCACCACAATCCGATCTCGGTTCTCCATGCTAGTCATTGATAAACATACGTTGAGCGATTAATTGACATTCTAAAATTTGTTTCTATTTATCTGAAAAAACTTAAACTTGATCTTTTAGAGCATCCGGGCTTTCCTTTCGATCTATTTCAACCCTCGCCTAAAAAGAGAAAGCATTGGCCAGGTATGTTCAGAGCACTAGTTGATCCATCCCTAACCTTAGATAAACACTTTGTTTTATCTTCCATTATCACACAAGCAGGACAAATATACTAGTCATTTCCGCATACTCAGTTATTAGCTTTATTTTGAAATTGACTATAAGATTCCAAATTATCTTTTAAACTCTTCATTTTCCTTTTTAGAAACATTCATAATTGATTCTAGGAAAAGTCGTTAAGCTTAAATCTTATTTTAAAACGTCATGGCAACGGCAACAGAAAAGTGCTGTGAAAAGTGCTTTATACGCTTATTTGATTTAAACAAATTTTTAATATTTCAAAATTCATATTTTCCATTCCAAATCTCTTTTAAACCATTTTAATAGTTTTATCAAATTTATTTCATATTTTAATTATTTGAAAAAACATTTATAAAGAAATCCCTTTTTGGATTCTGAACTGTTAAACCACGATGTTTTTAAAAAATTATTTTGGACATATTTCAAACTCTACTTAATGAATTTTAATTTTCTTTCTTTCTTGGAAAACTATTATCATTATGGACCAAACAATTTTTATTTCGAAGAAATCCGTCTTATAAATCATTCTCTACGTTAATTTGAAGTTATAGGTCGAAATTTACGAACTGCCGCTATGCGATGAGCTTGATTTTGACCAATTTTATGAATTGCTTCGAAACTTATCCGAAACACTTCAAATTTATTTTAAATCATATTTAAACTATTTTAACCTATTTAAATAATATTTTCATCATTTCAAACTCAATCTCATTTCATTCCATATTGTAATATTGTATTCATTATAATATCATTTTCAATCTTTTTAGAAAATTTGAAATTATTAAGAGACTAAATAATTTCCATACACACATTTATATAGTTTTTGTTTCCATTGAATTAAATATGGTTAATTACTAATCATTTCTCTTATCATTTATCAAACAAATTATCAACCATATTAGAAACATATGATCAACCATAATATCAACCAAGTTATCATCAAGTATCAACCAATATTCAACATATTAATTTCTAATTTAACATGTGTATTATCAACATAAGTTTTATTAAAATAAAACTAAGATTTGAGTACTCACGATTAGTTCCACTTCTCCAATCTTTTATATAGATTCTTGAATTGATACCGACAGTACTTCGTTCTCTTTTTCTTGCTTCGAAGGTCCTTGAACTTGCTCCTCCTTATTGATATGCTCGGCCTCCATGGGTTCCAACCTCTCCTCCATCATTTCTTCCATTTTTAGATGCTAAACCATGCTTTAATGGTATTCTAAGGTCTTTGGCGAAGTTTGGTGGTCTTTGGAATTGATTTGATATGATTTTAAGAAAAGTTGGTAAGGAAACAGAGGAGAAAAATCCATTAGAGAGTGGAATAAAGCTTGAAAAGGAAGAAGAATAAGTGTAAAAAAGTGAGAAAGTGGATGCTTATTTATGGAAAAAGTTTTAGATTAAAATAATATTTCATAAAAAGATCAAAATACCCTTTACTTACTTTTTAAGCAATCTTATTTTTTTCAACACTTAACATCACATTTTGAATCATTACTTTGTGCCATTTTCACTTAAGATGTAATTAAAGAATTTAATAATTATGTTTGGTTCGATTTGATGTTTATTTTTGCTTTGAAATGACATGTTTGTCCTTTTGTGCTTACTTTTTCTGAATTATATTCTAGAATTTTTTTAAGTATGTTTAGTAAAAGTAAACTTGATTAAACTTGATTGGTGAATTAATTAATGCTTATACTATTTGAATATACTTTCCTATATAAGAAAATAAAGGTGCAATGACGTTGCGACAACTTTTAATCGATAAAACGTTGACTTTCGACAAAATGTTTTACGGTCATATTTTGATGTTTTAGTTAAACTATTTATTTATGCAAACCACATTTAAAAATAAATTTGTATAATGTGATTTAAAAATATAAAAAATCAGAAATTAAAATAATTTATTTAACCAATGAAACTTACTTTTCTGAAATCAGCATTTTGTCACTTTTGTCGATATAGGAAAATGTTACTAATTTTGTGTATACTTCTCTTTCCAAATCCTATCAAATATTGTTTTAATCATATAACCTTACCTATTTTATATGTAAAATCACTTTATATAGTGTATTTCAAAGTGGTCGAATTCTGGGTCGTTACATTTTCCCATACTTAAAAGAATTTCGTCCTCAAAATTGCCCAAAACAAAATTTTTCCAAAAACATTTATCTTTAAAACTAATTCCATATAATAAACGCAGATCATCCATATGAAATGTCTTATTCAATCTCCTATTCGATGCAAAACTTTATTTTTCGAATTAGTATTGATCCCCCGATCCTCTATTGCGGACTCTGATCAGGTTTTTTGCTCAAAAACCTTGCTTTCCTTACGTAGCTCTCAACTATGATAGAAAACTCAAGTATCCGACTACAAACCCCCATCAATGTTCATCGTCAAGAATCGAGTGATAAATCCTTTTACGGACCAGTGTAAACACCTTGAAATTCCATACTTGGATCTTAGATCAAAATTTGTGTGATGAAATGATCTAGATATAATATATGTATTTATTAACTTTCAAAAACTTTTCATAAACTTTTATCTTAAGTTCAAACACTTTATAAAGGTGCTCCTTTATATAATCCCTTTAATTATGAATTTCCAAATATTTCTATTAAAGGACATATTCCAAAGAACCATTTTTCACTCAAAAGATAGTTTATCTTTATAAAAAGGTTTTCCCACAATCTTTTAACTCAGTACGTTTTCTTTAACACTAATATTATTTATGTATCATTTCGTAAAACTATTACTAAGTTTATTACATCTTATAACTTATGTAAATCAATCATAATTTAAAGACTTAAGTCAATATCCTTAATAAATGCTAGAATTCATTAACAAAACATTTTTCAGGTTATAATTACCTTTTTGAGGAGTCATTATTTTATTTAATAGTTCATGACTTAAATCTATATTTGTATGATATACCTTTACATCCTAAAAGTATACAAATCCCAAATTTCAAATTGGCTTACTTAAATCCGTCTGTCTAACAAATTTAGACTTTGTTGTAATTTACTATATCTCAAATTCATAAGTTATAAAACTTATTTCTTATTTATTACTATTATTAATTTTATAGCTTTGAATTTTTTTTAAAACTACCCATATTTAGATCCTCAAACTCTTAACTCTTAAATCTTTTTTTGTTTATAAATTAGATTTATAAATTATCCATATCTTATTTCATTTACTCAAAGTATTTCACAATCCTTTACCAAAAGTTTTCATAAATTTCTTATCTCTAAGTTAAGTATGATTCGAAAATTTTCGATAGTCCAAAATCGTCGAAAATTCCGCTTTATTTTAGCAATTAGCGATCCTAGTTTATCTTTAGTTTAAACACTCTTATTAAGATTACTAATCAATTTATCAATTAATGATTCACATTATCTCTTTTTAACTTAAGAAAATTATATATATCGAGTAACTCCAAAACAATCCAAGGAACTCGGTACTACCTATAGTATCAAATATCCTCTTAACAAGAAGTGTAATACTTAAGAGAAGTACTTACCATCCGAACACATCTCTTGCCCACTTTTAATTTATTTTCAAGTCAATCGAATTAGTTAAAATACCTCTTTTTATTTGAATTAATACCATTTTCAAAATCCTTTATAGATTACTTTATAAAACCTATTTTATTAATTTATTTTATCTTATATTAATTAACTTCATTTAAAATTACCAAAATTCTTTTACTCGAATTTAAATTATCATTCCTTTTATATTATTTTTCCTTTTACATAATCATTTTCTATTATTTATCTTATCTTATTTTTATCTTATATGTCCATTCCTTAAAAAAATCTTATTATCAAACACCTTATATTCAAAACGTTAAACTTAATTCACAAGGTATTTGTACTTAAACTTTTAAATCAAACAATTGATCAATTTATGATAGTAAATTAACATGACCATTTCTTAATTTATTATTTTGGAATAAGTATTAAAGATCTTAATTACCTTATCATATTTCTTAATTATCAATTATCTTTATAAAACGTCTTATAGTCAAACTGTGAAATTCTAGTCACAAGATGCACATATTTAAATTTCACTAATCCTGATTTCTAACTATACAACTTTTCAAAATATATACTTTATATTCAAAATATAATCCTAGGTAAAATTATTTCATTTACCAATTTTCTCAAAATCAGTGTGTCGGTTCGCCTTGTTTAAATGTTTAGGAACCCTCATCAATAACGGTGATTAGGCGCGTCGATCATAATCCATAAATCACTCAAGAGATAAGCCAACATAAAACAATTTATTAGACAATAACAAATACGCACTCATATATAATACACTCAAACAAAAATTTTAGGGCGTCGCTAACCCTATCTATAATGAGTCACTCATCCTAGGGTATTACTAATCCATTCTCTGATGAGTTTTTACCCCCAACAAAGCCAAGGTTCTCACATAACCTTCAGCATTGATACCAAATGTAACGACCCGTTTTTCCGTACCCTATGAATCGATAATAAACCACATATGTCCAACTCAGATTGCACGAATAAGCGGATCATTAAGGGTAGAAAGAAAATAAAGACAGAATAGAATTTCACACGAATGGAATAACAGATATTATTTCAATATTTATCTTTACAGCGGAAAATTTTAAAATACAATATCAAAGTCTAACCTAGATTCAGTTTGTACAGTTGTAAACCGTAAACCTCTGTCCCTACAAATGCTGAAAACAACAAAACAAATGTAAAAGATGTAGCGGATAATAGAATACGTCCATATGATGATGAAGGTCTCTAGCTCTGCTTTGGAAACTCCAACCATCTTCAACTAAACCTGAAACTACTCGGATTTGAAATGAGTTTAAAAAATACCCGGATCAGGCTTGATAAACCAACGTAAGATACTCGAAATTTTAAATGTTAGATCATGACAATGTTGTCAAAACCTTTGAAAAGAAGGGTATCTCATAAGACCACGCCTATACATAAACACAGATGGATGTTTACCTTATATTAACCAAAACATTTTTATACCAAAATACACTTGATATTATTTTTAACGACATTCTTTTAAAGACACTTTTCAAATAAGCTTATTCAGATAAGGTATCAACACCCGTACTACACCTATGGTAATACATCCAGACTGGGCCAACGAAATATACCGAATGGAATATATGATACCAAAAGGGGGTAGCTAAAATGTATGCAAGTAATTACAGCTATTTTAGGACTACAATCAAAACCATAAATCTCATACTGGGGTTGAATTTTCTACATGATAGGAAACTAACGGAAAGATCAATCTATATCTATGGCTTACATCCAAGACTCAAACGCCGTTACACAACAACATAAATGGCTAAAAGGGAGTACAATCTGCGATTAACATCCAAGGACTCGGACATCGTGCATCCCTGCCATGAGGCCCAGATGTATCAGGTACTTAGGGCTCAAGACTTCTGATAACCCAAATCACTACTATCCGAAATGCGAGCATATATCTAACTATATAGAATCCCATCATAACCGAGGTGTGAGGCTTGCAAGGCTATGCTTAATTTCTTCAAAGCCATGCTTTTCATACAAAACCACGCTTTGATCATAATAGGTTCCACTTTGAATGCAACACTGCCATTTCTTTGATAAATATTTCACTCCCACAAGCATACAACCTCTGAGCTCGTATGTCTCAAAGAAGGATGCTAAGTTAAGAGAAGTTACCTTCTTCGCCACCAAGCAGATGTGCATTTGTAAAAGTGAAACGTTGTATCTCAGAAATGAAATATCAGACATTAGTCCATACAAGTTCATTCTGGGACTGAACAAAACCAAAGGCAAATTCCTCGGCCATTACTAGGCGAGAAGCCCTTGCAATTCGAAAAAATATCCATAACGAGGAGACCACCGCTATATATAACTCTATAAAAGGAGCGACTTAGAGAATCTTAACAAGCAGCCCTCACGCTGTGAAAATCCTCGGTCTTCAATGATCATCATCTTCAACTTGTCTTCACTTTCGAATGTAAATATTGGTTCGAAGTGGTTTTCGAATAGGAATCACCCAAATCCAACTCCGGTTCCTTCGAAGCCAATTGTCGATTTAAAAGATGTTAAGTTCATATGTGGATATTGATCATCAATCAGTTACTTCATCTTTTATTTAAATCAAATATCTTTCTTAGATCTTTCAATTTATTTCTTTCAAGTGTACATGAAATCATTAAGCCTTATTTATCAAATCGATTGGTTTATTTAAACCTTTCTTAAATCTTGGAAAATTCCAAATCATTTCCTCGTTCACTTAGGAAAACTTTTCCAAATCATTCTTTTAAATTACTTAATCGAATATTTTTTATATTCAATTTATAACTTTAAACTTAGGAAAAATATTTCTACATCATTCATTAAATCATAATCAAAGATTTCCTTCTTAACTTCAAATCATATTCTTTCAAATCAAAGATTTTCATAATAGAGCAACATTGCCACCTTAGATATAGTAAATTTCACCTCTAGGGACTAATGACAAGTAATCGTACATCATGAGGATCTTTTTCATCAATGGTCATTATCTTCAACATATTTTATTTCGAAAATTAGTTTGAAGGGGTTTTCGGATAGGAGTCACCCAAATTCGATCTCGGTTCTTCGGATATGAATCACCTAAATCCGATCCTGGTTCCTTCGTGCTAGTCATCGATAAAAAGATGTTGAGTGGTTAATTAATATTCTAAAATTTGTTTCTTTTTATCTTGGAAAAAAACTTAAACTTGATCTTTTAGAGCATCCGGGCTTTCCTTTCGATCTATTCCACCCTTCGCCAAAAAAGAGAAAACAGACCAGGTAAGTTTAGCACACTGGTTGCTTCATCCCTAACCTTTGTCAAACATCTTGTTTTTATCTTCCCAAATCTCACAGGTAGGACAAACGTACTAGTCGTTTCCACATACTCGGTTATTAGCTTTATTCTATATTGATTATAAGATCCCAAATTATCTTTTAAACTCTGAATTTTCCTTTTTAAAATAATTCATAATGATTCTAGGAAAACTCGTTAAGTTTAAACCTTCTTTTAAAAAGTCGTAGAAAGGGCAGCAGAAATGTGCTATGAAAAGTGCTTTATAAGCTTATTTGATTTAAACAACTTTTTAATATTTTAAAATTAATATCTTCCATTCCAAATCTCTTTTAAACCATTTTAATAGATTTTTCGAATTTGTTTCATATTTTTAATCATTTAAAAATATCATTTATAAAGAAATCCTTTTTGGATTTGAACTCCAAAACCGCAATGTTTTTAGAGAATTGTTTTAGTCATATTTCAAACTTTACTTAATGAAATTTCGATTTTCTTTCTTCGTTGAAAAAAATTATTATCATTGTAGACTAAGGAATTTTTATTTCAAAGAAATCCGACTTATAAATCATTCTCTACGTTAATTTGAAGTCACGGGTCGAAGTTTACGAACTCCCGCTATGCGACGAGCTTGATTTTGACCAATTTTGTGAATTGCTTCGGAACTTATCCGAAACACTTAAAAAATTTTTATAACCATATTTAAACTATTTTAACTTATTTAAAATAATATTTTCATCGTTTCAAGCTCATCTTTCATTTCATTCCATATTGTAATATTTATTTATTATAATATCATTTTCAATCTATTTTATAATTTAAATTATTAAGAGGCTAAATAATTTCCATATACATATTTATATGGATTTAGTTTCCATTGAATAACTATGGTTAATTATACAAGCTATCAATCATATAACAAACATATAATCGACCACAATATCAATCAAGTTATCATCCAACATCAACCAATATTCAACATATTAATTTCTAGTTTAACATGTGTATTATCAACTTAAGTTTTATTAAAATAAAACTAAGATTTGAGTAGTCACGATAAATTCCACTCCACCAATCTTTTATGTTGATTCCTGAATTGATTCCGACAGCACTTCGTTCTCTTTTATTGCTCCGGAGCTCCTTCAACTTGCTCCTTCTTCTTGATTTGCTCGGACTCCATGGGTTCCAACCTCCCTCCATCATTTTTTTCATTTTTAGATGATAAACCATGCTTTAATGGTATTCTATGGTCTTTGCAAAGTTTGGTAGTGTTTGGAGTTGATTTGATATGATTTTAAGAAAATTTAATAAGGAAAGAGAAGAGAAGAAGCTATTATAAAGTGGAAGAAAAGCTTGAAAAATGAAGAAGAAGAAGTGTAAAAAGTGGGAAAGTGGATGCTTATTTATAGCAAAAGTTTCGGATCAAAATAATATTTTGTAAAATGAAAAAAATACCATTTGCTTACTACTTAAGCAATCTTATTTTTTCAACACTTAAAATCTTATTTCAAAGCATTACTTTATGTCATTTTCACTTAAGAAGTAAGTAAAGAATATAATAATTATGTTTGGCTTGATTTGATGTTTACTTTTTGCTTTGAAATGACATGTTTGTCTTTTTGTGGTTACTTTTTGTTAATTCTAGAATTTTATATGTATGTTTAGTAAAAGTAAAATTGATTAGTAAATTAAATAATACTTATACTATTTGAATATATGTTCCTATATAAGAAAATAAAGGTGCGACGACGTTGCGACAATTTTTAACCGACGAAACATTGATTTTCGACAAAATGTTTTACGGTCACATTTTGACGTATTAGTTAAACTAATTATTTATGTAAACCAAATTTAAAATTAAATTTGTATAGTGTGATTTAAAAATATAAACATTCATAAATAAATTAAAGTAATTTATTTAACCATTGAAACTTACTTTTCTGAAATCAGCATTTTATCACTTTTGTCGATATTTGCAAATGTTACTATTTTTGTATATACTTTTCTTTCCAAATCCTATCTAATATTGTTTGAATCATATAACTTTACCTATTTTATATTCAAAATCACTTTAAATAGTGTATTTTAAAGTGGTCAAGTTCTGCGTCGTTACAGTAATAAGCTTCGGCTATCTGATCCAGTCTTTTCTTAATAACCCTAAGTGAAAATTCAATTTCTGTTAATTTCAAGAAGTCAATTTTTTTTGAATATACACGTGCATGTTCGGGTACAAGTTCTTGACATTGGCTCTCGAATGCATTTTATATGCTCATAAGTAATCACCAATTCCATTTAGCTTAATGACAATTCCTTGTTTATATATTTTGTGAAATAATGGTTGTAATTAGCCACTTGATGAGAGGAGACTTCAAGTTCTACATGGATGACGAATTCGGAGCCGTAAGCAAGGGTGAAAGGAGTACAGCCAGTCACATACTCATGGATAGTTCTGTAAGCTCATAATGCTGTTGGGAGTTCATCCACCCATTTAACTCTAGCTCTTTCGAAGCTTCTCTTTAGAATCGACTTCATAATTTTTTTCACAGCTTCAACCTGTCCATTTTCTTGAGGATGAGCAAATATCATAAATATCTTTTTAATATGATGCCGGCGGCAGAAGTCGTTTAAATTTAGCGCCGTCGAATTGGGATTCATTACTAGTTATAATGGATCATGGAAGGTCAGAAGGACAGATGACGTTATGGGTAATAAGTTGATTATTTTCTTCATTTTGGTCGTGGTTAAATGTTCTTCTTCTACCCATTTGGTAAAGTAATCAACTGCTACGATGACATATTTCTCACCATTTTTAGGATTGGCAAGAAGACGATGATGTCAATGCCCACAAGTGGAAAATGGCTATGGACTAGCATTTGAGTAATTTCCATCAGCGGGGCTTCAGAATTTTTCGCAAACATCTTGCACTCGTCGCATTATCTAGGATGATCAACCACATCTTGATTGATAGTTGGCCGGTAATACCCATAGCATAGTATTTTCTTTGTGAAGGTTTGTCGGCTGATATAATTGCCGCATTCTTCTTCATAGACTTCACGAAAGACTCATTTGATATCATCATGGGTGATACATCAAAGCATGGGAATGGATAAACTCCTATCTACACATGATTTCTTCTTCGATATTTGGTGTGAAGCTTTGAAGAGGATCTGTCATTTTCCATTCCTCCATTTAGCAAGAATTTCTCATTGTAGACAGCCTTCGGTAGGAGTCAACCATGACCCTTTTTCTGGCTCTGTCTCCAAGATCTAGTCGATCTCCATCCGTCAATGCTTGGAATATTAAGTATTTCAACCGAAACAAAGTATGTCCATTGCGCGTTCCTGGAACTGGCCAGCTTGGCCAGTGACTTGACTCTTTTCATTTCGTTCGCTGAGGATGTGTGTAACGATGTAATGTATGAAGTCGGCTAGTTTCTCTTGGACCCGTTCGAGATAAGATAATGCCTTGGCAAGATTAACTTCCCTGACTTTGCATACTACCAATCAGGAGTGACAAAGGATATGCAAAGTTTCCACTCCAACTTCTCTAGCAAGTTTGACGCCGGCGGTCGAGGCTTCATACTAAGCATTGTTGTTTGTTATAAGAAAATCGAATTTCAGGATGTAGCAGATTGATCGTTCCTCAAGAGTCATTAACACGACTCCTGCGCCATAACATTTATTATTGGATGCTTCATTCATGTACATTTTCCATCTGTTGTTTGGTTCTCCACTGCTCTTCGAGTAGTCGTCTGATGTAGTGAATTCAAATATGAGGTCTGTAATTTCCGTCCTTGGATAGCTTATCGAGGGGAATAAGTGATATCAAATTGGCTTAGTTTGATATTCTATTTAAGTAGTCTTTCAGATGTATCAGTTTGTTGTATAACCTATTATAATGGTAGTTAGGCATAAACGTTAATGGGGTGAGCCTAAAAGTAAGAGCGGAGCTTTCATGATGAAATCAATAGACATTACATGAGCTTTTGTAGCTTCGGGTTGATATTCAATGCATGGCTCGCGATAGTCGGTGAAATCACATACACATGTCAGAATGGTTCCAAGGGAACATATCATCATTTATTCAGAGAAACCCAACTAATTCTTTTATCATCATTGCACTGAGCTGTGATCTGATATTCAACACCCGTGAAGGGTCACCATGGCTGACTGTAATGTCGACTATCAGCTTAATGGGTGCAATCTCAGATTCTTTAAGTTCAGATGTAACTATTTTGCGTAACATTCAATGTGAAATAGGGTTGGGATGGTCAATGTTGATGGTCACTTTGGTCGAATCCTAGAGTCTTGTCATGAGTTATAAAGTCTGATAGTGAAGGGCTCTAAATGCTCTGATCGATTATCTACGAATGGCCAAAGATCAGGCTTAGAAGCATGTGAAGAAAATGTCGAGTAGGGGTTTGTCTTCAGTTGCGTGAAGCAGCATAGCTGGATCTTACTTTGATTTTTAATTTTCTTGATATTCGAGTAACATGCTTTCCATTCAACACATTCATGGTCCTTTATTCGTCCTTCGGGTTGGAGTGATAATCAGTTGCCCACGAGCTTAGGCATTGATTTAATGATTCTATCTCTAGGCATTCTTTAGGTGGTAGCCTTGAGTAGTTGTAAACACTATACATAAGTTTCAATATTGAGGTATCGCAGCAAGTCTTTGGATGATCACACTTCTGCTCCCAGTCTCGGGTTGATAAATGTACTGCGTGGACGGTTGAGTCTTGTCCTAGCTATGTTTATACTCCTACTTAAACTCAAAAGACATAGAGTTGATCGGTGAATAGTCGGTTCACATTCATCCTGCTTCTTGCTAGTGCCCCAAAGTCTGGGGTATATACAGAAAAGTAGGAAGGTCAGCCATGCCCACTTTAGCTTTGCTCTCTTTCCCGTTGAATCGTGTGATCAGGTCAGTTGATAGGAGGCTGAGTCTTGTCTATCCTAGATTGTATTGTGGTTTTTCATTCCAAGGGGAATATTTTGATGCCTTGTCAGTTTCTGGGCGTATGTTTTGTACTAAACGGTGAGCCACATCCACTTTGGTTCATGTTCTGTAATCGGATCTCGAGGTAAAGTTGGCTCAAGTGCAGTCGGGTCATGCTCATCCAGTTTTATACTCCTCTTGAAAGATCGAAGGACGGTGCTAGAGAATCAATGACCTAGTATTCATGGTTTACTCTCCTTTCCACACTTTGGTGGTCATAGTTTTTCAAGGGACATTCGAGTCACATTCGTATGTGCTTGGTACGGATCGATATTGGCACTCGATCCGAGGTATGATATAGTCAGTCGCCAGTAGCTTTGGATGCCGATTCGATTGATTCTGTGTTGAGGCCTCCTTGCAGTCGTTGCCATAAGTTGTAAAGAACGCCAAGCTAGACTATAATGAGATGTCATATTTAGCTTTTAGTGATTTGTATTCCTGCTTCCAGCATTGATTTGGCTATGCCACAAGTCGGATGGTCGAACTCCATTCTTAGCGATTTAATACTCCTCCTGTCGATTTCAGACTGAAATTTTTTGAATAGAGAACGATCGGAATCCACTCATCTATTTATCGATGTTTATATGCCACTCCGCATTCTGGCGACTTAGGGATATTCTTCCCCTGGTTGACTTGCGCCCTATTTACATTCATGCTTTGGTCCATGCTACGTGGACTTAGAGATTTGTCGAGCGGTTTATGTTTTTGTCCATAGTTTTCGACGTAGAGATTTTCGTCAAGTCATTTATACTCTAGTCCATGCTTTGGGGACTCGAAGTACTCTATTCTTGTAACAACCCGCAAATCCGTACCCCTTGAGTCAACACTACTCTACAACAATCAACTCAAGTTGCACAAAAATACGAACCATTTGGATTAAAGAAGAAGAGGTAGAAGAAGAAAATAGAAAACAATCACCGAATCTAACCATCGCAGCGGAATAAAATATAATAGGTAATAAATACTCTTTACACAAAACAAATCAGATATCTTGTTTATATATTATATCAACAGAGTACATCAATCACAGCTCAACATCAATGTCATACAAATGGATACACAACAACTCAACACAGCGGAAATATATAAATATACAAGTACGAGAGTATGTATCGTCATCCAGCTCGTCTCCTGAGCTCCACAGCATTTCCTGTATCCTATAATACTCGGTGTGACCCGAGCATTACAGTTAAATAACACCCGAGTCAGTCTGAATTACCAGCGTAAGAAAATCACACCTAATTGATTATTAAAGTTTCAAAAAAATCCTTTGAAAACAAAAGCATCTCGTAAGACCACGCCACAAATAAACATGTCGGGTTTTTACCTTACGATAGCTAAAACAATTTTATAGAAATCCTCTGATATTATAATAGTGTCTATAGAAAGTAAATAGAATCTAGCTGAAATGCTTGCATCTCACGTTTCAGCAATAGTTGGGCACAATCAAAACCGTACGGACGCGTATGGAAAATAGATTCCAACTATTGGCTAGGCACTGGGATACCACCTGTCACAGTACCTGGTCTAGATCAGCGTACCGAGGAGCCACCCTAACTCCCCTGCAACAAAAGACCGGAACCATCCCTTACTGGACAGTCCCGAGCAAGATCACCCTGCGGTTGGGATCAGCAACCGCCCACTAAGCCAAAATAAAGGGACATCTAGACAGGGATGACCTCACCCTCCAGTGGGGGCTACCCACGAAGCCTTGTTGCATATCCCCTGATTTTCAGCCATTCCCATTTGATGAGGCTTGAGGCTAAGCGTTACCTTTAGAACGTTTTCACTTAGAATGCCCATCGTCCACCTGACGATGTTTCGCAAGCATTCATCCATACAAGTCCGTCCCGGGTTCGAACGGAACCGAAGGCACTATTCCTACTACATCCATTTTGGAAAAATCCTCAGGATTAGTAGCGATTAGCCCTTGCACTTCACTGTTCCATCTTCGAATCCAAAATCGTTTTCACGAAACGTACAAACCGGATCGAAGTGGTTTTTGAGAAATTAATCTCGATCCCGGTCTCTTCGAAACGATCAACGCATTTTCCAATATTGATAGTCGGTTATTTAACTATCAATTAATATTCACAACAACCATCCAACAATAAATAATTTCCCAAATTATTTATTAACCTCAAATTATCTTCACAAGATATAATTTCACTTTTCAAATTCCTTCGGAAACAGTTTTCAAAACTATCTGCCTTTCTCAGAATAAATTCCAAGTATTTCTATTTCCACTGGGATCACCAAGCACAAAACTAGATTTTCTAAAATAATTTGAAAACACTTTACTTTGAAATATATACTTCTAAAACATTTAGATTTAAACTACTTTAATAATTTGTTAAAAATACATCTTATATGAATATTTGAAAATAAAGTTACTACATAAAATATAAAACTAGATTTCTAGAAAAAACAAATTACTAAGTTGCTTCTTAATACTTTCTTAGGCTTTAAATATTAGAAATAATAGGTTTTACAAAACTTGCTTTTTAAAACAACTTTTAATCTTTTAACTTATATTTAAAAATTTACTTTGAAAACGTATTTGGCTATCCAGGGAGAATTCTAACTTCAATCACTTAAATAATTTTCCCAAACTGATTTCCAATTTATTTCCTTTTAATTCGGAATCTATAAATTTCAGATTTCATTTCTTGATTATAATTTGAAAATACTTTAACTAAAAATTCCAAGTTTTAGATTTTTCAATTACTTCTTTATTATTTTAAATAAATTTAAACTTTGAATTTTAAAATAATTCTTTATTCCTTTAATTGATATAACTTAAGTTTTACAATTCATCAATTTCATTTTATTAAAAATTACATTTCTCTTCATACTCGAAGTTATTTATTATTATTTTCATATTACTTCTATTTCTTTTCAATTCATTCTTAATTTATTCAAACTTTCTATAATTATTTCGCTTACAAATTTACTTCCTTTTAATTTCTTTTCAACAATACAATTCATATATTTTGGTAATTCATTATACCCAAATATCCAATCAAACCATAACATTCAATATTTTAATATAACTCATCATCAGATATCAAATAATCACAACAGAGATTATTGAATAATTTAAATAAAGGTGAGGGGTCCAGTTGGATCCCTCCAACCTGTTTTCCCTGCATCCACAAATATTAGCACAATAATATATCGATTCCAGAATATTCCATACCATATTCATCAATCAATTTCAACCATCCAAACAATTATTTAAATTTAATCATTTAAATTCAAATTTTAAACTGAGTGAGATTAACTCACCTTTGCTTTGCTGTTCGCAATCCATTCCGAACTGACTTGTTTTCCTTGATTTTTAGACCTTGTATAACAATTCACGGTTTATTATTATTTGAACCAATCAAACAATTATTCACCATTTATTTATTTTGTTTACAAATAATTAAATTTTAACCTTAAATTAAATTTAACCGAAGTAGTACATTTTTAAACTAATTTTCCTTTGTATATTTTAATTCAATTTAAATAATTTTTTTACTTAACTAATTTCCATAATAAATTATTTCCAATAACTAAGATAAATTAAGTAAGTTTATCAAGTACATTAACCACCCTAACAATATTTAAAATTCCTATAATTTTTCCCAAAACCTTCTATACACATATTTAAGTTTACCTATTTATTTCTAATTTTTAAAATAGCTATCGATTTCATACATATACAAACCTAATTTCAATTTTTTTTCTTTTTCTAAATCCTTATACTTTCAAACCTATAATAATTTCTGTTTACCTATAAAATTTTAAATTTCAAAATAAGTGTACCAATATAAATATATTTAAAACTCGTTTTCTGTAAACGGAAAGAATAAAAATGGTATTTATACCTTTCTGTGTACATATAAACAGATTTATCAATTGAAGAATTAAATTGTTTTTATCAACCAACTGTTGATTTTATCTTAACAAATTTATTTGACGAATTTACAGGCATATTTCAGTTTTAAAGCTGATTGTATGAAACTGAATTTATATCAATTTACATTTATATATAAATACAGGTATATCCATATATACAGGTACCTTACAGGTATATTTCAGTGATATTTAAAACAGATTTACAGGTATAAATCACTGATAAATTAATTTCAAAAATTTGTAACTTCATATAAATTCAAACAAATAAACTGAAGGCCAATTTATCCCATCCATACTTAAATTATTTGAAGAATTAAATTTGTTATATTTCTAATTTCTTTGATTACAGTAGAATCACTGCACGTAAACATTTAAAATAGGTAAAAGACGATACCTCACTCACAGCTCGCACGAGCCCTAGCCTCTTACTGTCGCACGCGAGCACGAGCCACACTAATCGCAACCCCATGTCCACGTCGCAGCCTTCCCACACGCCAAAAAAACCGATGCGACGCCCCCCGTTTTCCCTTTCTCGAACATGAATGCATCGGCCACCACCGTCGCCTAGCACGAGCCCCCTCCCCAGCTCGATTCGATGAGGTGACGACGCCACCCAGCCGCTAGAGATCGAGACCATCATCGCGAACCCCTTCGCCTCACACGCGCATCCAGATCTGCTGCTCGACCCTCCACGTTCGCGAGACAAGAGTTCCAGAAATCGAACAAATCGATTTGAATTATGACGTGGGCAGCCATTATATTCAATTTGCATTTAATTTAGAATTGGCTTCAGCCATTAATGTTTTTTTTTTCTTTTTTTTTCTTTCAATCTGTTGTTGCTCGAACGCGAGAGAAGAGAAAAAGGGGCGAGGCTTTGATTACAAGGTTCGGCCCTATTGAGTTTCTCCCCCTTTTTTTTTCAACGCGACTTAAAGCTTCTCCATGAAGCTTCTTTTATTTATTTATTAATATATATATATATATATTCTTTTTAGTTTTAGCATTTTGGTAGTTGGTTGAACGGCTAGGAATTGGAAAAGTATGTGATTAAATGGCGGGAAGATGGCGTATACCAGAAGCTTGATTAACTAAATTAAATTTCATCAAATTATTACCAATTAAATTTTCAACGTGTTTATATATCTTACGCCCATACAACAACTTCAAAAGCTACAAAAATTGAAATCCGATAATAGTTCAATGTTACGGTCCCACTGGAACTGGTTCCATCGAATTCCGAGACTGGGCCTCGGAAGGCTATTTTTTGAAATTCAATTTAAACTATAAAATTTCAAAACTGAACCAATCACTGGTAATTTCAATTTTACAACCTCTATTATCTTCAGTATTATTAATATAAATTATTATCAGCCATTAAATTATTTTTAACAGGCTTAAAACTCCAGATTCAATAATTTACCCAACTTCAAATTATTAAATTCTATTATTTAAGTATCAAATAAATAATGACATTTGTAATTCAAGTTAAAATTTTTATATTGAATATTTAAAATCGATTTAATATTCCGATTTAAATTACTTAAAAATTCCGGGTCGTCACATTCCTTCCCCCTTAAAAGAGTTTCGTCCCCGAAATTACTAACTAGGAAGAATGGTCCAAACCCGTTTACTTATCCCAAAAACCAAACAATCCATCATCCTACCAACCATCTTTTTATAGAAGACCCATTTCCCTTCCTATTAACTTTTCAACTCTCCCATAGTTTCAAACTATACTATTTGTTTAACCATTCAAGTTTCAATTTAAAACCAAATTTTTTAATTATCAAAATTTTCTCAAAATTTTTCTAACTCTCTAAATTCCCGAAAAAATTTCGCCAGCGTCTCCTTTGCGCGGCTAGCTCGGTACTGCTACAAAATGGCTCTACGGCCTCCCAAATCCAAAAAGAAAACAAAAAGGCCAAGTGGCTCAATCCAAATCCAAGTCCCAATCAAATTTTACACCAAATTACATACATACCTTTTTGTCGAGCATTTCAAATTTATCTCTTGAAATCAATTCCATTCTCTTTTCCCTTTTTCATACCTATATATCCTTCATAACAATAATATCCAATCACAACATTCCAAAAACATTTTATCGACTTCCTTACCAAACGTTAATATTTCTCCAAATATCAACTTGGAATACATTTGAAATATTCAATTTCCAATTAAGAATTGACCATTTCTTACTTAAGTTAGTATAAGTATTTTATGTGTTTCTTATATTTATTTCACTCCGATTTTAGTTTATATCTATTTCTATTCAAATCGATTTCCACATTACATATGTATTTCATTTATTTTCAACCTTGAACTTTTAAATTTTATCCTTCATTTATAACTAATTTAAGTCATTACTTTAATTTGTTTCATTTACTAACTTATTTTAGTTTCCAATTCTAAATAGTTTTGTCGTTAACAAAATTTTCCAAAATTTTCTAACTCCCAAAATTTCTGAATTTTTTTGGCAGAGTCCCCTTTGTACGGAGGAGCTTTTGCAATTTGACAAAATAGATAAATATATATACATCGACCACACGGTCGGAAAAACCAAAAACAGTTCATATTACCTATTTTAATTGTGTAGGCATACCTTATTTAGCATTTTAAGCAAGCGGCTTATTATTTTTAGCAAATAGCACAACCAAATCCAGCCACACGGCTTCCAGGTACCTGTACTTACTCAATTTAAACATGTAAGTACGATATAAATGAAGTTTATCTACATTTCACTTATTTAAAATAGTTAAAACATATGAATTCTAAAAGAATCTCATACCAAACATTTTTCCATAAGCAATTAATATAGTTTCATGCTAATTCAACTGTTTCAATTAATTTACAAACCATTTTCATTCAATTTGAATGGTTTAAAACTCAATCGCTTACATTTAATTTATTCTTATGCAAACTGAACTCATATTTAATTCAATTTATTTTACTCCTGTCAATCCATAGAATTTTTATTTACTTCCATTTACATCCAATGACAATTTATTCTATGCAATTTGACAAGATTTATGTGAATAAATAAGTATTTATGTTTATAACCAACTTAAATTGACTCCAACTCAATTTATACTTAATTCTATTCCATTTCGGATTTATTCACAATCCATATATTCTCAGTTTCATTGCATTTCAAATTTTAATTCATTTACTTGCATTTCATTTTATTAATCAAATTAGTTTATTCAAAACCATTTATAACCTAGGTTCATCTTAATTGCCAATTAAATTTCCCCTTTTTATTTTAATTCGTTCACATCCTTTCATTTACATTTAAACCATTCCGTAATTGTTTATTCAAAACTATTTTATTTAGCTCAAAACAACCAAGCCATATTATTCAATAACCACTTCTCAACTTATTTAAACCATACTTCATTTGATTCTTATTTATCTCATCCATTCATTTATTCAATAAAATTAGTTTACCCACATTCACCTAAACCATTCTAATAAACTTGAAACATTCTATTTTTCTTATTGCCTCAAGTTATTTCAGTCCCTTAATAATTTAAATGGTTTACAATTATTTATTTAAGCATTTTCACTCCATTAAATATCATCGAACGAATTTTATTTCAATTAAAAATTTATTCTTACTTGATTTAAATCCAATTCACTATTATTAAACTTAATTTTAAGTTGAATGCAATTCAACTCATTTTTCTTTTTTTTTCTTTAGCTCATTTCCCTTTTTAAATTTAAATTCCAACATTCAAAGCTTATATTTCTTCCATGATTTAAAAATCATCTCAATTTATAAGTTTACAACCCATCCTATTAGGACTTTTAAACACCCGACCTTTTTTTCAAATTATTTTGAAATCTCCAACACCTCAAATCACATTTCTCAAATATCTTAAACCAATCCTGGCTTTATCCTCAACAAATTTACTTTGAGATTTTCAAAAACAAATAGGTTTCCCTGAACAAATCAATTTGGTAGCACTTCATCACTTAGAAACTCGAAAATGAATACAGATGATGCGGCCGTCATCATCAGCATTATTTCCCAATAAGCCAAGTGATTTCAATGCTATATCACTTTCAAAACCCATTTAAAACAAATTTCCATTCAGAAATACCCCAAAACAATAATGTTATCATTTATCTTCAAAACATTTCGATAACATTTCCAAAATCTCCGGGGTCTTAAATTTCCAAATCTTGCTTAAATAAGTTTTAACTATATTTCATTTGTACAGTTTATGCTTATACAAATTCTCACTTGAATGCATTTCAATTTTATAATTACATTTATAATTCATATTTATACATTTCATTTCATTATGACTTTATTTCCTTCAAACTTTGGTTATTTTTTTTTTCAATTTCTAGTTAAATTTTCATTTAACAATGATAATACTTTAATATTATCATTTCTAACATCAAGGCAACCATATATCCGCTAACTAGCTTACAAAAACTTTCTTTATATTGAAAATATATTTTTGGGTAAAATTATTTCATTTACCCATATTTAAAACAATACCATGTTGATTGCTCTATTCAAATGTTTAGAAACCCCTTTCGATGCAGTTGCGCAGACTGTGTCGACGAAGGTTCATATGCCACTCAATAAATCAATCAACACAATATTAAAACAATTTATATCCACTAACAAATACGCACTCATATCTATTAATACGCTCAAACACATTTTAGATTACTATAGACTCTTATTTAAATGAGTAATTCCCACCAGAGCCAAGGTTATCTCTAACCTAAGCTCTGATACCAAGTGTAACAACCCGCAAATCCATACCCCTTGAGTCAACACTACTCTACAACAATCAACTCAAGTTGCACAGAAATACGAACCATTTGGATTAAAGAAGAAGAGGTAGAAGAAGAAAATAGAAAACAATCACCGAATCTAACCATCGCAGCGAAATAAAATATAATAGGTAATAAATACTCTTTACACAAAACAAATCAGATATCTTGTTTATATATTATATCAACAGAGTACATCAATCACAGCTCAACATCAATGTCATACAAAGGGATACACAACAACTCAACACAGCGGAAATATATAAATATACAAGTACGAGAGTACGTATCGTCATCCAGCTCGTCTCCTGAGCTCCACAGCATTTCCTGTATCCTATAATACTCGGTCTGACCCGAGCATTACAGTTAAATAACACCCGAGTCAGTCTGGATTACCAGCGTGAGAAAATCACACCCAATTGATTATTAAAGTTTCAAAAAAATCCTTTGAAAACAAAAGCATCTCGTAAGACCACGCCACAAATAAACATGTCGGGTTTTTACCTTACGATAGCTAAAACAATTTTATAGAAATCCTCTGATATTATAATAGTGTCTATAGAAAGTAAATAGAATCTAGCTGAAATGCTTGCATCTCACGTTTCAGCAATAGTTGGGCACAATCAAAACCGTACGGGCGCATATGGAAAATGGATTCCAACTAATGGCTAGGCACTGGGGTACCACCTGTCACAGTACCTGGTCTAGATCAGCGTACCGAGGAGCCACCCTAACTCCCCTGCAACACAAGACCGGAACCATCCCTTACTGGACAGTCCCGAGCAAGATCACCCTGCGGTTGGGATCAGCAACCGCCCACTAAGCCGAAATAAAGGGACATCTAGACAGGGATGACCTCACCCTCCAGTGGGGGCTACCCACGAAGCCTTGCTGCATATCCCCTGATTTTCAGCCATTCCCATTTGATGAGGCTTGAGGCTAAGCATTACCTTTAGAACGTTTTCACTTAGAATGCCCATCGTCCACCTGACGATGTTTCGCAAGCATTCATCCATACAAGTCCGTCCCGGGTTCGAACGGAACCGAAGGCACTATTCCTACTACATCCATTTTGGAAAAATCCTCAGGATTAGTAGCGATTAGCCCTTGCACTTCACTGTTCCATCTTCGAATCCAAAATCGTTTTCACGAAACGTACAAACCGGATCGAAGTGGTTTTTGAGAAATTAATCTCGATCCCGGTCTCTTCGAAACGATCAACGCATTTTCCAATATTGATAGTCGGTTATTTAACTATCAATTAATATTCACAACAACCATCCAACAATAAATAATTTCCCAAATTATTTATTAACCTCAAATTATCTTCACAAGATATAATTTCACTTTTCAAATTCCTTCGGAAACAGTTTTCAAAACTATCTGCCTTTCTCAGAATAAATTCCAAGTATTTCTATTTCCACTGGGATCACCAAGCACAAAACTAGATTTTCTAAAATAATTTGAAAACACTTTACTTTGAAATATATACTTCTAAAACATTTAGATTTAAACTACTTTAATAATTTGTTAAAAATACATCTTATATGAATATTTGAAAATAAAGTTACTACATAAAATATAAAACTAGATTTCTAGAAAAAACAAATTACTAAGTTGCTTCTTAATACTTTCTTAGGCTTTAAATATTAGAAATAATAGGTTTTACAAAACTTGCTTTTTAAAACAACTTTTAATCTTTTAACTTATATTTAAAAATTTACTTTGAAAACGTATTTGGCTATCCAGGGAGAATTCTAACTTCAATCACTTAAATAATTTTCCCAAACTGATTTCCAATTTATTTCCTTTTAATTCGGAATCTATAAATTTCAGATTTCATTTCTTGATTATAATTTGAAAATACTTTAACTAAAAATTCCAAGTTTTAGATTTTTCAATTACTTCTTTATTATTTTAAATAAATTTAAACTTTGAATTTTAAAATAATTCTTTATTCCTTTAATTGATATAACTTAAGTTTTACAATTCATCAATTTCATTTTATTAAAAATTACATTTCTCTTCATACTCGAAGTTATTTATTATTATTTTCATATTACTTCTATTTCTTTTCAATTCATTCTTAATTTATTCAAACTTTCTATAATTATTTCGCTTACAAATTTACTTCCTTTTAATTTCTTTTCAACAATACAATTCATATATTTTGGTAATTCATTATACCCAAATATCCAATCAAACCATAACATTCAATATTTTAATATAACTCATCATCAGATATCAAATAATCACAACAGAGATTATTGAATAATTTAAATAAAGGTGAGGGGTCCAGTTGGATCCCTCCAACCTGTTTTCCCTGCATCCACAAATATTAGCACAATAATATATCGATTCCAGAATATTCCATACCATATTCATCAATCAATTTCAACCATCCAAACAATTATTTAAATTTAATCATTTAAATTCAAATTTTAAACTGAGTGAGATTAACTCACCTTTGCTTTGCTGTTCGCAATCCATTCCGAACTGACTTGTTTTCCTTGATTTTTAGACCTTGTATAACAATTCACGGTTTATTATTATTTGAACCAATCAAACAATTATTCACCATTTATTTATTTTGTTTACAAATAATTAAATTTTAACCTTAAATTAAATTTAACCGAAGTAGTACATTTTTAAACTAATTTTCCTTTGTATATTTTAATTCAATTTAAATAATTTTTTTACTTAACTAATTTCCATAATAAATTATTTCCAATAACTAAGATAAATTAAGTAAGCTTATCAAATGCATTAACCACCCTAACAATATTTAAAATTCCTATAATTTTTCCCAAAACCATCTATACACATATTTAAGTTTACCTATTTATTTCTAATTTTTAAAATAGCTATCGATTTCATACATATACAAACCTAATTTCAATTTTTTTTCTTTTTCTAAATCCTTATACTTTCAAACCTATAATAATTTCTGTTTACCTATAAAATTTTAAATTTCAAAATAAGTGTACCAATATAAATATATTTAAAACTCGTTTTCTGTAAACGGAAAGAATAAAAATGGTATTTATACCTTTCTGTGTACACATAAACAGATTTATCAATTGAAGAATTAAATTGTTTTTATCAACCAACTGTTGATTTTATCTTAACAAATTTACTTGACGAATTTACAGGCATATTTCAGTTTTAAAGCTGATTGTATGAAACTGAATTTATATCAATTTACATTTATATATAAATACAGGTATATCCATATATACAGGTACCTTACAGGTATATTTCAGTGATATTTAAAACAGATTTACAGGTATAAATCACTGATAAATTAATTTCAAAAATTTGTAACTTCAAATAAATTCAAACAAATAAACTGAAGGCCAATTTATCCCATCCATACTTAAATTATTTGAAGAATTAAATTTGTTATATTTCTAATTTCTTTGATTACAGTAGAATCACTGCACGTAAACATTTAAAATAGGTAAAAGACGATACCTCACTCACAGCTCGCACGAGCCCTAGCCTCTTACCGTCGCACGCGAGCACGAGCCACACAAATAGCAACCCCATGTCCACGTCGCAGCCTTCCCACACGCCAAAAAAACCGATGCGACGCCCCCCTTTTCCCTTTCTCGAACACGAATGCATCGGCCACCACCGTCGCCTAGCACGAGCCCCCTCCCCAGCTCGATTCGATGAGGTGACGACGCCACCCAGCCGCGAGAGATCGAGACCATCATCGCGAACCCCTTCGCCTCACACGCGCATCCAGATCTGCCGCTCGACCCTCCACGTTCGTGAGACAAGAGTTCCAGAAATCGAACAAATCGATTTGAATTAAGACGTGGGCAGCCATTATATTCAATTTGCGTTTAATTTAGAATTGGCTTCAGCCATTAATTTTTTTTTTTTTCAATCTGTTGTTGCTCGAACGCGAGAGAAGAGAAAAAGGGGCGAGGCTTTGATTACAAGGTTCGGCCCTATTGAGATGCTCCCCCTTTTTTTTTCAACGCGACTTAAAGATTCTCCATGAAGCTTCTTTTATTTATTTATTTTTTTAGCAAAGCCAGCCTGTTTTTATAGTGGACAGTCCACTTTAATTAAACCAGAATCAACTTACAAAGAAGAATAAATGATGAGACACGATACAACAAGAGATCAATTACAGAACAGCATAACCACGCACAAACAAATAAAAGACGCGATAGCTACAGGGGAATTTTCAAAAGAAGTTGAGAAAGAGAAGAAGAAGACCGCGCAAATCTTCTCAAATTCCTTTCGTCCCATATCACAGCTATCGTAAGCTTGAGGTAGGAGAGAATTCGTTTGGTCGATATCGTCTTCCATCTAGTTAAATGGAAAATCCTAATCCATTCCAGCTTAAAATCTCGATGCGGAGGCCTCTTGTGAATTCTATGAAGAACTTCCTTCCATAACTGAAAAGAAAAGTGGCAATTGAAGAATAAATGCCCAACATTTTCCGCTGCTCTGTTGCAAAGAATGCATAGCGAGTGATCGATTAATTGCCTTCTAACAAGATTGTCTTGAGTGTGTATTGCATTCATCAAGCATTTCCAAAGCAGCAGATTATGCTTTTGTTTAGATCCAGACTTCCATATACGAGTGTGCCAAGGAAAAGTGGAATCATGTTGAGTTTGGATTATAGTTCTGTAAACAATGGATATGCTGTGATGAATTCCATTCCAGCTGATCCCACCATGATCCACATGCTTATAAGCATCAGTAATAGTAGACCATAGATTATTTAGCTCAGTCGAACTGACATGAGGTAATTGCAACACACCATCTATAAAAAAATCATTAGCATTAGCATTGATGGGTATTCCAGAGTTAATTAAAAGGATATAATCAATATGATGAGATAGAATCATTCCTGGAGCACACCAAGGGGAGTACCAAAAAGAGTTCACAGTGTTGCACTGCACCATAGGCAAGTAATAACTTCTATTAGCCAAAAGTTTTTTCCATAAAAAGCTATCAGAATTTTTAGCTTCCATAGTCCAATAATTTCCACCCCTAAGATTGTAATGCCTATTCCATTTTTCCCACATCCCCATGCTACTACTGAGCAATTTGTTAACAAGCTGAGATGTAGTTGCAATATTCCAAAGTTTTAGGTTAATAATTCCCAGGCCTCCCTTATTTAAAGGAACAATAATTTTCTTGTAGGCAATAGGAATGAGTTTAGTGGAAAAAATATTTCCATGCCATAGGAAATGATTAAAAGCTCTATTTAGCATATTAATGAGTTTATAAGGAATTATGAATAGTTTAAAAAAATAAGCACACATAGCAGAGGCAACACTCTGGATGATGACAAGTCTTCCAGCTTGCGAGATTTTAGTACCATTATAATTATTAAGCTTATTAGTTATTTTTTCATATAAAGGAAGGCATTGAGCATTGGTAATTCTAGCCTTACACATAGGAGCACCAAGGTGCATAGCATTTTGGTCAATAGCTTGAAGACCAGAAACATGAAGGATATTCTGAAAAATGACATTTGAAACCCCTGCAATACTTATTTGAGATTTACTTTTATTTATATTTAGGCCTGTCATTTGGTTAAAAATTTGGAAGGTAGTAAAAACATTTGTAACAGATTTAATGTTTGGTTTAGTGAAAAGAAGGAGATCATCAGCAAACATTAAAGTAGATATTTGAAATTTTTGACACTTAGGGTGATAATCAATTTTTTTTTTATGGCATTCAACACCAATTAATTGAGTAAGTACCTCCATAACTAAAATAAATAGAGAAGAGGATATAGGATCCCCTTGCCTAATTCCTTTATGCATTTTAAAATAACCAAATGACTCACCATTTATAGATAAGGAGACATTAACAGTAGATATGCATGTATATATCCAAGCTAAGAAAGGCAAAGGAAAGTTCATTTTGGACATAATGGATATGATAGCCTCCCAACTAACAGAATCATAAGCTTTATGGATATCCAACTTCATAAAACATCTAGGAGAAATATTTTTCCTATTGTAGCCTTTAATTAGCTCCTGGGAGAGTAAAATATTATCTATAATTGATCTTCCAGCAACAAAACCATTTTGATTAGGGGATATTAGTCCAGCAAGGCAATTTTTCATTCTAGAAGATAAAATTTTAGCAATACATTTATATATTACATTACAACAGGCAATGGGCCTGAACTCAGAAACTGACTGAGGCATGTTAACTTTTGGAATAAGGGCTAGTTTGGTATGGTTTATGCCTTTCAGCAGAGTATTAGTTTTAAAAAAATGTTGGATAGCTTTACAAAAGTCATGTTTAATAATATGCCAACATTTTTGAAAAAACAAAGCAGAAAACCCATCAGGACCAGGAGAACTAGTAGTTTTCATATTGAAGATGGAATCATGAATTTCTTCTGGGGTAATGAGCTTAATTAAATTATTAGCTTGATCATTAGATATATTACTTATAGGTAATTCATTAATGACATGAATATTAGTAGCTTCTTCAGTTTTAGAAAAAAGAAATTGGTAATAATTAAGGAAAGATTGCTTTATACTTGAATGGGTGTTTACTTCAAAACCATGTCTATCTTTAATCCTATGAATTAAAGCAGCAGCCTTCTTAATTTTCAGAGAGTTGTGGAATATTTTAGTGTTTCTATCTCCTCCTTTATCCCAATTAGTTTTGTTTTTTTCCCGGAGCATTTTAAGTTCAGTTTTGATAGCTATTTTCAGATTTTTAGTAAGTTCACTAACTTTATTTGATATAGCTATATTACTAGGGTCAGATTGCAGTTGGATATGAGTATCACTAAGCACAGAGCTTATTTTGGTGGAGAGTAGACTACCAGACCCATATTTATCTAAAGACCAACTTTTAATGGAGACTTTACAATCTTTAAGCTTCGATTGAAGAATGTACATAGGATTTCCAAATTTTGGTGTGTCCCAAGCCTGTTCAATTAGTGGAAAAAATTCAGGGTCATCAATCCAACTATTAAAAAAGTTAAAGGAAGAAGGACCTTTATTACTTCTGTTTCCCCAGTCCAAAATGATAGGACTATGATCAGATAAGGAAGAAGAAGGGAAAATAGAAATTAAAGAAGGCCAAGCATTGAAAGCAGCAATATTAAAATAAGAACGATCTAATTTGCAAAAAGTTCTAATACCTGTTCTGCTACAATTATTCCAAGTGTAAAACATACCAGATTTAGGAATCTCATGAAGGTGAGCAAGAATAATAGCATTATTAAGAGGAGCAACATCCACCAGAGTCAATGGTAATCCTCCCATCTTATCCTCTGAATGTTGCATACAATTAAAATCTCCAAGGCACAACCAGGGTAATACTGTGTGCAAGGAAGGAAGAATATCAAGAAACAACTGCCTATTAGCTTTTAAATTATCTGCATAGATAAATGTAGAGTTAAAATTAAAGTTAGAAGGAATGTGATTTATATTGCAGTGAATGAATTGTCTGTGAGTTTCAGTAACACTAATAGTGTATAGCTGTGGATTCCATAAGATCAGCAGTCTCCCAAAAGGAGCAACTGAATGATTGTGTATAACATCCCATCCAGGAGCAATTCTTTTAGCAAATACAGAAGTGTCTGCCTCAGAGTATTTGGTTTCACTAATGCATATCATTCCTAGGTTGTTGCCTTTAATAAGCATTTTAATTTCATAAACTTTGGCTTCATCATGTCCTCCTCTTATATTCCAGTATCCAATATTGTCTAGCATCATAATTATTTATATTTATTGGCAGATTGCCGAGTGAATCTTTGTGGCCCTTTAAGCATAGCAGAGGAATTTTTATTTTTATTTTTTTTTGAATTTTTTGTAGTGAGCCTAGCCATAATTTGTTCTTGATCGAAATCATATCCTTCATTCATGTCATCTTCTGAACAAAAATCAGCATCTGATGAAGAACTCATGTTGACTTCAAGAATGTCATCCTTTGAAGGAGTAAAGAGAGGTATATTTTGTGGAGGCTTTAATTTTGCATATGGGCTAACAGAATTGTTGGCAATAGAGTTTAAACCAGATGAATCATCTGCATTAGTAATTCTATTCTGAGATACTGGGATGGAATTAAGAGTTGATGCCTCCGTTTCCTTATGATTGCTTTTATTAGTGTCTTGCTGATGTTTACCTAATTCAGTTCCTTTTTGAAATTGGGACTTTTGAGATATGTTGTTAATTTCAGTGATATCTCTCTGTTGATAAACAATATTATCAGGATCTACCCGCAAATTACTTGATGTTCCCGTTTCCTTTTCTATTAATTCTCCTTCTTCTATTTCTGAAAGAATTGCAAAAGCATTACATGTTTCAATTTGAGTAACACTTTGTAACTGTGATTCTTTAGTTGCCTGCATTGTGTCTGAACTAATAGTGTTCATAACATTATTCTTTTTTGTTATGTCTGATTCCACTCCTTTGTTGTTCACTTGAATAGTCTTAGGCTTCCAACTTTGTTGTCTATTTTTCACATTATCACCAATAATGTTTCTATGCCTTGAAGTTTTATTTTTATTTGTTGGATCAGAATCATTTGCCTTGACACCTTTTTCACTGCTTACTTTCTCTTCACTAATACTTTTGTCCATATCACAATTATTGGTAGAGTGACCAAAAACTTTACAAGCAGTGCATATCAAAGGCCTCCAATTATACTCAATGTATACTTTTTGACTTGTCTCTACTCCATCTCCTATTAATAAGAATTCTGGCAACTCTTTGTCCGGAGTTATTTCAACCAAACACTTTGCATATTCCATTCTTTCCCTCTTTTCAGTAGCTTCATTGAAACAGATAAGCTTCCCCAAATGACAGGCAATCCAATTAATTCCAATTAGTGTCCATGCAATATGGGGAATATTATAAAGTTGTATCCATATAGGAACAGATTTTACTTGAGATTGCACTGAACCAAAAGCAGGTTTCCACGTAGTTATTACAAACATTTGACCTCTAATAAAAGAAGGATCTGCACGAAGTACAGTTTGTTTGTCCTCTGGACAAGAAAACTTAATGAAATAATTTGCACCGTCTGATTTGATGTCATATGAACCTTTCAGTTTCCATGTTTTTTTAAAATGTGATACCACTGCCATATAATTCACTGGCTCACCCAAGAAAAACCCCACTAGATAACCCTCCCAAAAATTCATACCTTCAGACATCAAGACATCAGGGGGAGGAAGCGGCGATCCACGATAATCAATATTGAACTCTAATGGAGTATACGATCCCGCATTCCTAGGCTTCGAAGCAAACAGAGAAGACCACGACTTCAACAGTGGATCAGAATGAGCAATTGAGAGAGGATTAGAAGATCCTGGGTCAGGAGGAATAGGAGGAGGAGGGTCAAGTACAGGAGATAAAGAGACGGAATTAGACGAGAGGAGCGGGGGAGAAGAAGAAGAAGGTAATGGGATGTCAGAACTAGCCGTTACAGTAGAAGCCATTGATGAACTGTTATTTATGTAAAGTGAGGCACTAACTTTGGAAAACAAATTCTATTCAAAATGTCTTTTATTTATTTATTAATATATATATATATATATATATATTCTTTTTAGTTCTAGCATTTTGGTAGTTGGTTGAACGGCTAGGAATCGGAAAAGTATGTGATTAAACGGCGGGAAGATGGCATATACCAGAAGCTTGATTAACTAAATTAAATTTCATCAAATTATTACCAATTAAATTTTCAACGTGTTTATATATCTTACGCCCATACAACAACTCCAAAAGCTACGAAAATTGAAATCCGATAATAGTTCAATGTTACGGTCCCACTAGAACTGGTTCCATCGAATTCCAAGACTGGGCCTCGGAAGGCTATTTTTTTGAAATTCAATTTAAACTATAAAATTTCAAAACTGAACCAATCACTGGTAATTTCAATTTTACAACCTCTATTATCTTCAGTATTATTAATATAAATTTTTATCAGCCATTAAATTATTTTTAACAGGCTTAAAACTCCAGATTCAATAATTTACGCATCTTCAAATTATTAAATTCTATTATTTAAGTATCAAATAAATAATGACATTTGTAATTCAAGTTAAAATTTTTATATTGAATATTTAAAATCGATTTAATATTCCGATTTAAATTGCTTAAAAATTCCGGGTCGTCACAATTCTACTTTAGGGACTTATGGATTTTGCTCAAGTCGTTTATACTCTAGTCTGCGATTTAAGGGCTCAGAGTGCTCTAGTCTGCTTCAGGGACATAGAGATTTTGCTTAAGTCATTTATACTCCAATCCACGTTGCGAGGACTCAGATTACTCTAGTCCGCTTAAAGGACGTAGAGATTTTTCTCAAGTTGTTTATACTCTAATCCGCGCTCTAAGGACTCAAAGTACTCTAGTCCTCTTCAAGGACTTAGAGATTTTCGTCAAGTCATTTATACTCTAGCCCATGCTCTGGGGACATAGAGTAATCCAGTCCACTTCAGGGACTTAGAGATTTTCCTCAAGCCATTTATACTCTAGTCCACGCTCTGGGGACCTAGAGTACTCTAGTCCGGTTCAAGGACTTAGAGTTTTTTGTGAAATCATTTATACTTTAATCTGCACTTAGGGGACTCAGAGTACTATAGTCCGCTTCAAGGACTTAGAGATTTTGCTGAATTCGTTTATACTCTAGTTCGCGCTACGGAGACTCAGAGTGCTCTAGGCCGCTTCAGGGACTTAGAGATTTTTGTCAATTCATTTATATTCTAGTCCACGCTCTGGGGACTTAGAGTACTCTAGTCCGCTTCAGGGACTTAGAGATTTTTCTCAAGTCGTTTATACTCTAGTCCACACTCTGGGGACTCAGACTACTCTATTCCTCTTCAAGGACATAGAGATTTTCGTAAAGTAAGCTATACTCTAGTCCACGCTCTCGGGACTCAGAGTACTCTAGTCCGCTTCAGTGACATAGAGATTTGCCTCAAGTCGTTTATACACTAGTCCACACTCTAGGGACTCAGAGTACTCTAGTCTGCTTCTAGGACTTAGAGATTTTTCTTAAATCATTTATACTCTAGTCCATGCCCCGGGGACTCAGAGTACTCTAGTACACTTCAGGGACTTAGAGTTTTTTCTCAAATCCTTCATATTCTAGTCCGCGCTCTGAGGACTCAAAACACTCTAGTCCGCTTCAAGGACTTAGAGATTTTTCTCAATTCATTTATACTCTAGTTCGTGCTCCAAGGACTTAAAGTGCTCTAGTCCGCTTTAGGGACTTAGAGATTTTCATCAATTCATTTATACTCTAGTCCATGCTTTGGGGTCTTAGAGTACTCTAGTCTGCTTTAAGGACTTAGAGATTTTCCTCAAGTCGTTTATACTCTAGTCTACGCTTTGGGGACTCAGTGTACACTAGTCCGCTTCAAGGACTTAGAAATTTTTCTTAAATCATTTATACTCTAGTCCGCTCTCTATAGACCAAAGTACTCTAGTAGGCTTCAGGGACTTATAGATTTTACTCAAGTCGTTTATACTCTACCTGTGCTCTGGGGACTCAGAGTGCTCTAGTCTGCTTCAAGGACTTAGAGATTTTCTTTAATTCATTTATACTCTAGTCCACACTCTAGGGACTCAAACCACTCTAGTCCACTTCAGGGACTTAGAGATTTTTCTCAAGTCGTTTATACTCTACTCCACGCTCTGGGGACTCAAAGCACTCTAGTCCTTTTCAAGGACATAGAAATTTTTGTCAAGTCATTTATACTCTAGTCCACGCTCTGGGGACTCAAAGTACTTTAGTCCGCTTTAGGGACTTAGAGATTTTTGTTGATAGCAGTCATATTTCCACCCATTTGATTTGTATTTCATTTACAGTATCGAGGATAATGTTGTCGAATGAATGGTCGAACCACGTTTCCTCATGGAATGGGACTCTGCCCTCAACAACAAGGACAAAACTTGAAAAATTGACGGTCGATTCTCGTCCGCTTGGTGATTGTAGCTCTTCCAATCATGTCAAAGAAGGAGGTATATGATATATGGTTGGATCACATCCATGATGGGGTTAGATAATCAAGTCTCGCACAATTTGCTTCGTATCTCTTTCTAGAAAATGAGGGTAATGGAGTATTGAGCAGACAAAGTAAGTCTCATATGTTTCAAGGTGTAGTTGTGTCCATGTATTGAGAGTGATGGTTGACGAGTAGGAAATCCATTACAGCTACTTCAAGTAGGGTTTATGAACTACCTTTTGTGTTCAAGGTAGGATTTGATGTGTAGATGATCATCACATCCACTCTAAATGGATCCCGGCATCACTGAGCTTTAGAAGAGGCATTTGAATTTTTTTGAACTTTGTTTTATGACTCGATTTGAGTGGATGATCGAGCCATATTTATTCGAAGCCTTGCTTAGGTCTCGAAGTCAAATGTGGAGGTCAATGGATGGACGGTCGGTCAAGTTCGCTTTGTATTGGGTTTTGAGTGTGAAATTTCAATCTCTAGTCCTTGGCCCCAAATCAAAGGCACATGGTTGATGATGAGCGATCGATTCATGCTCGTCTTGATGAAACTCCACAGGTTCGATCAAGGACTGCATGGATAGGTCCGTGCCTAACTTTGAGTACTTGGTCACCTGCATCATTTTGGAAGAAGTTTAGTTCAAATCGGTCATAATTCAAAGCACAATCGAAATTGAAATAGAAATAATCCAAAGAAGATTGGTATAAATCTCATTGATAAGTGGAGCAGCATTGTGTGCTCTCTATTCAACTCTGCCCCTAGCCCCTTCTAGTGGAATGTCGACTGCTAACGGTCCAATTGATAATTAGAGTTCTTTATTGATGGGCATTCGAAGTCCCTCGCTTTCCATTTTTCAAGGTTTGCACGTGCTATTGAAGCTTTCCTTTTCAAATCAGCTTTCCGATCACACCTTGGAGGTGTTTTTAATCGCCAGTGTTAGGATCAATGTGCACCTTGGAATATACAACATTCCCCTTATTTTCTCTAGACTTCGTTGGACTCTCTCGAGGTTGGTTTTCAATACCACTCCGAGTCATGAGTCTCCAAGTAGAGGCTATCGATTGAATCTTTCAAAGAGTATATGAGTCGAATTTTGAGATCTTGTTTTTTCTACTTGAATCATAGTCCTTAGCCAATGAGCCTGCATTGTTATTTTTCCTAGTCTGCTCCACTCCTCCTCACTTTGGTTCTGATTCATTTTGTAACAGAAACGATCCATAGTCGTAGGAGGCTCTCCAGCTAACTAGCTACCAAAATATATCTGGATTTCGACTCTCCTCAAATGCGATCGGTATGATATCCTTGTTAGCATTTGGAACAAATTGCTTGGAGTCACTAAATTCTAAGTGATGGGTCAGTGAAGAATGGTGCTTGAAGTCATCTTGGCATTTTCCTAGAATCATATCATCTATGTTGTCCAACCTTTGGGAGTATCATTTGAATAGCGGTTTCTTGCCTGTTCCCTTGTTGCCATTCAAAAGCTGCCGCTTGATCCTTTATGCCCTGGTCGGTCATAGGATGTAAGGGAAGTGGATAGAATGTTTTCTTAAATTTGGGTCGTGCCCGAAAAATCTTATTTTTAAAAATAGGGTTCGTACCCAATCCACATTTTTTTGGGTATAGGACCGGTCAGATAGTTTTTTGAGAGAGGGATCGGTATACAGTAGAGGGATTAGTATACACTAAAGGGATCAATATACACTAGATTGATGGTATGCATGCGATCGGTAATACCGGGTCGGTAACACCGGGTCAATATATACCGGGTCATTATATTCAGGGTCGGTATGTAAGCTTTTTTGTGAGGTATCAGATATCTGCATAGAGCGAGAGATCGGTTATATGAGAGATTGCCTGAATTTCCTTCAGAGAGGGGTCGGCTTTCATATAACTCTAGTGCAAACTTCAACATCCAATCCCAAAAGCTTGCGTACATCAGTGAATCCAATCCCATGGCTAATAGCTTCCTTTAGATCTCTTTCAAATCTGAGTAGAATAGGAAGTTTGCTAGTAAACAACTGGATCTATCTCGCAAATATGGATATCCACTAGTAGACGATGAGATCTAATCAAGCTGAGAATTCAATTCTCATTGAAAGCACCAAAATGTTAGCACCAAAATTGGTCACTAATACTCTTGAATAGAATTGTATAGAGAGATTAATGAAGAAAGTAAATTAATAGAGGAGTAACATAGTTGAATGCAAAAAGAATAATAAAAACGAGAACACCAGATTTATAGTGGTTCAACATAATTGCCTACGTCCACTTTGAATATAATCTTCATTACTTTTCCAATCACTTGAGTAAAGATACAATCCTAAATAAAAAACTTGAGTAAAAGTATTAACAGAAAAGAAGTGAGTACGGAAAATGGCAGAATATCCCAAGAGTTCTCCCAAAAACGGTCCCCTCAACTGGACTCATGCCCCTCTATATATTGTTGAAGGTTGGCTAGTTCTTGTGTCCAGCACCATGATCGAGATAGCTTGGCCCATAGTTGCTACGCTAGGGTGACCGATCCAGGCAGGCCGATCCACTACTACCGATCCACCTGTTGCCGATCCAGGGGTTGCCTCGTAGCTGACTCGATGCAGGCTCTCAAGGAACTTAGAGTAGCCAGTGGAACATCTCGAAGAAAAACACTGCCGACCACATCACCCTGTTGTAAATCTAAGAATGTGCTAACTCTTCTGATGTGCACTGACCCAGGTACGCCGAACCACTTAGGCCGATCCAACATGGCCGACCCATTAGGGATGATCCACTAAGAGCCGAGCCACATGAAATAATTCTTCTAAGGCTGATCCCACTCACACTGAACTACCTGGGCCGACCCAGAATTGCCGACCCATGCTCGTCGACCGTCGTATGCCAATCCAATACATAACCGACCCACCTCCATTTAAGAATCTTGACCGATCCATTGCCTAATACCGAACCTCAATAAACCATGCACCGACCTACACCTAGCTTTGATACTGGAATCAGTCCTAAGAATGCCGAACCACAAACATACCGAGCCACCTCAAACATGCCGAACCATAAATATATTAAACCAATCAAGTTACACCAAACCCTTATACTTCCATATCTATCTTAGCTCGAGTCCCGTCTAGGCTCAACCATAACCTCTGCAACTGTCGCATTATAGCCGGGCCAAGTAGCCGAGTAACAAATATCAATAAATAAAACGGAAAGGGTGTCATCGCTGTATCATATTAAAATCATCAACTAAATCAGTGTTAATGGTGAATCACTCGTATATCATCGAAAGCACCGTTGTGAAGATGAGAAATCAGAGTACATAGTAAACTTAAATAAAATAGCTTGTTCCAAAATAAAAAAATATAATACCAAATAATCAATACTTAATAATAAATTGTTTAGATTAGATAATAATTATATATTCAAAAGTCAAATAAATAATTGGCCAAACCCAAATATAATATATTAAATGTATGTATTATATCTAATTTCTTAGTTTTTTTATAAAATTAAACTATTAAACAAGAGAAGAGTCATCATAATCCTGGCAAGAAGACGGATGATTCCAAATAAATAACTGTACACAACAACAATTTAATATTATAAATATATAATAACAAATCATTGATGATTTATAAATTTACTATAATCCATAAGTAACTATCTAAATCTTATACAAATTAACATTTAAATTAAATAACTAATTTCTTAGTCTTGTATAAAATTACTTGACTATCAAGTATTTACTTATAACATTAAAAAACTCATTTTAAATTCCCAAAATTGTTTATATATTTAAATGTAATATATACAAGGCATTTTTGAATTTTCTATAATCAAATATTATTACAACGCCGTTCTAAGCTGTACAAATAATTTGATGAACCAAATGTTAAACAAACATATTCATCGAAACTTAAATCCTATATATATATATATATATGTATATGTATATGTATATGTATATGTATGTATATGTATATGTATATGTATATGTATATGTATATGTATATGTATATGTATATGTATATGTATATGTATTAAATTTCCTATAATAAACTTCGATAATACTTAAATATCAAACAAAATAAAAATAGTACTATAATTTTCTTCTATAATTTTAAAAAAATTTATAAGCTTGTTTTATATTCATGTAAAATATCAAAATAAAGTTTTTTGATAAATTAATAAACTTATGATAATTTATTTAACTAAAAAAACATCTGGCAATCTGTAATTATAAAATATGCACACACTCTTGCAACCACAAACACATACACTGTATATATAATACACACACAAATAATCCCATGCACAAAATGGAATAGCAGCAGTTTTCCATTAATGATGTAATAGTCTAACAAAGTTAAGGCTAAATAGGAACATATCAAAAAAAAAAATTGAAGTATTCACAACGTAGCCAACCCCAAAACAACGTACAGAAGAATATGCATACATGAACTTACATGTACATTTACACACCCAGTCACTCGCATGAACAAGCACAGAAAATTCGAGTTAACGGCCGACCTAGGTTCACCACTGGTCGATCGGTTATTGTTGACCTGTGGACCTTATTGGTCGCCCAATTAAAGATGACATTGGGCAATGTCAATCACTTATAAGTGGTGATTCTTCATCAGCTTCAACGGTTTCAAATTAAACTCAATACCCAACATTAATTTGCACAAGCACAACACTATTCACATGTGATTATGATTGTCCGCTGATTATAACATAGACACGTGAGTTAAATTTACGCACGTGACAATCGCAGTTCCTCTTCGCCTTTATCTGAACGCACGCAACATTGATCACCGCGCCATATGCGATTTAAGCCAGAGATGCCAATTGATGAAGCAAACAATTTATTTAAATTTGAGATTTTACATTAATTTCTTTGATTTATTATAAATTTTTAAAGTGATAAGGTTCGGGATAGATTGATTTTCTAAAGTCATGTAACGTAGTCATTGATAATATATTTCTAAACGAAGAAGAGTTTGGAGAAAGAAATCTTAAGGCTTAGAAACATCAGGATACACTAATCTGGGTTTGGGCTTGTGTCATGATAATATTATATAATAGGTAAGTGTGTGCATTTGTTTTCCTTTTCATCTTTATAAAATTGTTTTCTATTTAAAACAAAATACCATAAAATTCTAGATAAAATTTATATTCATAATATTCAATTATTTACCTTTTACAGTAAAATTCCTAGAATTTATGTTCCCATATTTCAGCTCATTTAAATTTAAATATATACATTATTCTGGTACTAAACAATTCCCAAATTGATTTATTTACCAATTCTTAAACAACATTCATTCTCAAAATCATATAATTCCATCGCTAATTATCTTGTTATAAAATTCTGATGTTTTAAAATAAATTTAAATTATTTATTTAAATTCCAAAAATTCAATATTAATTAACTAAATATTTATTATTGATCACCTCTAAAACTAGTTCTTGCGGATTCCCCCTAACAAAATTGCATCCGCCCAATTTCCGTAGCGTAAACCTATAACAAGACTGATAACTACTTGTTAAACATATTTAAATGTAAATTAAATAATCATTATAAAAAACACACATTATTCTATCTTCACTTAGACCTTAATCACAGAACCATTTTTCATCAAAATTACTTCACTTTAGACAAAATTTCATAATATTAATCCAAAAATACTTTATCTTATACAAAATATTTCTCCTTGTTTAACACCGACTATACAAATAATCCACAAGAATTTACAAAATAAATACTTTCCAAATCAAAATTTCATTTTGGAATAAAGTTTCACAATCTTCAATTCATGATTTTATATACAATTTTTTTATATATTTCTTAATTTTAAAAGATCATAATACAAATTATTTTAAAACACTATTTTGCTCCAAAACTTATAAATAACTTAATTCGTCTATAAATTTTAATATTTCTTCAAAATTTCACAACATTTCATAAAGCATAATCTGAATTCTTTTCGAAAATAATCAAAATACTTCTTTTTAAGACATTAACATTCTTTCCGAAACCCTTTTCAAAAAATAAATTATATTTTTATCAAAATATTTATGCATTCAAGACAATAATCCTTTCCACTTCGAAAATATTATACTCATTTCAAAAATGTTATTCATAAGATTCAAATCTTTCCAAAACATCAAATATAAATTTCCTTCAAAATATTATTACAAAATATTAATTTCAGTATATTATAGAATATTTTACTTCCTTTCATAATATTTTGGCTCTTTACAGAACTTTGCAAACATTTCAAAAAATTTAATAGCTTCTCAAAACTTCCATAACATCCCAAAATTCCAAACTGTGCGTCTATATATCTTGTCTTAGTGTTTAGGAACCCCTATCAATGACGGTGGTTAGATGTATCGATTAGAATTTTAAAGCACACAACGGACATATTAAACCCAAATTACTTCATAAATTATTTAAACATTTTATGCATATACTATTATAAAGTCTTGCTTTAAAAATATTCATTTATTTATAGTAAAACTTTATCTAACACTCCTTTGGTAAACACACACATTTATCAAAAGGTTTTCGAATGAAAACATTCCTTACTTTTATAAAACATACTTCTTACTCTAATTATATATATATATATATATATAAATATATCAAATTCATAAACTTACTTGCATTTAAAATTTCTACAAGTAATTATTAATCAATACCAACATAAATAATCAAACATATAAGATGATCAGTGAAAAGCAATATATACATTTCTGCTGTGCACTCTGGTCACTAATGCACCAGAATATAATAATTCATATCAAGCCACCAAAGGCAAAACTTTTATATTCCACACTTAATAAATATTTGAAAAATATTTTATATATGCAAAATACAAATACGCTTCCAGATGATTACCCTAAGTAATCATCATATACTAAGTAATATATACCTATTATATCTTTCAATGATTAATTCCCAATACACCCAACAAAAATGGACCCTAAGTCTTATCTAGGTCAATGAATCATGTCTCTGACATACGATGTATTATTCTAAGTATGTTCTGATATCATATTGTAACACCTCACCTCTTTACCCATACTATCCAAGAATGTTACCGAGTAATACTGTCAGATAATACGGAGAATGAGGCTATAATGGGTACACAAATGAATATTCCCTTGGATAAACACTGGTATGTATTACAACATCATATTAATATCTCTCATCTATCTACACAACATCGGTACAAAACAACAAAAACACATGTGCCTCTAAGACAGAACAATACACAATATACAATAAATACAAAGAACACAGAGTCATTCACAATGATAGTTTATATACATATATGTATACATATATACATACATACATACATACATATATATATATATATATATAGATATATAATACAATGAAGTCATAAGGGCACAACACATCTCAACTGTCAAATCTCTTGCTATAGTGATAAACAATCAATATACAACTCAATGTCATACATATACCAAATCAATGTCACACAAGTATCAAAAACAGTCCTATTATAATACTACTCTGTGCCCAATTAAAACAAATGCGGGTCATGTCATCCCTGTACCTAATATGTCTCAGACTAACTCGAGTATTATAAATACAAATAACACACGAGTCAAACAAAGTCTATAATGATAGTTATTATAATAACATACAATGATAATACAAGAAGTATAATGGTGGAAATGTAAACATCTTCAAATATCTCAAAACAACCTAAACTATGAAATTATACGGAAAGCATCATCACCTATATAAATCCAATCAATAGAAATTAAGAAAAACATAATAGATGGGTGAATCATCCATATTATAAAACATTATCAAAGAGTATAAAGACATCAAGTAAATTGGGCTAGCACACAACAATACCCCTAAACGAATACCTCGGGCTAGCACACAACAATGCGCTAAGATGAATACATTGGGCAGCATACAACAATGCCCTAAGATAATATAATAGACATTCCCGGGTTTGCTATAATCAAAGTAATAAAGTGAATAATCATCAAACAATATGGATATAACAGTGACTATCTACACTTTAGACACTCAGTTTCTAGTATAGTCAACTCATTATAAGATAGAACCATATATACCAATCCATTATCACACAGATATACCGAAAATAGAAGGGAGACTGATATCACACATAATGCTCTAGGAACCCAGGGTCTATAAGCACACAGGAAGAAGTCGGATCCATTCCTATAGTATTTAGTTACCTCGACGGACATTGTTACTCATTTCCACCTATGGCTTGTCTACCCGTAGCCTCGGTTACAACCTTGCACTTGCCATTATGGCAACAGACTACTGGCCAAGGTGACACTGGACATTCGCACACAGAGATAGCACATAACTTTATAAGAAAATAGTGTCATGGATCCAGGGCGCGAACCCACGATCAGGTCGCCAGAGTGGATATTGGCCAATCTAATTCACTCTCGAACCATAAAGCGAGTTAGTCACAATGTGGATGACATATATCCTATATCTACACATAGCTTTAGATGTAGCCGACACATGGCTTCGAATAAGTCAACAAATGACTGTATTATACTAGAGCTTAATCCCTTGTCGATGCGTGGCTCTAACCACAAGTCAACGCATAGCTATAATATACTCCTATCGTAACGGGTATCACTATATACACATGAGTGTATCCTCGTTTGAGTGGCATTTACTTACAAGGAATAATCAAACAAATAACATAACGGCATCTCATACCATCGCATGTTACTCAAATAATTATTCGATGCTCATAAACTACCGTCGTGCCTCCTTGATCATCTCCAAATTCATCATTCTCCACTCTCGACAAGCCTGTACCCTTCATTAATCTCCAATCAAATTTTATTTCTAATCCCTAATTAATTTTGATTTGTTAAATTAGGGTTAATTTGTTTTATAGTTTATAATACCCCTATCGATTTTTGTTATACCCTATTGATGCTAATTAGGTTGTTATTATAATTGTTTATATAACATCCCACTTCTGGAAGTTCATAACTAACTACTACAGATCCTGCAGTCATCCATAGGTGTTATCTTTGAGTGACCGAAATCGGAATCTCGAAACCATTGGCCATATAGAAACACAAGAATATGAAAAAATTTAAACTTCAACAAAACAAAATTTCACATTTCTTATGAACTTCAATTTAAGATTTAATTTCATAATCCCAGACGTTAACCATGTTCAGATCACATATACATGTACAGAATAAGATAAGAGAAACATATAAAGATGTCCCCTTATGATGATTAGAGAACTAATAAATATGAACTTTACAGTTCTAATACATCACAGCGGAATGCACAAAATAGCTCCTATATAGCTAATACTACCTCTTGCATGTCTCCGGAAGCTTATTCGTCCAAAACCTGAAAGTCTTCCACTCTCATACTACTCAAATTAATTTTAAGTACTCGAGAGTTTGTGGAGAAACACAAAATTTGAGTCAAACAATGAGTTTGGTATGAATAATCCTTTATCATCTCTTATCATAAATAGATATCTAGTGAGACCATGCCGCTTAGTATAACGTGTTCACCCCTCACAATTATCCCAAATAAACATGCAAATAATTTACTATGCCCCTGCACTCAAAATGATTGGTCCTAACATAATATGAAATAAAGCCATAAATCATATGTATTGGATGTCCCATCCACCCATTTATTAGATATCCCATCCAAAAGCAATTAATTAGATTTCCTATCTAAAATATTTAAAACGACTATCCACCATAATTTACTAGGACTATCCATCCCAAATCCATTCAAAATAAATGCAGATTATCCATCATACATTGTTTTATAAAATATGGTGTGGGCTATCCACCACACACTCCATATTTTTCTTAGGATGACTACGAACCCTTGGGTTCCAAATTCCGAGGCTAACCACCTCTGGCAAAACATTCTTTACTTTAGAAATTTGATGTGGGCTATCCACCGCACATTCTATGGTTTTCCTAGGTTAACCAAGAGCCCATCACTTAGCCAAAAATATCATGATCCCCATGATTATTTATAAAACTTCATTATCCTCACGATTAATTATTTTTCCCAGGTATACCACCTATTTAACCTATTCTCATTGGTATTCCCAATTATGTAAATAAAAACACATTGAGAGCCCTAATGCATATTTTCGAAAGCATATCTCTGTTTGTAACCCCAAACGATATAACGAAAACATTAAAACCACCTCGGTGTCCTTAATGTTTTATAACATTCATTTTATATAAGGATCTCCCTTAATATTCAAACAAAGATAGTATTTTATGCAATAACCCTTGATAGCAAAGTTTTACTCAAAAATGGCTTAAAAATAGCCCATTAAAGCCCTTCGAACGAAGTCCCATTTGAAAGCAAATAATTATACAAAGTTAGCCTCTTCGAAAACCTTTCAAAATCAGAACCGTTCGCAATCATTGAAGGTAACCACTTCAAAACCTTTCAAAATCAAACCTTTCGAAATCAAATCCTTTCTAAATCATAAACTTTCACAATCATTGAAGATAACCCTTGAAAATCTTTCAAAATCAAACCTTTCAAAATAAAAACCTTTCGAAATCAAACCTTTCGAACTAAAAACCTTTCGAAATTAAAACCTTTCAAAATCAAAACTTTTCAAAATCAAAACCTTTCACAACCGCTGAAGATAGCCCCTTCAAAACCTTTCGTAATCCATCCTTTCGAAATCAACCCTTTCAAACTCAAAACCTTTCTCAATTAAAACCTTTCGCGATTAAACTTTCAAAATCATTTTAAAACAATACTCTTGAAGGTTTAAGCTTTCAAAGATCCCCTTCGAAACCCTTCTTGAATATAAAATTTTAGTCTTTTATAAAATGATAGAGTCGAAGGATCCCCCTTCAACTTATTTAATTTTTTTTATTTCTATTCGAAATCAAAAGAAGCAGCCTACCTATCCCTTCGCCCTTTTCTTCCCTTCGGCCCCGTGCCTACCTTTTGACTTTGACCGGGGGGGGGGGGGTAACTGTTTCCTTCCATCTTAAGCGAAAGATACCTTTCGACTTCATTGGAAGGGTAAAAGCGGGCTTGTTGGACTCGAAGGCAGAATTGGGCCCACTGAAGTGATGTTTTTATCTTGTTTGTCTCATTTTGATAGGCTGAAGAACCTTCTCCTGTACTTCCAAATAGTAAAAAGTATACAAAAGTCAACCTTTTTCTCAAAACACTGTAATTTTTCCTCAATTATCTCCAAAACCTATTTCCTTCCGAATTTAAGTAATTTCGGAAGGAACTTTTTAGTTTATCCCTTGGGCTTAAATAATTTAATTACCTTAGTAAACCACTAAGGAAAAATTCCCAAAAATCACCAAAAATTATAATAAATCATATACTTCAACATATTAAAATTTCAAAGCATATGAAGATCAAAACAACTGGAATTTTTCCAAAACTGAATGAAAACGTGTTAATTATCCCATTAACATTTTAAAACACCTATGTCTTATCAAATAAAAGTTTAAATGATTATATCCTAACCAAAATCACAAATATAAATCGGGTATAACCCATAACCGATCCAAACACAAAAAAATGAGACGATATACATAATTATTCACCTTGATTAGTGGATTAGAGAATGAGTTACTTTCCTAATTTTAATTTCTTAGCTTATTCTTCGATTTAAACTCTACTTAGAGCTTTTTAATGGCCAGCTGAAATATGTGGGAGTTAAGAATGAGAAAGTGGAAGTTTATTTAGGTGGAGGAAGAGATACATACAAAGAATTGTGGCCTCATTTCCAAGTTTACCCCTTAGGAAAAATTCCTCCTTCTTAATTTATTTTAGTCCTTTTATTTTAGTTCATTCTTTTAGACAGGGCCACTGGATTTGTTAATATCATCTCCCTACTATTCGAATTATTCTATTTAATTTATCAAATTAAATATCCCAAATAATGTTAATTAAAATTCGAGGCCATTACAGACCCCTCCTTAAAGAATTTGGTCCTTGAAATTTCACTAAGGACACAACAACAAGCATATAGCCTATGCAAGCAAATCTAATAAAACCAACCGGCCAAATTCTATACAAACCCTATATAGAACATACCATCTAAAATAGCTTAGGAAAAGTAGCCTAATCCCATTTTCTTTCTCCTAACTGCAGTCCTTAACGTTGTCGCTCCATTGAATTTTCACCAACCTGACTGTCCTGTTTCTTAACCTCTTTTCATCTTTTGCCACAATACGAACTGGTTGTCTCGTAAAAGTCATATTCGATTCCACCACTAAGTCCTCCAGTGGCGTCGGAGCGATAGTAGTTTCTGGATCATGAACATATTTCCTAAGATGAGAAACATGAAGCACATTGTGGACCTCGGTCAAATTGCTTGGCAAATCTACTTGGTATGCGAGTCTCCCAATCCTCTCTGATATAGGAAATGGTCTAACGTATCTTAGTGCTAGCTTCTTGGTCTTCCCAAACCAAACCACCCTTACATCAGCGATACCTTGATGAAAACTCTATCCCCAACCTAGAACTCTAGGTCCTTATGCCTTTTGTCTGCATAACTCTTATGCCTAGATTGAGCTTTCATCATTCTTTCCCGTATCAACTCGGTCTTTTCCACTACCTTGCTCACCAAATCTGGACCAATGACTAACCTGTCTCTGGTCTCTGTCCAACACACTGGTGATCTACATGGCCTTCCATACAAAGCTTCAAAAGGCATCATTCCTATAGTAATTTAATTGCTTTTACTATAGGAAAACACCATTAAGTGCAAGTGATCTTCCCAAGAACCTCTAAAATCTAGCACACAAGCTCTCAACAGATCCTCTAGTACCTTGTTGGCTCTCTTTGTCTTTCCATCCATCATAGGATGATATGCGGTACTCATCTTGAGCTTAGTGCCTAACACATTCTGCAGGCTCTTCCAGGACTCACTGGTAAACAAAGCATCTCTTTCACAAATGATACTTCTTGGAATTCCATGCAGTCTAATGATGTTCTTCATGAACAACTTAGCCAAAATAGGTGTCGTTGTTGTCAATCTTGCCGGAATGAAATGGGCACTTTTGGTCAATCTGTCCACTGTGACCCATATACTTATTACCCAGTTTGACCTTGGCAGCCCGTCAATAAAATCCATGGATATCGAGTTCCACTTCTGAACTAGAACATCCAAAGGTTGAAGCAACCCACTTGGCTTATAATGTTCGGCTTTTACCTATTGACAGTTCAAACACTGTTTTACCCATAAGCCAACATCCCTCTTCATTCCATCCTAGAATAAACTTCTCTTCACATCCATACACATCTTGGTTCCCCTAGGATGAATCGTAAACTTTCATCGATGACATTCCCTAAGAACTTCCTTCCTAAGGTTTCCAACATCCGGAATACGTCATCGTTCCTTCTTTCTCAACCGACCCCTACGGTCAAGAATAAAATCCTTTATATCATCAATCTCGGTTCCAGCTTTTGACCTTCTAATCCTTTCGGCTAACACTAGATCCTATTTCTGCTTAGAAGCAATTCATTCGATCAACACTGGTTGAACTTCCAAACAATACATCATGGAGATATTTCGATTAGATCCAGCAGTCGACCTCAACTGCACGCTGCAAGCAGCCAGTGCTTCCAAGTCTTTCCATTGTGCCAACATAGCTAACATCACATTCTGATGTTTCCTGCTAAGCGCATGCACCACCTTGTTTTTTTTCCCAGTGTATACTCGATGCTAAAATCATAAGCTACAACAAACTCCAGTCATCTCTGTTGTCTCATGTTCAGCTCCTTCTAAGAGAATAAATATCGTAGAGACTTATGATCTGTAAAAGCTCAAACCTTTCTCCCAAAAGATAATGTCTCCACACCTTTAATGCGAAGATTACCGCTGTCAACTCCAAATCATGAGTATAGTATCTCACTTCATGCGATTTAAGCTCTCTAGAAGCATAGGTAATAACTTTTCCATTCTGCATTAGCACAGCACCTAACCTAGTACCACATGCATCGGTGTAAACTACCAACCCCTGATTCTCATCAAGAACTACTTACCCAGGCGCATTGGTTAACAAATGTTTCAACTTAAGGAATGCATCCTCACATTTGTCAGACCAAACAAACATCACGTTCTTCCTGGTTAGCATAGTTAAGGATGCCTTTATCCATGAGAAATCTTTAATGAACTGTCGATAATAGCCTGCAAGTCCAAGAAAGCTTCTAATCTCACTTACCGACTCTGGTCTTTTCCAATATCTGGATCAACTGCTAAACCTTCCTCGAAAACTACATGGCCAAGGAACTTCACTTCCTTCTTCCAGAAATGACACTTTGAGAACTTCGCTTTCAGCTAATGTTGCCTTAGTGTCTCCAACATTATTCTAAGATGATCCACATGATCCTTCTCATTCTTAGAATATACCAAAACGTCATAAATAAAAACCAACATGAACCTATCTAAGTGCATTCGTAAAATCCGATTCATCAAATCCACAAAGAAAGCTGACGCATTAGTAAGCCCGAATGGCATGACCAACCACTCATAAGACCCATTTCTAGTCCTAAACGACATCAAAGGAATACTATCCTCTACCACCCTTAGCTGATGGAAACCTGTAGCCAAATCTAGCTGGGAAAACACTCTAGCTCCACCCAACTGATCGAATAAATCATCTACCCTGGGTAAAGGATACATATTCTTGATCGTCCTCTCGTTCAACATACGGTAGTCGATACACATCCTTAACGACCCATCCTGCATCATCACGAATACCGTGGCCATTCCCCAAGGCGAACTACTTGGCCAGATGAAATTCTTTCCTTCCAATACCACTAGCTGCACCCTGAATTCCTTCATCTCGGTTGTGACATCCTACTAGGTGGTCTACTTATGGGTTTAGCTCCCGGTATGAAATCTATCCGAAAATCAATTGCTCTTTTGGACGGTAAACCCGAAATTGGTTCAAACACATCCGCAAACTCTCTTTCTACATAAACCTGCTTTAACTCTGCTTCCATTTCCATAGCACCTAATAAAGCCTAAGCATTTCTGTTCGAACTCCTTACTATGTAAATGACTCGGTTATGGCTATTAGGGCGTTTTAATGATATTTTACCCTCCTAGAAAAATATCCTATCATCATACCTATCTGACCAATCCATACCTAATATGATCCTGAAACCCATGAAATCAAAAACATATAAACTGCATGCAGACATATGACTTAACAAATCAAATTCTAACTAGTCATATCTCATTCCCAGATTTTCATACCCTCCTATAAGATTCGCAACCCTTAAAGGAGCAACAAGGTATAAAGGTTCCAGACATAAGCAATCTACCAAATACTGAGATATAAATGAGTATGATTATAACGATCCTGACTCGGCCTTCGAAAATCGGCACCGAACACGATACTCATATTCCAATGCCGTAGATCCAAACGTCGAATCTGGTTCGCCGGAGCTTATAACACCACTAAGTACAAACACAGCGGAAGAAAATAATAATAATAATATCATATATACCTGATACAATATCCAGATACAATGATGATACAATAGAATGATACAACTGAATACAAATACTATCAGAGATAGAAGAAATAGCAGCAGAAAGGTAATGATAACACCAACAGCGGAATAATAACTTCAATAGAATGCATCCCCAAATCTAATGCTTCAATCCAAAGCTAAATCGAACCAACATCACGTGACACCTAGATAAGCAGGTCTCGTCCACATCCAAAGATTGGATACCTCCAGATAATCTACTAAACCTGACTATATGAAAATCCAACTCTAGACTGCACGTGTGGAAAATTGTGGGCACCCAGAGTTTAGGATAGGAACAATAAACTCTAAGTCTATCATGGGACTGGTGTGAGCAACAAAAACAGTTTATCTTTAACACAGACAACAAAAGAATTTAAAAATAAATTCGCAATGTTTTCAGAAAATGAAACTACCATAAGGCCTCCCGCTGCACACACCATGCAAACGAAGAATTAGAGGAGATTTCTCCTTATGATAGTCAAACTTCTTGATATGAGAAAATTTCTGATATTATTATTATAAGTGCACAGTGGAGAAAACATTTCGAAAATACAATATAAATCTTAGCCAGCATAGACATTTCGAACTATGCCTACTATAGCTACCATCTAAACAGTGGCGACCACCATAAGTAAATGGCAGGTCCTACAACTAAAACCGTACAAGGCACGTATTGGATGAATGGATTTCCAACAAATGGTCGGGCTAAGGAACTTCCCACTGTCCATGGGTACGCCTCTGGCGGGACGTCCAGAGAACCTAACCGGATCTTTGCCAACACAAGGCCGGGTTACCTCTGTAACTAGGTAACTACTTCTCGAGCATGCCACTCCCCGGTCCTTTGGGACCTTTATCTGAGGCGCCTCTAAAACACAAAGCAACAACCACACAGAAAATGAGATTGAAGCCCACCACATAGGTAAATATGTGGGCTCCATACCATGATACCACCCTTTACCAGAAGGGAATGACACACCCTAAAGGGCGCGACCCTCATAATCTTGACGCATCTTTCCTGTTTCGACCATTTCCGGATTGTGAGGTCCTGATGCAGTCTCGTCCACAATGCTACGCTTTATACAAAAGCCATGCTCTGATCACAACTGATCAACACACAGTAGCACTCAGCATGCCACACTACCAAATTGGGAATATATCGTTTATAACCTTCAACTACATAACCTCTGAGCTCGTACGTCTCAGAAAAGGGTGTTAAGCTAAGAGAATAAATTCCCCGCCACCAACAGATGTGTATTTGAAAGAAATATGCTTAATATCTCAAAGTGTAGTGTCAGACATACAACCATACAAGTCTGTTCCGGGTTCGAACAGAACTGAAGGCACTTCGAAAGAAGTCCTTGCAATCCGGGTATTCACAATCCGGATAGGACTTCCCATCACTTAGGGAATCTCTATACCGGCGTGACTCAGTGCAGAGACAATCGATAGGTCATCCTATCGCCCTTGCAAATACCCGGTCTTCACCACCGGTCTTCAAATGCTATCCATATCGATGTGTCATTATTCAGAATGGGTTATATGACACAAGGTCCTCTCTTGGCTAAACTGAATAATGAGCGCAATATTTAAAATATATGGATATGGGATTTCAGTTAAGTCACAACTTAATAGAAAACCAAAACTTCCTTTCAAATGGTTAAACAAATTTACCATTTCAAATCTTTAAAGAGAAAGATTTATTTCACAAAGTTTCACCCAGTTCCAAAAAGATTCATTTACACAGCTTTCAAAACGATTCCATTTCAAAATTGGATTACCTCATCCAATCTTTAAATCGATGATTTAATTGATAGCTTTCAAAACAATTTACAATTTAAATCTTTTATAATATAAAAGATTCACTCTTCAAAATTCTCTTCGATTTCAAAACAATGTTCAATCATCTTCACAAAGGTCAATTTATAGTCTTCCAACTATTTACGTTTCCATTTCAAACTTGAAATTGTTTTAACACAAATTAGGAATTCATTCCTTATATGAAAGCTTTATTATTTGGAAACAAATAGTTTTCAATATTTTTTTTGAAAAACTGATTACAAATTAAAGGCATTCAAGTATAGAACTTGAATTCAAATTTACATTTCCAAAACCACACTATTTAAATGGTTAAGATCCCATATAAGCATCTTTTATGACTTGTATAATGTTTTCGACCAAAATTCCAAGTCATTGAATTCAATTTCAAACATTGAATTGAAATTTAAATCAAATTATTTAAATCCCAAGTTTTTATCAAGTTATTTAAAATAACTTTTATTTTTGAAATTCATTTCAAAAGTTCTTAATTCAAAATTCAAAACTAATTTGGATTCAAGAATTCAATTTCTAAATTTGATACAAATCTGTGACTTAACCGATTTCCTCGTGAAATCCACATTTGTGTGTGTATGGTGTGGTCCAGGGGTTTAACACAATAGTGAAACATCGTTCAATCATCACAGATTAAAATACAGAAATATAGCTGATAAGCGGTATAAACGATAACGCTTATCGTTCATTCACTTAACACAGCTATGTATATCACCGATAATAAATTACATCACAGATAATTAATTACATTACAGATCACAACATAGATCAGAACATATTACAAAGCATCACATATCAGGGTTATCAAATAATTTCAACATCCAATAAGATCTAAACATCCATAAATAGGGTCAATTTAATTTATCTGATTAAATTTAACTCAGATTAATTTCTATGGATAAATTTGCTAGTCATGGTAAATTAGTAATCAATTAATTACAAAACATTTAACAAACTATTCTTTAGTTAATCATTAATTAATCCTTAGTTAATAATCAATCCTTAATTAATTATTTTTAATTAATTTGCAATAACTAAGTAATTACTCCTTAATTAATAATTAATCTTTAATTACTTTTATCAATACTTAACATCTTTAGTTTTATTATCTTCATTAAGTAATAATATTTCTTTAATTACCTTTAATTTATTTCTAATTATAAATTTATTTGGAGTTAATAGTGACTTAATGAATTCTTCATTACAACTTTATTAATTCCTTAATTAAATTAATTTAACTTAAATTTATAAGTTTATACTCATAATTATTAAGTTAATTAGTACAAAACATTAATTATTCCTTACTTAATTAATCTTTAAATCTCAATTAAGAAATTTAAACCTTTAATTACTTATAAATCCAAATCATTAATCAAATAAATAAATAAATTATCCATCTTAATTAACTTAATAATTTAATGAATTATAATCATAATTTTATCTTCATTAACTTAAATCAAATCTCATTCTCATTAATGATTTTGTGATCACTTACAAATATGTTTGAAACCATTTATTTTAAATTTTCTTTTTGAAACTTCATTCTAAGTTTTCAAGTTTTAAAGGGGTGCTAATTGATCTTTAAATCAATTTTTTAAAACTAACTTTTAAGCCTTTAAATTTACGAGTTAAACTAATAGTTTTGAAATGAAAGAAATATAAAAGACTTTGAAATCAAATTCCCTTCAAATTCAAGATATTTAAACTTGTTTAACTTTATTAACTCAAGATTCTGTTGGCTTAAACCCATTCAACACAACACCCGAGATCTACCCAGGTATCACTCGAGTGTTACTCCGAGTGCGTCACGCAATTTCCCCGAGTCCTCCTTCTACCGTGTATTTATTTCTTCTTCTACTCTTCCTCTCTTCTCTTTCTTTATTTAGTTTACGTTCAAGTTACAACAGCAGTAACACGTGAAAACAAACCCACACGCCTAGGTTCGCCTCGAAGAAACCCTCCATCATACATGAGCATCAACTCGCGTTGTCCACACCCAGAAATATCCAGGCATGACATCAACGCAGTGCATGTGCACGTCATCATCCACGGCTATCTTGCCGTCATGACCACACCAACAAGTCACGTTTTATCCATTGATCACACTGCCACCTCCCCGATAATCCTCCACCCTCTCGATCGAAATACGATCGTTCGCCTCACCCTCCTGAAACCTAGAAAACGCGACCTACCCACTCAAATCAAACCGCTACTTCGTTGATCGGTAGCTCCATCACCTCCCACCTACCTCAATCCAAAGCCCACTCATGGAACTATCACCGTGCCAATTTACGCCATGTCCGGTCACACCATCTCGTCACGAAACTGTCGCGACTATGCACCAACCCGATTTCTCCTTAAACCCAAAAAAACCCTTCGTACTCAAAATCGAAGCCAAAATCTACGATTCCGCCATGGTCGCCTCCTCCATGACATCCACTAGCACCTTCCGGTCAAGACCACATCACCTCTCGTCGACTAGATAGACAGACATTTATTTTTGAACGGAAAACAAATATTCTTCGATCACTCATGATTTAGATCACGAAAAATTCAAATTCCACCTCTAAAGTTCATATTTTATCACACGAAAACTGATCCTATACTTGAATTCCTAAATTGATGACATTGAATTTTTACCAAAATGTGGTCACTCACTGTAAAATAAATCCCAATCGAACCACAAAGCAAATTTACTTCCCAAATTATTTTTACCATAAACTATATTCAAAATTTAACATCTTTCTAGTTTATAGCATCATCAGATACAAATTAGAATGAGCGGAATAGATTTTTGTTTATTGATCAAATTTATATTCCCTGAACAAGAACAGTGATGCTGGTAACCAATCAGCATGTATTCTTGCAAACATTCACAGCATAGAGGTCATCCATGTATATGTACAACAAAATAGCATCCATCTCAGATTTCACAAGCAAGCAGACATCTATTTACTTGGTTTTTAATTTAAAATGTTACTCACTGTGTTGTTTCCAGAGAAAAATGACAGAGTTTCCACTATTTGAAACAGGCTTTGAACTGTGCTAGCTGAAGCTTTTCTTTTTAATCTCTGGTTGTAGTTGATTTGGGTTGAAGTTTATTCATATTTGAGACAATATTACTTTAGCTTACACAGTTGAATGAACAAAACAGAAAATGAAGTAGATTAATATACATAAAGGAGTTTTACAGATGATGTATATTTGGTTGTACTATGCAGATATTTTTTCTTTACTCATGGTGGCTGAAGTGATATTTATTTTGGTGGCTGATAGAATACAATTTGGGCTAGCATTTATTGCTATTTGTCTTGTTTTATAAGCTTTGTAGATATTTACATGTATGTTTGAATACTTATATATTTTATTGTCTTCATTTTGCAAGTGTACATACTTGACTATATTTTTATCCTCTATATGTTTAAATGTAAGCTGTCTTCTTTCGCAGCTTCATGCTTTTTTTTTTGTTTCTTGTTTACATGTGTTTACTTTATATTCATTTTTTTGATATAACAAAGTAAGCACCTGGACACAAATATATATATCATCATGTATATATTCACACAGACAAGCAAGCATAAACACCCATCATTTCTATACAATGCTTTAAGCATTAATTATAATATCAAGAAATATTGGTGAGTTTGCTCACTGTGATTTTCCAGACTTGACGGAGTTGAAACAGCGTTTTCCAATATTTGACACAGGCTTAAATTTCCAGTTGAAATCTTGTTTCCTTGATCTCTGGTTTTGTTGATTTGTTTAAGTTTTTTTTTTCCAGACTTGAATGAATCGAACTGGAATTATGAAGATGATATAAAAATTGTTGCACAGGCTGAAGTGTACAGGGTTATATGATATAATTGATGTAAGAGACTTTTATTTGTACTTGAAATATTTTGTTTATTTTGTTGACCAGAGATTTTTTTTATCTCAAATTGTTGGCTGAAAAGATATGTTGAGGCTTGCAGTAATTACCTTGGCTTGTTTTATAAGTTTACTAATTTTATTTATTTATTTTGCACAGCCTGATTTCATTTTTTTGTGAGCATATTTATATAATTTGTCTTCTTACATTGTACACTTTCATATCTATCTTTTCTTTTGCTTTGTTATGAGAATCTATGTTGTTATAATTTTAGTTAATGGATTCACTTTAAATTTTTGTTTATTTGTACCATACTTGAATGTTCTTGGATTTTTATTTTTATTTCTATCCATATACCTTTGTAATATTTTATTTCTTTCTCATAAATCAAAAGTTTTCAAATAAACTTTATATTACGTTTTTTTTCTTGTTATTATCATATACATATTATTTTACAAGAAAATGCTATTAATAAAAATTTATTTTGTACGACGATATTTTGTTTTAAAGTTTTAACTATCAAACATTTTCTAAGTCATTTATTTGAATTCTAAATTCAAATACAAATTCAATATTAAAATTCAGATTCTAAAGTAAAAAAAATCAAATTTACTCATATACACATGTATTCCAAATTTCAAATTAATTCTAGAATTTATCCAAAATTCACATTAATTATTAATTTAAATTTAAATCAAAAATTGGGATCGTTACAACGATGCACCAGTATCAAATAGTATCCTAACCGAAGTACTACGAATCATAAGCATGCCTTTCGTCACAACTTTTCCTTTCTCAATAGCCGTTGGTCTAGAGGATGATGGTTCCAATGCAAAGACCTTTCCCTTTCTAGCTATATCAGCCTCGGGACACTTGTCCTTGTAATGCCCCATCTGGCCACAATTATAGAACTTCACATTCAGCCTCACTGTTATTGCTCCCTCATCACCCGAGCGACACATATTAGCATAGTAACCTTTCTTATGACACTTGTAACAAACAATATCATCCTTCCTCCACTTAGCTGCTACCCCGACTGGGCACTTTTCCTCTTGAAGAACTTCCGCTTCTTACCTTGAAAATTCTGAACCTCAGCTGGTTTCCGCATTCTAAAAGTAGAAAGCATCTCTTCATTCTAAATAGGCATCTCAACAACAATATGACACTGATCCTAGAGGTTTGGCATGGTTTCTTTGGCGATCTAAGGATTCAACCCCTAGAAAAACAAATCATTCCTCTGAATGACAGTATCCATAGTAGCATATCAATAATGGGATAACTCATCAAACTCTGTAGCATACTCAATCACTGATCTATCCCTCTGGACTAAATCTGCAAAATTTCCTTAGCAATGTTGACTTGGCAACCTCAGATAGAAATCTTTCTTCGAACCTCCTTCGAAATTCAGCCCAAATCAGATCTTCCTCTACCTTTCCCACGGTGATTCCATTCCACCAAAACAATGCTGCTCCTTGCAATTTCCTTGAAGCAAGCCTCCTCTTCTGCATATCCATCAAGCCGAGATCCAAAAATATCCTTTCATAATGCAATAGCCAGTTCTCCACTCCTACGACATCATCGGTTCCTAGAATAGGCTTCCCTCCAAGACTAGTTTAATCCCTACTAAGCTTGGCATAATTATTGCCAATTGGGGCCACCGAATTAGCTTCTCCATCATTCCCTACATCCACTCCAACCGTTACTCCAGCTTGCATCATATTCACGAAGAACTGATACGTCATCCCCATATCAATCGGTGGAATCTCAACACCAATTTTTGCATTTGCATCAGGGTTTGCATTTGCCTATCGACCCTGGTTGCTCCTAGTATTGGGTCGAACATTTCCACGTGTTTCTGTGCATCTTCCACCTTGATTCACTTTTCTGTTTCCTTCCCTCATATCTTAATCCTCTACTACCTAAAATAAAATCTTGTTAAGATACCCAAAAATGGTATAAGAGAGTATAGAATACATACTTAGGTATTTTTGGAAAAGTACACATACATAACTATAACCCACACCCAAGCCCAACCATATTTTAGATCGATTAGATTATGCTTTAAAAAATCTTTTAAGGTTTAAATTCCTTTTAAGTACATAAACCATGCTCTGATACTAAGTTGTAACATCGCGCTTCCGATGTCTCAAAACTAATTGCTAGGGATACTGCAGTCGTCCATAAGTGTTAATTTTGAGTGAACGAAATCAAAATGTTGAAACCATTGGCAACATAGAAACACAAGAATATGAAAAAACTTAAACTTCAACAAAGCAGAATTTTCTCATTTCTTATGAATTTCAATTTAAGATTTAATTACATAATCCTAGACATTAACCATGTGTAGATCGCATATACATGTACAAAATATGATAAGAGCGATATATAAAGATGTCACCTTGTGATGATCAGAGAATTAATAAATATGAGCTTTACAGTTCTTTGTACATCACAGCAAAATACATAAAATAGCTCCTATAGAGCTAATATTGCCTACCGCATGTCTTCGGAAGCTCATCCATCCAAAATCTAAAAGTCTTCCACTCTCAGACTACTCAATTTAATTTTGAGTACGCGAGATTTTATGGAGAAACACAAACTTCGAGTCAGAAAATAAGTGTGGTATGAATACATCTCTTATCATAAATTGATATCTAGTGAGACCAAGCCGCTTAGAGGAATGGGTTTCCCCTCACTAGTATCCCAAATAAACATGCAAATCATTTACTATGCCCCGACACCCAAAATGATTAGTCTTAACATAATAGGAAATAAAACCATAAATCATATGTACTAGATATCTCATCCACCAATTTATTAGATATCCCATCTAAAAGCAATCATTATATTTCCCATCTAAAATCATTAAAATGACTATCCACCAAAATTTACTAGGACTATCCATCCCTAATCCATTCAAAATAAATGTAGATTATCCATCGTACATTGTTTCATAAAAGATGGTGTGGGCTCTTTACCGCACACTCCATAGTTTTTCTAGGATGACTATGAACCCTTGGGTGCCAAATCCTAAGGCTAACCACCTCCGGCGAAACATTCTTTACTTTAGAAATTTGATGTGGGCTATCCATCGTATATTCCATGGTTTTCCTAGGTTAACCAAGAACCCATCATTCGGCCAAAAATTATCATGATCCCATGATTATTTATAAAACTTCACGATCCCCATGATTAATTATTTCCCCTAGGTATACCACCTGTTTAGCCTATTCCCATTGGTAACCCCAATTAGGTTAAATTAAATAAAAACACATTGATAGCCCCAATGTATATTTTCGAAAGCATATTTCTATTTGTAACCCTAAACTATATAATAAAACATTAAACCCACCCCGGTGTCCCAAGGTTTTATAACATTCAGTTTATATAAGGATACCCCTCACATATTCAAACAAAGATAAGTATTTTATGCTAAAACCCTTCGAACAAAGTCCCATTAGAAAGCAAATAAACATCCAAAGCTATCCCCTTCGGAAACCTTTCAAAATAAAAACCTTTCGAAATCAGAACCATTCGCAATCATTGAAGATAACTCCTTTAAAACCTTTCAAAATCAAACCTTTAAAAATCAAACCTTTCGAAATCAGAACCTTTCGCAATCATTGAAGATAACCCCTTCAAAACCTTTCGAAATCAAACCTTATGAAATCAATCCTTTCGAAATCAAAACCTTTCGAGATCAAACCTTTTGAACTCAAAACCTTTTGAAATCAAAATATTTTAAAATTAAAACCTTTTGAAATCAGAACCGTTCACAATCATCAAAGTTAACCCCTTTAAAACCTTTCGAAATCAACCCTTTCGAACTAAAAACCTTTCGAAATTAAAACCTTCGAAATCATTTTAAACAATACTCTTGAAGTTTTAAGCTTTCGAAGATCTCCTTTGAAACCCTTCTTGAATATAAAATTTTAGTCTTTAATAAAATGATAGAGTCGAAGGATCCCCCTTATTCGAAAACAACTTTTTATTTCTATCCGAATGCAAAAGAAGCAGCCGCCCCATCCCTTCTCCCTTTTCTTCCCTTCAGCCCCGTGCCTACCTTACGACTTTGACGAAGGGTAACCGTTTACCTTATGTCTTAGGCAAAAGGTACCTTTCGACTTCATTAAAAGGGTAAAAGTGGGCTTATTGGAGTCGAAAGCATAACTGGGCCCACCGAAGTGATGTTTTTGTCTTATGTGTCTAATTTAGGATGAGGAACCTTCTCCTTTACTTCAAAATAGTAAAAAGTGTACAAAAGTAAACTTTTTTCTCAAAACACTGTACTTCTTCCTCAGTTATCTCCAAACGCAATTTCCTTTCGAATTTAAGTAATTTCGGAAGCAGATTTTCAACATAGTCCTTGGGCTTAAATAATTTAATTACCTTAGCAAATCACTAAGGAAAAATCACCAAAAATCACCAAAATCAGATAAATCATATAATTCAACATATTAAAATTTCAAAGCATATGAAGATCAAAACAACTCGGAATTTTACCAAAATTGAATGAAAACATGTTAATTATCCTATTTACATTTTAAAACACCTATCTTATCTAAACAAAGGTTCAAATGGTTATATCCTAACCAAAATCAAAAATATGAATTGGGTATAACCCATAACCAATCCAAACATAGAAAAACAAGATGATAAACAAGATTATACACCTTGATTAGTGGATTAGAGAATGAGATACTTTCCTAGCTTTAGTTCCTTAGCTTACTCTTCAATTTAAACTCTTTCTGGAGCTTTTTAATGGCTGGCCAGAATATGTGGGAGTTAAAAATGAGAAACTGGAAGTTAATTGGCAATAATTAATAAAATTATTGCATTTTCACTAAATAAGAACCAATTTCCATTCATTATTTACCCAAACAAACAAAATAAAGGTTCCAAACTTTATTTTTTTTGTTTGCGTTAATAATGATTTGAAATTGGTTTTTATTTAGTGAAAATGCAATAATTTTATTAGTTATTGCTAATTATTTTTTAAACGGTTTACTAACTGCTAGTAAATGTCACACTCAAAAGCAGTAAAATGTTTACCTCATCTCATCGTTCAACACTATACTGCTTTTGCGTGTGACATTTATTAGCGGTTAGTAAACCGTTTAGTGTTAACATGCGTCCCACACCATACATTTGCGCTAAATGGTTTACTAACCTTTAGTAAATGTCACACTCAAAAGCAGTAAAGTGTTTAGCAATGAGATGAGGTAAACATTTTACTGCTTTTGAGTGTGACATTTACTAGCGGTTAGTAAACCGTTTAGTTCAAAAGAATTTTACACATTCACACTAATCAATATTTAATACAGTATTAAAAAAATGAATTATATAATCTCAAAGAGATAAATCAATATCCATAAAATGCTAAATACAGGAAGCCTTATATCATCGGCATATCACAAATCATCAAAAATGGTTTAGGGAAAATCATAACTCCTAAAATGAGAAATCCCAAACCTGCTATATCGACAAACACAAAAACATTTCCAAATAAATCACCATCTCAAAATACGCCAAAGAAGCAATATTTATACTCTTCTAGGAAGAGATATATATTAAGAAATGTAGCCCTATTTCTAAGTTCACCCCTTAGGAAAAATTTCTCCTTAATTTATTTAAGTTGTTTTATTTTAGTTCATTCTTTTAGACACAGCCATTGAATTTATTAATCTCATCTCCCTAATATTCACATTATTCTATTTAATTTATCTAATCAAATATCCTGAATAATGTTAATTAAGATTCGGGGCATTATAGTTTATCATTTAAATGTTGAGAATTTTTTGTTTAGTGTATATATGCATTAATTGATGTATATGTGTTGACTAATTAGTGCATACGTGCATTAGGGCTTGTTTGGATTAATTAAAGTCAAAGCTAAGGATTTAGTGTATGCGTTTTTAAGAAGACGAAAACGATGATTTAGTGTATGTGTTTCTTAGAATGTTAATAAATTATTGTAAAAATTATTATATAATACACTTTACTTTTTATAAATCCCTTAGAGAGTTTTTGGTCCCCCCGGCAAGTATTATATATGATCGTTTTATGGATATTCGTTTTTATCACAAAATGGACATTTATATTCATCCGACACAATATTTGTCAGATTTATCCTTATATTGGTCAAGTTACAAACACAATAAAGTAATTATATTTTACAAATCATTTCATTTTAAATGGTTCATAAAATTTCGATAACACTTTCTTTTTGTTCCATGTGTACACATATGTGTGTATGATATAGGGAACAAAAGGAAAGTGATGTCGAAATTTTGTTGAATCGTTAAAAATGAAATAATTTACAAAATATAATTACTACTGTGTTTGTAATGGAAATTAGGATGACCAACCATCAAAGTGTAAAATAATAACCTAAAAATTGTAGATTATATTCATATAATAATTTGTGTAAATCAGTTTGAAAATAAAATTAAATAGAATAATATGATATATTTGTGAAATTTAAATGTACGATTTAATTGAAAATAAAATGTTAACACTTAAACGATCAATACGTTTTAATGTTTTAAAGTAGAAAAATGGCCAATTATTTTATCGATCTAAGTTAGATGTACCAACAAAGAAGAGAAATTGGAGGCTCCATAAGTGAACATTTTTGGAATGGTGTACACATCTTTATTGAATTCACTTTAAGTAATAATGGGTACGATGAAGAAATTCATTTTCCATGCAGTAGGTGCAAATTATTTAAGGATTTGATAGCAGATATGACAATGTTCATTTGTGCAAATATGGTTTCTTGCCGAATTATTTGGTATAGGATCATCATGGAGAACTTATAACATCTAATCCCATACATCTGGAGGAGGAGGTAGATACTGAAATTGTTTCGGTAAATCTCATAGAAGATATGGTTGAAGATGCAGCATGTTCAATGTTCCTTACTGTTGAAGTTGATGGTAACGATGTTAATGTCGAAGAAGAACCAAGTATTGGAGCAAAAAAATTTATGATTTATTGGATGCCGCTAAGAAAATCCTTTGAGATGGTTGCACGAGCGATACTCAACTATTAGTAACTGCAGAATACATTGCAATGAAATCAAAATACAACTTCACAGAAGCCAGGTTTACAGCTATAGTACAGCTGCAAAACGGCATATGCCACCCGATAATTTAATATGCAAAAATTATTATGAAGTGAAAAAACTTATGTCTGCTTTTGGTTTGCCATATCAAAAAATAGATACATGTTTAAATGGTTGCATATTGTTTTGGAAAGAAGACATCGATGCTAGGAATTGTAAAATATGTAAGCAAGAAAGATATAAAACAAGAAAAAAGAATGGAAAGGGAGTTTCGTACAAGCGTATGCATTACTTACCCATCACTCCTAGACTTCAAAGGTTATTTGCATCTTCTGTAACTGCGCATCATATGAGATGGCATTGTGTGAGAATACAGGAAGAAGGTACGTTAACACACCTAGTTGAAGGAGAAGCACAGAAGCATTTTGATAAGACATACCATGCTTTCGCAACGGATAGCCATAATGTACACTTGATTTATGTATGGATGGATTTTCACCGTTCTCTCAATTTGGTTCAAAATATTCATCTTGGTGTATAATCGTTACACCATACAATTTACCTCCGTGGATGTATATGAAAACTCCGCATATGTTTCTCAATATTGTCATCACTGACCCTGATGGTCCGACACAGGGAATCGATGTATATTTACAACCATTAATTGAAATGTTGGAAACATTATGGTACAAAGGTGTTGAAACATACAATATTTCAAAAAAAAAAATGTCTGCTTCTGCCGTGGACTATAAGAGATTTTCCTATGTATGCAATGCTTTCGGGTTGGAGTACGGCTGGTTGTCTAGCTTGTATTTATTGCATGGAAGAAACACGAGCATTTTCTTTACCGGATTGGAAGAAAATTTCGTGGTTTGATTGTCATCAGTGTTTTCTCTATATCAATCATCCTTTTAGAAAAGATAAAAAACTTTACTAGTAATAAACTTGAGACCTGAAACATCCCTGTACTTGGAGGCCCAAAACTAACAGCTACGAATGTTGCAGTCATCCATAGTTATTAATCCTCGACGACCAGATGCAACAGTGTTAGATACATTGATACCAAAACACATGAATACGGAAAATTTTAAAACTTCAAAAAGGATCACATTCCATTTCAAAACATTTCCAGTTCATTATATAACCCACAATCATTAACCACGTTCGGAGAAAATATATTCATTACAACATACGCCAAGAGCGACATATGAAGATGCCCCCTTGGACGATTAGAGTATATATAAGCAATATAACAACTTTGCCATTACAAACAACACAACGGAATCAAAATATAAAGAACTTTAGATATCAAACCTGCCTCCTGCACGCCTCCGGAATCTTTATTCGTCAAATGAGGTATCTGAAAATATCAACTCTCAAACTATTCTAAAATCAATTGAGTACTCGAGATTTAAGGGAAAACATAAACTTTGAGTTAGACATAAAGCCTGATATGAATAATAATCTACCATCTCAAATCATTTAGATATTTGATGAGACCACATCGCCTAGTAGAATGGATTTTTCCCTTAGTAGTATCCTAAAACTTTTTTTAAAACCATAAACTATGCTCCTGCATCCACAATGGTTTAAATAATTCAAAACGATATAATATGATATGATGATATGCAAAACAAATGAATAAATTCTGTATTATCCATCCACATTCATTTTGATATCTTTCACAGTTATAGTTTCAAGGATTACTATTAACCTAATAGTTTTTATGGGCTAACTAATAACCGACAATATATTTGAAGACTACCTATCCTATTTCATAGCTTTCATGGGATCACTATGAACCTATTGGTAACTCCAATATCTTTACACTTATCCTAGTTTTCAAGGGTTGACTAGGAACATATTGGTGACTCAAATATCTACTCTTCTTATCTTAGTTTTCATGGGCTAACTGGAATCCTATTTACATCTGTCAATATCTTAATCCGGATATAGTTTTCATGGGCTAACTACAAACCTACTGGCCCCTACCAGTATCAAACCATAGTTTTCATAGACTAACTATGAACTTGTATTTCTGACATCTTCCTTTATATATAGTTTTCATGGGCTAACTATGAAACTATTGGCCCCTGCCAATATCTTTTCCTATACACAATTTTCATGGGCTTACTGAGAACCTATTGGCCCCTGCCAATATCTTTTCTTATACACAGTTTTCATGGCAATACGAGAATTTATTGGCCCCAGCCAATATCTTTTCCTTTAATATTTTATCATCATATATTCTGGTCTTCCTGATCTCCTGGATGCAATGCTACTCATTCAGGAGTTAACTTAATTTATATTCACTACAGGGCCAACCTAATTGTTTATTCTGCCCTTTCCCAAAATTCAGTTATGGGTCTATTACAATGTGAACGTGTACATATATAAAGATGCATACATAATAACTTGGTTAATCTCTTTAACCTTTTAATAAAAGAAATCTTCTTCAAAAAATCCTTTTCAAAACATTTTATTTAATTATGCCATGGAATTCCTTTAAAAATGAGATTGGGTTATTTATTTTGAAAACTAAGGCTATCGAAACCTTCAAAACCTTGCTTTTGTTCTGACTAGATAACCTCCTTCGAAAGCATATAAATCACTTTTCAAAACATTAGGCCCTTGCCTTTCAAAACACTTTAAAAATTCTCTTTCAAAACATTTCGAATGCAATAAAGTATTACTTAATAACATTTAGAAGCATTGCTTCGAAATCGTTGAAAGTACCCCTTTCGTAACCAGTGAAAGTATCGCTTCCGAAACCATTGAAAGTTCCCCTTTCGAAACCATTGGGTTTATACAAAAATATCATTTGGTTCAAAGTGAATCTAAATGAAAGTATCTCTTTCAAAACCATTCTTTATCATATAAAAGTATTGGGGAAAATTTGATGGCTTCGGAACCATCTCTTTCGAAAGCTTCTAACTATTTAAACAAAACGCTGAAGGATAACATCGAAATCCCCTTTCAAGCCATTTCCTTTGAAACCATTGGACCCTTTCGAAAGAATTTAGGAAGTGTCTTAAAACATCTTTAAAACAAGCACTGCCTTTCAAAAGCAATGATAACTTCAATACTCTTGAAAGGATAAAGAATGGCATCAGAGCTTCGACTAGGTCGGAACCCCTACTTTCGAAAGCATTATTTCCATAAGTAAAGAAATCCATTCGAAAGCTTATACTTTGAAACATAAGTTGGCAAACCTTTCAAAAGCTTTTAGAAAAATCCTTTCGAAAACATATGCTTTGACTCCTTTGAAGGCTTTAATAAAACAAAGACATACACTTATTTTTCTAAAACAAACAAAGTTATCGACGCCATCAGAAGCAATGCTTTCGACATTATGCCTTCTGCCTTTCCTCTGATTCACTACGTACCATCTCAGTAATACCTTGTGTATTTGTTTTGGCTTGGGGGGTTTCGACTTGATTGGAGGCGGAAGCTCTGATTCGAAAGGTACTTCTAAAAAAGTTGGAACCAACTTTTCTAGGTAAACCTGATTTAATATGAATTAAAGCAAACACTTTCTAACTAACCTGCCATATATAAATACAAGATTGGTTGCCTTAACTTTTCAACTTCTTTACTAAAATAACCGTCCCTAATTTCAGATCTAAACCATGGTTAAGTTAACAATGAAGCCCTTCCATTAAATAAAAATCAATATTGCAAATAATTTATTCTTCTAAAATAATTTAATTTGCATAGTAAATTACTTAGGAAAAATCTCCAAAAATTCCATAAATTATTCTAATCATGTTGTCTAACATATCAAAATTTCAGACCCAAATTGTCAATATAATTTCTAAAGTAAATTTATAAACCCAATTAACCATATTTTCCTTTGAAAATTAATAGTAATCTTTCCATAGCTAGGAAAATTATGAAAATTAAAACCCAACTTCAAAATCATGTTTTATACAACATAAAAATTTTCCATGGCATTTAAACATCAATACAGATTGGTTTTGCCCTAAAACCTCATATAATATTTAAACATTCTAATTTAAATCTAATAAATTGTAATTCAAGCATGTCATCGGTTAAATCATCGTATAAATGAATTTACTTTTAAATTCGAACACATATAATTATAAAGCAAAATAGAGATGGAATGAATTATTATTCACCTTGATTAAGATAAGGAGATTGGATTAAGATTGAAATTAATTTCCCCTAGCTTTAACCTTAGCTTTTCCTTGATTTCTCCTCTCTTTTCTCTTTGATTATGGCCTGCTCTTCTTACGTTTTTATTCTTGTTTACCAAATGATGTGAACAGAAAATGAATATGAGGAATAAGAATATATAAGGGTATGGGGTTATGTGAGGCTAATTCCCATCATACCCTTATGTAGATTAATTAACTTATAACCCATTCTTAAGCCCATTTAATTCATTTAGGCACACAATTTTATTATTTATTCAAATCTCAATCCCCTTATCACTTAACATTTACATTATTCTATTTAATTTATCTAATTTAATCTCTTGAATAATGTTATCAAAAATTAGGGCTGTTACAGGCTACCATCCTTAAAGAATTTTGTCCTCGAAATTCAGTAAGTACTAAATACTAAACATAGCAATCATCTGTAACCACTCCTAACAATCAAACTAGTCTGCCTGACTAGGAATTTCCTATATAAATCTAATGTAGACATACCTTCAAAGCAATTGATATAAGTGTCTTGAATCTTGTCTTCCGTCTCTCAAGTACAGTCCTTCTCGTTGTCGTTCCACTGAACTTTCATCAACTTGACTATCTTTTTCCTCAATATTTTCTCATCTCTCGCTACAACCTAAACTGGTTGTTTGACAAAAGTCAAATTAGGCTCTACTACTAGATCTTCCAACCCTATCGGAGGAATAATAGTTTCTGGATCATGCACATGTTGGAAATGGACCAACCCGCATTGGAAGTTATGGGTGAATTTCAATTTTTTTTACCCTATTGGATCTTTATTGGGCCTATGAAGTCTATTTCATTTAGTACAGTTCCAAACTTTTTTTAAACAAAATCATGTATTTTATTTAAATTTAAGTATTTTGTAATGTAAAGTTAATCTGAGTGATTTAATATATATATATATGTGTGTGTGTGTGTGTGTGTGTGTGTGTATGTATGTATGTATATGTATCATATACGTATATATGCGTGTGCATCAGTAACATAATAATCCCTGAAGAATATAACATGGCCGTATATAGATGTTGGAATTTACATCGCAACAGACACATTAGCTCATTTCGTATGTATTATATGTTGTCCAAATATGTATAAATCTATAATGCAAAGTATATTTATATAAATACGTATACATATATTTAAAATATATTTTATGACTAGAAGTCTCAAAATTAAATTTATGTATACATATATATAATTATAACATTTGTATAAATATATATATCTACATAATTAAACATATAAAATTATACATACATACATACATCTATATATAATAATTAAAATTATATATATAAGGTTAAATAAAATGTTTATACATATATGAATAATAAATTACATACAAATACTTAAAATATAAATATATATATATATATATTAAAATTATTTCCAGATCGTAATTAGCATAACGAACATAAAATAATAATTTTATAACTTTATCATTATTATATATAATAAATAGTTTTGATCATAAAAATTAAAAATAACAGTAAAACATCAAAAAATCAAAATTTACTAAAATTTAGCATCATAAAATAGAAGATCGAGTTTTTTTTCATGATTTTTTTTAATAAAATATTTTTTTTAATAAATGGATGAAATGTTCAACTGAAGTAATTTAATTACCAAAAATAACAAATATTAACAAAAAATTCTGAAATTTTTTCTGTAGTTTATTACATAGATGTAGTAATTTTAGAAAATATAAAATCAAATTTTCAATGCAATAATTATTTTAGATATAATAAACAATTTAAATAATCAATAAAAGACAATTTAAAATTATTTGTATGTATAAAAAATTTATTTTCGAATTTGATAATTCATATTATCTATAAATAGGTGTAAGGAAAAATTCTAAGCTATTTTGTATAGTATAAATATACATATATGTAATTATATGTTTAAAATATACTTTTGTCTAATAAATAAATATACATAAAATAATTAATAATGACAAAATTTAATTTTTACGGCAAATTAGATTTGTCTATACATAAATTATAGCATATAATAATATAACCGTGCACATAACCAAACTATAACTACTATACCTACGAAAATCTTACCTAACTAGATATACAACATTAATATATATACAAATTTGGGATTAATCAATGTTAAATCATAAAATATGATATGATTACTATAATATATAAATAAAATACCAATTGATGATGTCTTTGAGTCCATTTGAATCAATGAATTCTTTCTCTAGTTATGCTCGATCCGTCAGTGTAACATCCCGATTTTCAACCATTCGCATCCGCATATGTTGGACTTGAATTGCTCAAAATATCATATTGTTAATATACAGTAAATAAAATAATTACAGAATCACAGACATAGAGTAATTTAACAATAAGAAGCAGAAATAAAAGAATAGTAGTTTATGAAGCTTTTATATTTATATAACAGAGTTAAACAAGATGCAATAGTAGTCTCGAATACATAAAAGTCCCAATGCAATAGTCAAATACAAAATCTGAATACACCACTGGAATCAATAGAATAACTGAAAGATGAATTTTATAGTTGGATCTCCAAGCGACGCTCCAAATTTTGAAGGTGAGACTCGAATGCTGTGACACTCAGTCTGACCCAAACGTAAAGCAAAACATGAAACACTCGAGTCAGGGTTAACATTCTTATATCCATAAATCCAACTCAAGTGAAATAACAACTGAAATACAAGTAACTTAAAGGATGTTTGGGATACCCATCCTCTAAGGATCCATTAAAATATCTACTATGTCGTAATATACACTATTATAATAATGTCTAAAGTAAAGTAAACTATTAAAATATCGTTAAGGCGTTACCCATATCTCTCTTAACACATTTTATATATTCCCATAGCCTATACAGTACCGTAATCTCCCCCGTACTGGGCGTTGTCAAAGGGAATTCCATAGGTATAGTGCAAAACTAACTCGTAGTGGTCGCGATATGGTAGAAACACGGCACAACTAGGCAATGCCAGGGTAGATATACCAATTACAAATCCGAGCTGGTGGTAACGCATAGCCGCAACTACCGCCCACCTCGAGCCACACTTCCAAATCAAAGATGCGCACCAAATCAATCACAAAGTAACATAATGACAATCGAAGAAGTATGTCCGATCGGAGGAGCTACCTCACTTGGCTCGTCAAGTGCTCTTGTTTTAGACACCTTATGCCAACTCACGGGAGTCGGGTCCACGTTACCTCATATAGGATCGTCATACTTCATTTTGAAATCTCCACTGCATATACGGTTGTCAAAGTGGTTTTTGGCATTGGCAGATAGTATGACAATAACCGATCCCGGTCTCTTTGACAACCCAATGTTATAACACTGCGGTCATTTCAAAATAGTTTATACTTCAAAACCAAAATATCATTTCCATTTCAAAAACCATAACAATACAATATCATTTCCATTTCAAACCCAAATCTATACAATATCATTTCCATTTCAAAATCATATCAATACGATATCATTTCCATTTAAAATATATTCACTTCCAAAATCATAGTACTTTCAAAGTTATAACACTTTCAAAACCAGAATACTTGAAATTATAACACTTTGGAAATCATAACATTTCGAAATCATAGCACTTTGAAATCATAATATTTTGAAATTATAACACTGTGAAATCATAACACTTTGAAACCATAACACTTGAAATCATAATATTTTAGAAAACCATAACATTTCCCCTTAAACAGTTCAGATATTGATAATAGCATATATATAATAAAATAGTTATAAGTTAAAATAGTTTATAAATTAAAGTAATTAGGATATTAAAATAGTTTACATTAAAAATGATTTAGATTAAAAATAGTTTATATTAAAATACTTTATATTAAAAATAGTTTATATTAAAATTATTTATAAAGTAAAATATAAAGTAGTCCTAAATATAATTAAAAATAATTTATATAATAAAATAGTTTCCTCAAATTTCACAAATCGATTCAAATCAACTCGACTTCCAAAATTCAAATTCAATTCAATCTCAATTCATCATTTTCAACACAATTCATTTTCTCAATAAACCATTTCAAATTATATCGATTTCAAATACAGATTTGAACCACAAAAAACCATTTCAATTTCAATATATTTCAAAGCTTCAAGTATTCCATAATTTCAAAACTAAATTTGACAATTCCATGTATATATATATATATATTTATATATCTTAATTTAACTTTATTATTATTTAGTTTTGAAATATTCACTTAACAATTCCAATATCATTTAAATAAAATCACAAATTAAAAATAATTAAATGTATCCATCAATTTATTTAAACTTGAAATATTCATTTGATCCCTTTAAAATAAAAATCAAGTTATAAAATCGTATCTTTAAAATCTCAAATTAAATAAATTTCAAATAGATTTAATTGAATGAAATTCTCAATTAAATACCATTACAAATCAATTTCAAATCTATCTTCCCAACCTTAACTTATAAAATCATTATAAAATCTATTTTTAAAATAAAATATTAAATGAATACTTAAACATATTATATATTAATTAAATCAAACTTTATTAAATTAAAACTTATGATTAAACTTATTTACATTAAACTTGTTATATATATATATATATTTTAAAATAGGAAATCATAAGTAAAAATCTTTAAAATTTATAATTTCAAAACTAACTTATGACTTTAAAATTTTCAAAACATATAAATTTAAAATCTAGAATTTAACTAAAATAACCTTTATAAGTATAATATTTGAAATCAATATTTATATAAACACACACATATATATCTTTTTAAACCTTGGAAATTATTTCGAAATATTTATATATATATAGACCAATGGTGTTTGTATATAATTTTCTGTCCTATGGTCAAGTGATATGAATATTTATCATTTCAATTCGCAATTTAGATATATATGAGTATATATCATTTCAACCTGCAATCCAAAATTCAATTAAATTAAAATCCCTTGGGTTTATCATTTCAACCCATAATGATTTTCTCCTATTCTACAGATCGTTCGGGTATGTATCATTTCAACCCATAGAGAATTATATACTAACAGGGAACTTGCAGAGTCAAAGCAAATATGATTATAATATAACAGGCATATATCATCAATGTAAATAACAGATAATGGTGTCAGATGTCAGATGTCAGAAGTGAATAGATATAGATAACAACATATATATATATATATATATATATATAACAATGTAAATAACTAATAGAGCATATTTCGGTTGCCGTTTCAATTGAAATCATATTTTATAGACATAAGAACTTTAATCGTGAGTGATTGCTCACCTTTCGAAGCTAGAGAGGAAAATAATGAAATTGAGTTGCAAAATGCAAGCACGACTTCCAATAGCAAAGCTATATTTGCACGAATTTGATGGATAAAGCTGATAAATAGGAATAGACGGAATCAAATCAGAACTGGATCGATGAAGATAATTGATATAACTGAACTTCTATATAACCATATATATATAGTCATATTTTAAATCCAACCAAATATTAAAAATAAGATATATATATATATATTATTTACAAATCAATATTAAAATCATTGTTTTTAAAAAAAACACATATAAAATAAACATGTCTACAACAAAACTTATATACCTTTATTCCAAAATTAAATATGTAAGAAAATTTTAGAACATATATATATTCCTTTATACTGCACGTACTATATCTTTAACATACAACATAATATATGCCTAGAAACTGTTGTAAACTTATATTATAACACATATATACATACACATATATATAAACCTAATATATGATACAATAGACAACATATGTAGGTAATATATAAATAAATATATACTTAAAAACAGTATTTCATAGTTAAAACCATCTACAAAGCACATGAACGATCGTAAATATATATGTTATATATGATACAAAAGCAACATAAAGAAACTGTACTAACATAATTTAAGATCTATACAAACTAACATTTACATACTTTATAAATCTAACCTGTATAACAAATATATACAATAGATTATAATATTGAACCAAATTATACTTACATTTTAAAAATCCATGCAACTAATATTTATAAACAAAACATGAGAATTTTTTTATGATATATATATATATATATCATGTAACAACCAAGCAGGCTTAGTCAAAATAAAAAAGTAAAGTGGCAGGTATTTAGGCTAATGAATGAATATAAACCATATATGCATTATATTTTAAAACAATATTTATATGTCATATATATACTATAATACTACATATATATACAACTTTCATATACTGACACACACACACACACACACACACACACACATATATATGCTAATATTAAAACCAGAAACAAATTATACTTTGCTTTAAAATTTACTAAAATCTGAACATACTGTATATAAATACCTTTAAACACACACACACAAATATATATATATATATTTATATATATATATATAAACCTATACAAATATATAGATCGAACACTATTTAAAAATATTAACAAAATATATCATACTGTCAAATACAAAACTTCTTGCCTCATAACTTTAAATGTACTTACTATATAACACACCTAGCAGATCAATGTCCAACAGATTGAATACTATAACAAAATCTTATTGTATAAACACACATATAAAATAAAACAGCAAATCAAAAGTTTATAAATATATATATATAAAAGCAGGAAGTTGCATAAGAAAACAACTTCACCATATATAAACCAATATATACAAATATATATACACAACTGCATATAAAAGAATAAGAGAAAGGCTGCTGAGGGGAGGAGAGGAGTGGTGCTCGACCGGTGATTGCCTAAGCTTGGGTTGTTCGGCATGTGGAAGAGTCGTTTGATGGGAAAACAAGCACAGGCGGAGGTCAGTTAGTGGTGTGGTGATGGCGATCGGCTTTGATCGGCCGAGGAGGTGAAGTTGATGTGGGGTGACTAGCTCGATAAGGGGAAGTTGATGGGGCCGATATTGATGGAAGGTGGAGGCCGAACGGTTGGTCGTGGAGCTTGGTCAGGGTGCTGCATGGTAGGGAAAGGTGTGGAGGCAGTGGGGCTTGTCGTCTGGCTTCTACTTACATGTGGTCGGAGGTGTGGAGGAAACCAAGCTTTTCAATGGAGCAGTTATTTTGTAAACAGGCGAGAGAGAATGATAGAACAAACATGCAGATAAAGAAATGGAATAGCAGTGAACGGACCTGATATTAAAATGAAAGTGGGGCAACCAAAGGTCCTACATGGATACCAAGAAATAATAAAAAATGTGACTATTGGTTTCCGAACGGTGGAAAATAAATGATCATAAGGAAACAAAAAGATGGATCGTTACGGTTAACAATTTCACATGATTCGTCGCTTACCAGAACTCAAAACATGAAATTAAGTATAATGAGGTGATCAGCAAGATGAGATGATCAACACGATAAATAGATATCATTGGTATGATCGTCCTATCAAAATTCGATAATCGGTATCGAAAATGGTGCTAATTTGCCAGAAATAAGATAAACGGAGCAATAGCAGTCTAAATTTGAAGAAACAAAATATGATGTCTCACTCAGAAGATGATTTACAAATTTATTGTATAAAAATATTCAGGTTTGAAAAACATTTTATTATCAACATATATTGACTTATTTAAATTTAAATGAAATTACACAAGAAAATCAACTTCCATATTTTCAGATGAAAATTTATTATTTTCTACGTTGGAATAGATGTATTTCAAATATTAAATTTTCAATTCAAAATTTTATTATTTAAAATTTCACAAAAAAATCAATTGATTAAATAAAACAAACCATTAAAATTTACGGGTCGTCACAGTCAGATTGCAAGTCTGGAACCGTCGACCTTTTCTATCGAATATTGCTTTTACTTAACTTGAATTAATTTGAGATTCATAGAACTGATATGGGGATTAATTTCGGCTAGCAAACTTGATAATTATGGCAGCCAAATGTTATTTTTGATTGAGGGTTTAGAGATCCATATATATAGCCTTGTACAAGAGAGATATTAGGACAATCTCATTACCTGTTCTCTCTTAATCTTAGCCATCTATCTCGAGGTCTAATCCTAAGTTTTAGCCGCCTCCAATAACCTGTCAAAAATGATATTTGCAGCCCTAATGATGGGCTTTAAACCCATTAAAGCCTAAGGCAAAATGTTATGCAATTAAATCTAATTTAACCGCTTAGCGATATCGTATATTGATTGGTACATTTATAACTATTATAAATATATAACAATTTTTATTTTTAAAACCATATTCAAATTTTATAATTAATATTTCATAATATTAATTAATTTAATTTATTCATAATAATTATATACTAATTAAATCATTTGGTCTTAAGGGAATTCATCATTTCAGTTGTGTAACTCTTGGTTGTAAATTTGGTCAGCAATTGACACTGAACTATTCGAATGTTAACGTTCACACGTCACTTAGCAAGTGGTGTGATATTATGGCCAAATTTATCGCTTACTCATTTTTGGTAAAAATCCAATTTTAGTTTAATAAGCATTACCCTGTCGTGACATTTGTTTATTATAACATTCTTGGTTTTTAAGCCTAATTAATTTGAAGATTAATATAAAATTTTGGTTAAATTATGAATTAATTGAAAATTAAATTGAATATTTGGGAATAAAATATAAATTGTGCTTGAGTTTTCAAAAATAATAAGATGTATGTTTATTTATTATTATATAAATGGATTTTTACTTGAATTTTAGGATAAGTATTTTATACATGGATATGGGATTTAAAAATAAATGTATCGGAAATAAATAGGATTATAAAGCTTTAAGTTAATTAAAGTTTGGTTTCTAAATTTTAAAATATATATATTAATGTTTGGAAGATGTACGTTGAGAATTAAAGTAATAATTTTCAAAGGATTATTTTTAAGTTAAATTCTCTTATATAAATAAATGTGATTATCTATTTTCGAATCATTCTTTTCCTTTAAAATTTGTGCAAATATAAATGATAAGAAAAATATGAATGTAAATATATAAATGTATATATGTAAATGTATTGAACTAAATTAAAATTGTTATGTGAAAAATGATTGAAATAAATTTTATTTGTGCAAATAAGAATGTATATAAAGATAAAAACGTAAGCATATGATAAGTTTTAAAATATAGAATACAAAAGGTGTAAATTTGTTAACTAAAGGGTTTAAAAAACAAAATTTACAAAAATATTTGAATCAAGGGTATAAACACAAAAATGTTACATGTGGACATTTATAAGAAGATAAGAAAATGTAAATTACAAATGTAATTAAAATGGACAAGTGGCAAGGGAATTAGTTTCTTTTGAATTAAATTTGGAAAACATGGAAAAGGAAAAAGATTGAAGTCAGGCTGTTCTATTCTAATTTCTCAAGCCTGAGAAACAAGAATTCGAAATCTCTCCAATCTAAAGTCTGAAATGAATTCAAAATCCTCAACCTAAAAGCTGAATCAAGGATCAAACATCAAAAACCAATTCTAAAAGCTCAGATTACAGACTGGAAATTAGACAAGAGCAAAAGCAAGCAAACAACCTTATCAAAGAAAAGTTCAAATATTAAGTAAACTAGAGTTTTCGAAATTCAAAAGCAACTGATCCAGTTCAACAGATCATCTCAGCAACCAAACTACAACCTGGATTATCAAAGTTCAAGTTCACATAAAACTTCCAGATCCAAGTAAATCCAAGTTTCCAGGTTTGAATCAATTCCAGTTTTCAAATTTTACTTCCAGGCTCGTGCTCTCTGTTCTTCTCAAACTCAGGTGAGAAAACACTTGAACCTGTACGTATATCTTCTTGTTTGCATATAATGATCTATATCTATGTATGCTTGTGTGAATATGAGCTTCTGTATAGATGGATATACTAGTGCATGTCTGTACAAAAAAAATAAATGCCTCTGTTCCAGGTTAACAGGGTTCCAAACCTGTTTTAAAATTTTAGATCTTCACCTCTAATCCTCTTTAGACCTTAGGATTCAAACAAAATGTGTTTGTTAAATCATAATTTAGCTCTTAATAATATTTCTAAGAAGATCAAAACGTAAATTTTTATCCGAAACAAGAATTTACAGTGAAACTCAAATAAATGCAAAAACTCAAGTATCTTAATTTCTTGAATTGATTATATTATATGATTTGTTTCGGAAATGATGATTTTTAAAAGAAAAATCACGATTTTTAAATTGGTAAATCTCGCGAAATTGTTAAAAGTCAAATTTTAGTTGTAAAATCAATCTCTGTCGTTCTCATTAACGTGGGGTGTTACGGTCTGTTCTGAAAGATGCAGGTGGTCGTGGGGAATATTTCGACCGTGGCCAAATTTTGAAATAAGGTTTGGATTTGGAGAGCGTGTGAGCTTTAGGGTTTTGGAATGGTTTCAGGTGGTCGGTGAACGCGATGGAGCTGTGTGATGTTGGAGCAGCCGGAGTGAGTGATTTTTGGCAGGAAGGCGGCATTGTGGGTGGGCTTCAGATCGAGAAAGGCGGTAGGTGAATCAGAGGTAGGGGGCGAGTGCAGTTCGTCTATTGATGGAGATAGGTGGCTTTCTTGAGTTATGGAGGTTTGGAAAAAAATTGACTGATTTCGATCAGGAAGGTGGTAGGCCTTGGCAAGGTGGCGAATAAGACCAGGGGATGATTTGAGTCTCGTCGGAGATGGCGCGACGATGAAATGGCCGGTGAAGTGGATGTGCACATGCAAGCGTACGCATTCATTTCGCTGCATCGTTTTGAAGTTGGAGAAAAGCTGTAGTCTCAAAATTATGCTCGGGGAGGTTTGCTTCAGGCTTGAGTTTGTTTCGAGGAGCCTCGAGTTGGGTTTACGTCTGTTTTGAAATTTTAAAACAAAACAAAGTTTAAAAGAAAAGGAAGAAGAAGCGGGGAAAGCTTGGGGGGTTGCTCGGGCATATTGCAGTTTGGCTCAGGAAGTTTATTGATTTGGCCCAGGTTGTTTATAATCATGACAGGTTAAAAAATTTAATTGGAAGCTATGTTTCAGGTTTTAAATTTTCAACAGAAAACATGAACTTTTTCTTAATGCAAATGAATGGTAAAAGAAAAACAAAAAAAAGTTTTCAAAGGTATGTATTTATTAAGTTTTAAGGTTTTTAAAACAAGTTTAACGAGTTTCAAAGTTTAAAATGTTAAATGTCTTTGAATTGTTTAAATTAATTAAGGACTAAGTAAAGTTAATTTATGATAAGTAATTAAAGGTAATTTATTATTTAAAGTTAATTAATTATTGAAAGTAATTAAGGTTAATTAATTAATAATTTAAGTTTGATTAATCAAGTAATTAATGAATAATTAATTAAAATAATTAATTAATGAAAGTGATTAATGGATAATTAATGATTAAAGATTGATTAATCAAGCGTTTAAAGGAATGAATAATTAATTAATGTGATTAATTAATTAAGGTAATTATTTTTGAGAATAATTAATTAACTAAAAGTTAATTATTTAATGAAAGTAATTAAGGGATGATTATTAATTAAGGATTAATTAATTAACTATTGTAATTAATTAAGGATAATTAATCAAAGGATTAGTTATTAACTAACGGTTAATTAACTTATTAATAAATGATTAAAGAATAACTAATCAAAATGGTTTGTAATTAATTAATAATTAATTAACCATGATTAATGTTTATTCATAAGTAGTTAGTCTGATTTAAATTAATTAGATAATTAATTGATTTTGCTTATGGATGTATGAATTGTATGAATGCCTTGAGTTGATCTATAATGATTCTATGATGTGGATTGTTTTGATTGAGCTATGCGTGTATATTATTTATTTGTAATGTATTTACATATTATCTGTGATGTATTTACATATTTATCTGTGGATCTGTGAATGACGATAAGCGTTATTGGAATATACCGCTTATCGATATTGGTATGCTTGAATCTATGATGATTGTTGATGTTGCACTATTGTGTAAAACCCCTAGACTACACCATACACACACAAATATGGATTTCATAAGGAAATCGGTTAAGTCACGAATATTTGAATTAAATATTTTAAAATGATTTTTAAAGTTGAATTTTGATTCCAATTAGTTTTGGAAATGGATTTGAGTTAAAAGTGAAAAGCTTTTGAAAACGGATTTCAAAAATAAAAGTTATTTTGAATAACTTAATAAGAGTTTTGAAATTTAAATAATTTGATTTGAATTTAAATTCAAAAATTGAAATTGAATTCTATGTTTGGAAATTACGGTTTAAAAAGGTTATTTAAGTTATAAATGTGTTTATATGGGTTTTAAACCATTTAAAAAATATTGTTTTGGGAATTTGAATTTAACCCATGTTTTATACTTAAAAGTCTTTAACTCGTGCAAAAGAAATCGAATTTTTCCGAAACGAAAAGTATTGGTTTTTAAATAATAATAGCTTTCATATAAGAAAAGGATTTCCAATTTATGTTGAAAAGTTTCAAGTTTGAAATGAAACTGTGAATTATTTTGAAAGCTATGAATGAACCTTTGTGAAAGATTATTAAACCTTGTTTTGAAATCAATAAGAGTTTAATTGATGTATCTTTTATATAAAATATTTTGAATTGGAAATGGGTTTGAAAGCTATCAAATCTTTGATTTAAAGATTGAATGTTTGAATTCAAATTGAAATGGAAATTGTTTTGAAAGCTGTGAATGAATCTTTGTGAAATCTGGGTGAACTTTGTGAAATCTGGGTGAACTTTGTGAAGTGAATCTTTTTTTAAAGATTTGAAAATGGTAATTTGTTTTAAACCATTTGAGAAGAAAGTTTGGGTTTTAAATTGTGACTTAACTGAGATCCCATGTCCATATGTTTTTAAATATTGCGCTCATTATTCGGTATAGGCGGGAGAGGACCTTGTGTCACATAACCCATTTCGAATAATGATACGATGTTATGGATAGCATTTAAAGACCAGTGGTGAAGACCGGATATTTTTGAAAGCGGAAGGATAACTCATCAAATGTCTCTGCACCGACTTGTCCTCGGTATAGAGAATCCATATGTGATGGGAAGTCCAGACGTGATTAGGGATTATCCGAATTTGCAAGGGCTTCTTCGGAAGTGCCTTTGGTTCTTTTCGAACCCAGAACAGACTTGTATGGATATGTGTCTGAAATTACACTTTGAGATATAAAGCTGGTTTCTATCAAATACATTTCTGTTTGGTGGCGGAGATTTATTCTCTTAGCTTAACACGCTTCTTTGAGACGTATGAGCTCAGAGGTTATGTAGTTGATGGTTACTAGTGATACATTCCCAATTTGGTAACGTGGTATATGAAGTGTTGTTGATCATTTGTTGATCAAAGCATGACTTAGTGAAAAAAAGTAGCTTTATGGATGAGACCTCATCGAGCCTCACAACCTGGTAATGATCCAAACAGGAAAGATGCGGCAAGGTTTCAGGGGTCGCACCCCTACAGTGTGTCCATTCCTTCTGGAAAAGGGTGGTATCATGGTATGGATCCCCGATACTTAACTCATGTGGACACTATATATTTATTACTGTGTGATGTTGCTTTGTGATTGTGGAACCTCGGATAAAGGTCGCAAACGACCGGGGGTGGCATATCTTAGGTTTTACTCGCGGAAAGGGAGTAAACCGGCCTTGTGTTGGCAGAGATCCGGGTAGGTTCTCGGGGAATCCCTCCAGAGGTGTACCCATGTGGCAATGGGAAGTTCCTTGGCCTGACCATTTGTTGAAAAATCCAAAGAAACAATATGCGCCATATACGGTTTTAGTTGTATAACCTGCCATGGAATGTAGAGGTAACCTGCTATTAAACATGGTAGCTATAGTAGGCATACGACGAAATGTTGTATGCTAGCTAAGATTAATATTATACTTTCGAAATGTTTTGCACTATGCACTAATAATAATATCAAAATGGTTTTTGCGTATCAAGCATTTTTGACTATCATAAGGAGAAATCTCCTCCAATTCTGCGTTTCCATGGTGTGTGCGGTGGGAGGCCTTATGGTAGTTTTATTTTTCAAAAAGTATTGCGGATTTCAATGTTTTAAAATCTTTTGTTGTTGTTTTAAAGATAAACTATTTTTGTTTGCTCATACCAGTCCCATGAATGACCAAGAGTTTATTTTTCCCTTCCTAAACTCCGGATGCCCACAATTTTCCACACGGGAAGTCTAGAGTTCGGTTTGTCAAATAGTCGAATAGTAGGAGTAGAGTCGATAGCTTTCAGCCTTTGTATTTTGGCGATAGCATTTCGAGATCGTATTTTCTTAAGCCAACTTGATGGTGGTTCTCGCTTATTAGATTGGAGATCTTTGGAGTTTGGCATTGAAGACATTATCTTTCCACGGCAGTTGCCTGGTTTGCTTTATCTTCTGCTATTTCTTGTATCTCTGATGTATATTGATATTCAGTTGTATCAGATATTGTATCAAATGTTGTTTATCAAATGTTATTATTCATTTTCATCTGCTGTGTTGTTGTACTTAATGTGTAATAAGCTCCGGCGAGCCAGATTCGACGTTTGAATCTGCGGCATTCGAGTACAAGTGAAGTATGGGTGCCGATTTTAGAAGGTCGAGTCAGGGTCGTCACATTTACACCAATTCTCTTCATCAAAACTATATCACATTGGACTTATGGAATTTGGTAATGGTCAAAATTCCAACCTCATCCACATTTAACTTTATAGTCTAAATACAAACTCTTTGATTCAATAATAAAAATTACTATTAACCAAAATGCTCTAGCTAGAGACTATGACTTTGAGCTGACTTGAGTTGACTGTGATACTAACAGCATATAACTGAGGAGACGCATCCTCTCTTGAATAGTGCTTCACTTCTCATACTTCTTCACAACCCAACTATAGTCACTCGATGGATGCCATGCCATGATTTGGCTATAATCAAAGCGAAGCTTTTATATTGAAGATTCATAGTATTATCAAGTCGAGAGAACTGTGTAAATCAATCATATCGATAATTTCTGTTTGACCTTAGTTATGTTAACCAATAGAAAACTATCGAGTGAGTCGTCCATAATTATCTAATAACTATTAGTACGTACCCCTAGGTGCCCCTAGTAGTCATGAGTAATACACTTTCCAACACTTGAAGAGCGTTAGGTACTCTAGTCTCAACGGATACATCGATATCTAGTCTGGATGCATCTTGACTAGGAACATTTAAAATGGTATATTTGTTTCGTTGTGATAAATTACTCACAGTTACAACACTTTGTAATTACTATCACAAAATATACCATTTATGGATTTTTCTATTAAATATAATTTATATTAAGTTAATTAATTAATATAATCACATTATAACAAGTATATAATAGGAAGAAAATACCTTTTATTCTGAACAAGATTGGTCAACGAGTTAGATATATGTAACAAATTACATAATTGCCCCTAGGGCATACCCCTAACTCTATCAATCTCCCACTTGCACTTGGGGTCAATCATGGAATCTAATTCCAACTTCTCCAATCAGTTTTCTCAAAACCAATTAGGTCTGCCCCTTAGCGAATAGGTATGCTATTATGTTTTAATTATCCACTTTGTTGATTAACTCTCTCTAACACCGATAAATTGCCTTCAACATATAGAACGATTCGAAGTATATCTTTCGATTCTAGTGAGTTTTAAGTTCTATCATGACCAATTTCATGACATTATTATCTTATAACAATATTATGGGATTCTCAACATTTGGAATCACCTTTGGCTCGATTATAAATTTGTTTATTTATATTTATATACATTGGTTTGTTGTAGCGCTATTCAAGTTAATGTTTTCAACATTTCGTTGAATCGACCACAATCACTTTTATTTTGTAACATTTTCAAATTAAAGATTTTAACTTGAATTTTATCATTGACATGTTACACTCAATATCACTTATAAAAGTTTGTACCCAAACATTCCATCATAATGAGTTCGTTGTTTCTATAAACAACTCTAGTATTTCATAAATAGGTAGAACACCTCAAACAACCATTTAGTGATATTAAATTGGATTTTATATTTCTCCATGTATCAAATACATAAAAAAACACAATATCATACACAATAGTATATGTATGATAATTCATATTGCTAATGCATGAGGAATCTAACTTACATGTTCTCTTTTTAATAGGGTGCTCCGGTATATTGTTTTGGGATAGTCCCTATATCTTTTATACTCCCCATAAAAGACATCATTTACAATCCAAAAATGAGTATTAAAACAACTAAAGTTGATTTTAATACGAGCATATTGTTAAAATCAACAACGTGTTGTTTACTTATAGTTTAGAAATATTAATGTACCTTTTAACGTTCTTTCTTATGAACACAAGCTTCCTATGCGCTTTGATTGAAAATCAAACTATTTGATATTTCTATCGAAATACTTATTCAATATTGATGCTTATAAAATGATACATTCGTATCATTTCTTGGATCATATCCAAAGACTCACATACCCAATATCGCTTCCACTGACTTTAAGGCATTTTTGATTAGTATGTGTAAACGGCTTACTCTAAATCATTATTTATAATTTTATGTTTCAATACATAAGTACCAAACACTAAGTCTTATCGAGCGATAATTTTGTGGGTAAATCTGAATTAACTTGAGCATATTGAATGCCAAATCTGTTATGCTAATTTCAATAATTGAAATTTACGATATTATTCTTATCAACATTGCTCATTTAATTCCAACCACATTAGTCTTTCCAATAAAGACACAATCTCAGCCGATGGATCACATCTCTTTGGTTACGACCACCAAAATCATATTTTGGTAGCATACTTGGAATTTTTTAGATTTGCGCATCATACCATATAGAGTCAATAATCTTAATGGTTTAATTGAACAACCGAGGGTAATATATTTTTTCGACATTAATGAGAAACTCATAGTTTCTCTTCGATGTACGGGAATACTTATTAGACATTCTAATGTTATGTGTTCATTTAGGTTAGTTAATTTCACTTCACTTCACATAATTAGTTCTATCTATGGATCAGATCCAATTCCATTTAACTGCCAAAAATTTCTCAAAGAAATTCCTTCACAATGTAGTTGATATATCTTGAAACAACAATTGTTTCTTAGTGCAAATAGAATAGGATTCATAAACGCTATATGAACCTTTTATTTATAAAACTGATTTTAGTTTTAAAAAATTATGTTCAAAACATAAATATGTCACCTGATGAAAGACCTCTCTAAAAAACTTTTTGGAGATTCATATAGGATCCCTCATAAACAATTATTACGTGTAATCTTTCGACTCAACAACCTGCCAACTCCTTGGCCTAGAATATGTTGGGATTTCTTACAAACCCTTATCTTGTATGATTTTGTGAAATGTTGTTAAGATGAAATAATATCAACCTTGTGTACTACTCTTAAGTACATGACCTTATAGAAAGAAATTAACTCAACTTCACTCACAATTAATCATAAATTGTCCAACGATGTCTGATTACTCCTTATCATGCATCATTATGTATCACATGGAGGAGTGACTTTTAAGATTGAATATATGTTCATTTCTAGGTACATTTGGAACTCTTTCCAATATACTCACTTATTTGACCAAATCAAATCATTTTGTTCTATTGCAGGTTATTTTATTCACTTTTCTTTTATATTCTATGATTTTATCGTAAACTTACTACATGTATATCCAATACATATGTACAAGTTGGTAATAAATCATCGATGAATATAGCAAAGTATATGGAACCCTTTTGGTATTAATAGACTTGTGATTACATACATCAATATGTATTAATTCAAAGAGTTCATCAACTCTTATGATGCTCCCACTGAATCGGTGCATAGCCATTAATTGTTTGAGATATAGTTAACCTGTATCATATGATTCATAATCATATAATAAAACTATTTCTCAAACCTACGGCTTAGTATATAATTCCAAAACGTTTGTAAATAATATTAGACACATATGTTTTTTTGTTGCATCACTTTTACTAACAAAAAATTCCATAATATAGTTCTATTTCATAATAAATGTTCATAATACTCATACTGAAATATTATTATATCTATTTTTCAATCAATACAAAAAATAAACAATATTTCACAAATAATGTTCGGTACATTTTACGGAAAAAAATTCGTAATTTGATGCAATCATTAGGTGCTATATGACATGCTTCCACTATTTCCACCATTACTATAATAGCATACTAAATTTATGGGTCTACCATTCACTTAGTATTGTTAATATAGTTTGCTTATTTCATATGCAGCAAATAGTTTTTAGTGGAGAGTTCTCCAATCAAATATATTGAACTCAAATAAATAAATGTTATAGAAAACGATTTTCTAAATGAAAATACATTTCGAAATAAAAATCATATTTCATATTTTAATATTAAATATCAATTATTATTATGATTCTTGTTTCCTATGTTTCTTATGAAGCAGAAGTGACTATTCATACTCTTCATTCCAACTTTACCTTAAATTACATCTATTCTTATACATTCGTTTTTCTTTCAAGTGGTCAAACTATTCAAAAGGAAACCTTACTATAATATCATAACAAACCTTTTACAAAATGCATTCGATTATTCTTAATATTTAAGACATCGAATATGTTGCACTTTATGTAAACCGATCAAGATGACATTTCAACGATCGATTTCTTAGATGTATCTCATAGTTTATAGTCTTGAATTACGTTATATGATCCTTTTGAAATCACTCAAGTAGAATGCATGATCTTAAAATACTGTTTATTGGCTTACTTCAAATGAACTAACTTCATCAAAATATTGTACCCCACAAACTATGATTGTTCACCATATAGCATTTATATGTGAAAGTATATGGACCAAATCTCCATAGTCTTGAATTTAGACTTCAAAAACTCATAAAATGTAATACACGGTCTAAAATAAGCAAACATATAAGTGACCAACTTACGAATGTATTAAGTAGTTGAAATTAGGCACTTGCATGGGTATAGAAACATTATATAACATGCGATTAAAATTATTAGTAAGTATATATTATATTTCTATTTGTCAACTTTCAATTCTGTTTGTTATATATGTTAATCGAAAAACATTTTATGAATCATATTAAATGCACAAATTTATCATTGTAGATTATTATAACATTATATAACATATGTTCTTACAATATTAGAAAGGTTAAATGTTACCATTTCATTTTTCTAATAAGGCTTCCATTCATCTTTTATGTTTCTCAAAACCCTAAGATGAAACATAGAAGTCTTACAACTTCACTAGTGGGTGTTAGGACTTGTTTGTTTTGGTATTCTGACATAGAGTTTGCTCAACAAATCATAGCCCCACAAACGATGGATAACTCCTTATCGGTTGTATCACATACAACTCCTAACCCTTTTTCCTTGTTCTAATCTCATTTCGACCTTGATTTTTCTCAACAAATCGAAAGAGATTATTCACTCGTACCTACAATATCATGATGGCCTAAGTATAATATATATACCTTGAGTTTTCTCAACAAATACATATAATTATCTTACCTCATTTGTTCAACATATTAATAATACTACGCATAACCTCCCTAGCTTGAGTTTGCTTAACAACTAAGGAGTATGTAAGTAATTTATTAATATATATATATATATATATATATATATGGTAGAGAACAACATTATATTGAAGATTCATAATCTTAAATATATATATTGAGTTATATCCACTTATAGAATAATATATTTCTTATGAATACCCCAGCGATTCAAGTGTCGGACACATCAAAATCACGGTATATGTACATTTACATATGTATTTATTTCTCAAGTCTATTTGGGTTTCTTTAATGTTCTACATTTAGTTTATACACATATCATATAAGTTTTATTGTTATATAACTTTTATATTTCATATTATTTCCATGATAGTCTTACATATAATATATCATTAATTAAATCTTTTCTAATTAATTTTAATCAATTAACTCTTTAATTAATTTTAAAGTAGTATTCCAATATAACTTTTATATTGGACACATCTACTATAACAATTATAGTGTATACTGTAACCTTTGTAGTGTAACGTACATATATCATATATATGTGTATTTTATTTAATTAATTAACTTTGATTAATTTATTCAATTAAACAATTTTTATTAAAATTTATTAATTTCAAACTTTATCTTGTGTACATACATGTATACTTATGTTATCTTAAACAATTTAAATAACATAATATATATCAACATATATAATACATGCATATATGCATAGTTAACTAACATATTTAACTAATTTATTTTATTAATCTTATTAGTAAATTTAAATTTTGAAATTATTATATAAATATTTTCAAACATTTTGAATATATCATTATCCTTTTAAGTATTTTAAAAACTTATATAGTATTATAATTTTTATAATAAACATGTTTTATTTTAAATCTAACTATTAAATTTAAAATCTTTAACATTAATTTTCAGAACGATTTTGAAAATTAGCCCAAGGCCCAAATTAAGTTGGGCCTTTTCTATTAGGAGCAACCTTTAGGCTCACTTCACCTTTCGGGCCAGGCCGGTAACTAGGTAGGACGGGGTACTTTATTATCCAATTTTAATTCTAGACATTACCTTTCAAGACACCGTACTAAGTGGGCAAGCTTAATAAGTTAGCTTTAACATGACTAATTTAGACCGCATAGGCTATTGGGCTCTGATACCATTGCTGGAACTGGAGCAGCCCGCAGCGGAAGTTATATGTGAATTTCATAATTTTTTGCCCGATTGGATCTTTATTAGGCCTATGAAGTTTAATTCATTTAGAACAATTCTAAATTTGTTTTAAATAAAATCTTGTGTTTTATTTAAATTTAAGTATTTTGTAATGTAAAGTTAATTTGAATGATTTAATTTATATATATATACATGTATCATATACATATACATATACATATACATATACATATGTGTGTGCATGTGTAATATAATAATATGTAAATGGTATAACATGCCCGTATATAGATATTGGGGTTTACATCGCAATGGTACATTAGCTCATTTCGTATGTATTGTATGTTGTCTAAATATGTGCATAAATCTATAATGCAAAGTATATTTATATAAATACTTATACATATATTTAAAATATATTTTATAACTAAAAGTCTCAAAATTATATATATATATATATATAAATTTAAAACATTTGTATAAATATATTTACATAACCAAACATATAAAATTATACATACATATATATATATAATAATTAAATATATATATATATATATATATAAATTTAAATAAAATGTATATATATGAATAATTAACTACATTCAAATACTTAAAATATAAATATACATATTTTAAAATTATTTCTAGACCTAAATTAACATAACAAACATGAAATAATAATTTTAAAATGTTATCATTATTATATATATATATATAATAAATAATTGTGATCATAATAATTAAAAATATTAGTAATAAATATTAAAAGATCAAATTTTAAAATTTACGAAAATTTAGGATCATAAAATACAAGTTTAAATTTTTTATGATTTTTTGAAATAAAATATTATTTTAATAAATAAAAGAAATGTTCGGCCAAAGTAATTTATTCATTAAAAATATTAAATTTTAAAAAATTCTAAATTTTTTTCTGTGGGTTACTACATAGATGTAATAATTTAAAAAATATAAAATTGAATCGTGCAGTAATTATTTTTGACATACTAAACAATTCAAATAATCAATAAAAGATAATTTAAAATTATTTATATATAAAAAAATTATTTTCGAATTTGATAATTCATATTATGTATAAATAGGTGTAAGGAAAAATTCTAAGTTGTTTATACATTATAAATATACGTAGATGTAATTATATGTTTTAAATATACATTAGTCTATATTTAAAATGATATATAAATATACATAAAATAATTAATAATGAGAAAATTTATTTTTTACAACAAACTAGATTTGTTTATACATAAATTATAACATATAATAATATAACCATGCACATAACCAAACTAATTTGTGACAACTATATATACCTACGAATATCTCATCTAACTAGATATACAATATTATTATATATACAGATTTGGGATTAATCAATATTAAATCATAAAATATGATATGATTACTGTGATATATAAATAAAATACCAATTGATGATGCTTTTCCACTTGAATCAATGAATTCTCTTATCTAGTTATGCTCGATCCATCAGATTGTCAGTTTGGAATCGTCGACCTTTTCTATCAAATAGTGCTTTTACTTAAGTTGAATTGACATGAGATTCTTAGAACTGATACGGGGATTAATTTCACCAAGTGGACTTGATAATTATGGCAGCCAAAGGTTATTTTTGATTGTGGGTTTAGAGCCATATATATAGCCTTGTACGAAAGAGATATTAGGACAATCTCATTTCCTATTCTCTATTAATCTTAGCTATCCATCTCAAGGTCTAATCCTAAGTTTTAGCCGCCTCTAATAACTTGAAAAAACTGAAGTTTTCTTAATGATGGGCTTTAAACCCATTTAAGCCCAAGCCAAAATGCCATGCAATTAAATCTAATTTAATCGCTTATCGATATCGCATATCGATTGGTACAATTATAACTATTATAAATATATAACAATTTTTATTTCTCAAACCATATTCAAAATTTATAATTAATATTTCATAAATATTAATTAATTTAATTTATTTATAACAATTATAAACTAATGAAATCATTCGGTCTTAAGGGAATTCATCATTTCAGTTATGTAGCTCTTGGGTGTAGATTTGGTCAGCAATTAACACCAAACTATTCGAACGTTAACGTCCACACGTCACTTAGCTAGTGGTGTGCCATTATGGCCAAATTTATCACTTACTCATTTTTGGTAAAATCCAATTTAAGTTTAATAAGCGTTAACCAGTTGTGACAATTGTTTACACCAATTCTCTTTGTAAAAACTATATCACTTTGGACTTTTGGAATTCGCTAATAGTAAAAAATTCCAACCTCATCCACATTCAACTTTATAGTCTAAATACAAAGTCCATGGTTCAATAATAACAATTATTATTAACCGAAATGCTCTAGCCAGAGACTTTAACTTTTAGTTGACTGTGATACTAACTGCATATAACCGAGGAGATGAATCCTCTCTTGAATAGTGCTTCACTTCCAATACTTCCACACGACCCAAGTATGGTCACTCGTTGGACGCCATGCCATGATTTGGCAATAATCAAAGTGGAGCTTTCATATGAAGATCCACAGTATTCTCAAGTCGAGAGAACTGTGTAAATCGGTCACATCGATATTTTCTGTTTGACCTTAGTTATATTAACCAACAAAAAACTCTCGAGTGAGTCGTTCTATAGTTATCCAATAACTATTAGTACATAACCCCTAGGTGCCCCCAGTAGTCATGAGTAATACACTGGCAAACATTTGGAGAGCGTTACGTACTCCAGTCTCAATGGATACATCGATGTCTAGTCTCGATGCATCTTGACTGGGAACGTTTAAAACGGTATATTTGTTTCGTTGTGATAAATTACTCGCAGTTATAACATTTGTAACTACTATCACAAAGTATACAATTTGTGGATTTTTTTATTATATATACTATTAATTAAGTTAATTATTTAATATATTCACATTATATCAAGTATATAATAGGAAGAAAATACCTTTTATTTTGAATAAGACTGGTCAACGAGTTAGATATATGTAACGAATTACATAATTTTCCTTAGGGCATACCCCTAACTCTATCAGCACATACTTGAAGATGTACACATGAAATACATTATGGACACCTGCCATACTCCTTGGCAACTCCACTCTATGTGCGAGCTTTCCAATCCTCTCTATAATCTGGAATGGACCAACATATCTCAGTTCCAGTTTCTCTGACTTTACGAACCATACCACATCCTTAATCGAGATACCTTAATGAAAACCCTGTCTCCAATTGAGAACTCTAGGTATTTACGCCTCTTATCTGTGTAACTCTTCTATCTAGATTGAGCTTCCTTCATCCTTTCTCGGATCAATTCAATCTTCTCTGATGCCTCCCTAACCATATCTGGACCTATGACCAATTTGTCTCCAGTCTCTAACCAACATGCTGGTGATTTGCATGGTCTTCCATTCGAAGCTTCAAAATGCGTCATTCTTATACTAGTTTGATTACTATTATTATAGAAAACAACCAAATGTAGGTGATCCTCCCAAGATCCACCAAATTCCAATACACAAGCTCTCAACAAATCCTCGAGTACCTTATTAACTCTCTCTGATTGCCCATCCGTCTAAGGGTGATATGTAGTACTCATCTTGAGCTTAATGCCTAACGCATTCTGTAACTCTTCCAAAACTCACTAATGAACAATGCATCTACGTCACCGACTATACTACTAGGAATCCCAGGTAGTCTATCTATGTTCTTCATCAACAACTTAGCTAAAGAAGGTGCCATCCTGGTTGACTTTACGGGAATGAAATGGGTACTCTTGGTCAACCTGTCCACTATAACCTATATACTTTCATTTCCTCTATTTGACCTTGGCAACTTGTCTATAAAATCCATGGATATCGAATCCTATTTCCAAACTACAATCTCTAAAGGCTGAAACAACCCACTCAGCTTCTGATGTTTGAGTTTCACTTGTTGACAGTTTGCACACTGCCTAACCCACAAGCCAACATCCCTCTTCATACCTTCCCAATAGATGCTTCTCTTCATATCTTGATACATCTTGGTCCCTCTAGGATGAATCGAAACTTAGATCGATGACATTCCCCAATAACATCTTTCCTCAAGTTCTCAACATCTGAAACGCGTAATCCTTCCTTTTTTTCAACCATCCTCTCTGGTCAAGACAAAAATCTTTCAAATCATCGATCTCGATTCCAACCTCAAGCCTACTGATCTTCTTGGCTAATATTGGATACTCCTTCTACTTAGAAGCGATTCTCTTAATCAACACTGGTCGAACATCTAAACAAGACATCATGGTAGTAGCTCGGCTAGAACTAGCAGTCGATCTTAACTGCATAGCACAACTGGCCAAAGCTTCTAGATCCTTCCATTCTTCCAATATAGCCAACACCACATTCTAGTGTCTTTTGCTAAGTGCATCCGCTACTTTATTACTTTTCCCTAATGTATACTCTATACCAAAATCAAAAGCAGCCAAAAACTTCAGCCACCTCTATTGTCTCATATTCAACTCTTTCTGAGAGAATAAGTACCTTAAAGACTTATGATCGTTACAAAGCTCAAATCTCTTTCGTAAGAGATAATGCTTCCAAATCTTTAATGCGAAGATCACTGCAGCCAACTCCAAATCATGAGTAGGATATCTCACTTCATGTGGTCTAAGCTGCTGTCAAACATAGGCAATCACTTTACCCTTTTGCATTAACAAAGCTCCCGATCTAGTTCCACATGCATCAGTATCACCACCAACCCGTGGTTTCCACCTGGAACTACTAACACTGGTGCATTAGTCAGCAAATGCTTTAACTTAAGGAATGCTTCCTCATATTTGTCGGACCAAACAAACTCCACCTCCTTCGTGGTTAGCTTAGTCAAAGGCGCTGCTATTCTCGAGAAATCCCTTATGAATCTTCAGTAATAGCCAGCAAGTCCAAGAAAACTTCTAATCTCAATCACCATTCTGGTCTCTTCTAATTATTATAGCTTCGATCTTATCTGGATCGATTGAGAAACTCTTCTTCGAAACCACATGACCAAGAAAACTAACCTCTTTCTTCCAAAAATGGGACTTGGAAAACTTCGCCTTTAGCCGATTCTGCTTCAGTGTCTTAAGCACAATTCTAAGATGATCTTCATGCTCTCTTTCATCTTTAGAGTATACCAAAATGTCATCTATAAACACCAATATGAATCTATCCAAATATTCTCAGAAGACTCGATTCATCAAATCCACAAATAAAGCAGGTGCATTCGTTAACCCGAATGGCATTACTAACCACACGTACGAACCATACCTAGTCCGAAATGTTGTCAAAAGAATGATGGCCTCTGCCACTCTTAATTGATGGAAACCTGTCGCCAAATCCAACTGGAAAAACACTCTGGCTCCACTCAAATGATCAAATAGATCATCAATTCTAGGAAAATGATACTTATTCTTTATCGTCCGTTCATTCAACTTACGATAGACGATACACATCACCAACGACCCAATCGGTTTCTTTACGAAAACTGCGGCCACTCCCCAAGGCAAATTGCTTGGTCTAATAAAATTCCTTCCTTCTAGATCCACTAGCTACACCTTCAATTCCCTCATCTTAGTAGGTGTCATCTTTCTAGGTGGTCTCCCCATAGAATTAGCTCCTGGCATAAGATTTATCCGAAACTCAACAGCTCGTTTCGGTGGTAGTCCCATGACAGGCTCAAAAACATCTGCAAATTCTTTTTCTACTCGAATCTAACTTAGCTCTTCTCCCACTTCCATTGCATTTAACAAAGCACAACCACTTCCATCAGAATTCCCCACTGTGGAGATAATTCGGTTATGACTATCAAGGTGTCTTAGCGATATGTCCCTATCCTGGCAAAATATCCTAGCCTCATACCGGCTCAACCAATCCATACCCAAAATGATTCCAAAATCGACAAAATCAAAACATATAGATTACATGCAAACTTATGACCCAACGAATCAAGTTCTAACTGGTCATATCTCATTCCCAGAATTGCATACCCTCCTACTGGATTTGCAACCTTTAAGGAAATAATAAGGTATGTGGGTCCTAAGCATAACCAATCAACCAAACTCTAGGATATAAATGAATGTGATGCATTGGTATCAAATAGTATCCTAACTGGTATACTCTGAATCAAAAATGTACCTTCTATCGCAGTCTTTCCCTTTTCAACTGCAGTTGGCCTAACAGATGATCCAATAGGAAAGACCTTTCCCTTAACTACCCTGACTGGCTCTGGACACTAGTTCTTTTAATGCCTAACTTGACCACAGTTGAAGCACTTCACATTCTTCTTGTCCGCAACCTTCTTCCCCTTTCCTGAGTGGCACAATTTGCGTAATGACCCTTCTTATCACATTTGTAGCAGAATAATCAGCATTTGCCTTCTTGGTAGCTTCTCAGTTCTGGGCTTCCTTCTTCTTAAAGAACTTTCTCTTCTTTTCCTGGGAACCCTCGGTTTCAACTGGCTTCTCTCTAGCATAAACAACAAGCATTTCCACATGGCAAATTGCCGTCTCCATAATTGCATTACAAGGTTCACTGATATGTATCATAGTTTCCCTAGCAAACTCAGGTCTCAAACCCTAAATGAACCTCTCATTCCTTATGATGTCAATGTCAACAATAGCATACCCATATCGAGACAATTGTAACGACCCATAATTTTGCTACTTCAAAAATGAGGTATTTTATTTATTTTAAATTTGAAAGAATTTAAAACTTAAATAAATAAGTTATATACGACGAAGAAATTATTTATTCTTATAGTTAATAATTTAAAAAGTATAAATTTGAATTTTAAAACAAATGAACAAAAGTTAAGTTTTGTTAAATTAAATAAAGGCTTAAATAAATAGGTTTAAATAATTATTTGAAAAATTAAATCTTATTAAAAGCATCTAATAAATATTATAAAAGTAAATTAAAATATTTAAAAGTATGTTAATAATCATTTTATGAAAATAACCAAATTTTGTCGCATTTTGTCAGTTTTACATATACCGTAAAAATAGAGATTTTGACATTATTTAAATATGATTATAATATATAAATAGACATGTTTTAATTTATTTAAAAGAAGTAAAAAAATAAATTTTTAAGTTTGGTTTACGTTAATATATAGTTTAATAAAAACATCAAATTTTGACTGTAAAATTTGTCAACAAAAATGTCGTTTTCAAGCAAAACAAGTTGTCGTCAAGTTGTTGCAACATGATATGTTTTCTATCACACATATTCACTTAACAAACTATGTTACATGTTACATTTAACAAATAAAAAAACAAATTCACTTTGAAAAGTCAATGCTTACAAATAATTCAAAAAGTAGCATGATTTGACAATTTATAATTAAAATTAAATTATTAAACATAATCAATACAAAAAAAATACTTAACCTCTCTTTTCTCATTAATGCATTAACCCTCAAATGTCAAATCTAAAGCATAGAAAACAAGCGCTTCTTATTTTATACATTTTGTTAATTTACAATGTAACATAATCATTTCACTTAAGTAAAAATTCAAATCAAACCATCTCTCTCACCATTAATGTCATTACATCCTAAATCTTATCCATGTATGGAAAATGAGCAAAATGATTTTTATGTCATTTAAAAAGTAAAGAAAAAGTCAAAATCATTACATACGGACATAAATCAAATCCTAACATCATCTCACATTTAATACACTTCTTATTATGCCTTGGAAAGAGTTTTTAAAATGGTTTAAATGTTATAAAGTAATGACGGGTATTTTAGTCATTTCCCCTTCCAAACTCAAGTATAAATAAGCGTGCACACCTTTCTTTTTTGCACACTTCATTCTTTATCTTTCTCTTCACTTTCTCCATCTTCTTCACCTCCATTTCCGTGGCATCCAACTTCTCTTCTACTTCCATAACTTCCATCACCTTAACCAAGCTCCTATACACCCAAATCCCACTTCTACAACCCATATACGCCTCCACACCCCTCTACACGCATCCAAACACACGCACACACCTCTCTACCCCCAACTACACCACCTACCCACCTCCATAAAAGTCGTACCTCACTCCTCACCCCACGGCTAAAGCACCTACCCACCTACCCCAAGCCCATACCCCCTCCAAAATACCGACGGCCTAAATATAAAAAAAGAAAATAAAAGGAGTAGAAAAAAGAGAGCGAGGAAAAGAAAGCAGTTAGGAAGCAAATAAATTAAGGCGAGAATGCGAAACATTCGAGAAGGAGCACGCTATTCCAGATAAAAGTTAGATGGAGTGGATACGAAGGTGAGAAAATTCTCATCGCTTTTAAAAGATAGTATTTTGATTTTCGTATAATAATCATCTTATGACATATGCAAGTATACACCCCTTTGAAATGTTGTTATGGATGTTTGGATATGTTTGCATCATGTTTGACTGTTGCAAGTGTTTATGGTTGTGATTATTTATCATATTAGTTTGTGTATGGACCATAATTATGTTAGTGGTAAATGATGCTTATTTTGATTAAGTAATCCCTTTATTAAATAAGAACCTAATTTGGCGATATGATATACTTTAGAAGAATAAGTCTCTTTTTAATTGGAATTGAAATTAAAGTGGAAATAAAAGAGAATGTGAAATTAGAAGTGAAATTGGATTTGAAATGGAAAGTTAAATTGAAACTGAAATTTAGATGAATAGTGAAATTGAAATCGATTTTGAAAATTGAAGTTGAGATTAAGGTTGAAATTTAAATTAGAAATGAAATTAGATCTAAGTTTTAACTGGTTTTAATTTGAAGTTGGAATTGAAATTGAACTGAAATTTAAAATTTAATATTAAAATAATAGGAATAAAGTAATATAATAATACAGAAATATTGAAAATACATAAAAGCTTTAAAAAGTGAAAATATTGATTTAAAATGATTTGTAATGGTTTTATAAGTAAATAAATTTAATTTGGATAAATTATTTCAAGCGTTGAAAAATAAGTTAAACTAGGCGTGTCGTGCAACGGTAATTCGCGATTCGCATCGAAAAGTTCAAATTAGTGTATAGAATGGAATATAGCTCGGAATTTTTCGAGATAATAATATTCCAGTCGATTATATTCATGTTTTCTAAATGAATAAAGAAAATCGACATTTCATTAAGTAGATTTTGAATTGTGTCCAAATCAATTTTATAGAAAAATTGCGCTAATGTAATTAAGTGACCATAATGAGAAGTCCCTTTAAATGAGCGTTTTTAATTATGAAAAAATATGGAATAAATTTGATAAATCCATTTACATAATTTAGAAGAAATTTGGATTGGAAAATATGAATTATGAAATGTTTTAAAGTTGTTTAAATCAAATAAGCTTATATATATCTTTCCGCAGCACTTTTATGCTGCGAATTCTATAACCTTTTGAATATGAGTTTAAATGTAACGATTTTTCCTAGAATCTGTTATGAATATTTTTAAAAGGAAAATTAAGTGTTTAAAAAATAATTTGGAATCTTTATAATCAATTCCAAAATAAATTGATAACCGAGTATGTGGAAATGACAAGTACATTTGTCCCGCCTGTGAGATCTGAGAAATAAAACAAGGTATTTAATTAAGGTTAGGGATGGAGAAATTAGTGCCCTGAACTTACTAACCACTGTTTTCTTTTCTTAGGCGAGGGATGGAAGATATCGAAAGGAAAGCCAGATGCTCTAAAAAAGATCGTATTGGTTTTTCTAAAATAAAGAAGACTGAGATATTATCCAAAGGAAAAAATGAATTACTTAGAATTAATCTAAGGCAAAAGAAAAAGATTTCAAAATCATCCAAAAAGAATTAAAGTGAAAAGAGACTTAATAAATCCTATATACTCATATTCACTTTTTATCTATAATTGGATTTTGAAGGAACTAGGGTCGGATTTGGGCGATTCCTATCCGAAATCCACTTCGAACCAGTTTACGTGTTTGAAGAACGAACATGTTTTGAAGACGAAGATACTGAGATGAATAATAACGAGAAACTACTTATTGATTAAATAGGGATAAACTCTAGATTCACTATATTGTAGTAGTTGTCTCTTTGTTATGAAAACCTTAAAACCACAAGGGCTTCTCGCCTAGTAATGGCTGAGGAAAATAACTTTGGTTTCGTTCGGTTCCAGAACGAACTTGTATGGAAGAATGTCTGACCTTGCATTCCAAATCATGGTAAGTGATTTCTATAAAGTATATCAGTCGGTGGCAGAGAAGACACCTTCTCTTAGCTTAACACCCTTTCTCGAGACATATGAGCTTAGGAAGTTACACGCTGTAGAAATCAATCATGTGGGTAGAATGGCAATGTGGCATTTAAAATGAAAGAAGATGTGCTATGTGTCGTTGCCTTGAGCCTCATCAACCGAAAATGACCGAAACAGGGTTAGATGCAGCAATGCTAAGTGGGTCATTCCCAGATAGGGTATGATCATCCTCTTCCAGATATATTTCTTTTCGCTATGATGTTCGAGATGTAAATTTATGTGGTGTAGGAAAAAACGAGCACTCGGTTAATGGTCTGTAATGACGGGGGGATGGTGTATTCGGTACTATCTAGTTACAGAGATAGGCCGATCTTATGTTGGTAGAGGATCCTTTGTGATGGACCTCGATACATTCCTTTAGAGATGTTCTATCGGATGGTAGTCCCTTCACCTAGTTATTTGTATGGAAATCCATTCTCCAATAAGAACCTGTGGTTTTGTTTGTACTGGCGTAATGAATAGCCCCGAAATGCTGTATGGGTAACCATTTTAGCTAAGATTAGTAATTTTATTTGCAAGTATGTTCAAAAAATTGTCATTAGAAATAATATCAAATGTTTTGATATAAAAGCGTTTTAGTTATCATAAGGTAAAAACCCGTCCGTGTTTATGTGTGGGTGTGGTCATATGAGATACTCTTTATTTTCAAAAGATTTTATTCAAAGGCTGTTATATAACACTGTCATTTATTATTGAGTTTTCTTACGCTGGTTTATCAAGCCTAATCCAGGTATTTTCAATACTCGGGTCAGATCTGATTAGTTTCAGGTTTAGTTGAAGAGGTTAGAGTTTCCAGAGGAATGCTGGAGATATTCATCTACGTATTACATATTCTATTATCCGCTGCTGTCTGTTTGTCTTTGTTTGATGTTTGTCAGCGATTGTAAAGGCAGATGTTTATAACTTTCCATGCCGAATTTAGGTTAGACTCGGATATATGTATTTAAAAGTTTTCCGCTGTAAAGATGTTATTTAATATTATATATTATTCCATTCGTGTGAGATTCTGTTCTATGTATTTTCTTTTTACCCTTCATGTTCCGTCTTTTCATGCAATTTGAGTTGGACATGTATGGGTTATTATCGATTCAAAGGGTATGGAAAAACGAGCCGTGATATTTGGTAACAGAAATGAAGGTTAAGTGAGAATATTGTCTTTGTTGGGGTAAGTCTCATCAGAGATAGGATTAGTAATATCCTAGGATGAATAAATCATTAGAGATAGGGTTAATAACACCTTAGAGTGAGTTTTGAGAGTATTATATATATGAGCGCATTTTTGTTAGTGTTATATATAAAATGGTTTTGTTTTAAAAAAATTTGGTAAATAAAATAATTTTTATCTTGGTTTATATTTTGTATATAAAAGGAATATTTTTGAAAAACATTAAGTTAGAAAAATAAATAATTATTTATAATTTAGTAAAACTAAAATATGAATATCTTGTGATTTGAATTGCACGATTTGACTATAAGATATTCCATATAGAATTAATTAGTTGAAAGCTAGAATTTAGAACTTTAATCATACAGCCCTAGGCATTTGGTTATTAAGAAATAATGATTTAATGATCATCAAAATAGATGGATTTGAAAGCTAAGTACAAATATCTTATGAAGTAAAATTCACGATTTGACTGTAAGATATTTTATGATAATATTGAAGCTAGAAGTTGTAATTAGAGAAAGTAAAAAGAAAATACACATTTAGAAAAAATTCTTGTCAACAAGATAGAAAAGATAAGCCCGAATCGAGACTTTCGGTAAATATAATATAAAATGGTAAGTTTTATAACTTATAAAGGAGATATGATAATTTGAAATTTAGACACTTTGATTAGGTTAGAATTAAAGAGAAATTTAGGAATAAGAGATATTAGAAATATCATCCTAATATAAAACTTTGAATTAGCGAACCATTTAGGGTTGCGTTTGTAGTTCAAAATGAAGTAAGACTAGAAGTGGATAGGTTAGAAAAAAAGTTAAAAAATATTGGGAAGTCTTGAATAATGTGGTAGGTTGATTGTTGGAGGAAAATGTTTAAGCAACAAATTCCATGCGAATTAAAGTTCAATATTTGACTATAAGGTATTTGACGTGTTTAAGGTTAAGAAATTTGATCAGGAAATGGATAGGTAAACAAGTTAAGTAGATAATCATAGGATTTGCAGGAAAAAGATGTACACTTAGCAAAGTTGCCTTATTAATATATGGATGAGATAAATAATACTAGCTAAATTAAGACCTTAGATAAATAAAGCCAAGGATTAATATTTATAACTTGTTAATTTGAGATAATAGTAAAATTACACATTTGTTAAACAACCTATTTGAAGTAATAACGATGTGAAGTTGGGGATATGTATATATACTCTCAGGAAGTAAAGGTATATTATACAAGTTTAAGTCATATTTGTATACTTAAGTAATAACGGATTTATAAGAATGTAAATGGTTATGAAATAAACTTGGATCAATAAGAATTTTGATAAAATATATTAGGTAAAATGAATGTGAATAAGTACATAAGTTAAATGTAGATCATTCCGGCACATAAATTATTGTCCTAAGATTGGAGTACAGAACTTTGAGGTGTTTACACCTGTTCGAGAAAGGATTTATCACTCGATTCTTGACGGCGAACATTAATGAGGGTTTGTGATTATATACTCAAGTTTTCTATCATAGTTGAAAGCTATGCAAAGAAAGCAAGGGTTTGTGATTAGGAAGTCTACTCAAAGTCCGCACCAGAAAACCAGTGGATCGATAATAGTTCGAAAGTAGAGTAGTGGATTTGAATAATAGATCAATCATATATCACATATAGTATGATGTACTGGGTCTGTCTACATAGTGGTTGAATAGTTATCTTAAATACTAGAAGCTAAGATATGGGGTTTAGTCCTTTAGTATGATATTTTGGTCGACTGATGTAGATAGTTGATTTGTGACTATGTATTTACCTCAAGTGTGTAGTGCGCACTCAGGTTAGGAGTTTGGGATTGATGTCTGTAGTTCATGATCAGTATTTTGTAGTATTTCCTTTGCACATATTACTGACCTTTATAGTTATGTATCTATAATTTCATTTCGAGGACGAAATGCTTTTAAGTGGGGGAGAATGTAACGACCCGTAATTTTTCCACTTTGAAAATGAGGTATTTAATTTATTTAAATTTAAAAGAGTTTAAAACTTAAATAAATATGTTATATATGATAAATAATAATAGAGAAATTATTTATTCTTATAGTTAATAATTTAAAAAGTATACATTTGAATTTTAGGACAAATCAACAAAAGTTAAGTTTTGTTAAATTTAAATAAAGACTTAAATAAACAGGCTTAAATATTTATTTGAAAAGTTAAATCTTATTAAAAACATCTAATAAAGATTATAAAATTAAATTAAAAAATATTTAAAAGTATGTTAATAATAGTTTTACAAAAATAACCAAATTTTGTCTCATTTTGTCTTTTTTACATACACTGTAAAAATAGAGATTTTGATATTATTTAAATATGATTTTAAAATATAAATAAACATGTTTTAATTTATTTAAAAGAAGTAAAAAGTTAATTTTTAATTTTGGTTACTTCTATGTATAGTTTATCAAAAACGTCAAATTTTGACTGTAAAATTTGTCTGCAAAAATGTCGTTTTCGAGCTTGCCAAGTTGTTGCAACATGTATATTTTCTAACACATATATGCACTTAACAAACTATGTTAAATTTAACATATTAAAAAAATTAACTTTGAAAACTCAAATTTTACAAATAATTCAAAAAGTAACATTATTTGACAATTAATAATTAAAATTAAATTATTAAACATAATCAGTACAAAAAGTACTTAACCTCTCTTTTGTCATTAATGCACTAACCCTCAAATGTCAAGTCTAAAGCACGAAAAATAAGCACTGCTTATTTTATCATTTTGTTAATTTATAAAGTAACATAATCATTTCATTTAAGTACAAATTCAAATCAAACCATATCTCTTACCATTAATGCCATTACATCCTAAGTCTTATCCATGTATGGTAAAAGGAGCAAAATGGTTTTTGTGTAATTTAAAAAGTAAAGAAAAAGTCAAAATCGTTACATAAGGACATAAATCAAATCCTAACATCATCTCATATTTAATACACTTCTTATCATGCCTTGAAAAGAGTTTTGACAAGGGTTTAAAAGTCAAATTGTAGTGAAGGGTATTTTAGTCATTTGCCCTTCCAAACTCAAGTATAAATAAGCATGCACACCTTTCATTTTTTGTACACTTCATTCTTTACTTTTATATTCGCTTTCTCCATCTTCTTCACTTCCATTTCCATGGCATCTAACTTCTTCTATCTCCATAACTTCCATCACCTTAACCGAGCTCCTACACACCCAACCCCACTTCTACAACCCATACACGCCTCCACACCCCTCTACACGCATCCAAACATATGCACCCACCTCTCTACGCTTGACCACACCGCCTACCCACCTCCACAAAAGCCGTACCCCACGGCTAAAGCACCTACCCAAGCCCATACCCCCTTTAAAATACCCACGACCTAAATATAAAAAAAGAAAAGGAGAAGAAAAGAGAGAGGAAAAGAAAGCGGTTAGGAAGGAAAATAAATTAAGGTAAGAATTCAAGACGTTCGAGAAGAAGCACGTTATTTCAGATAAATGTTAGACGGAGTGAATACGAAGGTGAGAAAATTCTCACTGCGTTTAAAAGATCATATTTTGATTTTTCTATAATAATCATCTTATTACATATGCAAGTATATACCCCTTTGAAATGTTGTTATGGATGTTTAGATATGTTTGTAATATGTTTTGACTAGTTGTAGGTGTTTATGGTTGTGATTATTTATCATATTAGTTTGTGTATGGACCATAATTATGTTAGTGATAATTGATGCTCATTTTGATTGAGTAGTCCCTTATTAAAAAAGATCCTAATTTGGTGACATGATATACTTTGGAAAAATAAGTCTCTTTTTAATTGAAATTGAAATTAAAGTGGAAATAGAGAATGTGAAATTAGAAGTGAAATTGGATTTGAAATGGAAAGCTAAAATGAAATTGAAAGTTAAATGAATAGGAAATTGAAATTGAAATTGAAATCGATTTTAAAAATTGAAGTTAAAATTATGTTTGAAATTTAAACTAGAATTAGAATTAGATTTGAAATCTAAGTTTTAATTGAGTTTAATTTAAAGTTAGAATTGAAATTGAATTGAAATTTATAATCTAATATTAAAATAATAGGAATAAAGTAATATAATAATATGAAAATATTGAAAATTCATTATAAAAGCTTTAAAAAGTGAAAATATTGATTTAAAATGATTTGTAATGGTTTTATAAGTAAATAAATTTAATTTTGATAAATTATTCCAAGCGTTGAGAAATAAGTTAATCTGGGTGCATCGCTCAACGGTAGCTCGCGATTCACGTTGAAAAGTTCAAATGAATGTATAGAGTGGAATATAGCTCGGAATTCTTCGAGGTAAGAAAATTCCAGTCTATTATATCCATATTTTCTAAATGAAGAAAGAAAATCAAGAATTCATTAAGTAGATTTTGAATTGTGTCCAAATTAATTTTATTGAAAAATCGCGCTAATGCAGTTAAGTGACCATAATGGAAATCCGTTTAAACGAACGTTTTTAATTATGGAAAAATATGGAATAAATTTGATAAATCCATTTAAATAATTTATAAGAGATCTGGATTGAAAAATATGTATTATCAAATTTTTAAAAGTTGTTCAAATTAAATAAGCTTATATAGCACTTTCCGCGGCACTTTTATGCGGAGAATTCTATAATTTTTGAATATGAGTTTAAATGTAAGGATTTTTCCTTCAATCTATTATGAATGATTTTAAAAGAAAAATTAATTGTTTAAAAGATAATTTGAAATCTTTATAATCAATTCCAAAATAAAGTTGATAATTGAGTATGCGAAAACAATTAGTACATTTATCCTGCTTGTGAAATCTGAGAAGATAAAACAATGTGTTTAACTAAAGTTAGGGATGGAGCAACCAGTGCCTTGAACTTACTTGACCTCTATTTTCTTTTCTTAGGCGAGGGGTGAAACAGATCGAAAGAAAAGCCTGAATGTTATAAACAAAGATCGTATTGATTTTTCCAAAATAAAGAAGATTGAGATATTATCCAAAGCAAAAAAATGAATTACTTAGAATAATTCTAACAAAAAAATGTGATTTCAAAATCATCTGAAAAGAATTAAAGTGAAAGGAGACTTAATAAATCATGTGTACTCATATTCACCCTTTATCGATAATTAGATTTCGAAGGAACCGGTGTCGGGTTTGGGTGATTCCTATCCGAAAAAACTTCGAACCAGTTTACATGTTCAAAGTTTGAAGTTGTTTTGAAGAAGAGATATTGAGACGAATAATAACGAGGGACTACATGTTGATTAACTGGAGATAAACTCCTGATTCACTATATTGTAGTAGCGATCTCTTTGTTATGAAAAATCTCAAATCACAAGCGTTTCTCGCCAAGTAATGGCTGTGGAAAGTACCTTCGGTTTATTCGGTCCCAGAACGAACTTGTATAGAAGAATGTCCGACCTTGCATTTCAAATCATAATGAGTGATCTCTATAAAAGTATATCAATCAGTGGCGGCGAAAACACCTTCTCTTAGCCTAACACCCTATCCCGAGACATACGAGCTCAGGAAGTCATACGTTTGTAGAAATCAGTCATGTGAATATGGAATGGAAATGTGGCATTCAAAGTGAAAGAAGATGTGCTATGTGAAAAGGTAATCATTACCTCAAGCCTCATCAAGCGGAAATGACCGAAATAAGGTTAGATGCAGCAAGGCTAAGTGGGTCATTTCCAATTAAGGTATGATCATCCCCTTCTAGATATATTTCTTCCCGCTATGATGTTCGAGATGTAAATTAATATGGTTAATGGAAAACAAGTGCATGGTTAAAGGTCGGTAATGGCCGGAGGATGATATATTCGGTACTATCTAGTTATAGAGATAGGCGGGTCATGTGTTGGTAGAGGATCCTTTGTGATGGTCCTTAGTATATTCCTCTAGAGATGTACTGCTAGAAGGTAGTCCCTTCACCTGGTCATTTGTATGGAAATCCATTCTCTAGTAAGAACCTACGGTTTTGTTTGCATTGGCGTAATGATAGCCCCGAAATGCTAAATGGATACCATGTCGGCTAAGATTAATAAGTTTATTTGCAAATGCTTTCAGAAAAATATCATTAGAAATAATATTAAATGTTTTGATATAAAAGCATTTTAGTTATCATAAGGTAAAAACCCATCCATGTTTATATGTGTACGCGGTCTTATGAGATGCTCTCTCTTTTCAAAAGATTTTATTTAAAGGTTGTTATATGACACTGTCATTTATTATTGAGTTTTCTCACATTGGTTTATCAATCCAGATCCAGGTATTTTCAATACTCTAGTCAGATCTTAGTAGTTTCTGGTTCAGTCGAAGATGGTTGGAGTCTCCAGAGGAGTGCTGCAGATATTCATCCATGCATGACATATTCTATTATCCGTAGCTGTCTGTTTGCCTTTGTTTGATGTTTTTCACCAATTGCAAGGACAGATGTTTATAACTGTCCAAGCTGAATTTAGGTTAGACTCTGATATATGTATTTAATAGTTTTCCACTGTAAAGATATTGTTCAATATTATATATTATTACATTCATGTGAGATTATGTTCTATCTATTTTTCTTGTTATCCTTCATGTTCCGTCTTTTCGTGCAATTGGAGTTGGACAGGTGTGGTTTATTGTCGATTCAAAGGGTATGGAAAAATGGGCCGTGACAGCAGCTCATCAATCCTAGTGGCATACTCGATAACCGCCCTGAACTAGATCTACAAACTTTCTCATCAATGCTGACTTAACAACTTCAATAAAAACCTCTGTTCAAATCTCCTTCTGAATTCAGCCCATGTCAACTCTTCCTCCAGAACTCCAGCAGTAACACTATTCCACAAATGAAGTGCCGGCCCCTACAATTGTCTAGAGGCCAACCTTTTCTGCTGCTCATTATCTAAACCCAGATTAGCAAAGGTACGTTCATAATGCAACAGCCAATTATACCTCAATAGCATCCACCGTTCCTATAAAGTGCTTTTCACCCAGATTGGTGTAATCTCTACTCAACTTAGCATAGTTATTCCCAACTGGAGCCACAGGATTAGCTCCTCCAACATTCCCAGCAACACCTGTAGCAGCTTCTACTTGCATCACATTGACAAACAACTGATACATCACCCCCATACCTACTGGTAGATTTCTAGCACCCACATTGGCTTCAACATTTTGGTTAGCATTAGCCTATCGACCTTGGTTCCTCCTGGTAATAGGTCAAGCATTTTTCCTTTAGTTATGGTGCTTCCTCCACCGAGATTCCTCTTCCGTTTCCTGCTTCCATATCTTCTTTCTCATAAATCTACATAAGAGCCTTAGTAAGATACAAAAGAGTGGTCTAAGAGAGAGAGAGAGAAATACGTACTTATATATATGTGTGTTTGTGTGTTAAAATACAAGTACGTTACTATCTGGTTATCCCAAACCCTGATCATATTTCCGATTCATTGGACTATGTTTAAAAAAGCTATTTGGTTTAATTTCTTTTAAATTTCATAAACTTATGCTCTGGTACCAGCTTGTAACATCCCACTACTTGAAGGCCTAAAACTAAGGGCTGTGGATGTTGTAGTCATCCATTGTTATTAATCCTTGGCTACCAAATACGGTGGTGTTAGACACGTTGATACACGAAAACACACAAATATGGAAAAAAAAATTAAAACTTCAAATAAGATCACATTCCATTTCAAAACATTTCCAATTAATTACATAATTCCACAACTGTTAACCACTTCAAAGAAAGTATATTTATTACAAATATGCCAAGGACGACATATGAAGATGCCCCCTTGGATGATCAAAGTATATACATGCAATATAACAACTTTGTCATTACAAATAACACAATGGAATCAAAATAAAAGAGAACTCTAGATATTTATCATGCCTCCTGCATGTCTCCGAAAGCTTTATTAGTCTAATGAGGTATCTAAAAACTTCAACTCTCAAACTACTCAAAAATCAATTGAGTACTTGAGAGTTTAAGAGGAAAACATAAACTTCGAGTCAGACATAAAGCCTAGTATAAATAACTACTCTCAAATCATTTAGACATCTGGTGAGACCACGTCATCTAGGGGAACGGGTTTTCCCCTCACTAGTGTCCTAAAACTTTTATTAAAACCACATACTGTGCTCCTGCAACCACAATGGTTAAAGCAATTCAAAACAATATAATACGACAGAAGATATGCAAAACAAATGAATCAATTTTGGATTACCGATCCCCATTCATTCTGGCTATCTGTCACGATTATAGTTTCTAAGATAATTATTAACCTAATAGTTTTCATGGGCTAACTAATAAACGGTAAAATATTTAAAAACTCTGTGCCTAATTACATAGTTTTCATGGGATCACTATGAACCTATTAGTAACTCCAATATCTTTACTCTTATCCTAGTTTTCATGGGTTGACTAGAAACCTATTGGTCACTCCAATACCATCTCTTCTTATCCTACCTTTTATGGGCTGACTAGGAACCTATTGATATCTGTTAATATTTAATCAAAATATAGTTTTCATGGGCTAACTACAAACCTACTGTCCCCTGCCAGTATCAAATCATAGTTTTCATGGGCTAACTATGAACCTGTCTTTCTAACATCTTCCTTTATACATAGTTTTTATGCGCTAACTATGAACCTATTGGCCCTTGCCAATATCTTTTCCTACACATATTTTTCTTAGGCTTACTGAGAACCTATTGGTCCCTGCCAATATCTTTTTTTATTTACATTTTTTCATGGGCTTACCAGTAACATATTGGCCCCTGTCAATATCTTTTTCTTTAATATTTTTGCATCCTATATTCTGGTCTTCCTAACCTTCCGGATGCAATTCTACTCATTCAAGAGTTAACATACTTTATATTCACTACTGGGTCGACCTAGCTGGTTATTCTGCCCTTCCCCAAACTTCAGTTATGGGTCCATTACAATATGAATATATACATATATGAAGAAGCACACGTAATAACTTGGTTAATCCCTTCAACCTTTTAATCAAAGAAAACTTCTTCAAAAACTCCTTTTCTAAACACTTTTTTAATTATGCCATGGAATTCCTTTAAAAATGAGATTGGGTTATTTATTTTGAAAACTAACACTATCGAAACCATCAAAACCTTGCTTTCGACTTCACTGGATAACCTACTTCGAAAGCATATAAATCTCTTTTGAAACATTAGGCCACTACCTTTTGAAACACTTTAAAACTTTTCTTTCGAAACCTTTTAGAAGTAGTAAAGTATTACTTAATAAGATTTAGAAGCATAGCTTTGAAACATTAAAAGTACCCATTTCGAAACCATTGGAATTATGCCTTCTGAAACCATTGAAAGTCCTCCTTTCAAAACAATTCGGTTTATACAAAAATATCATTTGGGTCAAAGTGGATCTAAACGAAAGTATCTCTTTTGAAACCATTCTTTATCTTATAAAAGTATTGAGGACAACTTGATGACATCGGCACCATCCCTTTCGAAAGCTTCAAATCACTTAAACAAAACACTAAAGGATAGCATCGAAACCCCCTTTCGAAGCCATTGCCTTCGAAACCCTTGAACCCTTTGAAAAGAATTTAGGAAGTGGCTTAAAACATCTTTAAAACAAGCACTAACTTTCAAAAGCAATGATGAATTCAATGCTCTCGAAAGGATAAAGAACGGCAGTAGAGCTTCGACTAGGTCAGAAACCCTACTTTCAAAAGATTTATTTTCATAAGCTAAGAAACCCATTCAAAAGCTTATACTTTAAAACATAATTTGGTAACCCTTTCGAAAGCCTTTAGAAAACCTCTTTCGAAAACATATGCTTCGGACCCTTCGAAGGCTTTAATAAAACAAAGACAAGTGCTTCTCTTTCTAAAACAAACAAAGTTATCGACCCCATCGGAAGCAAGGCTTTCGACACCATGTCTTCCGCCTTTCCTTCAATCCATTACGTACCATCTAAATGATACCTTGTGTATTGGTTTCAGCTTCGTGCGTTTTGAATTGATTGAAGGCGAAAGCTCTGAGTTGAAAGGTACATTTAAAGAAGGCAGAAAGGTAAACCTGATTTAATAAAAATTAAAGCAAACACTTTCTAACTAACCTGCCACATGTAAACACAAGATTGGTTTCCTTAAACTTTCAAACTCTTTACTCAAATAACTGCCGCTAATTTCAGATCTAAACCATGGTTAAGTTAACAAACAAGCCCTTCCATTAAGCAAAATCAATGTTGCAAATAAGTCATTCTTTTAAAATAAGTTAATTTTCATAGCAAATTTCTCAAAAAAAGTCGCCAAATTTTTTAAAAATTCACCTTAATCATGTTATCTAACATATCAAAATTTCAGACCCAAATTCTCAATATAATTTCTGAAATAAATTTATAAACCCAATTAATCATATATTCCTTTGGAAATTCATAGTAATCTTTCATAGCTTGGAAAATTATCAAAATTAAAACCCAGCTCCAAAGCCATGTTTTATACAACATAAATTTTTTCCATGGCATTTAGACATCAATATAGATCAGTTTTTCCCTAAAACTGCATATAATCTTATTTAAACATTCTTGTTTAAATTGAAATTTTTTTAATTCAAGCATATCACCCTCCAAATCATCATAAAAATGAATTTACCCTTAAATCAAAATACATGTAATTATAAACCAAAATAGAGGCTGAATGAATTATTATTCACCTTGATTAAGATAAGGAGATTGAATTGAGATTGAGATTTATTTTTCGTAGCTTTTCTTTGCTTTCTCTTCTCTTTTCTCTTTGATTATAGCCAGCTCCTCTTACATTTTTATTCTTGTTTACCAAATGACATTAACGGTAAAATGAATATGGGGAACGAGAATATATAAGGATAAGGGGTTGTGTGCGGCTAATTCCCATCATACCTTTATATAGATAAGTTAACTTATAACCTATTCTTAAGCCCATTTAATTTATTTAGGCACGGTCATTTTTATTTATTCAAACCTCAATCTCCTTATCACTTAACATTTAAATTATTCTATTTAATTTATCTAATTAAATCTCTTGAATAATGTTATCAAAAATTAGGGGTTTACAAGACCCTACGACCTCCAACGATTTGGTCAAGCGAAGGTATTTATGACCTTGTAAAGGATTTTCCAAATATAAGTGAAACAGGCGAACAAATTGACATTCAAGGTAAATCAACAATTCATAGCTGATGCAAACAAAGTATATTTTGGGAGTTGCCTTATTGTAAAAATCTCCTAATTCGTCATAATATCGACATGATGCACAACGAGAAAAATGTGTTCGATAATGTATTTAACATAGTTTTGAATGTTGAAGGAAAGACTAAAGACGATTTGAAATCAAGACGTGATATAGAGGCAATATGTAATCATCCTGAGCTTCATATGAAGCCAAATGACAAAAAAACCCAAATCATGCTATGAGCTTGACAGTAACCAAATTAAAGTACTATTAAAGTTGGTGGAAGGATTAAAATTTCTTAATAGGATTTCCTCTAATCTTCATAGATGTGTCGACTACAAGAATAGTAAACTGAGTGGGATGAAAAGTCATGATTGTCATGTAATGGAATATTTGTTATCCGCCGCTTTCAAAGAACTGTTGCCCATAAAAGTTTTGGCGATTATTACAGAACTTAGTTTGTTTCATAAGGAGCTTAATTCAACCACGTTAAAAGTTTATCATCTACGTAAACATGAGGAAAAAATTCCTATAATGCTTTACAAACTGGACAAAATATTTCCTTCGGATTTCTTTAATGTAATGGAGCATTTACCCGTTCATTTGCCGTTTGAAGCACGTCTTCGAGGTCTTGTGCAATATGGATGGATGTATCTATTTGTAAGGTATTTATATAGAATATGTTAAATTTTAGTTTAATTACATGTAATAAAATTTAATTATAATTATTCTAAAAGGTATTTAAATCATCTAAAGAAAAAAGTGAGACAAAAAACATGAGTTAAAGGTTCATATATAAAAGAAGAAGCTTCGTTCTTTCTCTCTCATTATTTCAGTGGCTATGTGAACTTATCTTTTGAAAATGATATTTGAAATGATGAGGGCATTGAACGGGGTCCTTCTGAATCCGTGCTATCTATTTTTAGATAGCAGGGATGCCCTGTTGGAAAATATGTGGAAGTATGGTTAGACAAGAAGATTACCATGTAGCCCACGCATATGTTCTTCTTAACTATGCAGAAGTTGTGCTATTTGTTAGGTATTATTAAATAACACATCTAAAATTATTTATTTGAATAATACTTGTGTGTATTAATTATAATGCAATATATTATCTATATATGCAGTATTTACGAATCATGACATCCCAGCACCGATATTAGCAAAAACTTTGCTACTTGGTTATCGAACCATGTAAATGATTCGATAAATTGTGTGGTCGACGAAGGGTTAAAACATCTTGTGACGGGACCAAAAATAAAAGTTAAGACATAACCAATATTCTTTGTCAATGGATACAAATTCAACACCAAAGAATATGGGCCTGAAAAATTAACTAACATTACTAGTGTATATGTTAAAGGCAGTGATGATCCAAATGATTACATAAATCGGTTTTGGCATGTTAAATTAGGTACTACAATTAACATATTTTTCCAGACCTACGGAAGAAGTTTATTTGTTAAGATGCAACTGGTTCAGTAATGTTTTAGGTTATGGAATCAACGTGCACCAAAAATGTAATATTATTGGAATAAAGTATACATCACCTTATCATAAGTACGATCCATTTGTACTAGAAAACAAGCCCGACAAGTTTATTATGCTTCTTATCCATAGTTAAAAATAGATAAAGTAGATTGGTCGAAAGATTTAAAATGAAGGAAAAATTTACGTTTGATGGAAAGAATAATCCAAACGAACAAGCGTACCAAGCGGATATCGAGGAAAATGACGAAATTACAATAACAGATGATTAAACCGATTTTGGACCTCTAAATGATGAATCAAATGTATTAATAGAAGCATTTGAGACAACAAAGTAAAATAATATAGAGTAGACCGAGTCTGAATCAGAAAACGAGGAGGACTGATTTAATAGTATACATGTTGAAAAATGGCAATTTATTGGTGTACAGCTATTACACTTTTTTGTATGTTATATGCTATTATTTGATGTTAAGTCTTGATATGTTTACTCATAATTGAATGATATGTTCTACTATAATAAATTAATATGTATATGATAGGTATTACAGATGTCTTTCTTTAGGTGGTGGAGTTCTTCGCAGTCTGGTTCCCCCTCTTTATCTTAAAGAGGGACCATTTCATCAGAGGTGATGGTAGCGGCCCGTCAAAGGAGGCACTGCATACGATGGTCAGATTTATACTGAAAGCAGATGACTCGTAAGTATTAAATTTACTTCAGCATTATAAATATTTCGTATGATAATTAGTCATGGTTTGTCTATATTATATTTAATGTAGGGGTTTTGAGCTTGAGCCTTCAAATATAGTGCTCAGCATATCTAAGAAGGCATACAAGAGCCGTATAACTTTGTGCTGGCTAAAATGGAGTAGAATCCCAGAGCATGTCCGAGAGAGCATCTGGTAGGACTTATTGGTAAGTGTAAAATTATAAATCATTATATATAATCACTTTACAATTTGTTGACGAAGTATAAATGTATAACTAATATTTTTTCAACATATATATAGGGTGTTGAAGACCTATAAGAGGAGGATGTTGCTCTTTGCAAGCGCCACTGGAACTTCAAAGTTGCAAAAAATTACCAGGATACGATGTCTACCATTAGAAATTCCGGGAAGAAGCCAAATTGGATGGCCGCCGGCGTATGGCATGCTTGGGTCGCATGGTGGGGTAGCGATGAATTCAGGGTAAATCTATCAGATGTCACCTTAATATATTTAGTAGAGAATACATAATTTATACCTGTAAAATATAATCTTAATTTTTAATTTGTAGGCGGAGTCAGATAGAGCTCGGCGAACACGCAGAAAAATCCAGTCACACACCGTGGTGGCTCGAAATCATTTCAGCATCATCGTGGTGACCTGGTAAATTGATTAATTGCAATTACGAACAGTTGCTACATTTCTGTATAAATTTTTATGAACAACAATAATGTACATTAATTATTGTAGAAAAGAGCGCGTGTGACTCCTATCTCGTATATAGATGTATTTACGCATACTCATGCCGTTAGGCAGAACAACGACGAGGGATCAGTGACATATGCCTGTCATGAGGATGATAAAGCATACGCCGCACATGTAAGTATATTTTAAGTTATAAGTTATTAACAATGATTGTTTTAATTAATTAGTTATAAAATATTATAATAATGTCATGTAATATTTACTTGTATTTAATTTGCGTTGCAGGAAAGATTTATGCAAGCACGTGTGTAGATGCTTGAGCATTCAGGACAGAAGCAATTGACCACTAATGAGGAGACACTATCTTCGACTCCGTTATGGATCCAACATAGAGATATATGCACCATGGCTATGCCAATCAATCGGTAATTAATAAAAGTTAACTAAGTCGTAAAAATTGCTTAATTTTTATAAAAGTTACGCAATAACTTAAACATATTTCGACTTGTTTTGAAGGCTTAGGCCTCACAAAAGGCCGATCAAAAGGCTTAAGATAATGCTGGGATTGATAAGCTTCGACAGCATATTGCACAGCTGTAGGAGCAGGACCGCCTCTAAGCAACGCAAATGGAACCCTGAACCAGCGTTTGGCTGAGTATATGGAGAGTTATAGAGCATTCCTTTCGTCTGGTGGTTTCAGAGCCTATGACAAGTCATGAGGTACGTTTTGCAGTTTTTGTCTTTGAAACTTGTGTATATATACAATGAGAGATGGTGAAATTGATTTGTGGACATGTGTTGTTTGATGTTAATTTACGGGGTTGATTTGTGCGGTTTGATGTTGGACGTATACATTGTACATTGATGTTGGATGTTGATATTGCAGTTGGGTGATAATGGACGGTTTGTTTTGTATTGATCGGAAATGTTTGAGTTGAGATTGTAATGTTTGAGTTTTATATTATTATTGATATTGATATTGATTTTAGCATATATATCTGATATATATATATATATATATATATATTAATTTTGATGTGTTGTGATATATACTAATATTAATGTGCTGTTAGGCTGCTGGAATTTTTTACCCAGATTTTCGACGGCTATCGGCAGCTTCCGATGGCTTATAGGTCGAAATATTCCAACGACTTTCGATGATTAGGCGGTCGAAAACTTCGACGGTTTTCTACCGTGTTTTTTAGCCACGTGTACGTCAGCACTGTCGGAAAAAACATCGAAACTACCATAGAAAAAGCCATCGGAGGCCATTACAAAGCCGTCGTTGGTTCCATTGAAAATGGACGAAATTCGTGTTCTGTATTCCGATGGGATTTTCGACGGCTCCTGACGGCCAGCGACGGCGACGAGCCTTCGGAAATCACTGTGTATCTTATAGTGTGTGTGTGTGTATATGTACATACACATGTATGTATGTATGTATATTTGTTTTTCTTTTCTTCTTTATAAAACTATTTTCCATTTTAAACAAATCACCATAAAATTCCAAACAAAATTTATATTCATAATATTAATTATTTAGTCTCTACAATAAAATTCCTAAAATTTATTTCCCATGTTTCAAATCATTTAAATTTAAGTATGTACATTATTCTGATATTAAACAATTCCCAAATCGATTTATTTTCCAATTCTTAAACAAACATTTATTATCAAAATAATGTAATTCCATCATTAATTATCTTGCTATAAAATTCCAATATTTTAAAATAAATTCAAATTATTTATTTCAAATTCCAAAAATTCATTTTTAACTAAATTTTTATTATTAGTTACCTCTAAAACCAAACTGTACAATCTATGTCATACATGTCCATCTTAATACTATATATATATATATATATACAATTTATGCAAGCAAAATGCATGATTCATCCTCACGTTGATCTAAAACATCATTTTGACTGGGACCTAATTCTACTACTAATGAAACATCTCTTGAAGCTTTTGAAATTGCCTCTAAATTGATATGCCCGATCCTACAACTCAATGGTTTCCCGCGTCCGGTGTTGTAGCTTACACCTCTATCTTTGTGTCATTTTGGCTTTTTTTAAATAAAAATCAGTGGTTCGAAATTTAGCATGGCACACCGGAATTTCGAACATTCTGTTCTGGTTCCAACGGCGATCAAAACAGAATACGATCAATATCCCCATTTCGGATCTAGACAAAAAAAAGAAAAAAAAGCTAAATAAGAAAAATTATACTTCAAAACACTCAAATATGTGAAAAGAACATTCAAAGCATTAAAATATGTAAAAGAAAAGGAAAAAAATACGATTTGAGTTAAGAACAGGGGCAGCAACTATATGGAGATGGCTGTTGTATTTAGGGCTTTTGATTTGATAAACGAGTAATTTCCTTGATTCGAGATTTTGACTTTCATGGAAAACTAGTAATAGATTTAGGGTTTGGATTAACTTGGCCTTTTTTGTTATAATAAAAGGTTATTTGGCGCTTATAATTGGTGTATTGAAAAAAATGTGGTGGAGGGTTGATGTAAAGGGCTTTGGAAATTTGTTTTAGTACGTAGAAGTAGCAACAGGTTGGGACTATTTAAACCCACAAAATTGCCGAGTTGCTCTCTCAAACTTATTAAAATTTCATTGGATCAACATGTCCACCACCACGTAGAGTGCATGCAAGGTAATGCATTAACCTTGTAGGGCACCTACTTAGTAGTGATTTTAACTTCATGTGCCAAATACATGGTAGATATCTAAATCAAGCATCCGTACTACATGGTTATTTCGTAATCCACGTAGGCGTTCTGCGTGGTAGACGAAAACAGGTAAAAAATATACTCAATGAAGGGCATTTTAGTCTATTTAATTTTTTAAAATAAAAGGGGAAACTCGGTATTTACAATAGTTTAAATTGAATTAACCATAACAATACTAAATACAATAGGATTTTGAATATAAATGTTGATATATTGGACATAACAGACATGAAAGTAGAAGTAAGGAAATAATAGACATGAAAGTGTAAGTGTAAAAGTGCTAAAAAAATATTAAAACCCGGAACCAGAATTTTAGTGGAATTTTTCAAAAAACTCGAATATATGACCCTTGTCATTGGAATCCTCTATGTTACAACATACATGCATGGTCATATATAACAATAGTATAACTATTTTAAATTTACACAAAACTAACACTATAATACAGTTGGTATGAAAAACATAATTGCGTGTTTGCGTTTATCTTGAACTTCTCATAACTCCAAACTTTCTAATATTTCAATTAATATTCTTACCAAACATGCGAATAGTTAAGTTTTAATCAAACCGTCACTATGTTATTTTATGTATAAACCTGAAATATTGCTAGCCTGCATGAAGATGTTTCAAAATAATTAGGGGTTTCATTTGTCCTTCTACTACTATTGCACTATTTAATAAATACCCCGATTTCAAATTAAATCTATCTGTTTATTCATTTTAGCAGTATGGTATACGGGTACATGTAAATCAACAAAGAATAAACAATCCTTATATTAAACACACATTAATTATAACACGAGTCAACCATTAAGGGCTACGACATATATCAAATAAACATTACAATGTTATGTACTAAAGTGATCATAATCATGTTTAAACAGTCCTATAATTTTAATGCAAAATATCATACTATAGAAAATTATAACGGCAAATTTATACGTCTAATGGAGTATATATTCTGATACTTAGAAATCAGTCGAAAACAAATAATTTACAAATAAAAACCAATAAGCCCTATGCTTATTGTGATATAAATTAGTACAAACAGTGGCTTAAGGTGCAATGATATAGAAAACAATAAATCTACATTTATAAAATAGCAAGCTTTAGTTAATCAATAGAGCTGATCAATGTGCATATGTAAAGATTTAGTAGAAATAGCAGAGTAAAAATATTACTAGTAAGAAACTTTTACAGGCCAAACATACAGAAAAATACACCTCATCCCAAAATATTTAAAGAAGAAAAAGTCATTGAAATCCCAAACTCACTAGCATCATATTTTAAGTAAAATTCTTGCTTAAGAACTCAGGGTGCAAACGGGTGTGTCCGCTGACAAAATTTGCCCTGTTTGAGTTCATGTTGAGTAACAATGCATCATACTCATCAAGAATGAGGGCCCATAAAATGAGCTTCGATTATATGATTCAAATATGTACCTATGAGTGTTTCAGATTGAAGATATAGTGCAGAATTTTGTATTGGAAGAGACGGGTAATTGAGTGGAGGAAGAGGTCAAAAGATATGGAGGAGAGATGTCGTCTAAAGCTAGTAACAAACACTCTGATGTTTGAATTCCAAAACCAGATATTTGAATTCCTGTATATTTTCGAACCGGCGCAACCAGGCAGCTGATTTGGGAAATCAGCTGTCTAAGTTAATAACCAGAGAGTTTTAAGAAGTTTTACAGAGACATGAAGGGATATTGACTGGAAAGAAAAGACATAGAAGATTTAACATGGTTCAGATTTGTATTCTACGCACATAGAGATCCAACAACCCTCGAATAAGTCAAAATCTCAGTCTAGGGGGCCTAATCGATTGACTTGCAATTATTTTAAGAAACCAGGGCATTTTGTAGCTCAATGTCTCAAGCTCAAAGGATGAAGCAAAGACCCAAAGCAATCTTCAATGTCTACCACAGTGGCATCAGATACAGAGAGTGATACCAATGTGTTTTTTCAACTTCTCACTCTTTTGGAAAGAGCAACTTATGGCTTATTGATTTTGGCGCATTCTATTATATGACAGCTAATAGGAACTGTATCTCTACATACCGTGAGATTGCTGGAGGATAGGTTCTAATGGGAAATGTTTCTTTTTGCTGTATGGTTAGTGTTGGTAGTGTGAATGTTAAATGTTTGATGGTGTTATTTGTACTATTACCGATGTTAGACGTGTATCTGATTTGAGTAGGAGCTTTATTTCTATTGGGGTTTGAATAGGCTTGGGTTGAAGATTGTGGTTGAGAGAGAGAAAATGAAGATATTAAAGGGTTCCATAATTGTTACGAAAGGCATAAGGGCATGAAATATTTATTATTGAAGCATACGACTATAGTTGGTGAATCTACTTCTGTTACTTCGACTGATTCAGATTCTTTCAGATTGTGGCATTTGCTGATGGGACATATTGATCAGTGCAGTTTGGATGAGTTGAGAAAGCAAGGTTGATTGATGGTGTTTATCGTTCAAAGCTTGGTTTTTATAAGGAGTGTGTTCTTGGAAAGTAGACAAAGATTTCATTTGGTACTAGAGAGCGCAAGGTGAAGGTTGTTTTAGAGTATGGTCATATTTTGTGGCCCTCTCCTTGTCCATCTATGGGTGGAGCCAGGAATTCCGTTTCATTTATAGCCGATTTCTCTCATAAGTTTGGGTATACTTTCTACAGTCTAAGAGTGAAACTTTTGATAGGTTTCGAGCGTGGAAATCAACCGTTGAGAAGCAATCAGGGATGAAGTTGAAAGTTCTCCACTCTGATAATGGTGGTGAATATATGTCACAGGGATTCATCACTTTTTGTGAGTCCGAAGACATTAAGAAGCATTACACCACACAAGGAGACCCTTAATTAACAAGGTTGCTGAAAGAATGAATCAGGCATTGTTGGAGAGAACTCGTTGTATCAGATTGACTGCTAAGTTAAAGAAGGGATTTCGTGCTGAAGCTTTCCTCATCAACCGCACATCTTCAACTGCCATAAACATCAAGATCCCATAAGAATTATGGAAATGAGACCTTATTAGCTATTTATTTCTCAGAGTGTTTGAAATCTCAGTTTATGTACATGAGAGCATAGGCAAGCTGGAACCTGGAGCTCGCAAGTGTATCTTTCTAGGTTATAATAGAGGAGCGAAGGATATTATATAGTGTCCTATCAGGAAGAAGCTTATTATTTGCAAGCATCTGACTCCTGATGAGAATGTTATGTTGAAGGTGAAGCCTTTCTAATCCAATGATAGTATGAGGATAAATTCAAAATACCGAACACAAGCCAAGTCATCTTTAGATTCTTTCCATAGAGGTACATATGGTGTTTTCGATGGCATGGTGGTTGATGAGGATAGTATATATGTTGGTACAAAGGATCAGACTCAAAGTGGAGTTCATTCAGAAACTAAGCCTATTAGATAGAATAAGAAGACATATGGCTTGCGAATATTGTTAGATTGAGCATCGAAGTCATTGACTTCAATGACATGGTAACATATGTATTGAGTGTTGTCCATGATGGCCCCGAACATTATAGAGTTGCTATTGCATCAGTTGAGAGTCCTAGTTTGTTAGTTGCCGTGGAAGAGAAGATTGAATGTTTGCATAAAAATCATACTTGCGATTTAGTATCTCTTCCCACCAACAAGATAACAATGGGAAGTAAGTCGATCTATAGAGTGAAGGACGGAGGCAATGGTGATTTCAAATACAAAGCAAGGTTAGTAGCAAAGGGGTATGTTCAGTAGAACGGGGTAGAGTATCATGATATCTTTCCTTCAGTTGTCAAGCATATATCCATTCATATTCTTTTGGTGTTAGTAGCTCATTATGACATGGAACTTGAGCAACTAGACTTCAAAAATACATTTTTGTATGGTGATGTAGATGAGGATATTTAATTTCAACAATCAAAGGGGTTCATTGATGGTAGCATGCCAAATTATGTTCGTAAACTTAACGAATCTCTATATGGACCAAAGCATCTCCTAGACTATGTTATAAGAGATTTGATACATTTATGCTTTCACATGATTACTCTAAAAGCTTCAAAGACTAGTGTGTTTATTCTAAAAGATGTGACAGATATCTTATATATCATTTGTTATATGTTGATGACATGTTGATTGCATCCCAAAGCATGGTCAGGATTACAGAGTTGAAAGCAAAGCTCAGCAAAGAGTTTGATATGAAAGATTTGAGAAAAGCACAAAGAATTTTAGGTACGGAGATAGTCAAAGATAGGATGCAGAGAGAGTTGAGACTCACTCAAACACAGTACACTGAGAAGGTCCTCGCTCGATTTGGTATGGAGAAAGATAAATCAGTTAGCACTTCATTAGGCTCTCATTTTAAATTGTCAAAAGAATTGCAACCACCCACCTTTCTACCATTAAGAACGACACTTAACGCATTCTTGGTGTTTGTCTTTCGTTGCCCAAGCATCTGAAAGACTAGTTGTCATAAAGTATAATAAAAGAACACAATAAAAAATCTTACAAAGGAATGGTTAAATATAATACAACAATAAAGTACATAAGGATATTTCTTAACATCAAGTTATCAGAGTTACACAAAAGTACTACTACTATAAACCTAAGTAGTTATACACTCTGCCTTTACACTTCTGATACAAAATTACTCATATAGGATAAAACATAACATAACAGCAGAAATAAATAACTAGATAGATAAGGAGCTTCATGCTTGTTCATCATCTTCAAAGAGCCAAAAGTAACCTGCTACTTTCGGATTACTAAAAAATAATCTAGTATCCAAGATTTTAGGAAAAACAAACAACTTAGGTCAGATAATAGGTTTGATATAAGTAAAACTCTAAAAATATGGTGGAAATAAACAACAATATATGAGACCAAAGTGCTAAATGTGGAATGCCACTCATAATGACAACATACAACCACAGGTAATGGATACAAATAATTAAACCTCACGTAGTGCACAAGACACTTCACAATGCAATTAAGAAAGCAATAAACTCAAAGATTTTTGAATTAAAGGAAAAGAAAGGAAAATCTTCCAACAATGACTAGGAGGATGCACCTCCTTATCGAAAGTATACCTCTAAAAAATATACTCGAGAGGGTCATATACTCTATGACTCTCTCGAGAACTCCAAACCGGACCCTGCCAAACTTACCGAGTATATGAGTATTTCACATCTCAATGTGCGTACCCAATCTAGAGCAGATGCGATACCTGATGGGTGCAACCCCATACAGCATGGCCCTCACTCGCTTTCTGGTTTTAGTCATTTTCGACAAAGGATATCAATGCTTAAATGAGCAACAAGTCATTTTACATTGACGATATACATAGAAGAAAGATGAATCGATAGTCAATAAATCAACTATTGAGAATAATTAAAACGATCATATCTGAAAAGTAAATCTCATATTCTTACCACTACTCGTCGATTTCAAACTTGTACTATTTTTGGATAAAAATGAAATCGGGCAAGTAAAGGTAGTGTTACCTCTAGGTATTGTAATGGCAACATTTTTATCTTTCAATATAGGGACGCGTTTCCATACCTCGATGTTTAGGGCTAAGAGTATGACTAAATCCTTTCCATATATGCGATATCAGGTTACGGAAAATTAAATATCTTATTCTTTCTGTAACCAAATCAAACTTTCAACTTTTAAAACCAGACTTGTGTTGGGATTTCACATTACAGATATTAAATTTAAACAACACTATCAAAATGATTAGTTAAATTTAAACACGATTAATTTCTATAATATCATTATTTAACATAATTAATCAACTTTAATATATGATTATTTACCTCAAACATCTTTATTTAAAATTATTAATTATCTTTAACCCTGATTAATTACGTCAAACATTATTATTTAAAATGATTAATTAACTTTAATCATCATTATTGAAGTGATTAATTAACTTTAAAACATCATTATTAAAATGATTAATTAATTTTGAAACATCATTTTTAAAATGATTATAAAATGATTAATTAACCTTAAAACATAATTATTAAAGTGATTAATTAATCTTAAAACATCATTAATAGAATGATTAGTGAACTTTAACGCATCATTATTTAAATGACTAATTAATCTTAATTAATTAATCTTAACCATCATTAGTTAAAATGATTAATTAATTTTAAAATCATTAATAAAATGATAAATTAACTTTAAACCCATCGTCACTTAAATAATTAATTAACCTTAATCATCATTATTTAAAATGATTAATTAATTTTAAATATCACTCTTAAAATGATTAATTAACTTTTAACACATCATTATTTGAATAATTATTAACTTTATAAAAATCCAAGCACAAGATTAAGCCAAAAATTTCAAAAGAGATGGTTGTTTGCACCAAAATTGGTCGCAAACATCCAATTTTGATGAAAGCACCCATTTACGATCATAGATGACAAACAATAAGTATGTACAGAATTAAAAATGAAGAACACTTAGAAAGTTAAAAGAAAGCAGTAAAGAACATAGATTTTATAGTGGTTCGGCAATCCGACTTACGTCCACTTTGAATTTGATGATTTTATTGATGTGTATTTTCGGCTTATGACAAGTTACAACTAATTACAATAGCAAAATTCGAGTACAATGATGAATCAGGCATACTCTGGACGTAGAAGAACAAAAGGTCCCTTTTCTATAGACTCTGGGATACTATTTATAGGCGTAGGCTGCAAATATCTCGCTCAGATCTTGAGAGACCTGTCCTGACACGTGTGTGGGCCCATGCGATCGATCCCATGTGATTTTGACTCGATACATAATAGATACGAATGAATTTGGCATCGATCAAGATTTTTTCCAATCGAGTCGAAATTGAGCATAAACATTCTTTAGGTTGTACATAAGCTTCAGTGAAAATTTTGTAGTTTTTGGACTTGTAGATTATGAGATATGATTGATGCAAATTCGTGTTTTTTGAAGCTTGTCTCCTTCGTATCGATCGTTGTTGCACTGTTCGCACTCGATCGCTGCTGCACTATTCGTACTCGATCGCTGCTGCACTGTTCGTACTTGACCGTTGTTGCACTGTTCTATCGATCGCTGCTGCACTTTTCGTATTGATCGCTGCTGCACTGTTCGTACTCGTTCGCTACTGCACTATTCGTACTCGATTGATGTTGCACTTGATGGATACGAACAAGACCCTTTAGTTGATGGATACTAACAAGACCCTTCAGTTGATGGATTCAAATAAGACCCTTCACTTGATGGATACGAACAGGACCCTTCACTTGATGGATATGAGCAAGATGGACACGAACAAGACCCTTCACTTGATGGATACAAAAGTTGATTGTTTGAATTACATCGATCATATCTTAAGCATATGAACTCCGATTGACCTGAAATTTGAAATTTTGGCTTTCATAGTGTTGCTTATCATGTCTTGTCAATTGTAGCCCGATCCGGACTCGGACAAAATTCATCGATATCCATAGAGAAATGTTGTATATCCAATCTTTGGAACGATCCGTTCTTGATTTCCAGTCAACTTTTTGGTGTCACGACCTTGCCAAAAGGTGGGATAACACTTGCCCCCCAAAACATGCCTTGCGATAAAATGTTGTGTTTTGTAGTTCAATAAGCTGGATGTTTGTATCCTGTTAATGATCTGTAAAGAAATCAATAATCTTTTCTGACTTTGAATAGTGATCGTTCGCCATCGGATGCCGTTCGAGGCGAATTATGACTGTTCGAGATCGGGTGCCATTCACGGCCAATAGTGACCGTTCGAGGCAATTTGTGACCATTCGTGGTCGGGTGTCGTTCTAGACGAATTGTGACCGTTCTCGATCGGGTTTAGTTCTAGACGAATTGTGACCGTTTACAGTCGAGTGCCGTATGAAGCGAATTGTGGTCGTTCACGATCGAGTGCCATTCGAGGCGAGTTGTGTGTGCCAAAGAGGGGGACTTAGTATCATTATTGTCATATTTCACGTTCGAGTGAGTTTCTGAGTTGTTAGTTATGGCGGTTTATCGCCATCTCAGAGCGTGCCTGAGGACAATTCGCGATCCCTTACGTGTGTAAGTGGGTTAGCCATTATGGAATCAAAAATAGCATATTTATATTCAAAATAAGTCTTTCAACATAAATGTCTAACAAAATCAAGTCGAGACATGAGAAATAGAAAACAAAAGCAAAACAAGGACATCAAAGTGCAAACACCTACACTGATGGGATTTATAGTCGTATCAGAGCATACCCGAGGATCCTTCGTGATCCTGTACATGTGTAAAATGACTTTATCGTGTCGGTGTGGAGTTGGCCACTTATTCATCATTATTTCAATCAGTTGATGATAAGCTGACACATTGATCCTGAGTCGTCCCCAGTTGGTGCAGGCGGTGGTCGTTCTTGTTCCACCGTCGTGGCTCCCCTTCTCACATACCGCAATAGCAGACCATTACGGATATGCCCCTTAACCTCATCCTTCAAGTGCCTACAATCATTCGTGTTATGACCATTCAGCTCGTGGAATAAGCAAGCTTGTTGGATCTTCTTTCAATGCTGATCGGATCCCTTCTCATTGGCTTTCGGTAAGGAATTTGCGCCCTGGTATCCTAGTAGATTCGCTCCAAACTCTCATTCAACTCTGAATAAGTGGTGAAATGCGGCTCCCTCCGCGGTTGCTTTAACCAATCATCATTATCTTCTGTTTTCCGCTTCCTTTTATCCTTGCCAGAATCCTTCCTGGTTGGGTCTCCACCTATTACTGCATAAACATCAACACCTTCTCCTTCCTCTCTTTCAGCATTAGCATCCCCCAATCGTAGAAACATCTCATCTTCATGATAGAAGTCTCCCATAGGTGAATCTCCAATCAACGAATTCTTGAACTCTGTGCCATCAGCTATTCTAGATACAGCTGCCGTCATAACCATGGATGGATCTGGTCGATCCACTGATGTTGCTGCTGCATTGAATAGTGTCAGATAACTTCTTAAAGATTCTTCTTCCTACTGCTTCAATGTTGTCAAACTCGTCACATTCTTGGGCCTTGAAATATGAACTCTGAACTGTCTCGTAAATTTCTCAATCAACTCGATCCAGGTTCTAATGGAACCGCTCTCTAACTGCCTAAACATAGTGCCGCTATGTCTGTTAAATATAATGGGAAACACTGAGCCATGAACTCCTCCGATGCCCCCATTACCTCCATATTCCTCATGTATCTGGTCAGATGAACTGCAGTTTCTGCCCTCCCATCATACATTTTCAATGTTGGTAGTTTTAATTCTGGTGGATTTCTAGCCATTCTAATCACAGGAGAGAAAGGACTCCAGTTCACATCTTCTAGATCTCTATTTACTAATCCGCCTCTCATAGCTCGTCTGACCATTTCTGACTAGCTATCACTATCTCCAAGTTATAATCCTTGTACATTGCCTCCGATCCGCCCACCGAGTCCGTGAGCGTTTGCTGGAATTTGCTCTTCTGGACGAGCATCCGCTCCTCTATTAACTCCTTGCGGTCTAATCTTAGCCGGTATCCTACCTAATGTTGGATCAACACGCTTCTTGGGGTACCCCCTAATTTAGGGGCTGCCTATGATGGTCCCGCTCTATCCCATTCCCGGTTTGGTCATTTCGGTCTTGCTTCGTTGGTCTCAACTCCAATAGCTCCAACCAAACCCGCTTGCTCAATTCATCTAAGAATGTTCAGCATCTTCTCTTCTTTCCTTTTGAATAGCCCCTCATGCATGGCTCCAATTATCTTCTCCATCCCGTCCCAGGTGATGAAGTCTGAGGCCTGATTCTCCCCTGAAGAAGCCTCATGACTCCCTTCATGCTGACTCTTTTCAGTCCTTTTGTCTTCTTGCCGATTACCTCGTCATAGTTGTCCAGATCTAAGTCTTCAAGCCTTCAAATTTGAAGTCCAAGCGGTGGAATTCCTGAATTCTAGCCTTCTCGGTGAATGCACCAAAATGTTTGCACCAAAATTGGTCACAAAAACTATGAAGACCCTGACTCGACCTTCGAAAATCGGCACCGAATACGACACTCGTATTCAAATGCCGCATATCTAAACGTCGAATCTGGTTCGCCGGAGCTTATACCACAATTAAGTAAACAACATAGCGGAAGAAAAAGAAATTAATATCATATATAATTCCAATGAATACAATATCCAGATGGAACAACACTGATAAAAAATGATACAAGAACTCAGAGACAATAAACAACAGCAGAAAACGAATAGCCAAGAGATAACTCCAATGATCAGACTGCAACTCCAATCCAATGCTCAAAGCCAAAATTCCAGACCACTAGCTTGAACCACTATCACATTTCACCAAGACAAGCAAGTCTCGTCCATGAATCCGAAGACTCCAATATCCAAGATCTTCAAAGAATACCCAAGAAAAAGCCAAAAGCTACAGAATCGATATCTATATCTGAAAAACCCAAATCTAGACTGCCCGAATGGAAAATAGTGGGCACCCAGAGTTTAAGAAGGGAGCAATAAACTCCAGGTCAGTCATGGGACTGGTATGAGCAAACGAAAACATTTTTATGTTTTTAAAACAAACAAAAGAGTTTAAATTTGAAATCCGCAATGCTTTTTGGAAAATGAAACTACCATAAGGCCACCCAGCACACACACAATGCAATCGCACACTTGGGGAGATTTCTCCTTATGATAGTCAAATAATCTTGATACGCAAAAATCCTTTTTGATATTATTATTAATACATAGTGGAAAACATTTCGAAAGTACAATATTAATCTTAGCCAGCATACGTAGCATTATAGTATGCCTACTATAGCTACCATGTTAAATTGCAGGTTCTACAACTAAAACAGTACAAGGCGCGTATTGGAGAATGGATTTCCAACAAATGGTCAGGCTAAGGAACTTCCTGGGCCATATGGGTACGCCTCTGGAGGGACGCCCCGAGAACCTAACCGGATCTCTGCCAACGCAAGGCCGGGTTACCTCTGTAACTAGGTAACTACTGACACGAGTATGCCATCCCTCGGTCGTAACCGACCTTTATCCGAGCGCTCGATACCAACAACCACAAAGTAATGTATTTCAGTAACCACATAGGTTAAATATCTTGGCTCCATGCCATGATAACACCTCTATCCAGAAGGAAATGAACATACCCTCAGGGGGCGCTACCCCCAAATTACCTTGCTGCATTCTTCTTGTTTCGACCATTCCGGGTTGTGAAGTTCGACGAAGTATCGTCCACAAAGCTACGCTTTTCACAAAAGCAATACTTTGATCAACAAATGATGAACAACACTCAGCATGCCAAACTACCAAATTGGGAGTATATCACTAATAACCTTCAACTACATAACCTCTGAGCCCGTACGTCTCAGAGAAGGGTGTTAAGCTAAGAGAATAAATTCTCCGCCACCAACAGATATGTATTTGAAAGAAATCAGCTTTATATCTCAGTTTGTAATGTCAGACATACAATCCATACAAGTCTGTTCCGGGTTCGAACAGAACCGAAGGCACTTCCAAAGAAGCCCTTGCAATCCGGGAATCCACAATACTGATCGAACTTCCCATCACTTAGGGAATCTCTATACCGTAGCTACTCGGTGTAGAGACAATCGATAGGTCATCCTATCGTTTTCGCAAATACCCGGTCTTCATCACCGGTCTTCAAATGCTATCCATAACATCGTATCATCATTCGGAATGGGTTATATGACATAAGGTCCTCTCCCGGCTAAACCGAATAATGAGCGCAGAATTTTAAAAACATATGGATATGGGATCTCAGTTAAATGACAGCTTAAAGCCCAAAACCTTTCATTCAAATGGTTAAAACAAATTTCCATTTGCAAATCTTTTTAAACAAAAAGATTCATTTCGAAAACCTTCAATGGTTTAAACATTTTCCACATTTAAATCTTTTAAATAAAAGATTTATCTTTAAAACCTCTTTAAAACAAGGTTCACCAATCTTTGACAAAGATTCATTCATAGCTTTTCCAAAATAATCCCCAAAGATTCATTCATAACTTTCAAAACAATTCCCGATTTCAAATCTTTTATATAAAATATACATCATTTAAAATCCTCTTAAATTTTAAAATAGGGTTCAGCTATCTTTCACAAAGATTCAATTTTAGCTTTCAAAACCATTCAATTTCAAATTCGAAATCTTTTCATCATAATTATTATTTGAAACTACTTGTTTCCGTTTCAGAAAACCCAATTCCATTTCTAAAGTTATCTGGGTTCAAAATTCAAAATTTAAAACCATTTGAAAATATTAAATCAAAATATTTGTGACTTAACCGATTTCCTCGTGAAATCCATATTTGTGTGTGTATGATGTCGTCCGCGGGTTTACCACAATAGTGCAACATTATTCAATCATCACAGATCAAAACACAGAATTATCGACAAGTGGTATAATCTGTAACGCTTACCTTCATTTACAGATTCACAGATAAATAAATAAATAAATAAATAACACACATAGCTCAATTCACAGAAAAGAATATCACAGATCAATCAATTCAAGGCAATTCATACAAGGCAAACATTCATAAGCAAGGTCAAGCATTCAATAATCATTTATAGGTAGGATTAATTAATTGTTTAATCCTAATTAATTCAATTAATTTCCGATTAAATTAATTACTTATGAATTAATTATCCAATCCTGATTAATTTATTACAAATCATTTAATATAAATTAATTAATCAATCACCTTAATTAATTACATCAATTAATCACCTCATTATTAATTAACCCTTAATTAGTCCATTATAAATTACATCATTAATTATATTTATTAATGATCTCAAATTATACTTAAATTAAACTACTTTATTTAAATTAATCACATTAGTAATTAATTTTCAATTAAACACAATTTTTAATCATCATTAATTAATAACAAAAGTAATTCCCAAAATTACATCATTTATAAATCATATTCACTAATTACCTCTCAGTAATTATCATTTATTACTTCCCTAAGTAATTATCTCCATTAATTACACTAAGTAATTACACTTATCCAATTATCAAATGATTTTCTTAAATTAATTAAACTAAATTAATTAATTAACTTAAATTAATCACATTACCAAAATTAATTGCCATAAGTAATTAATCCCTTAATTACTTTTACTAAGTAATTACATTCAAAAATATCTAAATTAATTAATCTTAATTAATTATCAAAATTTATCACATTAATTTAATAGTCCCTAGTTAATTATCTTCATTAATGGATAACATTTCTTTAATTACTTTCTTAAGAAATTATCTTAGATTAATTCATTATTAATCATTTCTAATTATAAATTAATCTAAATTATTTATAAATTAAATAAATCATCCTTTAATTACCTTATTAATTAAATCATTTTATTACCTTAATTATCTCTAAGATAATTAATTTTTTTATTAATGATTTCATTAACATTTAGGTGTATTTTAAGCATTACACTTTAAAATTTAAATTCAAATTCCATTTTCAATTTAAGATTCAAAATGATTACATATTTAAACATTTACCAAATTTAAATATCCACTTATAACCCAATATAAGAAAAGTTCTAATTAATTTACTTAAATTTTTATTTAAAAATTTAACTTTAAAATACTTTACTTTTTATCTTGCAAATTCAAGTTAAAACAATTTATTTAACTCTTCACTCAAATTTAAGAAAACCTTTATAAAAGAATTTTGTCAAAATCAAGTTAAACATTTGTTTGAAAACAAATATTCTTTTAAAAGCTATTTAATTTAAAATTGTGTAAACATATTCAGATTTAAAACTAATTTAAATTTCCAAATTTGGATTCAAAGAGACTTGAATCCATATTTTAATTTTTGATTTAAACTTTGTTTTAAAATCTTGATTTAAACTTTAATTTAAAATCCAAATTTCGTTTTAAAATTTTAAGATTTAAAGTTAATTTGCAAACTGAACTTAAAATTGAATTTAAAACCCAGTTTAAATTCTGTTTTTCAGATTTTTGAATTAAATTTAAAAAAATCTGACAACTGTCAGGTTTTACAAACCTGGAAAAAAACCACTTTTAAATAATTTAAATTTTTAAGATTTAAAGGCATTTGAATCTAAACTTCATCCAAGATTTAAACTTATTTAAATATGGCTCACAAATTTAAATTCCATTTAAATTTGCTTTCAAATTTGATTTGTAGACAGGTTTTATAAAACCTGTAACATACAAAAATAACCCGAGGCAAACAAACTTGCTTCGAGACACAACCTCATCTACTTCGAGTAAATACTCGAATCACTCGAGTAAATCCCGAGACCAACTTCACTGCACAAAACCAAAAGTCATCAGAAAATTGAAATGCACGGTGCACATGCACCGTGGCTTTGGCCAACTCCAGCCACCTTCGACAGCCTTCACACATCGCCGATCGTCATCAGGCATGATCACGATCCCCAGAATTCAACATAGAAGCTCGAACCAAAATCGAATTCTATATCAAACCTGGAACACGAACAACCATCAACCCCCAAACCTAGAAACTTTGCTGCTCCTCAAACTCTAACCACCAGATCGCGAGAACCTCCGCCCACAACATCGTCTACAACCCAGCTTCCATCATCCAGAAACTTGCTGCATTCGATCAATCATAGGTGACGAACGAGTTGAAAACTTAAGCCTTGAAAAAAATTAGGTTTACGAATTTAAAATGTTTGCCACCTCCACCACAATCATCTGACCATCACCACCGTATTTTTCCTGGCCTCCCCACTCACTTCTCCATCTCCATGAAGAACTACAACCTTCCAGATCCACTAAATCCACAGATTTTCCCAAATCTCCCAAATCTCCCAAATCAGTGCAAACCAGAATTGCACTAGCAAACCATAACTAAAAAAATGAAATTTTACTTTCTAAAATCATGATCTAGTATAGGAATTTAATTCATGTTACTGAATTGTTAAATTAACAAATTTGAATTTTTCACAAATTCAAACCTCGCTGTTCCTTTTTGATTCCCAGAACAAATTTAAAGTTATTTTAACTTAATTAAAATTAACTTTATAATCAAGCAAACATATCTTGTTTAGATCCTAGGTCAGAACAACAAGTAGATTAAGCAGAGTTGAATTTTTAAATCAAACCCGTGTTTGAAATTTTCTAAATACAAAGATGTATTACAGATTATATAACATGCAGATATCCTATTTCACAAGCTCACAGGATTTTAACCATATATAAACACAAAAGCTTCATCATCTTCATACTTAAATCAATTCACAGATCATTTAGATATATTTTAAGTTGAGTTTGCTCACCTTGAATTTAAGGTTTGAAGGCAGAGACAAATGCTTGCCAGTACACATTTTTTTCCTTTAATCTTTGATTTTTTTTGTTTCCTACAGCTTATTTTATTTGACAGAATTTGTGTTACAGTTTGATTTTAAAATCACAAATTAACCAAACTATAGAGCATAGAGTTTACCTGTCCTTTCATTATTCTTTTATGTTTTCAGATTTTGAATTGAATCTTACATGCCTAAGTTTTGAGATGCATTTCCATGCATCAGGTTGAAGTTTCAGACTTGTGATGTTTTAAACTGAGATGCTTCTTGCTTTTTAATCTTTGAATTGAATCAATGATGAATTGAATTGTGAAAACAAGGGAAAACTGCATTTGATTTGCTTCCCAGGTTTTGAAAATTGTTTTGATCTTTGATCTTTGGTTTTGGTTTGGACTTTCAGGTTTAAGATGATCTACTAGTTTTGAAACAAATTTGCTTTCTGGTTATTGTTTCATTTGTTTTTGAAGTTTCAGGTTTAGGAAAATTTTTTACTGAGAAAATTTTTGCTTTCTTTTTAATTCGAATACATATAACATAATTCCAAAGAAAAGAGGATGTTTCCACTTGTTAAATTTATTACACTTGTTAATTTATTAAGGAAAAGGGTTTACATTTGTTAACATAAAGATATTTATGTTTAAGTCCTTTAGTTCAATTAACTTTTAAAATATAGTTTTAAACCCTTACTTTAAATTAATCTATATATTTTGTTTAATCCCCTGTATTCAATTCAATTTAAAATTTATAGTTCAAACCTTTAAATTATTTAATCTTTATGTTTACAAATGTTTATGTAATACATTTAATATTTGAACTTAAATTTAGTTTAGTACATAAATATATTCATATTTGTTTTCCACTCATACATTTATATATTATTTTTATTTGCAAATCATGTTTATTTTTTTAAAATCCTATCTTATTTTTAATTTACAAACTTATATTAGGAATCCTATTTTAAAATGGTTTAATTCTAATTTATACTAATTATGGGTTTAAATGTTAAAAACAATTATTTAATACTTATACAAATTAAAGAAAAATGGTTTGAACTTAAATTATACATTGCTAATAAATATTTGTAATTAATGTTTTATTCTTGTTTATATATTCTCATTCAAAATATCTATTTAATAAAATTTGAAAAACAAATCTTTAATAATTTAAAATATAATGTTTTCAAACCCAATATATTTATAAGATTTTGAATTTTGAATTTTAATTCCAAGATTTAATTTAAACTAAATTTATAAATATAAATAAATAACAGAACCTATCTTTTATAAATCTTAAAACTTTATAATTCTATTTATAATCTAAAATATTTATTTATCCCAGAGATTTCTAATTAATTCACAAACAGATTCACAATTTAATTTCAAAATTAAATTAATTACCAATTTATTCTGGATAAAATTCAAGGATGTTACAGATTCCCCCCTTAAGAAAATTTCGTCCTCGAAATTTGAAAGTAGGGAGACAACAAAAGAATATAGAGAGATAGAGAGATGAATCACTAGATCAAACTGAATATCTATTCCGCATTTGGCTTACCAAATCAGAATATCAATAATGGATACAAGGACGAATCAAGATACTCGGGTCATTAGAACTACGAATATACAGGGGTATTGATTAGTTCAAAGGGTAACTAACCCTTCGTAGAATATATCGAGACCCAAAAGAACAGACATATATATGGATACAATCCAAAAAAAATTAGTTTAAACAACCAAAATATATCTATCAACCAAAGCAAACAATTTATCCAAACAAACAATTCTGACCCATCTGGAGTTTGTGTCCCATGCGAAATATATCAAAGCTTCTTCCTAGATCTACCAGGAACCATCGAAGAATTGAAAAGGTGAATCAAAGGAGATTGATAAAGAAAGTTGTTTTCGCTATTGCAGGGTACTGACCATTTATAGTGGTACTCCCCTGTCCCCTATCTCGTCCTCTTCTTGCACTCATACTCGCTATCAATGGATAGTAAGAGAATTTACTGAGGCATTCAAACGGATATCTTAAGGATTACTCATTCTAGGGTATACTTCACCCTATCTCTAATGAGTTGCCTAACGTGTTATACTCCTGAGCTAAAGTTTCAACCTTCAGCTCTGATACCAAATGTGACGACCTGACTCGACCTTCGAAAATCGGCACCGAATAAGACACTCGTATTCAAATGCCGCAGATTTAAACGTCGAATTTGCTTCGCCGGAGCCTATAACACAATTAAGTAAACAACACAGCGGAAGAAAAAGAAACGACTATCATATACAATTCCAATGAATACAATATCCAAATATGGAACAACACTGATATAAAATGATACAAGAATATCAGAGACAATAAACAACAGCAGAAAACGAATAACCAAGAGATAACTCCAACGATCAGACTGCAACTCCAATCCAATGCTCAAAGCCAAAATTCCAGACCACTAGCTCGAACCACTATCACATTTCACCAAGACAAGCAAGTCTCTTCCATGAATCTGAAGACTCCAATATCCAAGATCTCCAAAGAATACCCAAGAGAAAGCCGAAAGCTACAGAATCGATATCTATATCTGAAAAACCCAACTCTAGACTGTCCGTGTAGAAAATAGTGGGCACCCAGAGTTTACAAAGGGAACAATAAACTCCAGGTCAGTCATGGGACTGGTATGAACAAACGAAAACATTTTTATCTTTCTAAAACAAACAAAAGAGTTTAAATTTTAAATCCGCAATGCTTTTTGGAAAATGAAACTACCATAAGGCCTTCCGGCACACATACAATGCAATCGCACACTTGGGGGAGATTTCTCCTTATGATAGTCAAACATGCTTGATACGCAAAAATCCTTTTTGATATTATTATTAGTGCATAGTGGAAAACATTTCGAAAGTATAATATTAATCTTAGCCAGCATACGTACCATTATAGTATGCCTACTATAGCTACCATGTTAAATGGCAGGTTCTACAAATAAAACCGTACAAGGCGTGTATTGGAGAATGGATTTCCAATAAATGGTCGGGCTAAGGAACTTCCTGGGCCACATGGGTATGCCTCTAGAGGGACGCCCCGAGATCCTAACCGGATCTTTGCCAACACAAGGCCGGGTTACCTCTGTAACTAGGTAATTACTAACATGAGTATGCCATCCCCCAGTCGTAACCGACCTTTATCCAAGCGCTCGATACCAACAACCATAAAGTAATGTATTTGCAGTAACCACATAGGTAAATATCTGGGCTCCATACCATGATATCACCTCTATCCAGAAGGAAATGAACATACCCTCAGGGGGCGCTACCCCAAATAACCTTGCTGCATTCTTCCTATTTCGACCATTCCGGGTTATGAAGTTCGACGAAGTCTCGTCCACAAAGCTACGCTTTTCATAAAATCCATGCTTTGATCAACAAATGATCAGCAGCACTCAGCATGCCATACTACCTAATTGGGAGTATATCACTAATAACCTTCAACTACATAACCTTTGAGCTTGTACGTCTCAGAGAAGGGTGTTAAGCTAAGAGAATAAATTCTCCGCCACCAACATATATGTATTTGAAAGAAATCAGCTTTATATCTCAGTTTGTAATGTCAGACATACAATCCATACAAGTCTATTTCGGGTTCAAACAGAACCGAAGGCACTTCCGAAGAAGCCCTTGCAATCCGAGAATCCACAATACCGATCGGACTTCCCATCACGTAGGGAATCTCTTTACAGTAGCTACTCGGTGCAGAGACAATCGATAGGGCATCCTATCGTTCTCGCAAATACCCGGTCTTCAAATGTTATCCATAACGTCGTATCATTATTCGGAATGGGTTATATGACACAAGGTCCTCTTCCGGCTAAACTGAATAATGAGCGTAGAAGTTTAAAAAAATATGGATATGGGATCTTAGTTAAATCACAGCTTAAATCCCAAAACCTTTCATTCAAATGGTTAATACAAATTTCCATTTACAAATCTTTTTAAACAAAATGATTTATTTCAAAAACCTTCAATGGTTCAAACAGTTTCCACATTTAAATCTTTTAAACAAAAGATTTATATTTAAAACCCCTTTAAAACAAGGTTCACCAACCTTTGACAAAGATTCATTCATAGCTTTTCCAAAACAATCCCCAAAGATTCATTCATAACTTTCAAGACAATTCCCAGTTTCCAATCTTTTATATAAAAGATACATCATTTAAAATCCTCTTAAATTTTAAAATAGGGTTCAACTATCTTTCACAAAGATTCAATTTTAGCTTTCAAAACCATTCAATTTCAAATTTGAAATCTTTTAATCACAATTATTATTTAAACTACTTGTTTCCGTTTTAGAAAACCCAATTCCATTTCTAAAGTTATCTGGATTCAAAATTCAATTTTTAAAACCGTTTGAAAATATTAAATCAAAATATTTGTGACTTAACCGATTTCCTCGTGAAATCCATATTTGTGTGTGTATGGTGTCGTCCAGGGGTTCAACACAATAGTGCAACATTATTCAATCATTACAGATTAAAACACAGAAATATCTATAAGCGGTGTAATCTATAATGCTTACCTTCATTTACAGATTCACAGATAAATGAATCATAGATGAATAAATAAATAAATAAATAAATTACACACACAGCTCAATTCACAGAACATAATATCACAGATCAATCAATTCAAGGCAATTCATACAAGGCAAACATTCATAAGCAAGGTCAAGCATTCCATAATCATTTATAGGTAGGATTAATTAGTTTTTTAATCCTAATTAATTCAATTAATTTTCGATTAAATTAATTATTATGAATTAATTATCTAATCCCGATTAATTAATTACAAATCATTTAATATAAATTAATTAATCAATCACCTTAGTTAATTACATCAATTAATCACCTCATTATTAATTATTCCTTAATTAGTCCATTATAAATTACATCACCGATTATATTAATTAATTATCTCAAATTATATTTAAATTAAACTACTTTATTTAAATTAATCACATTAAGTAATTAATCTTTAATTAAACCCAATTTTTAATCATCATTAATTAATAACAAAAGTAATTGCCCAAATTACTTCATTTATAAATCATATTCACTAATTACCTCCCGGTAATTATCATTTATTACTTCCCTAAGTAATTATCTCCATTAATTACACTAAGTAATTACACTTATCCAATTATCAAATGATATTCTTAAATTAGTTAAACTAAATTAATTAATTTACATAAATTCATCAAATTACCAAAATTAATTACCATAAGTAATTAATCCCTTAATTACTTTCATTAAGTAATTACATTCAAAAATGTATAATTGATTATCTAAATTAATTAATCTTAATTAATTATAAAATTTATCACATTAATTTAATAATCCCTAGTTAATTATCTTCATTAATGGATAACATTTCTTTAATTAATTTCTTAAGAAATTATCTTAGATTAATTCATTATTAATCATTTCTAATTATAAATTAATCTAAATTATTTATAAATTAAATAAATCATCCTTTAATTACCTTATTAATTAAATCATTTTATTACCTTAATTATCTCTAAGATAATTAATTTCTTTATTAATAATTTCATTAACATTTAAGTGTATTTTAAACATTACACTTTAAAATTTAAACTCAAATTCCATTTTAAAATTAAGATTTAAAATGATTATATATTTAAACATTTACCCAATTTAAATATCCACTTATAACCCTATATAAGAAAAGTTCTAATTAATTTACTTAAATTTTTATTTAAAATTTTAACTTTAAAATACATTACTTTTTATCTTGCAAATTCAAGTTAAAACAATTTATTTGACTCTTCACTCAAATTTAAGAAAACCTTTATAAAAGAATTTTGTCAAAATCAAGTTAAACATTTGTTTGAAAACAAATATACTTTTAAAAGCTATTTAATTTAAAATTGTGTAAACATATTCAGATTTAAAACTAATTTAAATTTCCAGATTTGGATTCAAACAGACTTGAATCCAAATTTTAATTTTTGATTTAAACTTTGATTTTAAACTTTGTTTTAAAATCTTGATTTAAACTTTAATTTAAAACCCAAATTTCATTTTAAAATTTTAAGATTTAAAAGTTAATTTGAAAACTGAACTTAACTTTGAATTTAAAACCCAGTTTAAATTCTGTTTTTCAGATTTTTAAATTAAATTTAGAAAAAATCTGAAAACTGTCAGGTTTTAAAAACCTGGAAAAAACCACTTTTAAATAATTTAAAATTTTAAGATTTAAAGACATTTGAATCCAAACTTCATCCTAGATTTAAACTTATTTAAATCTGGCTCACAAATTTAAAATCCATTTAAATTTGCTTTTAAATTTGATTTGCAGACGGGTTTTATAAAACCTGTAACATACAAAAATAACCCGAGGCAAACAAACTTGCTTCGAGACACAACCTCATCTACTTCGGGTAAATACTCGAATCACTCGAGTAAATCCCGAGACCAAGTGCACTGCACAAAACCAAAAGTCATCAGAAAATTGAAATGCACGGTGCACACGCACCGTGGCTCTGGCCAACTACAGCTACCTTCAACAGCCTTCACACAACGCCGATCGTCATCAGGCATGATCACGATCCCCAAAATTCAACATAAAAGCTCGAATCAAAATCGAGTTCTATATCAAACCTGGAACACGAACTGCCATCAATCCCCAAACCTGGAAACTTCGCTGCTCCTCAAATTCTGACCACCAGATCGCCAGAACCTCCGGCCACAACTTCATCTACAACCCAGCTTCCATCATCCAGAAACTTGCTGCACTCGATCAATAATAGGTGACGAACGAGTTGAAAACTTAAGCCTTGAAAAAAATTAGGTTTACGAATTTAAAATGTTCGCCACCTCCACCACAATCATCTGACCATCACCACTGTATTTTTGCTGGCCTCCCCACTCACTTCTTCACCTCCATGAAGAACTACAACCTTCCAGATCCACTAAATCCACAGATTTTCCCAAACCTCCCAAATCAGTGTAAACCAGAATTGCACTAGCAAACCATAACTAAAAAATGAAATTTTACTTTCTAAAATCATGATTTAGTATAGGGATTTAATTCATGCTACTGAATTGTTAAATTAACAAATTTTAATTTTTCACAAATTCAAACCTCTCTGTTCCTTTTTGATTCCCAGAACAAATTTAAAGTTATTTTAATTTAATTAAATTTTAAAACTTAACTTTATAATCAAGCAAACATATCTTGTTTAGATCCTAGGCAGAACAACAAGTAGGTTAAGCAGAGTTGAATTTTTAAATCAAACCTGTGTTTGAATTTTTTTAAATACAGAGATGTATTATAAGATTATATAACATGCAGATATCCTATTTCACAAGCACACAGGATTTTAACCATATATAAACACAAAAACATCATCATCTTCATACTTAAATCAATTCACAGATCATTTATATTTTATGTTGAGTTTGCTCACCTTGAATTTAATGTCTGAAGGCAGAGACAAATGCTTGCGCACAGATCATTTATGTTTTAAGTTGAGTTTGCTCACCTTGAATTTAATGTCTGAAGGCAGAGACAAATGCTTGCCTGTACACATCTTTTTCTTTAATCTTTGATTTTTTTGTTTCCTGCAACTTATTTTATTTTACAAAATTTGTGTTACAGTTTGATTTCAAAATCACAAATTAACCAAACTATAGAGTATAGAGTTTACCTCTTCTTTTCATTATACTTTGATGTTTTCAGGTTTTGAATTGAATCTTGCATGCCTAAGTTTTGAGATGCATTTTCATGCATCAGGTTGAAGTTTCAGACTTGTGATGTTTTAAACTGAGATGCTTCTTGCTTTTTAATCTTTGCATTGAATCAGTGATGAATTGAATTGTGAAAACAGGTTCTTCAATTATTACCAGCGAAAACTGCATTTGATTTGCTTCCCAGGTCTTGAAAATTGTTTTGATCTTTGATCTTTGGTTTGGATTTTGAGGTTTAAGATGACCTACTAGTTTTGAAACAAATTTGCTTTCTGGTTATTGTTTCATTTGTTTTTGAAGTTTCAGGTTTAGGAAAAAATTTCACTGAGAAAATTTTTGCTTTCGTTTTAATTCCTATTCATATAACTTAATTCCAAAGAAAAGAGGATGTTGCCACTTGTTAAATTTATTACACTTGTTAATTTATTAAGGAAAAGGGTTTGAATTTGTTAAGATAAAGAAATTTATGTTTAAGTCCTTTAGTTCAATTAACTTTTAAAATTTTGTTTTAAACCCTTACTTTAAATTAATCTATATATTTTGTTTAAACAACCTATATTCAATTTAATTTAAAATTTATAATTCAAACCTTTAAAATTATTTAATCTTTATATTTACAAATGTTTATGTAATACATTTTATATTTAAACTTAAATTTAGTTTAGTACATAAATATATTCATATTTATTTTCCACTCGTACATTTATATATTATTTTTATTTGCAAATCATGTTTATGTTTTTTAAATCCTATCTTATTTTTAATTTACAAACTTATATTAGGAATCCTATTTTAAAATGGTTTAATTCCAATTTGTACTAATTATGGGTTTAAATGTTAAAAACAATTATTTAATACTTATACAAATTAAAGAAAAATGGTTTGAAATTAAATTATACATTACTAATAAATATTTATAATTAATGTTTTATTCTTGTTTATATGTTCTCATTCATAATATCTATTTAATAAAATTTGGAAAACAAATCTTTATTAATTTAAAATATAATATTTTAAAACCCAATATATTTATAAGATTTTGATTTGAATTTTAATTCCAAGATTTAATTTAAACTAAATTTATAAATATAAATAAATAACAGAACCTATCTTTTATAAATCTTAAAACTTTATAATTCTATATATAATCTAAAATATTTATTTATCCCAGAGATTTCTAATTAATTCACAAATAGATTCACAATTCAATTTCAAAATTAAATTAATTATCAATTTATTCTGGATAAAATTGAGGGATGTTACAAACACCCAATTGTCGATGAAAGCACCCGTTTACAACCATAGATCACAGATAATAAGTACGTAGAGAATTAAAAATGAAGAACACTCAGAAAATTAAGAAGAAAGCAGTAAAGAACACGGAGTTTATAGTGGTTTGGCAATATGCCCTATGTCCACTTTGAATTTGATGATTTTATTGATGTATACTTGCTGATTATAACAAGTTACAACTAATTACAATAACAAAATTCAAGCACAATGATGAATCCGGTAGACTCTGGACGTAGAAGAATAAAAGGTCCCTTTTCTGTAGACTTTGGGATGCTATTTATAGGCATAGGCTGCAAATATCTTGCTCTGATCTTGGAAGACCTCTTCTGGCACGTGTGCGGGCCCACGCGATCGATACCATGTGATTTTGACTCGATCCGTGATGGATACGAACGAATTTTGCATCGATCAAGATTTTGTCTGATCAAGTCGAAATCGTTCATAAACATTCTTTAGGTCGTACGTAAGCTCCAACGAAAATTTCGTAGTAATTGGACTTGTAGGTTGTGAGATATGATCGATGCAAATTCGTGATTTTCGAAGGCTGTCTCCTTCGTATTGATCGCTGTTGCATTGTTCATACTCGATCGTTGCTACACTGTTCGTACTTGATCGCTGCTGCACTATTCGTACTCGATCGTTGCTGCACTTTCCGTATCGATCGCTGCTGCACAGTTAGTAGTCGATCGCTGCTGCACTATTCGTATCGATCGTTGTTGCACTATTGCACTCGATCGCTGCTGCACTGTTCGTATCGATCACTGTTGCACTGTTTGCACTCGAATGCTGTTGCACTAATCGTACTGAATTGCTATTACACTGTTAGTATCGATCGTTGCTGCACTGTTCATACTCGATCGCTACTGCACTATTCATATTCGATCGCCGTTGCACTTGATAGATACGAACAAGACCCTTCAGTTGATGGATACGAACTAGACCCTTCACTTGATGGATACGAACAAGACCCTTCACTTGATGGATACGAACAAGATGGATACGAACAAGACCCTCCACTTGATGGATATGAACAAAACCCTTCACTTGATGGATACGAACAAGACCCTTTAGTTGATGGATACGAACTAGACCCTTCGCCTGATGGATACGAACAGTTGATTATTTAAATTTCATCGATCATATCTTAAGCATACGAACCCCAATTGACCTGAAATTTGGAACTTTGACTTTCATAGTTTTGCTTTTCATGTCTTGTCAATTGTAGCCCAATCGAGACTCGGACAAAATTCGTCGATATCCATAGCGAAACGGTGTATATTCAATCATTGTGATGAATTGTTCTTGATTTCTAGTCAACTTTTTAGTGTCACGGCCTTGCAAAAGGCGGGATAACAATGGTCTTTTCAAAAGTGTCGATATAGCGATAGTCGCTATATAGACACTTCCGTAACCACTTTCATATAACATTTATCTATCCATGAATCACATAACATAAGCATAGACACATATATACAAAAGTAAGTAACAACCATACAACATGGAGATCATCACTTGTGAAACAATTGCTTAAACTTTTTTAACTACTCTCAAGTCACATACTAACTACCACAGATGTCAACTTTTTAAAGCGGTAACCAAGGCAACAGTCAATCATTTTCTAACACATATAATCACAAGTAATTAGCATATATTTTTACTACAACAATAAAGATAAAACTATCTTTTAAAAGGTGAGATTTACTGACATAAACGAGCACCGATTTCAACCAAACTTGTAAACAACAACTGAACGGAGTTCCCTTTTGCAAAATCATAACTTTAAGACCAAAAGGAGGTGGATTAGACTTAGTCTAAGGCTAGTTGGGCTTGGCCATGGTGCAAAAGTGGAGTTTGTGGCTTATTATTGGATATAAGAGGAGAAGAGAAGAAATAGAAGTATTTTTGGAAGCTGGTTTAAGTGTTTTAATGGAACAAGAGCGAATTTTGAATTTGAGAAATTTTGTGAAGCCATGGATATGGAGAAGGGGGTTGAAAACGAAGACATAAAAGTTTGGAAAAGAAAGAAATGAAATAAAATGAAAAATGGAAAAATTGAAGTTGTTTTATACAGAATGACACATAAAAATTACCTTTTTTCCCTTAGCACTTTACCCTCCTTAACTTTTTGCCACCTCACCGTTCTCTACCTTGCTTTACATGTTATGCCTTCCCCTCTTAAACACTTCCACCTTTTTAAAGTTAGTCGTCTCAGTTTATGTGTTTATATATATATATATATATATATTAAAAAGAAAAGTCAAATTTCTACTTTATTATCTTGAGTGCTTTCCCAAGCTTATTTTAATCTCATTATTAACACAAGCATATGTCATTTATTTATGTGTGACATATATACACTTGTGTACATAACGCAATCCGATAAATTTTGGTGGATGAAAAGTTAAAATCACGAAAAATGATTTTCGGTCACATTTTCGGTTTTTATCCGAACTAATTATTTTTCAAACAAAATTTTAAAATAGCATCACCATCATTAGTTATTTTTTTAAAAAGGTTTATTTGAGTTATAAAATCCATCATTTAAATATCTAAAAATATTTTAAATATTCAAATTCAAAGTGAATAAATTATGGGTCGTTACATCCTCCTTTTCTTATAAATAGTTTCATCCCCAAAATCAATCATACACGGCAAAAGATACCAAAAGAAACTTAAATGATATCATTCAATCAAACAAGTACAAGGAAAGTGATTCCACTATAATCTGTGATTACAGTAAGAAGATACAACAAAGAACATACAGCTACGACAACAACTCGGGATAAGAATCCCTAATATGGTCCTTGGTTTTCCTAGTACAATCCCTATCATCTCGACTCCACTAAACCTTAAAAAGATTCACATCCTTCATCCTCGGTCACTTTATATCTCGGGCGATGATAGAATAGGCCACTTAAGAATGGTCAGATTAGGCTGTATTTCCAAATTCACTTATTGCGCCGGTTCTAGTATCGTTGAAGGGTAGTGAACATACTTATGTAAATGAGATACGTTAAATACGTTGTGCACATCTAATAGCCGGTCTAGTAACTTCGCTCGATATGAAAGTCTACCAATCTAGTATAGTATAGGAAAATGGAAAACATATCTAAGGGCTAGCTTCCCTAGTTTCCCAAACCTCATAACACATCTCAACGGAGAGACCTTCACAAATACTGAATCTCCAATCAAGAACTCTAGGTCCCTGTGCCTTCAAGACGCATAACACTTCTGCCGACCCTACGCTTCCTTCATCTTCCTTTTGATATTAGCTACCTCCTCATTGGCTTCTATGATCATGTCAGGCCTAGAAAAACTCTATCACCAAACTCAACCAAACATGAAGGAGAATGTCATAGACGACCATATAGATCTTCTAAAGGGGCAATGCTGGTACTTTCCTGGTAGTTCTTGTTGTAAGTAGATTCCACTCGAGTAAATGATCTTCCTAAGAACCTCCAAAGTTGAGAATTCATGCTCGCAACAAATCTTCCAAGATTTGGTTCACTCTCTTCGTCTGCCCATCTATCCGGGGATGCTAAGTGGTACTCAGACTCAGCTTGGTCCCTAAGTGTGACGACCTGCAAATCTGTACCCTTTGAATCCACAATAAACAACACATGTTCGACCTAAAAAGCACAGACTGACATAAAGTCAAGAGAAAGAAAAGAAGAGAGAAGAAGAGAAGAGAAAAAAGAGAGAAGATAGAACCAATCAGAACAATACAGAATCCCACATCGCAGTGGAAAACATATAATATCATATCAATGATCTTTACAAAATAGAAACTATATATACATACATCAATTAGAGTTCAACAATCAATCACTAGTTATCGGCCTAAACAGTTATAATAACCCGTCCTTACAATTGCCGATAACATAAAACAACTAAGCAGCGGATAATCAAAATAGATGCGTGTACACAAAAATGAAGATCTCCAGCTCTCCTGCTAAAATTTCAAAAGCACCAAATCTGAACCTGTAAATATACTCGGTCTGACCCGACCATCAAAAGAGGAGAACGCTCGGAATCAGTCTGGTAAACCAGCACGAGAAACACACTCAACCGAATTTATTAAATTACCAAACTTTTCCTTTATCAAAACAAAAGTATCTTGTAAGACACACCCACACATAAACACGGACATGTTTTTACCTTACGATAACTAAAAAAATTCATATCAATCACCTTATATTATACTAGTGTCTAGTATACAAATAATATTCGAAATAGCCGAAATTGTTACCATTATTAAATTCCAGCTTATAGCTCAAAATGGGTAATAAAATCAAAATGGCAGTTACGTAGCGGACTTTGGATTTCTATACAAATGACTAGGTGAAGTGTAACATTCCTGAAATTCAACCACGTCTAATTTGATAATTTATTTAGTTTTGGAATTTGATTGTGAAATTATTTGTGGATAAATTAGAAATTTGCAGAATAAATCAAGTAAATTTTAGATTACAAGTAGCAATTTGATTTGAGATATAAGAATAAATGTTTTATAAACTAATATTGAATTTAAATATAAAATGTATTAAAAATAAATTTTGAATTTAATTGAGAATTTATTTGGACATTGATTTTAAAAATTTAATTAGGGCTTTGAAATTGGATATTTAATATCTTATAAATAAAAAGTAACATCCTAAAAATTTATCAAATTAAAATTAATATATTTTAAACTTTTAAAACTTAATTTGAAAATACATTGAAAAAAATCTCAAACAAATAAAATAAGAAATAAACTATATAAATTTATACTAGTAGAAATTTATTTTCTAATTTTAAGGGACATATGTAATATTTATTTTGAAAGTTATATTTTGAATTAGACATAAATGAATTTTCAAAATAATTGTTTAAAACTCAATACTATTATATATGTGTTTATTTACTAAAAGCATAATTAGTTTAAAATCATTTCCTTCTTTAAATTGGTATAAGCACAAATAAATAAAAATGTAGGTAAAATAAGAAATAAAAGTTAAAACAATACCTATAAAGATAATTATTTATTTAAAAAGTATAATAGTAACTTGAGTTTGAGATTTGTATAAAATGTGTACTTATGCATAAAAATATTTTTTTACTTAAGTTCATGCTAAATAAGAATTGAATATAAAATTGTACAAGTGTATGTATGAATATATATAAATAGACATAAATGAATTTTTATTCAAGTGAATTGGAATTTGAATTTAAATTTAAAATGAATGTTTTTAAATAAATATTTGTCTTTCAAAATCATTAAGGGGAAATTTATATAATATAAAGATTGGTTAAAAACAATTCTTTTAACATTGTATATGTATACACAAATAATAAAGAGGTGTACTCATTTATAAAATGAATATGATACAAAAAAAACTATTTAAAAACCCTCTTGTCTTTGTAAAATCACAAATGATAAACATACATCAAAGAGATAGGGTAAAGAATTAACATACATATGGGAGTAAAAATTTACAAGTGTTACAATGTAATGAGAAGAACGAACAAATGGCATCCAATATATTTAATTGAATAAAATAATGAAATTTAAAATTAGAAAATTTTCATCTCCCCATATTCAGATTTATTTAGCCTCAATAAACTTTGGAAGAACAGTAAAAAAGATTGGGTATCTCAAATCTCAACACCCAAGGAAAAAATAAAGTAGAAAAAAAAGAAAAATCAGAAGAAGAAAAAACAGCCATTCTCTTCTCAAAATCTGAAACAATAATCAACAAGCAAATTCAAATGAATGTAAAAGAAGTTTGATCAAAACTTCTCAAGCTTGTAAATCAAGAATTTGAGAAAGGAAATCAAAAGGAAGATCAAACAGCAAAAGCAATTCAAACAAATTTGGAATCAAATCTTCAACTCTGGAATTTTCTGAAGCAACCTGGAAGTAGGAAGATCAATAATCAACTCAAATCTGAAGCACGCAAGTTGATTCAAACAATTTCAACCTGAGCAAACAACTTGATTTTTTCTAAGCAACTCAAAGACTAGATCTGCAGTTTCATTTTCCAGGCTCAAAAACAATCTTCTCTGTTCATCATCATAAACACTGTGAGCAAACTACCCTCCTTCTATTATCTTGATTTTGTGTGATAAATTCAACATGCTTGTGGTTGAAATCTGGTTGTATGGATGTCATTGCATGTCTGTAAGAATGCAAAGGATCTGTGTATATTTGAGTCGCTGTTGATACAGGTATCTTCTCTGTTAATAACAGGAAAAAAAATCCATGAAAATTTATATCTTGAAATCTAATAGGAATTAGGAAATAGTCTTTAAAAGAAAAGTATTTGACCCGATTTAAATTTTAAAAATTGATTCGAGTGATAACATTCAGTAGACATTTGAAAGAATGATAAAATACAGTGAAACTGTTAAAAATCACAAAAATCGATGTTTGGGATTTTGTGAATTGATTCCATAATTGAGTTTACATTAGGAAATGATGATTTTAGGAAAATCATTACAAAATCTTTAAGCTTATATTCAATGAGAAATTTTGAGTTAACCAGAGATTGCTTTTTCACCAATTGCCGTCAATCGGCAGAGAGAGGCGGTACGAGATTTACGTTGAAGGTGGAGTGATGGGCATAGATCATTGGAAAAATGGCCTGGGATTTTCTAGTGAGTTGTGGTGGTTGGCGTTCATTGATTTAGGGTTTAAAATGCTGATGAGGTTGAGGAGTTTGTCGAGGAATTTTCGACATCGTCGTGGCATCGGGTGATGCCGGACCTAAGTGAAAGGCTTCGGGGATCTTTGGAGCAGCTGTGGTTGAGAGGGTGTGGACTCTGGTGTCGTCACGCGGCAGAGCGAATTGGGTTTTGGCGATTGAGTGGGTTACAGGAATGAACAATTGGTCTCAAATTTGCTCGATTTTGTGTTGATGAGCTTTCGAGTTTCTGGGTCATCGACTTGATTGTCGACGACATCGCCGACGCCATGATGACTGCGGCGCCAATCGAAGATAGTCTGAACGTATGTTCACGTACACCTGTGTCACTGTGTATCAGGGATGATTTGTTTTTGGGGAGAAGGTTACATCTCGGGTTTCAACTCGAAGCAGTGGTAAGGAATGCTCGAAGTAATTGGGTTTGCCAATTTTTCTCGAAGCTGGAATCCATGAATGTTCTATATAACTCGGGTTTACTTTGAAGTAGAAGATTTGATAAACTTTGAATAAATTATTTTGTAGCTTATTGAATTAATAAGTTTTAAAAGGATATACATCAAATTTTTTAAAAGTAAACTTATTACAGGGTTTTAAAATAAATTTCCATGATTTATTTCTAAAGGATTAAGTGTTTTAGAAACTTATTAATATGATTTGGTAATAAGTTTTATCAAAATGATTAATTTAATTTCCAAAGCGTAATTTAAATGTATAATCAAGAAATGATTCACCAAGGATTTCTTAAATCAATGTTAAGCATTTAATGTAATTTAATTAAGTGATGTAATTAAAGTAAAAATAAAGATAAAATGGTTTATCTTTTAATTAATTAAGTAATTTATGATTTGTTAGTATAAGTAACTAAAGGTAAATTAATTGCTAATTAAAGAATAATAAATTTGAATGGTAATAGGTTAATTACCTAATGAATAACTTCTTAATTAAAGACTAATTAAGTGCTTAAAGGATATTTGCTTAATAATTAAAGGTTAATTAATTTGTGATACTTAATTAAATGATAACTGGATAAGGATAATTTAATTAAGTTTGACTAACGATTAATTTATTAATGTAGTTAAGAATAAATTAATTAAGATAATTAGTTAAGAAATGATTAATTAATGAAGGTGATTTGGGAACGATTGTTAATTAAGGATTGATTAATTAATCATTGTAATTAATTAAAGATAATTAACTATTAATATAAAGTTAATTAAATTTATAATTAAGGATTAATTAATTAATGTAATTACTTAATTAAAAGTAATTAATTAATGATTAAAGGTGGATTAATCAAGTGATTAACATTGGTTTAAGTTTAGGGATAATCACTTATCTCAATTAATTAAGGGTAATTAATCTAATGGTTTAATTAAGGGTTAACTAATTAATTAAATGGTAAATTAAATAATTAAAGGTTAATTACTTAATAATTAAAGGTTGATGAATTTTAATTAAAGGTCAATTAATTTATTATTAATGGTTAATTAATAGATGATTAAAGAATAATTAATCAAATGATTTGTAATTCATTAATATTAATTAACAAGGATTAGTAATACATAAGTAATTAATCTGATTTGAATTAATCAGACAATTAATTAATCTCACTTGTGAATGTTTGGATCCTATTGGGTGGTTGAATTGTTTGATATCCTTGATTGTGATGCTCTATTTTGATTTAAGCTGAGTTTGATGTAATTTATTATCTGTGATCTGAAAGATAAGCATTATAGTTTATACTGCTTATCAAATATACTGCCATATTTGAATATGTGCTGATGGATGATGTTGCACCTTTATTGTGTAAAACCCCTGGACCACACTTATACACGCACAAATATGGGTTGCACGTGGAAATTAGTTAAGTCACAGATTTTTGAAATAGTTTTAAAAAAATTGAATTTTTGAATTCAAATGACTTTGGAAATGGATTGGTTTAAAATAAAAAAAGCTTTTAAACAGGGATTTCAAAGATAAAAGTTATCTTTGAATAACTTGATTTAGTTTTGAAATTTGATTTAAAATCTAAATTTGAAATTTGAAATTGAATTCTAGTTATGATTTAAAAAAAGGGTGGGTATACAAGTTTATATGGGTTTTAAACCATTTTTAAAAGTGTTGTTTTGGGACTTTAAATTTAACCCAAGATTTTAACTTGTATATAAATAATTGGATTTTTTCGAAACGCAAACTATTTGTTTTCAAATAATAAAAGCTTTCACATAAGAATTGAACTTCCGATTTGTGTTAAAAGGATTTCAAGTCTAAAATGAAAATAGTTTTCTAAGTTATGAATAAATCTTTGGAAACAAGTTTGGAAGCTATAACTCAAATCTCTGATTTAAGAATTTAATGAGTTAATCCAATTGAAATGGAAATTGTTTTGAAATCTATGAGTAGATCTTTGTGAAACTAGGTAAACTTTGTGAAATAAATCTTTTTGTTTAAAGATTTGAAATGGTAATTTGTTTAACCATTTGAAAGAAAAGTTTTGGATTTTAAAAGTTATGATGTGACTGAAATCCTATATCCATATGTTTCTAAATATTGCGCTCATTATTCGGTTTAGCCGGGAGAGGACCTTGTGTCATATAACCCATTCTGAGTAGTGATATGACGTTGTGGATTGCATTTGAAGACCGGTGGTGAAGACCGGGTATTCGAGAGCGAAAGGATAACCAGTCGATTGTCTCTGTACTGAGTCGCTTCTGTATAGAGATTTCCTAAGTGATGGGAAGTCCGATCGGGATTGTGAATACCCGGATTTGCAAGAGCTTTTTCGGAAGTGCCCTCGGTTCTGTTCGAACCCGGACCATACTTGCTTATCTAGGTGAAACGTGATAAGGGATTGTCGCTTTTTGTTTGGTGGCGAGCAGGAGACTCCGCTTTAAGGGGTTGGTTAGCCGTAAGGTGTGACAGTCGAAAGGCTGGCCGTAAAAACAAGTTTAGGGTACCATTGCATGCCACAGCGGGGCTGGGATGGTTGAAAAGCCTACCAGTCGAGATTGGCCTCTATCGATGGTTGAAAAGCCTAGACTGTTATACTTGGTATCGGAGCTGAAGGTTGGAACTTTAGCTCAGGAGGAGAACACATAAGTGACTCATTAGAGATAGGGTGAAGTATACCCTAGAATGAGTATCCCTAAGTTATCCATTTGAATGCCTCAGTAAATTCTCTTACTATCCACTGATAGTAAGTGTGAGTGCAAGAAGAGGACGAGATAGGGGACAGGGGAATACCGATACAAATGGTCAATACCTTGCAACAGTGGAAACAACTTTTCGTCTCAATCTCCTTTGATTCGATTCCAAATTCTTTTGATTGCATTGTAGCAGCTACAAGAAGAAGCTTCGATGTGATGGTAGCCCTACGAATCGTTGTAGAAAATCCTTACTTCGTATCTTCATTGATTTCTAATCATTTTTTCATTCCAAACTCTAATGAATTTGAAAATTTAAATTGAGATAAATTGGTTAGCAAATATAACGCTAAATTTGAATTGTATCGATAAAACGATATTAGTTAAAACCAAATTCGGAATTCTACTGTAATTTCTTGGGTAGATCGAAGTCCGAAGAGGGACAAGCTGATATATACTTTGGGGTGTTCCGACCTGAAGTTGGAATCCATATCTAGTGTTTGAGAATTATGGAAGATCAAATCCATTTATCTATTCTCTAAGGACCGATATATTCTATGAACAATTAGTTATCCCTTTGAACTAATCAATGCCTTTGCATATTCGTAGACCGGTGAACCCAAGTATCATGTGAAATAATTGTATGAGTTTATTCTCATACATATCTATTGTTGATATTCTGATTTGGTAAGCCAAATACAGAATTGATATCTAGTTTGATTTTGTTATCTATCTTTCATCTTTTCTTTGTTATCTCCCTTGCAAATTTCGAGGATGAATTTTTTATATGGGGGAATCTTTAACATTCCTGAAATTCAACCATGTTTAATTTGATAATTTATTTAGTTTTGGAATTTGATTGTGAAATTATTTGTGGATAAATTAGAAATTTCCAAAATAAATCAAGTAAATTTTAGATTACAAGTAGCAATTTGATTTGAGATACAAGAATATATGTTTTATAAACAAATATTGAATTTAAAAATAAAATGTATTAAAAATAAATTTTGGATTTAATTGTGAATTGATTAAGAATTTATTTGGACACTGATTTTAAAATTTTAATTAGGGCTTTGAAATTGGAAATTTAATATCTTATAAATAAAAAGTAACATCCCAAAAATTTATCAAATTAAAATTAATAGTATATTTTAAACTTTTGAAATTTAATTTGAAAATATATTGAAAAAAAATCTCAAACAAATAAAATAAGTAATAAACTATATAAATTTATACTAGTAGAAATTTGTTTTTTAATTTTAAGAGACATATGTAATATTTATTTTGAAATTTATATTTTGAATTAGATATAAATGATTTTTCAAAACAATTGTTTAAAACTCAATGCTATTATATATGTGTTTATTTATTAAAAGCATAATTATTTTAAAATCATTTCCTTCTTTAAATTGGTATAAGTAGAAATAATAAACAAAAATGTAGGTAAAATAAGAAATAAAAGTTAAAACAATAACTATATAGATAAATGTTTATTTAAAAAGTATAATAGTAACTTGAGTTTGAGACTTGAATAAAATGTGTGCTTACGCATAAAAATATTTTTTACTTAAGTTCAAGTTAAATGACAATTGAATATAAAATTGTACAAGTGTATGTATGAATATATATAAATAGACATAAGTGAATTTTGATTCAAGTGAATTGGAATTTGAATTTAAATTTAAAATGAATGTTTTTAAATAAATATTTGGCTTTTAAAATCATTCAGGTGAAATTTATATAATATAAAGATTGGTTAAAAACAATTCTTTTAACATTGTCTATGTATATACAAATGAATAAAGAGGTGTATTCATTTATAAAATGAATATGATATAAAAAAATTATTTAAAAACCCTCTTGTCTTTGTAAAATCACAAATGATAAACATACATAAAAAAGATGGGGTAAAGAATTAACATACATAAGGGAGTAAAAATTTACAAGTGTTACAATGTAATGAGGAGAATGAACAAATGGCATCCAATATATTTAATTGAATAAAATAATGAAATTTAAAATTACGAAGAAACTTTGCATCTCCCCATATTCAGATTTATTAAGCCTCAACAAATCTTTGTAAGAACAGTAAAAAAAGATTAGGTATCTCAAATCTCAACACCCAAAGAAAAAAATAAAGTAGAAAAAAAAAGAAAAATCAGAAGAAAAAAACTGCCATTCTCTTCTCAAAATCTGAAACAATAATCAGCAAGCAAATTCAAATGAATGTAAAAGAAGTTTGATCAAAACTTCTCAAGCTTGTAAATCAAGAATCTGAGAAAGGAAATCAAAAGGAAGATCAAACAGCAAAAGCAATTCAAACAAATTTGGAATCAAATCTTCTACTCTGGAATTTTCTGAAGCAACCTGGAAGTAGGAAGACCAATAATCAACTCAAATCTGAAGCATGCAAGTTTATTCAAACAATTTCAACCTGAGCAAACAACTTGATTTTTTCTGATAAACTCAAAGATTAGATCTGCAGTTTCATTTTCCAAGCTCAAAAACAATCTCTCTGTTCATCATCATAAACACTGTGAGCAAACTACCCTCCTTCTAATATCTTGATTTTGTATGATAAATTCAACATGCTTGTGATTGAAATCTGGTTGTACGGATGTCATTGCATGTCTGTAAGTATGCAAAGGATCTGTGTATATTTAACTCTCTGTTGATACAGGTATCTTCTTTGTTAATAACAGGAAAAAATCCAAGAAAATTTATATCTTGAAATCTAATAGGAATTAGGAAATAATCTTAAAAAAAATATTTGTATTGACCCGATTTAAATTCTAAAAATATATTTGAGTGATAACATTCAGTAGACATTTAAAAGAATGATAAAATATAGTGAAACTGTTAAAAATCAGAAAAATCGATGTTTGGGATTTTGTGAATTGATTCCATAATTGAGTTTACATTAGGAAAATAATGATTTTAGGAAATCATTACAAAAATTTTAAGCTTATATTCGATGAGAAATTTTGAGTTAACCAGAGATTTCTTTTTCACCAATTGTCGTTGATTGGTAGAGAGAGGCGGTTCGAGATTTACGTTGAAGGTGGAGCGATGGGTATAGATCATTAGAAAAATGGCCTGGGATTTTCTCGTGAGTTGTGGTCGTTGGGGTTCATTGATTTAGGGTTTAAAATGGGGTTGAGGAGTTTGTCGAGGAATTTTAGACGTCGTCGTGGCATCGGGTGATGCCGGACCTAAGGGAAAGGCTTCGGGGATCTTTGGAGCAGCTGTGGTTGAGAGGGTGTGGACTCCGCGGTTGTCACGCGGCGGAGCGAATTGGGTTTTGGCGATTGAGCGGGTTACAGGAATGAAAAATTAGTGTCAAATTTTCTCGATTCTGTGTTGATGAGCTCTTGAGTTTTTTGGGTCGTCGACTTGATTGTCGACGACATCGCTGACACGATGATTGCTGCGCCGCCATTCATAGATGGTCTCAACGTATGTGCATATACACCTATGTCACTATGTATCAGGGATGATTTGTTTTTGGGAAGAGGGTTACATCTCGGATTTCAACTCGAAGCAGTGGTAAGGAATGCTCGAAGTAATTGGGTTTGCCAATTTTTCTCGAAGCTGGAATCTATGAATGTTCTGTATAACTCGGGTTTATTTGAAGTATAAGATTTGATAAACTTTGAATAAATGATTTTGTAGCTTATTGAATTGAATAGGTTTTAAAAGGATATACATCAAATTTTTTAAAAGTAAACTTATTTATAGGGTTTTAAAATAAATTTCCATGATTTATTTCTAAAGGTTTAAGTGTTTTAAAAACTTATTAATATGATTTGGTAATAAGTTTTATCAAAATGATTAGTTTAATTTCCAAAGCGTAATTTAAAGGTATAATCAAGAAATGATTCACCAAGGTTTCTTAAATCAATGTTAAGCATTTAATGTAATCTAGTTAAGTGATGTAATTAAAGTAAAAATAAAGATAAAAAGGTTTACCTTTTAATTAATTAAATAATTTATGATCTGTTAATATAAGTAATTAAAGGTAAACTAATTAAAGAATAACAAATTTGAATGTTTAAAGGTTAATTACTTAATGAATAACTTCTTAATTAAAGATTTATTAAGCGACTAAAGGATAATTGCTTAATAATTAAAGGTTAATTAATTTAGGATATTTAATTAAATGGTAACTGGTTAAGGATAATTTAATTAAGTTTGATTAAAGATTAATTAATTAATGTAGTTAAGAATAAATTAATTAAGATTAATTAAGAAATGATTAATTAATGAAGGTGATTTGGGAACGATTGTTAATTAAGGATTGATTAATTAAGGATTGATTAATTAATCATTGTAATTAATTAAAGATAATTAATTATTAATATAAAGTTAATTAAATTTATAATTAAGGATTAATTAATTAATGTAATTAATTAATGAAAATTAATTAATGAAATCAATTATTTACTTAAAGATAATTACTTAATTAAAAGTAATTAATTAATGATTAAAGGTGGATTAATCAAGTGATTAACATTGGTTTAAGTTTAGGGATAATCACTTATCGAATTAATTAAGGGTAATTAATCTAATGGTAATTAATTAATTAAGGGTTAATTAATTAATTAAAGATAATTAATTAAATGGTGAATTAAATAATTAAAGGTTAATTATTTAATAATTAAAGGTTGATGAATTTTAATTAATGGTTAACTAATTTATTATTAATGGTTAATTAATAAATGATTAAAGAATAATTCATCAAATGATTTGTAATTCGTTAGTATTAATTAACCAGGATTAGTAATACATAAGTAATTAATCTGATTTGAATTAATCAGACAATTAATTAATCTCACTTGTGAATGTTTGGATTCTATTAGGTGATTGAATTTTTTGATATCCCTGATTGTGATACTCTGATTTGATTTAAGCTGTGTTTGATGTAATTTATTATACGTGATATATATATATATATGTGTGTGTGTGTGTGTGTGTGTGTGTCTGTGTGATCTGAAAGATAAGCGTTATAGTTTATACCGCTTATCAAATATATTGCTATATTTGAATCTGTGCTGATGGATGATGTTGCACCTTTATTGTGTAAAACACCTGGACCACGCTTATACACACACAAATATGGGTTGCACGTGGACATTGATTAAGTCACAGATTTTTGAAACAGTTTTTAAAAAATTGAAATTTTGAATTCAAAAGACTTTGGAAATGGATTGGGTTTAAAAGAAAAAAAGCTATTAAGGGATTTCAAAGATAAAGTTATTTTTGAATAACTTGATTTAGTTTTGAAATTTGATTTAAAATCTGAATTCAAAATTTGAAATTGAATTCTAGTTATGATTTAAAAAAATGGGGTATACAAGTTTATATGGGTTTTAAACCATTTTTAAAAGTGTTGTTTCGGGACTTTAAATTTAACCCAAGATTTTAACTTGTATAGATATATTTGGATTTTTCTGAAATGAAAACTTTTTTTTTTCAAATAATAAAAGCTTTCACATAAGAAATGAACTTTCGATTTGTGTTAAAAGGATTTCGAGTCTAAAATGAAAATATTTTTCCAAGTTATGAATAAATCTTTGGAAACGAGTTTGGAAGCTATAAGTCAAATCTCTGATTTAAGAATTTAATGAGTTAATCCAATTGAAATGGAAATTGTTTTGAAATCTATGAGTAGATCTTTGTGAAACTAGGTGAACTTTGTGAAACAAATCTTTTTGTTTAAAGATTTAAAATGGTAATTTGTTTAACCATTTGAAAGAAAATCTTTGGATTTTAAAAGTTGTGACTTGACTGAAATCCTATATCCATATGTTTCTAAATATTGCGCTCATTATTCGGTTTAGCCGGTAGAGGACCTTGTGTCATATAACCCATTCCAAGTAGTGATACGACGTTGTGGATTGCACTTGAAGACCGGTGGTGAAGACCGGGTATTTACGAGAACGAAAGGATACCCCGTCGATTGTCTCTACATTGAGTTGCACCGGTATAGAGATTTCCTATGTGATGGGAAGTCCGATCGGGATTGTGAATACCCGGATTTGCAAGGGCTTCTTCGGATGTGCCCTCGGTTCTGTTCGAACTAGGAACAGACTTGTATGGATGTATGTCCGACATTACACTTTGAGATATTAAACTGATCTCTATCAAATACATTTCTGCTTGGTTGTAGAGAATTTATTCTCTTAGCTTGACACCCTTCTTTGAGACGTGCGAGCTCAGAGGTATGTAGTTGACATTTATCAGTGATATACTCCCAATTTGGTAGTATGGCATGCTAAGTGTTGCTATGTATAGATGATCATTTGTTGATCATTTATGATCAAAGCATGGCTTTTGCATAAAGCGTAGCTTTGTGGACGAGACTGCTTCAGGACCTCACACCCCGAAAATGGTCGAAACAGGAAAGATGCAGCAAGGTTATGAGGGTCGCTCCCTTTAGGGCGTGTCATTTCCTTCTCGAAAAGGGTGGTACCATGGTATGAAGGCCAGATACTTACACATGTGGACACTACAGATCTATTACTTTGTAGTTGCTTTGTGGTTAAGAGGCGCCTCGTATAAAGGTCCCAAAGGACCGGAGGATCGCACGCTCGTGTAGTAGTTACCTAGTTACAGAGGTAACCCGGCCTTGTGTTGGCAGAAAGCCGGTTAAGCTCTCGGGACGTCCCGCCAGAGGCGTACCCATGGACAGTAGGAAGTTCCTTAGCCTGACCATTTGTTGGAAATCCAATCACCTAATACGCACCTTGTACTGTTCTAATTGTAGAAACTGCCATTTACTTATGGTGGTCACCACTGTTTAGATGGTAGCTATAGCAGGCATAGTTCGGAACGTCTATGCTGGCTAGGATTAATATTATACTTTCGAAATGGTTTTTTCTACACTATGCACTAGTAATAATATCAAAGAAATTTTCTCGTATCAAGCATATTTGACTATCATAAGGGGAAATCTCCTCCAATTCTGCGTTTGCATTGTGTGTGTGGCTGGAGGCCTTATGGTAGTTTCATTTTCCAAAAAGCATTATGGATTTATTTTAAATTCTTTTGTTGTTTGTTTGAAAAGATAAAACTGTTTCTGTTTGCTCATACCAGTCGCATGACTGATCTGGAGTTTATTGTTCCTTCCTAAGCTCTGGGTGCCCACAATTTTCCCACACGGGCAGTCTAGAGTTGGGTTATTCAGATAATCAATAATAGATGTAGATTCGATAGCTTTCAGCCTTAGGATTTGGCAATCGCATTTGGATTGAGTTGTTTCACTTCATCTCGATTGGGAGTCCGAGCTATTTCTAGATTGGTGCCTTGGAGATGGAGATTACCGGTACTGGAGTTCTTTCTTGAAGACAATATTGGAGTTATTGTTCCACTGCTATTGTCTTGTATCATATCTCTTATGTATATTGATATTCATTGTACCATTTTGTCGTATCATATTGTATCGGTTATTGCATCAATGTTGTATATTGATTTATTCATTCTTTCCGCTGTGTTGTACTTAATGTGTTATAAGCTTCGGTGAACCGGATTCGTCGTTTGGATCTGCGGCATTTGATTACGAGTGTCGTATTCGGTGCCGATTTTCGAAGGTCAAGTCAGGGTCATTATACGAAGGGATTATCTTCCGATGGGTACAACTCTAGATGGACGTCCCTAGAAACGATCACAAAGTTCCTCTACCAACACAAGACCGGCCCACCTCTTTAACTAGATGGTATCGAATATGTCATCCTCCGGTCGTTACCGACCTTTTTCGAGGGCCCTCTAGGCATACAAACCACATAATCACATACGCAACGTCATAGCGTGTAAAGATATATCTAAAAGAGGGTGATCATATCCTAATAGGAGTGACCCACCTAGCCTTGCTGCATCTAATCTTGTTTTGGTCATTTCTAGTTAATGAGACTTGAGGTAACGATTACCTTTCACAATCACATATCACATCAATTTGAATGCCACACGGCTATTTCCGTTGACTACTAATTGCCTTCCACAAAAATACAACCTTTAAGCTCATACCACTCAAGGAGGGTGTTAAGCTAAGACAAGTTGCCTTCCCCGCCACCACGAATGTACCTTTTTAAAAGCCAATGTACGTAATATTTAGAAATGCAATGTCTGACAAACATCCATACAAGTTGTCCAGAAACAGGACAATCCGAAGGTACTTTCCTACCACATCGTGCTGGAAAATCCCTAGGATTAGTAGCGAATAGTTCTTGCATTGGATATTTCATAACGAAGAGAGTACTGCAACTGAATGTATATTGGGATTTTAACCCAAAACGGTCAACAAGCAGTCCTCCACTATGAAAATCCTAAATGTCAATATAATTAGTAACCTGCACAATCGAACGCATATACATTGTTCCGAAGTGGTTTTTAGATAAATCTGATTCCGGTCTCTTTGCACCAACAATGCAAAAGTGTTTCCCAACCTCACACAGGAACTAAGTCTAATAGACTTATCACGTCTCCAACTTTCAACTTACTATCCTTCGGGCCAAAAAGGAAGCTCAATAGACTAGAGTAATACTCCACACTACACGAATCAACATCCTCAACACAAACGATAATCAAGCCTACATAGAAGGCTACGCACTAATTGTACAACTAAATAGTTCCCACATCAACCCGAGGAACTAAAATGGCCAAATTTGATAGTTGGTTATTTAACTTTAAAAGCAAACATCCAAATATTTAGCACCATATGCAATCACAAGGCCCTTTAAATTAATATTTTATTAATTAAATCACCTGCTAAATATTCACTTCAAATTATCTTTAAAAATATATAATTCCAAAATCATTTCAACATTTCAATATTGGAAAACATTTCAAACACTTATTTAATAATAAGTAATTCATAAATCAATTTATTTTCAACATTTAGAAAATATTACATATATTTAAATCACGATTGAGTATGTATTTTATTCTTTAAGGAAAACATTCTCTTAAACATATTTATTTGGGTCAAAACGAATGTTGCGTAAAACATCGTCACAACAACCCAAAATCACCAGTATCGGGATTCGTAAATTAGATAGATATATAAATCCCATATACTATACAAAAACATTTCGTTTCGAAAATCATTTACTATAACAACAGTGTTATAGTCCATCATTTCCTTACTTCTCGAAAATGTCTATTTCAACAATGAATGTTGAAATCAATGATTTCGATACTTGACACATTTTAAAACATTTTCAAACCATTTAATTGCTTTTAAAATATCACTTCTCAAAACATATCTTTAAATTTAAAAGATCTCTTTTCAAAACATATCTATTTTATTTAAAAGATTATTCATTATCCAAAATCGTGAATATAGTTCATTTACCAAATCCAATATTTCTACACATTTATTAAAGAATAATGCATTGTCCAAAATCTTGGATATAATCCCTTTACCAAATTCATTGCTATTGCAAATTTATTTAATGGATTATCCACTGTCCAAAATCGTGGATGAAATTCCTTTAACAAAATTCCATATGTAGTTTGTCAATTTAAATTGATTTCAAATTTATAAACAACGTTTATAAATCACATTTATTTTTTATTAAAACATCAATTTATAAGATGCCTTTAATAAAAAATTCCATTTATATCTCATTTATATGCAAAAATCTAAATTGCAAGTTAATTACTTATAATTCATTTATTTGCAAAATCTTCTTTTTATAACTTCATCAATTCATAAATCTTATTTACTTATAAAATCCAATTATAACTTCATTTTAACACTTACAAAATTCCTTTATAATTTCATCATTTTGATTTATTAAATATCAATTTTGTAAATATTATATATAAAACATTTATAATAATTTCAAAATCTCAGTTTAAACTATTTACAAAATAGTTATCTTCGTATTTCTAAAATCACATTCTGATTATATTTCACGAAAATCAAAATGTTTATAACAATAAAAATTATAACATTTATTTATTCAAAATAAATTCACTTCTTAACGATTCAAAATTCAACAAAACATATATTTTCAAAATCACTTGAAACCCCTTTTTATATTGAAATCATAACTTTAACATTTTTAAATTACCAAAAATAGGCCTAATGCTGCAACAGCACTAAATACATCGATCACGGCATCCAAAACATCATATATCACACGATAACAACATATATCACAATATCTGTAAATATACCAATACTTGTGAGGAATCCAGTTGGATCTCTCCATCCTGTCACCTGCAACAAATATACATATTAGAATATGTGTGTAATGTCCACTTCGAGGAAGACGTCCGTACAAAGGGTCATTCGCTCATACAGGAGAACGTATAGGGTCTCATCTGCTCCACTAGGCAGGAATATATTTAAATACCAATCACTATATATAATATCATGCATCATCCAAACAATCATCAGTCATCATAAAAAAAATTATTCTCACTTATATAAAAATATCAGTGAGTTCGTGAATTGCACTCACTTTGATTCCAATAGCAGTTGCTGGTTTTATTTTGAATAAAATTAAACAGCCGTTTTATTTTACTCAAAATTTACACTAGCTCCAATCAACTCCAAACTAACTCTAAAATGTATTGCTCGTCAATACAAACACAACTTACTTGTTTCGTCAAAAAAGGATCTCGTATGAAAAAGTATGACGTTTTAAAGTTTATACAATTCAATATATAATAGAATTAGCTTAACAAAAGAATATAATTAACCTAAATTAATCGTGGCCGTTCGTTCATCAAAACTAAATCGTGGCCGTGCTTTTCCCCTTTTCCGCTCCAGGTTAGTACTTTCGAATCTAACCCAATGGCCGCCATTAACTTCGATTTTTTTGTGACCGTCTCGTTGCTTATAACACGATAAACCTCCATCATGTCGTAATCCTATCTCCACCTCACCTTCGGCCGAAGACCGCACGAGCTTGGTTGTAATGACCCAGAATTTCAGTCATTTGAAATTCATATATTTAATTGATTTTAAATATGAACTATTAAATTTTGTAAGATGAATAACTTATATTTGAATATAAGGATTTAATTGGATAATTAAATTGATAATTTAATATTTAAAATTGTTAAAATAATTGGAAATTGGATTTAAAATGATTTATAAAGTTGTTTTAAATCCTAGTTGAATTAGAATGATGTTATAGAACTTTTAAAATCAAAGTAAGGGTCAAACTGTGAAAAAATTGAATATTTTAATATTTAATTGACGAGTGAAAATAGTCATTTTCCAAACAGTCTCGGATTTTGACGAAACCAGCTTCGTCGGATTTTTAATGTTATATTATTGTATTATTTCAAATTTCATGTCAATCGGATTTACGGTTTGTCCGGGCAAGCTAAAACGCGTAGAAATCGGTTTAAGTGAATTTTAAATTTAAATAATTCGATTCGAAAACTTATCTTTCAAATACGATCGAATTGGCTCCAGATATATATTACATTGAGTTTAGAATTAGGGTGATACATTATAAACGCCATGCGGCACGCTTCGGTTCGAGTTCGGAAAATTTCGGGTGAATAGTGTCGTGAAATTTTCTATAAAAGTCCATCATAATTTCTATTTTGCAAACCTTAACTCAAAACTAGGTCAAGCCGCCATTAATTTCAATGGCCAGAAAATTCTAACCTTCCCCCTCGATTTTCTCCAAATCTGTCAATCAATTCAAGAAACTTCCAACATGATAAAGTTAGAGCATGACGAGATCTAAAAGGTCAACGGTGGAGATCGTTTAAAGCATTGCCGATCAACAGCAAACCGAGTTTGATTGACGTGGGGTCGACCACGTTTTTCGAAGCCAATTCACAGCCGAGTTCGGCCGCTTTTTGCAGGAAGGTGGAGATTACAATAGGCTACAAGATGATGGCACTCGATCGTGTTCACGGCGAGGAGGGAGGGCACGATAATTCAATAAACATCGGCGACCTATGGGTTTTGCGTGCACGTTTTACTGGAAACGAACGCGAAGAAGAAGATGGTTCTAGCGGCCACGATTCCATCAAGCTGAATGCACGGCCCAGATTGATATTAGGTTAAAAAAAATAAAAAAAATTGTTAATTTATTATATTATAAATTGTATAAACTTTAAAATTGCATATCTTCGTCGTACGAGATCCGTTTCACACGAAACGACTTGCATTAGGTTCGTATTGACGAGCACTACATTTTAGAATTAGATTGGAGTTATTGGAGCTAGTGTAAATTTTGGGTAAAATTAAACGCTCGTTTAATTTTATTCGGAATAAAACGCTGCAAGTGTTATTGAACACAATGTGAGTACAACCCACTCTTTCTAACTCACTGATATTTTTATATAAGTGAGAAATAATTTATTATATGATGATTGATGATTGTTTGGATGATATATGATATATTGATTGATATTTGGATATATACCTGCCTAGTGGAGCAGATGACCTTATACGTTTCCGCGTATGAGCGGATGACCCTTGGTACGCACGTCTGCCTTTAAGCGGACATTGTACACATATTCTAATATGTATATTTGTTGTAGGTGACAGGTTGGGGAGATCCAATTGGATTCCTCAATAGTATTGATTTATGTATAGATATTTGCGATATATTCTGTTATCATATTGATATATAATGTTTGGATGTCGTGGTTGATGTATTTAGTGTTGTTGCAGCATTGGGCCTATTTTGGAGTTTTAAAAATGTTAAAGTAACGATTTCGAATTTAAAAGAATTTTAAAGTGATTTCAAAAATAAATGTTTTATTGAATTTTTGAATCTTTAAGAATTGATTTATTTTGAATAAATAAATGTGATAGTTTTTATGTTATAAAAATTATGATGTTTTGGGAAATATAATTGAAATGTGATTTTTGAAAATATGAAGTTAACTGTTTTGTGAAATAGTATAAATGAAGATTTTTGAATTTATTATAAACGGTTTATAAACAAGATTTATAAAATTGAATTTTTATAAATCAGAATAATTGAATTATAAAGGAGTTTTTATAATTGTTAAAGTGATGTTATAAATGGATTGTATAAGTGAATGAAATTTATTGAATTAGTGAAGTTATAAAATAAACGATTTTGTAAATAAATGATTTATAAGTAATTTTCTTGTAAATTGGATTTTTTTATATAATTGAGATATAGGTAGAATTCATTAATAAAGTGATTTTATGAGTTGAAGTTTTTATAAAATAGAAATATGGAATTTATAAACATTGTTTTATAAATCTGAAATCAATTGATTTTGATAAGTTAAATATGAATTTTATTTAAAGGAACTTTATCTGCGATTTTAGACAGTGAATTATCCTTTAAATTAAATGTTGTAATAATAAAGAATTTGGTTGGGAATTATATCCACGATTTTGGACAGTGGATATTCCTTTAATTAAAGGTGTAGAAATACTGAATTTAGATAAGAGAGCTATATTCACGATTTTGGATAGTGAATAATATATTAAATGAAGTTAAATGATTTTCCAAAGGAAATGTTTTTGTATAGTATTGGGATTTATATATCTATCTAAGTTTTGAATCCCTATACTATTGATTTTGGGTTGTCGTAACGATGTTTTACGCAACATTCGTTTTGACCCAAAATAAAGATGTTAAAGTGGACGTTTTCCTTAAAGAATAAAATATATACTTAATCATGATTTAGGTATGTGCAATATTTTCTAAGTGTTAAAAATGAATAGAATTGTGAATTACTTATTATTAAATAAGTATATGGAAATGTTTTCCAATATAGAAGTTGAAATGCTTTTGAAATATATCTTTTTAAAGATAATTTGAAGTGAACATTTGGCAATTGATTTAATTAATAAAAGATTAACTAAAAGGACCTAGTAATTGTTATAGTGCTGAATATTTGTTTGTTTGTTTTGATAGTTAAATAACCAACTATCAAACTTGGCCAAATTTTAGTTCCTCGACTTGATGCAGGAAATATTTAGTTGTACACTTAGTACGTAGCCTTCTGTGTAGGCTTGATTACCGTTTGTGTTGAGGATGTTGATTCGTGTAGTGCGGAGTATTACTCCAATCTATCGAGCTTCGTTCTTGGCCCGAAGGATAGCAAGTTGAAAGTTGGAAACGTGATAAGTCTATGAGACTTAGTTGCTGTGTGAGGTTGAGAAACACTTTTGCATTGTCGGTGCAAAGAGACCAGGATCTGTTTATCCGAAAACCACTTCGGACCAACGTATATGTGACGATTGTGCAGGTTGCTTGTGATGATATTGATATATCGGATTTTCATAGTGGGGGACTGCTTGTTGATCGTTTGGGGTTAAAATCCGAATATACATCAAGTAGCAGTGGTCTCTTCATTTATGAAATATCCAATGCAAGGACTATTCGCTACTAATCCTAGGGATTTCCTGACAGAATGTAGTAGGAAAGTACCTTCGGTTTGTCATGTTCCTGACAACTTGTATGGATGTTTGTCTGACATTGCATTTCTAAAGATTACGTTCATTGGTTTTTAGAAACGTACATCAGTGGTGGCGGAGAAGGCAACTTCTCTTAGCTTAACACCCTCCTTGTGACGCTTGAGCTTAAGGGTTGTACTTTTGTGGAAGGAAATTAGTAGTTAACGGAAATGGCCATGTGGCATTCAAAGTGATGTGATATGTGATTATGAAAGGTAATCATTATCTCAGGCCTCATCAACCGAAAATGACCAAAACAGGGTTAGATGCGGCAACGCTAAGTGGGTCGCTCCCATTAGGATATGATCATCCTCTTCTAGATATATCTTTAAACGCTAAGACGTCGTGCATTTGATTATTATGGTTTGTATGCTAGAGGGCCCTCGGTTAAAGGTCAGTAACGACCGAAGGATGACATATTCGGTACCATCTAGTTATAGAGGTGGGTGGTCTTGTGTTGGTAGAAGGCAGATGTTTTGTGCCTCGGGACATATATCTAGAGGTGTACCCCTTTCAGAAGGTAGTCCCTTCACCTGGTCATTTGTATGGAAATCCAAACTCCACTACGTGCTTGCCATTTTGATTGTATTACTCAATTTGGCTATATGCTGGAATTTAATCAATGTAACAATTTCTGCTATGATTAATATTATTTGTATATAGTATACACTACTATAATATAAGAGGATTTGATATGATATGTTTTAGTTATCGTAAGGTAAAAACATGTTCATGTTTATGTGTGGACTTGTTTTACGACATACTTTTGATTTTGAAAACTAAAGATAAGTTTGGTAATTTAATAAATTCAGTTGAATGTGTTTCTCACGCTGGTTTACTAGACTAATCCGGGTGCTCTTCCCTTTTAAATCTCGGGTCAGACCGAGTATATCTACAGATTATGCTTTGGTGCTTTTGGAGCTTCAACGGGAGAGCTGGAGATCTTCATTTCGTATACGCGTATCTATTTTGATTATTGATTATCCGCTGTGCTTCATTGTTTATATTATCAGCAATTGTGAGGACAGGTTATTATAACTGTTCAAGATGATAACTATTTATTGATTATTGAACTCTGATTGATGTATATATATACAGTTTTTGTTTTGTAAAGATCATTGATATGATATTATATATTTTCCGCTGCGAGGTGAGATTCTGTATTGTTCTGTTTGGTTCTATCTTCTCTCTTTCTCCCCTTCTCTTCTTCTCTCTTCTTTTCTTTCTCTTTACTCCGTCAGTCTTTGCTTTTTGGATCGTACATATGTGGATTATTGTCGATTCAAAGGGTACGGATTTGTGGGTCGTCACATCGGTCATGCCAATGCATGGGAAAATGTGCGTGAACAGCATGACTTTGCGACAGAAATTTGACCACCACGTTGCTCCGATGATGATAAAAACCACATGGATGTGGAGAGCTCGAGAAGCTCTATAGTTTTGCTTTAGAAAGTTTTCAATAATATTGAATGGATTAGAAGAAAATAAGGAAAAGGAATCAAGCATTTTAAGCCATTAATTTGTAACCGGCGGGTGTCCCTAGCTCTATTAGGGTTTGTGCAAAATGAAAGTGTTGAGGTCCTTTTATGTAAAATTTTGCGACACTATTCACCCAAAAAAATTTCGAACCCAAAACGAAGTGTGCCACCTGGCGTTTATAATATTTTACCTCTATTCCAAACGCAATACAGTATATATCGAGAACCAATTAGATCCTATTTGGAATATTGGTTTTCTTTCGAATCGACTTATTTAATTAAAATTTACTTAAATAAATTTCTACGTGTCTCAGCTTGCCACGACTAAACCTTAAATCCAATTGACACAAAATTTAAAATCTTACAATAATATAACATTACAGATCTAATGAAACTACTTTCGTCGAAATCTGAGATTGTGTCTAAAATGGCTATTTTTACACGTTAATTAGATATTCAATTCTACAAATTAACTTTTAATTCAATTTTAAAAGTTCTCTAACATCATTCTAATTCAAATAAAATTTAATTCAACTCTATAAATCATTCTAATTCACATTAAATCCGATTTCCAATTATTTCAGCAATTTCAAATATTAAATTAACAATTTAATTATCCAAATAAATCTTTATATTTGAAATATAAGTTATTCAACTTATAAAATTTACTTTTGAATATTTAAAATCAATTAAAAATTCGAATTTCAAGTGACTAAAACTCTGAGTCGTTACATTCTTCCCTACTTAAAAGAATTTCAACCTCGAAATACCAAATAAGAAAGAGTCATAAAATCCATTTACTTTTTCTAAACAGTTCTTTAAAATTGAATTACCAAATCCATTTAAACCTTTTAACTTTTCCAAAACTCCATTAGTTAAACTCCTTATAAAAAGTTTACTAAGTTTTCAAATCATACTTAGTTATCTTTTCAAAACCAACTCACGTCGTTTCAACTTTCAACTCATAATCAAAATTTTATTTATTAAAAATAATTTTCCAAAATTTTCTAATGCCTTAAAATTTTGAAATATTTCATCATAGCCTCCTTTGCGCGGTTCGATCGTAGTAGGATCACAACATATATATATATATATATATATATATATATATATATATATATATATATATATCACAAATATACATCTCATCTTCGAAGATGAGGCATCCCGTAGGGAAAAAAGTGTAAAAGTTTGACATGTAATCCAAGATATGTACCTTATATACTATTAGCGAGCATATGCGGCTAATATAGCGTGAAAGCGAGCTCCAAATGCGAAGAAAGCGCCATACGCACCTACTAAATACTCAACAAACAATGAGAAACATGTATATATGAAAGTAATATTAATATACAACATTTACCAATTTAACAACTCTATATGCCAATATAGCAAATGCAATCAAACTCGGCCATCAAACAACTATCATCCAACTAACATCCAATAAATCAATATCTATCCAGTAAATCCATAACCAAACCAATATACATTCATATCTTATTAATATTCATTGAATTGGTTTTTCAATTTAAATCACATTTGATTCATTAACAATGGATTTATTAACATTCATTTATCCGAATTCAATTAGTTTACATTCACCGATTCATATTCAAATTTGTTCACTTCCAAATCAAATTCAAATTCAATTCTATTTAGGTTCACTCACTTCCAATTTGGATTCGATTATTTAGCTTTCAGTTTTATTAATTCAATTTAGTTAACACTTAATGGATTTCTATTCGGTCAACTAACATTCATCTAACAACCAATGCATATCCAACATAACCAAATTTATTTAAATTGCATTCGATTGATTAACATTCAATTTGGTTTAACACATTTAATTTCAACTGATTTAATATTCAATTGACTTTCATTCAATTATTCAATTTCCAATTTCCTTTTACAACTAAAGGCGAATTTCATTATGTAACCCAAATTCATATTCATTTAATTAATTCATTTCATTAATTCACTTTATTAATTCATTTTGATATCAAATTCAACTTCATTCATCATTACTTAAGTTATATTACTTTTCACCCTCACTTACCTTTACTTTCACTGTACAACTTAAGTTCATCTCTAATTTAATTCAAATTCTATTTTACTTGTTTATCTTTTACTTAAGTCAAATTCCATATCACTATTCAAATTCATATTTTGTTTTACTTAACAAAATTGTATAACTATTTTAACATTTAGTTTTACTTACTTTTTCACACTTTATAAGTTATAAAACATTTATTTAAACTTCCAAATTCATAACACAATCACTTACCACTTAAGTTTAAATTTCATTCTAATAATTTATTCAATCCAGTTCACTTTATTATCCTTCCTTTAATTAAATTTCAAATCACATATTTATTATGCTAACTCACATTTATTATTTCATATTATAAGTTCAAAACTCATTTTACCTATATTCGTCTATTCCAACTTGGATTTTAAATTCAAATTTTTTTATCAAAAAAAAACTTAAAATTTCAATTTACTATTGGTAGCAAATAAATCACATAGAAACTCGAAAATGATACTGATGATGCTGCAGTCATCACCCTTATTATTTCCCATTAACAGTAGTGAATTCGGTGCTTTATGTACTTTTTACAATAAATCCTTTTATCTATAAATCACATTCATAAATCTTTTACATATATAATTTCACTATTTTACTTTAGTTATATAAGATTCATTTCAAATTTATTCATCATATCTAGATTTATAATAATAAAACCTCTTTATTTTGAAAAATATGTTTCAAAATAAACAAGATTCAAAATTTCAATTTTTTAGTTTAAATCCATTTTTATTTATAATTCATATTTATAAATATATTCATATAGTTTCATTTCTTATATATAATATTATTTCACAATTGTAAATCATATTAATTATAATTCCTTAATAAATAATTCATTTGCTTATATAATTTATTCTTTTACAGTTGTTGCTTTTATTTAGATTATTCAAACAACTTAATTAACTTATATATATATATATACACACATTTCAAACAACCAAATAATCAATATATTTACACTTTAACAATTCTGAAAATTATTCCCTTTATATATAAAATATAATCAAGGTAAATTATTTCATTCACCCAATTTAAAATGGTAATATGTCAAACAGCCTCGTTTAAGTGTTTAGAAATCCCTATCGATAACATGGCGTCCCACATATCGACCAGAATTCAGAAACAGCTCAACGGATAAGCAAACATAATATAAATTTTTTTATACTCACTAACAAATACGCGCTCATATATATAAACCACTCAACTCTATCTAGGGTGCTACTGTCCCTATCTATACTAAGTATACATCAAAGCCTATGAATATACAAAATCTAAGCTCTAATACAACGTGTAATGACCCACAAATCTGTACCCTTTAAATCGACAATAAACTACACTGTTCGACCCAAAAAGCACAAACTGATGGAAAGTCAAGAGAAATAAAAGAGAGAGAAGAAGAGAAGAGAAGAAAGAGATAAGATAGAACCAAACAGAATAATGCAAAATCTCACATCGTAGCGGAAAACATATAATATCATATTAATGATCTTTACAAAATAGAAACTATATATACATACATCAATTAGAGCTCAACAATCAATCACTAGTTATTAGGTTGGACAGTTATAATAACCCGTCCTTACAATTGTCGATAATATGAAACAACTAAGCAGCGGATAATCAAAACAGATACGTGTATATGAAAATGAAGATCTCCAGCTCTCATGCTGAAACTCCAAAAGCACCAAATCCGAACCTGTAAATATACTCGGTCTAACCCGAGCATTGGAAGGGAAGCCTTGAATCAGTCTGGTAAACCAGCGTGAGAAACACACACAACTAAATTTATTAAATTACCAAACCTTTCCTTTATCAAAAAAAATTTATCTCGTAAGGCATGCCCATACATAAACACGAACATGTTTTTACCATAGATAATTAAAACGTTTCATATAAAATCCTCTTATATTATACTAGTGTCTAGTATACAAATAGTATTTGAAATAGCCGAAATTGTTACCATTATTAAATTTCAGCATATAGCCCAAAATGGATAATCAAATCAAAATGGCAGATACGTAGCAGAGTTTGTATTTCCGTACAAATGACCAGGTGAAGGGACTACCATTCGATGGGTAAATCTCTAGATGGATGTCCCGAGAAACCATCAAGAAGTTCCTCTTCCAACACAAGACCGGCCCACCTCTATAACTAGATGGTACCAAATATGTCACCTTTCGATCGTTATCGACCTTTTCTAAAGGTCCTCTAAGCATACAAATCACAATAATCAAATACACGACGTCAGAGCATGTAAAGATATATCTAGAAGAGGATGATCATATCCTCATGGGAGTGACCCACTTAGCCTTGCAGCATCTAACCGTATTTTGGTCATTTTCGGTTGATGAGGCCTGAGGTAATGATTACCTTTCACAGTCATATATCACATCACTTTGAATGCCACATGGCCGTTTCCATTGACTACTAATTGTCTTCCACAAAAATACAACCATTAAGCTCATACGTCTCACATAAGGTGTTAAGCTAAGAGAAGTTGCCTTCCCCACCACCACTGATGTACATTTTATAAAACCAATGTACGTAATCTTTAGAAATGCAATGTCAAACAAACGTCCATACAAGTTTTCCAGGAACAGCACAACCCGAAGGTACTTTCCTACAACATCCTGTCGAAAAATTCCAAGGATTAGTAGTGAATAATCCTTGCATTGGATATTTGATAACGAAGAGACTACTGCTGCTGGATGTATGTTTGAATATTAAACCCAAATGATCAACAAGCAGTCCTCCACTATGAAAATCCTAAATGTCAATATCGTCAATAACTTGCAGAATCGAACGCATATACGTTGGTCCGAAGTGGTTTTCAGATAAATCTGATCCTGGTCTCTATGCACCAACAACGCAAAAGTGTTTCTCTAACTCACACAAAAACTAAGTCTCATAGATTTATCTCGTCTCCAACTTTCAACTTGCTATCCTTCAGGCCAAGAAGGAAGCTTGATAGATTTGAGTAATACTCTGCGCTGCATGAATCAACATCCTCAACACAAACGATAATCAAGCTTACACAGAAGGCTACGTACTAAGTGTACGACTAAATAGTTCCGACATCAAGTCGAGGAACTAAAATGGCCAAATTTAATAGTCGGTTATTTAACTATCAAAGCAAACAAACAAATATTTAGCACCGTATGCAATCACTAGGCCATTTTAATTAATCTTTTATTAATTAAATCACTTGCTAAATAGTCACTTCAAATTATCTTTAAAAACATATAATTCCAAAATCATTTCAACATTTCAATATTGGAAAACATTTCTAAATAATTATTTAATAATAAGTAATTCATAAATCAATTTATTTTCAACATTAAGAAAATATTACATATACTTAAATCACGATTAAGTATATAATTTATTCTTTAAGAAAGCATTCTCTTAAACATATTTATTTGAGTCAAAATGAATGTTGCGTAAAACATCATTACGACGACCCAAAATCACCAGTATAGGGATTCGTAAATTAGATAGATGTATAAATCCCATATACTATACAAAAAATTTCCTTTCGAAAATCATTTATTATAACAACAATGTTATAGTTAATCATTTCCTTGCTTCTCGAAAACGTCTATTTCAACAATGAATGTTGAAATCTATGGTATCGATACTTAACACATTTTAAAACATTTTCAAACCATTTAATTCCATTTAAACTATCACATTTCAAAACCTATCTTTAAATTTAAAAGATCTCTTTCCAAAACATATCCATTTTATTTAAAAGATTATTCACTATCCAAAATCGTGAATATAGTTCATTTACCAAATCCAATATTTCTACACATTTATTAAAAAATAATCCAGTGTCCAAAATCGTAGATATAATCCCTTTACCAAATTCACTACTATTGTAAATTTAATTAAAGGATTATCCGCTGTCCAAAATCGTGGATGAAATTCCTTTAATAAAACTCCGTATATAGTTTACCAATTTAAATTGATTTCACATTTATAAAACAATGTTTATAAATCACATTTATTTTTTATAAAAACTTCAATTTATAAGATCCCTTTAATAACAAATTCCATTTATATCTCATTTATATGAAAAAATCCAAATTACAAGTTAATTACTTATAATTCATTTATTTACAAAATTATTCTTTTTATAACTTCATCAATTCATAGATCTTATTTACTTATAAAATCCAATTATAACTTCATTTTAATACTTACAAAGTACCTTTATAATTTCATCATTTTGATTTATAAAATATCAATTTTATAAATCTTATATATAAACCATTTATAATAATTTCAAAATCTCAATTTAAACTTTTTACAAAATATTTATCTTCATATTTTAAAAATCGCATTCTGATTATATTTCACTAAAGTCAAAATTTTTATAACAATAGAAATTATAACATTTATTTATTTAAAATAAATTCACTTCTTAACAATTCAAAATTTAACAAAACGTATATTTCACTTGAAAATCCTTTTTAATTCGAAAATATCACTTTAACATTTTTAAATTACCAAAATTAGGCTCAACGCTGCAACAACACTAAATACGTCGATCACGGCATCCAAAACATCATATATCACATGATAACAGCATATATCACAATATCTGTAAATAAACCAATACCGGTGAGGAATCCAGTTGGATCCCTCCACCTGTCACCTGCGACAAATATACGTATTAGAATATATGTACAATGTCCGCTTCGAGGCAGATGCACATACAAAGGGTCACCCGCTCATACACGAGAATGTATATGGTCCCATCTGCTCCAATAGGCAGGAATATATCCAAATACCAATCGGTATATATATAATATGCCATATATCATCCAAACATTCATCAATCATCATAAATAAATTTATTTCTCACTTATATAAAAATATTAGTGAGTCAGATAGAGTGAGTTGTACTCACTTCAATTCCAATGGCAGTTGCAGTGTTTTATTTCAAATAAAATTGAATAGCCTATTAATTTTACCCAAAATCGACACTAGCTCCAATCAACTACAAACCAACTCTAAAATGTATTGCTCGCCAATACGAACCCAACGCAACTTATTTCGTCAAAAATGGACCTCGTATGAAGAAGTTATGACGTTTTAAAGTTTATACAATTTAATATATAATATAATTACCTTAACAAAAGAATATAATTAACCTAAATCAGTCATGGTCGTTCGTTCATCAAAACTAAATCGTGGCCATGCTTTTCTCTTCTTCCCTGCAGGTTAACACGTTCGAATCTAACCCAATGGCTGCCTTCAACTTTGAATATTTTGTGACCATCTCGTTGCTTATAACACAATCAACCTCCACCGTGTCGTAGCCCTAACTCCACCTCACCTTCGGCTGAAGACCGCACGAGCTCGGTCATGCCAATGCATGGGAAAACGTGAACGGAGTGACTTCACAATGAAAATTCGACCACCACATCGCTTCGATGATGATCAAAACCGCATGAATGTGGGGAGCTCGAGAAGCCCTGCAGTTTTTCTTTAGAAAGTCTTCTATAATATTGAATGGATTGGAAGAAAATAAGGGAGAAAGAATCAGGCATTTTCAGCCATTGATTTGTAACCGGCAGCTAGCCCGAAATTTCGCGACACTATTCGCCCGAAATTTTTCCGAACTTGAAATGAAGCGTGTCGCCTGGTGTTTATAATGTTTTACCTTATTTCGAACACAATAGAATATATATCGGGAGCCAATTCGATTTTATTTGGAAGATAGGTTTTCGAATCAAATTATTTAAATTAAAATTTACTTAAACAAATTTCTACGCGTTTCAGCGTCCCACGACTAAATCGTAAATCCGATTGACACGAAAATTGAAATCCGACAATAATATAACATTATGGATCCAGTGAAACTTATTTCGTCGAAATCCAAGACTGTGTGAAAAATGGCTATTTTTACACGTTACTAAATATTAAAATATTCAATTTCTACAAATTAAATTTTAATTTTTAAAAGTTCTCTAACATCATTCAAATTAAAATAAATTTAATTCAACTTAATACATCATTCTCATTCACATTAAATCCAATTTCCAGTTATTTCAGCAATTTCAAATATTAAATTAGCAATTTAATTATCCAAATAAATCTTTATATTTGAAATATAAGTTATTCAACTTATAAAGTTTACTTTTAAATATTTAAAATCTATTAAATATCCAACTTTCAAAGACTAAAATTCTGGGTCGTTACACTAAGGCAGTTTGCAGTTCCTTCCAGAACCTACTAGTGAATATCGGGTCTTGGTCACTTACAATACTACAGGGAATACCATGGAGTATCACAATATCCATCACATACAAACTCACCAAACTTGCAACAGTCCTAGTCGGCTTGACCGGAATAAAATGGGCGCTCTTGGTTGGCTGATCGATGATAACTCAAATGCCTTCGTTTCCTTTCCTTGACCTATGAAGTCCATCAATAAAGTCCATAGAAATCTAATCTCACTTCCACTTGGGGATCTCAAGTGGCTGAAGCAGTCCAGTTGACTTCTTCTGGTCATTCTCAATCTGCTGGCAGTTTGCACATTGACTCATGAAGATTGAAACATCTCGTTTCATCCCGTCCCATCGGAATATCCACTTCATATCTTTAAACATCTTGGTTACTCCTGAATGTAAAGATAACCTTGAACGGTGACATTCAGTTAACACTTCTCGCCAAAGCCCATTAACGTTGGGAACACAGATACGGCCATTCATTTTCAATATGCCTCAGGGATCAATCTCAAAACTAGAAATGACACCTTCTTGCACATCCTTCTTAAATTGAGCCAAAAGAGGATCTCCTTCTTAACTAGACATGGTCCTCTCCATCAATACTGGGTTGACTTCTAAGTTTGCAACCATTGCTACATTCCTACACAATGCATCCACAAAAACGTTTACTTTCGCAAAGGTATAAAGAATCTCCAGATCATAAGAAGTAAGAAACTATAGCCATCTCTACTGCTTCTAATTCAAATCTTCCTAGATAAAAAGATATTTTAAGGATTTATAGTCCATGTATAACTCGAAATTTTCACCCAAAAGATAATGCTTCCACATCTTAAGTGCGAAGATAACAACCAAAATCTCCAAATTGTGCGTAACATAAATTTTCTCATATGGTTTCAGTTGTCGGATCGCATAAGCATTAACCTTCCCATGCTACATTAGAACTGCTCTCAAACCGGTACCACAAGCATCCGTATATACTATTAAACCTTCGCTCCTATTTGAAATAGTCAAAACAGTAGTGTTAGTCAACTTCTCCTTCAATTTGTTGAATGCTTGATCACACTTATTTAGCCAAACGAACTTAATATCTTTCTTTGTTAACTTCGTCAGATGAGAAGTAATCTTCGAGAAATTTTTAATGAACCTACGGTAAAAACTAGCCAGTCCCAAAAAATTTCTAACTTCCGTCGCATTTTCAGGCTTCTTTCGGTCTTGAGCTGCAACAACTTTAGTCGGGTCTACCGATATGCCTTCTCCCAAAAACAACATGCCTCAAAAACCTAACTTCATCTTTCTAAAAATGGCATCTAGCAAACTCTGCTTTCAACAAATAAGCCCTAAAGGTATTGAGTACAACTCGGAGATGGTACTTGTGCTCCTCCTCCCTTTTCAAACAAATAGAAATGTAATCAACAAAGATGAGGATAAATTTTTTAAGAATGTCTCAAAAAATGTTAAAGTCCACAAAATAAGAGGGTGCATTAGTTAACCCAAATGGCATAACTAACCACTCATAAAAACTATTTGGAGTCCTAAAAGATGTTAAAGGCCCTCACATCTGCTACCCTTAATTGGTGAAAACCGATGGCGGGATCCAATTAGGAAAATATCCAAGCACCATAGAGTTGATCAAATATGTCATCAATCCTTGGTAAAGGGTATATTTTTCTTGATAGTCCTTTTATTCAACTCCCAGTAATCTACACATAACCTTAGATAACCATCCGCCTTCGTGACAAAAATAACTGGTGATCCCCAACTCAAGGTACCACTTCTTATCAAACCCTTCTGTAATAAGTCAAAAATATGGCCCTCCAACTCTCTCTTCTTTTTAGGAGCCAATCTTCGAGGGTATTGTAAAATAGGTCTGATTCCTAAAATCAAATCAATACATAACTCCACTTCATGGTGAGGAGGTAAACCTTGCACTTCATCAAAATATCCATGAATCCTCGAACGACTAGTATATCCCTAAGCTCCTCCTTAGCTACTTCGAGCGAATATAGAAAACTACTCATCAACTCGTTAGGCTCTTCACAACATATATCTACCACAACATCTCCAGTATCTCTAACTCTTACAATCCTTCGGTAACAAACCAAGATTGCTCTAAACTTAGATATCCAATCCACTTCCAACAACATTCCAGAACCATGAACCCGATAATAAACAAATCAAAGGGAATGGTATTATTTTGACAAGAGAGGCAAACAAAGACACATAGTGTCAAGATTTGTCGAACCCCAATTGGGTTCAACACATGAAAGGGATTATTTAGAATAACTTATTTTAGGTTTAGCTTATTCATCAAGTCATATGAAATAAAACTATAGGAAGCACCTGTATTAAATAACACTATAATAGGAAGATCATAGATGGGTAGTGTACCTTGCAACATCCGCTTCCTCTTCTGTCCTGAAGAAGTGGATGGTATCTCCTCAATAGCAAAAGCCTGTCCTTGCGACCCCTTCTTCGAAAAAGGAAACTATATCTTAATATCTCCTTTCTCGTGACATTTGTAGAAGACTGGATCGCTAGGGGTCAGTGCATTGATTTGTAAAGTGACCCATCTTGTTGCATTTGAAACAAAGAATTTTGGACAAGTCCCTCTGCTCCTTCTATGCTAGAGCCCCACCTCTGCATCTCGTCTGCCCACTGCTTCTTCTCCTTGTGCTTGAAATTTGGCTTGCCTCCAAATAGTATCACTGATAAAGGCTTGGCATTGATTGCTGGACCTACTCCCTTCTGGATTCATTTCTTGATATCAAGAGCTTGGAACCTCATTTCCATTCTAATAAGGTTGGTGAATGTACCTGTAAGATGGTTAGTCGTTTCTCTTTGGAACTTCGATCGCATTCCGTTCTTGAACACTTCATTCTTTTTGAGCGGTGTGTCTATCAATCTAAGTCCTAAGTGGGATAATGCATTAAACTTATGCTCATGCTGCACCGTCGTCATATCACCTTGCATAAAATCCAAGAAGCTCCTAAACAATTAAGTCATTATGGCTTCTAGAATAAACTACATTTCAAAAACTTTTTTGAACTGATCCCAAGAAAACTCCTCCTTCGAAGCATTAGCTGTTATGGAATCCCATCAATCCATCATCGATTTTTGAAATTGTCGTGATGCCAGTAGTTGTTTCTCCGCATCCACCAATCAAAGATCTCCAAATATCCTTTCATATGAACAAAGCCATGTCTACACTCCAAGAATATCTTCAGTTCTATAGGACGGTTTCCGACACAAAGTGGTGTAATTTTTACATAAAGTCGCAAAGTTCATAAGGGATGAACTTGCACTACCACTTCCTCTATCGGATCTACAACTAGCATAGTAGCATCTCTAGGTACCCTACCGTTGGTAGCCATGCTATTCCCCGATCCTCTCCTTCCTCCTCTTCTTGTATTATTCTTCTATTTTCTAGATAGATAACTTGTATATTTGGATACAAGAATAGGATCAAAATAGTTTTAAGAAAAACAACACCAATAGATCTAGAACAAGGCTTTGGCGGATAGATATTGTTATTATAAAAATTACAAATATGCACTCTAAAGATTAACTCTTTCTAGGGCATCACTTACCTTATTTCTAATGAGTTGTACCCCAATCGGCTAAGGTGTATACTTAACTAAAGCTCCGATATCAACTATAACCACCCACTTTTCTGAACCCTGAGAACAACACTTAATACATCACTGCTGTTCGTGTGCCATCGCCCAAGCATCCAAAAGACGAGTTGTCATGGGGTAAAATAAAAGTATAGAACAGAAAATATCACAACAAAACAGTTAAATATAATACAGTAATAATATAGTACATAAGGTTACTCCTTAACATAGATTTATCAAAGTTACACAAAAGTACTACTACTATCAGCCTAGGCAGTTATACACTCTGCCTTTACACTTGGTGATAAAAAATTACACATACATAATTAAACATAACATATCAATAGAAATAGACAACTAGAAAGATAAGCAGCCTCCTGTGTGTCCGTCGTCTTCAAAAAGCCCAAAGTAACATATTACTGTCGAGCTACTCATAAATAATTGAGTATTAGAGAATTTAGTGAAAACAAACAACTCGGATCAGACAATGAGTCTAGTATGAGTAAAACTCTAAACAAAGGGTGCAAATTGACAACAATATGTGAGACCATGCTGCCAAATGTGAAACGATTTTCCCCTCACAATAACAATATCCAACCGTAAGCAATGGATATAAATAATTAAACATCGCGAAGTGCATAGACACTTCTTGATGCAATTAAGAAAGAATAAATTTAAAGATTTTGAATCAAAGGAAAGGAAAGGGAAATTTCAACAATTAATAGGAGGGTATGCCCTACCAAAAGTATACCTCTAGAAAATATACTCAAGTGGGTTATATACACTGACTCTCATGAGAACTCCAAGCCAGGGCCCGCCATCCTTACCAAGTATCAGAGTATTTCATATCTCAGTGTGCATATATCCGAACATGATCTAGAGTGGATGTGATAATACCCTAATGGGAACAACCCCACATAGTTGTCCCCCACTCGCTTTTTGGTTTTAGTTATTTCTGACAAAGGATATCAATTCTCAAATGAGCAACAAATCATCTTAAAATGATGATACATAACGAATAAAGATGAATCGATAGTCAATAAATCAACCATCAAGAATAATTAAAATGATCGTATATGGAAATTAAATCTCATATTCTTACCATTACTAGTCGATTTCAAACTTGTACTGCTTTTTGGTTGAAATTGAAGTCGGGCAAGTGAAGGCAGTGTTACATCTAGGCATTGCCTTAATGATGTTTTTAACTTTTGAGATAGGGACGTGTTTCCATACCTCAACATTTAGTGCTAAGAGTATGACTAAACCCTTTCCATATAAGCAATATCAGATTACCCAAAATTAAACTTCTTATCCTTTTTGTAACAGAATCAAACTTTTTAATTTTTAAAATCGGTCTTATGCTGGAATTTCACATTACAGATTTAACTTTAAACAACATTATCAAAATGATTTTTCAAATTTAAACACGATTAATTTCTTCAATATTATTATTTAAAATGATTAATCAACATGAATCAATGAATAATTACCTTAAACATCTTTATTTAAAATAATTAATAGCTTTAACCCTGATTAATTACTTCAAACATCATTATTTAAAATGATTAATTAACTTTAATCAGCATTATTAAGTGATTAATTAACTTTAAAACATCATCATTAAAATGATTAATTAATTTTGAAACATCGTTATTAAAGTGATTGATTAATTTTAAAACACCATATTAAAATGATTAATTAACCGTAAAACATTATTATTGAAGTGATTAATTAATCTTAAAACATCATTTATAAAATGATTAATCAACTTTGAGACATCATTATTTAAATGATTAATTAATCTTAAACATCAGTAGTTAAAATGATTAATTAATTTTAAAATCATTAAAAAATGATTAATTAACTTCAAACCCATCATTATTTAAATAATTAATTGACCTTAATCATCATTATTTAAAATGATTATTTAATTTTAAATATCATTATTAATATGATTAACTAACTATAAACACATCATTTTTTGAATAATTAATTAACTTTGTAAAAACCCAAGCACAAGACTTAACCAAAAATTTCTAAAGAGATTGTGTTTTGCAAAAGTGCCAATATAGCGATCGTCGCTATATGGACACTTCCGTAAACACTTTCATATATCATTTATCTATCCATGAATCACATAACATAAGCATAGACACATATATACAAAAGTAAGTAACAACCATACAACATGGAGATCATCACTTGTGAAACAATTACTTAAACTTTTTTAACAACTCTCAAGTCACTTACCAACTACCAAAGATGTCAATATTTTAAAGCGGTAACCAAGCCAACAATCAATCACTTTCTAACACATATAATCATAAGTAATTAATATATTTCAACACAACAATAAAAATTAAAACTTTCTTTTACAAGTGAGATTTACTCACACAAATGAGCACCGATTTCAACCAAACCTGTAAACTATAACCGGATGGAATTCCCCTGTGCAAAATCTCAACTTTAAAATCAAAAGCATGTCGATTAGGCTTGGCCTAGGGCTGGCTGGGTCAGCTATGTTGCAAAAGTGGAGTTTTGTGGCATATTTTTGGAGATTTGAGGAGTGGAGAAGAAATAGAAGTGTTTTTGGAAGCTCATTTAAGTGTTTTAAAGAAAAAAGAGTAAATTTTAACTTGAGAAATTTTGAGAAACCATGGACATGGAGAAAGGGGCTTGAAAAAGAAGATATAAAAGTTTGGAAATGAAGGAAATGAAATAAAATGAGTAATGGAAAAATTGAAGTTGTTTTCATATTAAATGACACACGAAAATTACCCTTTTACCCTTAGTAATTTACCCTCCTTAACTTTTTGCCACCATACCCTTCTCTACCTTTATCCACACATTATCCCTTCCCTCTCTTACAAACTTCCACCACTTCCACTTTTGTGAGGTGTACTTGTCTTGGTTCGTGTGTTTATATATATATATGTATATGTATATGTATATGTATATGTATATATATGTGTATATATATATTAAAAAGAAAAGTCAAATTTCTGCTTTATTAGTTTAAGTGCTTTCTTAAGGTTATTTTAATCCAATCCAAATATTAACACAATTATATGTCATTTATTTATGTGTGTACATATAAATTCTAGTGCCCACAACACATTTCGACAATTTCGGTTGATGAAAAGTCGAAATCCCAAAAAATGATTTTCGGTCATATTTTCGGATAATCTTCGAACTAATTATTTTTATAAACCAAATATTAAAACAACATCATCATTATTAATTATTACTTAAGTGGTTTATTTGAGTTATAAAATCCATTATTTAAATGTTTAAAAATATTTTAAATATTCAAATTCAAAGTGATTAAATTACAAATCGTTACATGTATTATTTCCTTCTTTGGACAAAGATAATTGGTATATGGAAAATATACTTTATTTTATTTCCTTTGGTAGTCTCATTATGCGATGATGTACACAAGACCAGATTTTGCCCATGTAGTGGGTATTGTCGATCGTTATATGTCTAATCAAGGCAAAGAGAGTTGGCAAGATGTGAAGCAGAAACTCAGATATCTTCGTGGCACTTCATCATTTGTCTTATTATATGGTGGAGTAGATGACGACATCTCTCTTAGAGGTCAATATGATTTAGATTATGCTGGGGATAGAGACAAATGGAAGTCAGTGTTGGTCTATGTTTTTACAGTTGGCATAGGCTCGATTTTTTTGAGATCAAAGCTACAGTCTATAGTAGCTTTGTCGACTATATATCGAGGCCACAATAATATTGATTATGCAAGCAACTAAGGAGGAATTACATTTACTTTGGCTATTGGATGATTTTTCTATGGTGTAGGGGACAATAGAGCAATTTTCAAATGGTCAGATTGTGATTCATCTTGTGGAGAATCAAGCTTATAGTTCTCATGCAAAGCACATTGATGTCAGAGACTTCTTCCTTACGTTGAGGAAGAACGAAGCAAGATCAAGTTGATGAAGGTGAGTACTATGGATAATCCTTCAAATATGATGACTAAGTCTCTTCCTAAGGATAAGTTGATTTCAATTACTTGATAGCCATGGGGGGTAGACCCAATAATCCCTATGACTATTTTGTTGATTGTTGAAGAGACTGACATATTTTGAATCGAGGTGGAGTGTTCGTTAGGAAATCAAATCTACGGTTTCGATGATAACAACTATAAAATGAAAATCGAATATGCATATATATTTCTATATATACAGGTACTTGCTAGAGAAACATCATTAGAAAGATAAGAACAAGGCTCAAAGAATGTTACAAGAGGCTACAAGTCGATAGGATCAAAGAAGCAACAAGAAAGATACACAAAACAGACATGTACAAGTTTTAGACGTCTGGGTGCACAAGCTGGACGTTTGGAAAAGTCCTCTGGAACAACAAAACAAACAGGACCAGACATCGGTAGATGCACTCAGACGTCTAAAAATCTACCATGTACAAAAAAATATAGTATCAGACATCTAATACAAATACCAGACGTCTAATTTCATACTCAAAATTTAAATTCAAACTTCAACTGCCACATTCGAATAGACACCTCTGCTTCTCTTCGCTGCAACTCTTCATCATCAACAGAAGCAACTATAGAGCACTTGTTAATGGATGTAACTACTCAAGGAACCTCTCTACAATTATATATATCATCAAGAAACAAAGAGAACACTCACCTTACATACTTGCGCTCTCTACTTACATACTCTATTATATTCTTGATCTCTAGCAATCTATACTTATATTCACTCTTCCACATATTTAGATCTTCACCGTCAATACTCTCTAGATATATATTGGAAGCATCTATACTTATTAGTCAATATCCATGTTATAGAACACATATTTGACAAGAACAATTTATTGTAACGAAGCCTATTCCTCCGGGAGAAGCAAGGGTATTTGATAGTCGAATTCCAAAGGGGAGCTTTGGGACTGGACGTAGGATGGGAGGTCCAAACCAATATAAAATCCTGGTGTGCCTATTTTATATTTACCTAGATTACTATTATTTTAGTTGCATTATATATTTTGTCACATGTACTTGCATATATACTACACGATCCACCTGTAGACTATCAATTGGTATCAAAGCAAGGTTAGATCAAAATACAGTAACACATTTTTGAATCACTATAATATGGAAAGTATTTTTTGAGAAGGTTAACCCACAGCATGACCCCCACTTTTTAATGGTTCTAACTATGCATATTGTTCAACACGTATGAGAATTTTTATGGAAGCTAATGGATTAGAAATTTGGTCAGCCACTCAAAATAAATATGAAGCAACCTAACGCTGCTATGAACACATGGACTGATGCACAAAAAACCACAGCTTCTAATAATGTCAAAGCTATGAATGTTCTATTTTCTTCACTAGATAAGAATGAATTTTCACGTGTCATGTTATGTAACACTACATTTGATATTTGGCATGCCTTACAAGTTACACACGAAGGCACAAACAAAGTTAACAAACTAAGATTTCAATTTTACAAAATCAATTTTCATCATTTAAAATGAAACAAAATGAGTCTATAGTAGACATGCACTCTAGATTTCAAACCATTCAACACGACTTGAAGGCTCTTGGAGTCAAATTCACAAATTTTGACTTAGTATCTAGAATACTCAATTCTTTAACTCCAGAGTGGGAAAGAAAAGTATTAGCTATCAAAGAAGCTAGTGATCTCTCTTCATTCTTAGTTGAAGAATTGATAGGAAATTTAATGTCCTATGAAGCTAATTTGCAGGCATGAAAAGAACAAAATTCGAAAAAGAAGAACATAGCATTCTAGCAAAAATCGAAGACTCCGACTTAGTTGAAGAAGAAATTATATTTATTGTCAAAAATTACAAAAAACTCAAGAAGTTTAGAAAAATGACTAAATTTCAAAAAGGAGGAGAATCAAGCTCAACAAATCAAACACCAATCAAATGCTATAAATGTGACCAATTTGGACATATGAAGAAAAACCGTCCCAAACTCAAAAATGATAAAAAGAAGAACTAATTTGAAAATTTCAAAAAGAACAAAGCTTTCAAACTAACATGGGATTACTCAGATTCTTCACCATCATCAAACAGTGATAGGATAGTGACAGAGAATAAGCTAATGTGTACTTTATGGCACAAACTGATGCGGTATGGCCCGAACTTAGTTATGATGAATTATTAGAACTTAGCATGGAATTAGATGATAAATTTAGACAAATTATAAAATTTAACAAGAACATATAGCCACAATAAATAGATTTGAAGTAGGAATGTTAAAAGATGAAAAAATTATTTTAGAAGAGGAACTAGAATTATGTTAAAAAAATTAAAAATAGTTTAGTGGAAAACGAGACTATTGCAATGAATTTGGATAAAACTAAATTAGAAAAGGATAACTTATTAAAAGAAAACTTCAACTTGAAGAGTAATATTGAAAATTTAGAATTAAAAGAAAAATTGAATAAAATTACAAATAATATTTCAAAATTTAATAAAGGAAAACAAGATTTGGAAAATCTTATCAAAATTTCAAAACCATCAGGTAATAGAAATGGAATAGGTTTTAAAAATATTCATAAACAAAAAGGGAATGATATTAAGAAATATAGTTGTATTTGTAAAATGACTAAAAGTTCATCTAAGTCTAATACGAATACCAGTTTGAATTCCTAAGATAAATAATAATTTGATTAGACAAAAAAATATTAATAATTTTTAAAAAAAATGTAGTCTATAATAAAAATTATATTCATAAAGGTACCAAACCTTCTGGGGTATGACTACCTACCCCTCCTAACATCTAGGACCCTAACAAAATATATGGATACCGATTTTAAAGGTACCCAAAATAAAAAATAAAGAGAAATGGATACTTGATAGTGGATGCTCCAAGCATATGACAAAAACTTCAAAAATGTTACCAAATATAACATACATCGATGGTGGAACGACAACTTTTGGAGATAACTCAAAAGGATACGTCGTGGGCATTGGATAAGTCATCAACTCTGGTATTTCTAATTCTCCTATTATTAAAAAAGTTTTGTTAGTAGAAAATCTAAAACACAATCTACTTATTATTAGTCAATTATGTGATAAAGGTTTTCAAATCAATTTCGAAAAAGATAGGTGTAATATTTTCGATAATAATAAACAACTTATATTTGAGGGTTTTAGAAACAATAATATTTATGTCTTAAACATGAATATAAATTGAAATTGAAATTTGTGTTTAATCGCCAAACATGACGATCCATGGTTATGGTATAAACGATTTTGTCATATTAATTTTAAATATATTAATAAATTAGCAAAATATGAGCTAGTTAGAGGTTTAACTAAAATAAATTACAAGGTAGAAAATTTATCTGGCGATTGTGAAATTGGAAAACTAAAGAAAAGCTCTGTTAAATATAAAAATAATATTTCTACAGAACAACCATTAGAATTATTGCGTTTAGATTTATTTAGTCTAACTCAAGTACGATATACAAATCACAAAAAATATGTTTTCGTAATAGTTGATGATTTTTCAAGATATACATGGACTTTATTTTTAAAACATAAAAGTGACACTTTTGGTATGTTTAAAATTTTTGCTAAAAGAATTAAAACACAAATGGATTTGATAATTAAGAATATTCGAAGTAATCACGGTATTCGAAAATGATCTTTTTACTAATTTTTGAAATAAAAAAGGTATAAGTCATAATTTGTTTTTTCCCCACACACCTCAACATAATGGTGTAGTAGAAAGAAAAATTCGTACATTATAAGAATGTGCACGAGCACTATTAAATAGTAGTGGTCTTGGTTGAAGCTATGGCCACAGGTTGTTATGTTTTGAATCGAGTAACCATACGACCTATGACTAAACAAACTTTTTTTGAAATATTTTTTGGAAGAAAACTTAAAGTATCATACTTTAAAACTTTCTGATCAAAATATTTTATATTAAATACAAAAGATAATTTAGGAAAATTTGACCCAAAAGCTGATGAAGGAATCTTTGTTTGATATTCGGATCGCAGCAAAGCATATAGAATTTTTAATAAACGAAATAACACCATTGAAGAAAGTTTACATGTTTCGTTCGATGAAAATCTTCTTAACCATCGTACTAATGACGACGAAGAAATAATTCCAATAACAAATACGACAAATTCTTTTAATACTGAGACAAATGCGCAAAATAATACTTTAGTATCATCACATAGAATTCTTAAGGATCATCCAAAGATAATATAATTGGAGACCTCAATTTTATAGCAACTAGAAATCAACTTAACCAAATAAGTCATATAGCATTTGTGTCGAATTTTGAACCAAAAAATTATAAAGAAGCTTGAAACGATGAATTTTGGATAATAGCCATGCAAGAAGAATTAAATCAATTTCAACGTAATAATTTTTGGGAATTAGTACCAAGACCAGAAAATCGATCAGTTATAGTGTTTGCGCAAAAAATGGGCAAACATCTCCAAGTCGTGTAATTTAGTTGATTTTATGTGATTCTGAATGATTTAGATGAGTTATGTAAATATGAAAAAAGCAGGGGCTGAAATGTAAAAGACACACAGATTTATAGTGGTTCGGCCAGAACGTGCCTACATCCACTTTATATGTTATTATCTTTTTTCTTTCAGATTACAAGTACAATGCTTTGTGTACAAGTATATGAAAGTAGTTTGAAAGTTTCTTCCGTGCTTGAGCTCTCAAACTTGTCTGCCATTGTTGTACCCCTGCCCCTCTATTTATAGAGTGAGGTAGAGGGCAGGGGTCTTGGATGTATATAGCTGCTGGTGGGCCCGGGCTGAAGCAATCTAGACTAGCAGTTGTCTAGTTCGGCGAGGCCTCATTCGGCATGGAGCTTGGACCGGTGGTAGGTGTAGACCGGTGGTAGGTGTGGACCGGTGGTAGGTGTGGACCGGTGGTAGGTGTGGTCCGGTAGTGAGTGTGGTTCGGTGTTAGATGGTGTGGGCTTTGGACCGGCAATGGCCTCGTCCGGTAGTAGTGGGGGATATGTGGATCGGTAGTATGATTGGTTCGGCCATGATGGAAATGGATTTGGTTCGGCCTCGATGGAGATGTGTTTGGTCCGGTGGCCGAATGTGAATGCCGAATGAGCTTGTATATTGCGAATGCCGGATGGACTTCTATGCTTGCATTGAGCCTTGTGTTTGTCGAACGTAGTGGGGGTTGTGAGCCCGGGTGAAACTGTGATTCCTTGGTCTCGAGATCTTCTGGGTGAGAATTCGCCCAACATTTGCCCCCCAAAGTGGGGCACGTGCTTGCATGTGTCGCGCTTTGTTTCCCTGCGGTAGGAATGCTTGTTTTGTAATGCCATGGGCTGGATGTTCGTATTCTGTTGATGTCCTGCAAAGGAATTTACAGTTTTAGTGTGATTTCAAATAACGATCGCTCGGGATCGAAATTTTTGAGATAGAGCGAATCGTGCCGTTCGGGGCGAGAGGGTGTGCCCCGAGGGGGTTTAGCATTATCGATGCCAGGTTCACGTTAGAGTGGGTCCCTGGATCGTTTGTCAAGGTGGTTTATCGCCAGCTCAGAGCATGCCTAGGGATCGTTCGCGACCCCGTACATGTGTAAGTAGCTTAGCCATTTCATAATTATCAGAATCAAATATCCATTTAACCGATGAGCTTAAAAAGGATGTCAAAGTGCAAATTCTCACGACGATAGTGTTAATAGCCATTCAGAGCAGGCCTATGGACCGTTCGTGGTTGCGTACACGTGTAAATGATTAACCCACGTTGGTGAGAGATTTACGACTCATTCATTGTTATCATATTCTCTACTTTATTAGTAGGTCCTAGAGTTCGGTACTTATCTGAGTGAGGTGCTTTACATGCCCTCTGTTTCTGGTTTTCGCTGGTGGGGACAGCTTCATTCGGTTTTTGGTTGGTCCGGTATGGATAATTTCATTCGGTATTTTGTTGGTCCGGTATATGTTGGTCCGGTGGGCCGGACCAGTTGGTTCGGCAGATCTGAGCGCGCCTATATATAGAGCTACGCCCCCTTAGATTTTTCCTTACCGAACCAGAGAGCCGAATCAACTGGCCACCGAACCAAATCTTCTGCCGAACCAAGCTTCTTCCGAATCAGGTACATCCTTTTTTGCCGAATGGGTTTGATTGCCGAATACATATGAAAGATTTCAAATGCCGAATGAACTTGAGACATCAGTGCCGAATGAACTTTAGTCATAAGTGCCGAATGAACTTTAGACATCATCGCTGAATGAACATAGGACCCTAGTACCGAATGGCCTTGAATCCTAGTGCCGAATGACTTTTGTATTCGGACTTTGAGTGGAACTCCAGACTTATGCATGCTTTCTTGCTTATACTTTTGTTCTAACATCATGTTTTTTCACTTCTGCGTATGCAGTTAAATGTCTCGCAAGGCGGAAACACGATCAGACAGACGGAAATCCAAGGATGGAGGAGAGTCTTCTTCCGTGCCTCCAGCCCAACCAGGATCCGGGCAGCATCGACCTGTTCCGAGGTCGTTAGTGGACGGATATGGTCCACAGGAACTCCTGGTCTCCCCTCCCGATTGCTTTCCTAGCTCCCTCACGGAGGAGCAACTTGATGTTATATCCCGTTCCTTCGGGATAGACAGGGCTCGCATGCTGTTGCCGGGAGATGGAGTGTTGCCGTATAATCCCCCCGAAGGCTACTTTGCTTACAGCAGATATCATTGCATGTGTGGTGCTATCCCTCCTATCAATTCCTGGATAGTTAGCTTTACCATATACTTGAAGGTGGCTCCATTCCAGCTTCAGCCGAACTCTTATGCCATTCTGGTGAGCCTCTTTGTTATCTTCCAGAGGAGGTACGGGCGCCCTCCTTCTAACCGGGAAATTCGATATTTGTACAACCTGAGAGGCTACAAGAAGGGGTCTCCGTATATTAGTCTAGAAGCGGCCGTGCCCTTCAAACCGGTCTTGGATTTATATTCAAAGTATACCATGTTCAAGAAAGAATGGTTTTTTATCAAGGACGATTCTGTTTCTTTCCGCCTTTTCACTTCCGGCTGTAAGATAAATTTCATTTATATTTTCCATGTTCTGACTGTAGTGCTTCTTCTGACACGCTTCTATTTCTTGCTAGCGACAGGTGGCATTGCAGTCGTGGAAGATGATTCTTTGACGCGGATGGCTGCTGAAATAAAGGTCATTCCCGCACGGGACAGGTCGGCTTCGTTCCTGATCAGGAACGCTACCCTCCTGGAGTACAACTTGATCCAGCCGCACCAGTCCGTGGTTAAGCAGAGGGACACGGTTGAGGAGAAGGCCGCTAAAGCTAAGGAGGGGGCCACGGTGAAGAGTGGCAAGAGCAACCCTTTGCACAACACCCAGTCGTGGGAGGTAAGAAGCTTAAGGAGTCTGATGGCCCCTCTCCTAGTACTCGCCCGATTATCCCGGAGGAGGAAGGCGTGGAAGAGGGCGAAGGAGGCGGTATGGGAGGAGAGTCAGAAGGCGGAGGAGATGGCGATGGAGATGGTGATGGTGATGGTGATGCTGGTGCCTTAACCTCTGGGCAAAACCCTGAACTGGATGAGGCTCTCCGTCAGGCCTTCGGGCAATCGGAGGAAGAATCGGAAGCGGAAAAGGCAAAGGAGGGGGGCAAGGCTGTGGCTGGTGCCGATCCATCCCCTAAAGGCTCTTCAGCTAGGGTATCTTCGGCGGTGCAAGATGAACTTTTGACTTCCGCCGATTCCATTTTCGATAAGGACTTAGGAATATTTTACGGTTCACTTCCGTCCTGGAATGAGATTCAGGACTTATTGCAGTACCCCACTCCTCCGCAGGGTTTGTATAATAGACGTGCCTTCTCACTTTTCTTTCTTTTTAACTTAACATGTTTCTTGAATTGTGGACCATTGTATGTTCGTAACACTTATCTTTTATTCCAGGGGCAGTCCAGGTGGTTAAAACGTCAGACGTTCGACACCGCCTTGAACAATTCAAGTTGATGAGAGCTTCTGATAAGCCGAAGCCTCTTACTGGTCGTCCTGGGGACGTGGTCAAATACCGTCCTCTTCTTGGGGTCATTGAAGAGAGCCTTCAGAAAAAGAAGAGGAGTCGTTCCTTATTTGAGCCTTCCCCTGGTCCGCAGCTTCCTGTTCAGCCTCCACGTGATACCACGGAGGAGAGCACGGAGTTTATCCCCCCTCCACCTCCTTCTAAGAATCCCACTGTTATCCGCATAAGGCACCCTGACGTGCCTCGTGACCCCTTTGCCGGTCATCCTGATTTAGATCCAAGCACTCGGGATATTTCATTTGATGAGGCCACGGGTGAGCACCTCCTTCCCCGCAACCCCATGGTACGAGTGTTAGACGAGGCTAAGTCCCTAGATCTTGATCTGCTTACCACTTGGGTAGTTACCATGGGAGACGAAGTCAAAGCTAATATCGATCGGGTGGCTGAAGAGACGAAGAAGTTAATGAAGTATCATGCTCAATTGGTCAAGGCCGGGGAGGAGATTGGGAGTGCTAATATTCGGTTGAGGCTGAAGGTTGCCGATCAGGCTGAACAGCTTGCCGGTCAAGCCGTTCAGATTTCTCAACACGAGGAAGCCTCCAGGCGGCTGAAAGAGACCATGGAAAAGGCTAGTAGGGCAGAATTACGGAAGATGGAGGCCGCCTGTAAGGAGCCGATCGACATGGCCATTACGACAGTGGATGAGGTTCGGAATGCGGATCTCGAGCAGGTAGAGGAGTTGTCTGGAAGGCTTGAGGCCGCGAAGATGGCTCAAGTCAAGCTAAAGGAGGAGATGGAGGAGATGAGGAGGTCTCTCCAGGCTGACTGCTTGAGATACCGATCAGAGAGGGATGTCGTTGTCGCCAAGTTGCAGGCTTCCGAGGCCCGGGTGAGGGAGTTCGAGGAGAATGAGGGGATGATGGACGAGATGCTGCAGGACATGTACTTCCGCACTTGGAAGGAGGGAAGCTTGTCTTGGATGGATGACTATCCCCGGGTCATGGCCAAGATATATCTTCGGGCTTTAGAGGAGGCCAGGGTCAATGCGGGTAAGGAAGGTGGAGTGGCTTTTAGCCTGGATGTGGTCACTGCTCAGTTTTCGAAAGAGGAGCAAGCGGCGGTGAAGGAGGGGATGCGGTTGCTTGCTGCGGAGGAAGCGGGTGTGCAACTGGAGGATGAGGATCAAGCGGCGGACGCTGGTGAGTTATTCTTCTCTTTACCTTTTCTTTCTGGATTTCCGTAACTTGATCGTTTATCGTTTGTTTAATTGATTCCTCTTCTGAATTGGACAGGTGGAACTTCCGATCAACATGCTGGGGGTTCCGGCCCTGCGGCCAAGTAGGCTTGGGAAGTTAGTGATGGAGTGTGGACGCAGCTGGTTACCTGTCCGGATTCGGCCGCTTTTTATTTCTTTTTACTGTTGTTTACGTTAGTCCAAAACATTGATGTGACTGTAATAATATTATTTGCAGAGAATAACTTGGTGTGATTTTATAATATAAGCTGATTTTGTTATGTTTAAACGTTGTTGTCATTTTGATGTGCTGCGTGAGAAGTATAACTATGTATATGCCTGTGATTTTGGTTGTGTTTGACGTTAAGCCTCTGCTTGAAATATAATTTCATGTTTTGCAATGTTAGTGTGACATATGAATAAGCTATAGTTAGGTATTTATGTACAAGAGAAGAGAGTACCGCCCTTCATGTTTTATTCGCAGGCGGTAGCTTCGAGCTTCTTGTGTAACTGATCATGGATATATCTGAGTACCTTGCCACCCAGTACGCAGGCTTAGATTCTCATGAGTGAATGCTCCCTATTTGATTTCCTGTACTTTAGAGTTTGTTATACAGGATAGGAGAAAAGTATTTAGATGAAATGGAAATATAGAAAAAGTAAAACTTCCAGTCACGGAAGGCCGTCGATGTGCTTAAGTTCGTGGTAAACGGGTTTTGTAGTCACTTTCCCTAGCTGTGGGTCTTGGAGACATTTGTCACCCATCTTACGCCTCCGCGGGGAGTTTTCTTTTTTACCACAGCCACACTTAAGACACATCGGAGCCGAGATCGCGCACGGTAACCACCCGAACCATTATGGTCCGTAATCGTGGGTATTATTCGATTTACCGTGGCCGGCTAGCGCGGGTGCCGTTGGCCATGAACTACCCCTGGCTGGCCACACCTTATGTTGGGGCTTAAAGTAGGTTCACAGCTGCCAGCGAGCCGAACGCCATAATGAGCTGCCATCGGCTATAGTCGGCCTTTATGATGACTTATAATCGGCTCATTACAGTTGGCTTTGAGGGCAGGCGCGAGCAATGAGTTAACCCGCAGCAGAGGGATGCTGGAGCAAAAGAGTCTCATTGGCGAGTGCATAGAATCGTAGCGTACTTATTAGGCCTTGTCCAGATGAGGCCGCGGTGCGTCTTGAGTGGAGATGCCATAAGATTTTGTTCAACAGAAAAGGATAAAGCTTAACAATCAACCAAGATATAAAGGAACAAGTTAAAAAGAGACAAGATTTTTAAAGTGGTTCGGCATGAAAACGCCTACGTCCACTGATTCTCTTTGTTAATTCACTTCATATGGGCAGTACAAGTTAAGAAAAGTATCGACGGAGATGTCGGATGTTCCATGCCCTCTGGAACACCTCTCCGTCCACTGTTGACAAAATATAAGCTCCATTGTGGAGATCTTTATGAATTACATATGGTCCGTCCCAGATGGGGTCCAGTGCCCCGGGGCGCGGAAAGATTCGCCTGAGGACAAGATCTCCTTCTTGTAAGATGCGATGTTTGACTTTGGAGTTGTATAGTGCTGCCACTTTTTGTTTGTGAGCTGCTGCTTTGAGTGCTGCATCGTTTCTCCTTTCCTCAATCAGATCCAAAGACATGAGGAGGAGTTCTTCGTTTTCTTCTGGATTGTAGTGGATCCTACGGTGGGAAGGAACAATAGTCTCAATAGGGAGCATTGCCTCCGATCCGTATGCCAAAGAGAAAGGAGTATGTCCCGTTGATGTTCTGAAAGATGTGCGGTAGGCCCAAAGTGCCGTAGGAAGTTCGTCCACCCAAGCGCCTTTTGACTTTTCAAGTTTCTTCTTGATTAGGGTTTTGAGAATTTTGTTGACAGCTTCGACTTGTCCGTTTTCCTGAGGATAAGCCACTGATGAGAAGCTTTTATGAATTCCATGCTCTTGGCACCAGTCGGTGAATTCTTCGCTGTCAAATTGGAGTCCGTTGTCTGATATGATCTTGAGTGGTACTCCGTACCTGCACAGAATATTTTTGATCAAGAAGTTGATAACTTTTGCTGAAGATATTTTATTTAGGGGTTCCGCTTCCACCCATTTGGTGAAATAATCGACTGCCACTATAGCATATTTGGCTCCGCCTCGGCCCGTTGGCAGTTCGCCAATTAAATCAATTCCCCATACAACAAAGGGCCTAGGGCTAGTCATTTGAGTAATCTCGTTTGTGGGTAGTCGAGGAATCTTGGCAAATTTCTGACATCGGTCGCATCTCTTGACGAAGTCTAAGGCGTCCTTGTTTAGTGTGGGCCAGTAATATCCATATCGGAGTATCTTTTTCGCCAGAGTCTGCCCTCCAGTGTGATCTCCGCAACTTCCTTGATGGATGTTGAATAAGATTTCCTTGGTTTCCCTTCCAGCGACGCATCTGAATAAGGGGCTAGAGAAGCCACGCCGATAGAGGATGCCCTCTTGTATAGTGTAGTGGGGAGCTTTCCTCAAAATTCTCCTTACTTCATCACGTTTGTCTGGTAGTGTGCCGTCCTGCAAATATTTCCGGATAGGGGTCATCCAAGTTCCTTCTTCGATTGCAGTTATCAGATTCACTTGTTCGAAACTTGGGACTAGCTGCCTTGAGATGGCTAGTGCTCCGGAAATGGTGGTATTCTTCATACTAGCTTGCTTTTCTAGTTCATCGGCCTCTTGGTTATCTTCTCGAGGAATGTGTTTGATTAGATAATGGTCCAATTGATCGAGCAGCAGTTTGGTTTTCTTTAGATATGCTGTGAGTCGTTCTCCTCGTGTCTGGAATTCTCCTAGTACTTGGTTTACGATAAGTTGAGAATCACTATGAAGACATAAAGAATTGACTCCAATTTCTAAGGCAAGCTCCAATCCCGCTATTACTGCCTCATACTCCGCATCGTTGTTAGTGGCCGCGAATTCTAACCTTAATGCATAGTACATCTTTCTTCCCCTGGGGGTGATTATCACAATACCTGCCCCTGAGCCTTGTTCGTTCGATGCTCCATCTACAAAGAGGTTCCACTTGATGTCTTTTGCTATTTCAAACTGATCCTTGCCTTCGTTGGTAGTGAATTCGGCAATGAAATCGGCCATGGCTTGTCCCTTGATAGCGGTGCGAGGATGGTAGGTGACGTCATACTGACTTAGTTCAATGCACCATTTGAGGAGTCGTCCAGAAGTGTCGGGACGATGGAGCACCTGTCTTAGTGGTTGATCGGTTAGAACTCTGATGGAGTGAGATTGGAAGTAGTGTCGCAGTTTTCGTGACGCGATCAATAAACAATATGCCAATTTCTCAAGTTTAGGATATCTGGCTTCTGCCCCTGTAAATCTCTTACTTATAAAGTACACCGGGCGTTGTGTGCGGTATTCTTTTCTTACCAGGGCAGCGCTTAGAGCATGAGATGATACAGCGAGGTATAGGTATAGCTCTTCGCCTTCGTTTGGAGTTGAGAGTACTGGTGGTTTCTGAAGGTGTTCGATCAGGTTAAGGAAGGCTTTTAAGCATTCATCGGTCCATTCGAACTTTCCTTTGTCTTTCTTGAGAGCTTCGAAGAAAGAGACGCACTTGTCAGTTGCTTTGGAAATAAATCTGCTTAGGGCGGCCACCTTTCCGTTTAGGCTCTGCATTTCTTTTCGAGTGGAAGGTATCCTTATTTCCTTTAGAGCCCGGATTTGTTCAGGGTTTGCTTCAATTCCTCTGGCATGGACAATGAATCCTAAGAATTTTCCCAATGACACTCCGAAGGAGCACTTTAGAGGATTCAGCTTCATTCCATATCGGCGAAGTACCTGAAACATCTCGCTCAGGTGGCTTACATGATCGTCGGCTCTCCTGGACTTTACCAACATGTCATCCACATATACTTCCATAGTTCGTCCTATTAATTCCGCGAACATCTTGTTGACGAGGCGCTGATAGGTAGCTCCGGCATTTTTGAGTCCAAAAGGCATGACTTTGTAACAATATAATCCTCGGTCAGTGATGAAGCTAGTGTGGTCTTGATCGGGAGCGTGCATGGGAATCTGGTTGTATCCGGAGTATGCATCCATAAAAGATAAAAGTTCGTGCCCGGCAGTGCTGTCCACAAGCTGATCGATTCGGGGGAGCGGGAAGCAGTCTTTTGGGCAAGCGTCATTTAAGTTGGAGAAATCAATGCACGTTCGCCACTTCCCATTAGCTTTCTTTACTAGTACTGGGTTAGCGATCCATTCTGGGTAGATGGCTTCTCGTATGAATTTATTAGCAAGTAGGTTCTTTACTTCCTCATCGAGGGCTGCTGATCGTTCTGCTCCCATGCTTCTCTTTTTCTCTTTATCGGTACCTTGGTGGGATCGACGTTCAACATTTGGCATGCTATGTCTGGGAAGATTCCTGTCATATCGGCATGTGTCCACGCAAATACATCTAAGTTGTGGCGGAGAAAGTCAATGAGTTGATCCTTCAATTCTGTTTTTAGCTGAGATCCTATTTTTAATAGTCTACTTGAATCATGTTTGTCTACAGATACGAATTCCATGGCCTCCGCCGGCTCAGCGGTAGCCTCCTCCTCCTTATCCCTGGGGTCTAGTTCATTGAAAGGATCGCTGGTGTATCGAAGAGGAGGGGCTTTCTTTAGTTGCTATGCTTCCAAGATTTTCATGTAGAGAGTAGTCTATGCATCTTTCCCTTTATTCTTTCTACGGTTATTGCGAAGTTCAGTTACATAGCAATCTCGAGCGACGTCCTGATCTCCTTCAACTTCTCCTATTCCGTTATCCGTTGGGAATTTCATTTTTAGGCACCACGGGGCTAGGACAATTTGGAAGTCAGACAAGGCTGGTCTTCCCAAGAAGGCGTTGTAGGCCGAGTGGTTTTCTATTAGTACGAACGTTTGTTTTCGCACAATGGAGCGGGGATGACTTCCTATTTCGACGAAGAGGTCAAGTTGCCCGAGTGGCATTTTCGCATCTCCAGTGAAACCGTGCAGGGGTTTGTTGCAGGGAGACACATCCTTCATTGACAGCTTCATTTTGTCGAAAGCATGCTTGAATAGGATATTTACGGAGCTTCCTGTGTCTATTAGAATTCGAAAAAATTTAGCTGGACCGAACCAGGCAGAGATGACCATGGGATCCATATGTGGATACTGTCTTCCTTCTAAATCACGCCTACTAAATACGATGTCGTCACTCTCTTTCCGTTTCGGGTGGCGTTCTTCCATAATGGAGTTAACATAGCCTTCAGCATTTCTAAGTGACTTGCCGTATCTTTCCATCTCTGCCCAGCTTCTGTCGGCGATGTGTGGTCCTCCCGAGATGGTATGGACCACTATCTTCTCTTGACTAGAGCCACTGGTGTTGTGATTCCCTCCGCCTACTTCTGGGAGGGGTCGCTTTGAGTTCTCATTGGCAGGAGTTGGAGGCCTGTTCTGACCTTTCACATAGCGTTCCAGCCTTCTTCTTCTGATGTGTTCTTCGATCAAGTCCCAGAGATGGTGGCATTCATTGGTGTCATGTCCGTGGGACTCGTGGAAGCGGCAGAACTTTCCAGACTTGAGTGCGTTATCAGATTCTTTCTTGTGCGAGGGGCGCTTGTATCCGAGTTCGCCCTGAGTGGCTAGAAAGATGTTTTCGATTGTTTCATTCAAAGGAGTGTAGGAGTCAAATCTTGGTCCTGGTCGATATTGGCGTTTTTCAACCTTCCTGCCCCCAGCATTGTCTCTAGATTCATTTCTTCGAGTGTCCTTAGCTGCAGCGGGAACCTTGTCCGAAGTTGTCTTACCTTGTTGCCCTGACTGCCTCTCAGTGGCGGCGTCTTCAAGTCTCATATACTTTCCAGCTTCATGGAAGAAATCAGTGTTGAGTCAAAGCTTCTATGAAGATTTTGATTGCTGACAACAATATAAAGGCAATCGACAAATCAAGACCTACATATGGTACTCTAGATTATAGGTTGATTATTTGATGTTGTAATAGTGATAAACTTGTTAAAATCTATCCTCAAATAATCATGCATTTCAAATATAGTCGATATATATACATTTAAACATCATTGCACATTCACTGTGAAAATTTACACAGACCGGTCGACCGGTTGAAAATGGGGCGGTCGACCGTTTCTGGTAAAGTTGCACAGTAAACGTGCACACATGCACATAACGACTATATATTTAAAATCCTGTCTACCGGTCATTTTTTGACCTGTCGACCGTTTTTAAACAGAAAGCAAGTTTTCCAAACGACACTTCTCTTCTCCAAAAGTTGCATCTCCTACCTTTCACCAATAATCACAACTCTTAATGGCAACTGTTTCACCAAGAGTTACAACTATTTCTTCTTATATATACTCATCTAAATCGTTGATTCAAACATGAATTTATATGATTATTATATGCTTTCTCTGATCTTACTTTCTAACATTCTTGCATTCTAAAAGCACTCATTTAATTAATAGCTTATTGAATCATTGAAACTATTTTATACCTTTTGATTCAATAAGCAATATACCTTCTTTAATCTTTACAAAACATCATTCATATTCTTTGAGGATAAGATTATAGGAAGGGTGTACTACTAGTGACAAATCCGTGTTTTCAAGAACACAAGTTGTCAACAACAATTGTATTTGTTTTTGTTGAAGTCCTCTGTGTTGTAAGAGGCAAGTGTTGAAGTCCTCGGTGTTGTAAGAGGCAAGTGTTGAAGTCCTCAGTGTATTAGAGGCGTGAAATCCCATTCGGCTGTTCGGGTATTGTAAACCTGTTCCTCCGGGTGAAGCGAGGTAGTTAATAGTGAAAATCCAGATAGGAGTCTGGGACTGGACGTAGGACGGTGCTCCGAACCAGTATAAAAATCTCTGGTGTGATTTTTCTATTTTTATTTTTGCTTTGCTACTATCATCTATTTTCCGCATTTATATTATAGTCCATATTACACGATCCGTGTGTACTATATTAGTACGTGCATTAGTATACACACCGCACTTTCAATTGGTATCAGAGCGAGGTTATCATATAACCGTAACACAGTTATTTGATATATTCTTGTAATATGGCAAATAACGCAAGTACTAGCACTCAAAACACCACTTACACAGAAGGGCAATCGACACAAAGACCTCCATTTTTCAATGGTCTTAACTATAGTTATTGGGCAACACGTATGTCATTCTTTATGCAATCAAGTAGCTATGATGCTTGGAATGCTACTCAAAGAGAAATAGTGAATCCAACAACTGATTATTCAGAATGGACTGTGGCTGAGAAAACGGCAGCAGCCGTAAATGCAAGAGCAATAAATATGTTGTTCTGTGCATTAGACCAAAATGAATATAACCGTGTTAGTATCTGCACTACTGCATATCAAATTTGGCAAACACTAAAAATCACTCATGAAGGTACTAACAAGGTTAAACAAGCCAAAATAGCCATGCTGAAAAGTCAATTTCAAAATTTCAAAATGAAACCAAATGAAACAATCAATGACATGTATTCACGGTTTCAAACTATTCACCATGCACTTATTGGGTTAGGACAAAAGTATTCTGATTTTGATGTTGTTTCAACAGTCCTACATTCTCTGACTAATGAATGGGAAGGAAAAGTATTAGCAATTGAAGAAGCTAATGACCTTTCCGTCATGAAGCCAGATGAATTGATAGGAAATTTAATGTCCTATAAAGCAAATTTGCAGGCTAGAAAAGAACAGAAAGAAGAAAAGAAAAATGTAGCATTTCATGTTGAGAAAGATGAAAATGAATCAGATTCTGAAGATGAAGATTTGGCGTTCATTGCTAAAGGTTTCAAAAAATTCCTAAAATATCGAAAAGCCAGTCGCTACAATAAAAGGAAACCTGGATCAAATAAACCATCTTCATCTGCTATAGAATGTTTCAACTGCCATAAAAAGGGACACATGCAGAAGGATTGTCCAGAACAAAAGAAAAAGTCAGAAAATGACAAATTCAAATATAAGAAGGACAAATCAAAGAAACGAGCCTTCTCAGTAACATGGGATGATTCAGAGTCATCTTCATCAGAAAGTGAAAGTGATTCGGAGAATGAACAAGCTAATGTTTGCTTTATGGCAACAGAAGATGAGGTACAAATTCCTACATTTGATGAATTACTTGATATTAATGCTGAATTGATAGTCAAATATAAAGACTTAAAACGTCAATTAAAAGTAGTCAAAGCAGATTTAAGTAGAGCAGAGTTTGAACGAGATATGTTAAAAGATGAGAAGAAAATATTAGAAGAAGAACTTGAAAATATTCAAGAATCATCATCTAATGTTGACTCTCAAATATCTCTTTTGAGTCAAGAAATAGAAGCTCAAAAAGAGAAAAATAATGCTCTTACTACTGAAAATCATGAACTTAAAGCAAAAGTCAAAATTCTAGACCTAGAAAAAGCTAGTTTACAAACAAAGTTTGATGACATTACTCAAAATGTTTCTAACTTTAACAAAGGTCGAGAAAATTTGACTAAAATCATTGAAAGTTCACAATCTATTTCAGATAAACAAGGTTTGGGATATAACAAACATGAAACTAAGAAACATCTTAGAAATAAAAGGAAGAAGAAAGTACAAAAAACTGAAGCTAAAAAAAATCTTAGTTTATTATATTTTAAACCAAAACCAGTTGTGAAATTTCAAAAGAGAAATGTCAAGACTATCAAAATATGGGTTACTAAAACAAATAATAATTTGATTAGGAACAAATACATTCAGCAATTCATGAATAATGTACATTTTAATAACAATTATATATATAAAGGGGATACCGGACCCAAATGGGTTTGGACTCCTAAGACCTAACTCTTAGGACCCTATAAAAAGTGGGTACCATGAACTTAATTCTATTTTTTGCAGGTCCCACTGAAGAAAAGAGGAAAGTGGATATTGGACAGTGGTTGCTCAAAGCATATGACGGGAGACAAGAGCTTATTAACAAATATTAAATACTCAGATGGTGGCTCAGTCACTTTTGGAGACAATTCAAAAGGTTATATCATCGGCAAAGGCGATGTGAGCAATTGCGGTACATCTAACTTACCTCTTATTACTAATGTCATGCTAGTTAGAAATTTAAAACACAATTTACTTAGTATTAGTCAATTATGTGACAAGGGTTTTATAATTTCCTTTTCAAATAATAAGTGTAGTATTTTAGATAAAGACCATAATTTGGTTTTTGAAGGTTATAGAGACAGAAATATATATATTCTAAATATGAATATTAATCATAATTCAGATATGTGTCTTGTGGCTAATGACAATGATCCATGGCTATGGCACAAACGTTTCTGTCATATAAACTTCAGAACTATTGACAAGCTAGCCAAAAACAATCTAGTTAGAGGACTACCCAAAATGAGTTTTAAAGTTAACAACAGTTGTGATGCATGTCAATTAGGAAAATTGACCAAATCATCGTTTAAATCCAAGAAAGTCATATCAACATTACAACCACTTGAGTTACTGCACATGGATTTATTTGGACCTACTAGAGTTCAATCAATAAATCACAGTCAATATGTGCTTGTAATTGTTGATGATTTCTCTCGTTATACATGGACAATTTTCTTAAAAAATAAAAGTGATACTTTCGATCATTTCAAATCTTTCGTCAAAAGAATTCAAAAATCAAAAGGGATTAAAGTTAAAAATATAAGAAGTGATCATGGCGGAGAGTTTGAAAATAATGAATTTGAACATTTTTGTACAAAGAAAGGTATATATCATAATTTTTCGTTTCCCAGAACTCCACAACAGAACGGAGTAGTAGAACGAAAGAACCGAACTTTACAAGAATGTGCAAGAACATTATTGAATGGAACTACCTTACCAAAACATTTCTGGGCAGAAGCTGTCGCAACCGCCTGTTATGTTTTAAATCGTGTGTCCATAAGACCTCTTACCAAGAACACTCCTTATGAATTGTTTAACAAAAGAAAGCCCAAAATCTCATACTTCAAAGTTTTTTTGTTCTAAGTGCTTTATTTTAAATACGAAAGACCAGCTTGGAAAATTCGATCCAAAAGCCGATGAAGGAATATTTGTCGGTTATTCGGAACGAAGTAAGGCCTATCGGATATTTAATAAACGAACCAAAACTATTGAAGAATCACTTCATGTATCTTTTGATGAAATCTATCAGCATCCTCACACAATATCAGATGATGACGAATCAATAGTCATTAATAATCCAATCATCTCAAATACTGATTCTGACTCAGAAGTAATTATTGAGAATGCTCCTCTAATATGTGAATTACAAACACCACCAAGAATATTAAGAGACCATCCGGCCCAAAATATAATAGGTGAAATAACTTCACATGTCAGAACAAGGAGTCAACTCAATCAAATGGGTCATATCGCTTTTCTCTCAAATATCGAACCCAAGAATCCAAAAGAAGCTGCTACAGATGATTACTGGTTCATTGCCATGCAGGAAGAACTAAATCAGTTTGAGCGCAATGACGTTTGGGAACTTGTTCCAAGACCAACTGATCAGTCAATAATTGGTACTAAATGGGTCTATAAAAATAAGGCTGACGAACAAGGAAATATCACCAAAAATAAAGCAAGATTAGTAGCACAAGGATACAATCAAGAAGAAGGTATCGATTATGAAGAAACTTTTGCACCAGTTGCTCGACTAGAAGCTATTAGAATTCTATTATCTTTTGCTTGTCATCATAATTTCAAACTTTATCAGATGGATGTCAAAAGTGCTTTTCTCAATGGATTTATCAAAGAGAATGTCTATGTCGAACAACCTCCGTTGTTCGTACATGAAAAATATCCTGACCATGTGTTCAAACTTAAGAAAGCTCTGCATGGTTTAAAACAAGCACCTCGTGCTTGGTATGAACGATTACGTAGCTATCTTATTAATTCAGGTTTTGAAATAGGCAAAGTCGATCAAACTTTGTTTATTAAACATTCTCGAAAAGATATTCTGGTTATCCAAATATATGTAGACGATATAATCTTTGGTTCAACAAACGATAAACTCTGCAAGGAATTTGCAAGTATTATGACCAAAGAATTTGAAATGTCTCATATGGGAGAACTATCTTATTTTCTTGGACTTCAAATCAAACAACTTTCAAACGGTATTTTTATCAATCAAGAAAAATACTGTGAAAATCTTATCAAACGCTTCGGATTACAAAATACATCTGGTAAACCAACTCCTATGAGTACAACTACACATCTTGAAAAAGATGAAAGTAGTAAGAATGTTGACCAGAAATTATATCGAAGCATGATTGGTTCTCTTCTTTATCTTACAGCTAGTCGTCCAGATATATTAATGAGTGTTTGTTTATGTGCTCGTTTTCAAGCCGATCCAAAGGAATCACATTTACGAGCAGTGAAACGTATAATTCGTTATCTTAATAATACCAAAGATTTTGGTCTTTTCTATCCAAAAGAATGTCCATTTGAATTAGTATCATATAGTGATGCTGATTTTGGTGGCTCATGAACGGATAGAAAAAGTACAAGTGGTACGTGCCATTTTATTGGAAAATCACTTGTCTCTTGGTTTAGTAAGAAACAGAATTGTGTTTCACTATCAACATGTGAAGCTGAATATATATCAGCGGCTCTTGCTTGTACTCAAGTACTATATATGCAACAAACACTTCAAGATTTTGATATTCATTTATCAAATTCTATTATATACTGTGATAACACAAGTGCTATAAATCTTTCTAAAAAAACCAGTGAATCACTCTCGAACTAAACACATTGATATCCGTCATCATTTCCTTAGAGATAATATTGAAAAAGGAAATATATGTCTTAAGTATGTTCATACTGACAATCAATTAGCCGATATTTTCACTAAGCCTTTACTTGAATCTAGTTTTATTAAACTACGAAGAGAGCTTGGCTTAGTATCACGAAAAGATCTAGAATAGAACAAATTATTTACATTCTTAAGCTATATTTTTTTTTTCATAACAATCTTAAAAATCAGAACTATAACCATCTCTACCTATTTTTAAACAGATATTTTAAACCTTTGGTTATGTTTACGGCCAATTCTTTTTATCAAATTCAAACCACAAAGCTCTTAACAAACCTTTTTTATATAAACTTTTGAAACTACCTCTTTAATCTCTCATTTCTTTTCTGAAAATTATATTCATCATACACAAGCTATCATGGCTCATATTTGTGACAAATGCGCACAAGAACCTCATATTTCAATCACAAGCTCGGATTCGGAGGAGAATTACTCTCCGATTACACCGAAACAGAAACCGGAGTGCTATCACCATTGTTCTCGCACTCCTGGTCATACGCCATCATCTAAACGTGTAAAGAAAGCACTATTTTGCTCTCCGCGCACGAAGGCACAAATCGATGAGATACATCACTACCAAAAACATCAAATCGACCTTCAGAGACAATTGCATTATGGACAAAACCAACTGTATCATGAACAACAACGTACGTCGGCGCGATTATCCGTCTTAGAAAGAATGGCATCGTTCTTCTGCGGATCAAACAAGCACGATGTTCATGAACCAATGCCATCCAGGCCATCGACTTCAACGACTCCAAACTCTTGGGATAGAAATTATAACGAGAATGAAGGAGCTCGAAATAAGTGGAGTCCATGGGCTAAACCTATTGAAGACAACAAAAATTCTAATGACAACTCTCCTTCTCATTAGAATTTCATAATGTATATTGTTTTGTTTTCATATATATTTCTTGTCATATCACATATTCTGTAATAATAATATAATATAAAATATATGCAATCGATTTTTTTTCAAAATTTTTTGCAAATTCAAGCAGTTTTCAACACAGAGCAAAACCGGTCGACCAACAGAAATATGACCGGTCGACCAAAAATGCTCTCGGGTTGAAAACGGTCGACCGGTCATATATAGGCGGTCGACCGGTCGCATGCATTTACAGTTTTTTTTCCAGTTCACGTATATATTTTATACCCCACACTCATTTCTTTCTACTTCCTACTGAAAGCTTTCCCAATTCCCAAACCCTAGTTCATATTTCTCAAGCTCCAAAACTCTCAAATCCTCATCAATGGCTCCACCACAAAAGAAATCAAAGAAAAGAGCATCTTCAGAATCTTCATCTCTAACTCTCTCTGCCAGAAAATGGCTTGAAACTCCAATTGCCGTAACTCGATGGAATCAAAGGACAAATTATAAGTTCCATCCGGGCTCATTCATCAAATTCGAAGACTTCACTTCATACGGTATTCGTCGTTTAGCAAACAATTCCAATATTTCTCCTCTAATAGATTTTTCAGATAATAGCGTAGAAATTAATCACTTAATGATTAAATTATTCTACGCAAATATGAATTTAGAAGAATATACACCGGATAATCCAAATGGAGTTATTTGGTCGGTAGTTTGCGGCAAACAAATTTATCTTACTCATGATAGAATAGCTTCTATTCTTGGAATACCAAATCGAGGTGAAGAATTTTCATCGACATTTTGTGAAGTATTCACCCGAAATAGTACTAGCCATAAGTTTATAGAAGATAATAGTGACGGCACCAAATCGATTGGGCTACGACCGACAGCAAGGCTATTACATCGTGTCTTGATGCACTCTCTATTTCCTCGATTAGGAAATTATGATGCCGTCTACAAGGAAAATTTCAAGGCTCTTTATGCTATATACGGGGAAATCGAAATCAACTGGGCTCACATGATTTTCGATGAAATTTTAAAAGTGAATAACTCCACTCGACCTCATTTCTTCTATAATGAGTATATTATGCGCATATTGCTAGCATGTGGAGTAACAGCCCCTGATTCAGCAACATCTACACCAAAATGCATTGACTCCACTACCATCAAGCGCATGAAACTTCCTCCTCCCTATGTTCAGATTATGCCATTCGAACAATGGCAACAACGAGGTACACAAGCACAACGAGCTCCATCTTCCCGACCTCGTTCCGGAGAAGTTAGGTTGTTGAAATCTAAGTCATCTACAAGAGAATCTCTTGAAACCATCGCTCGTAATCAATTCTTACTTGAAGCGAGACTCAAACGTATGGATTCAAAAATTGACAAACGATTCAACAAGGTCAAGTCTTTCTTCAGTACTATATGGGATGCTATATCATGTAGCACATCTGTCTCTACCCAACATCAAGACCCCGGAAAGCGTCCGGCTCCTCCCACTTTCACTTGGTCAACATCCGAGGAATCTGCTGGTACAAGCGGACAAGGTCATGGAGAGACATCTAGAGGTGATGACGATGACGATGATAACGATGACGATGATGACGATGATGACGATGAAGATGATGAGGAGGAGATTCAGTCGGACTAAAGCTAGTTTGTTTATTTTTTAAGTTCTTTAAAAACATCTGTGACACTTGTACTAATTAGTGTCCATCTTATTGAACTATGGCATGTATGGTAGTTTTCAAAACATCTTATGTTTAAATATGTATTATGCATTGTTCTTTTTTGGTTCATATTCTCTTTTGTTTACTCCTTTTTGTCGATGACAAAGGGGGAGAAAGGTGCTAATAATTGTTTGCAGGGAGAAAGGTGCTAATAATTGTCTGCAGGAAATCACATATTCAAGGGGAGATTCAATACTTTAGCTATATATTGTCATCAATCAAAAAGGGGGAGAATGTTGAGTCAAAGCTTCTATGAAGATTTTGATTGCTGACAACAATATAAAGGCAATCGACAAATCAAGACCTACATATGGTACTCTAGATTATAGGTTGATTATTTGATGTTGTAATAGTGATAAACTTGTTAAAATCTATCCTCAAATAATCATGCATTTCAAATATAGTCGATATATATACATTTAAACATCATTGCACATTCACTGTGAAAATTTACACAGACCGGTCGACCGGTTGAAAATGGGGCGGTCGACCGTTTCTGGTAAAGTTGCACAGTAAACGTGCACACATGCACATAACGACTATATATTTAAAATCCTGTCTACCGGTCATTTTTTGACCTGTCGACCGTTTTTAAACAGAAAGCAAGTTTTCCAAACGACACTTCTCTTCTCCAAAAGTTGCATCTCCTACCTTTCACCAATAATCACAACTCTTAATGGCAACTGTTTCACCAAGAGTTACAACTATTTCTTCTTATATATACTCATCTAAATCGTTGATTCAAACATGAATTTATATGATTATTATATGCTTTCTCTGATCTTACTTTCTAACATTCTTGCATTCTAAAAGCACTCATTTAATTAATAGCTTATTGAATCATTGAAACTATTTTATACCTTTTGATTCAATAAGCAATATACCTTCTTTAATCTTTACAAAACATCATTCATATTCTTTGAGGATAAGATTATAGGAAGGGTGTACTACTAGTGACAAATCCGTGTTTTCAAGAACACAAGTTGTCAACAACAATTGTATTTGTTTTTGTTGAAGTCCTCTGTGTTGTAAGAGGCAAGTGTTGAAGTCCTCGGTGTTGTAAGAGGCAAGTGTTGAAGTCCTCAGTGTATTAGAGGCGTGAAATCCCGTTCGGCTGTTCGGGTATTGTAAACCTGTTCCTCCGGGTGAAGCGAGGTAGTTAATAGTGAAAATCCAGATAGGAGTCTGGGACTGGACGTAGGACGGTGCTCCGAACCAGTATAAAAATCTCTGGTGTGATTTTTCTATTTTTATTTTTGCTTTGCTACTATCATCTATTTTCCGCATTTATATTATAGTCCATATTACACGATCCGTGTGTACTATATTAGTACGTGCATTAGTATACACACCGCACTTTCAATCAGGTAAAGTAGCTGGTTTTTCCTTAGTTAGTCTTCTAGCGAACTTGGTATCTGGGTGTACACCGCTACAGAGGGCCATTAGGGTGACCTTCTCATCGGCATCTTGGACTGCGGCCGCTGCGGCGTTGAACCGGGTTAGATATTGTTGTAGTGTCTCTCCGGATTTCTGTTTGACATTGGATAGAGAATAAGCATCTTTGGGTTGTTCTACATGGATGCGGAACTGGCTAATGAACCTTTCTTTCAACATCTCCCATGAGCTGATAGATCCTTGGGGTAGATGGCAGAACCAGGAGGTAGCTAGATCTGCTAGGAATAGCGGAAAGCATTTACACAGCACCCCTTCTGTTGCTCCGCTCATGAGCATATGCTGGGTGTATCTTTGTAAGTGTACGATGGGGTCGGAAGTTCCCTTGTAAGGTTCCATGGTTGGCATTTTCCATTCCCGGGGGGTGATGGCAGTTTCGATATTGCGGGTGAAGGGGCTGGTGACCCTAGCGCCTATTCCTCGGTCCCTTTGCTCCCGTTGGACGCATTCTCTAAATAATCGTGCCATTCTGTCGTCAGAATTTGGAGCGGATAGAAATGAACTTGGCTCTTCCCTGCGGGATCGATCTCGTCCAGATGACCTGTAGGGATGGTATAGTCTATCACTTCTGACGTTATCCGGTGGTTGCCTCTGGCTGCTCGGATGCATGCTAGGACCAGCTACAGTTGCCCCATGCCTTGACCTTCCCCTGTGGGGTTCTGTTTCGAGCATTTCCATGGGGTCAACTTCGGGCTGGGTTCTAGCTCGGCTCCGTTCAGCGGGGTTTCTATGATTAGGTGGCATGACTGGCTCAGCTACATCCGACCCTCGCCTGGCGCCTCCCCCACTGGGTTCGGTTCCAAGCGCTTCCTCGAGTCGGAGTTCGGGCTGAGTCCGGGCGCGGCCCCTATCATTGTTGTTCTTGTTGATGGCTTCCTCGAAGAGGGAAGACCTTTGCTGTCTCCGAGATCCTCCAGATTGAGATTCATCCCATGATTCAGTGTTGCGGTTGGATTCTTCGACATCCCTCAAGCGTGACATGAGTTGGTTCACCAAAGCTTCTTGTTGGGATGCGAAGCGGTTAGTCACTTCCACCACAACTCTGTCTAGGTCTGCTCTAGTGATTACTGCCGGTTGTTCCGCGGCAGGGGCTGTTGGAATTGCCTGATCTACATGCGGCACTGCTGCTGTAGTGGGATGGTTCTCTTGATCTGGATCCACTGGATTTGGAGCGCTGCTGGTTGCAACGTTCTTTCCCTTGTTGGTGTCTTTTCTTGGCCTGGAAGTCATGTTTCCTAGGCAATGAAGGGTGCTATTGGGAAAGAAGGTTGAATGAGGAAAGCTGAAGCTTCGAGTTCGAATTTCTCAGTGAAAGCACCAAAAATGTTTGCGCAAAAAATGGGCAAACATCTCCAAGTCGTGTAATTTAGTTGATTTTATGTGATTCTGAATGATTTAGATGAGTTATGTAAATATGATAAAAGCAGGGGCTGAAATGTAAAAGACACACAGATTTATAGTGGTTCGGCCAGAACGTGCCTACATCCACTTTATATGTTATTATCTTTTTTCTTTCAGATTACAAGTACAATGCTTTGTGTACAAGTATATGAAAGTAGTTTGAAAGTTCCTTCCGTGCTTGAGCTCTCAAACTTGTCTGCCATTGTTGTACCCCTGCCCCTCTATTTATAGAGTGAGGTAGAGGGCAGGGGTCTTGGATGTATATAGCTGCTGGTGGGCCCGGGCTGAAGCAATCTGGACTGGCAGTTGTCTGGTTCGACGAGGCCTCATTCGGCATGGAGCTTGGACCGGTGGTAGGTGTAGACCGGTGGTAGGTGTGGACCGGTGGTAGGTGTGGACCAGTGGTAGGTGTGGTCCGGTAGTGAGTGTGGTTCGGTGTTAGATGGTGTGGGCTTTGGACCGGCAATGGCCTCGTCCGGTAGTAGTGGGGGATATGTGGATCGGTAGTATGATTAGTTCGGCCATGATGGGAATGGATTTGGTTCGGCCTCGATGGAGATGTGTTTGGTCCGGTGGCCGAATGTGAATGTCGAATGAGCTTGTATATTGCGAATGCCGGATGGACTTCTATGCTTGCATTGAGCCTTGAGTTTGTCGAACGTAGTGGGGGTTGTGAGCCCGGGTGAAACTGTGATTCCTTGGTCTCGAGATCTTCTGGGTGAGAATTCGCCCAACATATAGGTACAAAACGAGTATTTAAAAACAAAGCAGTTGAAAATGGAAATATAGTTAGAAATAAAGCACGTTTAGAGTTGTTCAAGATTATAATCAAGAAGAAGGTATCAACTACGACGAAACCTTTACTCTAGTAGCGAGACTCGAGGCCATACGTACATTACTCGCTTTTGCAAATCATCATGGTTTTAAACTATTTCAAATGGATGTCAAAAGTGCTTTTTCAAATGGTTTTATTAAAGAAAATGCATATGTTGAACAACCAACATTATTTGTTCATAAAAAATATCCCGACCATGTTTTTAAATTACAAAAAGCCTTATATGGTTTAAAACAAGCCCCCTGTTCCTCGTAAGAACGTCTTAAAAATCATTTAACTACATCTGGTTTTCAAATAGGTAAAATCGATACAACTTTATTTATTAAACAAGAAAATAACGATATTTTAGTTGTACAAAATTACGTAGATGATATTATTTTTGGTTCAACTAACGAAAATCTTTGTAATCAATTCTCAAATATTATGAAAAATGAATTTGAAATGTCTCACATGGGAGAATTAAATTTCTTCTTAGGTTTACAAATAAAACAACTTGAAAATGTTATTTTTATTCATCAAGAAAATATTGTAACGATCTATTACGTCATTTTGAAATGGATAAAACTTCAAGAAAACCAACACCGATGACTACTAGTGTTCACTTAGAAAAAGATGGTAACGAAAAAGATTTCGACGAAAAATTATATCGTAGTATGATTGGCTTTTTACTCTATTTGACGGCTAGTCGATCCGACATTATGATGAGTGTATGTCTTTGTGCCCGATTTCAAGCAAAAGTAAAAGAATATCACCAAAGAGCTTTTAAACGTATCTTACAATTCTATCTAATACTAGAAATTACGGTTTGTTTTAACCTAAGGGATCACAATTTGAACTAGTGTCATATAGTGATGCGGATTTCGATGGATGTAAAATAAATCGTAAGAGTACTAGTGGAACATGTCACTTTATCGGACAATCATTAGTTTTATGGTTTAGCAAAAAGAAAAATTGTGTCTCCTTATCTACTTGCGAAGCCGAATATATGTCAGCAACTCTAGCATATGCACAAGTGATATACATGCAACAACCACTTACAGTTTTTGGCAAAGGTATCAATAAATCATCAATATATTGCGATAACACGAGTGCAATAAATCTATCAAAAAAACCTGTAAATCACTCGCATACTAAACATATGATATGGGACATCATTTTTTACATGACAATGTAGAAAAGGGAATTATTACATTAGAATACGTAAATAATGAAAGTCAAATAGCAGATATTTTCATAAAATCACTAAACAAACAAACTTTTATTAAACTGCGACGCGATTTAGGAATATGCTCTCTTAATGATCTTCTAAGCTAATAACCACATCTTCATTTATTCTATGTTTAGCTAAAAGTTTTTTTATCCACAAATTAAGATTGATGACTCCTTCACCTTAAATTTTTTAGGTGGTTGGTTTCTTAAAATTACCTATAAATAATTTTTGAAATTATATATAAATCTTTACACAACAAGAAGTAAAGAATATATATATATATATATATATATATATATATATATATATTTCATACTTTTTACAACAGAAACCATAATCATGTCTTCTGAAAATTCTCATCTATCATTCTCGACACCTACAACAGATAGTTCAACAGCTACACCTCAACGCCTTCCTACCCCTACACCAATTCAGGAACCAACGTATTGGTGGTCCTCCTATCACAGGGATTCACTCCCGATATCAAGAATTCCAAACGAGCTCTATTTGTTTCTTCTAACACCAACGAGAAAATTAATGAGAAACATTACTATCAAAAGCAACAAATAGATCTTCAACGAGAATTATATTTTGGAAAAAAAGTCACGGCGCGACGACTATGTTTTCTTGAGCAAGTAGCGATAAAATTTTGTAATTCATGGAAGAAGAATGTACATGAACCACTTCCGATTCCTTGCAATTTTTTGGATCCCTCATCCTCGTATCATATACCTTCGGATCCTTCACCAAAGCAATTCTCTGGTTCCCCGAAACCCACGAATGTGGAAATATATGGTCTCCACTCAAGCCATAGGCGGGATGGCGGGTCTGAAGATCGAAAAACTCCATCGCCATCTAAATAGATTAAATCATTTTCATTATATTTGTATCTACGTATATTTGTAATTTTGTTTCACAAAAATAATACTATATAAAAAAATAACAAAAAGTCGAAAAATTAGCAAAACCCTTCAAAATTAGGCTATTTTTAGAAAAATTGGTCATTTCAGACATCTGAACATTGCCCTCGGACGTCTGATACTCTGATATCACACAAATTTTACACCATCATGCATATGTCAGACGTCTAATATAACCTTCCAAACGTCTGAAAATTGTCTCTGCTTATTAAAAAATAGATACCATACTATTTCAAACGTTTGAACTATTAACCAGACGTCTGAATAAAGTCTCTGCCACCGTATTATAAAAAACGGTCCTATTTCAGACGTCTAGTATTTAAATCAGACGTTTGAGAAAACTATCTATCATTCAGAAATGAAAAATCGATCTATTCTAGATGTCTGATAATACAGACAGATATCTTAATAATCTCTCTGACTATCAAATTTTACAACTCGACCAAATCTAGACGTCTACCACAACAAACCAGATGTCTGATTCTATTCATAGTTTTAAAACTAGGTTAAATCAGACATATGATTTACCTTCCACACGTATGAAATTTAATCGACACATTTATACGCCCAGATAACATCTATTTTTTTTACCTTTCTTACTTCGTTTCATTTTATTTCTACTACAATCTCAATTTTTTGCTTCTCAAAAATCCTTTCTCTTCCAAACTGGATTGAATATGATGGCTTCTAAAACAAAAAATCCTAAAATCTCTCAGCGAAAACAAGACCAAGCAACTTCCTCAAATCCTTAAGTTTGCTCAGATGATCAAATTGAACAATGGATGAATCGAGTGCCTCATTCACTCAAGAGATAAAAGGATACTCAGAAGAGGAAACTCCACATAGGTCCATTTTATAACTTACTCAAGTTCACTGTGTACGATTTAAATGAAATGTTGAAAGTGCCAGTTTAGAAACTTTGATATCTTTCAATCCCAATAACATCCAAATTGATCAATTGGCTATATTTCTCTTCTACGCTAACTTGGATAGCACAACAGCTTGGAATACTGAAAATGAGGATAATTGGTTACGGTTTAGTGTTGATGGCAACAGAATTAGGCTCACTCCAGGAATCATCGGCAGAACTCTCGAATGTTCCGACTTCGGAGAAGATTTATACAGTATTCCCGATGTGCGTCTCAAACCAAGAGACAATATAACACATCAAATGTGAGAAAATGAAATGCCAAAATTCACATCCAAATATCTATGACCTAAGGTGAGACTTCTAACTCAGATGATTATCAACACTATCGTTCCTCGTCTTGGTAGTCATGAACATATAATGGAATTAGAGCACAAGGCCTTGTATGCTATATTCAGCGGGACAAGGGTAAATTGAGTTAAATTTACATTTGACGAGCTCAAACATTTTTGGACTCGATCACGCCCATCGATTATCTACCCTACATACATCATGAGACTTCTACGTGCTCACAACATCCCCTTCTATTTATCCACTTTTGAAGAAATTTCCCCGAAATATGCTTCCACGAAATATTTCTCACTAATACACTTACCGAAAATTCCTCCGGAGTTTATATCATTTAAAGAGTGGATGCAACATCGTCAAGCCAAACAAGCTGCGCCTCTACCTCAACCACACCTTGAACCATCACAAGAGGTGGAACAACATCGCGAGTCTACTCCTCCTCCTCCTCCTACACCATTTTATTATATGTGCCACGATGATATTTTGGAGACTCGAATAGAGACGAATCCAAATGAAAATATTCGAGAACTCACTCTTCAAAATCAGCATATTTTATCTTGAAATCAAAAAGTTTTGGCTAAGCGCATTGACAGTTTTGAAACATCTTTGGCTACATGCCTATCTATAATTGAAACATCACTTTCAACTGTATTATCGGTTCTAAAAGAGGTTCTTCAAAGGATTCATGGTCCTACACCACCATCACAAGATTGGCCAATCCCAGTGCCTTCTCCTCCTTTGAAACATTCCAAACTTTTTGAGGAGAATGAACCTCTAGAACAAGCTCCGACATCTCCTATGGAGCAACCTAGCTCTTCCAAAAATGAAGATAAAGGAGATGTTCAAGAGAAAGCTTCCCCAAAAGACTCATTGATTTTTATAACTCCATCTTATGTAAATGTAACGGTCGGATTTCTCGACGTTCGAAAATCGACATCAATACGTCCACTGTATCAAATGCCGCACAGTCGAATGCCGGAAAACCGAACTATTAGGGTTAAAGAAGAAGAAGAAGATAGAAGAAAAAACAGAAACAATAAACAAAATCTCACATTTCACTGCGGAACAATATACAATAGATAAATAATCTTTAAAACAAAAAGGCATGTATATGTTATTACAATACAACACCAGAGTACAACAACAACACACAACACTGGCAGTTATAAATAACTTGCCTACATAGAAATTTGTCTCACACAAACCCGAACGCAGCAAATACTACATAGTATAAATAATATGTCTCGCCATCCAGCTTGCCTCTTGAGCTCCACAGCAACTCCTGAATTCCAGAATGACCTGATAACCTGACTCTAGGCTGCCCGCGTGGAAATTGGTGGCACCCAGAGTGTAGAAAGGGAACAATCAACTCAAGGTTAGTCGTGGGACTGGTGTGAGACCTTAAAGACAGTTATTTCACAAAGAAAGGAAATGAAATCCTCTATGCTTTTGGAAAATGAAACTACCATAAGACCTCCCACCACACACACAATGCAGACGCAGACTTGGAGAAGATTTCTTCTTATGATAGTCAAATATGCTTAATACGAAGAAATTCTTTTGATATTATTATTAGTTCATAGTGTAGAAAAAATTTCGAAAGTATAATATTAATCTTAGCCAACATAGACATTTCGTACTATGCCTACTATAGCTACCATATAAACAGTGGTGACCACCATAAGTAAATGGTAGGTTATACAACTAATACCATAAAGAGCTCGTATTGGATGATTGGATTTCCAACAAATGGTCAGGCAAAGGAACTTCCCACACAAAATGGAACGCCTCTGGAGGGACATCCCCGAGAACCTAACCAGAACTCTGCTACACAAGGCCGGGTTACCTCTGTGACTAGGTAACAACTGATACAAGTATGCCACCTCCTGGTCGTTACCAACCTTTATCTGAAGCGCTTCTCAACCGACAACCACAAAGCAATATGTTTGCGGCAACCGCAAAGTAAATATTTGGGCTCCATACCATGATACCACTTATAATCCAGAAGGAAATGGACATACCCTCAGGCGGTGCTACCCCCAAATAACCTTGCTGCCACGATTCCTGTTTTGACCATAACCGGGTTGTGAGGATCGACGAAGTCTCGTCCACGAAGCTACACTTTTCACAAAATCATTCTTTGATCAACAAATGATCAGCAGCACTTTGTGTGCCACATTACCAAATTGGGAATGTATCACTAGTAACCATCAACTACATAACCTCTGAGCTCGTACGTCTCAGAGAAGGGTGTTAAGCTAAGAGAATAAATTCTCCGCCACCAACAGAAATGTATTTGATAGAAACCAGCTTTACATCTCAAAGTGTAACGTCAGACACACATCCATACAAGTCCATTCGGGGATCGAACGGAACTAAAGGCACTTCAGATTAATTTCCATATTTCAATACTTTGAAAACAAATTTCAAATCACTTTTCACTCGTGGAATAAAATTCCCGATATTGTTTGTTTCCACTGAAGGTCTGCTGAGTTAAAATACTTTAAAATAATTTAAATTACCTAACCAAACATATATACTTGGAAATATTTAAAATAAAACTATTTTAAAAATCTTACTTAAATATTAGTTATGAAAATACTATATAAAAATCTCGTATAAAAATTCAAGGCCAAGCTAATATTAAAATAAAATTAGTAGATAGGATATAACTATTTAAATATCCAATTTCTAAAACAAATATCAATTAAATCTTTACTCATTACTTCCATAATTAATTAAATAAATCACTACTTTAAAGATTTACAAAACAACTTAAAGAAACTAATTTCTCCGAAAAATTCTTTTAAAACCAACCCTAGAACTTTTAACTTATATTTCAAAAGCTATTTTATAAACATACTCGGCATTTCAGGGAAAATACACCTTCCTTTTCAAAATGGATTATTTTTTTAATCAACTAATAAATCCTTCTGGATTTATTTTAAATTTACGTTCGAGATCCATAAATTTCTTTTCACACTTTTAAAAATAAAAAAAAATATTTATTTTTAAAACAAATTTCCCTTTCTTTATAAAATTCCCATTGTGAATTTAAACTTCTAAATATCCATTGATATACGATTTTCAAATCGATTTCCAAATATTCAATTTCAGCACCGAATTAAATCCTAAATTGATTTCCAAATTTATTTTCAAATACCAAATCAATTTCCAAAATTGATTTCTAAATTTATTTCAATACCAAATTTGTTATCCTTTGAAACAAATTCCTTCTTTGAATTTATTTAATTTTCTAAAATTAATTTACTATAACTATTCTACTAAATTTCAAAAATCCAATTTTATTTATTTCTGTTATCCTACTATATCAAAAATATATTTGGCTAAATTATAGTCTTCAACAGTTTCAATCACAATATAATCACACACAAATTTAAAATAAATCAACACACAATATTGAAACTAATTCAAATATTTGAGGAATCAAGTTGGATCCCTCCAACCTGTTTTCCCTGCATCCACAGACGTTAGCACAACAATTAAATGCCAATTCCACTTCGAGGTGGAATATCGCGGTATATGGGATTTATAATATATCATCCGCTATTATGCAGCGTATAGGGTCTCATCCGCTATATAATCGGGAAATTAACAACTCCAAATATATACTATATGCTACTATATATATAATATCATCCAATGAATAATTATTATAAATCAATCATCCAAGCACACAGTCAATCAATTTTAAATCTAACTATTCAAAATTTAAATCAGAATAATATTGATTGAGTGAGAAGATCTCACCTTAGCCTTTTATTTTGCCATCCAATCCCATTTCAGCTTGATTCCATTCTGATATTGATCTTGTATAATATTAGATGATTTAATTAATATTTGAAAACAATCGAACAATTAATTTTCCATTTTAAATGGATTGAATTAACTAGTTATTAAATTTCCTTTTAATAATTAATTTCGGCAACTAAAACCATTAAATAAATTTTATTAAACAAATCTATCTTTATCATATATATATATATATTTCTATTTTTTTCTTTTTGTGATATAAATGAATTAAATCAGTTTATTAAATGAATAAATTACTAATACACATATCATTTAAAATAAACCGGTAAATCTAAATGTGTGTGTATATATTTTTATAAATAGTCACTATAACTCACTTTTTCTTCTTTACTGAAAAACTAATTTTTTTGTTATTGATAAAATTTATTTTCTAATTTACCTAAATCATCAAATACCTTACAGACCATCTCAAAACTCATCCCCCCAACATGCTCGAACGCCCACGCCAAATTTCCAAATCGAACAACCGCATGCTCACCTCCACCTCCAAACACTCGGCCATAGTCGCGACCCCCCATTCCTCGCTGGTAGCATTGCACGAGAGCCTTACCTGTACTGTCACCAATTTGCCAATGCCCTAAATTGCACGCGATTACGATCTGCTTCCTCCTCGACTTGCCACGTCGCTCTGTCCATCGGTACGCCACCAGAGCTACGACGCAAAAACCTCCCAACTTCGACCATCGCAGTTCTTCTCGAACGAGCCGCCACTGTGACCATCCCTCAATGCCGTGCTCAATCCTTACCACGCCTGCCTCTTATTCGATAGATTTGCCGACCGCCATTCACGAACTCGACTTCGGCCGCCTTGCCATCGCTCATCATTCACGAGCTTCCCATTACCACACGAATCTCAGTCGCCGTTCGTTAGGTCGAGCTCCTCGATTTCGATAAATTTTGAATTTGAGGGAAGAGAAATTAAAAGTAGCGGCCATTAATTTAGGTTTTCCCCTAAATTTTTATTAAGGACGAGACGATTGATTGTTTTTTTCTTTTTTGTTTCCTCTTTTGAAAGGAAAGAGGGGCAGGCAACTTAAAAGAATGGGAAGCATGTTGGAGAAGGAATGAGAAAGCTCGGTCTATTATAGTGATGGAGAAGTGAAAAGGTTTGATGGGAAAGAATTTCAACTGAAGAAAATTGACTGGTCAACCAATATATTTGAATTTAAATTTAAATTGTCCCGATATCGAAACTCAAAATCCCGACCTCCTATTGTGACGTGCTGCCAGGCGTTTATAATGTTATATGCCTATTCCAAGCGCAATGGAAAAATTTTCGAGTCCCGATTCGATCGTATGGAGAAGATAGCTTATTGAACCAGTTATTATATTGAATTTTCGATATAGATTTAAGCGTGTTTGTATATCGTACGCTCACACAACAACTCCAAATGCTACGAAAATTGAAATTCGATAATATATAATATTATGGATCCAATGGAACTGGTTTCATCAAAATCAGAGACTGTGCCTCGGAAGGCTATTTTTAAATATCGATTTTAATGATATAAATTCGAAATCGAACAAACTGCTTTTAAATTCACTTTTAAAAGTTTTATTACCTCCAATATTATCAATATAAATTTTCCAATCCTTCAAATTATTTTTAATCAGCATCAAATTGAGGATTTAGTATTTTACCCAAATCTTCTATAATTAAATTTGATAGTTAAATTACTAAATTCATAGTTATATTTGAAATTCAAGTTAAACTAACCTCCAAATATTCAAAATCAATTAAATATTTCATTTCAAATGTTAAAAATTTTGGGGTCGTCACATCCTTCCCCCCTTAAAAGAATTTCGTCTCGAAATTACAAGTTAAGACGAATGATCCTCACCCGTTAAACATTTTTCAAACCAAATTGTTTTATCAACTTTCCAAAACAAATCTTTTTATCAAAGATCCATTATCATTTCAACTAGCTTTCTAACTTCAATTATAAGTTCCGAACAACATTGTTTTCTTAACAATTCAAATTTAAATTTAAATTCAGATTTCAGATTTCTAGAATTTTCTCAAAAATTTTCTAACTCCCTAAATTTTCGAAAAATTTCGCCAGCGTCACCTTTGCGCGGCTAGTTCGGTACGACAACAAAATGGCACCAGAGGCCCCCAGATTTCAAAAAGAAAACAAAAGGCCAAGTGGCTAGACGAGAAAATCACCAAATTTCATATGGAAATTTAAATACATACCTTTTGTCGAGCACTTTCAAATTTATTTTCGAAAATCAAATCCCAATTCCTTTGTCCTTTAACACACCTGTATTTCCTGTTATATACCTGTATATTCTAATAGCCATAATATCCAATTACAACATTCAAATTTATTCTACGCATTTCTTTACAAAAAATATATATACTTTCTTTACTTTACTATTGAAGTTATATATATTCATTTTCATTCAATCTTGCATTTTCAATTTCATTTGAATTCAATTTACACTCTGAATGTTGAATTTATCAATTATCTTTCATTCACAGCTGCATTATTTTAATTTAGATACATTTACTAATTCATTACAATTTCCAATTTATTTTATCTCAAACCATTTCTTTATTTCACCTTTATTATCTTTAGTTCACTTCGAACTAATTTTACAACTTCATTTTATTTCACACAATTCAAATTGGTTTTCGATATTCAGTTTCAATTCCAGTTTTATTCTTTTATTCATTCAAAAATTTATTTTCAATTCACTATTACCATTTCACAATTTCTAGTTTAACCTTCACTTAATTATTAACCTGGTATATTCCCAATACAAAATTTACTTAAGAATTTCACACTTCATTTCTTAAGTTCAATGCAAATATTCTACATACTTCTTATATTTATTTTAATTCATCACTTTGGTTTATATTTACTTATATGAAACTGGATTTCTAATTCTATATGAATTTAATTTACCTTTCGTTTATAATTATTGAATTTTGATTCATTTCAAATCATATTCAATTTCGTCATTCCTTTAATTAATTTTATTTGCTCATTTTATTTCGATATTACACTTTGTTTAATACAAACCAAATTCCAGTTCCAATTCTATTTACTTGCAAAATTGAAATGAATTTCAACATTCAATTCACTTTCATGTATTTGCAATTGTAAATTTATTTATTCATTCACAATTTATTTTCCATCTTAATAATTTTATTCCAATCATTAAGTCTATATGACCTCTCAAATTCACCTTTATTCAAATTAACTCAAGTCAATTTCAGTTTAAATCTGAATTTTCTAAGTTTTCAAACTTATTATTCCATAACTATTTTTTTATAAGATTCCAGAGTCTTTTCAACGTTTCAAAACCATTTTTGAAATCAATTCAAATTATCCCTTTAAATTTCTAAAACCAACCCAGTTTTCCAAACAACTTCAATTTAAAACAATTTGGCAGCAATTCCTCTCCTGAAAACCCGAAAATGAATACCGATGATATCGCGATCATCATCGGAGTTATTTTCCAGTGACCAAAAAGAGTTTAGAGCTTTCATCCCTTCAAACACTTTTCCAAAACCTTTGAAAACTATTTCCAATCCCAAAAGGAATTTAATTTCCAAATTTTCCAAATTTCAAATACTTTCCAAAGCATTTTTAAATATTCCTATGGAATTCTATTTCAAACCATAAATCACATTTACAATTTATATTTACAAATCCCATTTGTACATGGATTTTATTTCTCAGTTTTAAGTTATGATTTCAACTTCTTATTCAATAATCAATGATAATAATTTAATATTATCACTTCCTAGCAACCAAGCAACCATATACTATAATAATTTACAAAGATTATTTCCTTTATCTACGAAAATAGTTTTGGGTAAAATTATTTCATTCACCCTATTTTTTAAAAAACCATATCGTGTCGAATTGTTCTGTACGAGTGTTTGAAAACCCTATCGATATAGTTGTACGGACTATACTGACCAGAATCCATATACCACTCAACAAACCAATCATCACAATATAAAACAACTTTATATTCACTAATAAATACGCGCTCATATCTATTGTTACACTCAAACTCATTCCAGAGTACTGCTGACTCTATCTCTAATGAGTAACACCCAACAGAGCCAAGGTTGTCGCTTAACCAAATGCTCTGATACCACTTTGTAACGGTCTAGGCTTTTCAACCATCGACAGTGACCAATCTCGACTGATAGGCTTTTCAACCATCCCAGCCTCGCCGTGGCATACAATGGTACCCTGCCCTTGCTTTTATGGCCAGCCTTTCGACTTTCACGCCTTACGGCTAACCAACCCCTTAAAGAGGACATGTGGGGGTAAGAGTCTCATGCTCGCCACACAAAAAAAGCGAGAACCCCCAATCACATTTCAACTAGATAAGCAAGGTCAGTCGTGGGACTGGTGTGAGATCTTAAAAACAGTTATTTCGCAAAGAAAGGAAATGAAATCCGCTATGCTTTTGTAAAATGAAACTACCATAAGACCTCCCACCACACACACAATGAAAACGCAGACTTGGAGGAGATTTCTATTTATGATAGTCAAATATGCTTAATACGAGGAAATTCTTTTGATATTATTATTAATGCATAGTGTAGAAAACATTTCGAAAGTATAATATAATCTTAGCCAGCATAGACATTTCATACTATGCCTACTATAGCTACCATCTAAACAGTGGTGACCACCATAAGTAAATGGTAGGTTATACAACCAAACCCGTAAAGAGCTCGTATTGGATGATTGGATTTCCAACAAATGGTCAGGCAAAGGAACTTCCCACACAAAATGGAACGCCTCTGGAGGGACGTCCCCGAGAACCTAACCGGATCTCTGCTACACAAGGCAAGGTTACCTCTGTGACTAGGTAACAACTAACACGAGTATGCCACCTCCCGGTCGTTACTAACCTTTATCCGAAGCGCTTCTCAACCGACAACCACAAAGAAATAAGTTTGCAACAACCACAATGTAAATATCTGGGCTTCATACCCTGATACCACTTATAATCCAGAAGGAAATGAACATACCCTCATGGGGTGCTACCCCCAAATAACCTTGCTGCCACGATTCCTGATTTGACCATAACCGGGTTCTGAGGTTCGACGAAGTCTCATCCACAAAGCTACACTTTTCACAAAGTCATGCTTTGATCAACAAATGATCAGCAGCACTTCGTGTGCCACATTACCAAATTGGGAACGTATCACTAGTAACCATCAACTACATAAGCTCTGAGCTCGTACGTCTCAGAGAAGGGTGTTAAGCTAAGAGAATAAATTCTCCACCACCAACAGAAATGTATTTGATAGGAACCAACTTTACATCTCAAAGTGTAACGTCAGACACACATCCATACAAGTCCGTTCCGGGATCGAACGGAACCGAAGGCAATTCAAAGAAGCCCTTACAAATCCGGATACTCACAAATCACATCCGGAATCGCCATCACGAAGGATGATAAAATCTCTATACCAAAGCAACTCGGTGTAGAGACATTCGATAGGTAATCCTTTAGTTTTTGAGAATACCCGGTCTTCAACACCATCTTCAGATGCAATCCCATTTCGTCGTATCGTCATTCGAAATGAGTTTTATGACACAAGGTCCTCTCCCGGCTAATCCGAATAAGGAGCGCTTATTTTAAAATAAGTGTTATATTCAGATTTCAACAAATTACAACCATTTTTCACTTTGATCTTCTTACACAAAAGATCCATCACAATCACAAAGATTCGATATGGTTTCGGATATCCACTTGGAATCCGACCCCCGGTCGCATCGAAATTCAAATGTCATTTAAAAGGAAAATATTGATAGTCGGTTATTTAACTATCAATCAACGTTCACAACAATCACTGGATTTCAAATAATTTTTTCCCCAGTTATCATTTTCAAAATATCTTTGCAAGATACAATTTTAACACTTCAACCATTTGGAAACAAATTTCAAATTAATTTACACATTTCAATACTTTGAAAACAAATTTCAAATCACTTTTCACTCGTGGGATAAAATTACTGATATTATTTGTTTCCACTGAAGGTCTGCCGAGTTAAAATACTTTAAAATAATTTAAATTACTTATCCAAACATATATACTTGGAAATATTTAAAATGAAACTATTTTAAAACACTTACTAAATCTTAGTTGTGAAAATACTATATAAAAATCTCATATAAAAATTCAAGGCCAAACTAATTTTAAAATAAAATTAGTAGATAGGATATAACTATTTAAATATCCAATTTCTAAAACAAATATCAATTAAATCTTTACTCATTACGTCCATAATTAATTAAATAAATCACTAATATACAAAATAACTTAAAGAGACTAATTTCTCCGAAATATTCTTTTAAAACCAGCCCTAGAACTTTTAACTTATATTTCAAAAGCAATTTTACAAACATACTCGGCTTTTCAAGGAAAATACACCTTCCTTTTCATAATGGATTATTTTTTTAATCAATTAATAAATCCTTCAGGATTTATTTTAAATTTACGTTCCAGATCCGTAAATTTCTTTTCACGCTTTTAAAAATAAAACAATATTTATTTTTAAACAAATTTCCCTTTCTTTATAAAATTCCCATTGTGAATTTAAACTTCTAAATATCCATTGATATACGATTTTAAAATCGATTTTCAAATATTCATTTTCAGCATCGAATTAAATCCTAAATTGATTTCCAAATTTATTTTCAAATACCAAATCAATTTCCAAAATTGATCTCTAAATTTATTTCAACACCAAATTTATTATCCTTTGATCCTTCTTTGAATTTATTTAATTTTCTAAAATTAATTTACTATAAATTTTCTACTCAATTTCAAAAATCCAATTTTATTTATTTCTAGTATCCTACGATACCTAAAAATATATTTGGCTAAATTATAGCCTTCAACTGTTTCAATTACAGTATAATCACACACAGATTTTAAATAAATCAACACACAATATTGAAACTAATTCAAATATTTGAGGAATCCAGTTGGATCCCTCCAACCTGTTTTCCCTGCATCCACAGACATTAGCACAACAATTAAATACCAATTCCACTTCGAGGTGGAATATCGCGGTATATGGGATTTATAATATATCATCCACTATTATGCGGCGCATAGGGTCTCATCCGCTATATAATCGGGAAATCAACAACTCCAAATATATACTATATACTACCACATATATAATATCATCCAGTGAATAATTATTATAAATCAATCATCCAAGCACACATTCAATCAATTTTAAATCTAATTATTCAAAATTTAAATCAGAATAATATTGATTGAGTGAGAAGATCTCACCTTAGCTTTTTATTTTGCCATCCATTCCCATTTCAGCTTGATTCCATTCAGATATTGACCTTGTATAAATATTAGATGATTTAATTAATATTTGAAATCAATCGAACAATTAATTTCCATTTTAAATGGATTGAATTAACTAGTTATTAAATTTCCTTTTAATAATTAATTTCAGCAACTAAAGCCAATAAATAAATTTTATTAAACAAATCTATCTTTATCATATATATATATATATATATATATATATATATATTTCTATTTTTTTCTTTTTGTGATATAAATGAATTAAATCAGTTTATTAAATGAATAAATTACTAATACACACATCATTTTAAAATAAACTGGTAAATCTAAATGTGTGTGTATATATTTATAAATAGTCATTATAACTCACTTTTTCTTCTTTACTGAAAAATCAATTTTTTTGTTGTTGATAAAAGATATTTTCTAGTTTACCTAAATCATCAAATACCTTACAGACCATCTCAGAACTCACCCTCCCAGCATGCTCGAACACCCATGCCAAATTTCCAAATCGAACAATCGCATGCTCGTCTCCAACTCCAAACACTCGGCCGTAGTCGCGACCCCCCATTCCTCGCTGGTAGCATTGCATGCGAGCCTTACCTGTACCGTCGCCAAGTTGCCAATGCCCTAAATTGCACGCGATTACGATCTGCTTCCCCCTCGATTTCCCACGTCGCTCTGTCCATCGGTACGCCACCAGAGCTACGACGGAAAAACTCCCAACTTCGGCCATCACAGCTCTTCTCGAACGAGCCGCCACTATGACCATCCCTCAATGCCTTGCTCAATCCTCACCTCACCTGCCTCTTATTCGATTGATTTGCCAACCGCCATTCACGAACTCGACTTTGGCCGCCTCGCCATCGCTCATCACTCGCGAGCTTCCCATTACCATGCGCATCTCAGTCGTCGTTCGTTAGGTCGAGCTCCTCGATTTCGATAAATTTTGAATTTGAGGGAAGAGAAATTAAAAGTAGCAGCCATTAATTTAGGTTTTCCCCTAAATTATTATTAAGGCTGAGACGATTGATTTTTTTTTTCTTTTCTGTTTCGTCCTTTGAGACGAAAAAGGGGCGGGCAACTTAAAAGAATGGGAAGCGTGTTGAAGAAGGAATGAGAAAGCTCGTCTATTACAGTGATGGAGAAGTGAAAAGGTCTGATGGGAAAGAATTTCAGCTGAAGAAAATTGACTGGTCAACCAATATATTTGAATTTAAATTTAAATTGTCCCGATATCGAAACTCAAAATCTCGACCACCTATCGTGACATGCCGCTAGGCGTTTATAATGTTATACGCCTATTCCGAGCGCAATGGAAAAAGTTTCGAGTCCCGATTCGATCGTATGGAGAAGATAGCTTATTGAACCAGTTATTATATTGAATTTTCGATATAGATTTAAGCGCGTTTGTATATCGTACGCTCACACAACAACTCCAAACACTATGAAAATTGAAATCCGATAATAATATAATATTACGGATCCAATTGAATTGGTTTCGTCGAAATCCGAGAGTGTGCCTCGGAAGGCTATTTTTAAATATCGATTTAAACGATATAATTTCAAAATCGAACAAACTGCTTTTAAATTCACTTTTAAAAGTTTTATTACCTCCAGTATTATCAATATAAATTTTCCAAGCCTTTAAATTATTTTTAGTCAGCATCAAATTGAGGATTTAGTATTTTACCCAAATCTTCTATAATTAAATTTGATAATTAATTTACTAAATTCATAGTTATATTTGAAATTCAAGTCAAACTAACCTCCAAATATTCAAAATCAATTAAATATTTCATTTCAAATGTTAAAAATTTCCAGGCCGTCACAGTAAATTTAATAAAAATATATGAACGTACTCCTTTAATGTAATTAATGAAATTTCTCTTTTGGTGTGTTATTTCTGTATATATTTTTGTCTTACAACGATTGGTCGATATTTAATTTCTACATTTAAAAGGTTAGATATCCTTTTCGATAATGCCAAAGGGGAGAAACAATGAAGATCATAATAAATTATGGATAGCACATATTAAGGGCGAGATTTAAAATATTATACGTAAGTATATTACATGGTTTTCATCATCAAAAAAGGGGAGATTGTTAGGAAATCAAATCTACGGTTTCGATGACAACATCTATACAATGGAAATCGAATATGCATATATATATACACATATTTCCATGTATGCAGGTACTTGCTAGAGCAACATCATTAGAAATACAAGAACAAGGCTCAAAGAATGCTACAAGGGACTACAAGTTGATAGGATCAAAGAAGCAACAAGAAATTTGCATAAAACAGACTTGTACAAGTTTCAGACGTTTAGGTACACAAGCCAGACGTCTGGAAAAGTCATTTGGAACAGTAAAACAGACAGGACCGGACATTTGGTAGATACACTCAAGCGTCTGAAATTCTACTATATACAAAAAATATAGCATCAGATGTCTGATACAAATACCAGATGTCTGATACAAATACCAGATGTCTGATTTCATGCTCGAAATTTAAATTCAAACTTCAACTACCACATTCGAATAGACATCTCTGCTTCTCTTCGCTGCAACTCTTCATCATCAATAGAAGCCACTATAGAGCACATGTTAATGGATGCAACTACTCAAAGAACCTCTCTACAACTATATATATCATCAAGAATCAAAAGAGAACACTCGCCTTACTTATTTGCGCTCCTTACTTACATACTTTGTTATATTCTTGATCTCCAGCAATCTATACTTGTATTCACTCTACCGTATATTCAGATCTTCACGGTCAATACTCTCTAAATATATATTGGAAGCATTTGTACTTATTAGTCAATATCCATGTTATAGAACACATATTTGACAAGAACAATTTATTGTAACCAAGCCTATTCCTCCAAGCGAAGCAAGGGTATTTGATAGTCAAATTCCAAAGGGGAGCTTCGGGGCCGGACGTAGAATGGGAGGTCCGAAAAAGTATAAAATCCTGGCGTGCTTATTCTATATTTACCTAGATTACTATTGTTTTAGTTGCATTATATATTTTGTCACATATACTTGCATATATACTACACGATCCACCCTATAGACTTTCAGTGTTGTTGTTATACGATTAAAATATGTGTCTATGAGTGTTTCAAATTGAATATATAGTGTAAAGCTTCGTATTAGAAGAGGCATTAAGTCGATCGGAAGAAGAAATCAAAAGATATAAAGGAGAGATGCTGTCTAATGCAAGTAACAGGGATTCTGACATCTTAATTCCAAAACCAAAAATCTGAATGTATGTATATTTTCAAATTAGAAGTGCTTCAAGCAACCAAACGTCTGACTTAGGGAATCAAGCATCTGAGTTGCTACCTCGAGAGTTCCAGGAAGTTTTACAGAGACTATGACCTCCCAAGTCAGATGTCTGAATCGATGTAGTATGATTTTTTCAGGGTTTTGTTGATTCGAATTTCTAAGGGCAGTTTCGTCATCTCAGTGCAAGTTTATCATTTATTGATGGTGCAAATTCTTTTGATGTAATCCAATGGTCTAGAGTAATTAAGTCATCTATTGACTAGCCTTCTAATCATCTTTCTAATCAAGGATTAAAAGAGATTTGGTTTCCAATCATTGTAATTATAAATAGAAACCCTAGCCAATCCAATTTGGGGATTTTTTATTTTGGGTGCTCTAAATTATAACTTTTCACTTTAGCGATTGATTAGAGAGAGCCTCTGCATCTTTTAACCCATTAATCACTGATTTGACATATAATCTCTTTGAGTTACTAATTGGAATAAAAGGGGTTTTGGATATCCGTGGAGGTAGGATACAAATTCGAACCATGTTAAATCTTCTACCTTTTCTTCCATTATTTGACTTTGAATTTGCATTTGGAATTCAAATAGACAAACCAAGATGCCGGTCAATCGCTTATGCATATTAGTGATAAATCCTTCCTTACATTTATCGCACCACAGAATGCACCGTTCAAATGAATGAATCAAAATATTGAGTTGCCGTCAAACGCTTCGGGTGCGTTAGACGCCAACGTCAATTAATTACAATTATCTAATCTAAAACCATATATTAATAACTTTTCTCATTTACAACCACACATTTAAACATATAATTAATATTCCCCACCAATTAATTTCGCTTTCAAATATTCATTTCATGCCTTTTTCGTAACACAAGAACGTATTCCACTTTCATGAATCATTCTTCTTTCGTGTCACTTTCCTTATGCCCCATCCATAATATTTGGTACAAAAATGTTATGGCATGTGTTGATGAGGTTCGGTTAAATGTAAATATAGTAAATAATCAACCAATAATCTAGTTACAGGTATGTTTAGAAGCATTCTAAACCAAAACCATCTACTATAACATGAAAGAATATCACATCATAACGATAATAGAACACCCTTATTTGTTGTTTTAAATGTAAAATGGGTCCTATCTATAATATTTTGTAAATTAAGTCCCTCTATTTTTAACACCACGCCTGACAAATAACATCATCCGTCAATTCATTTATTTTAAGCCTTTAAAATGTGATAACTTTTTGTAGATTAAATGGATTTAAGAATCGTTTTCACCATTAAATCAAAATCTTAATTATTTTTCAATGATATGCATTGTCGATATATAAAAAAATTTGAAAAACATAATTTTACATACCAGTTTTAACTGCATTTTCTTAAAATACAGCTAAAAAAATTATTCAACTTTTATCGTTGATTTTGGCTACATTTATATTATGCAATAATAATTTTGGTTGCATACAGCAGTTTTAATTGTATTATGAAGATGCATATATGCATTTATAACTATATTAAGAAAATGCAGTTAAATTTAAAATACATTTTTTTGTTTTTAATTAAACTGGTTCATATATGCACTTATAATTTAACAACGCTAAGAGAACGCAGTTATAATTTAACTACATTATGAAAATGCTGCTAAGTTTAAATGCATTTTTAAGTTTTTAATTAGGCCGGTTCATAAAGTAAATTTTAGGTAAATGAGGATATATTAACGATTTCATTTGATTAAGAAATGCAGCTTAATTACATTTGATAATTTTATCTAACCTTAATGCACTTTATAATTTATTCAATTTTAATACTGTTATATTTTAACTGCACTAAGAAAATGTAGTTAATATAAATGCTTAAAGAAAATGCAATTATAATGCAACAATAATTTTTCGAATTAATTTAATTGCATTTATGTGATGTAGATAATATTTTATCTGATTTCCACTTAAAATTCTTTCTTAAACATCAACTTGACCTTCCTACTCTGACTCTAGCACCCTTACTGCTCGTCAAACACGGATATCTGCACTCATATGTTTTCAGACTAGAATTGGGCAAATTGATATAAATCACAATCTATTAATATTTTACAAAAAAGAGGCAGCTGCAACACCACTAATATTAACCACCCATCAAAAATTAATATTTGGATTTTACCTTAACCATTTTCTGTTGTGATAGTGATTGCATAATTAATCTACTTCTTGAATTAGTTCATTTATCAAATTCAAATCTATCTGTTGTTTACTTTTAATTTTCTGCATATATCAAATTTGAAGAATATAGTTTCTGAAAATAAGAAAAATATACATGGTTAATATAAAATAATAAGCTAGCAATTATACCCTCTTTTCTAATGCAATTTTAGCATCCACTAGTCTATTAGACACACACATACACATATGAGCGTTTAATAGGGCCTCAAACAGTGCAGCACCCCAAACGCTCTTCGATTTCCACCATAAGTTCCGATTTAAATAATAGTGGTGAATAAAGAGAACGAACTATTATTTATCGAAACTTGTGGTGGAAATCAGTGGGCATTTGGGGTGTTATTGAATTCTCCTTATATATATGTATGTATGTATGCATGTGTGTATGTGTGTGTGTATGTGTGTATTCAATGATTTCAAATTTGTTTTTCACCTAATGTAAGGTGTTGCTTTACTCCTCATCTATATATGTGTGTGCGCGTATGTGTATATATGTGTATATATGTATATATATGTATGTATGTACATGTATATATTTATGTGTATGTGTATGTGTGTATACACTACAACAAAAACACCTTTTAACAACCGCCAGAAGCAGTTGTAATAGATCTATTACAATAAACAGCCGTCTATCGTAGTATCTAGAGTTGTAATAGGGCTATATTATTTTACAACGGTCTTCATCAGTTGTTAAATAATTTTTTACAACTACCCATCGTAGTTGTAAAAAAGTCATTTACAACTGTCGGAAGTAATTGTAAAAAATTCTTTTACAGATGACAATCTCAGTTATAAAAAGGTCTTTTACAACTGCTAACAGCAGTTGTAAAAGACCTTTTCACAACTTTTGTAGGAAGTTATGGTTGAAAAACGTAAAATAATAAAAATTAACTTCTAAACATATTTTGCAGTGCAGAAAGAACATTTAAGCAATGGAAAAATATTAACATAAATCCAAAGGGATCATAATTCATTCATAGAGATGACATCACAACTTCATATTCAAAATAAAAACTATTTCGTATTCTAAGTCTAACAAAACAATTTTGTTTCTGTTAGACTTATAGAATAATCAAAAGTATGAAAGAATCAAAAGGGTTAACTAAGAGATGCATGACAATGTCAAAGCAACATCGAGCAAAGTGCTACATTTTTTGACCCTTGCACGGCTGAACAGAAGACCAAGCTTGATCTAGTGTTAGAGAAATATGCCACGAACAGGAGCACGGCTGAACTGAAGACCAAGCTTGATCGTAAAACAAAGGAAAAGGAGGAGGCACTCCAACAAGCTTAGGATTACTACGTTGAGCTTCTCAATGCTACGGAAGATAGGGACAAAGCGGCTGAACGTGCTAGGGACATAGACGTGCTTGTTAAGAGAGAGGTTGAGGTCGGAGAGCGGTGGTTGAAGGAGAGGTTTTGTGTAACGACCCAGAATTTCTGTTCATTAAAATTTGAATATTTAATTGAATTTAAATATTAGTAAGTGAAATTTATAAGTCGAATAATTTATTTTTCGAATATTTGGATTTAATTGGATAATTAAATCGATAATTTAATAGTGGAAATTCCAGAAATAATTGTAAATCGAGTTTAATATGATTGAAAATGATTTGTAAAATTTTATTTTATCATATTGAAGTTATAATGATGTTATAGAACTTTTAAAATTGAATTTAGAGTTAATCTGTGAAAATTGAATATTCTAATATTTAATTATCGACTGAAAAATAGTCATTTTTCAAACAGTCTCAGATTTCGACGAAACTAGTTTCATCGGATCTGTAATGTCATATTATTGTAAGGTTTCAAATTTCGTGTCAATCGGATTTACCGTTTGTCTTGAGCAAGCTAAAACGCATAGAAAATTGATTAACCGATTTAATTTTAAATCGATCGTTTATTGCCATAACTCGCACAGATGATCGAATTAGCTTTCGAAACCTATTCCATTGTGTCCAGAACGCGGGTTAAACCCTAGAGACGTCGGTTACCACGCGTAAATCAGAGTCCGGAAAATCCGGAATGAATAGTGTTTGAGAAAATTTCTATATAAGGACCTTAATTCACAAAAATAAAAATAAAAGGGCTAGGTTTCTTCTATAGCCGACAGCCATTTTAAACTTCAATGGTAAGAAAATCACCATTCTCTTCCTCCAATATTCTCAAATCCGTTCATCAATTCAAAGAATGTTCAACACGAAAGTTGTAGAGCGGAGCAAGATCTTTGCATCCAACGGTGATGATGAAGTTTTGAGCAACCGATCAATGGCAATTTCAGTTCAAAGGCCGGCCGTTCATCATCAAATAGCGCGCTATAGGGGCGACTGAAATTTGAGCTACTCGGGCCGAGCATGGAGTGGTGGGTGGCGCTTCAAATGGTGGTGCCTGATCTACATAGTGATGCTCGTTTTGGGTTGCGTGATTAAGGTTTAGGCCGGCTCTTTGGGTTCGAACGCGTTTCATCTACCTGGTAGTATCACGCAAGAGGAAGAAGCATCAGGGACGGGCCGATCTAGGGCAAGCAGAAAATCAACGGCTTGGATTACTTGAGGGTATAAAATTATAAAATTAAAATTGAAATTAATTTACATATTTATTCGTTAAACTTTAAAATGTTATATCTTCTTTATACGAGGTCGAAAAATTATGAAGCCAGTTGCGTTGGCTTCGTATTGTCGAGCACTACGCAATGGAAATGGTTTGGAGTTGTTTGGAGTTAGAGAAAATTTAGGGTAAAATTAAACGTCCGTTTAATTTTATTCGAAATAAAACGCTGCAAATTACTATCAGAAATTCAAGGTGAGAACTTCTCACTCAATTGAATCGGTTTCGATTTAAATTTTAAATGGTTAAATTTAAAATTACTTGATTGTTTGTTTGAATGATGACATTATGCGCCGTTAGTAAGCGGATGTTATTTATTAAAAACATATACCGCAAATATTTCACCGTATAGAATTGGTATTATTTATGTACTTGGAGTTGATTTCCCGCATCATACAGCGGATGAGACCCTATTGCGCCCCATAATAGCGGATAATATTTTATAAATCTCATATACCGCGATAATTCCGTACTGGAACGGAATTGGTATTGTGCTAATGTTTGTGGATGCAGGGAAACAGGTTGGAGGGATCCAACTGGATTCCTCACCTGTATTTAATTTATTTCAGATATTGTGATATTTGATTGATTATCGTATCGATATATGATGTTTGGATGTCGTGATTGACTATTTGGTGTGTTGTATCATCGGATCCACTTTTGGAGTTTTAAAAATATTAAAATAACGATTTTGAATTTAAAAGGGTTTTAAAGAGATTTTTGAAGTATACATTTTATTAAAATTTTGAATTGATTCATCTTAAATAAAATAAACGTTAAAATTTTAAAGTTATAAAAATTATATTTTTGTGAAATATAACCAAAGCATGATTTTTGAAATAAATAGCTGATAAATTTATAAAATGGTTTAAATTGGGATTTTGAATTATTATAAACGGTTTATATAAAAGATTTATAAAATTGATATTTTATAAGTTAAAGATATTGAAATTATAAAACGAGCTTTTATAAGTGTTAAAATAAAGTTGTACCTAGTTTTATAAGTAAATAAGAATTTTAGATTTATAAATTAATGATGACATAAAAGAATGGATTTGTGAATAAATGGATTATAAGTAATTTACTTATAAGTTGGATTCGACATGTAAACGAAATATAAATAGAATTGGTTATTAAAGGAGATTTATAAATCGAAGTAGTTATGAAATAGAAATAGAATTTATAAACGTTGTTTGATAAATCCGTAATCAAATAAATTTGATAAGTAAACATAGAAATTATTAAAGGAATTATATCCACGATTTTGGACTGTGGAAAATCCTTTAATTAAATATGTGGAAGTGTTGAATTTGGTAAACGATGTATATCCACGTTTTGGGCAGTGGATAATCTTTTGATAAAAGTGTAGAAATACTGAATTGGGTAAATAAGGTATATTCACGATTTTGGACAGTGAATATATTATTAAAGAAGATAGATATGTTTTTGGGAAAGTGATATTATAAAATGAATTTAATTGTTTTAAAGATGTTTAAAAATGTATTGACTATCGAAACCATAGATTTCAACATTCATTGTTGAAATAGACGTTTTCGAGAAATAGAAGGAAATGGTGGACTATAACACTGTTGTTATAGTAAATGATTTCCGAAAGGAAATGTTTTTGTATAATATTGGGATTTATATATCTATCTTAATTTCGAATCCGTATACTAGTGATTTTGGGTCGTCGTAACAATGTTTTACGTAACATTCGTTTTGGCCCAAACAAATGTGTTTAAGCGCACGTTTTCCTTAAAGAATGAAATATATACTTAATTTCGATTTAAGTATATTGAATATTTTCCAAGTGTTGAAAATAAATGGATTTGTGAATTACTTATTATTAAATAAGTATGGAAATGTTTTCCAATATGAAATGAATATTTTGAGATTTTATCTTTTAGAAATAAATTGAAAATGAATATTAGAAATTGATTTGGAAATCGTATATTCATAGATATTTTGGAATTGTAAATTCACTATGGAATTTATAAAAGAAAGGGAAATTTGTTTAAAAATAAACATTGATTTATTTTTGAAGTGTGGGAAAATTTTTACGGATTTGGAACGTAAATATAAAGTAAATCGGTAAGGATTTATTTAATTGGTTTAAATGAACCATGTTGAAATGAAAGTATTTCCACGTAAGGAAAATGATTGAAATTTGTTTTCAAAATTGTAAAGGTGAAAAGTGATTTGAAAATTTGTTTTCAAATGTTTAAGTGTGGAAAATTATATATCTAGTAAAGATATTTTTGAAAAATAAATAATTGGGAAAATAAATAATTTGGGAAATTATTTGGAATTTGGTGATGTTGAACACGCCTATTGATAGTTAAATAACCGACTACCAACATTTACCTTTAAATAGGTATTTGTTGTGATTTGTTTGAATTTGAATGCTACACTTATTTTTAAAAATAAGCGCTCGCTATTCGGGTTAGCCGGGAAAGGACCTTGGCGTCGTATAACCCATTCCGAATATGTGATATGTCGTAATAGATAACATTGATGACCGGTGTTGAAGACCGAATATTTATGAAAACGGAAGGATTACCGTCGAATGTTTCTGCATCGGCTGATCCCCGATAAAGAAATTTATTACCCTTTATGATAGGAAGTCCGGTCGTGATTAGTGAATATCCGGATTGCAAGGACTTCTTTTTAAGTGCCTTCGGTTCCGTTCGATCCCAGAACGGACTTGTATGGATGTGTGTCTGACATTACAATTTGAGATGTAAAGCTGGTTTCTATCAAATATATTTCCGTTGATGGCGGAGAATTTATTCTCTTAGCTTAACACCCTTAGAGGTTATGTAGTTGATGGTTACTAGTGATATATTCCCAAATTGGTAATGTGGCATACGAAGTGCTGTTGAGCATTTGATGATCAAAGCACAGCTTTTGTATAAAGCGTGGCTTTGTAGACGAGTCTTCGTCGGACCTCACATCCCGAAAATGGTCAAAACAGGAAGGATGCGGCAAGGTTATTAGGGGGTAGCGCCCCTTTAGTGTATGTCATTCCTTCTGGATAGAGGTGATATCATGGTATGGAGCCCAAATACTTAACCTATGTTGTTGCTGCAAATTTATTGCTTTGTGGTTGTTGGAAATCGATGATCCTCAGATATAGATCGGTTACTATCGGGGAATGACATATTCGTGTCAGTAGTTACCCAGTTAAGGGTAACCCGGCCTTGTGTTGGCAGAGATCCGGTTGGGTTCTCAGGTCGTCTTTCCAGAGGCGTACCCATGTGGCAATGGAAGGTTCCTTGGCCTAACCATTTGTTGGAAATCCAAAGAAACAATACGATCTTGTACGGTTTTAGTTGTAGAACCTATCATTCACTTATGGTTGGGCCCCACTGTTTGGATGGTAGCTATAGTAGGCATAAGTGCGGAATGCCTATGCTGGCTAGGATTTATATCTTTACTTTCGAAATGATTTTTCCTACACTATCACTAGTAATAATATCAAATGTTTCTTTTTAATGCGTATCAAGCATCTTTGACTATCATAAGGAGAAATCTCCTCCGATTCTATGTTTGCATTGTGTGTGTGTGCGGGAGGCCATATGGTAGTCTCATTTTCTAAAAAGCATTGGGAATCTATTTTAAAATTATCCTGTACTTTTTTTTTAAAATAAACTGTTTTAGTTCTCACACCAGTCACATGACTGACCTGGAGTATATTGTTTTCCTTCCCAAACTTTGGGTGCCACCAATTTCCACACGGGCAGTCTAGAGTTAGGTTATTAGGATATTCTGGAATTCTGGAGGCAAGCTGGATGGCATGGCATATCAACTAGTATATAGTATTTCTTTTCCGCTGTTTGTTGTTGTACACTCTGATGATGAAATGTAATGTAATGTGATGTGATGTAATGTAACAACTGATATAGTTCTTTGATTTAAAGATTATTCATTTATCTATTATATGTTGTTCCGCTGCGATTGTTAGATTCTGATATTGTTTTGTTGATACTTTCTGTTCTGTTCTATCTTTTTCTCTCTTGTTCTATCTTTTTCTTTCTTCTTCTACCTCCTTCTTTTTCTTTGACCCTAAATACTCGTAAGTTTGTTCCTCTTTGGCTGGATTGTTGCGGAATGTTGCCAACTCAAAGGAGTACGTATTATCGGGCCTTTACATTTTGGATAGGTTTGAATCGGAGCTAATCAAATACAATGCCAATGTTCTCAATTTCCGCAACCTAGAATGGCTTGGTGATGGTTATCCCAGCGTTATGGGCCTATTGAGAACAAATTGTCTCCAAGGAGAAAGCATTCTTGAAAGATGGCAAGTTGGACCTTCCTCGGGTAAAGCGGGAGGTATTGATAGATTATGAGCCTAGCTTGCTGAGAAATGGTGAGCTCATTCTTCATTCGGAGCAAGTCGCCACTGTATAGAAAGATTTGAGTGAAGGCTCAAGATCAAGCCACAAGATGCCACTGCCAGCCATACACCTGGGTCCTTCAGATCCTGAGTATGATGTGGAGAATCCCTATATGAATAAGACAACCATCCTTTCTACCATCCCAGAAAGAAATTTAGGTGGCACTATAGCCCACACAGAACCTCAAACAGAAGAAGGTATCTCGTTGACTTCCCATATATTTCAAAGAGTTAATGTTTCTCTAATCAACATAACTACTCTATCTTTTTATATCTCTTGAGTTTCAGATCGGCCTCAAATCGCTCCGCTTCTCGATAAGGACTCTTAACTGGACAACAAGCATCTGCAATGGAATCAGTAACCGTTACCACATAAACAATGATTCCAAATATCCTGGCTGATGAAATTCCCAGGCTTGATGAGCAAATGATTATTGCTTTGCTTGATGAGAGGACTGGAGGAACTCAGGGAGCTCAGACTGATGATGAGTTGTGATAACTAGTGTGTCTAAGCCCTTGTCAGGTCCCACCATGAGTTACCTTGAGAGGGAACCTGGCCTTCCAAAAGAGGTCAAGTTAGAGGAGATTGAGAAACAAATCCTCCTTGCTACACAACTTAAGTAGGAGAAGTTAGAGACTACCCCTCCTCCTTTTTCCATTGCCTTGCCTGTGCAGACTATGTGTGCACCAGTCCGTATTCCTCTACCATTTAGCACTCAAAGCACACCCATGGGATCTTCACAAAGTACTCCAGCTTCCCTTCCTCAGCCTAGGAGTGCTCAAAACGTGTCTGTTGGATCATCACAAAGCACTTCTTATAAAGGAAAGGGAAGGGGAGGAAGAGGAAGGAAAAGAAAGGGTGATAGCTCAAGTGACGTTTCTCTCGGCACTAAGAAGAGGAATCATAAGTAGAAGAAGTAGTTATCAGTTTGTTTTGTGTACATAGATCCACTTTTAGTCTGCAATAATAGTAGTAGTCTATTTTGGGTTTTTGGTCGGCTTTGTGTAGGTTCAACCCTCTATTTTGCATTCTGTTTTAGGAGTAAATAAAACATGTATTTAGCTTTCCAAGTTGCATTTTGAATGTTAATAACAAAGGCTTTTTATTTCATCAAATCTTTGTATGAATTCGCTAAAGTACTTTTAGAAAACACAATCCATTCAATATACTTATGATCTAGTCCTTTTAGTGATTACTATCGGATTAAATCTTTAGCTCGTACTATCATTTATAGGCCTTTCGTCATTCTCATGGATGTAAAGTAATTGTTGAAATGCCAAATTCTGAGCATTTGTTGCGGTTAACCACTTAGAAAAGCGGTCCGGACACCCATTCCTCGGATAATGGTATCCGATTGTGCCAAACTCCGAGCACTATTTTAAACTAACTCCTTAAGATTGTCATCTGTACATCCTCATCCAGGATGTTTATTTCCAACCGCGCCTAATTCCGGACGTCATTTCTAGTTCATAGGTAAGGTCTCACCTTACATTGGGTATTGGCCTTTTGTTTTTCCTTGTCTAAGCAAAATGTTGAGGATTGGACGGTCTTATCACGTCCATTCTAGTTTATACTCATGCCCTCAATCCGAGGAAAGAGTTGAGTGACTGAATGGTTATATCATGTTAATTTTGATTTATACTTCTGCCCCGCATCAAGGGCAAGAGTTAGCGTACAGACGGCCATGTCACATCCAGCTTGAGTTTATACTCCTACCCCTAATCCAAGAAGTTGGTTTATGGACAGCCAGGTCACATGCATTTAGTTTATACTCCTGCCGCCAGTTCGAGGATAATAATTGGTTAGTATCTTCTCCGGATACCGAGAAGGGCTTCAAGGGTCTGATCATGAACCGTAGAAGTTTTGGTTGACACCTATCTTCGTGTACCTGCACACTTGCATTATTCACATGCATGTTCATTCAAGTTGGTCAAGTCACAACTCATAAGCAATATAAGGATAGAGTCTTAGACTCAAAAAGCCATTTTATTTCATGAAAGACGAGAAATGATAGGCTCTATCTTATTACATGACTTTTATCAATTATGTACCAATTTATTTCTAAGTGAAATAGCATCGTAGGTGCTCGCCATTCCATGTCCTCGGGAGTGAAATCCGGTCAATCATTGCAAGCCTGAAAGTTCCATCTCTAAGCTTTTTCTCTATCGTACAGACCTTCCAAAGTCCGGCATAAGTTTCCAGGGCTTGGGAAGATTCGTTTGAGAACCAGGTCGTCAATTTTGAAGGTCTGACTCCTAACCTTAGTGCTGTAATATCGGACGACTTGGTGTCGGTGTGTAGCTGCCCTCAGTTCAACTTCGTCACGCTTCTCTTCGATCATATCAAGAGACTCAAGTAGTTGTTCATTAGTCAATGGATTATAGCGAGTCACTCGTTGAGAAGGTACTTCCAGTTCAACTGGAATCATAGCCACTGATCTGTAGGCTAGGGCGAGTGGAGAGTGGCCAGTCATAGACTTTTGGGTCATTCGATAAGCCTATAGTATTAATGGAAGTTCATCAACCCAATTGCCCTTAGCCTTTTCCAATCGCTTTTCAATAATGGACTTGATAATGTTATTTCCAAATTCAACCCATCCTTTTGCTTAAGGGTGTGCCACTGCAACAAATCTTTTCCCTATGCGATGTCAATGGAAAAATCTTTGAATTTGGTACTGTCGAATTGGGGTCCGTTACCGGTAATGATTGCCTGTGGAACTCCAAAACGACAGATAATATTCCGAACTACAAAGTTTATCACTTTCTTCATAGTATTGTGGATAATGGCTCCGCCTTAGCCCTTGGCGAAGTAATCAATCATGACGATGGTGTATTTTGCGCCACCTTAAGATATCAGCAACGGGTCGATAATACCAATCCTCCAACCAGCAAGCGACTAAGAACCAACCATTTGAGTAATCTCCATCTGCGATGCTCTAAGAATCTTAGCAAATCCCTGGCACTTTACGCACTTTCTAGTGTAATTAACTGCGTCTTGCTTGAATGTTGGCCAGAAGTACCCATAATGGAGAATCTTCTTCACTAAGGTTTGTCCCCTTGTATGGTTACCACAGGCCCCTTCGTGCACTTCTCTTAGGACTTGTTTGATCTCATCATGAGCGACACACTGAAGCATGGAGATCGAAAAACCCTTCCTATACAGCAATCTTTTTTATATAACATATCTTGAAGCTTGGCAAAGGATTTTCCGTTGCCCATTCCTCTTGTCGGGAAGGATTCTTCTCTACAAGTAGTCTTTTATCGGAGTCATCCACGACTCTCATTTGGGTTCAGCCTCCGAGTCTGGTCGATGCTCGATGATAATAGTATTTCCACTGGAACCAAGCCCATAAGATGTGCATCCTCAAAATTAGCCAGCTTAACCATTGAGTCGGCCTTCGCATTTTCCTCTTTGGGAATGTGCAGTATAATACTCAATGCCATTAAGCAGCTCAAGGACTCAGTTTAGGTAAGACGCTAACCTTGCTCCTTTTGCCTGAAACACATTTTGCACTTGATACACCACTAGTTGAGAATCACAGAAAATATGAAAAATCTTTATCTTTAGTTCTTTGGCAATCTTGAGTCCCATAATTAAAGCTTTTTACTCTGCTTTGTTGTTTGTTGCAGGAAAATCGAGTCACGGGGCATAACATATTAAATGTTCCACGAGAGTGACAAGAACACCTCCCGCAACAGAATAGTGTTTATTTGATGCGCTATCCGTGTACATCTTCCACATAGCATTTTTTTCACCATTGCTCTTCAGAGTATCGTCTTGTGTGGTGAATTCAGCTATGAGATCCGCCAAAGCTTGACCCTGGATAGCTCTTCGAGGGTGATAAGTTATATCATATTGGCTCAATTCAATGTTCCATTTCAATAGTCTTCCAGAAGTCTTAGGTCATTGCAAGACTTGTCATAAAGGTCTGTTGGTAAGAACTTTGATCAGATGATCTTGAAAGTAAGGGTGGAGCTTCCTAGAAGTTATCAACAGGCAGCATGCAAGATTTTTCAGCTTCAGATAGTTTCTTTCCACTCCTGCCAATCTCTTACCGATGTAATTGACCGATCATTGGATGTGGGCTTCTTCATGTATGAGTGTAGGGCTCAAAGCATGCACCGACACTATCAGATATTTATACAAGTCATCGTCATCCACTAGCTTCGAGAGGATAGAGGTCTCTCCAAGTGATCAACCAAAGCTTGAAACGCATCTACGCACTCTTGTATCCAAGTGAAAGTTCTTTTTCCCTTCGGACATTTACTCTTCTTAATCTTTTCAAAGAAAGGGGTGTATTTATCGGTGGCTCTGGAGATGAATCGACATAAGGTGATAACCTTTCCATTAAAACTCTAGACCTCCTTGACTGTCTTCGGGGCCTCTATGTCCTTTGATGCCTTTATCTTCTCCAGATTGGCTTTAATTCCACCAGAATTCATAATGAAACCCAATAACTTCCCTAATGCAGTGCCAAAAGAGTATTTCAAAGGGTTGAGCTTCATCACGTATTTCTGAAGAATGCCGAATATTTCTGCCAGATCGTCGATGTGGTTTCCAAATGTCATGACTTCATGCGCATGTCATCGACCTAGACATCCACTGAATGTCCAATCTGATCTCTGAACATCTTATTTACCAGTCTTTGCTAGGTTGCTCCAGCGTTCTTCAACTCAAACGGCATACTCAGATAGCAATACAGTCCCAAGTCGGTAATAAAGATGGTATGTTCCTAGTCTAGGACGTGCATTGGAATCTAGTTGTATCTAGAGTATGCATCCATGAATGAAAGCAAATCATGTCTGACTGTTGAATCCACAAACTAATCAATCATTGGAAGCGGGAAGCTATCCTTCGGGCATGTCGTACTCAAGTTAGAATAATTGACATATGTCCTACATTTTCCATCAGCCTTCTTCACCAAGACTAGATTGGATACCCATTTCACGTATAAGACATTGTAGATAAATTCATTGTTCTTGAGCTTCTCCACTTCATCTTTAAGTGTAGTGGATCTCTCTAGACCCAGGCTGGGGCGCTTCTATTTCAAAGGAATGCATTTCAAATTTATGTTCAATGCATGGCTCTCTATCTCCGACGAGATCTCACGTATATCAGAGTGCGTCCAGGTGAATACATCTGGGTTCGCTCGGAGATAACCAATCAACTCCTTTATCATCCTGATACCAAGCGATGATCCGACTTTTAGAATCCATGTCGGGCTGTCCTGACTGACGGGAATAGTAATCATTAGCTCGGCTTGCTGTTCCATCCAGGGGCTCTTTTTGAGGGTCCATATCCTTATGCAACCAATTATACCACCTAAGCCAAAGCTTAGGCATTGGTTGCTATGCATGCAAATCCTTAATGCAGAGAGTCCCCTCCACACTTTTTCCTTTCTCTTTTTGCCTCGCTTCTCTTAACTCGGCGACGTAGCATTCGCGGCCAGTCACCCAATCTCCTTGGTTAAGTAGTTAAAGCGCTTATGGATTCCGTAACGGTGAAGGTACAAAATGTTATGGCAGGGATAAAGCGGGGATATAACGGGAAATAAAGAAGGTGCAAAAAGCTTCATTATATATAAAAATAAATATTTAAAGTTAATTTATGCTCACTCACACATTATCTGTGTAGGAAAAGGAAATATTATTTAATTTTATATAGAAAAGCTAAAGATTATCATGTTTAATGTAGACTAAATTTGGTGACTAAATAGAATCCTAACTTACATTGAGCACTTAAAATTAGGTCTTTACTCTAACGTTTTTGATTCGGTTTAAAAGAGAACTAGACAATTCAACCTTTGTATATTAGAATTGCTAAAGTGGATGTTATAATACCTTGATTTAGCGGGTGTAGCAAAAATAGTGGGGCATAAAGTGGATCTACTATATAATATCGCTAAATTGAAATACTATAGCGGTCGAAAAGTGCTATGCGCTGTAGCGATGATTTTTACAGGGCTTTAACTACACAGCTTTCTAGACAATCCTTACGCCATTCTCTGGAGGAAACTTCATTATCAAGCATTAAGGAGCTATAGTCGCTCTGAATTCAAATAGCGCTTTGACCCTTCTATTTGAGATTTATGAGATTTCAAATCCTTCGCTTCCAAGAGCATTTGATCTTAATTTTTTTTTTGAATATAATGCAGATTGAACTCTTACAGTCAACGAACATCTTTCGTACTATCGCAGGACCAATCGTGGCTATAATCATGAGTGGGTCAACCATTGGAGCCTCCACTCCATCAACATCTCTATTCTAGAAAACAATATCATCAGTCATCGTTGCATTGTTTTACTGGAGTTCCATCCTCAACTATAAGGTATCTCTCATGCGCAACAAGCCTTGTAGCATGAACATATCTATCCATTTCAGCTAGACTTTTATCAGATGGATATGGTCCACCGATGATCATGTTAATAACGAAGCTTTTTTCAAGCCGCCTAGGCTCCTCACTGTTGAATATGCTAGTATATGATTTTTGTTTGATGATAATAAACATACATATATGTATTCATTTATATATATATATATATATATTTGTCATTGTGCTATTTTATTTTTCACATAATTAAATAAATATTTGATGAATAAAATAATAAACATAGAATTTAAATTCAAACAAATATTTTATTACAATTTTGAATAGTACAAATTTGAGCTCTCACTACGTATATACATTTTTCAATTATATTACAATTTCAATTACATCACAAATTTCACTTTGCAATGTTCACCTCACTACAATCACTCATTCACTCGTATTTTATCTTCAACTTTTTTTCCAACCTGTATCCAACATATAAATTATCTGCAAAATAAATACCGAGGCAGTAAAATTGAAAAAGAAATATTTTCAGCGTAAAATAATGGTGTGTGTGTTGAAAATGTTATTTGCCTCGATTATTTGGGTTGTTCGGCATCATTTATTTTGAACTCATCTACATGAATAACTTGTGACATGCACAATGTATCACTATACATGCCACAAGGCCGTGCACACCAATATACACTTGATAAAATTGCAGGGACAGGCGAGCATAAGGTCAAACCTGAGCAGAGGCTGGATTCAACACAGGTGCAAATACACACATGTACACATGAAACAGTAGCCAGAGAATGCAAAATAGTAAACATACATGAAGATACACATGTATGCATATGTGTGTGTGTGTGCATATAGGCATACACATGTCATACTCAAAATGAATTACACACCAGACATTTACAAGATCATATGCACAGACAAGACAAGGTCAACAAAGATGAATTATTTCAGACTCAAGTCAAAACAACACTTGAACCCAGACCACCACATGTAACAAACCATCACAAGTCCAGACTAAAAAATGCACAAGGCAAAAAAACTTTGAATGAAAACAAAATGTTCAAGTGAAAACAATGTGGTGAACTGAATGGTTATAGCAAAGCCAACCACATTCAAGAAAACAAAGAAACTTGACATGTAACAAGGCCAGAAAATCAAAATACATCCAGATCAATGGCACTAGTACATGGTGTACACAATTGGTTCCAGTCAAATACAAGAAGACCAAAATAGATAGGTAAAACATGAATGCACAACCAATACACATAAAGTATTTTAAAAAACTAGACCAGTGCACAAGTGAAGCTTCAACCAAGACACAGAGCAGATAAATTTAACTCAAAACAGACCAGATTCAATAATACATGAACTCCAAAATACAAGCTTTCAAACAGAGACCAGAGCATTGCATTAGAGCATGCATGCATATATGCATACACATGTATACATATATGAGTATACACATTTATCATTTCAAAGAACAGACGAAGAAAAGAATTCAGCCTCAACCAAAGGGACCACCATATCAGAGTATACGGATATGCAAGCAATCAACAAGTAAGAGCATCAAAACAGTGATGAACCAGACTACAATAATCAGAGGAAAGCATGTCAATGGAGTCAAGGCATAAAGCCACAACAAAGTGCTCACAACGACAGGTGAACCAATTCAAAAAGACAAACCAGCGGAACAAAAGCAGTGCATCACTGAGATACAATCATGGATGGTCGAGTTACGGGAATACGACTCAAAGACACTTGAAGACCAACTTGAGCTAGCATATTAGGAGCAACAAAAAACAGTCCAAAATGACTGCAAAAATGTATCAATTCAGAGATATGAACATAGAGCTTCAACAAAGAAAGATAACTGCATTGGACACAACAAACTCAACAAATCAGTACATCAAGACCAATGAAAACTACATACATATGAAACCAAGTGAAATGCAAGGCTTCCAAGGTCAAGTATACACAATAGCGGTTCGAGTAACAAATTCATGGTTCAAAAGAGAATGTAACAACAGTTAACAAAAAATTAAAATGATAAAGAATCAAAGTCGTGATAACCAAGATAGTAGCAATAATAAATTAAAAATACAATGAACAAGTCCAGATTATCACAATTTCAAATGGCCAAGCTTATAGGTGAAATGAACGGAACCAACTAAAATATATTCAAGTAAATTCAACGCGAATGATTCAGAATAAATCACAAGCACTCAAGCTAAATCGAATGGACAATTGCATGTCATGAAGAATTCAAAAGAAAACATATGAGCGCAAATATAAGGTGTTCGATCCCTTTATGACTAAAAATCATCATCGACAATTAAGGATTCAAGTTTAACTAAAATCACAGAGCCAGGTATCAAACTAAATCCCAAATCAATAACTCGAATCAAGTTCGAGCCAAAGCTATCAACAGAGAAATTAAAACAACAAAAATCACATACCAATTTCAAAGGTTCGAAATCGATAATTAGAGCGACCAAAAGCATATCACAGCCAGAAGTCGATTGACAAAGCAACGCAACGCAAATCCCTCAACTCAATCAATCAATTCTCAATCGGTGAATTCAATTCACAAAGCCTTATTTTTTGGAAGAGGAACGAGAAAGATTGGCTGATGCCATTTTACACAAAAAAGAAAAGAGGGGAGAACATCTTCTTATAATTGGGCTGGTCACAATTTTATTTTGGACTCAAGTTTATTAAAAAGGGATTTTGGTTTTTGTTTTGTTTAGTTTTATTTACAGTTTTAATTTTCTTTTTTAAACTGTGTAACTTTCTAGTCGTGTGACTAGGTGACGAACTACGGTGGTGTAGTTCGAGAATTCGCAACTCGGTGGCCGAGTTGTGGCAAGGTTTCGAGCATAGAGCTAGGTTAGTCGATAGTGGGTGCCGCTAGTTTACGTGTGTAAGTGTCTGACTACTTAATTTCTAGTGGAAACCTTAGAGGCAGCACGCAGGCAGGGTTTTGCCGAAGCTGGGTAAATCTGTCTTGTTCTATTTGTGCTTTTATTATTTCGCTATTATCTATGCTGCAATTATTATATATATTTCTGCATTAATTTTTATCACTATTAGTATCACCCTATTCACCCCCCTCTAGGTTGAAATCGATCTTACAAGTGGTATTAGAGCTAAGAGCAAAACCAATTTTTGTTTTAAAAAATTGATTTATCAAAAACCAACTTTTTAAAAAAAATTGATTTTTTTAAATGGCTTCTTTTAATAATGCTTTTGCTAAGGGACAGTCCATATTTAGACCACCTAATTTCAATGGTGAATATGCTTATTGGAAAAATAAAATGAAAATTTTTCTGAAAACCATTGATGCTTGGAATATTGTTGAGACAAGATATAGGACACCAACTATTGTGGTAGATAATCAAGAAATTAAAAAAACGATGGATCAAAAGACAGATCTTGAAAATAAACTATAGAATGCTAATGTTAAAGCAATGAATTCTATTATTGTTCATTGGATCAGTTTGAATTTAATCATATTTCACATTGTCTAGCTACACAGAAAATTTGCACACACTTGAAGTGACTTATAAGGAACCTCTCAAGTCAAAGAATCTCGCCTTGCAATGCTTAGTAGCGAATACGAGAACTTCACAATGGCCAAGGATGAAAATGTAAAAGAGATGTATGGATGACTTTCTAATCTCGTATACAAATCAAAAGCTCTCGGAAAACCATGCACAGAATTGGAAATAGTCTAAAAAATCCTCAGCGTCCTTCCATGAAATTTTGAAGCGAATGTTACTGCTATTTAAGAATCAAAAGATCTGAAACAAATCAAAGTTGAAGAACTCATCATAAATCTCACTATTTATGAGCTACACATGAAATTCAAGGAAGAGCGTAAAGGAGATGATACTCGAAAGAAATCAACAGCTCTCAAAGGTACAACAGAAAGTGATGATGATGATGATGGAGCAGCTAAATTGGCATTGATGATAAAAAGATTCAAAATATGGAACCATAAATATGGAAATCCAGCTCTAAATCAACAATTGAAAAGAAGAATAGTCAAAGTACTAAACAAATCAAAAGAGCAGAAGATCATTTGTCACAAGTGCAATAGACCTGGTCATATCAAGCTAAACTGTTCTCAGAATTGACTCGGCTAGGGAAAGAAATCGAAAAGGAGAAGTTTTGCAGCTACTTAGGATGAAGCTGATGAAGATGATAAAAGCACTACCTGTGAGAGTGAAAAAGGTAATTTGTGTCTTCAAGGAGAAAAAACAGACAGTGATGATGATGAGCCAAGCATGGTATCAAAACTTACTCATTCAAAATTACTTATATATTTTCATGAAGTAAATGGAGGTTTTGATAGACTTAGGGAGAAATACGCTAAAATTGAATCACAAAGAGATAGTTTGATAGATTTAAGTAAACAGCTTGATCAATTGGTCAAAAACTATCGAAACAAGAGCCCTAAGTGTGATAAGTGTCCATAATTTGAAGAAGAAATTTAAAATTCAGAAATTAAAGTTAAATCACTTGAAAATGAAATTCAGATTTTGAAAGAAAGTGAAAATACTAGGAGAGAAAATTCTATTAAAAATTGCACTCAATTATCAAATGAAAATGAATCTCTCAAAACACAAGTCCAATAATTGTCTACAACTTTAGGAAAATTTTCCAAAGGAGAATGATCGCTAAATATGCTATTAAGGAAACAAACTGTTAATATGTTAGACAAGGACTTGGGTATAATCAATCTGAATGTGTTAGAAGTGAAATTAATCAAGTCAATTTCAAGTGCACAATTTGTGGAAAAACTGGACACAGTCACAACAATTGCTGGTATTGACCCAAACACGTGAAAACCATTCCAATTTGGATTCCAAAAGGCATGAATATAAAATCCCTTAAAGTCAAATAAATCTAGGTGCCAAAGGAACAAATATAAATAATCTTGGGTCTACACAAACATATTTTTAAAAATCATTTGTGACTAACAATCATGGACATATAAAAAACAAATAGGTCACAAAAATATTTCCTCGTGTAGGTGTGGTGGCACGCTAAAGAACAACAACAGTGTTACCTAGATTTTGGTTGTTCCAAGCACACGACGGGCGACAAATCAAAGTTCCTTAATCTAGTACAAAGGTGGCAAAGTCACAACAAGTAAGAATGAAAAATTATTGGTAAAGGTAAAATAGGTAACGGTACATATATCTTGAGCGATATATTAAATGTGAAAATCTACGCCATAATATGATTTAATTCAGTAAGTTATGTGATAAAGAAATGAATGTTGATTTTGATTCTGACCTATGCAAAAATGTTGACCAACCATCTTTTCATCCTTGATATATATTTGCATGGACTAACTATATTGCAAGTTTAAATGATAAGAGATGTTGTCTTATATTGGTTGACAATTACTTTAGGTACACGTGGACATATTTATTCATCTTACTGCTTCTAGATTTGACACTATGTTCACTAGTTGTTTATATGCATGATTTAAATTCAAAATAATTTCATTTAAAAGCTATAAAAAGTATTTTAAGGCATCTGTTGCAACTTCACCGTCTGGTCTATAATATCTGTCTAATGACAAATTTGAGTCAAAGGGAAATTCAGACACAGATTACACTGGTAATCTAGTTGATAGAAAAATTATTAGTGAAATGTGTTTTATGGTTAGACATTCATAAGTTGCGTCACATTTTCAAAGAAAATATCTGCATATTTTTCATTTCAACTGATTTTCAATTAGCAAACATTTTTTTATAAAATCCCTTCAAGAAAATAGTATTTGTTGACTTTGTTTCAGATTAGTTATTTTAGAAAATTTGATTTTGTAATTATTTTTGGATTTGATCTTAAATGACTATATTAACTAATCTAACTCCCTACTGATTATCGAAAAGGTAAATAATGATTGAAAAAGTGATCGGTGTTGATATTAATCATATATTATAACTTGAGACAGTATATTTAGTAAATTTCTTTAAAAATTTAAACAAGATCTATATTAACTTTTGTTGGTAAAAATTCCACGACCATCTCTGTTTCTATCATATTTCTAACGACCATCACTCATCAAAATCAGAAATATAGTATGCCAAAATTTTAAGAAATTATTTATTTTTATTTTTTAATAAAAACATTCAAAATATTTACTCTCATTTAAAAGTCTCCATGGTTATGCATAGTGAATGACTTGGAATATTTATTTTTGTGCTTTCATGCTCATTTAAAAGTCCTCACGGTTATGCATGTATGGAACACATATCAAAATTGGTTATTAAATAAACAAGTTGATTCTAATTCCATTTAAAAGTCCTCACGGTTATGCGTGGTTAGAAGAAGCTTGAAATTCATTTTCTATATATAAAAATTGGGAATACTACTAATCTTATTTAAAAGTCCTAATGGTTATGTATGGTTTGTGGATATTCAAATTCGTGATATAAATATACCATAAATAGACACAACTATATGATTTAATATGTCGACATCTCCCCTATCACTCTAAAGTGGAATATACGCCTAACAGAGCATTTATGATTTTTGTTTGATTTGTTATTGAAATTTAATATTTACACTCGATTGGATATTAATGTTGTATTGATGTCTATCTCTTTTTATCTATTTTTTTTAACACTATTACTTTTTTTCTGATAACAAAAGGGGAAGAGAAAAGTTAAGATTTTAGCAAATAAATGAAGGTCAAATATTTTATTTATTATTTGCATATTCCCATATAGGTTGATTTTCATATTTTTAATTATTTTCATGCATATTTGAAGGGGAAGCTTTGTTGTAGAGAGGGAGCATTCTAATATAGGAAGCAAATAGAGTTCATCAGTGACCAAATACATTTAATAAATTCAAAATCTTAATATATGTTTGTTATCATCAAAAGAGGGAGATTGTTGAATATGCTAGTATATGATTTTTGTTTGACGATAATAAACATATATATATATATATATTCATTTAAATGTATTTGGTATTGCACTATTTTATTTTTCACATAACTAAATAAATATTCGATGAATAAAATAAATAACATAGAATTTAAATTCAAACAAATATTTTATTCAAACAAATATTTTATTACAATTTTGAATATTACAAGTTTGAGCTATCACTACATATATACATTTTTCTATTATATTACAATTTCGATTACATCACAAATTTCACTTTACAATGTTCACCTCACTACATATCACTCATTCACTCGTATTTTATCTTTAACTTTTTTCCAGCCTATATCCAGCATCTGAATTTTCTACAAAATAAACACTGACGTGGTAAAATTGAAAAATAAATATTTTTCAGTGTAAAATAATAGTGTGTGTGTTGAAAATGTTGTTTGCCTCAATTATTTGGTTGTTTGGCATCATTTATTTTGAATTCATCCACATGAACAACTTGTGGCATGCACAGTGTATCACTGTACATGCCACAAGGCCGTGCATACAAATATACACTTGATAAAATTGCAGGGACATGTGAGCATAAGGTTAAACCCAACCGAGGTTGGATTCAGCATGGGTGGAAATACACACATGTACACATGAAACAGAAGCCGGAGAATGCAAGTTATAATATGCAACCAAATACAGCAACCAGATCAGACATGGTCAACAAAGATGAACTAGTCCAGACTCAAGTCAAAACAACACTTAAACCCAGACCACCACATGTAACAAACCATTGTAAGTACAGACTACAAAATGCACAAGGCAACAAAACTTCGAATGAAAACAAAATGTTCAAGTGAAAAACAAAATGTTCAAGTGAAAAAAAAGTGGTGAACTAAATGGTTATAGCAAAGCCAACCACATTCAAGAAAACACAACAACCTGACATGTAACAAGGCCTAAAAAATCAAAGTACATCCAGATCAATGGCACAAGTACATGGTTTACACAAGTAGTTCCAATCAAGTGAAAGAAGACCAAAACAGATAAGTAAAACATGAATGCAATAACAAGTACACATGAAGTATTAACCAAAACTAGACCAGTGCACAAGTGAAGCTTCAACCAAGACACAGAGCAGATAAATTTAACTCGAAACAGACCAGATTCAATAACACATAATTTCCAAAACACAAGCTTTCAAACAAAGACCAGAGCATGTGCATTAGAGCATGTATGCATATACATTTATACATATATTCGTATGCACATATATTAGTTCAAAGAACAGACCAAGCAAAGAACTTAGCCTCAACCAAAAGGACCACCAGACCAGAGTATATGGATATGCAAGAATTTAACAAGTAAGAGCATCAAAATAGTGACAAACCTGACTACAATAATTAGAGGAAAGCAGGTCAATGGAGTCAAGTCATGAAGCCACAACAAAGTGCTCACAACGATAGGTGAAGCAGTTCAAAAAGACAAGCCAGTGGAACAAAAGCAATGCATCACCGAGATACAAGCATGGATGGTCGACTTATAGGAACATGACTCAAAGAAACTTGAAGACCAACTCGACCTAGCATATCAGGAGCAATAAAAAATGGTCTAGAATGCATGCAAAAATGTATCAGTTCAGAGATATGAAAATGGAGCTTCAACAAAGAAAGATAAGTGCATTGGATAGAACAAACTCAACAAACCAGTACATCAAGACCAATGAAAACTACGTACATATGAAACAAAGTGAAATGCAAGGCTACCAAGGTCAAGCACACATAGTTGCAGTTCGAGTAACAAAATAATGGTTCAAAAGAGAATGTAACAGCAGTTAACAAAAATTCAAAATGAAAAAGAATCAAAGCCGTGGTGACCAAGGTAGTAGCGGTAATGAATCACAAATACGATGAACAAGTCTAGATTATCAAAATTTCAAATGGCCAAAGTTATAGGTGAGATGAACGGAACCGACTAAAGTATATTCAAGCAAATTCAACACGACCGAGCAGAATAAATAAAAAGCGCTCAAGCTAAATCGAATGGACAAGGACAACTCACGAAGAATTCAAAAGGAAATATATGAATGTAAATATAGGGTGTTCGATCCCAATATAAATCACAATCATCATCGGTAATTAAGCGAGCTTAAGAAAAATCACAGAGCCAAGTTTCAAATTAAATCCAAAATCAATAACTTGAATCAAGTTCAAAACAAAGCAATCAACAGACGAATTAAAACGGAAAAAGTCACATATCAATTTTAAAGGTTTGAACTCGATAATTGGAGTGATCGAAAACATATCACAGCCAGAAGTCGTTGAAAAAGCAACGCAACGCAACGCAAATCCCTCAACTCAATCGATCAATTCTCAATCGATGACTTCAATCCACAAAGCACTAGTTTTTGGAAAAGGAACGAGAAAGATCGACTGAAGCCATTTTGCATAGAAAAGATAAAAGGGAAGAACATTTTCTTATAATTGGGTCGGTCACAATTTTATTTTGGACTTAAGTTTATTAAAATAGGTTTTTGGTTTTTTTTTGTTTAATTTTATTTACAGTTGTAATTTTCTTTTTTAAACTACGTAACTTTCTAGTCGTGTGACTAGGGGACGAACTATGGTGGTGTTGTTTGAGAATTCTCAACTCGGTGGCTGAGTTGTGGTAGGGTTTTGACCGTAGAGTTATGTGACGACCCGCAAGTCCATACCCTTTGAATCGACAATAATCCACACATGTACGACCCAAAAAGTACAAACTGACGGAAATTCAAGAGAAAGAAAAGAAGAGAGAAGAAGAGAAGAGAAGAAAGAGAGAATATAGAACCAAACAAAACAATACAAAATCTCACAACGCAGCGAAAAATATATAATATCATATTAATGATCTTTACAAAACAGAAACTGTATATACATACATCAATCAGAGTTCAACAATCAACCAGAGTTATCAGCTTGAACGGTTATAATAACCTTTCCTTACAAATGCTAATACTAACAAAAACTAACAAAGCAGCGGATAATTAAGCAAATACAGAGGTACGGAAGTGAAGATTTTCAACTCTCCTGCTGAAGCTCCAAAGCACCAAAGCATAACCTGTAGATATACTCGGTCTGACCCGAGCATTGAAATGGAAGAACGCCTGGATCAGTCGGGTAAACCAACAAGAGAAACACACTCAACTTAATTTATTAAATTACCAAAATTTTCCTTAGTTGTCAAAACAAAAGTATCTCGTAAGACAAGTCCACACATAAACACGGACATGTTTTTCCTTACGATAACTAAAACATATCATATAAAATCCTCTTATATTGTAGTAGTGTCTACTTACACAAATAACGTTAATCATAGCCGAAATTGTTACATTGATTAAAATTCCAGCATATAGCCCAATTGGGTAATACAATCAAAATGGCAAACACGTAGTGGAATTTGGATTTCCATACAAATGACTAGGTGAAGGGACTGCCTTCTGGCAGTACATCTCTAGAAGAATGTATCGAGAAATCATCACAAAGTTTCTCTACCAACACAAGACCGACCCACCTCTATAACTAGATGGTACCGAATATGTCATCCTCCGGTTGTTACCGACCTTTTTCAAGGACCCTCTAGCATACAATCCGCAATAATCAGATACACGACGTCATAGCATGCAAAGATATATCTAGAAGAGGATGATCATATCCGACTTGGGAATGACCCACTTATCCTTGCTGGATCTAACCCTATTTTGGTCATTTCTGGTTGATGAGGCTAGAGGTAACGATTACCTTTTACAAAGCACAATCACATCACTTAGAATGCCACACGGCCATTTCCGTTGACTACTAATTGCCTTCCATAAAAATACAACCCTTAGCTCATTCGTCTCAACGAGCGTTTAATTTCAACCAAAATTTTCACTAGCTTAAATAAATCCCAATCTAGCTCCATAATGTAGTGCTCATCAATACGGACCCAATGCAATTCATTTCGTACGAAACGGACCCCGTATGAAAAAGCTATGCAGTTTTAATGTTTATACGAATTTTATTATATATAATTTACAATTTTATTTTATTTTTATAACCTTTTATAATCTCGTCCGCATGATCTACATCTAGAAAATCTGGGCCGTATATGCTATCTTCTCCTCCATCAGGTAATCCACGTTCAAACAAACCCATCTTGCCGCCTATTTCATTGAATTATTGCATGCTATCCTCGATGTTTGAAGACGATCGACCATAGCCATTCGAACGACCAACATTTGCTCCACCTTTGGCATGAATTTGGACGAGCTCGACACCCTGTTGGCCTTGAAAAACGCACACGACCTGATGATGAACGCGAGCCAATATCCTCCTCCACGTCGCGTCGATCACGATCATCACCATATAGATTTGAAGATCTCGACGTTGTCTACAACTTTGTAGTTGAAAATTTGTCGTAATTGTTTACGGATTGGAAAAAATTAAGGAGGGAAGACGACGATTTTCTATCCATTTAAATGTATGTGGCGGCTAGGTTTCTAACCCTAATTTGTGAAAATAAGAAAATTATGTGGCCTTTTATAGAAAATTTTCGCGCACTATTCACCCGAAATTTTTCCGTACTCCATACGAAGCGTGCCGCCTGGCATTTATAATGTTTTACCCCTATTCTGAATGCTATGGAATATATACCGGGAGCTAATTCAATTGTATTTGCTAGACAGGTTTTCAAATCGACTATTTGAATTTAAAATTTCACTTAAACCGATTTCTACGCATTATAGCTAGCCCCAGACAACCGTAAATCAGATTGATATGAAATTTGAAATCTTACAATAATTTAACATTACGGATCCAATAAAAGTAGTTTCGTCGAAATCGGAGACGACTTGAAAAATGACTACTTTACTCATCAATTAAATATTAAAATATTCAATTTTTACAAATTGACTTTTAATTTGATTTTAAAAGTTCTCTAACATCATTCTAATTCAACTAGGATTTAAAACAACTTTATAAATCATTCTCATTCACATTAAATTCAATTATCAATTATTTAAGTAATTTTAGATATTAAATTAACAATTTAATTATCCAATTAAATCTTGATAACCGAAATTAAAATTTATTCATCTTATAAAATTAACTTGTGAATATTTAAAATCAATTAAATATACGAATTTCAAATGGTCGAAATTCTGGGTCGTTACATTCTCCCCTACTTAAAAGAATTTCGTCCTCGAAATTACCAAGTAAGAAAAAAGTCACAAAATCCATTAACATTTCAAAACAATTCATTCAAACTAGATTTGCCAAATCTCATAAGTGTTTAACTTTTCTCAAAATCCATTAGTTAAACTTCTTACTAAAACTTTTCTAAGTTTTCAAATCCATTTTCAGTTATCCTTCAAAACCAACTAATACCATTTAACTTTTAACTCAAAAACCAAAACTTTAGTTATCATAAATTTTCCAATTTTCCCAAAATATTTCTAACGCCTTAAATTTTCAAAAAAATTCACCATTGTCACCTTTGCGCGGTTCGATCCAAAAAAAAATAACAATATATATATATCACAAATATACATCTCATCATCAAGGATGAGGCATCCCGAAGGGAAAGAAGTGTAAAAGTACGATATGTAATCCGAGATACGTACCTTATATATTATTAACGAGCATATATGGCTAATATAGCACGAAAGCGAGCTCCAAAAGTGAAGCAAGCGCCATACGCACCTACTAAACACTCAACAAACAAATGAGAAACATGTATATAAGAAAGTAATATCAATATACAACATATACCAACAACTATATATGCCAATATAGCAAATGCCATCAATAAGCAACAAATCCAAACCTTCAACCAACTAACAACCATAACCAAATCAATATTCATTCACTTCTCATTAATATTCAATGAATTGGTTTTCAATTAAATCATGTTTGATTCATTAACATTGGATTTTCTAACATTTATTTATTCATATTCAATTAGTTTACATTCACTAAATCATATTCCAATCTGTTCACTTCCAAATCAAATCAAATCAATTCTATTTATTCCCACTTCCAATTTGGATTCAATGATTTATAGCTTTCAATTTCATTAATTCGATTCCACAAGAATTTTTTTATACAATCAACTAACAACCAATGTATATCCAACATAACCAAATTTATTTACTTTACTTACATTAAATTTGGTTCCACACTTTAAATTTCAAATTGGTTTAACATTCAATTGACTTTCCTTCAATTATTCAATCCACAACTTCTTAACTTAAGTTTTATTCAATTCTTAACAACAACATTTTCTAATCCATGTTTATTCCCTAATTCACTTTTACGATTAAAGTTGAATTTCTTCATATAACTCAAATTCACATTCATCTAACTACTTTTATCTCATTAATTCACCTTATTAATTTACTTCGATACCAAAATCAACTTTATTTAACATTACTTAAGTTATATTTCATTTCATCTTCATTTACATTTACTTTCACTATACAACTTAAGTTCATCTCTAATTCATTTCATTAATCTTTTACTAAAGTCAAATTTCATCTCACTATTCAAATTCAGATTTTGCTTTGCTTAACAAAATTGTTTAACCATTTTAAAAATTGGTTTTACTTACCTTTTCTCATTTAATAAGTTATATAACTTATTTATTCATAATGCCGTGAACATCTACCTAAGTTCACCTCTATTCACTAAACTCATTCTTATAACTTCAAATCCTGGTTATATAATCACTTATCTTTTAAGTTTAATGTCCACTTCAACAACTTACATAATCCGGTTAAAATCAAATTCAATTTATTTAACTTTCCTTTAGATAAATTTCAAATCATATATTTATTATGCTAACTCGCATTTATTTCAACTTTACCAAGTTAAATTTTTCATTTCATATTATAAGTCATAATTCATCTTACTTATATTTATCAGTTTCAACTTGGATTTCAAATTCAAATTTGTTTATCAAAACAAAACTTCGATTTCAATTTACTATTGGTAGCAAATCCATCACAAAGAAACTCGAAAATAATACTGATGATGCTGTAGTCATCATCCTTATTATTTCCCAGCAACAGTAGTGAATTCAGTGCTTTATATTCTTTTTTTTAATTTCCTTATATATATATATATAAATCACCTTTACAAATCTTTGACTTATATAATTTCACCATTTCACTTTACTTATATAAGATTATTCCAAATTCTTTTATCTCAATTAGATTTATAATAATATAATCTCTTTAACTTCGAAAAAAACTTTCAAAATAAACGGGATTAAAATTTTCAAATAATTAGTCTAAATCCATTTTTATTTGTAACTCACATTGTTTCATTTCTTATATATAAGATTATTTCACAATTGTAAATCATATTAATTATAATTCCATTATGTTGCTTATATAATTTATTCTCTTACAATTGTTGTTTCTACTTAGATTATTCAAACAGCTTTTATTATCTTATATATATTTACATTTTCAAACAACCAAATAAGCAATTTAATTTATATAAACTTTAAAAATTTCTGAAAAATTATTTCCTTTGTATATAAAATATAATCGAGGTAAAATTATTTCATTTACCCAATTTAAAATGATACTATGTCAACCTGCCTTGTTTAAGTGTTTGGAAATCCCTATCGATAACATGCATCCCACATACCGACCAGAATTCACAAACAGCTCAACGGATAAGTAAACATAATATAAAACATTTTATATTCACTAAGAAATACACGCTCAAATATATAATACACTCAAACTCAATCTAGGGTGCTACTGTCCCTATCTATAATGAGTATGCATCAAAGCTTAGGAATATACAAAATCTAAGCTCTGATACCAAATGTGACGACCCGTAGGTCCGTACCCTTTGAATCGACAATAATCCACACATGTACGACCCAAAAGCACAAACAGACAGAAAGTCAAGAGAAAGAAAAGAAGAGAGAAGAAGAGAATAGAAGAAAGAGAGAAGATAGAACCAAACAGAACAATACAGAATCTCACATCGCAGTGGAAAATATATAATATCATATCAATGATCTTTACAAAACCGAAACTGTATATACTTACATCAGTCAGAGTTCAACAATCAATCAGAGTTATCAGCTTAAAAAGTTATAATAACCTGTCCTTACAAATGCCGATACTAACAACAACTAACAAGTCAGTGGATAATTAAGCAAATACGAATGTACGGAAGTGAAGATCTTCAGCTCTCCTTCTGAAGCTCCAAAGCACCAAAGCATAACCTGTAGATGTACTCGGTCTGACCCGAGCATTGAAATGGAAGAATGCCCGGATCAGTCTGGTAAACCAGCGTGAGAAACACACTCAACTGAATTTATTAAATTACCAAACATTTCCTTAGTTTTCAAAACAAAAGTATCTCGTAAGACAAGTCCACATATAAACATGGACATGTTTTTACCTTACGATAACTAAAGCATATCATATTAAATCCTCTTATATTATAGTAGTGTCCACTATATACAAATAATATTAATCATAGCCGAAATTGTTACATTGATTAAATTCCAGCATATAGCCCAATTGGGTAATACAATCAAAATGGAAAACACGTAGTGGAGTTTGGATTTCCATACAAATGACCAGGTGAAAGGACTACCTTCCGGCAGTACATCTCTAGAAGAATGTACCGAGAAACCATCAAAAAGTTTCTCTACCAACACAAGACCGGCCCACCTCTCTAACTAGATGGTACCAAATATGTCATCCTCTGGTCGTTACCGACCTTTACCTAGGGCCCTCTATCATACAATCCACAGTAATCAGATACACGACGTCATAGCGTGCAAAGATATATCTAAAAGAGGATGATCATATCGTACTTGGGAATGACCCACTTAGCCTTGCTGCATCTAACCCTGTTTTGGTCATTTTCGGTTGGTGAGGCTAGAGGTAACGATTACCTTTCACAAAGCACAATCACATCACTTAGAATTCCACATGGCCATTTCCGTTGACTACTAATTGCCTTCCACAAAAATACAACCCTTAAGCTCATACGCCTCGAGGAGGGTGTTAAGCTAAAAGAAGTTGCTTCTCCGCCACCACTGATGTACATTTGTAAAAACAATGTATGTAATCTATAGAAATGCAATGTCAGACAAACATCCATACAAGTTGTCCAGGAACAGAACAAACCGAAGGTACTTTCTTACCACTTCCTGTCCGAAAATACATCGGATTAGTAGCGAATAGTCCTCGCATTGGATATTTCATAATGAAGAGAGCACTGCTATTGGATGTATACTAGGATTTTAACCCAAAACGATCAACAAGAAGTCCCCCACTATGAAAATTTGAAATATCAATATCATCACAAGAAACCTACACAATCGTCGCATATACGTTGGTCCAAAGTGGTTTTCAGATAAATCTGATCCTGGTCTCTTCGCACCAGCAACGTAAAAGCGTTTCTCAACATCACACAGAAACTAAGTCTCATGGACTTATCATGTCTCCAACTTTCAACTTGCTATCCTTCGGGCCAAGAAGGAAGCTCGATAGATTGGAGTAATACTCCACACTATACGAATCAACATCCTCAACACAAATGATAATCAAGCCAACACAGAAGGCTACATACTAAGTGTACGACTAAATAGTTCCCATATCAAGTCGAGGAACTAAAATTCGGCCAAGTCTGATAGTCGGTTATTTAACTATCCAAACAAATAGACAAATATTCAGCACCATAACAATCACTGGGCCATTTTAATTAATCTTTTATTAATTAAACCATTTGCCAAATATTCACTTCAAATTATCTTTAATAAGATATATCTTCAAAAACATTTCAACATTGGAATACATTTCCAAATACTTATTTAATAATTAGTAATTCACAAATAAATTTATTTTCAACATTTAGGCAATATTCAATATACTTAAATCAGGATTAAGTATATACTTTATTCTTTAAGGAAAACATTCTCTTTAAACACATTTATTTGGGTCAAAATGGATGCTGCGTAAAACATCGTTACCACAACCTAAAATCAATAGTATAGGGATTCGAATATAAGATAGATATATAAATCCCAATACTATACAAAAACATTTCCTTTTGAAAACCATTTACTATAACAACAGTGTTATAGTCCATCATTTCCTTATTTCTCGGAAACGTCTATTTCAACAATGAATGTTGAAATCTATGGCTTCGATACTTAACACATTTTAAAACATTTTCAAATCGTTTTAATTCCATTTAAAATATCACTTCCCAAAACATTTCTTTACTGTCCATAATCGTGAATATGAATCGTTTACCAAATTCAATACTTCTACACATTTTATTAAAAGAATTATCCACTGTCCAAAATCATGGATATAGTTCTTTTACCAAATCTTTGCTTCTATATATTCATTAAAGGATTATCCACTGTCCAAAATCATGGATATATCTCCTTTAATAAACTTCTATATTCAACTTATCAAATTCAGTTGATTTTGGATTTATAAAACAATGTTTATAGTTTCCATTTCTATTTTATAAAAACTTCAATATATATAAAATTCCTTTATAAATCAGTTACGTTTAATAACTTAATTACATGCCAAAATCCAATTTATAAGTTAATTACTTATAAATCATTTATTTTTCAAATTCATGCATTTTATTACTTCACAAATTATAAATCTTATTTATTTCTAAGATTTAATTACAACTTCATTTGAACACTTAAAAAAACTCATTTATAATTCCATTATTCCGATTTATAAAAAAATTATTTTATAAATCTTATATATAAAACCATTTACAATAATTCAAAAACCACAATTTATACTATCTTACAAAATAGTTAACTCTATATTCCAAAAATCATATTATGGTTTTATTTCACAAAAATCATAATTTCAATTATATTTCCCAAAACATTTCTTTATTATATTTTTTAAATCACTTAAAAATCCTTTTTTACTTGAAATCGTCACTTTAACAATTTTAAATTTCCAAAATATGGCCCAATGCTGCAACAACACTAAATATAACAATCACGGCATCCAAAACATCATATATCATTATATGATAACATCATATATATCAATATTTGTAAATAAATCAATACTAGCGAGGAATCCAGTTGGATCCCTCCAACCTGTCATCTTCAACAAATATACATATTAGAATATGTGTACAATGTCCGCTTCAAGGCAGACGCGCATACAAAGGGTCAACCGCTCATACACGAAAACGTATCGGGTCATCTGCTCCACTAGACAGGAATATATCCAAATACCAATCAATATATCATATATCATCCAAACAATCATCAACCATCATATAATAAATTATTTCTCACTTATATAAAAATATTAGTGAGTTAGAAAGAGTGAGTCATTCTCATATTGCTTGTAGTCGTCGCGATAGCGATTTATTCCGATTAAAATTAAAAGAGCGTTTGATTTCAACCAAAATTTTCACTATCTCAAATAAATCCCAATCTAGCTCCATAATGTAGTGCTCGTCAATACGGACCCAACGTAATTCATTTCGTACAAAATGGACCTCTTATGAAAAAATTATGCAGTTTTAAAGTTTATGCGAATTTTATTATATATAATTTACAATTTTATTTTATTTTTATAACCTTTTATAATCTCGGTCGCACGATCTACATCTAGAAAATCTGGGCCGTATGCGCTCTCTTCTCCTCCATCAGGTAATCCACGTTCAAACAAACCCATCTTGCCGCCTATTTCATTGAATTATCGCTCGCTATCCTCGATGTTTGAACACGATCGATCATAGCCATTCAAACGACCAACCTTTGCTCCACCTTTGGCATGAGTTTGAACGAGCTCGTCACCCTATCGGCCTTGAAAAACGCAATGACCTGATGATGAACGCGAGCCAATATCCTCATCCACGTCGCGTCGATCACGATCATCACCATATAGATTTGAAGAACTCGACGTTGTCTACAACTTTGTATTTGAAAATTTGTCGTAATTATTTACGGATTGGAAGAAATTAGGGAGGAAAGACGACAATTTTCTGGCCATTGAAATGTATATGGCGGCTAGGATTTCTAACCCTAATTTGCGAAAATAAGAAAATTATGTGGCCTTTTATTGAAAATTTTTGCGCATTATTCCCTCAGAAATTTTTTCGAACTCCAAATGAAGCGTGCCGCCTAGCATTTATATTGTTTTACCCATATTTCTAATGCAATGGAATATATACCGAGAGCCAATTCGATTGTATTTGGAAGACATGTTTTCAAATCGACTATTTAAATTTAAAATTTCACTTAAACCGATTTCTACGCGTTTTAGCTTGCCACTGACAAACCGTAAATCCGACTGATACGGAATTTGAAATCTTACAATAATTTAACATTATGGATCCAATGAAATGGGTTTCATCGAAATCCGAGACTGTTTGAAAAATGACTATTTTTACTTGTAAATTAAATATTAAAATATTAAATTTTTACAAATTAATTTTTAATTTGATTTTAAAAGTTCTCTAACATCATTCTAATTCAACTAGGATTTAAAACAAATTTATAAATATTTTCATTCACATTAAATTCAATAATCAATTATTTCAATAATTTCAAATATTAAATTAACAATTTAATTATCTAACTAAATCCAGATAACCGAAATTTAAATTTATTCATCTTATAAAATTAACTTGTGAATATTTTGTTAGCACCAGAATTGGTCACTGACACCCTTAAGAGAGATTGTGTAGAGAGATTAATGAAGAAAGTAAAGTTAAACAGAGGATAATATGCAGATTTAAATGCAGAAAATACGAACACCAGATTTATAGTGGTTCGGCATAATTGCCTACGTCCACTTTAAGGTTAATCTTTATTGATTTTATCGATAATCGATTACGGATACAATCCGTATACCAATTATATTGAATACAATTGCTAAGCAAAAAGATTAGTCTTGAATGAGTCATGAATGCGGCAGAGTCTTCCCGATGTTCTCGAAAAAAGGTCCATTTCACTGCGCCCCTGCCTCTCTATTTATAGGCGAAGATGGGTTGGACTTCCCTGGCGGGCCAGGTAGCTAAGTAGCTTGGCCCAAAAAGAGTGATCTCTGTATGCCGATTCATAGATGCCGAACGGCAAAATGCCAAACAAGGTAAGAATGCCGAATGATATCCTCATGCCGAATGAAGCGATGTCGAACACTCTGAATACCGAACGAAGTAATGCCGAACACTTTGAATGCCGAACGAAGTAGTTATGCCAAACGAAACTGGAAGCCGAACCAGTGTGTTGTGCCGAAGGACTTTGGATGCCGATCGAAGTGATGCTGAACACTTTGAATGCCGAACGAATTAGTTATGTCGAATGACACTGGAAGCCAAACCAGTGTGTTGTGCCGAACGACTTTAGATGTCGATCGATCCCGAATGCCGAACGAGATTTATGCCGAATGAAGTGATGTGCCGAACAAGTTTTGGATGCCGAGCGGTATGGAATGCCGAATGACTCTACTAAGCCGAACCATAGATGCCGAACGATATACAATATCGAACGGCTCTCAATGCCGAACGCTCCTGCATGCGGAACGCCCCATAGATGCCGACCGTACTTGGGTGCCGAACGAATCATTTGTGTCAGACGACTCTGGAAGCCGAGCGCTTTCTAATGCCGAACACTCCTAAATGCTGAGCGTTCCTGAATGCCAAACGATCTAGATGCCGAACGGCGCATAAATGTCGAACAGTATGCAAATGCCGAGTACTTAGTTGCTTGGACAAACCTTCAGGTAACACTTGCCCCCAAAGTGCATCACATGGTCGAACGTGATGTGCTTTGAACCATGAGTCCACTGTGCTTTCGATGGTGACTTCCCTTGATCACTAGTTGAGGCGATGTTCGCCGAACGTCATGCAAATGCCGAATGGTAAAGCCAAAGCCAAATGTTCCGCGTATGCCGAATGAATTTAAAAGCCGATACCGATCGAGGTCGCCTTGGTCGGTTCTTTCGGTCATTCTCCCTTCGACTTCCCCTCTTCTCCTACAAAGTTTGGCATTTTTCTTCTTCTTCTCTTTTCACTTTTTACCTCCGTTATTTTCCAAGAACTCGCGACTTACCTCCCTTGAATCTCGTTGACTTCTTTGACCATCCATTCCTACCTGGAATTCATCACGCCTTTCCTAAGTTAAGATCTAACAACCTTCAATCCTAAACTTACAAACCCCCAAGCTCCCTCCGTACTCTTCGGTAAGAACCTTTCGATCACTCTCTCAAATTAAGAGACATTAGATATTACTCGAACATGTGAATCTTTCATAGGTCGTAGAAAGTAGGGGGCGTGTGAATAAGGGTGATGAATTGAGGCGCGTTCCAGGGCTGGAACTTAGTATGCTCTTAGGTGATTTCGAGGTGGATGGGTCGGAGAAGAGAAAGGTGGAAGATGCATTGTAGTGGGTCGGCATGATCTTTCAATGCCGAGCGGTCCTATGGTAGCATAAGAACGTAGTTAGAGATCAGGCCTGTTGGTGTAGATTGATACGGCCATGGTTCGGAATCACCTCCCCGTGCCGAACGAAATTTGGGTGGAAAAATTGAAAGGAAGTGGAGAATGGACAGGATGTCGAACGTCATGGAACGGCATGACTTGCCGAACGACCTGGCCATGCCGGTCGGCAGAGATGGAGGGAAAAAAGGCAGATAATGTTAAGGGCAGAATGTCGAGCTGTATGGCTCAGCACAATCAAAGTTCGGCATGATTTGCCGCGTGCCGAATGGCCAAGAGGAAGGGTTGGAAGTGTGATGCTTATGCCGAACGACGCTTGTATTTAAGCCGACCAATATTTATGTCGAGTGGCACTTAGGCTGAATGACATGAATGCCAAATGAAACTTAGACCGAACGATATTTAGGCCGACCAATATTTTGGCCGAACAATACTTAGGCCGACCAATATTTTGGCCGAATAGTACTTAGGCTGACCAATATTTTGACCGAACGATACTTAGGCCAAACACCTATTCACTTTGCCTAATCATATGACAAAAACAAGGACAATGACCTAAGCGAACTAGCATATCGAACTAATCTGGACTGTTAACTTTCTAGTTTCAGTAATCACAAGTCTGAACTTAAATTGACAAAAACGGATAATTGCCTTTAACATACAGCGCCAATGTCTAAGCTCTAAATTAAAAACATCATAGGGTAGGCTTATGGAGATGGTCGGCGATGACGATCTTTGAAGGCGACAATTCAAAGCTCAATCTTATACCATCAATTCCGTGACTTTCAATTTCTCAGCACTTATATTAGAATCGTCACACTAGTTCACACACCACACGGGGGGAATACTTGTGTTGTTAAGTCTAACGTCGATTGTTTTTTCAAGTATAGTTAAAACAGGTGCTCTACTAGATTCAATTTCTATCAAAGATGTCTAGGAAATCTAGCTCCTCCACGATCTCAGATAGAACTGGGCCGTCTTCTAAACAAGGAGTCGCAGATACTTCAAACCCGTCGACTTCCCCTTCTCATAACTTAGCTCCCGACGTCCTGGAGGCATCAATTCTCTTGGACAATCCGGTCGATTCACAGGCCTCAAAGATTAATGAAAGTGCACTCCGTCAGATATGCTCTGTCCACGGAATCCCCTTCGACGACGTATTAGTTCAATCGGGGCACGATCGTCCACACTTGCCCCCAGTTGGATATACAGATTGTAATAAGTTTATGTGCTAGATCGGCAACGTGCCACTGTTCAACTTATTTCTTTGGGATGTGCTGCAATACATCGACATTGCCCTGTCACAACTACACCCAAACGGTCACGCCTTCATCTACGGTCTACATCCTCTTCATGAATGTCCTCTCTAGGCCTCCAATCCCGGGCGACATTAAATATATATATATATATATATATATATATATATATATATATATATATGATCAAGAAGCGGAGAGATAGCCCCTCTTTCATTTTTCTTGAGCCGCACCACAAATGCTAGATCTTGACTGGGGCATGCAGCAAGTTTGCCATGTACAAACAGGAATGGTTTTATGTGCGTTGCCCTCTTGGTTTCACGAGGAGATAGGTGGAAGGAAGTAAGTCTTTTATCTGGATCGATATTCATTCTTAGTCAAAGCTGTGCCTTTTATAACTCTTTTTTTTCATCTTTTCAGATGTTAATCCACGTCCTAACGGTCGCGGATATTCTGAAGCCATTGAAGCTATTAGAGCCCTTCCTGCCGAAGAACGGGACATCCGAACTCTCATTCGAATGAGTCACTTACAATGTTTGGACTGTTGGCAGAAGGATGTCAGATAAGCCTTCCTTAGGGTGTTACCATTCCCAAGCCCTCCTCTGGAAAAGGGAAAAAACAAGCCGAGTCTTCAGCACGTAATGCTCCTGGCGCACTAGAAGAAGGCGAAATCAAGGAAACCGAAACACCCGAAGCACAAGATGAGAATGTTGGTCCTACTCAGGACCCGATAGTCGAAGTTCATGACATCGAAACGTCATCTTCCCCTTCGAAGAGGAAAAAGAGACTGACGTACAAGATAAGGAGGGAAAAAGTTGGTGCAACCTCTCAAGTTACTCTTATTCCAACATAGAAAGAGGCTTCCCTACAATGTTTAGAAAGATCTTTAAAGGGCCTCTCGAGCCTCTCCATACCTGACGATCTACTTAATTAAGATTTTGACGATCCGGAGGCACTTAAACTTCACTCGCCCATTAGAGGCGATGCAGGCGTTGAAGCCCAAACTCAGGGAGAAAAACTCACATTGCTAAAGAATCTGGTCCGTCGGGGGGAAACATTAGGACACACACAAACATATACACCTCACCTTGCACTTAAATTTCCGTTGTCACGCTACTCTTTGCTAATTCGTTGTTATTTAAATTCTGTGTAGGTGACATGGAGTGTACACACGCAATTGATCGTCTCCACGGGTCGTCTATCTTCCATCATTCTGGGCGGGACTCAGGTTCGGAAAACGTTGGGATAGAGACTGTGATGTCCCGGAAATTTAGGCAATAATTATTTAATAATTCCATTGATAATTATTTTAAAATATGAAATATTGATTTAATAATTTAATTCAAATAGGAATTCTCTTTTGAAATTAATAACTATTTTGTGTGTTAAATGATATTATTTTCAAAGTTAAAAATATTTAAATGATAAATTTATCTTTCTAAGCTTATTTAAAAATATTTTATTTATAATGTATAAATGTTTATACATTGTAAAAAGAGGATTTGGTTTTAATTTTAATTTATATTAAATAAAGGATATTTTCTAATTATTATATAAATGTATAAATTGTAAATTGACTTAAGTTAATTTGAAATACTATTGTAAACTTTTCAAAAGTTTGTTTTAAAAATCTTTCTTATATATTTATAGAAAAGTAAGTAAGTATTTATTTGTTTATAAAAATAAATATAGTTTAGATTTTATTTTATAACAAAAGTTTGTTTTGTTTTATTTTAAAATTATTTTTCTTTTGAAATAAGATTTAATTCATTCTTGTTAAAGTATAATATTTAGTTTGAAACCTTTTGAAATAAAATTGAATTCAACCTTTCTTTTCTTTTAAAAATCTTTCCTTTTGAAATTTAGTTTTATAAAGAATATTATTTTAAAAATAATTAAACAAGCATTAAAATGTAAGTGTATAGTTTTATAAAGAAGTTTATATGTATTTAGTTAAAGACTAATGTTAATAAACATTTAAAAACATGCTAAAAACCAATTAGTAATGGTTTAAGATAATTTAAATACAAGCATAAATTTAGAATTTTATTTTTATTTTGAAAATGAACATGTGTTAGCTTTTTAAAACATTAAGTGAACACTTGTAAATTTATCTACACCTAAAGATAACAAGTGGCAAACTAATTTATTCTTGGATTTTATTCTTTCAAATAAGAAATATAACAAATGCTTTTATTGTTTGTTCAAACTTTTTCTCATTTGAAAACCTGCAAATCAAATTTCAGTAAATCAAATACCCCAAAACAATTGCATGTTTTAAAATCTGCATACAACTCCAATCTGCAAATCAAAATACAAGATAAAAACCTTTCAAAAATCTGCAAAATGAAGATCAATTCAACTCCAAATCTAAGCAAACAAGAACAAGGTCAGCTGCAGTTTTAAAGATCAATCAACAAGCAACTTCAACTTGCTAATGGCATTCAGGTTCATCATGCATTTCAAAAACAGTTCCTGGAAATTGGAATCTGCACCTAAAATTGTTTCTGCATCTTCTAATTAAATGGTGAGTAAGCTTCTTTATTTACAAACAGTTTAAAAACCTGAGATGAAATCTGTTGGATATGTAGAAATATAGTGTTAATGCATGCTTAATTTTAATGTGTGAATATAAGTATGGCATGACTGTAAAATGCTATCTGCTTTGAAACTGGTAAGTAAACAATTTATATAAAAGCTTTAGCATGATTTTTCTTGCTGCATATGATTGATATATGAATTATAGTTATGATAGTTGCTTGCCTGAATGTAAATAATGCCCTTCTGTTTATAAATATATATCAGTTAAGAAGCATGTTTGTATATATTAATAAGTATCCTCTGTTTGTTTTACAGTTAAGAATTTATCTTCTCTTCCTTAAACCTTTTACAGTTTATATTATTTAGACAAAGCATGCTTGGATTATCAAGATTTAAGTTCTAAATCAAGTATATAATGTTTAAATCTTTATTTATTTGAATGTTTTCAGTTAGAATTTATGTGAAACAAAGTATGGTTGTTTAGTATAAACTTGGGTTTTGTAAAAGCATGTTTAGTTAATAAGTTAAATCTAAAATCTACTACATCTGGAATAATTGTAGCAGTAAGTATTTTCAAATAAAATCAGGATATTAACATCATAAACTATTTAAAACAAGATTATAACATTGATGTATGTTAGAAAACAGAAAGTATAAAACAAATTTCATTTTTTTTTATGAACTGTAGTACATGCATTCTGTTCTGAAACAGAACTAGGAATTTAGGAATTTTCTGTTAAGCTAGTGGATTTAGGGTGTTATGATGCTTCATGTTAGTCAAGTATGGATGTAAAAATGGAGTTTATTTGGTGTTTGATGATCAAAGAAAGAGAGGAGTTTGGAATTGAGTTTTTTTTTCTAGGTTTCAAAACCCTGTTTAAAGTGTGCAGTTCTTAGTTTATCCCCATCCTCTCTGTTGCATCAAGTTATTTGAGGCTTTGGAAATTTGTAGAGGGGGTGTAAAGGAAGCTATATCCAAGGTCGTGTCGATGATGGTGGCTGGAGGTTGTATTTCTGGGTATTGACAGGTTTGCAGTGGTTTCTCAAGGTCTGGTGAACTTCTGGGGGTGCAGGTTTTTGACTCGGGTATTTCTCAGGTTTTGAGATTTTGACTCGAAGCTAGCGGTTAGAGAACTCGAAGTAAATTATTGTTTACTCGGGTATTTGGTTGCAGATTTTAAAATCTGTAATTTTATAGTTTTTAAAATTTTGAATGAAGCTCATAATTTAAAGATTGTAAATTGAATCAAATGTAAGATTTAAACTGAATTCAAATGTAGTTTTGAATTCAAAGTTTTTAAAAAGTAAAATCTTAAATTTAAACAAGATTTAAATTCAGTTTTAAACCAAGAATTAAAACAGTTTTCAGGTTTAAACTGAGAGTTAATTTTGTAGTTTTAAAAAAAAATGTTGAAAGAAATTCAAATTCTAGTGCAGGGTTTGATTTAAGTGGAAATTGAAACTGAATTACAATGAAGTTTGAAATTCAAAGTTTTTAAAAATGAAATTTTTAGATTTAAACAAGTTTTTAATTCTGTTTTAAATTAAGATTTAAAAACAGTTTCAGGTTTAAGCCTGAGAGGTTTTGCAGTTTTAAATTTTTGAATAAATTCATATTTTAAATTGAAAACTTGATTCAAGTATAACTTGAATCTGAATTCAAATGCAGTTTTGAGTTCAAAGGTTTTTATAAAAATGAAATCTTAAATTTAAACAAGTTTTAAATTCAGTTTTGAATCAAGTTTAAAAACTGTTTCAGGTTTGCTTTTAAAACCTGACTTTAATCCAAAACAGTTTTGTAAGATTTTAAATTATGAACAAATTTAAATGTTTTTAAGTAAGATTTAAATTTGTTTGGAAATCAAGTTAAAAAACAGTTTTTGAATTCAAACAGTTTGTAAATTTAAAAAAGAATGAACATATTCAAATGTTTAAAAGAATTTGATTTCAAATAAGTTTAAAACTTGAAAGAATTTAGTTTCCATAAGTATTGAATTAAAATATGAAGTGTTAATTTAAATTTGGAAATTTAAATAATCAATTTATTTTTCAAAAGCTTAATTTATTTTAATCAAGTAAATTTGTTTTAAGTCTTTCTTTATATTTAAGTAATGAATGTTCTTTAGACATTCATTTTATTTTAATAATTTTACTTATTTAAAATTTGGATAAATGTTTAAATGATTAAACATTTGAATCTTTAATTTTTAAATGAATTGGAATTTGAATTTAATTTAGAAATGTATTGTTTTAATACATTTTGAATATAAATGAGTCATTTGATGAGTAATTAAATTATTTTGAAAAATATTTAAGATAATTAAGGACTTACTCAATTATCTGATTTTTAAATAATGATTTAGATTAATATTAATTAGAAATGATTTATTAATCTAATTTAAATTTCTTAGGTAAGCAATTATTGAAATGTTGATAATTATTAAACGGTGATAATTATCTAAGGATAATTTAGTAATTAATTAATGTAATTAATTTTGATAATTAACTAGATTAATTAATTGAATATAATTAATTGTAATTTGTTAAGTATAATTAAGTGTTAAAGTAATTAAGGAATTAACTATTTTAATTAATTTTGATATGTGATTTAATTAAGTTAATTAATTTAGTTTAATTAATTTTAATAATCATTTGATGATTTTAAAAGAGTGTAATTACTTAATGTAATTAATGGAGCAGGATTACTTTGTGAAGTAATATTGATAATTACTGGAATGTAATTAGTAATTTGGATAATTACTTTTATAATTAATTAAGGAATTAATTAATGATTAATTATTGGATAATTAACTTGTTAATAAGTGATTAAAGATAGTTAATTACTTAATTAGATATTAATCAAGGTGATTAATAATTAGATTTAATTACTAAATGTAATTAATTTTAACTATGTAATTTATTTAAATATTAGAGATCACTAATTATTATAATTAATGATGTAATTAAGGATTATTAGATTAAGAAAATTTTAATTAAGTGATTAATTAATTGTAATTAATTAAGGATAAAATATAATTAATTATAATTAATTAATAAATGAGTAATTAAATGTTAATTACTTATGATTAAGGTTAATTAATTTATTAAATTAATTAAAGACTAATTACTTATTGTAATTAGTGAATGATTAATCAAAGTTGTTTAATCAAGTTGAATACTTAGGAAGTGAATTAATTAACTGGGTTAATTAATTAATGGATGTTAAGCAGGATTTAAATGAGTAGTCAATTTAATTTATTTTAAATAAATTAGAGATGGTAGTAATTAATTTAATTCATTTTAAATTAATTATAATTGATGATAATTAAATCATTGCTTATGGATATTATTGATTGAATGGTTGTGATCTCAGTAATGAGAAGAGTCGTATCTGTATGATGTTAATGCTTGGTTTAAGTATGATGGTTTGTGATGGATTATTTGGTTGTGATGATTATCTGTTTATTGATGATACGGATTATCTGTTTATGATATGAATGTGATTATCTATTGTGAGATGTAGTTTATCTATCTGTGTGAATTAGATAATAATGAAATAAGTTATTTGTTTAAAACCCTTAAGTACAACTTGGACATTAAAATGGCATTTGGTTTCGATGAGACCGGGATCGGGTTTCCATATTTGGATATCCGAAAACCACATCGATTCTAATTAAACGTTAGGTCGTTAATCCAAGTGGAGCAAGTGAAGACTCGAGGTGTAAGGGCTATACGTCAGTATAACTCTGTGGGTGGTTCCGTAATGAGTTGACGGGATAGTGCTTATAGATTCGAGATGGAGATTTAGAGTGCAAGGGTTATGGTCGTTAACTCTGAGGGTGATTCCAATACGAGTGTAACGAGATAATGCCTTCGGTTTCGTTCGAACCCGGAACGAACTTGTACGGATTGAATGCTTTCAGAACATCGTCAGGTGGACAATGAGCATTTTAAGATTTATATGTCCTATAAAGGTAATCGTAACCTCAAGCCTCATCAACCGGGAATGGCTAAAACAGGGGAGGTGCAGCAAAGCTTCGTGGGTAGCACCCACTTGAGAGCAAGATTTATCCCTTTCTAGAGGTCCCTTTATATTCGGTTGTGTGGCAGTTGGTGACGACCAATCTGCGGGGTAGTCTTGTTCGGAATTGTTCAGTAAGGAACGAGTCCGGCTTTGTGTTGCAGGGGAGTGGGAATACTCCTCGGTACGTGATCTAGGCCACGTACTGTGACAGGCGGTACCCCAGTAGCCCTGCCATTGTTGGAAACCCATTTTCCCTATGAGACCCTACGGTTTTGATTGTATTACCAACTTTTGTGGCAAGTAGCTGAAATTTAATCATGTAACAATTTCGGCTATTTCTTATTTACTTGAAAACCCTAGACACTATTATAATATCACTAGATTTCCTATCAAATGTTTTGGTTAGCATAAGGTAAAAACTTTTCTATGTTTATGTGTGGAAAGTCTTACGTGATACCTTTTGTTTTCAAAGGATTTTCTAAAGTTAAGCAACTTTTATCCCCGTTTACTCATACCAGACCCCTGTATGACCCGAGTGATTATTTTCTGTTTTATTAAACTCTTGGGTACTCATATTACGTATGAGTAGTCAAGTGATTCAGGATTTCTTTGACGAGTTCTGGAGGAGATAATGGAGCAGGAGGCTTCAGCGTGTAGATATTTGTAGTAGTTCCGCTGTGTTTGAGTTATATCTGTTTTCTATGATGTACTTGAATTGTAATTGCTAGACAGATGTTTATAACTGTCTAGTTTGTATTGTATTAGCTTTTTAACTCTGATGTATATGATACTAAGTAAAGTTTTATGTGATATATTATAATTTATTCGATTCCGCTGTGAGATTCTGATATTGTCTGTTTCTTTCTTTCCTTTCTTTTCTCTTTTCTATCCCTTTCTTTCTTCTTAGCGATGCGACTTCCTGGTATTTGGAAGTTGGGTCGCTACATTGTGGTATCAGAGCTTTAGGTTGAGCGAATACCTAGACTCTGGAGTGGTGTGCTTCTTGAGAGAGCGTATTTGTAATTTTGAATATATATATATATGTGTATATATATATATATATATATTTCTGCCTATTGGTTGGGTTACCTGTTCAGGTTTTCCAATATAAGTAATAAAGGTAGATAGGGTAGTGGTGTGTATAACACAACTACCAATGGTTGGAGTTCGAGTGTTTGAGGTTGGAGTGGTCTGCTAGGGCAGTTTGGGCATCTTGAGTAGTTCTGCAGTTGGTGTGAAGGATTTCTCTGATCTCTGAAGGAAATCTTTTTAAGATTCGAAGTATATTTTTGGATTGTAAGCTGGATTGCACTCGTGTGAGTGGATTCTCTTGAGTTTGGATTAGTTGGAAGTTCTGATGCCAGTAATGGTATTTTGGCAACCTTAGGGAGGAGTTCTGTCTGTATTTGAGTTTGAGAGTAAGTTTGGCAGAGTGTTTTGAGATTGGTTTGGAAGCGAGTTTCCTGAGAGATATCTGTCTATCTGGAAGGCTATATTGTGGAAGTGGCTGGTGTAGCTTTGAGGTTCGATGAGATTTTAGATAAGGAAGTTTTTGGCAGCAGTAGCAGCAGTGAGTGGCCTGTTCTTCGATGGTTCAGAAGTCTCTGTGATTCTTCAGTCAGTAGTCCGGGCGGATGGTGGAGCTTGTCCATTTCTTCTGGAAGCTCAGTTGGGAGTAATGTTTGTGGTTAAGAGGTGGACCACTAGTTTCTTCTTTTGAAGGTTTTAGCTGTTCTGATTATTAAAGTGAGAACGATTTCTTGGGATCTGAACTAGGTAGAATCGCAAAAGTGACTTGCGATGATTCGAAAGTTCTCTGAGTAAGCTTTGTTTGGATTGAAGCATCTTTAGAGGATGTTTGAGTTATCGAAGTGATTTGATTTTTTGGATACCTTCGAAGGAGTTAAGATTTGCATTCGCATCGAGAGTTTGAGTTCTGATTCGACTTGGTTCTTGGAGTTTTACCGGTGGATCAGATTAGTAGGAGGTTCTTTAAGAGAAATCTATTGGAGTTGGTAGGATTTATTGGATACAATTTTCTGGTTGAATTTTTGCTGTGTATTTGTGATCGAATCGGATAGGTCACTGAGATTTTATGGAATTTGATGGACAAATGTTTCCGGGATAAGTTGATCAAGTTTATACTTGTGTTCATCAACAACATTCTTGAATCAGAGTTGCGCAGTGGAAGCATGGTGGCAGCTATTCCAGAATAGGAGCAACACCCGATTCTTTGGGAATTTGAGTTTTTTCTTGGATCAGAGGATTTCTACAGGAAATTCATTTTGGATCTGGAGACTTGATTGTTTTGTATCTGTTTGTTTTCCAGATAGAGTAGTATGTCTGGAGTCTTCTGATGTTTGTGTAGTAGAGTTTGTGTGGTGGATTTTGATTGACCTAGAAGTTGGAGGCAGCCCAGGATCGATATGAGAGATTTGTGGATATGAGTATTGGATCTTTCTGTTTTCTCTTAAGGATTAAGTGTTTGTTCTACAGGATTGCATTTTCAGTTCAGATGGCTAGAATTTGTTTTGTTTTTCACGTACCTCTGAGGGAGTACGTGTATGGTTTATCTTTGGTTTTAGAATCAGTAGTTCTGAGAGATTTGGGAATTGATCAGGACTTGTCTGTAGTATGTATTCTGTTTTAGATTTATAGATCTAGATATATAGGAGCTCTAGATCTGAGTGGTGTAGCTAGTCTAGATTCTGTAGGGCGAGTGTCCCGGTGTTTGTACCTGGGAAACTCTAAGGAATCCTATCCAGAATTTTGTCTGGATAATTAGAATTGTTTGTTTGAATTAGTTGCTATGGTTGCTAGTATTTGGTTGATAGTATATGATTGCTCTTTTTAAATTTAAAATGTGTATGAGATTATTAAATTACCTTTGCTTTTAAATTTCGGGGACGAAATTCTTTTAAGGGGGGAGGAATGTGATGTCCCGGAAATTTAGGCAATAATTATTTATTAATTTCATTGATAATTATTTTAAAATGTGAAATATTGATTTAATAATTTAATTCAAACAGGAATTCTCTTTTGAAATTAATAATTATTTTGTGTGTTAAATGATATTCTTTTCAAAGTTAAAAATAATTAAATGATAAATTTATCTTTCTAAGCTTATTTAAAAATATTTTATTTATAATGTATAAATGTTTATACATTGTAAATAGAGGATTTGGTTTTAAGTTTAATTTATATTAAATAAAGGATATTTTCTAATTATTGTATAAATGTATAAATTGTAAACTGACTTAAATTAATTTGAAATAGTATTGTAAACTTTTCAAAAGTTTGTTTTAAAAAAATTTCTTATATATTTATAGAAAAGTAAGTATTTATTTGTTTATAAGAATAAATATATTTTAGATTTTATTTTATAACAAAAATTTGTTTTGTTTTGTTTTAAAATTGTTTTTCTTTTGAAATAAGATTTAGTTCATTCTTGTTAAAGTATAATATTTAGTTTGAAACCTTTTGAAATAAAATTGAATTCAACCTTTCTTTTCTTTTAAAAATCTTTCCTTTTGAAATTTAGTTTTATAAAGAATATTATTTCAAAAATAATTAAACAAGCATTAAAATGTAAGTGTATAGTTTTATAAAGAACTTTATATGTATTTAGTTAAAGACTAATGTTAATAAACATTTAAAAACATGCTAAAAACCAATTAGTAATGGTTTAAGATAATTTAAATACAAGTACAAATTTAGAATTTTCTTTTTATTTTGAAAATGAACATGTGTTAGCTTTTTAAAACATTAAGTGAACACTTGTAAATTTATCTACACCTAAAGATAACAAGTGGCAAACTAATTTATTCTTGGATTTCATTCTTTCCAATAAGAAATATAACAAATGCTTTTATTGTTTGTTCAAACTTTTTTCACATTTGAAAACCTGAAAATCAAATTTCAGTAAATCAAAAACTCCAAAAAAATTGCATGTTTTAAAATCTGCATACAACTCCAATCTGCAAATCAAAATACAAGATAAAAACCTTTCAAAAATCTGTAAAATGAAGATCAATTCAACTCCAAATCTAAGCAAACAAGAACAAGGTTAGCTGCAGTTTTAAAGATCAATCAACAAGCAACTTCAACTTGCTAATGGCATTCAGGTTCATCATGCATTTCAAAAACAGTTCCTGGAAATTGGAATCTGCACCTAAAATTGTTTCTGCATCTTCTAATTAAATGGTGAGTAAGCTTCTTTATTTAAAAACAGTTTAAAAACCTGAGACGAAATCTGTTGCATATGTAGAAATATAGTGTTAATGCATGCTTAATTTTAATGTGTGAATATAAGTATGGCATGACTGTAAAATGCTATCTGCTTTGAAACTGGTACGTAAACAATTTATATAAAAGCTTTAGCTTGATTTTTCTTGCTGCATATGATTGATATATGAATTATAGTTATGATAGTTGCTTGCCTGAATGTAAATAATGCCCTTCTATTTATAAATATAAATCAGTTAAGAAGCATGTTTGTATATATTAATAAGTATCCTCTGTTTGTTTTACAGTTAAGGATTTATCTTCTCTTCCTTAAACCTTTTACAGTTTATATTATTTAGACAAAGCATGCTTGGATTATCAAGATTTAAGTTCTAAATCAAGTATATAATGTTTAAATCTTTATTTATTTGAATGTTTTCAGTTAGAATTTATGTGAAACAAAGTTTGGTTGTTTAGTATAAACTTGGGTTTTGTAAAAGCATGTTTAGTTAATAAGTTAAATCTAAAATCTGTTACATCTGGAATAATTGTAGCAGTAAGTATTTTCAAATAAAATCAGGATATTAACATCATAAACTATTTAAAACAAGATTATAACATTGATGTATGTTAGAAAACAGAAAGTATAAAACAAATTTCATTTTTTTTATGAACTGTAGTACAAGCATTCTGTTTTGAAACAGAACTAGGAATTTAGGAATTTTCTGTTAAGCTAGTGGATATAGGTGTTATGATGCTTCATGTTAGTGAAGTGTGGATGTAAAAATAGAGTAAATTTGATGTTTGATGATCAGAGAAAGAGAGGAGTTTGGAATTGATTTTTTTTTCTCCAGGTTTCAAAACCCTGTTTAAAGTGTGCAGTTCTTAGTTTATCCCCATCCTCTCTATTGCAACGAGTTATTTGAGGCTTTGGAAATTTGTAGAGGGGGTGTTAAGGAAGCTATATCCAAGGTCGTGTCGATGATGGTGGCTGGAGGTTGTATTTCTGGGTGTTGACAGGTTTGCAGTAGTTTCTCAAGGTCTGGTGAACTTCTGGGGGTGCAGGTTTTTGACTCGGGTATTTCTCGGGTTTTTGAGATTTTGACTCGAAGCTAGGGGTTAGAGAACTCGAAGTAAATTATTGTTTACTCGGGTATTTGGTTGTAGATTTTAAAATCTGTAATTTTATAGTTTTTAAAATTTTGAATGAAGCTCATAATTTAAAGATTGTAAATTGAATCAAATGTAAGATTTAAACTGAATTCAAATGTAGTTTTGAATTCAAAGTTTTTAAAAAGTAAAATCTTAAATTTAAACAAGATTTAAATTCAGTTTTAAACCAAGAATTAAAACAGTTTTCAGGTTTAAACTAGAGTTAATTTTGCAGTTTAAAAAAAAATGTTGAATGAAATTCAAATTCTAGTGCAGGGTTTGATTTAAGTGGAAATTGAAACTGAATTCAAATGAAGTTTGAAATTCAAAGTTTTTAAAAATGAAATTTTTAGATTTAAACAAGTTTTTAATTCTGTTTTAAATCAAGATTTAAAAACAGTTTCAGGTTTAAGCCTGAGAGGTTTTGCAGTTTTAAATTTTTGAATAAATTCATATTTTAAATTGAAAACTTGATTCAAGTATAACTTGAATCTGAATTCAAATGCAGTTTTGAGTTCAAAGGTTTTTTTTTAAAATGAAATCTTAAATTTAAACAAGTTTTAAATTCAGTTTTGAATCAAATTTAAAAACTGTTTCAGGTTTACTTTTAAAACCTGACTTTAATCCAAAACAGTTTTGTAAGATTTTAAATTATGAACAAATTTGAATGTTTTTAAGTAAGATTTAAATTTGTTTGGAAATCAAGTTAAAAACAGTTTTTGAATTCAAATAGTTTGTAAATTTAAAAATGAATGAACATATTCAAATGTTTAAAAGAATTTGATTTCAAATAAGTTTAAAACTTGAAAGAATTTAGTTTCCATTAGTATTGAATTAAAATATGAAGTGCTAATTTAAATTTGGAAATTTAAATAATTAATTTATTTTTCAAAAGCTTAATTTATTTAATCAAGTAAATTTGTTTTAAGTCTTTCTTTATATTTAAGTAATGAATGTTCTTTAGACATTCATTTTATTTTAAGAATTTTACTTATTTAAAATTTGGATAAATGTTTAAATGATTAAACATTTGAATCTTTAATTTTTAAATGAATTGGAATTTGAATTTAATTTAGAAATGTATTATTTTAATACATTTTGAATATAAATGAGTCATTTGATGAGTATTTAAATTATTTTGAAAACTATTTAAGATAATTAAGGATTTACTCAATTATCTGATTTTTAAGTAATGATTTAGATTAATATTAATTAGAAATGATTTATTAATCTAATTTAAATTTCTTAGGTAAGCAATTATTGAAATGTTGATAATTATTAAACGGTGATAATTATCTAAGGATAATTTAGTAATTAATTAATGCAATTAATTTTGATAATTAACTAGATTAATTAATTGAATATAATTAATTGTAATTTGTTAAGTATAATTAAGTGTTAAAGTAATTAAGGAATTAATTATTTTAATTAATTTTGATATGTGATTTAATTAAGTTAATTAATTTAGTTTAATTAATTTTAATATTCATTTGATGATTTTAAAAGAGTGTAATTACTTAATGTAATTAATGGAGCAGGATTACTTTGTGAAGTAATAATGATAATTACTGGAACGTAATTAGTAATTTGGATAACTACTTTTGTAATTAATTAAGGAATTAATTAATGATTAATTATTGGATAATTAACTTGTTAATAAGTGATTAAAGATAGTTAATTACTTAATTAGATATTAATGAAGGTGATTAATAATTAGATTTAATTACTAAATGTAATTAATTTTAATTAAGTAATTTATTTAAATATTAGTGATCATTAATTATTATAATTAATGATGTAATTAAGGATTGTTTGATTAAGAAAAATTTAATTAAGTGATTAATTAATTGTAATTAATTAAGGATAAAATATAATTAATTATAATTAACTAATAAATGAGTAATTAAATGTTAATTACTTATGATTAAGGTTAACTAATTTATGAAATTAATTAAAGACTAATTACTTATTGTAATTAGTGGATGATTAATCAAAGTTGTTTAATCAAGTTGAATACTTAGGAAGTGAATTAATTAACTGGGTTAATTAATTAATGGATGTTAAGCAGGATTTAAATGAGTAGTCAATTTAATTTATTTTAAATAAATTAGAGATGGTAGTAATTAATTTAATTCATTTTAAATTAATTATAATTGATGATAATTAAATCATTGCTTATGGATATTATTGATTGAATGGTTGTGATCTCAGTAATGAGAAGAGTCGTATCTGTATGATGTGAATGCTTGGTTTAAGTATGATGGTTTGTGATGGATTATTTGGTTGTGATGATTATCTGTTTATTGATGATACGGTACCCCAGTAGCCCTGCCATTGTTGGAAACCCATTTTCCCTACAAGACCCTACGGTTTTGATTGTATTACCCACTTTTGTGGCTAGTAGCTGGAATTTAATCATGTAACAATTTCGGCTATTTCTTATTTACTTGAAAACCCTAGACACTATTGTAATATCACTGGATTTCCTATCAAATGTTTTGGTTAGCGTAAGGTAAAAACTTTTCCATGTTTATGTGTGGGAAGTCTTACGTGATACCTTTTGTTTTCAAAGGATTTTCTAAACTTAAGCAACTTTTATCCCCGTTTACTCACACCAGACCCCTGTCTGACCCGAGTGTTTATTTTCTGTTTTATTAAACTCTTGGGTACTCATATTACGTATGAGTAGTCAAGTGATTCAGGATTGCTTTGTCGAGTTCTGGAGGAGATAATGGAGCAGGAGGCTTCAGCGTGTACATATTTGTAGTAGTTCCGCTGTGTTTGAGTTATATCTGTTTTCTATGATGCACTTGAATTGTACTTGCTAGACAGATGTTTATAACTGTCTAGTTTGTATTGTATTAGCTGTTTAACTCCGATGTATATGATACTATGTAAAGTTTAATGTGATATATTATAATTTATTCGATTCCTGTTTCTTTCTTTCCTTTCTTTTCTCTTTTCTATCCCTTTCTTTCTTCTTAGCGACGCGACTTCCTGGTATTTGGAAGTTGGGTCGCTACAGAGACGGTGATGGCAATAGGGATTATCATTCCCGGGATTCATCATCTCGGAAGAAAACATATTTTCTGCCCAAATACCACCAACATCCCTCTTCTCACTCGGAGCAAAGCAAAGATAAGCACGGCCATAAGGGGTCGCAATTCGATGTTCTCTGTGATCAACACTCTGATTCCTCCTCCACCCGATAGTCCCAGGATCCTCACAGGAGAGCTAAACTTTCGAAGCCATCTCCTCCTGCTCCTGCAATAGATCCATCAATATCGAAAAGACTGGCCGAGCTTAAAGTTAAATTCCTAAAAATCTTCTTTGATGGTCTGAAGTTTCTCCCGGTGATCCATCATATTCCTGGAGATGTCAAGCAGAGCACTATCGCTTGCACCAACGACGTCTATGTTCAGCATGACGCGTTCGTTCATCTTACTGAGAAAGTGTCAGATGTCTCCATAGAACGCCAACATGAGATTGATCGCCTGAAGCTTGAGGCTATTCATGATAAAGACATTATCAAAGCTCAGGACGAAGAGATTGCGTATTACAAATCTCAATTTAAGGCCACCCAGCAGAGCGCCAAAGATACCACCGAAGTCGTAACTCGTTTGGAATCATCTCATAAAAAAGAAATCGACGAGGCGGTACAACGCTGTGGGGCTTTAGCTTTAGATAAAGACTCGGTGCACAAAGAGAGGGATACATTTCGCCTCCGAGTCAAAGAACTTAAGGAGCGACTCCGCAAAGAGCAAGAAGAGAAGATTGCTGCCTAAGAGGAGTCGCAACGGTATTGCGACGAGATCGTTGCAACGCGACTCCTAAAGGCGAAACTTGAGGGCGAGCTTTCAAAAGTTAAGGCGCTGAAGGATGAAGCCCGTGAAGAGGGCAAAAAGATAGCATCTGCGGATATCGACTCATGTCTTGAGGCGGCCAAGGAAGAAGGTAGGGAAGAGATCAAAAGGATGTTCGACCCGCTTATTGCCGAATTCAATGCCCGCATTCTTATGCATCGGGACTTAACTTTTTTGGGCGAGGGCTATCTCGAATCATTGGCCGAGGCGTGGGAGACCTTAATTGAAATCAAGAAGGCCGAACACGGTATTAAGGAGGTTGATGAGGGGGCTTTGATAAAAGAATTCCTTAAGGGAAACGAGCCTTCGGACCTGTCAGCAGCTAAAGCCCTTTATTGCAAAGGCTCCCCCTCAACGAAAGAGAAAGAATTTATCGTCGATCCGTCCGGGATTGAGTCTCCAGCTCGTGTGCCTACCCAGCCGGTCGGTCGACCGATACTCGATCCTTTTGAACAGCACATCGGCTATGACTCGGAGGATCCCGGCCTTGGTGTTCACGTTTTGTCCCCAATTCCAGAGGGTGAGACCCCCCTGACAGCTAAGAGCCGACCGGAACCTGGTAAGAAACTCTTTTGCTTTAACATTCTAAGAGTTTTCCTTTTTCATCAGAAGCCATTGCATTCTAATACTTGCTTTTCGTGATTTTGTGCAGGCCGTTCTGATCTTAAGCCCACTCCGAGAAGCGATGTCGCCAAGGAGGCGAGGGAAAAAACGAGTGAAGCTACTCACGCAGGAGAGGCTCCCGGTCCAGATGCTCAGGTGATCGGAGCGCTTGATGAGGACAAATCTGAAACTTCCTCTCCCGTCAATGGGAGTTATGAAGTTGAAATTACGGGCGTCTCTGAGCATACATCCGAACTGAGCATGAAGGAGCAGCTTGAGAAAGAGAAGGAAAAGACGATTAAGATCAAGGTTGAACCTCATGCTGTGGACCTGGACGATCCTTTGAACAAGAGGTTGAAGGTCATCCTTCCAGGCAGGTCCAAACCCATGGATGTTCCTCGTACTACTTCAGCTGTCACTCCCCCGTCAAAGAAAGCTATCAGGGGTAAACGTACCGGGGAGGAGTCGTCCGGTAAAAAGTCGAAGAAGTCGAAGAAGTAGTCTTCGCTCTCGTTCAACAAGAGCTAGTTTAGATTATGTAATTATTTTTGTTTTCGTAGTTCATGTAAATAAAATTATTTGTGATGAATAAAACTTAGTTCTTTTCCCTCTCAGAGGACTGCTTTTGTTAGGTTTTTTGTATAACCGTGGTCAAAACCCGAGCTACTGCGAGTTACGTGAACTTCTCGATTCGTTTTCAAACAAGTTGACAACTTCCTTGGTATTTGCACATTCTTTTATCCCACGCTCTGGGGACTAGGAATATTTTCCAATCCGTACATCAAGGCTCGATGACTTCAAGTCATTTATATCCAGTCCGCCCTCAGGGGACTTGGACATTTAAATCGTTTATACTTTGGTTCGCACTCCGGGGGCTCAGAGTACTCCAGTCCGCACTCCGGGGACTTGGAGATTTCGAATCCTTTATACTCGAGTCCGCTTTCTGGGGACACAAGGTACTCCAGCCCGCACTCCGGGAACTTGGAGATTTTTAGTCGTTTATACTCGAGTTCGCACTCTGGTGACTTAGAGTACTTCAGTCCACACTCTGGGGACTTGGAGATTTTGAGTTGTTTATACTCGAGTCCGCACTTTGGGACTTAGAGTACTCCAGTCCGCACTCCGAGGACTTAGAGATTTTGAGTCGTTTATACTTGAGTCCGCACTCCGAGGACTTAGAGATTTTGAGTCGTTTATACTTGAGTCCGCACTCTGGGGACTTAGAGTATTCCAGTCCGCACTCTGAGGACTTGGATATTTTGAGTTGTTTATACTCGAGTCCGCACTCTGGGGACTTAGAGTACTCCAGTCCACACTCCGAGGACATGGAGATTTTTAGTCGTTTATACTCGAGTCCGCACTTTGGGGACTTATAGTACTCCAGTCCGCACTCCGAGGACTTGGAGATTTTGAGTCGTTTATACTCGAGTCCGCACTCTGGGGACCTAGAGTACTCCAGTCCGCACTCTAGAGACTTGGATATTTTGAGTCGTTTATACTCGAGTCCGCACTCTGGGGACTCAGAGTACTCCAGTCCGCACTCCGGGGACATAGAGATTTCGATTCGTTTAAACTCAAGTCCGCACTCTGGGGACATAGAGTACTCCAGTCCAAACTCCAGGGACTTGGATATTTTGAGTCGTTTATACTCGAGTCCGCGCTCTGGGGACTTAGAGCACCCCAGTCCGCACTCTGGGGACTTGGAGATTTTTAGTCACTTATACTCGAGTCCGCATTCTGGGGACATAGAGTACTCCAGTCCGCACTCCAGGGACTCAGAGATTTAGAGTCGTTTATACTCGAGTCCGCACTCTAGGGACTTAGAGTACTCCAGTCCACCCTTTGGGGACTTGGAGATTTCGAGTCGTTTATGCTCTAGTCCGCGCTCTGGGGACTTGGAGAGTTTGAGTCGTTTATACTCGAGTTCGCACTTTGAGGACTTAGAGTACTCCAATCTGCACTCTGGGGACTTGGAGATTTTGAGTTGGTTATAATCGTTCGTACGTCATACAGAGTAATTATCTCTTAGTCATTTGTTATAGCGTTATCATACACTGGAACATCGACAATTTTCATGCGAAAAAGAAATGGCTTCAAGCCTTTATTAATGCAAATAAGCAAAATTGTCTTTTTACATGCCGTAAACTAGGAATAAAAAATTGCTAGAAATAAATGCAACTAAAATTTGATAGAAATGAACTAAGTGTAATAATGCCGCAAATGTTCACCATTCCATGCTCGGGGGAGTGTCGCACCATCGACGGTCGCTAGCTTGAAAGTTCCTTCTACAAGCTTCCGTTTAATGACGTATGGACCTTCCCATGCGGTGCTCATGTGTGATAGAACTGGGAAAACTCATTTCAAAACAAGATTAACCATGCCAAAGATTCTCAGTCGAAATTTTTCATTATAATATCAAGCAACTCGGTGCCTGTACGCGGCTGCTCTTAAATTAGCTTCTTCGCCTTTTTCATCAATGAAATCCAACGATTTCAGCAAGAGATCTTGATTTGACTCAGGGTCATAATAAGTTACCAGATGTGATGGGACTTCAAGTTCCACGGGTATGACAGCTTCCATTCCATATGCTAATGCAAATGGAGTGTGGCCAGTCGCGGACTTATGGGTGGTTTTGTAAGCTCAAAGTGCTGTCGGAAGCTCATCCACCCACTTGCCTCTAGCCTTTTCCAAACGTTTTTTCAATATGGATTTGATTATCTTGTTTACGGCCTCCACTTGTCCATTTGATTTCGGATGAGCAACTGTCGCAAACCTTTTCTCAATACAATATTTTTGGCAAAATTCCCTGAACTCTATGCTTTCAAACTGAGTTCCATTGTCTTTAACGATGGTTCATGGCAGGCCAAAGCGACATATGATATTTCGTACAACGAAATTAACGACTTTTTTGGTGGTGATAGTGGCCAAAGGCTCTGCTTCTGCCCACTTGGTAAAGTAATCGACCGCAACAATCGCGTATTTTGCACCACCTTTGGATAGGGTTAAGGAACCGACTATATCGATCCTCCACATTGCAAATGGCCAAGGACTAACCATTTGTGTGAGTTCCCTTGGCGGAGCTCTTAGGATTTTCGCATACTTCTGGCATTTGTCACATCTTCTTACATAGTTTGTAGCATCTCGATTTACAGTTGGCCAATAGTTTCCATAGCGGAGGATTTTCTTTGCTAACGTCTGCCCCCCGGTATGGTCGCCACATTCACCTTCATGGACTTACGTCAGGACTCATTTTATCTCATCATGGGCAATGCACCGGAGCAATGGGTTCGAGAATCCCCTCCGATACATTGTTCCATCCTGCATTACATAACGAGAAGCCTTATGAATGACTTGTCGTCTTTCGTTCCTTCTTTCGGTCACGGCCCCGTGTAATGAGTACTGCTTGAATGGGGTCATCCATGACTCCCTCTCGATTTCTGTTTCTAATATGAAACCTACCTCCATTATATTTATGCTCGAAACATGTAAGGTTTCAACGGGAAACAATCCCATCTGTTGCGCATCGCCAGTGCTTGCAAATTTTGCCAATGAATCAGCTGCTCTGTTTTGTTCATGCGGAACATGTGAAATATCATAATACTCGAGATTCGCTAGCAGCTCTTGAACTTGGGCCAAATACGGGGCAAGTCCCTGCCCCCTTGCTTGGTAGTCTCCATGCACTTGATACGCCACCAGTTTCGAGTCGCAAAAGATTTCAACCGACCTTATTCCCAGTTCTTTGATGAGTCTTATGCCAGCAATCAACGCTTCATACTCGGCTTCGTTATTCATTGATGTGAATTCGAGCTTCAAAGCTTAGCAAACTGATGGGTTTTCAGGAGTTACAAGAACTATGCCAAACCCCAAACAATGGTCGTTAGATGCCCCATCAGTGTACATCTTCCATCGGACGGGAGGTATGACATTGCAGCCATTTGATTCGTCTGTCATGGTGAATTCAGCGATGAAATCCGCTAACGCTTGTCCCTGTATGGCCTTTCGCGGCAGGTAAGTAATATCGAACCGACTCAGTTTGATATTCCACTTTAACATTCTTCCAGAAGTTTTCGGTCGTTGGAGTATCTGACGCAAGGGTTGATTAGTGTAAACACTGATTGAGTGCGCCTAAAAATATGGGCGAAACTTGCGTGATGCAATCACCAAGTAATAGGTTAATTCTCAATCTTGGGATAGTTTCTTTCTACCCCCGTCAGACGTTTACTAACATAGTAAACTGGTTTTTGAATTCGGGCTTCTTCACGAACCAAAGCCGTACTGATAGCATGTTGGGATACTGCCAAGTACACATACAACATTTCATGGTCTATTGGTTTCGAGAGCACTGAGGGGCTCTCCAAATGTCTTACCAGAGCTCGGAATGCATCCTCACAGTTGGCTGTCCACTCTAAATTCCTTTTTCCCTTCTTTATCACATCAAAGAAAGGAATGCACTTATCCGTGGCTCTGGATATGAATCGGCTCAGTGCTGCCACCTTTCCGTTCAAGCTTTGTACTTTCTTTATAGTTCTAGGCACTTGTATGTCCCGAATAGCCTGAATCTTTTCCAGGTTAGCTTCAATTCCACGTGCTTTCACAATGAAACCCAAGAACTTTCCTGATGCCATGCCAAAAGAGCACTTCAAGGGGTTGATCTTCATACCGTAATGTTTGAGTATATTAAACATTTCTGCTAAGTCTCGGATGTGGTCGTTTGAATGTCGTGACTTCACGAGCATGTCATCCACATAGATCACTTCCATCGTCTTACCGATCTGGTCCTTAAACATTCGATTCACCAGACGTTGATAAGTTGCTCCCACGTTTTTGAATCCAAAGGGCATTACTACATAGCAATATAGCCCCATATTTGTGACAAAACTGGTGTGCTCTTGGTCTGGAATGTGCATGGGATCTGATTGTATCCTGAGTACGCATCCATAAATGACAATAATTCGTGTCTGGCGGTAGAGTCGACGAGCTGGTCGATTCTAGGTAAAGGGAAACTATCCTTCGGGCATGCTTTATTCAGATCGGAGTAATCAACACAAGTTCTCCACCTTCCATTTTCTTTCTTCACTAGCATTGGGTTAGATACCCATTCAGGGTAGAGGGCGTCGCAGACGAACCCATTGGCTTTGAGTTTGTCCACCTCTTCTTTGAGAGCCGCGGACCTCTCCGGGTCTATACCTCTCCTTTTTTGTTTTTACAGAAATGTGTTTCGGGTCTATGTTCAACATATGACTCACGATTGTTGGATAAATCCTGCACATATCAGAGTGTGTCCAAGCGAAAACGTCTAGATTCGCCCGGAGTAAATCAGTAAGATCCTCAACCACTGAAGGGTCGAGTTGCGATCCAATCTTAAGAACTCGTGATGGGTCATCCTGGCTGACTGGGACGTTAATTGTCAGCTCAGCCGGTGTTGCATTCATTTCCATGGGTTCTCCATCATCAACTCTCGGATCTATGTCTCTAAGGATCCGAGAATGCTGCCCAAGCCAGGGCTCGGGCACTACTTGTCAATCATCAGTATTTAAGATGTGGACGGAACTGTCTGCAACCTTTCCCTTCTCTCTCTGCTAAGCTTCTCTCAGTTCCGCCACATAACATGCACGACCGGTCGCTTGATCGCCATGTACAACACCAACTCCTTTGTCTGTCGGAAATTTTAATGTCAAACACCATGGGACCAAAGTAGCCCTAAATTCTATCAAGGTTGGGCGACCCAAAAAGACATTGTGTGGAGAGTCAACATCCATTACTATAAATGGTAGGACTCGTACTCTCCTACGCTCACCTTCCCCCAATTCAGCTGGTAGCTCTATATACCCCATCGCGTCGGTTGCAACACCGCTAAAGCCGTGGATACGGGCTTTGCATGGTTTCAAATCTTTCGTTTCCATCTTCATTTGATCATAATCCTTCTTGAAGATGGTGTTGACAAAGCTTCCATAATCAATCAAGATTCTTTTCATGTAAGCTGGCCCGATTGTTGCAAATATAACCATCGGGTCGATAGTAGGAGCCTCCACCTTGTCCGCGTCTCGACTCCTGAACACTATATCGTCAGTCATCATGCGTTGTTCTTTGGCGAGAGTTCCATCTTCCACATTCAAACAACATTCATAATCTGCATGCCTCAAGGAGTAGCATATCGTTCCATCGCCTGCCAATTCTTGTCTATAGGATGAGGTCCTCCGATAATAGTGTTTATGATCAATCTACCCACAGTCCGAGCAGGTAGTCCTAGTTGGCGTGGAGCCGGCCCGCGTCTGGGGTCTGACATTCCTTGCCTTCCATCTTGCGGGTTTTTGACAAATTCCTACCATTTTTTCTGTCTGATTAACTTTTCTATAGCATCATGGAAGTGTCCACACTCCTCAGTATTGTGCCCATGGGTCTCATGGAAGCGACAGTACTTCCCTGTCCGTTTCTGTTCTTCAATGGACTCCTTTGGACGCGGCTTTTTGTATTCAAAGGTGTTACAGGCAGATAGATGTTTTCAAGAGAATTATTCAGCGGGGTGTATTCATAGTAGGTCGGAATCCTTGGCTTCATTTCCCTGCTTCTCTTTTCTTTCCGGGATTTCCACCTCCGGAACCTTTGGAATGCCCAGGCTTGTTCTGGACGTTGACTTGAACCTTTCCGAACTATCGCTGGACTGCTTCACGACGATGTTACTTTTCACAGTCTCTTGAACAGGCCCTTGTGCCTTATCTCGTCTCGTCCATCGAGCCTCCTCCCTCCGTATGAACTGATGAGCTTTGGAATATAATCGTTCCAATGTAGCTGGGGGCTTTCCCGCCAACCAATCTCCAAACTCCGAGTCTGGATCTACACCTCGCATTACCGCCATCAAAATTGCATGGTCGTTAGGAATGCAAACTTCAGTGTCTGCAACATGAAACCTCTGTAAGTATGCTTTCAAAGACTCTCCCGGAGCCTGGATTATGCTTGATAATGACATTACTTCCTTTGGACGGGTAGCGTGTATCCTGAATTGTTCAACAAATTTCATCACTAACTCATCGAAGCTGGATATAGATCGCGGAGGAAGCCGAGTAAACCACATAGTGGCGATTCCGGATAGAGTGATTGGGAAACACCTACACTTAGTCGTGTCATTTGCCTTTGCCTAATCCATCATCCATTAGTACCTCATCACGTGCTGCCTAGGGTCAGTCTTCCCTTCGTAGGCTGGGATAGTCGGCATATTGTATTTCTTGGGGTACTCGGCCTGTTGGATAACATCTGTGAAGGAAGTATGACTCCCGGACACTCCCCAATCTTCATTGGTCAGGCCTTGGTTTTCTCTTATTAACTGCCTCACCATGGCTGATAAATCCGGAGTTTATATGGAGGGTGGGAAGTTGGGTTCCGTTCCATGGGATCGTGCGGGTTGATGTCCCGCTTGATTTTGGTCTTGGTGATCCTGGCGTCCGGTCTCATCACGTGCCTGATCCCTGGCGGATCGATCAGTGGCACCTGCTTGTGCAGCTTCATCCCTATGGCGTCTACGCCTAGGAGGTTCATCAGCTGAGGTCGAGCTATTAGATCCAGAATAAGGAGCAGGACTACTTGTAGCATTTTTATTCTACCGGTGGGCAAGCTGAGTCATGAGATTAGTATTGGCTTGGATCTGCTCAGCAAGTTGCCTTCTACTTTCCCTGAGTTCTCTTATCAAGTCATTGAAATCTGTTCGGGAAACGACCTCCGCTTGGTTCTGGGTGGAGGTTCCTGCGCCTTGAATTGATGGTTGGTTGCTTGGTCTTATCTGTTGTACACTAGCAGTTTCATTGACATCTGCGTTATGAGAGGCCGATCTAGTTCATGGTCTCCCCATGGTAGAGTTGTTGGTTATAACTCTGAGTAGAATCAACAGATGTCTTACGAATGATTTGGATCTCCTTTGGGGGATTTTTCAATCCAGTAGCTACAAAGTAGATCCTATCGTCCTGAGAATTCGGTTCTCAGCGAAAGCACCAAAATGTTAGCACCAGAACTGGTCACTAGCACCCTTAAGAGAGATTGTGTAGAGAGATTAATGAAGAAAGTAAAGTTAAACAGAGGATAATATGTAGATTTAAATGCAGAAAATACGAACACCAGATTTATAGTGGGTTCGGCGTAATTACCTTCGTCCACTTTGAGGTTAATCTTTATTGCTTTTCTCGTTAATCGATTACAGATACAATCCGTATACCAATTATATTGAATACAATTGCTAAGAAAAAAAGATAAGTCTTGAATGAGTCTTGAATGCGGCAGAGTCTCCCCAGTGTTCTCGAAAAAAGGTCCATTTCACTGTGCCCTTGCCTCTCTATTTATAGGCAAAGATGGGTTGGACTTCCCTGGCGGGCCAGGTAGCTAAGTAGCTTGGCCCAAAATGAGTGATCTCTGTACGCCGATCCATAGATGCCGAATGGAAAATGCCGAACAAGGCATGAATGCCGAACGATATCCTCATGTCGAATGAAGTGATGTCGAACACTCTGAATACCGTACGAAGTGATGCCGAACACTCTGAATGCCGAACGAAGTAGTTTTTCCGAACGACACTGGAAACCGAACCAGTGTGTTGTGCCGAAGGACTTTGGATGCCGATCGAAGTGATGCCGAACACTCAGAATGCCGAACGAAGTAGTTGTGCCGAACGACACTGGAAGCCGAACCAGTGTGTTTGGAACCGATCGATCCCGAATGTCGAACGAGATTTATGCCTAATGAAGTGATGTGCCGAACAAGGTTTGGATGCCAAGCAGTATGGAATGCCGAATGACTCTGCTATGCCGAACATCCATAGATGCCGAACGGTATACAATACCAAACGGCTCTCAATGCCGAACGTCCCATAGGTGCCGACCGAACTTGAGTGCCGAACGAATCATTTGTGCCGGACGACTCTGGAAGCCAAGCGCTTTCTAATGCCGAACGCTCCTAAATGCCGAGCGTTCATGAATGTCGAGCGTTCTCTAATGCCGAACGATCTGGATGCCAAACGGCGCATCAATGCCGAACAGTATGCAAATGCCGAGTACTTAGTTGCCTGGACAAACCTTCAGGTAACATATTTAAAATCAATTAAAAATATGAATTTCAAATGACCGAAATTCTAGGTCATTACAAGTTAGGTTAGTCGATAGCAGGTGTCATATGTTTACGTGTGTAAGCATCTGACTACATAATTTCTAGTATAAACATTGGGGGCATCACGTAGGCAGTGTTTTGCCGAAGTTGGGTATATCTATGTTGTTCAATTTCTGATTTTATTATATAGAAATTATTTGTGCTGCAATTATTATATATACTTCCGCATTAATCTTTATTATTATTAGTATCACCCTAATCACCTCCCTCTAAGGTAAAATCGATTCTACACTCACCACTCAGACCGGCTTTCCCCCATTAGGTTGTTGACCTAGGGGGATTGGAATTTCCTTACTCACCGTCCTACGGAGCCTTTATAAACCGTTGTAATTTCTTTTTGCGTATCAGTTCCTCAATCATATCATGCAAGTGCATGCATTCGTTGGTATTATGGTCGTGCATCTCATGAAACCTGTAGAACTTTCCTGATCTCTTCTTCTTCTCAGCAGGCTCCTTTAGAGCCTACTTCATATTCTGCTCGATAGCTCAAGTTGCTAGATAGATATTCTATATCAAGTTGTTCTGTTCGGTATAGTTGTCATACTTAGGAGTCCTAGTATGGTTCTTGTTATTTGATTTTTGCTTCTTAGCCCCATCACTATTCTGCTCCCGATTGTCGATTTTGTTGCCAACATTCACATCTATATTTCTAGAACATTCTCCACATTACTTTACAATGACATTGCTTTGCACTACTCCTGCTGAACTCCCAGCCTCAGCTCTCCATGGACGTTTGCATGCTTCTTCCATGTGCAAGTATTGATTGGCCTTCCAATATAAAACGTTCATCGTCGGTAGGGGTTTCCTTTCCAGTCATTCCTCAAAATCTATATTAGGATGAAGTCCTTTGATTAACGCCATCAGCACTTTGTCATCCTTGGGATCTGTAACTTCTATCATGGCTATGTGGAATCGATTTAAAAAATCCTTCAACGACTCTCCATCAGCTTGGAGGAGGTTTAATAAAGACATGACATGTTTTAGAAGTGAAGTAGGTAAGCAGAATTACTCTATAATCATTTACGACAACTTAGCGAAGGATGATATGCACCTTGGCAGAAGTCGAGTAAACCACTTCTGGCTACTCCTTCTAGGTAAATTGGAAAGCAGCGGCATTTCAAGGCATCAGAAGCTCTCGCGGATCCATATGCTATTCATATCTCATTAAATGGTGCCCATGATCCGTTGTTCCTTCGTTTAACGACATGATCAGCATCGCAAACCTTCGGGGATATCTCTCTCACATAGAATGCTTTTTGTAAATGGATTTTGACTAAAAGAGGTACACCAATCATCATTGATTCTGATGTGATTTTCATTTATAAGTATCTTAATCATATCTTCTAAGTACTTAGGTTTCACAGATTCGATAGAATGACGGTAATCGAGTTCTTCCCCAAGTGTCCGGCACGACAAACACACTCGGCGAGGTACTCGATACCTAAGCTTTCCAAACTTTGGGAGATCCATTCATCCAGTAGTGTCCATGTTTGATTCTCGTGAGTTGTACCATCAGCAACAACATGATTCTCCAGACTCTGATCATCGACAGAACCTTCAAAATTCAAATCCACGCCGCCTTCTAGATGGACATCTCTAGGCCTACCATTGGATGGGTCGGTACAGACTTGTGTTCTTGGGTCGGTACCGAACCATAAACTTGTGGCTAGAGTTCGTCCTTTTCCTTGGTAAGATGTTCCAACAGCATTCTAAGTCTTCTTCTGCTTCCTCTCCCTTTATCTCTGCTTAGATGATGAGGAAATTTCTGACTCTGAATTAGAATTTCTTGTACTCCTCCTACAACTATATTGAGTTACTTCATTCAACAGCCTTAAGCTCTGCTACATCGTTCAGTTCTTCTCATTTTGACTAGCCTGGAATTTATCTTCCATCTGCTTCATCATTCTATCCATCTCTATTCTAGTCACAACTTCAGTTAGAGTTTGGATCTCAAGTTGAGTTGGTTGAATACCTCTATCTCCATGTCGTGGATTCTAATTCTCAGCTTTAGTAGTAGCTCTAGAACTGGTAGAACGGTCTCTTCTCAATGGGGCCATTGTAAATAACTTCTCTTAGGTTATTGAAAATCTGAATAATACAAAATAAGGCAGGAAAGTTAGATCCGTCTCTTGAAGTTAAGAATCCAATAATAGACGGTGAATCTATGTAGGCTGAGAATATGAATTCTCAATGAAAGCACCAAAATGTTTGAACAAAAAATGGAACAAACGCCCAAGAGTTTATGTAGGGAATAAAAGAGAAGAAAATTAAATGAAACGAGTAAGAAAGAGCAAAGTGATTCGGCAAATCAAGACCTACATCCACTTAATGATTTATTAATTATTCTGATTTAAAAGCAGAAGTTCTTACGGGTCGGTACAACTCTAACCGTGATTACAAGAAATTAGAGAAATGAGAGTAAAAGCCAAGAGATTCTGAAAAATGAGTTATACCCTACTATTTATAGAGATACGAAGTGTTCGAAATTTTTCATTGTCACATTTTACAAGTCCAGTGTCGAGTCCAGGAGGCGGGGGGGCATGACTGGTGTGGACTTTAGATAGGATGTGCATGTCTGAGAAATGATGTTGAGCCATAGAACGAAGATCAGGACACGAATGCACAACAATAGTTGGAGCCAGAAGTTCCTCGTAGGAATGGGGGGTAGGAATAAGGTATATATCGTAGACTTCCATTGGATGATAACAACATAATTGATAAGATGATAAGGATATTGAGAAGCGGACCCCAAAAAGGAAGCTTGGAGGATGGGAGTAAGAATCCGCTTACCCCAAACATCCGACATGCAAGGAATCAACATGATTTCAAGCTAACGGCGCTAGAGACATACAATGGAAGGTCGGATCCATCCATTCATTGAATGAAGTACCTGGCATATACAAATGTTAGGTGCCTCAGAGGCAGTGATGGGATGGTGTTTCCCATTAAATTTGATAGATTTGACAGTGATGTGGTTTAGACACCTAGAGAATGAGTCCATTAGAACATGGATCAAGTTGGTGGACAGATTCATGAAATAGTTCAGAGTTCATATTGCATGACTAAAGAATGTGATGATTCTTTGGAGCATGAAGCAAAGGGCTGGAGAGACCCTACGAAGTTAATTGACTAAATCAAATGCGACAGCTGCGGTCCATATGCCCAGTCTATCATTAATTCGGATGGAGGTAGTTTTTGGAGTTGCAAGTAAGACTGATTTCAAAGTTGCTTTGTAGAAAGACACATCAGTGGATCTAGCGGAATTTTATTATCAAGTAGAGAGATACTTTTGCCAGAAGGACGCAAAAGTTAAAGATGCTAATGTGAATGTTGTGAGTGATGAAGGACCGTCCAAAACAAGACATGAAAAGGATAAACGAAAGCAGAAAGCTGATGACAGCTTCATAGGACTGAAGTTGATGAAGAAGGAACCAAAGTTTTCCTCCTAGACTGAACTAACTGAGACGCCAAAATAGATTTACTTGGATACTATGGGCAGATTCGCTATCGAAAACCAGTGAAAAAAGATCCTAGGGATTGAGGGAAAACATCTGAAAAGTTTTGCATAATGCATGAGCTGGATGGAGATGAAATGAACAAGTGCAAACATCTGCATAAATCAATAGAGGTGCAGGTCCAAAATAAAAGACTACGATAATATGTAAGGAGTCAAATGGTAGTGGTGCAGTAGGAACAACCACCATCTGCAGTAGACGCATCTGGATACGGTCGTAGATTTGGGTCAAGGTTGGTTATCCTATGATCAGAATAAACGGGAGTCAAGTTCAACTCTCACACTTTATTTTTATTTTAAATAAATGAGGCAAGGTTACCACCAGAGAGCTTACTTATGTACGGGATATTGATTGTTCTAAGGCATGCTCTGGGTTGAAGGTTTGGGAGTGATCCTTGATAGGATTAGATATTTTGATGCTTGCTTGATGCTTTGGTTAGACTTTATGGATATTTTAGACATGATGAAATCCAACGGAAATTGTTATCCTTTTGAAACCAATATATGAATTGTTTGGATGTGGTTCTCCCGATCGAAGAAACGGGGGGATGAGCCGTAAGGTGCAATTCCCTTGCCGAACAGTGAGTGGATGGACTTGTACAGGATAGGAGTCCCATCATTAGAGAGTGAGCAAATGATTCACTCAGGCAACCAGTCCCCTTACTAGAGTGTGAACAGATAAACTATTTTAGATAGCAAGTCCAATTACCGAAAAGTAAGTGGATGGGCAAGCTTGGATGAAGATCCCCTTGCAGTAGAGCGAGCGGATGAGCTCGCACTGGATGGCAAGCCCCGTTACCAGAAAGTAAGTGGATGGACGCGGTCGGATAGCTAGTCCCCTTACCAAAGAGTAAACAAATTCACTTGCTCGGATATTAGGTCCCTTAGTGGAAGAGCGAGCGGATTAGGCTCAATATGGATATGTGATCCGAAGAGATCAGAAATTAGATTAGATATATGATCCGAAGAGATCAAAAATTGGATTGGATTATGATTTAGTTGGATTGGATATATGATCTAATAGATCGAAGATTGGATTTAATATATGATTACGCTATTCGAAGAGATTAGAAGCTAAGCAAGATATCGATTATGTGATCTAAAGAGATCGGTATCTAGAATGGACATTGATCATATGATTCAAAGAGATAAGAAACTAGACTTTGGGGATTTGAACGTCACTTGGCTTTAAAATGATTTGATAACGATAATTGGATTACTCCATCGCCTTGATTCTGCAAGACCTACTAATAATGGTATACCGGGTGGCATTAGACGATTTAGAAGTAACATTCCAATCTTAATAATGTGCGACGATGATTGAAGATTCCTGATAGTATGATTTGTGAAAGTTAAATCTTGAATGGACTTGAGATAATATTAATAATGAAATGTGATGGTTGACTCACGGGAGAACACGAGACGTTTTTGATTCATGATGTATGATATATAATATGATAATTCTGCGAGAACATAGAATGATGATGATTTGTGACTAACTTAAGCAAGGACTCAAATCCATGGCTATAATGGTCCGGAACGACCTTTGATTTAAGGGTGAACCCACAGGAACCGAATCATTCATCGCGGTTTGATTAATCGATAGCCATAGAGCTCTACTATTGATGATTTGTTAACTTCAAAAAAAATTCTTGAGAAAAGCACGACTTCTATTCACAAGGCATGCTTTGAGTGACAAAGCATTATTAGCAAAATCTGCACGGTCTTCGAACAAACTGGGATAATTGAACTGCACTAAAAAGATACGATACAATAAATATGAATTACTTGGAAAACAACACAAGACAACAGAGCGGAACTATATTGAAAAAAGATAGCTAAAATTTGACTACACTTCATAACTCGGTCACACAAGTCGGACTTGAGTCATTACTGGGTTGAAGCCTGTAAGGATGGTGAAAAACCCGAGTAAAAGTCGATGGAAATAATGGAGAGGCGAAGACACAAAGCAACGTCAAAGCTGCTTTGAACCAAACTTTGAGAAAACCACAACTTGACCCAAAGAAACCTCAATTTAGGACTGATTTAAGGTCCACAACTCGGGTTTGAGTTATTGGGTAGGGGTCGGTTGGTTGCAAGCTTTTTTAGGAGGCAACGTGTGAATGTGGAGAATGTCTCGGAGCATTTTCAAGAGACTATCTCAAATATCTTCGTCTATAAATAGAAAAGAAATGCACTTGGAAATGGATTTTAGCTTCCTCTTCTTATTGAACTTCTAATTTCAATGAGCTATGAAATACACGTTAAATTACACTCTATTGGATTCTTACCGAGTTGTAGGAACATCGTTGTAAAAAAAATGAATTATCAATAGAAAAAGAATAAATGGATGTAGGCTGGAGTATTTGCCGAACCACTATAAAAATTTTGTGTTCTTCTCTTGCTTCTACTCTTTTTTCTTTTCTAATTTTCATATTTGATATTCCATTGGGTGTTTTCGTCATTTTTGGTCCAAACAACATATTTATTGTCTTCACTTTTTATGAGCTAATTTAATGATTTGTAGTATAGTAGTATTTCACAGTAGAATGGTTGTAACTTATAAATAGCGTTATTAAACTAGCTTTTAGTAATAATATGGCAGTATTAATCTGAATATCTAAAATACTAACATATTTATAATATTATAATGTAGTACACTAGCATTTATAAGGTGTTATAGACATATTCAATATTTTATGAACATTGTACTAAGATTTTTAGATATCGCGTATCAATACTTGACCACAACGATGATGACACCAACATTAATCAATTAGTTCAATATGAAATATTAGATGGTATATGTGATGAAGCCCATGTAGAAATTGTTATATTAGCAAACTTATTGTTAGACAAGCCAAAGGTTAACATATTACTGAGATAATCATTTTATTATATGTTTACAGTGCAAACATATAAAACAAAGCCCAATAATCATCAAATTTAATATTATATATTGTATATAGTCTTAGTGTCATGGTTTTTCGTCAACAGTGATTTTTTGGAGTATATCGACAACCGTACGATAATATACCCCTAGTCTATATGACAGTGGGTCATTTCGAATTTTGAAATTTTTACCTTAAGTTAGTGTTATTAGATTACTAAAAGTGTCGTTAAACTATTATAATGCTACAGAGCATGTTCTATCAGATTATTTGCTTTGGGTAAAGCCATTACAGTGAATTATTTATCAAATCATTAAGTTTAAATTACCAAATTGTTACTAATTACTTTGATTTTAATCGAAGATTATGTTAGATTCTTCTACTCCCAATTAAATGGTTCGGACAAACATGTGAAAGCAAGATTAGTTTGAACCAAACTTTACCATCCGAATTCCGATGATGGGTATTATCAATTAGGGTCATGGGCTCAAAAGGTTAATACACAAAAGGTGCAAGATCTGAAATTCGAGGCAGATCTGAAATATAAACTCATTAAAAAAAATGTACAACCAGGCAGATCTGAAATTGGAATCGATGAAACAAAATTGCAAGGTTACTAATGCCCGACTTTGAATGATTTCATTATTAGCAACACTGTTTAAAAAAACCACCTTGAGGAACAGCTCGAGAAAATGAGAAATAAAACGTCTTGAGGCTTTCACCAAAAAGTTTTTTTATCTCTAAAGCTTATGTCTTAAAATCTTTAGGCATTTGAAACAACAATGAATGCCTCAAACTGTTGAAGCATGCTACTCAAGAATATTTTTATCCGTAGTTGCAAATATTGGCAGTAACAGAAGTTATAAAAATTCAATTATTTAATGAAAACAAAAGAAGAATAAAATTTAAGCAAATAGAAGTTAATGTTTTTATATATTTTAATTTAATACCAATATGATCAAGTAATATTGTTTCTGAAACAATGATCAAGAGTTATGTAATGAATTTCCTCATTGTCATTTAAAGAAAATTTCTTAAAAGAGTTCATTAAATCTCTAAATAAATTTTGCAGATTGATTTTAATTATCAGAAGGAATTGAAACTAAATTTTATGGAATCAAAATGGAAATCATATGGATTTCGGTTATTTATCTTTACTCTACATTTTTTATTTAAATATATATATACACACACTTGCTCACGGTCAGACCTGAATAATTTGATCTTCATACATACATAGATTAATACCATGAGATAGATCATGTACCGAATAGATTAAAATAGTTCAGAGGAATATAGTATTTATCATACTGATGAAACTTTTATAGCAACAAATTGTTATAAATTTAGGTAATATTATTTAAGAGTTAAGTGTTCAAATTTATTTCGATTGTTTGTATAATATTTAACTTGGACACCTATACTTTCATATTAAGGGTGGCTTATATTTTGATGACCAACATGAGAAATTGTTCAGTGCTCCTAAATAGGACTTCCCATTCAAGCTATACATGACTATTCAGGCTGTACATTATAGAATACAATAGCCTATCATTTTTGTTTGACGATAATAAACATATATATATTCGTTTTAAATGTATTTGTTATTGTACTATTTTATTTTTCCATATAATTAACTAAATATTGGTTGAATAAAACAGATAACTCAGAATTCATATTTAAACAAATATTTTATTCAAACAAATATTTTATTACAAATTCGAGTAGTACAAATTTAAGCTCTCACTTTACAAATTTCAATTACAGCACAATGGTTACTATACAATTCACCACATTACATAATTCACTCATCACTCGTATTTGATCTTCAACTTTGTTTCAGCCTGTATTCATCATCTGAACTATCTGCAAAATAAACACTGACGCAGTAAAATTGAAAATAAATATTTTTCAGTGCATAATGAAGTGTATGTTTTGAAAATATTGTCTGCCTCGGTTTTTTGGGTTGTTCGTCATCATTTTTTTAATTCATCTTACACGAACAACTCATGACATGCATAGTTTATCACTATACATGCCACGAGGTCGTGCACACCGATATACACTTGCTTGTTAAACTAGCAGGGACAGGTGAGCACAAGGTCAAAACCCAAGCTAAGATTGGATTCAATTCAAGCGAAAATGACTCAAACAAAAAAACACAAAGTATACATGTACTGATACATGCGCAAGCAAACAGGGGTAGTTTAACTCGAGGCAAGTCACAATGCAACATGAAAACAACATATGCAACCAGACCAAAACAATACACATGTACACGTTGGAGCTAGCATTTCAACATGTTCATATGTATAAAGGATAGAGAAAATGCAGATAAATAGTGGTGAACACAAGAGGTCCAACCAGAAATGTACAAAGGCACCAGACATGTACAAGTTCAATGCAATGGTCAGGAGCGACAAAGGCAAGACTACAATAACATTGGCAGAAGGGACCAGAACAAAAAAAATAAAACCAACATGTAGTGCATATGTACAAACCGGTGTATGCAACAAATAACACAAGCAAAGACAGGAATGGAGCAGTGGAACATGGCTGCATTCAGCCATGAACACAATTAGGCATGGATTCAATAATAAAGGCAAGAAGAACACACCAACATGGATGGTCAAAGCAATGTAGAAAGTTTAGTACCAGACTTGAAATGCTTACAACAACAACAAGCTTCAAGAATGAAAAAGAACATCAAGCTTCAAAATGCAAAACAACAACAACATTTACATGGATGCTCAAAACAACAACAAACTTCAGGAATGCTCATAAATACAACAATATGCAACATGACTTCAATTGGAACTGGACATAGGACTTAAAGCAATACAAGGCTAACAAGACCAGATCAACAAAATGACTTGAAGCAATTAGCACTCTGGAGGACAGAGCAATAGTGGTGCACCAGACTTATACATATGCAACTAGAGTACAGGGTCCAGTACAGATCAATACATATGGATATCTAAGCATCCAACACGTATAACAAATGGAACCAAACTAAAGTAACAGGGGAGACATCAAGGAAATCATAGAGTTCGAGTTCAACTAAATCAACCCAGCAGAATGTCCAAGCAAAAAGAATAACAGGTTCAATTTCAAGTGCACCATGTATATACATAAACAAATGGAATTGATACCAGAGCCATCACACACATATACACATACATATGGATGTACATGGAGTGACACACAAATATACAGCAAAAACACACAACAAAAAAATCGAAAATTATTCAGGAAGCAGTTTGAATAAAGTCACAGTTGATATCAAGTTTCAGAAAATGAAAACAGGTATAGTGCAAGGTACATTTTGAATAAAGTTTGAATAAGGTCGAAAAGGCACACAAGAAAAGCATGTGCTCATGTGGTAATGCATATATGCTCATATGGTAAATTTGAATATGGCAATGCATATGCTCATGTGGTCAGAGCAAGGTACAGAGAAAGGTACACAAGAAAAGCACATGCATACAACGAAAATCGAACATTATCTGTTGTAGCGAAGTCAATCAGAGGGAATGAATTGAACAAGTCAAACTTCAAAAATTCTAAATTTTCTCAAAATTTAAATGCCAAAGTCATAGCAGAAAAGAACAGAGCAAATTTGAATTCATGGAGTAATGCGTATATAATGAACATATCATAATTCATCACAATCATTAAATCGAAAATCGTATAACCAAGCAAAGAAATGGATAGATTTAAACCAAAATATGCGAACGATAAAACAGAGTTTCGATCCCAATAAATTGAACCCATATCATCATTGGCAAATTATTGAGTTTGAATTCAAGCAAATCAACAGAGCAAATAAAGTAAATAATCACACTGATTTTATTTCATTCGAACTCGACCTTGTAGCAACCTAAGCAAATCGATGAAAAAAGCAGTAATCAAATTAAGGAATGAAAGCATCAAAGCAATCGATTCGAAATAATATTTCCATCAGCGGCTCCAAGTTCATCAAACCCCTAATTTTTAAAGAGCAACAAAAGGAACGACCAGAGTATACGAACTGGAAAGAAAAGGGAGATAATTCTCTTTTATTTATTTGAGCCGGTTTTTCATTGGGCTTCATTCGTAATAATAGGGTTTTGATTTTTAGTGTTTATTTATAACTTTCTATTTTAAAATTATGTAAATTTTTAGTACCGTAACTAGGTACAAACTATGGGGCGTGGTTTGATAATTCACAACTCAGTGGATGAGTTGTGGTAGCGTTTTGAGCTTAGAGTTATGTTAATCAAGTTAGCGGGTGTCGCAAGTTTGCATGTGTTTGCAAGCGTCTGATTACTTAATTATTAGTAGAAACCTTGGGTGCAACACGTAGGAAGGTTTTTGCCGAAGCTGGGTAAATCGGCATATGATCTCTACTGCATTACTTTCCGTTACTATTTTTATTTCCTCTTTAATTTTTAGTATCACTCTGTTCCCCACTCTAAGGTGAAAACGATCCTACATACATGATAATAGAACATGGTATGTGCTGGAAAACACATTTTGACTTGTTTAAATTTTTAGAATTCCAAATTCCATATTGTTTTTTTTCATTTTGACTTAGAAAATAAAAAGTTTGACAATTGAATTTGGACTTTTTAAAAGCATATGGGCTTCAAAAATGCTTTTGATTTTGTTTGCCGAATAGGGCCTTAATTAACTAGTGAAGTTTAATAATTCTAATTATCACTTAGTTAGCTATTAAACTTAAATTTCAAACTTACATTTTTTCCACATTTTCACAGTACAGATTCAATTTCAAAATTCAGAATTTTCATATTTTCCATATCAAAATTCAAATTATTAAAATCGAAAGTTTCAAATTCAAATTTAATATTGATTTTTCCTATTTTGACTTATATGTCATAATTGAACCATTTAACTTTTTGACTTTTTGAAAGTAAAAAAATTTATGAAATGAGTACAGTCCCTTTTTGTTCGTATTTTACCAAAGAAGCCTCAATTTGGCCAGAGTAGCATTTTTATTTCCTCAAAACCATAATTCGACTTCTCCTTTCTTTCTTCGAACAACAGAATCAAGATTTATCCATACAATTCCTCCACAACCTTTTTTATCTGATGTTTCATCAATACATATTTACTTTATTTACAACTAAGCTATCAAGACTTCAATCGTAGACAGATTTTCCATTTCTTTGTAAATCGTGTAATTATAACCAAGATTATCATAATAAATAATAAGTTACATCTCAATTTTGATGCTTTATAGAACGTAACAAAAACTTACATTACCATTTTGATAAAAAAATCCAATTGTTGTTACAACATTACCATAAAATTTTTAATTATGCATCTCAATGGTCTAGACCAAGATTTGAGAACTCGGTTCTGGTCTCGGTTTCGATCTTAGAAAATTTTGATAAATTCGGTAAGTTTCGCCGATTTCAAAGTTTCGGTAAAGATTTTGGTTTCGGAGTATCATCATGTATTAGTTAAAGTATAACAACACATTAATTTTAACCATTTATTTCAATAACTAATGTTAGGTTTTAAGTATGTTTGACTAATGAGACTAATTTTTTAGCATTTTATGTTAACACTTTTAGTTATATACCTCTATATATTTATTTTGTTAAATTCTGGAAGTAGTGATTTTAAATTTCGGTACTGTGATGATTATAAAAAGTTTAAACATTATAACTTTCAAAAAAGCAGTATTACTAATAATTATACAGTATTGAGATAGAATCTAAAGTAGTAAAAGATAACCACATTCATTATTGTACAAGTCCAATATTAGTATTTTAGCAGCCTAGGCAGAAAAGTTCACTAATAAAACAAAAAAGAACACTATTTAAAGTACAAACCTGCGTATACATTATAGTATAATGTTACCTTTTGCTTTTTATTTCTCTCTCTTGCGTGCTGCTCTTCTCTCCTCCCTGCTTTTCCTTCTCTCTTTATTTTCTACTAATATTAATGGTAATTTTAGAAGCGGTAACTTTTATCCCCTTTTTTAATTTATGCATGATTTTATATGTTTCTACTTCCATTTCTCATTAATTTATAAAAATCACTTTTTTAATCAAATTAGAAATGAAACCGGATTTTTGAGCTAAATTCGGACCGCTTTTCATTGAAACTAGTTCGAGATGGGCGGAATTTCTTCATTCCGGCCAAGATCTCACACCATGGTCTAGACGAGGATATAAAACTGTTAATAACCTTATAGCTTTTCTTTGAATAGCAATCATAGCTTTAAGGGCAACTCCAGTGGATTCAGGGCTGAATATTCAGCCCACTGAATATTCAGCCCTGAAGCTGGGGTGGGCACCCAGTGGCAAGGGACTTATTTAATGGGCGCCTGATTTTCATGCGCCCATTTTATGGGCGCCTGAACAATAGCCGCCAATAAAATGGGCGCCAGCCTCCCCCTATTTAACCTGAATCCCACCCCTCCCCTCCTCACTTTCTACTTCATTTTCATTTTAATTTTTTTTAAACTAGAAAAGCTAAACGAAACGCCTACACGTCCAACCAAAATCACTCGAAGAATGGTTCACAGACATCCAACAGAGCAAGCTAGACCGTTACATGTTCTGCCACCACCTGGAGTTTCACTAGACGTTCTACGTGTACTACACGAGCTGCCAAACGGTTATCGGCATAGAGACTAAACCGCTTTGACGACCGTGCAGGTATAAATAGCAAATTTATATAACGGGTTATTTTAATAGGTACATCACATACTCATATTAAATAACTGTTACTCTATCAAAAATTATTAATTCATAAATTATCTATAGGACAATTACATTCACTGTCGGGGTAGATGGGCTAAGTACATTACCTAGTTTTATGACTCTCTTCCCGGTCCTATTATTGAGAGGCTACAAGCTAGCCCTTTTGGTCTTTTTTATCAATTAAGCCTGTTCAGTCCTCTGATCTACCTCTCATTCAGGCATTAGCTGAGAAGTGGTGGCCCACCACGCATACGTTTCATTTTTTAGATTTTGAGCTTGCTATCACCCCAGTTGATTTCTACATGTTCACCGGCATTGAGATTGGACGACATGGTCTTCGACCTTTTCCATTTGATGATTTATATGAGTAGCCTAATCAGTTTACTATTTTTTTAATATTGATAGATGTTACCTGCATCACTAGTGGTTCTGTTAAGTTGACTTACCAGCAGCAGTATATCACCAGTTATATAGCTAGAGCCGACATGATGGATGCAGTTGCTAGAGTATTTCTATTGTACTTGTTTGGTTTGACCTTTTTTCGAACCAAAAAGATACGGTTAGACTAGGCTATTTAGCATCTCTTGCCAGATTAGACCAGTTGCATACTACTGATTGGGGCACAATGATATTAGGCACCCTTTATACCGCTCTAGATTCATTTGTGCTTGGCGATGTCAGGCAGATGTATGCTTTTTGGTATATTTTGCCGTTATGGTACTACTAGTACGCGGAAAACATGCATCCCCCGCATCTAGGACATTGCTAGTCAGGCTGGGGAGCAATACTTCCCTAGGATGAAACGATGGAAGACTATGCAGTACGTACATCATGTTCCCTTAGGTGTACGACATTACTTGATGGAGGCTAGATCACAGCTTGATATGCGTAGTCGAGGTAACATCATTCGGACTCCTTCGGCCTCACATTAGACTCATCTAGCAGATGCAGGTCTTCTAGTGGACGACCATCCCTTGATGGTTACGTATTCACTATTTAGACATAGGGTTGCTTTGCATACACCTGCATTTATGCCTATGTGGTAATTGGGAGAGAGGTGTGCTTATCAGATTACGGGTGATCGTCGTATACCATATGATCCTTTATCTTGCGAGGACATGTTTGGTAGACTTAGGGTGATTGGCAATCGGTACTTAGATGCTCTACGACAGGCTAGGTGGATGGATAGTAGTACTTTCTTCATCGATGGAGATTACGATGCTTATTGGGCTAGAGTAGCACCCCGTAGATTCATCATACCAGATTATGTTCATGGGGTCAACTCTGATCATATAGGACCTCACATGGCAGCCAGTAGAGTTTAGGTACCGTGGGTTTCATTTAACTCGATTCCATCACAGTTCTCCCAAACTCCCATGCAGTTGGAGCCTGATACTACTTTTAGGGCATATGACGTGACAGGTACTTTAATTGAGCAGCCTTTAGTCTTTCTACATCACCCCGACTATCCTGGTGTGCCTTCAGTTGGGTTATATCCTTCGTATGATGTACGTTTGTTGTTTATTGTCATTTTCCCTTTATTTTATGCTTAGTTTGTTATTATGTCAAATATCATCTTTATGTAGTATGCTGCTAGATTGGACCAGGCCAGAGTTTCACTTGGTGTGTTTCGCGATATGACTCTTGCACATACACACACCATGCATGATATGTACATGCAGCACACATAGATGCTAGAGGCGCAGATTGATCAGCTATCAGCTAGACTTGCTGTATATGAGCCTTTCAGACCATAAGGCGGAGGTGATGCTGGTCCCAGTGGGTATGATGTCGGTGGTCTAGATGAGGATGATAGGTATGAGGACGATGGGGATGATGAGGATGAGGGGGAGGATGGTGATGGGAATGACGATGATGATGAGGGAGATGATGATGATGGTGATGGGGATGATGATGATGACGAAGATGATGATGGTGATGGGGATGATGGTGATGATGCTGACGACGACGACGTTGCATCCCTTTAGTTTTATACCTTTTAGTTTATGCATAGTAGACGTTTTATTATATGTTGTAGTTCCTATAGCTTATGTACTTATGTCATTGTTTGAGTATACTGTGTATTCTTTATGTTTATATAATTTCGCTTTCTTGAATTTTGAATGATAATGTTCGAGTATACTATGAATTCTATATGTTTATGCATACTGTGAATTATATATGTTTGTGTATACTGTGAATTCTATATATTTGTGTATACTTATAAGCACCAGCTAGTGACATATATGTTGAATATGCGCTTATATGATTGTTGTTTGATGATAATAAACAAATATGCATTCATTTAAATGTATTTTATAATATACTTTTTATTTTCACAGATTAAATAAATATTTGCTGAATAAAATAAATAACATGGAATTTGAATTCAAACGAATATTTTATTCAAACAAATATTTATTACAATTTTGAATAGTACAAATTCAAGCTCTCACTATTCACTATACAACTTTGATACAAATTCAATTACATCACTATTTTACACATTCACCTCACTACATATCACTCACACTCGTATTTTTTTCTTCAACTGCATTTCAGTTTGAATCCAGCATCTGAGAAATCTGCAAAATATTTACTAACGCAGTAAAATTGAAAATAAAATATTTTTGCGATATAAAATAAAACGTGAATTTTGAAAATGATATTTGCCTCAGTTATTTGGGTTGTTCGTCATTATTTAAATTTGAATTCATCATACACGAACAACTTGTGACATACACAGTATATTACTGTATATGCCACAAGGCCGTGCACGCCGATATATACACTTGATTGATTTACAGGGACAGGCAAGCACAGGTCAAACCAAAATGAAAAACCTAGTTCAACTCACGTGCAATATATTCAAAATCACGACACGAGCACAAGGTCAAACTCAAGTTTTGAAACTGGGTTCAACACAAGGCAACGTCAAGTCCAGACAATACAGCATGTACAAGCCACAATGAAGTTGTACAAGTACAGTCAAGAAAGCAGCTCAAGTAACAAAAGTCAAGTGCAGCAATGAAACAAAATAGTATGACATGAAGCAAATGAATATAGTGAAATGCACAAAGACATAGCATCTGTCCCAGGTTAATAAACCAGAGAAATGCACAGTGGAATGAAGTCAAGTGATGCACATATACTTGAAAGCTACAACATCAAGTAGACCAAGTTCATATGCAATGAGAGGAACATCAAAGACAAGACTAAGTGCAGCATCAGTGAAGACAGTTACTTCACAATGAACAAGTGCACAACAAAACCAACAAAGACCAAGGCTACGGCATAATGCACCAGAGTTATGGAAACACATCAACAACTACAGAACAATCAAAATGCATCAAGTCCAGCAGCATGAACAAGTATGGCAGCATGTGAATGCATCAAAACAAGTAAACAACAATGTCGAGCTCAAGGCAGTACAGCTACAACATGTATGCAGCCCAATAGACCAAAGTACAACATCAAAGACAGCACTGACTTAAGTATACAAGTGAAACTGCAATGCTCAAACTCAGTGGACAGTAATGATACAAGAACAATATCATGAAGGAACTAGACCATAAAAAAAGTGTTTGGAAATGCAGCAAATACCCAATGGACAGAGATGCAACGAAACAGAGTTTCAAATATGCATGGTGATGCAACTTCAAGCAGAGAAGCAAGTTACAGAATGCATGAAACAGAAAGAAATTTCGTATTTTTTTGAAATAGTCAGCAAATAAAAAAAGAGGAAAGTTTCTGACTTGTTATTCAAGAAGGATTGAAAGTTCTCAAAACAAAGCCGTATGAATCAAGTCAGTATCGAATGCATCAGGAAAGTCGTGTGCATCACGAAAGTGAATTTCAGGAAAGTATCGAGTAATTTAGTGTATTCGAATTCATATAAATACGAGTACCCAAGTATCATCATTGGCATGAATGAAAAAGCAATCGAATTCAAGCAATCGAATCTGAAAGCAAAAAATACAAACAACATACCAAGGCGAATCCAATTATCTCAAAGCAATCGAAGCCGAACCCTAATTTCATAAATCAAGAGAAGCAGCCGAGCGCGACTCCAAGATCAATAGAGCGTCAATATCAAACGGCATCCAAATCTCTAATTTTGATCGAAGGACAAAAGCCCTAAATTATGATCGAAGAAGCCGCCATTCTCAAAAGGACCGAATAGAAAAAGAAGCGGGTCGAAATAATAAAAAGGGGCCGGTCTTTTTTAATTAGGGTTTTGTTAAGGGTTCTAGTTTTTAAAAGAGCTTTATCTTATTTTTAGTTTTGAATTTGTTTTTTAATTTTTTTTTAAAAAATCTTTTTTCAAACCGTTGTATTTGCTAGTCGTGTGACTAGGGGACAAGCTACGTGGCATAGCTTGAGAATTCGCAACTCAGTGGCTGAGTTGTGGCAGGGTTTTGAGCGTAGAGTTAGGTTAGTCAATAGCGGGTGTCGCGAGTTTACGTGTGTAAGCGTGTGACTGTCTAATTTCTAGTAGAAACCTTGGGGGCAGCACGTAGGCAGGTTTTTGCCGAAGCTGGGTAAATTCTGTGTCGTTCTATTTCTGCATTTATTATTCTGCTTTTATCTGTGCTGCTACTATTCTGTGATCTGTGTTGAAATTATTTTATAAGATTCCGCAATTAATTTTTTTATAATTTATACTATCACCCTATTCACCCCCCTCTAGGGTGAAATCGATCCTACAAGTGGTATCAGAGCAAGGTTTAGAAGTCATTTTTTTCATTTTTCAAAAATCAGTTTCTGTTTAAAAATCTGAAAAAATGGCTTCTTTTAATAATGCTTTTCCTGAAGGTCAGTCCATAGTTAGACCACCAATGTTCAATGGTGAATATGCCTACTGGAAAAATAGAATGAAAATTTTTCTGAAAACCATTGACGCTTGGAACATTATTGAGATAGGTTATAGATCACCAACTATAATTGTAGACAATCAGGAAATAGATAAACCGATGGACCAATGGACAGAACTAGAAAATAAATTACAAAATGCTAATGCTAAAGCTATGAATTCTATTATCTGTTCATTGGATCAATTTGAATTTAATCGTGTCTCTCATTGTTTAACTGCGCAGGAAATATGGCACACGCTCGAAGTAACTCACGAAGGAACATCTCAAGTCAAAGAATCTCTCCTAGCCATGTTAAGCAGCGAATACGAGAATTTCACAATGGCAAAAGAAGAAAACGTCAAAGAGATGTACGTACGACTGTCCAATATAGTATACAAATCAAAGGCTCTTGGAAAATCGTACACAGAGTTAGATATAGTTCGGAAAATCCTCAGAGTTCTTCCTCGAAGCTTTGAAGCAAAAGTCACAGCTATTCAAGAGTCAAAGGATTTGAAACAAATCAAGGTGGAAGAGCTCATTGGAAATCTCACCGCCTATGAGCTAGAGCTAAAGTTCAAGGAAGAGCGAGAAGGAGGCGATACTCGAAAGAAGTCAATTGCTCTCAAAGGAACAACTGAAAATGAAAATGATGACGATGATGACGGTGAAGCTGAATTAGCACTGTTAATAAAGAGATTCAAAAAGTGGAATCGCAAATATGGAAATCCAACCAGAAACCATCAAATCAAAAGCAGAATAAACAAAGCACTAGACATTTCGGAGAAGCAAGAGATCATCTGTCACAAATGTAATAAACCGGGACATATCAAGCCAAATTGTCCTCAAAATCGACCAAACCAAGGAAAGAAACTGAAGAAGAAAAGTTTTGCGGCTACTTGGGATGAAATTGATGAAGATGAAAGTGATAGCACCGAAAGTGAAAGTGAAAGAGCAAATCTATGTCTTCATGGTGAAGTAACTGACAGTGATGATGATGAGCCAAGTGAGGTATCAAAACTTTCTCATTCAGAATTACTTATATATTTTCACGAAGTAAATGGCTGTTTTGAACGACTTAAGGAAAAACATGCCAAACTTGAATCACAAAAGGATTCTTTAATTAATTTAAATAAACAACTTAACCAATTAGTTAAAACCTATCAAAGCAGAATCCCTAAATGTGAGAAGTGTCCAACATTCGAAGAAGAGGTTAAAAATTCAGAAAACAAAATTAAATCGCTTGAAAAAGAAATCCTGTTTTTGAAAAAATTGAAAACACAAGAATAGAAGACTCTATAAAAAGGTGCACACAACTGATAAATGAAAATGAATCTCTCAAGACCCAAGTCCTACATCTATCAACAACGTTGGATAAATTCTCAAAAGGAGAAAAATCATTGAATATGCTATTAGGGAAACAAACTCTTAATACGTCTAGGCAAGGACTTGGATATAACAAATTTCAAAAAGATAGAAACCAAATTAATCAAGTCAATTCATTTGGACATAATCAAAATAGTCATTGGTATAAACCCGAACATATGAAGACTGTATCGATTTGGGTTCCAAAAGGCACAAATATAAAATCTCTCAAAGTAAAACAAATTTGGGTGCCAAAAGGAACATGTTTAAATAGTTTTCAGTCTTCTCTAGATTATTTTCCAAAATATCTTGGCACTAACAAGTTTGGACCTATGAAAACAAATAGGTCACTAAATTTTTCTCTCGTGTAGGTATGCTGGCAGGCTAAGGAACAACAGCAATGGTATCTGGATTCTGGCTGTTCCAGACACATGACAGGCGATAAATCAAAGTTCCTTAGCCTAGAAAAGTATAAAGGTGGCAGGGTCACAATGGGTAACAATGAAAAGTGTAAAATTGTTGGCAAAGGCAAAGTAGGTAACAATACTTTTACCCTGAATGATGTACTGTATGTTGAAAATCTGCACCACAACTTGATATCAATCAGCCAGCTATGCGATAAAGGTAAGAGGAAAGGAAAATTTGAAGCAAAAGCTGATGAGGGCATCTTCATGGGATACTCTTCGAGAAGCAAAGCTTACAGAGTCTACAACAAAAGGACTAAAACAATCATGGAATCAATCAATGTGAAATTTGATGAAGGCATTGATAATCAGGAAACATCCAAAAGCAATGTTGAAGAGGAGAAAGAAAAAGATGAATATGAAGAACCAAAAGAAACTGATGATATCAGAGAAACTGTCATAACTCCAGAAGTCCAAAGGAATCTAGATCCAGCAAAACTGAAATACAAAGCGGACCATCCTCCAGAATTGGTAGATGGAAATCCTATAGTAGGTATACAGACTCGTTCCTCCTTTAGAAATCTATGTGATCTGTGCTTATATAGTGGATTTATTTCAGAAATAGAACCAAATAACATAGATTCAGCCCTTAACGATGAAAACTGGTTTATGGCCATGCAAGAAGAGCTAAACCAATTTGAACGAAATAATGTTTGGAGTCTAGCACTTAGACCTAAGGATTATCCAGTTATAGGAACAAAATGGGTTTTTAAAAATAAATATGATGAATCTGGAAATGTAATTAGAAATAAAGCTAGACTAGTCGCTAAGGGATACAATCAAATTGAAGGAGTTGACTTTGATGAAACTTTTGCACCTGTAGCTAGACTAGAATCAATTAGAATATTATTAGCTTTTGCTTGCTACAAAGGATTTAAACTAAGACAAATGGACATTAAGAGTGCTTTTCTTAACGGAATTTTAAAAGAAGATGTGTTTGTTGAACAACCAGAAGGTTTTGAAAGTCATGAATATCCAAACCATGTATATAAACTGAAAAAGGCTTTATATGGATTAAAACAAGCCCCTAGAGCCTGGTATGAATGTCTTAGTTCTTATCTTCTTGAAAACGGGTTCAAAAAGGGATGTGTAGACACCACACTATTTCTGTTGCATGAAAACGATGATCTTTTGATTGTTCAAATATATGTTGATGACATCATTTATGGTGCTACTAACAAGTTATTGTATGAGAAATTTGAAAAGGTCATGCAGGAAAAGTTTGAAATGAGCTTGGTTGGTGAGTTAAAATTCTTTTTAGGATTTCAAATCAAACAAAGCGATAAAGGAACATTCATTTCTCAAACAAAGTATATTAGGGAACTGGTCAACAAATTTGGATTAAAAGATGCCAAACCAGCAAGAACTCCCATGAATACAACACTTAAACTTGACAAGGATGAAAAAGGTAAGACAGTTGATCAAAAGCAGTACAGAGGTATGATTGGATCACTTCTTTATCTTACCGCTTCTAGACCTGACATCATGTTTTCTGTTTGCCTGTGTGCACGTTTTCAATCTAACCCAAAAGAATCTCATTTAAAAGCTGTTAAAAGAATTATAAGATATTTGTTGCACACTCCACGTTTGGTCTTTGGTATCCTTCAAACGATAACTTTGAATTAAAAGGTTTTTCAGATGCTGATTACGCTGGAAATTTAGTTGATAGAAAAAGTACTAGTGGAGCATGTTTTATGTTAGGGCATTCATTAGTTGCATGGTCAAGCAGAAAACAAAATTGTATTGCATTATCCACCACAGAAGCAGAGTATATTGCTCTAAGTGGTTGCGCTGCTCAAATCTTATGGATGATATAGACTTTGCAAGACTATGGTCTAAATTTTAAACGTGTACCACTAATGTGTGATAGTAAAAGCGCAATTGATCTCACAAATAACCCTGTGCATCACTCACGAACAAAACATACAGATGTTAGACATCATTTTATTCGAGATCATATTTCTAAAGAAAATATCAGCATAAATTTTATTTCAACTGATTCACAGTTAGCAGACATCTTTACAAAACCCCTTCCAGAAAACAGTTTTTGCAAACTACGTCTCGGTTTAGGTGTTTTAGAAATTTGAGTGTCTAATTAACAAATCTATCCCCCTCCTAATTATCAAAAAGGTAAATAGTGACTGAAAAATGATAAGGGGTGATATTAATCATACATTTTTCCTCAAGACAGTATACTTAGTAAATTTCTTTAGAAATTCACACAAGAGTTATAAAATTCTTTGTTTGGCAAAGATTCCATGACCAATTCTAATTCTATCATAATTCTATCGACCATCGCTTATCAAAAATCCAATATAGTTTGTCGATATGTGGTATCATAATCAGGAATCATTAGTTTTTCAGTTTATAAAATAAAATAAAATTCAAAGTATTCACTCTCATTTAAAAGTCCTCACGGTTATGCATGGGTGAATTACTTGGAATTTGATATGTAGCTCCATGCTCATTTAAAAGTCCTCACGGTTATGCATGTATGGAATGCATATCAAAATTAATTTATTAAGTAAACAAGTTGATTCTAATCCCATTTAAAAGTCCTCACGGTCATGCGTGGTTAGAAGATACTTGAATTCATTTTTAAATTAATTTTTTTTTTGAAATACTACTAACCTCATTTAAAAGTCCTAACGGTTATGCATGGTTAGTAGAAATTCAAATTCCTGATAGACATATACCACAACTCGACATAACTATATGATTTTATGATAACATCATTCCCATCATCTCTAAAATGGAATATGCGCCCAACAAGAATGGTTATGATTTTTGTTTGATTTTCTATTTAAATTACATAGTTATAGTCGATTGAGCTTTAATGTTATATTACTATCTATCACCTTATCTCTATTTCATGACACTTTTATTCTTTTTGCTGATAACAAAAGGGGGAGAGAAATGTTGGATTTTGGCATTTAAATCTTATACTGATATGCATATAAGAAGGGGGAGTTTCGTAAAGATGAAACATTTAAATAGGGGGAGCAAGCATTAAAAAATAGGGGGAGTAAGCATTGAAATGGTGAAATTATCGAATACATTTAATATGTTTCAAAATCCTAAGTATATGTTTGTTATCATCAAAAGGGGGAGATTGTTGAATATGCGCTTATATGATTGTTGTTTGATGATAATAAACAAATATACATTCATTTAAATGTATTTGATAATATACTATTTATTTTCACAGATTAAATAAATATTTGCTGAATAAAATAAATAACACGGAATTTGAATTCAAACGAATATTTTATTCAAACAAATATTTATTACAATTTTGAATAGTACAAATTCAAGCTCTCACTATTCACTATACAACTTTGATACAAATTCAATTACATCACTATTTTACACATTCACCTCACTACATATCACTCACACTCGTATTTTTTTCTTCAACTGCATTTCAGTTTGAATCCAGCATCTGAGAAATCTGCAAAATATTTACTAATGCAGTAAAATTGAAAATAAAATATTTTTGCGATATAAAATAAAACGTGAATTTTGAAAATGATATTTGCCTCAGTTATTTGGGTTGTTCGTCATCATTTAAATTTGAATTCATCATACACGAACAACTTGTGACATACACAGTATATTACTGTATATGCCACAAGGCCGTGCACGCCGATATATACACTTGATTGATTTACAGGGACAGGCAAGCACAGGTCAAACCAAAATGAAAAACCGATTTCAACTCACGTGCAATATATTCAAAATCACGACACGAGCACAAGGTCAAACCCAAGTTTTGAAACTGGGTTCAACACAAGGCAACGTCAAGTCCAGACAATACAGCATGTACAAGCCACAATGAAGTTGTACAAGTACAGTCAAGAAAGCAGCTCAAGTAACAAGAGTCAAGTGCAGCAATGAAACAAAATAGTATGACATGAAGCAAATGAATATAGTGAAATGCACAAAGACATAGCATCTGTCCCAGGTTAATAAACCAGAGAAATGCACAGTGGAATGAAGTCAAGTGATGCACATATACTTGAAAGCTACAGCATCAAGTAGACTAAGTTCATATGCAATAAGAGGAACATCAAAGACAAGACTAAGTGCAGCATCAGTGAAGACAGTTACTTCACAATGAACAAGTGCACAACAAAACCAACAAAGACCAAGGCTACGACATAATGCACCAGAGATATGGAAACACATCAACAACTACAGAACAATCAAAATGCATCAAGTCCAGCAGCATGAACAAGTATGGCAGCATGTGAATGCATCAAAACAAGTAAACAACAATGTCGAGCTCAAGGCAGTACAGCTACAACATGTATGCAGCCCAATAGACCAAAGTACAACATCAAAGACAGCACTGACTTAAGTATACAAGTGAAACTGCAATGCTCAAACTCAGTGGACAGTAATGATACAAGAACAATATCATGAAGGAACTAGACCATAAAAAAAGTGTTTGGAAATGCAGCAAATACCCAATGGACAGAGATGCAACGAAACATAGTTTCAAATATGCATGGTGATGCAACTTCAAGCAGAGAAGCAAGTTACAGAATGCATGAAACAGAAAGAAATTTCGTATTTTTTTGAAATAGTCAGCAAATAAAAAAAGAGGAAAGTTTCTGACTTGTTATTCAAGAAGGATTGAAAGTTCTCAAAACAAAGCCGTATGAATCAAGTCAGTATCGAATGCATCAGGAAAGTCGTGTGCATCACGAAAGTGAATTTCAGGAAAGTATCGAGTAATTTAGTGTATTCGAATTCATATAAATACGAGTACCCAAGTATCATCATTGGCATGAATGAAAAAGCAATCGAATTCAAGCAATCGAATCTGAAAGCAAAAAATACAAACAACATACCAAGGCGAATCCAATTATCTCAAAGCAATCGAAGTCGAACCCTAATTTCACAAATCAAGAGAAGCAGCCGAGCGCGACTCCAAGATCAATAGAGCGTCAATATCAAACGGCATCCAAATCTCTAATTTTGTTCGAAGGACAAAAGCCCTAAATTATGATCGAAGAAGCCGCCATTCTCAAAAGGACCGAATAGAAAAAGAAGCGGGTCGAAATAATAAAAAGGGGCCGGTCTTTTTTAATTAGGGTTTTGTTAAGGGTTCTAGTTTTTAAAAGAGCTTTATCTTATTTTTAGTTTTGAATTTGTTTTTTAATTTTTTTTTAAAAAATCTTTTTTCAAACCGTTGTATTTGCTAGTCGTGTGACTAGGGGACAAGCTACGTGGCGTAGCTTGAGAATTCGCAACTCAGTGGCTGAGTTGTGGCAGGGTTTTGAGCGTAGAGTTAGGTTAGTCAGTAGCGGGTGTCGCGAGTTTACGTGTGTAAGCGTGTGACTGTCTAATTTCTAGTAGAAACCTTGGGGGCAGCACGTAGGCAGGTTTTTGCCGAAGCTGGGTAAATTCTGTGTCGTTCTATTTCTGCGTTTATTATTCTGCTTTTATCTGTGCTGCTACTATTCTGTGATCTGTGTTGAAATTATTTTATAAGCTTCCGCAATTAATTTTTTTATAATTTATACTATCACCCTATTCACCCCCTCTAGGGTGAAATCGATCCTACAATATAAACATAAAAAAAACTATTAGTGACATTAGAATTGAAGATATACGAACATAGAATACTGATAAAAAATGACACAGTAATAATAGAACACAAATTTGAAGCAACTATACATGACGATTAAACTGAAACTCCTGTAAAGAAAGTTTAAGACATCTTATCTCATATTCTAGTTCGTTTGCATAGGTGATGCCCCTTGGACATAAAGGATCATCCAACCATTCTGCGTAATTGCGACCATTCGGCCAGAATTGAGATAGTTGGATTCGGCGACCAATATTTTCTCCATCTGCACGTCCTACAACTTCAACTCCATACCTGAACTGACAACGAACTGGGTACGATTCAACTTCTTGCTCAGTGGGAGGTTGAACTACTTGAACCTGATTCTCAGGTTGTTCATATGCATGACGAACAACATGTTGTTCGTATAGTGGTTCTACCACTTCCTAAAGTCTCAGCTGCTCAAGGTTTTGAAACTGACCACGGACATCTTTATAGTGTTGTTCTCTATAATCGATAAGCCAATCCTCATCAGTATGTGGACTTTCCGTAGGCATGTAACCTGCATATGAATCGATAGAAGAAGGCCAAGAAGGCATTGCGATGAAGAATTTATTGTTGTGAGTGAGGAAGAAGATGATTATGAATGATGAATAAGTAAATCAGAAAGAGCATATATAAAAAAATATTACACATGTGCTGCCACTACTTTTTGATCTGACAACAAACATTACACAAGGTCATATATGAACAAACATTACACATGTGCTACCGCACTCTGTTCATTGCCTATATGCTACCACTACTTTTTGATCTAACAATAACAATAGACATTATTATTTGAAACGACAATTCAGAAAGATCTCTACACATTAAAGAACGTTACATAATCAACTAGCAATGCTATTATCTTAAGGCCATCCAAATCTTTCTAGCCAATTAGGCGTATGAAGTATGCATCATAGGCAATGAAGGGAGTGCGGTATTTTAAATTGTATCGACCTTCATAAGTCGAACGTGTAGTCTCAAACACATTTTTCGATATTACCTCATTGATAATCTTTGTGTAACACGTGCATGCGCTAATAAAGTTTCTGTATGCAGTCCTGACCTCTTGAGCCGTACGTATGACTTGACAGCCTACGTCGTTGTTGTAAAGTTCAACCAGAGTGCCTCAAAAACGAATTACCATTAACTCTTGATTATCGCACATCTCATCGGTTTGTATGTAGTACTGCATAAGCAACATCAATTCATGAGACGTAAATGTCATGTTGGACAATGTAGTTTGAATAATGTTAAGTTTTTAAATGATTTAAATAGATAATGATTTGTGAATTTATATAATGGATGTTACTTCTCTCCACTCAACAAAGCATGAGAATCTTAACCGGCAAATGAACGTGGCTACAGTTCGTGATTTGACCGCACACTGACCCACCTTCTCTCTACTCAACAAAGCAGAGAATCTTGATCAGCAAATGAACGTGGCTATCGTATGTGATTTGACCGCACACTAAGCCGCCTTCTCTCCACTTAATAAAGCAGAGAATCTTGACTGGCAAATGAACGTGGCTATAGTATGTGATTTGACCGCACACTAACCCACGTTCTCTCCATTCAACGAAGCAGAGAACCTTGACCGGCAAATGAACGTGGCTGCAGTTCGCGATTTGACCGCACACTAAGCCATCTTCTCTCCACTCAAGAATTAGTCTTATATATATAACCATATAGGTCTCACACTTGTTCACCATAATTTAGTCTAACAAAACATTCAAATATCAAACAACTATCCTCAAATATCAAGCAATGTATGGAAATTTACTAAAAGTTATATTGCTATGCGACAGTGACTCTGAAGAAGAAGCGTATGCGTTAGCGCATCAAGAAGAGGAGGAGGAACTGATGGAGATATAACGTGAAGCATACGATTCAACTTCTAGAAAATATGGCGGTTCCGTTGTGGGTCGGAAATATATCAACCGTAATCAGCAAGCATTTCAAAAAACATTTATGCAAGATTACTTTGCCCGTGACCCAAATTACGGTCCAGAGAAGTTTAGACGATGATTCAGAATGAGTCGTCCATTGTTTTAAATAATTCTCAAAAGTATTCAACAGAATAATAATTTTTGTTTACAAGCAGGATGCTGCAAAAAAACAAGGTTTGAGTAGGCATCAAAAGATGACCGCATCTTTGAGGATGTTAGCATACGGTACACCCGTCGATGCCCTTGACGATGCATATCGTATTGTAGAGAGTACAACATTGGAAAACCTAGATCACTTCCGTCAGTCAGTTGTGGACATTTTTGGGACAGAATATCACCGTTCTCCAAACGAGGCAGATGAAACGCGCTTGCATGAAATGCATGAAAGCAAAGGTTGGCCTGGAATGCTTGGAAGTCTAGATTGTATGCATTGGGAGTTGAAAAACTGTCCAAAAGCTTTTCATGGAGCATATAACGGCAAAGAAAAAAAAACCAACTATCATCTTAGAAGCGGTTGCCTCTCATGATTTGTGGATTTGGCATGCTTTCTTTGGAATGTCAGGTTCTCTTAACAACTTAAACGTTGTCAAACGATCTCATTTGTTTAATGTTTTGGCACAAGGTAAGTCAACTCCCGTATCGTTTACTCTTGGTCATAACACATATGAGCATGGATACTATCTAGGAGATGGAATTTATCCCAAATGGAGTACGATTGTAAAGACATTTACAAACCTAATGACGGAAAAACAGAAACAATTTGCTGCAATGCAGGAAGAACAAAGGAAGGACGTAGAAAGGGCGTTTGGGGTTCTTCAAGCAATGTTTGCAATGGTCAGCAATCCATGTAGATTATGGAAGAGATCAAAAATGGCTACAATTATGTTCTGCTGTATAATTCCGCATAACATGATCATTAAAGATGAACTGGGCATGGACTATCCCGATTTCGAGTATGATGGGACAAGACAACCCCCCGAATTGTTTCGCACAGCCATGTTACAAAATGAAGGACAGTACACAATTCATGACGATCATCATGAAGTATATCGTAATGCAGTTATTCATAATAGACTCCAAAGGGATTTAATGGAGCATATTTGGAATTCTCCTGGAAATCAGTAGTTCGAGATGGTGGATCTTTGTTTAATTACATGTTTTTGCCTTTTTATTTCTATAACAAAGTGTAGAATGCTATAATTTTTACGTTTGTAATATCATTTATGTCTGGTGAAGTAAATCTATATTGATATCTACAGAATACATCGAAAAAAATGATATACCATTGAATATTTTAAAACTGAAAATAGCACATGATTGAAAATATAAACTGAAGGTACATGGATATTTAAACTGCAATAACTAAAAATATCACATGAATATTTCAACTACACATGTTTTGTTCCCGATTTACTCTCAACAATACGTTGTTTGTACTCCATCTAATATTGCACTGTAATTGGGTCCATTCCGGTGAAATCCTTTTCCATTACTAAGGTCTCTTGGCATTGCCGCTCTAGCTAAAACCGACCCTTCTCATTCTCGGTCAATTCTTATAACACGGCAAGCTTTTCTGCCCTCCCTCTTTGACATGCTGCATTTTCTCTTGCATGTTTTTCATGCATTTGGGCTAAACGAGAGCCGATTTGCGATTGAACAGCAATTTTCTTCTTAGCTTCTCGTTTCCCCATCGGTCTAGCATCTTCATCAAATGCGGATTCTACTTCTTCATCTTCGTTATCTGGGCATACATTAGAGTCCATATGAGAAGAATTGCCTGGGCTAGAATTATAATTAGTTTGACTTGTTTTTTTCTTGCCCTTCGACTTCGTCTGGACATCTCTTAAGCTTTCTGCGGTGTTTGAGCTCCATTTTTGTTGACTAGCAAGCAAGTCATAGCAGTTTGCAAACTAATAGTAGTGTGATTTCTCTGTACCATTTTCTCTTGGAAATAATTTTAAGAATTGATCGTTCGCCATTCTCTTCTAAAAAATAGAAACACAAAATGATAAATTAATAAAGTGATCAGAAATGAATATAAATTAAAAATGATATTTTTCAAAACACTATCAATTCAGCTTCGCCACCCATTCCACTTGGATTTTTTGTTCTTATTTTGTGAATCTGCAACTCGTAGAATTGTGTTTTCGATCAATCTTCCCAAAATGATCCGTGATTGCAGACATTGACCTCGTCTTTTCAACATGCTTTTTATTATACGCAGTCATGACTTTGGCCTAAAATGCCTCTCCACTTTGGTCATTCCCCTTTACCGAGTCGTTAGAAAAATGACAGTAAATATAACACAAATCCTTATCTTCATCGCCAGACCATGGAGCAGAAGAATGAAAGGATAGAGGGGAAGCAATCTGGGGATGAACATTTTGAAAGGGTTGGGAATCAAAATCCCAGCTATCCCTATTCATCGCTTCGGTATATGATTGAAACGGATGAGACAAACTTTCAATATTATGGAATTGAGAATAGAATTATAATAGAAGAAGAGATGTGTGTATTATAATCTAAAAAATAGTCTGATATATGTAATGAAATCATAAATATGACCGTTTATAGCCGTTGTAATTTTAAATATGACCATTTATAGCCATTGGGGTCAAAATATGATCGTTTATACCCGTTGTAATTTCAAATATGACAGTTTATATCCGTTGGGGTAAAATACGACTGTTTATAGCCGTTGAAGTACATAATACGAGCCGTTTACAATCGTTCTAGGTTGAAATAAGGCGGTGTGTAGTACGTAGGGGAATGGGTGGGGGTGGGGCTTGTGCGCCATTTAATGGGCGCCCAAGCCCAGTCCAGGATCCTGATTTGGATCTGAACTTTCAGCTTAATTCTCTCCCTGAATTTGACGACTGGACTTCTTTCATGCAAATTCAGTAAGTAACCTAACCACTGGGGGTGCCCTAATGCAGCAAGTTCGTATTAGGAGTGATAATGGCTTACTTGAATTGGGATATCCTCCTAGTTTTGTTTTGAACACTAAATATCCATTAAATAATAGTAAAGCAGAAGAAATTCAAGCTCTCTTATTAATTGTAGGAACTTTCTTTGCTCTCCTTGATTCTCTCTCTAGATATTTTACTTTTAAACTTTTAATTCATCACTTTTATTCTAATAAATTCTAATGTCAAATTATAATCAAATACATACTTTTAAAATTTTCCATAATTATTTGCAAATTCCTTCTTAATTATCTTCTGATATTTTATATGTAAATACATACATTTAAATTAATTACATAATTCTAAATTTAAACAATTTAATAAACTTGGCTAATGAATATTCGATACATCATGTAAATCATAAAACATGAACAATTCAATATCATACCATACTAACATCAACAAATCGATAAAACAAAATTTTCATTTGCATTAAATGATATGTAAATCACATAGCATAAATTATATACACCAACAATAATGACTAATTTATTTTATAATTGGTTTATATCAATGAAGTTATCGTGCATTGAAGTGAAAATATACATTTTTAGCTTTAAACACCTATATTTTAAATTTCCATGATTACTTACAAACCCTTCTCAATTCTCTCTTAAAATTTTGTACTTACATCCATGTATTTGACTAATTATGTAATATTTATTTTAAATCATTCAAATAAATTCAATTACGTAATATTTATTAATTCATCTAATAAATATTAAAATGTACCAATTAAGTATGTATACAACATTCATATATATAAGCAAAGATAAAATTATTATTTTCATTCGTATATAAAGATATATGAATCGCATAATGTAAAATGAAAACATGAACAATAATATATATTTTAATTTATAACTCATTTATCTCAAAAAATATCATACATTGCATTACAAAATTTCATTTTTTACAACTTCTGGAGGATAAATTTATATTTCACAACATGGGTGTGAAAGCATGGATTACTCTAATAAAAAATAGGTTATGGAGGCATTCACATTTTCAACATGATATTAAAACTTTCCCAACGCATAACTCAAATTAGCTCTACAAAATTATTATTATTATTGCAAATATTAAAGTTGTAAACATGACATTCCTATAATAATGTGAAATTTATGATTAACTACAAAGTTAAAAAAAGTTTACTAATTGAAATCTCAGATAATAAATAAAAGTTCATGTGCAGATAAGTTGATTGTAAGATATTTTTCTTAACTACAATTAAATGCAAAGCTCTTTTCATTTTTTTCCCTACTTTCTAACATAAAGCTCCATATGTTTAGTTAGTTAAGTTGATCATTGATTTAAAATATTTAAATATATTTAATTCTATAACATTCATTATTTTGTTATAAATCCTTAAAATTATATATGTAATATTCATATTAAGAAAAATGGAAAATTCAGTTTTTTTCACCTATATATACGAAAAATACGTGTATCACATAGCATCAACCATTTACATATATAGTAGCAAACTATATACATACGCACACATATGTATGTATATTGTGTTCTCTATTACCGAGTTAGGATAATGCTTGCGACATGAGTATGTGGTTAGCGACCATCTACCTTACATCTGAGCGTTGCATGTCATTTTAAATTATAAATTCCTTATTTCAATAAATTTATCATACACTACTTGAAAAAGGTTCAATTTTCAACAATAATTAATTTTAAAGATTATTTTTAATGACATTATCGTGTGCAACGCACGGCTTACACACTAGTCCTAATAAAGGAACAAAGCCTGATAATAGAGGGATTTAGCCGGAGAAAAACAACATTCACGACCAGTCAAGTGTTTGCAACCCTTCATTGCAAATATAACTATTATTTGTATCAATGGAAACCAAAATCCAATCTCAAACGCTTTTGAACACAATGGAGATTTAAAAAAAAGTGGTGGCATAAATTCACAATGCAACAAGAATATTCATGACGGAGCATCATCGTCGAATGAAATTACATGGGAGTTGACAATCCAAAAGCAAAAGATGAGCTTGATCTCACTCTTCATCTCTAAAGATGTGAAGAAAACCAAACCCTTATTTTGTAATTCTTTTATAAACTTTTGATTGATGCTTTTATGTGTATCTTTATTGTTAATACGATGATCATAAATTATATTATAGTAGCTATTTGATATCTGTAAATTCATCCAACATGTCATGAACATAAGATAATTTCTACTTTCAAGTGGATTATAGTTTCTGACTGGGAATGCCCGGTAAAATTTTGGAAGTTCAATAGAAAGTAATAGAAAGTGGTGAAATGAAAAGAGGGAAAATCTACAAGGTAAATAATACAGATATAGCAAGAAACACAAAAGGAGTAAACATTTATGGTCCCTTTTATTGTTTACCTAATTTTTGATAAATTAGTTGACCGATTAATCAGTAGAAAGATGAATTTCAAGTAATTATACCCTAAAGAATGCGACATATGGTAATTTCTACGAGTAACAAAGTAAATGTAGACATCATTCAACAAAGATAATTTCATCAACTAATTCTACTCCCTAAACAGACTATATGCTCTTGTAAACTACGATTATGGGTAGCTAGCTCATAATCTAAAAACTCCAAGTGCCTAAACTTGAATAGAGCATTGGTTTGAATTAACATATTATAGAGAAATACAAGGTATACAATCAAGAAAATCTTTATTAATAGTTGACTTGGAAGCGCAAACTTTTGGTCCGACCGCGTACTTTCAATATTGCCCTTTATATGTAAATCTGCGGATATTATTAAAATTTAAGATCTGACGATTAAGCTTATTTTATAAATTCAAAATTTCCACTACAAATATTTACTAAGTCTTAATATCACTTCAAAATAGGATCTAGCAAATAAACATCTTTAAAAATTATTTTTTATTAATTAATAATATAAATAAAATTTAAACTTACAAGAAATTAGATATTGCAACTTAGAAATAAAATTTCAAATTACCTACATATGATTCAACACAAAAATATAAATAAATATACGTGGAAAAAATTTCTTTTGAACATATTAAATAAATACAATTTATAAAAAAACAATTCAATGTTCTACATCATGCGTGAAGCGTGTGGGGTAACGCTCGTTGTAAATAATTTACCTGAAGCCAATTTCTATCGAACTCTACTTAAGATGTTTAATTATACCCACAACTGATGTTTCTATTATAAACGATGCATGATTTTTTTTCCTGAAAACAGAATGTAGCTTTTTTTGTAGCAAAGGCATACAAAACGTGCCTGGGCCAGATAAGTAAAGATATCTTTACTTAGGCCATATCTGTATTACTATATACAATAGGCTGAAATCTGATAAGTACTAAATTTAACATCAAGTGTTACATGATTTATAGGTTAAAGCCCATATAGAAATAGTATCATTATTTAGTTTACTGTTATGTTAACCAAAGCCCAACATTTATTCATACAATAATTTTGCTATATGTATGAAGTGTTATCCCTATCGATGCCCCATATTATTTTTCTGGGTTAGTGCAGTTGAATGGTCCCCGTAATTTTCTACTAATAAACAAAAATAATTATTATAGAAATGAAGAACAATCATGGTTTGAAATTTCGGCGGAATTCCGGTTATTTCGGTGATTCCATTCCGGTTTCGCTCATAACCGAAACGGAATCCGGTCAAAATTCCGGTTCCGGTCTAAATTCCGGATTTTCTTTTTAAATATTGAAAAAAACTTATAAAATATTAAAAAAATACAACAAATGTATAATAATTTAAAAAATAAACAAATTAACCAGGATAATAAATAAATTGAGAAGAAATCATATGGTTTCGTAAAAAAGGTGTTATATTTTTGTTAATTTACATCAAATCATAATAAAAAGTTCAAAATTTTCAAAATTAATCAAAATTTTAATATTTCAAATGAACAACACAGAATCTTACATGATGGATTTTAAATTAAAGTGTTTATTTTATATGTAATGTAAAAAATGTACTATGAATTTACGACGGTATTGTATATTTATTAGCGTATATAGCAATTAAAGCAAAAAAGTACCGAAATTAGAAAAACGGAACTAAAGAGGAACTTTTGGAATTTCCGGTACGAAATTGGAAAATTTAAAATTACAAATGGCCGAAACGGAAACAGAAAATAGAACTTTAAATCATGAGAACGATAGCATAAAAATATTAAGAAACACAAATAATTCAGTACAAATTTACTTGAAAGTTACTAGGTTTGAAAAAGTATTAAGGAATAAATAAAATAAGAAAACACAAAAAATTAAAGGGGGAAAGGGTGTTGGGGGGGTTTAGGTTGTGGTTTGGGGTGTGTGTGTGAATGTGTGACAAATTTACCCGTATTGCAGCAATTTAAAAAAGCTTTTTGAAATCTAGGGTTTCCTATCAAGCCGTAGGGAAAATCAATTCCCTCACCAAATTTCTTCAAATTTCTCTTACTCCTCTTCTCAAATCAGACCACTTGAGACTTCTCACATTAGAAAGCCATCAGGGGTTATCAACATTGATGAAGATGGTTTTAAATTGGTCCAATCCAAACAACAAAAGAGGAAAGAGGCCAAGAAATCACAGGAGTTGCTATCGGCTTTTAACAGAGACAACAGAAAAGGCCGTGTCGATCAAGATATGACCACCAATACTGCAAAGAAAGATCAAGTGTTGCCGGCACAGAAAAACCGATAGCCATCTCACTGAATAGAAACAAGGCCGTAAATCCTGGGTTGATATTGTTGTTGCTCAGCCTCAAGAGCCTTATGATGAAGATTGCAATCTAGAGCATATTGCACCAATCAAGATTAACAACCAGAAGTATAGTTTGGTAAAGGAAGAGGTATGTAAAAGGGCAACCGAATCATGGAACAGTTCTGTTTTTGTTTATGTAGTGGGTACCAAACCATACTACATGTTTTTTAAATCATATATTCAAAGAGTTTGGAATCCGATTAGTGAATTTGAAATTTTTACTAGAGAGAATGGATTCTTCCTAGTAAAATTCAAAGATTCTCAAGATCGCTCTTTAGTTTTGAAGAATGGACCATATTTTTACAATGGCAAACTCATCATAGTGAGAAAGTGGTCTGATTCTTTAAAAATGTACAGAGACTTGTTAACGACTATGCCCATTTGGGTAATTCTACCCTGTGTTAATCTAAAATTATGGGACAGAGAAGCCTTTAGTGTCAGGGCCAGTATTATAGGGAAACCCATCAAAATGGACGTAGCTACTACCTTAAAGACGAGATTGAATTACGCTCGCCTTCTTATGGAAGTTTCTGCGACTGATGAACTTCCAGAAGAGATCAATATCACTCTCTATAATGGTGAAAACATCATACAAAAAGTAGAATACGAATGGGTTCCACCGTAATGTAATATATGTAAATGTTTCGGTCACACTAGAGAGCGGTGCAATCCAAATCAGATGTGGATACCCAAAACTAGTAATCAAAAAAGAGATAATCCTCAAGAAGATAGCTCGGGTGAAATTCAAGAGCCAAATCTCAATAAAGAATTAATAAATCAGTCAAGAAGACAGAAAGACAATGATCGAATCAATCAAGAATGTATCATTTCCGATCAAAAAAATAATATTGAGACGCTCACCGATCAAGAAGATCATATCACACCTATGGAAGTTCATCAGTTTAAAGACTTTGACAAAAGTGCAGTTATTCTGAATCAGCATAATACAGTGGAGGGCAGTATCAGTAAAAAGGTCTTTAGCTCTGAAACTCCTTCTATCTAGAGCCATGTTTAATTACAGAGAATGTTGGTACAAAAATATATAAAATCTTGCATCAAGATAATAGCCAGACTGGGAACAATCGAATGCAAGAGGAGTCTCCTTCGGATTTTACTGCAGAAGTTGAAGACAAGGTAGACATCAACTCAACATTGCCTCGCAAGAAGGTCTCTCCTCCTAAGAAGGCTACAATAGCAGAGCCTAATGACTCAGCATTGTCTCGCACAACTAATTTTGATATTTCTCTGATTAAGGTCTCTGTATCAGAAAAAAAGGAAGAAAATGAATTAGCTTCCGAAGCTGCTGACCAGTTTGATATATCTAATCTACGCATTCCAAAGCCAAAGGCTACTGGTAAACTAAAGGGCAGTAAAGAGAAGAAAGCTTTCAAACAAAAATACATCTCAATCAATCCAGAATGGGATGATATGTCTACAAGACTAAAAGCTAAGAGTGTAGATAACAAGAGGAGAGGTAAGGGTACTACAGTGTCAGGTACCATTTAATTTTTTTATTGTTTTATATATAAATGTCTATATTTGTTTGGAATGTCAGGGGTATGAATTCCCTTGCCAAGCAGTCTGATATCTTATATATGATCAACATTTATAAACCTACCATTATTGCTCTCCTAGAAAACAAATTGAATGATGAAAATTATGAGAAAGTTTGTCTTAAGTTGTCTAGTAATTGGAAATCTACAAATAATAATGGTTGTAACTGTAAAGGAAGAATCATTGTTATTGGGACTATAGTCTGGATAAGCTTAAATATCAATAAAGACAAATAGTTTATTGATTGTCAATTTAAAAATATTGGTGGTTTTTTGATCCAAGTTACTAGTGTTTATGGTAGTAATTCTGAAAATGAAAGAAATGAATTATGGTATAAACTGACCGATTTGAACTCAAAATATAATCTTCCTTGGATTATTTTGGGTGACTTTAATACTGTGTTTCATGCTTCAGAGAAATTTGGAGGAAAAAAATTCCTCAAAGTAAGTTTGATAAGGTAAATAATTTTCTCTTAAACACTAGTCTTATGGAACCAATTATTAGTGGGAATAAGTATACATGGAAGTCTGGATTGGCTAAGAATATTCACTGTAAGTTAGATAGAATTTTAATCAACAAAGAATTTTCTAATATTTTCTCAGATTTTATATGTTCAACTCTGGAACAAAATTCTAGTGATCATACTCCTCTAATGATAAATCTATCTAACATTGTGAATTTAAATAAGAAAGTAACTCTTTTTAGATTTAAAAATGGTTGGGTTTTGGAATAAAATTTTAAAACTTTGATGGACAACAGTTTAAATTTTTCCTGTATTAGTACTAAACAATTTCAGTTTAGTATGCTTTTGAAAAATATTAAATTCAATATTAAAAATTTGAATAAGAATAATTATGTAAATAATAATAACCTGGATTTTTTCAGAAAGAAAGTTAAATTTTACAAAAACTTGTAGATGATAATCCAGGCGATCTGAGTATAGTTAGCAATTTTTTTAATAATCCAAAAAAATTTATTGACAGAAAATTATAAAAATACACTTAATGCCAAACAAAAAGCTAAGGTAGACTGGCTAACTCGTGGTGATGACTGTACAAAATTCTTCTATGCTAAAATGAGTAATAGAAAGCATATTAATAATATTGGTAATATCATAGATAATACACGTAACATTTCCAATGCTTATGTCAAAATTATTAATGAAGCTGTTGAGTACTATGAGAAATTATACTTTAATGAGAATGTTGAAAAAAAATTCCTCATGTTATTTGCAAAAACATTTTGAAAGATAATGCTTCAGATATTTTGCTTGCTCCTGTCTCTTTAGAGGAAATAAAACATATTATTTTTAATGCTGGTGACAATAAAAGCCCAGGCCCTGATGGGTTTAATGTAAAGTTTTACAAAATCAATGGGATAATATTAAAAATAAAATTTATGAAGTCATAAATGAATTTATGGATAAAGATAAAATTCTTAAAAGTATTATTCATACATTTGTTACTCTTATTCCTAAAAGAAAAATCCTTCTAATATTGGAGACTATAGACCAATATCTTGTTGTAATTTCATTTACAAAATTATTTCTACTGTTTTAAGCAATAGAATTAAAATATTTCTGCCTTTCATCATCTCTGAAAACCAGAGTGCTTTGTGCCCGGTAGATTGATTTCAGAAAACTTTATGCTAGCACATGAGATGGTGAGAAAATTCAATACAAAAAAAGATGATAATGTGTGCTTAAAGATAGATTTACAGAAAGCTTATGACAAAGTGAATAGGCATTTTATTTATCATATAATGAAGTGTATGGAATTTCCTAGTAAATTTTATGACTTGATCATGGAATGTATTAACACCCCAACCTTCTCATACTTATTCAAGGTAAATCAGAAGGTTTCATCAAAAGTACTAGGGGTATTAGACATGGTGACCCTTTGTCCCCTTATCTATTTACAATGGTTAGGAGTATTTTTCTGTTCTAATGGAAATAGAAACTATTAAAGGGAATATTAATGTCATAAATAGAGTCCAACCTTGTATTAATCACCATATTTATGCTGATGATCTTATGGTTTTTATTAAGGCCAACAAAAAAAATGCAGTATCCATTAAAAATGTTTTTGACACTTTAAACAACTTTGCAGGATTGCAAATTAACATAGACAAAAGTGAAGCATATTTCAGTAAATATAGAAGTTACAAAAACGATGCTCTAAATGTTTTAAAAATTACTGAAGGTAATCTTCCTATAAAATATTTAGGATTGCCTTTATCAGTATATCAAAATAAAGATTCTGACTATTCTATTTTACTGGATAAAATTCAAGAAAGAATGGAAACCTGGTCTAGTAAACTTCTTTCTACTACATGAAGAATAGAATTAATTAAAACTGTGGTTTATGCAATAATTTTATACTGGTTACAAACTTTTCATATTCCTGCTGCTTCTATTAAAAAGTTAGAAAAAAGATGTGCTAATTTTTTATGGAGGGTTAAATATCATAAAATTAATTGGGATACTGTCTGTAAACTAAAGAATGAAGGTGGGTTTGGCATTAGAAATATGAAGGACCTTAGTCTAACTTGTCATTTAAAATTAATATGGAGATTTCTTAGTGCAGACTCGCTATGGGCCAGATGTATGAAGGCTAAGTATCTTAGAAAGGGTAATTTTTGGAATATTACTCCAAACAGCAATCAGTCTAATACTTGGAAACAAATTTTAAACTGCAGAAATATTGGTAAGTTTCTTTTGGAAAGAAATTATAAATCAGGAGCTGAAACCAGCTTATGGTTTGTCCCTTGGTTCAATAATGACTCCATTGTTAATAAAATTGGATGGAGTAATTTAGTTAAATTTGGTAATTCTAATGCATCGGTGTCTTCTATTATTATAAACAATCAATGACAACCTCATATTCACCCAATTACTAACCCACACAAAGTTGAAATATGTAAAATTCACATTGATTGTAATGCAGACAGTGACTACTGGATATGGAAAGCAGACAATAAAGGAAAGTTTTCCTCTAAAAACACATGGAATGCTATTAGAAACAAGTCACCAAAGTTGATTGGTATGATTGCATTTGGAACAAGGTGAACAGCCCCAAGATGGCATACTATACATTCTTCGCTTATCATAATAAATTGCCAACTTAGGACAAAATAAATTAATGGTGTAATAGCTCTAGTTCATTTTGTTTCTTATGCAAAAGAGCTCTAATCGTTTATTTTTTGAATGCAGTTATTTACAGTTTATCTGCAAATATATTAAAGCTAAATTGGATATTCAAAACAATGATCAACTGGATCTCAAGCAAGTTATTCAGCTTATAAAAATCAAGTTCAAAGGAAAATCAATTGAAAGAGATCTTGCTCACATTTACGTTACTATTACGGTCTATCATATTTGGAGAGAAAGAAATGCTCGTACTCATAACAAAGTTAGTAGCAGTAAAGAGCAGAAATGACCTATTATTGAAACAGACAGTAAGATCACGCTTTATAAATCAAAGAAAAAAGTGAAACATCAAACCAAGTTCGCAAATTTAGCTGAAGACTGGAGTACAGAAGCAGGAAGTAAGCTACTGGAACAAGAGTATACCTCTGATAGAACTTCAAACAGAGCTCAAGCTACAACAAACCGAGTGCGTGCTGTTTTTCAAAGGGAGGAATCAACAGATCTGAGTCGTATTGACTAAAGATCTGCTAATTTCCCATGGGTTAATCAATTGCAAAATAGTATCTTTACAATCGAAGAAACTGAAGGCATGAGAGAAAAATTTAACGAAAGCCTTTCGTATTGGAAAAGAGACGAAGCCAGTGGAGGTAAGAAGGAAGGTGGCGAAGCATAATTTGTATAGCATCGCCATTTTCTTTCCTTTTTTCTCTGGAGCTCGTGAAGTGATAATAAGAAGTTTGATGTCGACGCTTGTAAATTAGGGTTTGTGTTATTAGGATGAGATATCGGGTTACCCGAATCTATACTCTCTATTGTATTTGGGATGGGCCCGCTTTACTTTTATTCAGAAAAAAAAATTTCACCAGTATTAACATTTGTACTCAAAGCTGTTACGTTACCATGACTGGAAGTTGAAATGCTATAATCCCACGAAGTATGTTGGATCAGATTGTTTGCATCTTCGGGTAAAACCCTTGCAGAGAATTATTCTTAAACTGGAACCCCATCAGAAAAGATTGCATGAACACTAATACCTGACTCATCAGGAGTGCATTTTTAGCAATACTTCAATTTCTTGCAAGATTGGTATCTTTCGAGAACTTGCTTGCAAGATTTACTGGCCTCACTGCAGCAAAGAATTACTTGCCATTTACCTGCAATATCGATTTATATGATGCACTGTACGACTTATGCATAATAATTTGAAACCCTGAAATCTACTGCACCATGCTTAGCTCAATGAAAATTATTTTTTGCAGAATATCCATGTTTTTTTTTTTTTCATATTTCTGTCTATTCACATTTGATTCAGTCACAGCCACATGTGAGGCTGAAATCTATGTACATCAATATTTGATGCAAATTTTGTGTACAAATATAATATGGCAGGCTATGTTGCAACTTACACTTTTTTCGTTTCCAACCAGGTTAAAATACAACTGTGCAATGATTGATCACGCATTGAATATATTGATAAGAGTTCGTTGAAATATACTATATATCATAGTGATGAAACAGCTTGCTGTATAAAAGATAATGGTAAGAAATTGTTGAAAGTTTAGATTGTATTATTTAAAAGAGTAGAATGTTCGAATTAATTTTGAACGTTTGTGTAAACATTTATCTAGACAACTATACCTATTAAATAAACTTGATATTTCTTTAGGGTTGGTAAAAATTTGGCGACATGAAAAGTTGTTCAGTGCTTCTATATGGTACTTTCCATTCAAGCTGTACGTGACTCAAGAACATGGTATTACCTAAATAATACAACTGAAATTTTAACTGACGAATGCTAAGGATCAAATTCAGTGTACAAAAGTATGATTATGATCACCATCATATAAACATTAAAATTTAGTGACGTATCTCTGTACATGAAGTATGCATCTTAAATTATTTTCTATTAAAAGATGGATGCATTGAACAATAATGCATCTTAATTTATTTTCTACTTAACTACAGACAGACTCGTCTAACAATAAAAGCTGGGTTCAATGTCTGCCTTTATAAAAAAAAACAACATTAATTCACTTACTAAATCACTCAGTCATTTAGCCATGAATAGTACTACTAAAAGATTTAATAACATAACCAGGAGAGTGAATCGTGTATAAAAAGAAAAAAAAATCATAATTGTGGTCAGATATATAATCTTAACAATTAATTTTGCAGATTTATATAAATTGATTCATGTATAAGATGTAAATCGAACAATTGCCTGATTAATTTTACTATGTGATCCTATCACTATATAAGACGTAGTACAGAAACCAGAAAACTCATTAAAATAAATTCTTTCTGATCTCGTCTATCAACAATGGAAGTAAGTCGCTCTCTCTTGTGATTAATTTATTTTTGTGTTCGTCTACTTGTTTTCATTCACAATATTAAGATTTCTACATGGTTAATTAGCTACATTCTTAATCATAGATTAATCACTAAATAGCACTTTCGCAAACAATCTATTTCCGTTTTTATTGCAATTATAGTTAGTATACAAAATGGTGGTAGCTGACATTTAAATTTATTTTCTTCTTCAAAACTGGGGCTGTTTCATATAATAACATTTTATTCTAATTTGTTCAAACAGGCAACGCACAATCAAGAAAGGTGTGGAAAAATCACAATGAATACTAAGAAAACTTATCCATGCAAATTTTGCGATAAGATTTTTCTTTCCTCTCAATCACTAGGGGGTCATCAAAATTCTCACCGTATGGAGCGAACTAATTCTAACAAAACCCAAAGTGAGCAAAATGGTTATATTAATGCACAGTCTTCAAATTTTGGCCCTCACTATACTCCCCAACAAAATTACCATGAAAACCTTAACCATCTATCTCAATGGTTTAGAAGGGGATATGCAAACCGTTACCAACCTTATAGCTTTTCTACAAATAGAAATCATGGCAAGGTTACTGATAAAATTATTTTCTTTAACGAAAATGGCTTTCTTGAATTGGGGCGTCCTGGTATTAACAATTCTCCTAGTTTGGTTTTGAACACTTCACATCCTAATATGGAAACAAAGCAAGATGACAGAAAGAATTTACTGGAGAAAAACAACACTCATGATCGACCAAGTTCTTTCAACTTTTCTTCAGAAAATAGAACTAAACATTGTATCAGTGGAAACCCAAAGCTGTTTCCAAATGCTTTTGATTTTGGACACAATAGAGATTCGAATAAGAGTACTGGTGCTATAAATTTACAGTACAGCAAGAATATTCATGATCATGGAGAATCATTGTCTACTGAAAATCAATTGGAAGGTGACAATCTAGAAGAGGAAGATATGCTTGATCTCACTCTTCATCTCTAAGGATTCGAAGAAAATTAATTTCTCATTTTGCAGTACTTTTATAAACATGTGAATGCTGCTTTTATCTATTTATTTATCTTTAATATGATCAAAATGTCATGAAAGCAATGTAATTTCAAGTTTCAAGTGGATTATAGTTCTAGATTCAAAAAATATACAGTTGGTAAATTTTGCAAAGTCAAATAGAAAGGGAATACATGAAAAGGAGAATGGGGAATCCTTAATGTCAATAAACGTAAAAACAATTAGCAAGAAACACAGAAATTGCAGGAATTTGTGATCCCTTGTATTGTGCATTGGACTCCTGATCAGTTGTTTCATGAACAAATTAGTACAGAAACCAAATTCAAGCAAAGATCGTACCCCGAAGTATCCATCACATGACAAATTATTCCACAAAATAACAAAGGCAATATTTTATTTATTTGTATTTAGAAAAAATATATATATCATTTTACAACATTCGAAAATTTCAACTTTTGACGTATAAACTTTTTTGGTGCTGTCTCAATGAACATCTAAGCTTGTGAAAAACAGAATTTTCTCTTCACTCTCCCGTTAAAATTTTAATTCTAATTATACCCTTTAATATTTAATTAGATATCTTATTCTATTCAATGTGTCTATTCATTTTCCATCTTAATTTCTCATCTTTATCTGTTGAAATTGCCATGGATGATAGAAGTAGCAGGTCAACTACAGATTTTACAGACGACTACATACAACAAAATCAGGTATGTTTCCTTCATAGCTACTACTGTACTAAAAAACTAACATAATCATGGTAATATAGCAATCTAAAATACAAAAAACGCACATAGTATTTATCGAACGATGTTTTCATCACTTCCTAGTAATATAGCAAACTAGGTCTTGAGCAATTTCTAGTGGGGGTTTTTAGGCTCGAGGAAAAATTTAGAGAAAAATTTAGTTTGAGGGATAAGAATTTTGTTTTTTAGGCTGAAAGACAATTTTTAGTATAAATTACAGAATGATAGTTATAACTCATTTTCAATTTACACTAAAAAGTGACCTTCAGAATAAAAAACAAACTTGTTGTCCCTGAGACTAAATTTTTTTCTAACTTTTTCCTTATGCTTATTTACCTGTTTATTTATTTTACTATTATGTAAATTAACTCATTTTCTAAATTGAAAATTTCTCACTTTTTTTAATTATATGAAGGTATTTTCAAATAGATTTAAAATGAAAGAATAGATTGATTCCACGGCTTAAAGGAACACGATGGTAGTGGTAGTCTTAAAATCGGATATTAACAGCGGCGATAGAAATCCAAAAATTATATTTGGATGTGCAGAAGTGGAGCACATAAAGAGTACAAAGGCAAGAAATCTAACAGTATTAAATTAACAAGTACAAAAAAGTGCAACTGTCCATTTCGTTTGAAAGGTGTTAAACTTCATAGTTCAGATAACTGGAGATTAGAAGTAATATGTGGCGTTTATAATCGTTATACACTTTACAGTTCGAAAAGCCACTCTTTTCTTGGTTGACTAGCGGAGAATGTAAAAAAATAGGAGTTGAAATGTACAAAAACATGGTGAAGCCAAAGTCATTTTGCACACTATAAACAAAATGATCCATCAAATAGTACAACAATTAAAACGGTTTATAATGTTCTTTCTAGACACAAGAAAATGGATAGAGCGAGTCGTTCTCAAATACAATATCTCTTAAGCAAGCTTAAGGAAAAAAATTACTTCAAATGGCATCGTAACACCTTAGATGGAAGTGATATAATTACTGACTTATTTTGGGTTCATCCTATGAGTATAAATTTGTTAAGAATATTTTCACATCCTTTTGTTATGGATTATACTTACAAAACAAACAATTATGGAAATGTCGCTGTTGGAGATTGCCCGTGTCACGTTAACTAATAAAACCTTTTGCCTTGCTATTGCATATCTCGTATCTGAACGTGAAAATTATTATCTTTAAGCCTTAAATCGTCCTCAATTGGTAATGATTGATTGTGATGTAGAAATTCCAGGTGTCATTGTCATGGATAGAGAGATAGCATTGATTAATGTTATTAATATTGTTTTTCCCCAAGCAACTCCTATCCTATGCAAGTGGCATATCAAAATATATTCTTGCTTTTATTCAATGAAGAATTATGAGTGTGAAAAAATAAGTAAAAAAATAGTATTTTTAAGATTAGGCCAATTTATGTGAATTTTAAAATATTGAGCAATATAACAATAATCTACAAGATTTGCAAGTCAAGTATGGTGAGCACCCAATGTTAATAAAATATATTACTGAAAATTGGCTTGAGACATCGAAAGATCGATTTGTACATGCTTGGATCGACAATTTTGTGCACTTTACACTTACCGGTATGTTTATTTAATTATTTTAGATTTTTCTTATAACAATAACTTAATATCTATTTTCTTTTAGAGCCGAGGCCGCACATGCTAAATTGAAAAAACATTTGGCCACAAGTCAATGCAACTTCGAAAGAGCATATGAGATTATGCATTCATTGCTTGAACTATCTTTTACCGAACTAAAAGCTTCATTTGAAAAAAGTCTATTAAAAGTAGCTCATGTTTATCCTAAAAAAGAATTTAAAAATCAGCGTGTTTTAGTTTCACTTGCGGCATTAGAGCTAATTCATTTCGAGCTTCTACAGATAAATTCTTATGAAATTGTAGTTGATGACTTATGCGGATGTGTTGTTCGTAAGACATATAGACTTCCATGCTTTCATGCATTAGCAAAACTCGGTCGAAATGTAGAAATACCTTTGGGTTTGATCCATGTTCATCAGGGCCGGTCCTAGGAATTTCGGTACCTAAGGCCAAACTGAAAACGAGGCCTTTATACAGAAACTAATGGTATTACCGTTAGTTAAATCATCAAAGTAATTTATATTGTGTATAAATAAGGAGAAGAGGAAAAAAGAAAATAACTTAATCTGCAATAATAATTCATGTTATACAACAAAATTAATACTAATTACTTATGAATATTTTTCTGGCCTTTTGACTTGAAAAGTTACTAATAATATTATCATATTCAAGTTCGTTGACCATATCCTGTTCCATCGACAAAAGTGTCAAACCACTTAATCTTTCTTGTGATATAGTAGAGCGAATATAAGACTTTATCAACTTTAGCTTTGAAAAAAAATTATGAATGTGGAATCTACTACTACTACTAGACTACTAGTGATAATTCATCAAAATTATTTTTAACGATAATTTATTATGTCAAATATCAATTTGAATATACCAATACGACAATACCAATTTTTATTTAATCCTCACTAATTATTAAAAAATCACAAATGTACAAATTAATCCTTAAAAGTTAAATTAATATGCAACTAACTAACAATAATTTATTATACAAATCACAAATATTGTTTGGTATTATCAGAGATTCAAACTTCAAAGAGACCAAAATTGGTATAAATCATAATATATTATGCGGGATTAAAATTGAATTTGTGTACAACATTGTGAAATACAGGAAGCCTGCAATTTTACCTTCTGCAAAATTACATAATTATATAATTTAAATTATTAAATTGAGTTTGCAATTTTACCTTCTATAGCCTGCAGTTCTACCTTCAAGGCAAGGAATCAAGCTTCAACTTCAAGCTTCAAGCGACAATAAGCAAATCAAGCATTCAAGCCTTCTGCCTAGTTCGGGCCTTCGTCTTCCGTCTTCGACCATGAAGCAAAAACAAGCGACCGGCCCTGTATGCCTTCAACTATCTTCCGTGAATCGGGTCTTCTTCTTCCGTCTTCGTGAATCGCAAATCAAGCCAGACAAATGGTGGAGCGAACCGCGAATAGCGAACTACGATGGACTTATGAAGGCTGGAGGAGCTGTGCGGTTGGCAGCTAACGGCTATGCCCTAAATCGCAATTTCTGTTTTTCTGAATGGAAGTATCGTTAATTCTGGTGCCCCCGATGTTATGATTCCCTAAGCGGTCGCTTCTCCCGCTTTGGGGAAGGGCCGGGCCTAATGTTCACTGGACTAGATTACATATTATAAAAATGGGAGAGAAAAGAGACTCTAATATGAAGAAAAAGCTTGAATAAATGCTAAATGAAATTATGAAATTGGAATTACCGAATCAAATGCAAGTCTATAAAAAAAAGATTGTTTATCCGCAAACATCAACTCTTACATCTCCGATTAGCAAAGTCAAAACCCGTGAAAGATCTCATAATAAAATTGATACTTCAACAAAAATGTTGCCTTCCGCATTTGAGCTAGGTGAATGTGCTTCAACTCAATGTAGCGTAGCAAAAAAGGAAAAAGTTGACCTTGTATTTCGGTGAAAAAAATTGATTGTTCATAGTCCTAAAAATATAAATTTAGGTGTGTATGAAAATTGCATATCAAAAGAGTGGAAGTCATATATCGAAGGAATTGTAGACATGGGTATGGATGGTAATTGTGGATTTAGATGTGTTGCTTCTTTTTTAGGATTAGGAGAATATCGATGGTGGCAAGTCCGTAAAGAATTAATGGAAGAACTTGAAGAACATGAAGACATATATGAACAAGTGTTTATTAAAAAAGGTAGAGCCACCTATTCGCTAAATGTGCTTAATCACATACATATCGGACGTTGTTATAGTGCAAACTTCGTCCTTGTCAAGGATTGTGTAAACAGAAGTTTTGTTCCGAGATACAATTTAAACAATTTGAAGCGGACGGTGGAAAAATAAAAACAACGTCATATATAAGCGTTGACAGGCATTAAACATCGCTAGCTAATTGCACTGAAAATACTAAAATAACCTCAGTATTTGACTAGGAATAGGCAAAATCACGTAGTTTCTGATGCCAATGGAAGAGAAACCACGTAGTTGTTATGGAATGTATTAACAGAAGCTACTCCCCTAATCCAGTTTAAATAGCTCGAAGCGAACGTTGAAAAAATAAAATAACGTTCGGAACATGGTTGAGAATTTGTAAATTAACACTTGTATAAAGCGTTGTTTTACTTTAAACAATGCCTGTAATAGGCTTTGAAATTTTTGAATCCACGCATAAAGGACGCGTGGTTCTACAAAATCCATGTTTGCCTTGGGTTTTGAGATTTGTCCATGAGGACACTCTAATACATGCCTGTAATTTATTGTAGCATTCCGGAATTTTTAACAATATCAAATTAATAATCTGTGGTAAAAATTAAATTGATATTGATATTCTGATAATAATTATTCAGATAAATTTAATAATCTTCTTCAATAATTATTTAAATTGGTTATTTTATCTTTTAAATGATATAAATGGATTTCTATTTACAATATAAATATTTGGTTTATATTTTAAATAAATTAGTATTGTTTTAAATTTAGAATAAATTCAATAAAATGGATATTTTATTTGATAAAAATATAATTTATTGTAAAATGTTTTTAATTTAATAATAAAAGAGGTATAAAAATAATATTAATATTGTATTGACTTTATAATAAATTTTGAATAAGATTTGTAATGTTTATTTCAAATTGAACTTTTATTTATAACATAGTTTGAAAAATATTTGATTTTTGAATTTAGTTGAATTTAAATTTAAAAGTATAAAGTCTTTAAATTGTTTTAATTTTAATATGCATAAGTTAATTTGTAAAGCATTGTTGTTTTTATTTCTTTTGTAAATTCATAAAACATATTTTAAAATAAACTAACAACTTAAATTAAGCTAGTATGACATTAATTTGTAATTAAAAACTAATTATCTTTAAGAAAACAAGTGTTTGATTCTTATGCATTCATTTGACAAGTGTTAAAAAAATAAACAAGTGTTAATTTTGTTTTTATCTTCTTTTCTTTCATAAAATCTGAAAATGCATTTAGTTGAGTTTACATCTTCATTCATATGGCATCTTCATTTTTTTTAATCAAAGAAAATCTTCAAACCTTTAAAATCTGAATCATCTTCATACAAAAAACAAATCTGCATTTCCAAAATTCAGAAACCCTGTTTATAAATCTGCATTTGATTCACCTACAATCTGCATATTTAAATCCCTCATTTGCATATACATATTACCCAAAACCCTGTACAAATCCAAAAATCTACACTTCATTTCAAAATCAAGTGAAGCCTGCATTTTTCTGCACTTTGTTTGGAACCTGGGAATAAAAGTGCATCAGCATGTTTGTAAAAAGTTAGCAACTGCATCATCTTTATCTGCATGCCAACATTTCATCAGATTTCAACAGAGGAAGTACACCTACATTTTTAAAGTCTGCATATTAATTCAACATGAAGCAAGGATCCAGTCTGCATTCTTTTCTGCAGAGTTTCAAACAGACAACTGAGCTCTACATTAACATGTGAGTAACTTTTAACTTTAAAATGTTAAAATAGAATTGCATGCTAAATTGTTTGATATATATATGAGTACTGCTGTGTTAAGTGGAAAGTAAAGTGTGTACACTATTGTTTTATTACATGATATGTTTTCTTGATTTCCTAGGAAGTTTTTATTAAAACTTTATCTTTTAACTTAAATTTCTGGTATGATTAGATTTATAAGTAAGGTTATAAATTATATTTAGTTAACTTTTAAAGTTTTAAGCTAATGTAAAAGAAAAATGGATATAAACAGTATTGTCCCTGTTAACACAGGTAAAACTTTGCATGATGTATTTTTATCTAAACTCAACCATATTGATATCATGCCTCGGATTCATAAATTAAAGTACTTACCATAACTTGATTTTTGAATCAAGAAATAGAATTTTTAGAAGAAAGATTCAGTAGCAGTTTTGTATTGAACTAGGAATGAAATCTGTGCAAATTCTATTGATTTTTGAAATGGGAAAATTCAGAAATTCTTGTGAGTTACTAAGTAAGGATCATTGATCCTTAGAAAAATCAAAAATATGAATATAATTGTTTGGGGAAGATGTAGTTCTGATTTTTTTAGTATGAACCCTAGTTTTGGAATAGGCTTAAAGTTTGAGTCAGTTTGTAGTGGTGGATTGATCAAGTGATTTGGTTTTTGGTGTGTGGGTAGTTGGTGTGTAGAGAAGCTCGAGGCCGGAAGGGTTGGGTGTCAGGTGGTCGCGTTGGGGAACTATCGTCGTTGACAGGTTTGCAACAGAAACCTGTAACCTGTTTTTCAGGTTGAATTGGGTATTGCAGGGAGGTTGTGGGGAAATGGGAGAATGACTCGGAGCAAATTGATAGGAAACTCGGAGTAAATGGGAAGAAAACCCGAAGCAAAATCGTGGTTTCTCGGGTCAACCTGTAGATTACAGGGTACACAGTAAAACTGTGTATGTTTTTTAAAAATATGGGTTTTAAACTTTTTAAAAATCTGGGTTTTCAAATTTAAAATCTGTAGTTATAGGTTTTAAATAAGGTTTAGGTTTAAATATTTAATTTAAGTTTGAATTACTAATTTGAATTTAAATTCCATGTTTGATTTGAAACCTGTTTTTCTGTTTTCTGCAAATCTGGATTTAAACCTTTTTAAATCTGTAGTTATGGTTTTGAGTAAAATTTAAGTTCAAATTTAAATGTAAGTTTAAAATTCTCATTTGAATTTAAATTCCAGTTTTTAAAACAGAAACTTAAGTTTAAAAATTTAACTTTATTAACTATATCATGTTGATAAGATAGTTTAAACTTTTTAATAATAAGATTATAAAATATGAATAGAGTTGAAGTTAATTTAAAATCTGGGAATTTAAAGGTTTAATTTGAATTTCAGGTTTAAATTTTAAAGAAGGGTTAAATTTGAAGTTTCAAATTAAAATGGAAATTTAAATTATTGAAAGTTTTGAAATGACTTTAACTTTAAAATTTCCATAGCATTTGTTTGATTGGCAATTTAAAAGGTTTATTTATTTAAAACTTTGATAAGTTTAAAATTGTTCTATTTTAAACTTGAAATTTAAAGGTAATTTCAAAAATACTTTGTTTTGAATAATATTGTTTTAAACATAATTAAGTTATGCTTTATTTTGAAAGATTGATTAAGATTTATGTTTTAGAATTAATTAATAAGGTAATTAAGATTTAATAATTAATTTAATTAATTAATTGATTTTGAAATTAATAATTGATTAATGATTAATCAATTTGGAATTAAGATCATTAATTGAGTTATTAATTAATGATAAATGAATATTAATTATGTAATTAAGTTTTTAAATTAAGGTTAATTAATTTAATAATTAACTTTAATTAATAAATGAATAAAGATAATTTAAATGGTAATTAATTTAAGTTAATTACCTTATAAAATAATTTGAGGATGGTTAATGAAGGTCATTAACCATGATTATTTAACAATTAATTGATGTAGTTAATTTTTATAATTAATTAGATTAATTAATTTAATAATAATCTATTGTGAATGGTTTGTGTATAATTACTTGATAAAGTAATTAGGAAATTAATTACTTAATGTAATTAATTTAATTTAATAAGATTATTTAATTTAATTAATTTAGTTTAATTAATTTTAAAACACTTGAGTTTTATAAATAATTACTTTATGTAATTAATGATTTGGAAATTACTTAGTTAAGTAATTGTTTAATAATTACAGATTGTAATTAAGGAGATGTTTAAGTATGAAGTAATTTGGGTTAATTATTTAGTAATTAATCAAATAATTAATTAAGAAATTGATTTAAGGATAATTAGTTTGGTTTAATAGTGTAATTAAGTTAGTTAATTACTTAGAGTAATTAATTAAAGGATTAATTAGGATCATTAATTATTTTAATTAATGATGTAATTAAGGATGATTAATTATGATTAATAAATCAATAATAGGTAATTAGTTAATGTAATTAATTAAGGATTAGAATAATTAATTATGATTAATTAATTAATTGAGTAATTAAAGGTTAATTACTGTTTAGTTGAGGATAATTAATTTGAGAAATTAATTAAGGATAATTACATAAATGTAATTAAGGGTAATTAATCAAGAGTGATTAATTAAAGTAATTTATGATTGATTAATTGATTGTAATCAATTAAATGATTGAGTAAGCAAGATTTGTATTGATGAAGTAATTAATTTAATTTATTTTAAATTAATTAAAGATGGGTAATTAATTTAATTCATTTTAAATTAATTAGAGTTGAAGATAGTTAATTTAATTCATTTTAAATTAATTATAGGATGATGGGTAAATCATTGCTTATGGATGAATGGTTGAACTTGATTGTCTTAGATGCTTTGTGATCTCAGTAATGAGATAAATAATGTTGTGTGATATGAATGTTTGATTGTATTGTGATGATAACTCAGGTTATCTTTTGTGATGATGATATATGGTATATCTATATGATGTTGATAATGTGAATTACATGTTATGTGATAATGTTGATTATCAGTTATGATTTATAAGTTATCTATCTGTGTGAACATAGATACTGTAATTGAATTGTTTTAAATTTTTAAAACAACTTGGACCTTAAAAGACACGCTTTGGTTTTCGATGAGACCGGGATCGGGTTTCCATATTTGGATATCCGAAAACCACATCGATTCCAAATAACGTTAGGTCGTGAATCTAAGTGGAGCTTTGTGGAGACTCGAGATGTAAGGACTATGAGTCAGTATAACTCTGTGGGTGATTCCGTAATTAGTTGACGGACTTAGTTCTTATAGATTCGAGATGGTGGTTTAGAGTGCAAGGGTTATTGTCGTTAACTCTGAGGGTGATTCCAAAATGAGTGTAACGAGATAATGCCTTCGGTTTCGTTCGAACCCGGAACGAACTTGTTTGGATTGAATGCTTTCAACACATCGTCATGTGGACGATGAGCATTCTAAGTGATATGTCCTATAAAGGTAATCGTAGCCTCAAGCCTCATCAACCGGGAATGGCTAAAACAGGGGAGGTGCAACAAAGCTTCGTGGGTCGCACCCACTGGAGAGCAAGATTGATCCCTGTCTAGAAGTCCTTTTATATTCGGCTGTGTGGGTGGTTGCTAGCTACAACCACGGGGTTGTCTTGTTTGGAACTATTCAGTAAGGAATGGGTCCGGCTTTGTGTTGCAGGGGGTCAGGAGTGATCCTCGGTACGTTGATCTAGGCCACGTACTGTGACGGGCGGTACCCCAGTAGCCCTGCCATTGTATGGAATCCAAAATCCAATAAGTGCCAACGGTTTTGATTGTATTACCCACCTTTGTGGCTAGTAGCTGGAATTTAATAGATGTAACAATTTCGGCTATTTTTTATTTATTTGAAAACCCTAGACACTATTATAATATCATCGGATTTCCTATCAAATGTTTTGGTTAGCGTAAGGTAAAAACTTTTCCATATTTATGTGTGGGAAGTCTTATGTGATACCTTTCTTTTCAAAAGGTTTTTTTAAAAGTTAAGCAACTTTAACTTGTTACTCACACCAGACCCATGTATGACCCGGAGTTTATTTTTGTTTTTCATAAACTCTTGGGTACTCAAATTTTTATGAGTAGTCAAGGGAATTCAGGTTAGGATTCAGGATTAGCTTTGACGAATTATGGAGGAGCAAATGGAGCAGGAGGCTTCTGCGTGTAAATATATCTAGTATTCCGCTATGTGTTCTCCGAGTTGTTGTATTGAGATGTATAACTAGACAGGTGTTTATAACTGTCTAGTATGAGTAGATTAGGCTGTGTATCTCTGATATTGGATGTAAACTATGTAATGTTATATTATTAATATAAATTATTCGTTCCGCTGTGTAAGATTCTGATGTTGTTTCTTCCTTCTCTTCTTTCTATTCTATTTTCTATCCCTTTCTTTCTTAATTCATGACGCGATTTTCCGGGAGTGGAAAGTCGGGTCGTCACAGTTGGTATCAGAGCATTAGGCTGAGTGAATACCTAGGCTCTGAAGTATGTCTTTCTTTAGGGAGCATTAGGTTGAGTGAATACCTAGGCTCTGAAGTATGTCTTTCTTTAGGGAGCATTAGGCTGAGTGAATACCTAGGCTCTGTAGTAGTGTCTTCCTTGAGAGAGCGTATTTGTAATTTTTATATATAATATATATATATATATATATTTATTTATTTATTTCTACCTATCTGTTGGGTTACCTGTTCAGGTTTTCCAATATAAGTTATGAAGGTAGATGAGGTAGTAGTGTGTGTAACACGACTACCATTGGTTGGAGTTTAAATGTTTGGAGTTAGAAGTGTTTGTCGAGACTGTAGACCTAATATCGTCTCGAGTGAGTTATGTAGTGATGGTATTTTTGATACCTTAAGGAGTAGTAGCTACGTGATGAGATGCAGAGGCTATGGATATTCCCGAAGATGTTTTCTTTGGAACAAGTTAAGGAAGTGAGTCTACTTCGGTGCTATGGCTGTGTTCAGCCGGAGTTTCTGTTTGCTTTGAGGCTTGAGTTTCTCAGAGAGCTTTGTTTTGGAATTCTTTGGCATCTATGGCAGCAGTGTAGTTTGGAATGTTCTCGGTGTTGGCAAGAGATCTTCTGACTTAGCAGTTTTCTGAAGTGGAGTTCAGAAGCAGTTGAGTGGACCCGTTTCTTCGATGGGTTGGCTGGTTAAGTTTAAGCTGTTCTGTTTGGTAAAGGGAGAACAGTTTTATTTGGATTTGGTTTGGGTGGATCGCAAAAGTGACTTGCGATTGTTTGAGTGTTCTCTTGGGTTATCTGAGTTTTTCTGTATGTTTTCAGGAAGTCTGAGTTTGGTTCACATCTGGAGATTGAGTTTTTCTTGTTGACTGGAATTCCAGGAGTGGTACCAGTGGTTCAGCTTTATAGAAGAATGATTCCAGGAGATTGAGATGGTGTAATAGCTCGGAGTTTTGGAGGAACTTTTGAAGTTTCTTATGGATCTGTGAACCATATCTCTGGGGTGTGTTGTCCAGTTTGTGCATGTGTTCTTCTTCAGCCTTTTCTTCTACTCCGGATCAGAGTTGTGCAGCGAAAGCAGTTTGGAAGTGTATCCGCTTTTCTTTGCTGGACAGGAGAAGTGAATTGTTGTTCTCTGTTGTTGAGAAGTTGAGTTGAGTTGTTGGTTTTGGTTGATCTTGAGGAGATCATTTTGTTGAGTTGATTGGTCTAGTTTGTTTCTAGAAGCATCAACAAATGTTGAGCTGATTAGTAAGGTTGTAGACAGCCCAGGATTGTCTGAAGAGATTTTGTGGATAAGAGTCGAAGGGATTTGGACTCTGAAGTCGGAGATTTAATTTTGGATAAGTTTTCTCTGATCATAAGTGAGCTATAAGTTTGGGTAAGTCTGAGAAGTTAGCTCTGTATTGTTTTGGATCTTTTCTGTGATGTTGGAGATTAAGTGATTGATCTATAGGATTGGATTGCCAGTTTGGATTACTGGGATTCGATGAGTTTTACGTATCTTTGAGGAAGTACGTGTATGATCTATCTCTGGTTGTGAAACCAGCAGTTCTGGAGTTTTGGGATATTGAGTCAGACTCGTTTATAGTCTGATATCTTGTCTAGTGTTATAGATATAGTTGTATAGGAGCTTTATAGCTTCATAGTATAGATTGTTTGGATTCTCTAAAGCGAGTATCCCGGTGGATATATATATATATACACCTGGAGAAACTCGATAGAAATTTTATTCAGAATTTGTCTGAATAATTAGATTTGTTTGAATTGGTTGTTTTGGTTGTTAGCATAGGTTTGATATATGCTTGTGTTTAAATTTAAAATTTAATGAGATTATTAAACTACCTTTGTTTTAAATTTCGAGGACGAAATTCTTTTAAGGGGGAAGGATTGTAACATCCCGGAATTTTAACAATATCAATTTAATAATCTGTGGTAAAAATTAAATTGATATTGATATTCTGATAATAATTGTTCAGATAAATTTAATAATCTTCTTCAATAATTATTTAAATTGGTTATTTTATCTTTTAAATGATATAAATGGATTTCTATTTACAATATAAATATTTGGTTTATATTTTAAATAAATTAGTATTGTTTTAAATTTAGAATAAATTCAATAAAATGGATATTTTATTTGATAAAAATATAACTTATTGTAAAATGTTTTTAATTTAATAATAAAAGAGTTATAAAAATAATATTAATATTGTATTGACTTTATAAATAAATTTTGAATAAGATTTGTAATGTTTATTTCAAATTGAACTTTTGTTTATAACTTAGTTTGAAAAATATTTGATTTTTGAATTTAGTTGAATTTAAATTTAAAAGTATAAAGTCTTTAAATTGTTTTAATTTTAATATGCATAAGTTAATTTGTAAAACATTGTTGTTTTTATTTCTTTTGTAAATTCATAAAACATATTTTAAAATAAACTAACAACTTAAATTAAGCTAATATGACATTAATTTGTAATTAAAAACTAATTATCTTTAAGAAAACAAGTGTTTGATTCTTATGCATTCATTTGACAAGTGTTAAAAAATAGACAAGTGTTAATTTTGTTTTTATTTTCTTTTCTTTCATAAAGTCTAAAAATGCATTTAGTTAAGTTTACATCTTCATTCATATGGCATCTTCATTTTTTTTAATCAAAGAAAATCTTCAAAACTTTAAAATCTGAATCATCTTCATATTAAAAACAAATCTGCATTTCCAAAATTCAGAAACCCTGTTTAAAAATCTGCATTTGATTCACCTACAATCTGCATATTTAAATCCCTCATTTGCATATACAAATTACCCAAAACCCTGTACAAATCCAAAAATCTACACTTCATTTCAAACTCAAGTGAAGCCTGCATTTTTCTGCACTTTGTTTGGAACCTGGGAATGAAAGAGCATCTGCATGTATGTAAAAAGTTAGCAACTGCATCATCTTTATCTGCATGCCAACATTTCATCAGATTTCAACAGAGGAAGTACACCAACATTTTTAAAGTCTGCATATTAATTCAACATGAAGCAAGGATCCAGTCTGCATTCTTTTCTGCAGAGTTTCAAAAAGACAACTGAGCTCTACATTAACATGTGAGTAACTTTTAACTTTAAAATGTTAAAATAGAATTGCATGCTAAATTGTTTGATATATATATATAAGTACTGCTGTGTTAAGTGGAAAGTAAAGTGTGTACACTGTTGTTTTATTACATGATCTGTTTTCTTGATTTCCTAGGAAGTTTTTATTAAAACTTTATCTTTTAACTTAAATTTATGGTATGATTATATTTATAAGTAAGGTTATAAATTATATTTAGTTAACTTTTAAAGTTTTAAGCTAATGTAAAAGAAAAATAGATATAAACAGTATTGTCCCTGTTAACACAGGTAAAACTTTGCATGATGTATTTTTATCTACACTCAACCATATTGATATCATGCCTCGGATTCATAAATTAAAGTACTTACCATAACTTGATTTTTGAATCAAGAAATAGAATTTTTAGAAGAAAGATTCAGTTCAGTTTTGTATTGAACTAGGAATGAAATCTGTGCAAATTCTATTGATTTTTGAAATGGGAAAATTCTGAAATTCTTGTGAGTTACTAAGTAAGAATCATTGATCCTTAGAAAAATTAGAAATATGAATATAATTGTTTGGGGAAGATGCAGTTCTGATTTTTTTAGTATGAACCCTATTTTTGGAATAGGGTTTAAGTTTGAGTCAGTTTGTAGTGGTGGATTGATCGAGTGATTTGGTTTTTGGTGTGTGGGTAGTTGGTGTGTAGAGAAGCTCGAGGCCGGAAGGGTTGGGTGTCAGGTGGTCGCGTCGGTGAACTATCGCCGTTGACAGGTTTGCAACAGAAACCTGTAACCTGTTTTTCAGGTTGAATTGGGTATTGCAGGGAGGTTGTGGGGAAATGGGAGAATGACTCGGAGCAAATAGATAGGAAACTCGGAGTAAATGGGAAGAAAACCCGAAGCAAAATCGTGGTTTCTCGGGTCAACCTGTAGATTACATGGTACACAGTAAAACTGTGTACGTTTTTTTTTAAAATATGGGTTTTAAACTTTTTAAAAATCTGGGTTTTCAAATTTAAAATCTATAGTTATAGGTTTTAAATAAGGTTTAGGTTTAAAAATTTAATTTAAGTTTGAATTACTAATTTGAATTTAAATTCCAGGTTTGAGTTGAAACCTGTTTTTCTGTTTTCTGCAAATCTGGATTTAAACCTTTTTAAATCTGTAGTTATGGTTTTGAGTAAAATTTAAGTTCAAATTTAAATGTAAGTTTAAAATTCTCATTTGAATTTAAATTCCAGTTTTTAAAACAGAAACTTAAGTTTAAAAATTTAACTTTATTAACTATATCATGTTGATAAGATAGTTTAAACTTTTTAATAATAAGATTATAAAATATGAATAGAGTTGAAGTTAATTTAAAATCTGGGAATTTAAAGGTTTAATTTGAATTTCAGGTTTAAATTTTAAAGAAGGGCTAAATTTGAAGTTTCAAATTAAAATGGAAATTTAAATTATTGAAAGTTTTGAAATGACTTTAACTTTAAAATTTCCATAGCATTTGTTTGATTGGCAATTTAAAAGGTTTATTTATTTAAAACTTTGATAAGTTTAAAATTGTTCTATTTTAAACTTGAAATTTAAATTGAAATTTAAAGGTAATTTCAAAAATACTTTGTTTTGAATAATATTGTTTTAAACATAATTAAGTTATGTTTTATTTTGAAAGATTGATTAAGATTTATGTTTTAGAATTAATTAATAAGGTAATTAAGATTTAATAATTAATTTAATTGATTGATTGATTTTGAAATTAATAATTGATTAATGATTAACCAATTTGGAATTAAGATCATTAATTAAGTTATTAATTAATGATAAATGAATATTAATTATGTAATTAAGTTTTTAAATTAAGGTTAATTAATTTAATAATTAACTTTAATTAATAAATGAATAAAGATAATTCAAATGGTAATTAATTTAAGTTAATTACCTTATAAAATAATTTAAGGATGGTTAATGAAGGTCATTAACCATGATTATTTAACAATTAATTGATGTAGTTAATTTTTATAATTAATTAGATTAATTAATTTAATAATAATCTATTGTGAATGGTTTGAGTATAATTACTTGATAAAGTAATTAGGAAATTAATTACTTAATGTAATTAATTTAATTTAAAAAGATTATTTAATTTAATTAATTTAGTTTAATTAATTTTAAAACACTTGAGTTTTATAAATAATTACTTTATGTAATTAATGATTTGGAAATTACTTAGTTAAGTAATTGTTTAATAATTATAGATTGTAATTAAGGAGATGTTTAAGTATGAAGTAATTTGGGTTAATTATTTAGTAATTAATCAAATAATTAATTAAGAAATTGATTTATGGATAATTAGTTTGGTTTAATAGTGTAATTAAGTTAGTTAATTACTAGAGTGATTAATTTAAGGATTAATTAGGATCATTAATTATTTTAATTAATGATGTAATTAAGGATGATTAATTATGATTAATTAATCAATAATAGGTAATTAATTAATGTAATTAATTAAAGATTAGAATAATTAATTATGATTAATTAATTAATTGAGTAATTAAAGGTTAATTACTGTTTTGTTGAGGATGATTAATTTGAGAAATTAATTAAGGATAATTACATAAATGTAATTAAGGGTAATTAATCAAGAGTGATTAATTAAAGTAATTTATGATTGATTAATTGATTGTAATCAATTAAATGATTGAGTAAGCAAGATTTGTATTGATGAAGTAATTAATTTAATTTATTTTAAATTAATTAAAGATGGGTAATTAATTTAATTCATTTTAAATTAATTAGAGTTGAAGATAGTTAATTTAATTCATTTTAAATTAATTATAGGATGATGGGTAAATCATTGCTTATGGATGAATGGTTGAACTTGATTGTCTTGGATGCTTTGTGATCTCAGTAATGAGATAAATAATGTTGTGTGATATGAATGTTTGATTGTATTGTGATGATAACTCAGGTTATCTTTTGTGATGATGATATATGGTATATCTATATGATGTTGATGATGTGAATTACCTGTTATGTGATAATGTTGATTATCAGTTATGATTTATAAGTTATCTATCTGTGTGTACATAGATACTGTAATTGAATTGTTTTAACTTTTAAAACAACTTGGACCTTAAAAGACACGCTTTGGTTTTCGATTAGACCGGGATCGGGTTTCCATATTTGGATATCCGAAAACCACATCGATTCCAAATAACGTTAGGTCGTGAATCTAAGTGGAGCTTTGTGGAGACTCGAGATGTAAGGACTATGAGTCAGTATAACTCTGTGGGTGATTCTGTAATAAGTTGACGAACTTAGTTCTTATAGATTCGAGATGGTGGTTTAGAGTGCAAGGGTTATTGTCGTTAACTCTGAGGGTGATTCCAAAATGAGTGTAACGAGATAATGCCTTCGGTTTCGTTCGAACCCGGAACGAACTTGTATGGATTGAATGCTTTCAGCACATCATCAGGTGGACGATGAGTATTCTAAGTGATATGTCCTATAAAGGTAATCGTAGCCTCAAGCCTCATCAACCGAGAATGGCTAAAACAGGGGAGGTGCAACAACGATTCGTGGGTCGCACCCACTGGAGAGCAAGATTGATCCCTGTCTAGAAGTCCCTTTATATTCGGCTGTGTGGGTGGTTGCTAGCTACAACCACGGGGTTGTCTTGTTTGGAACTATTCAGTAAGGAATGGGTCCGGCTTTGTGTTGCAGGGGGTCGGGAGTGATCCTCGGTACGTTGATCTAGGCCACATACTGTGACGGGCGGTACCCCAGTAGCCCTGCCATTGTATGGAATCCAAAATCCAATAAGTGCCAACGGTTTTGATTGTATTACCCACCTTTGTGGCTAGTAGCTGGAATTTAATAGATGAAACAATTTCGGCTATTTCTTATTTATTTGAAAACCCTAGACACTATTATAATATCATCGGATTTCCTATCAAATGTTTTGGTTAGCGTAAGGTAAAAACTTTTCCATGTTTATGTGTGGGAAGTCTTACGTGATACCTTTCTTTTTAAAAGGTTTTTTAAAAGTTAAGCAACTTTAACCTGTTACTCACATCAGACCCATGTCTGACCCGGAGTTTATTTTTGTTTTTCATAAACTCTTGGGTACTCAAATTTTTATGAGTAGTCAAGGGAATTCAGGTTAGGATTCAGGATTAGCTTTGACGAATTATGGAGGAGCAAATGAGCAGGAGGCTTCTGCGTGTAGATATGTCTAGTATTCCGCTGTGTGTTCTCCGAGTTGTTGTATTGAGATGTATAACTAGACAGGTGTTTATAACTGTCTAGTATGAGTAGATTAGGCTGTGTATCTCTGATATTGGATGTAAACTATGTAATGTTATATTATTAATATAAATTGTTCGTTCCGCTGTGTAAGATTCTGATGTTGTTTCTTCCTTCTCTTCTTTCTATTCTATTTTCTATCCCTTTCTTTCTTAATTCATGACGCGATTTTCCGGGAGTGGAATGTCGGGTTGTGACATTTATCCACACATAAACAATGCTGTGCATTGATTTAATTCAAATATGAGAATACTCTAACACTCCAACGTCCACGTTTGCAACAAAATCACTAGTTTACTTTCAAAAAAAAAATTAATAATTCATTATAGCAGCAACAATATTTGAAGCAACAAACAACAAAAAAGGTTTTAACAAATTACTATATAGATAACATCAACAGCAACAAAATTATATAATAGTAAAACCACTTTCAACCAGCAGTATTTCATAACGTCAACAAACTTACAAATTGTCATAAAATTTCAAAAAATTAACTATAATATACCATCATTAATTGACTACAATAATCCCCTAACAAATATGCATCTTTTTTAATAAATCGAGCATTTATTTTTCTTCCATTGGTTAGGAGTTTTGCGGATCCTATCAAAATGAGACAAATGTAAACTTTCCAGTTGCGATGAAGCCACAGTGATTCCTTCATCAAGCATGTTATGAAGTTCTTCATAGCTCTAGATTTACAAAAGAAAATATATTACAAACAAATAAAAATAATGTTAAACAAACAAGCAAAGTTTGAATTTTATGCTAACCGTATACAAATGATCATAGGATGGAAGAGTTCTTCGTTGACGTGGTTGTTCATTGCCCTGTTGAACTTTTAATATGGTATGGGGAAAATACCAATCAAAATAATCATTAGTCACCGTAATATCCGACCCGAAAAGCTATATAGAGCGATATTGCTCACTCGCGCAATGATTTTGCCATTCATTCCATAAGTTTTCCACAAAATGTTAAAGCACTTTATAAGTTTTCGAAGTAGCACCTCTCTTTTTATTTTTCGATGGAATGATAGGTCATGGAATATTTTGAACTCTACAAATTGCCACAAAACTCGAGTAGGATGATACGGTTCAACAACACTTAAGCATAACAAACAACTAAAGTACCAAGCAATTTGTGGAAAAGGATGAAACTCTCGTGCATGTATGTACAGATCAAAGATTACTTAAATAACAAACAAGCAATTTTTATCATAGTTGTAATGTGATAATCTACAAAGAATATGTTATACTACTTTGTTCAAAAAATACCTCATGTTTTTGAATATTATCGAGATAAATTCTTAGAGGCTATATTGAATAGCGATGGTCATTTGCAGGATCCCAACGAGCCGCTCTTGGTGAATTTTTCTTACAAACACTATTAGAAAAGACTAATATTCCGACAGCATGTAGCGATAGCTTCCGACAGCGGTCGTCAGAAGCCGTCGGAAATTCACGAATTACAGGCCCAGCCGAGCCTTCTTCTTCCTCATTTTGCAGCACAATTTTTTTATCAAAAACCCTCAAATCCCTCCTACACGCTTTCAATCTCCAATTTCGAGCTTCTAGATCCTCCATGGCTGCCTAAGCAAACTCTATTGTTCTCAATCTCAAGTATAACATCTTAATTTGAGCAAAAATCTAATTTTTGCCCTAAACCTAGATTTGCATAAGATGATAAATTAGAGCTAATTAGTGATTGCAATTATTTCCAATTGCGTAATAATGGTTTATAGCATCCCACGGTATCGTAAAATTTTAAAGAGTATGTATGATTTGTGATTGCGTGTGTATATAGTTAATAAAACTGTATTTTTTTCGTACAATGCGCACATTTAATTAATTAATGTCCCATAGAGAGTTTTTGGCCCCGTTTGACAAGTATTGTACATGATCATTATATAATAGTCTTTTTTTCAAAAAACGACCATTTATATTCATCTGATACAATATTTGTTGGATTTGTTCCTGTATTGGACAAGTTATGAGCACAATAAGCATTTACATTTTGTATACTACTTGTCTCAAATGGTTCATAAAATTTCGGTCTAACTTTTCTATTTTGTTTCCTACGTACACGCACTTGTGTACAATGCAGGGAATAAAAGGGAAATGCTGCCGAAATTTTGTTCAACCTTACTGTGTTTGTAATGGGAAGTAGGATGCCTGCCCATGGAAACAAAAAATCTTTTTGTACAAAATTTTGTATCAGTATGTTAAAAAATAAAATGTGTCATATTTGAAAATATTTTTTAATTTGTGAAATAGTTCTTTAAATTCAAATATTATAAGATCATGAAAATAATCTTTTCCGAATTTGTATTCTTGAAAATAAATATTAAATTTTGAACTTGTGACTCATTTTCTCAAATAGGAAAAATGATTGATTATTTTGTTGATCGGAGGAGATGGATGTACCAAAGAAATGGACTGAAAGGCTCAATAAAAGAAGATTTTTATAACGGTATAAACGTATGTATTGAATTCCCTTTAAGTAATAACGGAAATGATCTAGAAATTCGATATTCGTGTAGTAGGTATAGACATTTGAAGTATTTGTACCAGATATAGTGAAAGTTCATTTGTGCCAAAACGGTTTCATACCGGAGTATTATGTTTGGGATCGGCATGGAAAAGTTGTAGCAAATACTTCTGTAGAGTCTAAAAGTATCGTTAACGAAGTTGTTACGACGACCCGTGTAGAAAATATGGTCGAAGATGCAGCACGATCAATGTTTCCTATTGTTGAAGTTGACGACGATAATGGAAATGTTGAAGAACCAAATATTGAAGCAAAAAATTGTTATGATTTACTAGATGCTGCTAAGAAACCTATTTGATATGGTTGTAAAAGTGGCACTTAGCTGTTAGTAATCGCAGAATACATTGCGATGCAGTCAAAATACAACATCACTGAAGCTGGGTTTACGGCTGTTGTACAAGCTGTAAAAAGACATATCCCGCTCGATAATCTAATGTGTGAAAATCACTATGAAGTGAAAAAACTTATGTCGTCTTTTGGTTTACCTTATCAGAAAATAGAAACTTATTTAAAAGGCTGCATGTTGTTTTGGAAAGGCTGCATGTTGTTTTGGAAAGAAGATGCAAACCTTAGAAATTGTAAAATTTGTAATCAAGAGAGATACAAACCAAGAAAAAAGAAGGGGAAGGAAGTTCCATACAAGCGTGTGCATTACTTACCCATCATTCCAAGGCTTCAAAAATTATATGCATCTTCCGTAACTGCATCTACTATGAGATGACATAGTGTAAAAACGGAGAAATAGGGTACATTGACACATCCGGCCGATGGAGAAGCATGGAAGCATTTCGATAAAATGTATCAAAATTTTACAGTGGAGAGTCGACATGTTAGATTAGGATTATGTACGGATGGTTTTTCGCCATTTTCTCAATTCAGTTCTAAATATTCATTCTGACCCATTATCGTCACACCGTATAATTTACCTCCATGGATGTGTATGAAAACGCAATATATGTTTCTTACTGTTGTCGTTCCTGACACCGACGATTGAACACAAGGAATCGATGTATATTTACAACCGTTGATTGAAGAATTAAAAATACCATGGAACGAACGAGTAGAAAAATACAATGTGTCCAAGAAGAAATTTTTTCGTATGTTTGCTTCTTTGTTGTGGACTATAAGTGATTTTCCTGCCTATGCAATGCTTTCAAGATGGAGTATTGCCGGTCGTCTAGCATGTCCATATTGCATGGATGAAACACAAGCGTTTTTTACCTCATGGTATGAAAAATTAATGGTTTTACTGTCATCGATACTTTCTCCATGTAAATCATCCTTTCAGAGAAGACAAGAAAAACTTTTTAGCTAATAGAGTAGAAACCAAACAACCACTGACGATATGGTCAAGCAAAGACATATATGAATTTGTTAGGGACTATCCAAAGATATATGAAACTGGAGTGCAAATAGAAATTGATGGCAAATAGATTGTTTATAACTGGTGCAAACGAACTATTTCAATGAGCATGTGAATATATTATTTGAAAGTGTTCCTCGTAATGACGAAGGCGACAAACAAGAGTCCTCTCAATCAATGTTATCTATTTTTAGACAACATGGTCGGCCTTTTGAAAATGTGTAGAAATATGGCTAGACGGTAGAGATCTTCATGTAGCACATACTTATATTCTTCTAAATTATGCCGAGGTTGCACCGTTCGTTAGGTAATCTGAACTAATAATTTGTGTTTTATTCTTTTCTGTAATGCATGCGCATGTATAACCTAATGTAATAATTTGTTTATATATACAGTGTTTATGAACGTGAATATCTAAACGGAGAACTCAGTAAAGAATATGCTGGTTAGTTTTCAAATTACGTTTATGAGCCGAGAAATTGTGTTGTTGACGAAGGGTTGAAACATCTTGCGATGGGACCAAAAAGCGTGGTCAAAACATATCTAATATATTTCGTCAATGGATATAAATTTAACACCAAAGAATACAGTGCAGAAAAATTAACGAATAATACTTGTGTATTTGTTAAAGGTAGTGACGATCCAGAAAATCACATAAATGATTTTTATGGCATTCTAACACAAATTTTGCAACTGACATATTTCTCACAATCCACGGAGGAGGTGTTTCTATTTAGCTGCAATTGGTTTAGCAATGTTCCATGTTCTGGAATTAATGTGCACAAGGATTATAATCTTATCGAAATAAAGCATACATCGCACTATCACAAGTATGATCCTTTTGTATTAGCCAAACAAGCATTGCAAGTTTATTACGCTTCTTATCCGTCTCTAAAACGAGATAAAGCGGATTGGTCTGCAGTTTTAAAACAAAGGCAGATTTACATTCGATGGGTAGAATATTCCACAAGAACAAGCTCGTCAGGCAGATCTTGAGGAAAATAATGAAATAATAATTACAGACGATCATACAGATTTTGGTCCTTTGATTGATGAATCAAATATTTTAGTAGAAGTGCTTGACAGTGCAGAGGAAAATATCGTAGAAAATGAGACCGAATCTGAATCAGAAAACGATGATGATTGATAAAAATCCGAACTGATTTTTTTGCAATTGATGTAACTATGTTGAATTCTTGATCTATTATTAAATTGATGTAACTATGAAACCAAATCTATATGTTTACTATTGTTTACATTTTTAATGTCATTTTCATTTGTCATTTATTTAGCAATTTTCATTAAAAATGCAATGTAATCTGCTTAACTTCAGAACATGAGACCCATTATGAATCAGGTATAACATATTTCCATTTCTATTTCCATTTAGTCATTAATTTAGCAATATATACCACTAATGTCATTTACGTATGAAAATGTTTTATTATCATGTTATTATTCTCTTTTGAAATGATGTGCATATATGTCACAGATTTATCGTAATGCCATCTAGAGGTAGGAGCTCTTCTCGATCTTGAGGAGGAGATGGCAGTGGTCCATCGCATGCATCACAGCATCCTATAGTTTCTTTAGTACCTAGAGCAGAGAGGCAAGAATTAAATTTTATTCATCATCTTATTTTTTTATATACGTACGTACTTATCTGTATCACATTTAAAAACAGGGGGTTCAACCTACTTCCCTCAAAGGTTGTGTTGGATGTTTTTAGAGCTTCTTACCAGAGTAGGATGAGTGCATGTTGGCCGAAGTGGGATAACATCCCGCCTCACATAGTAATAATGTATTTGGCAGGATGTCCTAGTAAGTATTATTTTTCTATTTTCCATTTTTAATTCGTTTTTGTCTTTTTTTTACTGTTTATCGTTACAGTTAAATATTCTTCTTGTTTTTTATCGTGAAACACAGGCTGAGATAGACATTCAGACAGACGATATGCTGTCGGCACGAGAATATTGGATGAAGAAGATGCGTAAAAACTATAGGGACCAAAATTAAGAAATTAGGTAAGAAACCACATTGAATGGGGGAGAGCATATGGCAAGCATGGTTGAGATACTGGGAAACTGACGAGGCGAAGGCAAGTATACTAATTATTTTTATATTTATTTGACTGGTAGTAAATATCAACAAATACATGATCGATAAATAATGTATCAAATTTTCAATGTACAGGCAGAGTTGGAAAGAAACTCTACAAACCGAAAAAAAAATCCCGTCACTCATCGCGGAGGGTCGAAGTCATTTCAGCAATATCGGTTGGAGTTGGTAAATTTATTGAATACAAATTGCAAATAGTTTGTGATATATAATTTTAAATGTACAATAATCGTATATAAAAATCAATTTTAGGAAGCTGAAGCGCATTGTCCCGTAGGCTATATGGACGTGTTTACTCGTATGCATGCTGTCGAGCATATAAATCTAGAGGGGATAGTTTCGTATACATGGCACAACGATAAATCCAGCAAGAGCCATGTATGCATATTTCATTTTATGCAGTATTAGTAATTGTTCTACTTGTTAAAATATAACGAAATAAGATATGATGATATTAATTTGTTAATATAGGAAGAGTTTATAGAGCAGCGCCAGAAACTCCTTGCTGATACGGGTCGAGATCAACTGACGACGGATGAGGAGGATGCTATTTTTGAGCCAGTTATGGTTCCATCGGAGCATGGTAGATAGTAGGATTTGGCAATCAAGAGGTAAGTAAATAATATATTGAGTATCATATAAGTTATCAATTTCAGTACATTGGTTTTGAGTCACCTCGTTATGAAAGAATTATGCATTACCAAAATATATTAATTCGTTACTTGAATGTCATTTCAAAAAAAAAATGAAAAAGACATGTTATTTAATTTAGTTTGCCTGATATATGTTGTACACATGCATAAATTTTTCACTTTACTGTTAAAGAGATCAAAAGCAGTGATATCTCGTAACGTAACGTGTTATTATTTTGATTATAAATGGTTGAATCGCAATTTAAAAAAGGCCAAAAGAACATATTTTCAAATGTATACATTATACATAAGTAATGGTTAGAACTTCATTAATGAGTAAATTATTGTAGCTTTGATTTTATTGCATTATATCACAGGAAGAAATTCAATGCGTCAAAATGGTAATGGACAGAGTTTTGAAATAGAGTGACTTTGCCATAAAAGCCTTAGGTGCTTCTAACAACATATTTATATTTGTTTATTAGCGACTAATGTAACATGTGGATTCATTTTTAAGAATACTCGAGTAACATATGATTTTTGAATGGAAATATATAAACGGAATGAGTACTTGTACAATTGTTTTGAAAAAAAATAATACAAAGATAAAATTATTTTGCATCGACATAAATTATTTTATTTCTAATTTTTTCTTCATTTTAGGACTAGTAGCTTGATTAACAAGTATAAATGAACATACAAATATGAAGTACAAATACTTTTCTAGATTAGTTTACATATGGCTGCAATAATTTGTAAATAAAGGCCTTTAGTGTTTTAGGTATCAAAATGGTGGTTTATGCTGTGGGAACTACATCAATTAATGTTTTTTTCCGATCATCTAATATGTGTAAATTCTAAGTTCAAATGATGAGTAATTTGTTAAAATACAAAACAATATTTTGTAATGGTTGATACTTGTCCAATTCATTGTCGGCCTCATTCAGTCTACAATTTCATGGTTTAGTCGCATGGTCCTGCTTAACCAATTATAGACCATTTTTTGAAATTAGTCATTTCTTATCCCTTTTCTGGGTGACACAATTGTTCGTATCTATAAATTAGCCAACCTCCCTCTCATTTGAGACACAGAAAACAGAGTAATTTCAAATTTATTATTATTATCCTTCCCTATGGTTATTTTACTTATGCTAAAATTTTCCAAAGTTATATTATTTTAAAATATAAGTCAACAATCTTGTCACTATAGTTATTTGTTGTTATCACAATCTAAGATGTTATCAACATGCACATACACTTACATAAACATGCATAAACTAAATTAAATAACATTATCACACTACTAGTTAGTCACATACGTACACATACACTTGTAGAGATCACACAACTAAACTAAACATTTATTACAGGCGAGCAGTCAGAGACGGGGTAGGCAGACTAAAGCTCAGATCGATGTACCAGAGATCGAAGATTTGCGGGTTAGAGTGGCGCAGCTGGAGGAGCAGAACCATCGGTAGGCCATAGAGACCACACAGTTGCTAGACCAGCGTATCGCCGAGTACATGCAGTAGTATAGTGGTCGCTTCCCTTCCTCTGCAGGCTCTGTTTCTGAAGGAGATTGATTGATTGCTTTGGTCGGTATGTTTTTTTTTTGTTTGTATGATTTGGTAGATGGTGGAGGTAGTTGTTGATTTATGTACTATGCTATGATACACTTAGCTGTTTTGTTGTAAAATTATGAGTTTTGACTTAATTTTATGTATTTTTCGTTTGGTGAATTGTATATAGTTTGGTTTTTGATATTATATATTGGATTCTACAGTATTGGTGGAATAGTGTTTGTATGAAAATGTGGATGGAATGCTATATTACAGGAGAAATATAAAAAAATTACAGTAGATTTCGAACGGCTTCCAACAGCTTTTAGGTTATATTTTTCCAACGGCTTCCGACAACTTTCAGATCAATTTTTTCAACGGTATCTGACTGCTTCCGACAAGTGTCAAAATCCGTCGAAATCCATCAGAAGCCGTTGAAAATATGAACGGCGAGATGTGTCGGAAGCCGTTGGAAACACTGAACCCCGACGCTTTATTTTCCTATGGCATTTTCCGACGGCTTCCGACGGCCTCTGATGGCCGCCGATAGTTTTCGGCCATCAGAAAATGACTTTTTCCTTGTAGTGAAAATTTAGTTGATGGATGCAAATTCAGAAAATGCTCAGAGATCCACGATTTTAACAATCCTAAGTATCCGACTATCTATTTTACCTCCACTCTACTCGCTAACCCAAGTTGTCTATACGGCCAACATAGAGTTGCTGACCGCAAAGAATAACTATGTATTTGATCCAAATTAGCAAGTTGTTTTTAAGTACTGTCCGAATACATGTGACTTGCTTTTATCCACAAATAGCATATTCCTAACTAGATATAAAAGATATGCACCGACAACTTGTTTAATTCTTTCAACTTCTCATTCATCACAAGCACTATCAAAAATTTCATGCGACTTAGTGAAGGTTATTTTATATCCAACACTATCCTTCATTATTTCTCTGATTTTCTTCCCTACCAATTCTCAAGTTATTTACCACCAAATCTATCATATAATTTTTGGGTTGATCAAATGTTTATATTGGTAGTCCTCGATTGGAATATGCAGCAAAGAAGCAACATCATGTAATGTAATTGTTATCTCACCAAATGATAAACGAAAAGTATTTAATTCGAGATGCCAATACTAGAAAAAAGCAGAAATAAGGTACTTGTTTAATTTACTATAACAAGTTTCTAATATGGGATATAATCTCGAAGATTTTAAATATTCCATAGAAATTATTGCATTATCAGGAATTTCCCAATTAAACCTTTGTTCCATGATTTACGCATATAAGAGGCTCATGTCCTAAGAAAAATATTGAATTGAATTGAAGTTTCAAAAAAATAATGTATTATGTTTTAATTAGTAGAACATACCTTACCACTCCAGATCGATGAAGCAATATGGGTGCCATAACTACTAATAATGTCAGTAAGTTGTGGACCACCATAAGTTGGTGGTGTATTGGGTGTTGCTGAAGAGGTAACGATGAAATCCTAGGTTTGTTGTTTAATATTGTGCTCTTCAATATTTTTCTCTATATTTTGTTCTTCAAGATTTGACTGGTCTTCATTGTCTATGTTAACATTATGCTCCTCTAATTGCTTTTCTGACTTTGTTTTCTTGTTTTCACTCGTTTATCGTTTCGATGCTGTTAAACGAGTTCGACCATAGGTAGTAGCTTCAGGAACTTCAGATATATCAATAAATGTATAAATGAGTCACTTCCATTATCTTATAGCAAAATATCTACAAACATACCATTACAAATATCTATAAATGAATCATTTGTCTAGAAATATTTATTAATAAACTGAGATAAGTGATATATATAAACATAATCAATCTTTGTAAATGAATCACTAACCATGACGACATTATATCATCTAAAAAATGATAAAGAACTTTTAATATATATGCACATAATTAAAGTACACTTGAATCCCTATACATAAAGAATAACTAAATAAAAATAAGTAATAACCAAATTATATTTTCTAGGTATTAAATTATAATAAAAATAAATTAGAGTATTAACCCTTAAGCTTGTAGTAATAAAAATAAATTATATTTCAGAACTCAACATTTCAGAGTTGTAGTTTAAGCTAAACCCTTAAGCTTGTTTTCTATCTTATTCATCTCAACATTTTAGACTACCGCTGTTCTTAAGCTTATTTTCAATTGGAGCTCAACAAATACTTAGGTTAGCAAGTAATTTAAGGTAGCAAATAAATGGGCTAAGGGTGATTAAATCAACTAATGCCACCCTAGGCGTTGGTTGATTGATTGAAATCGACCAATGCTTGGGGTGGCGTTAGTTTATTTACTCAACCCTAGCCTGTATTAACCATAGAAGAAACTATAACTTTAAATTTGAAATCTTACCATGTAGTTTCTTAGATCTTCTTTTCGCATTTTTGCCTCTTTGCTACTTGTCTTTTTCCATTGCCGACTTCTGCTAGGATTTTGCTTAAAAAAGAAACAAGAAACGGTAAAACGAATAGGAAGTAAGAAAATAACGTGGTTAATGATGGAACAAAGATAATTTGGAAATGAACAGGATGGAGAAATGAAAAAGTGGGTTGCGGATTATTTTTTAAAATTACTAGGGTGGGAAAAGCAATAAGTGGGGTGACAATAGACGAAGCCTTAACATTTTAGTTCAAAGTTATGGTTTAAGATAAAGATGATTTCTAAAGCTGACTTAATATTTACAAGAAAATAAATAAATTACCTAAGAGTAGAAAACACAAATCCAACCTTACGGAAAAAATACAGACTTTGGTCTGTCTAGAGTTTCATTAAATAGAGACACGAGAATTCTAGGTATTGATGGAACAAGGAGGATCGAAGAGAACTTTAGATCTAAATGAACAATAATAATACGAACAATAATAATGGGTATTTTGCAAGATTTTGAAAACTCAAAAATCATGACATTCTCTCACTAGCTTTTTTTAGTTCTCTTTGTTAATTGCATTTTACTAACTCTGATGTAACAATTTATCTTTTATGTTACCTTAAATTGTTAACCTTCTATGGCCTATGTGTCATTATACATGTTCATTTGCTTTATTTGATGTAGTTCTCATACTATAATATTCCTTCTGGTATTTCTTTGAAATAAGATCGGCATCATTGTCATGAACCATAAAATCTAAACTTGATTTCAAATGAATATGTTGTTTCTTCAAAACGACAAACTTTTTGTTCCATGTTTCAAGGGTTCTTTCAATTTCCTTACATAAACTCAAATTATAGAAATTAAAATTTTCATTTGTCGATTTTTATTGATTAGCGGTTTCACTAAAATGAAGAATATGATATCTGATATTACAATAGGATGGTAAATAACCAAGTTGAAGTGGATCTCCTGAATTAGCTAGATAATACTGTCCAGGTGAAGGTTGAGAGGAGTTAAAGTTTCTATAATTTATAATTGAATTAAAAATTCTACTGTCAGGTGCAGTACCTTCCTCACAAGTCATAATATAAGTAAATTGTAAACTGAATAAGCATGCTGCTAAGGTATTCCGTGTAGCATAAATTATTCGTCCTATATACGGAATAACTCAATCAGCAGGTAATTGTGTCATTACATGCGTATCATCTATAGCACCAACACAGTTTCTAAAATATGGATAGTGCTGGTTTGAAGTTCTAATGTGATCCAGAGCGGCATTAAATTGAGGACCATCTGGGTTGATAATATCTGTAGCAAGTAATTGCACAACATCTAAAACAGAATGAAAACAAACTGAAATTGTGCTGCCTGATTTTTGATATCTTTCACCCATTTTTCGATTTGAGAGCGCTGCAGCTATGGTGTATACGAATATGACAACCATTTCTCTGATATTAATTTCTTTTATTGCAGTCAGACCATAATTTTTCATCCTAATTGCATAACGAGAGAAAATAAGGTCTTTTCACTCGGAAATTTTGTTGACAATGTTCTTGATTCCCATTTAATATGTCGTCCCCCTACATTAAACCGGTATAATCTGATGTGTGAAACCGGGTCATATCGCTTCTTCTTCTATGTAGGTAAGCTGATGTAACAACCAAATCAAATAACATCTTTATAGTTGGAATCAATATTTGAATTAGGTATTGTTGGTATAGGAAGAAATATGTAAGTAGAGAGGAGAACAGAGAGGAATAATGTTGTGAAGAAGTGTGACATCTCCTATTTTGAGGTTTGAAACAAAGCACTGCGGATGTTTCAGTCATCTATAGTAAAATTTTCAATGATAAAATGTGTCTATGTTAGTCATATTAATAATACTAGAAGCGCTTGAATATGAAAATTTTCAAACATAATTTAATAATAAACTTTCATATTTCATTTCACAAATAAGATTTCATATTCATTAAATAATCTCATTCGATCCCACGTTCAAAATAATAATACTAATTATAAAATATTCTAAGGACGACATATAAAGATGCCCCCTTGGTTGATCAGAATCTAATACATGGCAATTATACAATTTGCCGGTATATCCATTCAAGTAGGCAAAACAACACAGCGGAAAATAAAAGCTCCTGGTAATAGCTACTTGCACCCTACATGTCTCCAAAAACTTATTGGTCTAATTGGAAAACCTGAAAACCCTACTTCTGGCTTACTCAATTAAGCATCCGAGAGTTTATGGTGGAAAATAAAACTTTGGATCAGACAAATAGTCTGGTGTGAATAATAACCTATCATCTCGAACCAAAATGATATCAGTGAGACCACACCACTGAGTGAAACGGGTTTTCCCCTCACTGGTATCTTAACAAAACATATCAACCATATACTATGCCCCTGCATGCACAATGATCAAAACAAAATAAACAAAAATTTACAATCATGCAACATACAATGGACTACCCATCCCAATTTATTTGACCAACCATCTCAATTTCATTTGACTATCCGTCTTTACTTCAAATGACTATCTGTCTTATATTTATATAGACTACACATCTCACATGCGTACAATATATAGATTATCCATCCCTTATCATGTGGAGTACCCATCACACATGGTTTAACTATCTAGAATTATATGGATTATTCATCATACATGTTTCATTTATTTTAAACTATGTGGACTATCCATTGCACATATCATAGTTTTCCTAGGATGACTATAAACCCTTCATTAACCAAATAGAGACTATGTATCTCGGGCATTATGTGGAGTATCCATCACACATTCCATAGTTTTTCTAGGATGACTATGAACCTATCACTGATTAGCTTAATTTATAATTAATTGTGTTCACCTGATTGCCAACTTATACCTATTGGTATCCCCAATTAGGTTGATAACCCCTTAAACTTATAGCGCGTCGTGATAATACACATTGGTATCCGCAATATATATGATGCTGAAAGCATAAAATAAATGGTAAGTCAAATATAATATATGTTGGTGTCTCCAATGAATAATATCAAATTCATAATCTCATGGCATATAAAAATATTATTCATTGGTATACCCAATGAATAATGTTGAAATCATGAAACATATGGCTTACCGCCATTAATATAGCAAAACATAAGACTTACGACAATCATGGTGCAATAACGATGTCAAACTCTATCCAAGGTTATAAAAAAAGATTTAGCTTAAAAAAATTATGTCGAAATATAAGGTTGTCGACATACTTAAGATATAGGCTATCCCGCCCTTAAGACATAACTTTAGTTAACATAAAAACATGACAATCTCGACTAAAATGGCATTAGTATCGATATAGAAGAAATAAGACATCAATGCCACATGACATTGTTGCTAAATACAATGAAATATAAGATGCCGACATTGATAAACCCTGGATCAAAACCTTAAGTCGGAAAATACGCGCGAAATCACTATAAGATTTTGTAAATATTATACTTCGGCTATTATGCCACAAACAAAAAAACTAGCGGTATCATTGCCGCAAAATAGACTGATGCCGAAATTAAAAACTCATGACATTAATATCTCATATACCCACGAGATGCAGTATTCCCATAAGTTGATGACGAATGCTTGACTCGATGCATCACATACTTACGATATAAATACCACATGCATTGTTTCATGTTGATACCGCCTATTCTGATATCTCTTATAACTGTAAAGTGATACTGCCTATTGTTCACGTTGAACGTCATGAGAATGCCATATACCGATGGCATTGCTGTAGTTGTTACAAAAACTGTTTTCTTTCTATTAAAAATAATTTCTTTTTATCAACGTTTATTCCTTGTCAAATTTCTATTGGTTGAAAACAAACTTTACCAATTTTTTTAAGAAAATTGCTACAAGTCAGTTTTATACTTCCAAAAACATTAATCAACTTAATTAATTAATACCCTTAATCAATATTAATTTAAATGCTTTTCTAGCATAATAAATTCATAATCACTTGTGAAAAATCTCTAAATTTTACAAAAAATCAAATCTTCAAAAATTTCGAAGCCAAAATAGATATTTAATTATTTTTAATAATTAAAACCCATGTAAACATTATTTCCTCCTTAGAAAATTCGTAAAATATTCATCTTAACTTGAAAAATTATGAAATTAAAAAATCACCCCCAAAATAATATTTTATCTAACATGCTAGAAAATCAAATCAATTGGAGACCAAAAACTTAAGTTTTACCCTAAAACCCATTTAAATAATTTCATAAAAATTCCATAAATCATTATTCTACCCTAAAGATGATCATGCATCCATAACTTGGCAAAACAACTAAGGAATAACTTGAAAATTATCCATAATCAAATTCAAATATAAGTAATGTAGATGGTTAACTACTATTCACATTAGATTGAATGATGGAGTTGAGATTTAATGGAGTTTGGTTTCCCTAAGCTTTGCCTTTTGAATCCCTTAGTTTCCCCTTTGATTTTCCCTTCTCTAACTTGATTAATAACCGACCTCTATAATGTTTTATTTTGATTGTTTGTAATTGTAGAAATGAGAAATGAATAAGAGGGTGAGGGTTTAAGGGATAAAAGAGAGATCTATTCCTATTTTGCTCTTCTCATTTGTTCATTTTTATGTTAAGTTTACAACAATCTTATTAGTTAATTAGTTAAGGCTCGACCATGTTAATTGTGAAATCTCATCCATGTGCCCGACTATGTTACTCTATTTATTCTATTCAGTTAAACCTCATGAATAATATCAAACTAAAATTAGGGCTATTACAAGAAGATGAATGAGGATGAGGTTCCTTTATAAGGGGTTTGGGTTGGTTAAATGCATTAGACGCCAATTTGTCAAATGCCAATGATCAACAAGCTGAATAGGGAAGGGGAATTGAATGTCGAGATGTCCGGCGCGTCGAACGCATTCCCAACAAGAATGGCACTTAAATGTTATAGTTTGGCGTTACTAAAAGGGATTCAAAGATTAATTAATCGTAATACTCTCTAATGCTAATTTTATTTTGAATTTCAAATTTTGTATTAGTAGATCATTTAAATGTGCTTGTTTTTCCAATGTATTGAACATCTTTTTTACATTAAAAATCATTCAATTTGTTACAACCACAGGTTATCTCATTAGGAAAATCAATATTTTATTTATACAAATCTAACGTAAATCATTTTATTAATCATATGAAATAAGCAATGATACAAAGCCCCAATTTTCATTAGCATATGCACGATTATATTTTGGATAAGAGGGTGTAACATAATGGAAACGCTATCTAAACATAAAATTACTACGGAAGGACATGATAAATGAAATAAAATAAAACAATTTAATATTTTACGCTAGTTCAAGCAAAGTTGGAAATACCCTACCAAAAAATGAAAAGAAGAAAGATGATGGTCCACCGAAAACTAAATTTGAAAGGATTTGATTGAAAAGAAAATTATAAAATAGGTGTCCACCAAAAAATTTGTATATGGGGGTAATAATTGAATTATTTTTTATTTGTTACAGGTGGTCAATTTTTTTCAATTAAATAAAAATTATTTACTAAACTTATACTTAAATAATAATTATTACTATTCACGGATAGACAAATTTGTTTTTTTGTTTTTGAAAAACTTTTTGAAAATCGTAAGTTACTTACACTTTGTATGTGTTTTCTAGTTTAGAAAAAAATGGACCTAATTTACGTATTTATTAATACATGAACTATTCTTATAACATGGACCTGATGGGTAAAGCACTATTGCATAAAGTGTCAAACATAAAAATAATTCAAAATATATAGAGTGATATTATCTACACTCGCTCAAATGCTTCTCCATCTATTTATCATTTAACCCAACACAGTATTTCACTCATGCACCCACGTCCACCTTTCTTATTTTTTAATTCTCTCATAATCATAACTTAATTTTCTCTCTCTACAAATAATGATATCAAAATTTCTTCATCTAATTTCTACACGGATAATCTTTTATTTCAATCTAACGCTTCACCTATACAAATGAATCCAAGTAATTTGGTTTTGACTATGCTTTGTCATTTTAATTTTATGTAGGTTTTCAATTTTTTGTAAGTTATTTAACACTAAATAAGACTAACATAACAATGAAAAATTTGTGGTTCAAACCTGGTGCTATTGTAGAAAAAACATTATTATTTTGTTGTTATCCAATCATTATTACTTTTGTAGAAAGGACATAGTAAAATAACATTCATTGCTATTTCAATCAAAAATATTCAATCATGATTACTTTTGCTCTTATGTCAATTAAAAAAGAAAACAGAATGACAGAACCAATTGTAATAGAAAGAAGTATGATATAATCAACTACCGTTAATTTTCATCGTTTTCCTTGGAACATTAAAGGGGTCACAAAAATATTGATTTACATGCATATTTTTACTATAATTATATTCCTTAATTCATTAACTTCTAATATGAAATTTTTATGATTTGACTTTAAGAGTATTTAAGATGTTTTTTTGAAGTAATTTTTATGACTTAATTTTATTAAATTTTTATGTGGCATTAGTAAGTGTTGTGTATGTCAATAGAAACACCCACTATAAAGGCTTGAAAATTAAAAAAAGGATTTCAGCAATTAATTGCAGTAAATGCTCCATCTTCATTTACAAATCACCACCATTTCTTGTTATATAATTTCTCTTAATTATAGATTCCACAATTTCAACACTCTATTACTATCATCGGTTCTTTTTGTGTTTTTTTCACTTATCCATGAGAATATACACATCTTCTATTAATTTACTAATTTAAAAAAGAAAAAACTTTTAACATTATGATGACAATTTTATTCCTTTGCTTCTACATATGGCATGTGGAAACCACAAAGCATGCTCGTCTCATATCTATAATTTGATCATTTTTCATTTCTATATGATACATGAAACCACGAAACAAGCTTGCCTCAAATTTGTTACCACGATTTTAACATCCTTGAATACCATGTAATCTCTTTTCTTCCATATATGATGTAATGGACTCAATCTCATATTTCAATTTGTATGAAATATTATATGCCCTTCCCAATTTTATCTTTAGAAAACACTGTTAGAGATCCTTGAGAGAGTGAATGAACATATATGCCTAAAGTCCCACATCGCCAGAAATAAGTAAGATTTCATGCTTTTGTAGCCTTTCCCTCGAATCCATATCGACCCTTAGGGTAAGGTAATTTTGTGCAAAGGGGAGGACTTTTATGGCCATGAACTAATAGACAAGTGCATTGCCCATCCCGAACCGGGCCGAGTGCAGGTGCGGTGAACCATGTTATACTTTTGCTAAAACGAAAACAAACATTTTTTGTAACAAACGGACGCAACCTTTGAAGAGGCACGACCATTGATTGTTGGAGGCTATAAAATGAAACAAAACCTGATCACTTTTGTATTCGAATTATATACTCTTCTTCCTCCTTCTTTCATCGAACCAAAGCAATTTCTTTATTTCACAAAGAGATCGTACTGATCACAATCTCGAGTAAAAAGATTCTGTTGTACCTTGGGGAAACTTGCGAATAAAATTTTTAAGATCCCAGAGAGTGTGCATGAAGATATATGCCTAAAGTCCCACATCGCCAAAAATAAGTAAGTTTTCATACTTACGTAGCCTTTCCCTTAAACCCATATTGACCTTAAAGTCAGGTAATTTTGTGCGAGACGGAGGACTTATATGGCTTGCTGAGACGAAAACAAATGTTTTTTTGTTTAAAATCAAACAGTGCGACTATTTAAAGGGATACAACTTTTCAAACGGAAGCAGTCGTTGCGCATAGGTGTTGTGAATTTTTAAACAGAAACAAAGTGTTGCGAATTACCAACGGATGTAACTATTACTATTGAATACTAGATTCAAACTAACGGACGTGATCTTTCGAAGAGGCACTACCATTGACTGTTGGAGTCTATAAAAAAGAACAAAACCTGATCACTTTTGTATCCGAATTATATACTATTCTTCCTCCTCCTTCTGCCATTGAATCAAAGCAGTTTTTTTATAACATAGAGAAATCGTATTGATCACAATCTTGAGCGGAAATATTCTGTTGTATCTTGGAAACATGAAAATAAAAGTTCAAAGGGAATTGCTAAGGCAAGCCTCGGAACCCTCTTTCTTTTCACTATGTTCTGCTATTTACTATCGTTGTTGTTTTGTTTTCAAGTGTTGGTTGCTATTTTGATTCCCCTACTACTACATCATAAAACTTTTGAAAATTCGGGGAATTTTCCTAAAAGCAGAAAGTTGCGAACTTTTAGTTTCTAATCTATTTGTAGGCAGGTTTATCTTATTTTCAGTTTTGCATTTCCTAAAACATTTTTCATGCAACAGGAAATGGCAACAGTAGAACTATCAAACAAAAGTGCTACTCACAATAGACCTGATCCTTTTAAAGGAGATGGTGATGATTTTCATACATGGTATAGTCAGATGCTATTCTATCTCACCATACTCGGTTTGCAAAGGTATCTCGAGGAGAAGGAACTAGTGCCTGCGCCAGGCCAAACAGGGAAACATACAAAGACGCATTTCTTGCTGTTGATACATGGAAGCACTCCGACTTCTTATGCAAAAATCATATTTTGAACTATCTAGATATGATGTTATACAAAGCATATCATCCTCTAAAGACAACAAAGGCCCTTTGGAATGCACTTGCAACAAAGTACAAGACGCAAAATGTGAGTTTGAAGAAATTCATTGTAGACAAATTAATGGACTATAAGATGGTAGACTCCAAATCTCTGACTACTCAACTGCATGAACTTCAAATTATCATTCATTAAATTGAGTCAGAAGGTCATAAAGTTGGAGAATCTTTCTTGGTTGAAGCATAACAGGTAAGTTGCCTCCATCAAAAGACTACCCCAACTATCTGAATCATAAAAAGAAGGAAATCTCTTTACAAGATCTCATCGTCCGTCTAAAGATTGAAGTAGATAACCATGGTGTTATAAAATAAAGCGAGGAGGCATTTGTTGTAGAAGGGTCAAAGAACAAAGTATACTTCAACAAAAAAAAAGAAGAAGTTCTCACAGAAGAGAAAAGCTCCTGAAATCAAAACAAAAGACAAAATATAAACACAGAAGTTTAATAGCGAGTGTTGGGTTTGTGGAAAAGCAAGACACGCTACTAGAGATTGCGGACACAAAAAGGAACGCAATTCAGAGGCAAATATGGTGGACAACATGGAAGTGGATGAGTTTAACTCTTCAGCAGTTGTGTCTGAATGCAATTTAGTTCAGAACCCTACACAACGGTGGGTAGACATTGGTGCTACTCAACATGTTGTTCTGACAAGTCCATGTTTTCTACTTATAAGAAGCTTGATCAGGAAGAAAAACTCTACATGGATAATTCTACAGTTTCAATGATCAAGAGCAGTGGCATAGTAATCCTTAAGTTTACTTTTGGAAAAACTGTTAAGTTGAATGATGTGCTTCATGTTCCAGACATATGCAGGAATCTCATTTCTACTTCAGTGCTATCGAAGAATGGATTCAAAATGGTCTTCGAGTCAGACAAGATGGTTCTGTCCAAGGCTGGAATGTACATAGGCAGGGGTTATTTACGTAATCACCTATTTAAAGCTAATGTAGCTGTAGTCAGCAAAAACACTATGTATTTTGATTGTGCAATTAATAAAATTTAAATTTCTTACTTGGTTGAGCATGAAACTTTATTATGGTATGACATGTTAGGACACATAAATTTTGGTAAAATGAATCACTTGCCAACTTAGGATTAGTTCCTAGATTTCAAGTAGATAAAAAATATAAATTGCGAGACACGTGTAGAAGCAAAAATGGTCAAAAAACCATTTCATGTCGTTGATAGAAGTACTGAACTACTAAGGATGGTTCATATTGATTTATGTGATTTTGAATCGTTACCTACAAGAGATGGGAAAAAGTATTTTATCACATTTTTTGAAAACTACACACGATATTGATATGTATATCTTTTAAACAGTAAAGATGAAGCAATTTCAATGTTTATAAAATACGAAGCCGAAGTAAAAAATCAGCTAAACAGAAAGATCAAGATACCGCGGTCTGATCGAGGTGGAGAATATGAATCACCATTTGAACAAGTATGTGCCGAACATGGTATGATTCATCAAAGAACATCCCCAGATTCACCATAACAAAATAGTATTGCCGAGAGAAAAAATAGAATGTTAAAAGACAAGATTAACGCTATACTTTTAACTTCAGGCTTACCGACGAATTTATGGGGGGAAGCCCTACATATGTCTAATCATATATTAAAAAAGGTTCCTCACAACAAAACAAGAATAATTCCATATGAGTTATGGAAAGGACACCTACCTAGTTTCAAATACCTCAAAGTGTAGGGGTGTTTGGCAAAGGTTCTAGTTCCACCCTCCAAAAAGGTCAAACTTGGACTTAAAACTATGGAATGCTACTATCTAGGCCCTGTCAAAAATAGTAGTGCCTACAGATGTTTAGTTTTCAAGTCTGATATAAATGACATCAATATAAATACTATAGTTTAGTCAATAGATGTCTCGTTCATTGAAGATGTGTTTCTACATATAGGAAACGATGGAAATCTTTCCCTAAAAAGGACAACAGATGACAAAGATAAACCACATGAAGATGAAACTCGTTGAGACAAAGATGAAGTTGAACTAAGAAGAAGCGTAAAGGCTAGAACTTCTAAGTCGTTTTGTTTCGAATTCCTAAATTATGCACTTGAACATGAACTTTAAACATATAAAGTAGCAATGTCTTCCTTTGAATATTCATGTTGGAAAGAAGCAATCAAAAGTGAGATTGCTTCAATTCTAAGTATTAAAACTTGGGAAATAGTTGGTATTCAACCAGGAATAAAATCAATTGGCTATAAATGGATTTTTAGGAAGAAAATGAAACAAATGGCTTTATTGACAAATATAAAGCTGAATTTGTAGCCAAAGGACATCGTCAAAAAGAAGGTGTAGACTTCTTTGATACCCATTCATCGGTTACACGAATAACTTCTATAAGAATATTAACAGCAATTGCATCCATCTATAATCTAAAGATTCATCAGATGAGTGTAAAGACATTATTCTTAAATGGAAATCTCGATGAGGAGATTTACATGGAGCAACCTGAGGGTTTTATTTCTAAAGGAAATGAGAACAAGGTGTATCGATTAGTGAAATCACTATATGGACTCAAACAAGCTCCAAAGCAATGACACGAACATAGTGCCATGATGAGAAATGGTTTTCATACACATGAATGTGATAAATGTATTTATTACAAACAAGTTGGACAATCATATGTCATTATTTGTCTATATGTTGACGATATGCTAATCTTTGGTCCTAAAAATACAGTAATAGAGAACATAAAGAAGATATTAATCAACAATTTCGATATGAAATACTTAGGAGTTGCAGACGTTATTTTAGGAATCAAAATAATAAGAATATCTAAGGGATTGAATTATCTCAGTCACATTATGTAGACAAAGTGATTGAAAAATTTCAAGACTATGGAATTAAAGGAGTGAGAACACCTTTTAATCCATTAGAAGTAGTGCATAAAAACACCAATGAGAGTGTAATGCTACTGGAATACTCTCGTGTAATAGGATGATTAATGTATCTCATGAACTGCACTCAACCAGATATCACTTGTGTAGTAAGTCGACTAAGCAGGTATACAAGTAACCTAGCGAAGGGATACCGGAAAGCACTAATGAGAGTGTTGGGATATTTAAAGAATACCACTAATTTTTCCTTACACTACGGTAAATATCCTGCTGCCTTAGAAGGATATAGTGATGCAAACTGAATTGCAGATTCAGAGGAATCGAAATCCACAAGTGGTTATGTCTTCACCCTTGCAGAAGCAGCAATGTCATGGAAATCTACTAAACAAACATGCACAACATGATCCACTATGGAATTAGCATTCATTGCATTAGATAAAGTAGGCAAAGATGTAGAATGGCTTTTTCAATTTTAGAAGATATCCATTTTGGCCCAAACCTGTAACGACCACATGTATTCCTGCAATAACCAAGCTGCGTTAAGTAGAGCGCAAAAATTTGTGTATAATGGAAAATCATGACACATTCGTTGATGACACAACACAGTTAGGCAGTTATTCACTAATGGAACTATTTCCATAGATTATGTCAGAACCAAAGATAACCTAGCGGATCCATTTAATAATGGTTTATCAAGAGAGAAAATCGACTACACATCGAGGGGAATGGGTTCAAAAGCCTAAAACCAAAAAAGAGTTACCTTATACGAATACCTATCCTAGCGACTGGAGATTCCACAGACTAGGATCACTAGGTAAATCAGTTCTAAGTAATTTAAGAAGTAATGCATTTATGGACTAAGTCCTTACAAACCATTCCTATGATGTACATACAAATGTATGTTCACAGAAGTATTAAAAGGTTAAAGCTATGCCTTTTAATGATGACCATATCTTGAAAATAACAAGTGAGGTATATGTAGGATACTCTTAATGGATGCGATCACCTATGTTATTGTGACCTGGGTCGGCTCTATGAGAATATTAAAGGCTTAAGTTCTCTATAAACACTTGCGGAACCAAATTTGTTCAGGGAAAAAATGAACACAACCAAGATATTGGATGGGAAGGGAAACAATGCTTTGTAAAACTTATTGTCTGGTTATGCAATAACCATTGATGATTCAAGATGAAATAATTCACCGATTATCCAAGTATATCCGATAAGTTTTAACTACGGAAAGTTCAAAGTAAGATATCTACTTATCCTCGAGATAGTGTTATTTCCATATGAACTCTGTGATATTACACTTTGTGTGGGGGAGACATGAATCATCGTTCGTGTGGGGGATTGTTAGAGATCCTAGAGAGTGTGAGCGAACATATATGGCTAGAGTCCCCCATCGCCAAAAATAAGTAAGTTTTCATGCCTATATAGCATTTCCCTCAAACCCATATTGGCCCTTAGGGTCGGGTAATTTTGTGCGAGGGGGAGGACTTATACGACCATGAACTAACACACACCCGTGCACACCACCATCCACCCGTCCCGTACCGAAGCAGTTGTGGTGAACCGCGTTATATTTTTGCTGAAACGAAAAAAATTGTTTAAAATAAAACAGTGCGACTGTTTAAAGGGACACGGCCTTTTAAACGGAAGCAGCCGTTGCGAATTTTTAAACAGAAACAAAGCGTTGCGAATTACCAATGGATGTGACTGTTGTTAATGACCACCAGATTCAAACAAACGGATGCGGCCTTTCGAAGCGGCATGACCATCGACTGTGAGGCTATAAAAAGGAATAAAACCTGATCACTTTTGTATCCGAATAATATGCTCTTCTTCCTCCTCCTTCTGCCATCGAATCAAAGTAGTTTCTTTATATCATAAAGAGATCGTACTGATCAAAGTCTGACTAGAAAAAATTTGTTGTATCTTGGGAAACTTATGAATAAAAGTTTTAAGGAAATTGCTAAGGCAAGCCTCAGAATCCCTCTTTCTTTTCGCTACGTTCTACTGTTTACTGTCACTATTGTTCATGTTTTTGAGTGCTGGTTGCTATTTTGATTTCCCTACTACTACAAACACCAAATATTTTTTTTTAAAGAAAAATAAAGGTTATATCGATCCTCCACCTCACGGTCAAATAAAACACAAAAAAAGTAGTACAATTTTTAGAGTCCCATTTAATTAACCTATCTTTTATTTGCAACGTATTTTAAATAGATTGTTATGGTTTCGATGACACGTTTTGTAATTCATTTGACCACATACTGTTTTTTACCATTGAACATTTGGAAATTGAGCTCTTACTCCATCTAAAGTCCATTATAAAGAAAATCCTTTATTAAGCAATCTCTATACCCATTTATTTTTATCACATCTCAATTGATTTTAATAACATCAATGATATTTGTAATGCCTCCAATAATTGGTAATAATTTTCTTTTTCGTTCTTCATTTTTAATGATAGCATCAACGTTTAATCACTACCACCATATAATTCTGAAATATCCCAACTTAGAGTTTCTCTCAAATGTTCATCGTAAATCTAAGGGTCAAACCATAAATATGTCAATTTACCATCAATCATTTTCCTTTTTATCATTTTTTCCTCATTTCTGTAATCTTTAATTATTTTTTAGTGAGTGGGAGCGGAAGCACTATTATTTGTATTCCAAGTGCAAAAATGGTTTTTCTCATATCTATTGTATACTATAATTGATACTACAATTGGCATCTAGAAAAAAACTTTTGGACCCCAGAACTAATGGCCACCTTACAAAGTTTTCTTCTGTGCTTACTAAACTTATTTTCTTTCAACTAAACAGGCACTCAAATATTTCAAAAACATAGCATCATCCCTCCTTTTTTTAATTATTTAAGAAACACTTTTTCATTTGAAACATTAATGCATTCTCAATTGTATTGTGATTTGTATCCTCTATATAACAACTAGAAAACCAGAAACAAATACAAGGAAAAAAGGCATAAACATTGTATTATAACATACCACTTTTAATCATTTGAATTGAGATTTTCAATCACAATATCATTAAGCTTTATATCCTCGAATCTGTGTTAGCCAATAGGATCATTAAACTCGTCCTAAAATAAATAAATATAAAACTAAACAACAAATCGAAAGTTGATATTAAAAGAAATTAGATTTAGGAAATAAAAAGTAAACTAACCTCGTTGGTTCATCAAAACTAGGATCATCCATAAAATGTTCACTTTGTCTATTAGGTCAAAAGGAGAGAATTTTCTTCTAATTTTCGGGTTTGAAATTTTCTCTCTCTAATGATTTCTTAAGATAATGTAGATAATTTTATCTAAGGGAGATGTAAAGGCTCTGGTTGTTTGGGCTTGATTATAAAAATAGATTTTCATGGCTATAAGCATATGAAATAATTAATAGGTAATAAAATTTTAGTGGTAGCCAAAAGTATTTTTCTGGGTGCTAATAGTAGCACACTATATATTATGCATCCACTAACCACCAAAACTCCCACTCTAAGGTAACTCCATAGGTGTTTGATGCAACTGTCTTTTTAACCTTAAATAATCCTATACCACCTTCATATTTTGATAAGTACTGAGTTTCCTAAGAAATTTTACGGTTGTACGATGGAATTTTTTTAAGTTGTTGCAATATGAACATTAAATGCTCGAATCTTATAATACTATAGAAACAAATGAAAGAATGAAAAAGTTCAACTCTTCCACCTACTCTCAATAAAAGTAAGGCTGAATCTGTTGGCATCCTTTAGTTTTCCTTTCAGACCCCACCATTTTTTTAAAAATCATTTTCTATTATTGCTTTTCTCACTCCACATTATATCAGTTTACCCTTTTAGTTTAATTTTTTCTTTATTCACTTTTTACCTTTTATCTTCTTAAATTGTCAAATTCATGAAACCTAAACGCATGGCGTACTAATTTGCAATTTATATCCTCAATATTAGTAAAAAAAATGAATCAAGAAACAAAAACTTACTCTTAAAAAGTATTTTTTTTAAAGATATATTTGTTCTTCCATGTAAAGATTCGGTTACAATTCAGATTATATAGGAAACTGGTTAAAATTTATTTGTGATTGAAATCTTTTATAATTTTTTTTAATCAAATGTAATTAACATGATACTAAAAATAAATATGTAGCTTTAGTTAACTTTTCAGTTTGAGATTAAATAATGGAGGAAGGGGAAAGAGGAAGAGGAAAGGAAGAAGATGTAATCTATTATGTTGATGTTGAAGGGTACTTTTGGAAATAATCTTTTTTAGTGTTAATTGGGATGAGAAAGTAGAATTTTGGTTAAAAGTAAATCTATTTATTATGTATATTTCTAATTCTTTTAATGAGGGAGTCGAATTTAGCATAATTAAATGATTGAATATAGAGAAATGTCCAAATAGGTAATTGGTAGGGAACGATCCTCAAATCTAAGAATGTCTCTAATCTCCCTTTTATCATACACTTCTTACTGAAAATATATTTATAAATAGGTAATTGGTAGTGCGAATAATTTTTTTCAAAATCTTAATAGCATTATTACTTAGCTTAAATAAATCATGAAGTCATCTGCATATGACAAATGATCAACTAATGGTTCATTTATAAAAGTAGGACTTAATTAATTCTCTCATATTTTTATTCACACTTATAAAAAATCCATTGCAACCCAAAATAATAAGGAGATAAATGATCATATTGTCTAATACATCTATTGCTGTGAATAAATCTTCTTGAAATTCCTTATGTAAGAATATATAGGATTAAACCTTCAAGAAAGTCCATCTTCTCCAATAATAAAAAAGTTAATCCATTTATTTATGTTGTATCAGATGTGTTATGCAATAGGGTAATTGGACGAATTTTAGAAAAAATATATTTTACTAAATCACACTAGACCTTTTTTATTGCTGTGCATAAATATTTATTTTATATACATGTATGTATTAACATGTGATATGTATATGCATATAATCAATAAATTATCCTATGACATCAGGGCTAGCGTAGTTGGTTGATGATCTGGATTGTGAGATCGAAGTTCATGAGTTCGAAAAGCGAAGTGGACAACCATTTAACAAGTATCCGAAGTATGTATTCGACACACGCATACTGAAAGAGTTAGTGGTATGCCCTAGGGGTAATTATGTATTTTCTTTCATATATTTAACTTTATAGTGAATTTTGTTTGTAATAATAGTGTTTGTTTTCTTCTATATCTTTTTTTATATTAGGATCTAATTAATTAAAAATCAATTTAAAGTATATATACTTAAATAAAATGTTATTTGATTGTAGATGCAAATAGGTGCAATCATGAGTAATTAATCAGAAAAGTGAAATGACATTTTGTTCTAAATATTACTGGTTAAGATGTTTTGAGTAAAGGATATCGATTCATCCATTGAGACCACAGTGTGTAACGCTCTCTAAATGTTGGGTGGTGTGCTACTTATGGTTGTTGAGGGTACTAAATGGTTACATACTTATAGTTGGTTGATAATAGTCTGCTCAAATAGAAAATCTCAATATGACAAAGTTACAATGTTCCCTCAACTTGAGAATACTGTGGAACTTCAGTGTGAATACTCCACTTTGATAATAATTAAGTCATGGAAGGGTGATCCATCGAATGACTATAATTAGGTCAAAGTTGAGCATTGAGAGTGGTGCACTATTCAATAGAGAATTCATCTTTTCAGTTGTATGAGGTTAGTATCACGGTCAATTATAGTTAATTCAAAGTCAGAATCTTTCACTATAGTAATACAATTAATAATAACTGTTATTGATCATCCTCTCGGACCAGCTACTGATCATTGCCTTGGTGAACTAAAGGCTTTGTTTTTGTACTAAGAAAGTTGGATGTAGGTGTAATATTGGAATTTTGACAAATACCAAATTTCATATATCCTAAAATGATATTGTTTTGATGAAGAGAACGTGCGTAAATTATCATTGCTAAAATGTACCACTTAAGAAAATGTTTTTTAAGCAAAATGAGTGATCCTCTTAAAGTGGTGAGCACTCATGGTACCACTTAAAAAAAAGTGAAATTGGATTTTACCGAGATGATCTACACGCGAAGTTAGGCCAAACTATCACACTACTAACTAAGGTGATATATGAACATTAATATTAGAATTGTTCAATGTTAATCACTGACTAAATTCACATCTTTGAGTCACAAAGCCACATTCATGAATTCTTCGAAAAAACACATGATATAGTTGGTTTATAAAATATTATATATTAATTTAATTAATTAATATTTAAGAAATATTGATCATTAATTTATTTGATGTTTTGGGTATTGTTAGTAATTATTTGGATGTGTATATAAAATTTATATATGTTGTATCGCTATACGATATCAGTATTTATTTAAATGGGTTTAAATAGAAATAATTACTCGGTGGGCTTTTGAAAGAAGAAAACATTCATATAAGGGCAATCATGGCCATATATATTAGGAGAAAGGAAATGCTTGCTTAATTGAAAATTGATTGGAAATTTAGAGTAAATGAGAAATGTTTTTATTATCTCATCAAAACAAATTTCATCATTTTTTTCCTTCATATTTTTTTCTTCTTTTTTTCTCCATATTTATGGCCGACACCTCGTAGCCCTATTCATGGCCAAAATATTTTGTTCCTCTTACCCTTGTATGTCACCATGCCTTGTATGTATATTTGTATTTCTAAATACCTTTTCATATGATTTTATTTAGTAATTGAAATTTAATTGTGGGTTTCCAATTTATTTTCAAATTGTAAATCATTGCAATTACAAATGTACAATATATATACGCGTACATGCATATAAATGTATGTATGTGTTCGTGTTCGTGTATATGTATATATGTGTATATGTATACATGTATGTATGCGTGTATGTATGTACGTACGTGTATAATAATGTTTGAATTAGATCATAATTCTTCATGTAATTTTGGACTTAAAGTTGTTTTTATTAAGCTTAGTCCGTAAATAAATTTATTTATGAGATATACATATTAACACACGCAAGGGTGTGTGTTTGCGTGTGTTCACATATGTTTAAATTTCATGTCGTGGTGTATTATGTTGTAATAAACAATCAAGTTGTATGTATATTTATATTTGAATGTCACTGTTTAAAGTTAATTTTGCTCCTTTTATTATTTTTGGAACATATGTGACAAAATAATTAATTTGAATATGAACAAAAATATGAAATTTACAATATTGGAACAAATTTTAATTACAATATTGTTTTAAGATGATTTGGTTAATATGTTTATGTATGCTTCAAATCTAATATTTAATGCCTATATATTTGATTATATGTATAACTATGTAATCATATTTCTAATTTTATCTCGAGGTTAGATTAGATCTAATAAGAACTCTACAAAAGGGAAAGGTTAAAGTCCTTTCCATTTCCTCTTTAATTGGTAAACTTTTTACATTTCGATCGCGTAGATTTACTTTCTTAACAATATATATGCAAATAGAAATAATGGTAATGCATAATATATATACATCTAAATGTCTAAACTATATACATAGTGCTATTAATATGTGTATACAAACATATACACAGATATATATATATATATATATATATATATTATAGTACATTTAGACATATGTATATTACTTAGACATTTATATTTCTGATATGTATTGGAAAATTATCATATACATATGTAAGTATAATATATATATATATATATATGTATATGTATATTTGTATGTATATGTATATGTATGTATATACAATAAATATGAATCCCAATATCGATACGTATATACATATGGTTATACACATGTCTATATTTATTTGCTATCAAGTTATGCTATATATATAGTATATTCAAATTAAATGCCAAACAATCTTATTCATTATATATATTTTATGTGCATGTCAAACCTTATGTACAGATGAATACATTGGATGTATTCACACTTAATCAGATGTCATAATTAACTAACATAGGTTAAATTAATTAGGAATGAAACAATCTCAATAAAATATGATTTTATTAAACCACTAGATTTGACATAGCATTAAAAATTAGATTTCATATGCCCATTAAAATCCAACTAAGGAAAATATTTTATAATCTATCCATTTCACCCGCTATGAAATGGACCAAGATCCTTAATAGTGTTAGAGCCCAAATGGTATATGTAGTCTAATTAGTCAATATTAAGGGTTAATTAATTTAACTTACTATCTGATAGATTCTAAAAATGTAGTGTCTAGGTTTGCAGTTGAATAATCAAGTATTCTTCCCTTTCTAGTTACCGTCTGGCCTAATGAGTGGATTATGTCCTAAAGGTTTGCTCAAATGTAAGGCACGGATTTATTTGAGCACCAATTTTAAAAATTCCATTTGAAAATTTAAAATATATTATAAATTTAAAAATTAATTTTGGAATATAAAATGAATTTTGGGCACTCTAACCTTTTGAAGCTTGTTTTACCATCCTTCCATGCGTGCCTTCGTGTCTTGAACTACTTCATCTTTATCCCAACGTCTAGATTCGACTGTAAATGGCTTGGTCGAAAAGCCGAATAACAATTTCCCACCAAAATATGCTTCTGTTGGAAACATTATGTGCTTTGAAACAAGATAAGTGCATACCATTATCCATACAAGTCCACTGGTCATCCAAGAGTCGCTTTAAAGTATCGTCTCCATTCCAAGGGCATCATATCAACTACTTTAAATAACAATCGTATAACTCTCCATTCCAAGGCCAAGATATTCACTCTGAAGATCATTCCACACTCCATACTACTTCCTTTTTGCTTTCTCCACATCATCTTTTCATATTGGATCAAAATTTCATGACGGTACCAACCTAAGTTTCTAAGTCACATCATTTTTTTTCTTTTAAGTATCCAACACTTAGTTTATTTCAGGCCACGCTTTCATTCCTTCTCTTATCAGTTTAGGTCAACTCTGACAACTTGCGATTTATATGCATCGACTACCACCGCTTGCTACCGATAGCTTAAAGACATCATTGCCTTCTTTTAGTTACTGCCACCATTAGATCCCTATGCCAACGACTGCAATCCTTTCTAGAGACCTCGACCCCAATTCCTTTCATGTCCAGATCTAGATCCATGCCTGAAGATGAGTCATTGAGGTTCAATATCTCAATAGCAGTCCGTGGATTCCCGTTGGTGATGGTTGATGATCTTATTTGGCTTGAGAGTGATCTAAGGTTTCGATTCGTGGTTAACTTACCTCCTAACCTTGGCCCTTCGTAAACAAGTGACCATCCTTAGGCAATCCTAGGCATTGCCTAAAGATAACATCGCAAACTGCAATAGCCTCATGCCCTCCTATTGTCTGCTTTGTGCTTTTATTATCTTTGCTTCGAGTCTTTTTCAAAGTTTCGCTACTTTTTCATGGTCGATTTCAATGCACAGCAAAAAAATTTAACCACTTTCCACTAAAGTTTAGTCAACCATCAATCATCACTTTCAATTCTGATGAGATGGTTCTCATCCAAAGAACGATCAAGTCAAACGCATTCTAACGTTCAATCAATTCCATGGCATAATACTTTCAATCACTGCAAATCTTGTGTTCCTACAAAATAATGCTCCATGTTGCTCTAGATAGCGGTATCGTTATTAATTATCTAACAATAACAAGTAAGATCTGACAAACAATGGGCTCATTTTCCAACATGAGGCATGTTATCTACAAAGAATGGTCTGTTCATCATGTATGGGATATAAGACACATACTACATTTCTAATTGCCCCAATCGACGTTTAGAATCTGATTAGTCAACACATATCGACATCCGTTGGATTCTTAGTGCTAGTCACATAGGTTTACATTTAAAATAAAATTTCAAAATAAAACATACCTGATCATATCTAATATCAAGATTTCATTTTCGAATGACATGACAATCATCTAGATTTCATACTAGCATTGGGCCATTAACTCCTCCCGAGGCTAGTTCCACCACTATTCAAACCACTACATCAACAGTTGTCTGGCCTAGATGTTCAATAGCCACACAGCTCTAGAGGATGGCAGTTACAACAGCTCCAATCCAGAACCAACCTCCTCCTTTGAGTGAACAAGTTGGCTTAAGAGTTCTAGATGATCCTCATAAACAAATTCCAACCATCTTAACTGCCAAGTCGGTCCGAACTATAAGCTTTCAGCAATGAATGCCAAAAAGTGGCGTCCTTCTCCCAATAGTTAACCGACAGGCACACAATCCTCACTGGGCTACACAGCTTGCAATAAGAACACGTACCCGGGTGGTGTTTAGTACTAAACTTTAATCCATTTCTTTGTATGTTCCTTTAAGAGCTCGAGCTCGTTCTACCTCAAGTCCATCCCAATGGTTATGCCTTATTGAGTTCTCTTTACATCCTATTCATGAATCAATTTCAATGGTCTTCCAAATTTAGGGAGCTAACACATCTTTCGATCTTCAAACAATGAAGCAAATCGCCTTCTTTTATGATTATATAAGCTTGGTTTCAATGTAAGGTTATTGAAGCACTCCACATAAGCGCTTATTCTTTAAGAATGAGTATTTCTTCGTTTAATATTTATACAGCTTCAATTGGCTCTAGCTGCTCGAAAGTAAGACATCTTCCTTTCCATTCTTCTCATACTTGGAGTCTTATTGTCCAAGTGTCTAACTTCTTTCCCACTCTCCTTACAGATATTCCTGCTTGAGCTTCAGATTCTCAAAAGAATCAACATTCAATTCCGCACCACAGCTTATCTCTTAACGAACGAAAACCTTCACTAATGCGGCCTCCTACATCCTCAATTATTCATCGTTCCAACTAAGGTTCCACCAAGAGGATCTAGGGTGTCTACCAAGTCTTTTACCCACATTCACAGCTCTGGCGAAGATGCTCAATGAGGCGCTGAGGGCCTATCAAATGCGACGAACATCAACGAATCCATCGATAGAGTAAAGGAAGTAAACATAGTCGAAAGTGTAGTGGAAAAAGAGAGAGTGGAGATGGAAACTATTCATGAGGGTGGAGAAGGAAGAGAAGGAGGAGGAGAAGAGAAAGAATAAGAAGAAGAAAAAGGCGACGAAGGAGATGACGATGATTAGGACTTCGGTGAAGATGGAGATGAATCTTATGGAGAAACATCTCTAGAGGATACCAAGATTCTTATCTCATCACATTCGAGGTGAATAATAGTCAAGACTTCACAGCAGTTCGTAGAACCGAGTATTATGCTAGTAATCGACGCGACTCCTTTAGTCAGTAATTTAGAAAATATCTTTAATTCGCCAAGTGATCTTGACATCCCTATGGACGATCTTCTCAAGGAATACCCTTTGGGATTCATACACTACACCATAAAGTTGTTTTAGCCACACCCCTATCCGCCTTATTTGATACGGCCCAAAGCCGTATCAAATTTGATACGGCTAAAAACTGTATCAAATTCGTGCCTATTTTGGCTGGAAAATCATACACCCTGGAAAGCACGGTCTCCCCCAAATTCATTCCTTCCCTCGTTTTTTTCGTTCTCCCTCCGAAACACAAATGTCGTTCTCTTTCTCCCAAATTCATGTCCGTTAACATCCAAAATCTCCAAATCCCTAATTTTCTTGAGTTCGGAGCTGAGTAGCTGACGATTGAGGTTTTCTTTGTAAGTTGATTTTCATGTAATTGAACATTTATTTATTTAATCCCAGTTGTTCTGTGAAGAATTTTTGTGTATTTAATCCTATTACTTGGTTTAGGAAGTGTCATCTTGTTGTGAAAGAATTTTGATGTTTTATCTCCATGAGTTAGCTAGTTGAGTTTCATTCTTTGGGTGTTTCCCACCGCTAATTTCCTTATAATATTTGTAAGATGTTCTGTTTTTTGCCTATATCGCGTTGCTATTTCAGTGTCAAAAGGATTATGAACCATTTGATTGTAAAGCAGATTTGCTTCTTAACTGATTTTTCCGCTAATTTGTTGATAGTTTTCTATAGCCTTCTGCCATGCTTTCAGAGCATGCTTAACTTCGTTTAGTTTATTAATAAGAATGAATAAAGAATTGCCTTGTACGTTGATATTTAATGCTTATTCCATTACATTTTTTTAATTTGCATTCATACACCAAGAATTATTGAACCTGAAGGGAACTCTGGCATTACAAGGGGATCAGTTATTGAATTTAACAAGAATAGGGGTATGATCGCTTAAGGAGTGTTCCCCAAAATGAATTCCAAATTCTTGAAATTTGTTTCCCCAAAGATTGTTCACGAATACCCTATCAATCTTGCTATGGATGCAGAAATTATTTCCGCCTCTTTAAGTGAACTAATTGCCTATGAATTCATGTTCAAATAGATTAGAATTTGTGATGCAGTTCCTGAAATCGATATCTCTTATTGAATTCTGAATGCCATTATTAATTCTGTTTTGACTGGACTAGATATTTTAAATCAGTAATTAAAATCCAGGGTAAATTAATTTGATGTGCTGCCGTAATACCTCTCTATTCTACTAAATTTTAATCATAAATCATAGCATATATTATGCTAAGCCCTACGGCATTATGTAGAATACAAAAAATGTACTGTCTGTCAGAATGCAATATGATAATAGACCAGATAGTGGAATTCCATGGAATAAGGATTCTACCTTTTTAATCTATGTTGTTGTTATGAGTGTGCTTCCATTTCTTGTCTAATTTGGCAACTAGGTTTTGTATATTTTCTGTAGATGGCTTATTCTCATTAAGACCAATCAAAGAATATCGTTTAGTACTTAATATTTGCAACAAGTTAAACTGTTTTGCATGGTAGTTTAATCCCCTTATGTTCCAGACTAGGAATTCCACCTATTGAGATAAAGAGTGGTTATTACTGTATTAAATCCTAGTTGAAATTAAATACACTCTTTCAGAACAAGTATTTGATTGTCATTACCCATTGGATGCAAAGTTATGCGTAGAAGAGGAAGAAGTGAAGTGCTGTCAAAATTAAAGCATTTAGTCCCAAAATGGCTTTAATTTGTTTTAGACAGAAGTGAGGTGTTGTATACAAATTTCTGATTGTATGATTAATTAAGAAGAGAGACCATCAGGCCATGGTGATTTTTCATCTTTAACTGAAAAGATTGCCGGATGTACTTCTTTATCTGAAATTGGTTGTAGTAACTAATGATTGACCAGTTCATTAACTACTGTTCTACATTGTATGCCTTAAAAAGTTTGATTTTTTGGTTGTTCTCCATTAAATAGGTGAGTGTAGTGGGTGATAGCCTGGGATTGTATCTGTTATGCATTATGGACCAGCTCACCTTTGTCATTATACAAAACTTGATATTATTTTTATACTTCCTCATTGACATTTTAGCGTAAAGATTTGTTGAGCTTGAGTCTCCCTATATAAGCCATGAAATCTTAGACTTTTGAACTACTTCTACATATTTCCATGCATTGTCTTTTTAAGAGCATTGCCTGCATGTAATTAATCTTCATATAGTAGTACATTATCTGGATTGTTGTCTGCAGCCAATAGCTTATCATTATATTCTGATTCCAAAGCTGATAAAGTGTTTGCATCCTTTGCTCTTAACTTGTTCTGGTTTTTTAGATATGTTTTATCCTTCTTAGTTTGATTATGAATTTCTGAATTTCAATGCCTCATACATTTATAATAAAACTGGTAGTACCTGATCTTCATATCCATTAGCCAAATGCCAACTTTTGTTTTCAAAAGCTTTTCCCTTTTGTTGAGAAGTTTGTGTATGTAGTTTGACGATATAGGGTTATGATCACTCAAAACCGAGGTACTGGCAGTGGCAATAAAATCTTGAAAGTGTTGTAGAAAAGTATTGTTTATAAGCACTTTGTCAATGTGAGTAGCAATACCTCTACGTCTCCATGTGAATTGAAAATCTTGTATATATATACACTCATATATATATATACACACATATGAGTGTTTATGTGTGTGTGTGTATTGCATATAGTATGTGATTTATACATGTTTATATGTATAAATATAGTTCTAGTATGTTCGACTAAGGTCTACTAGGAGATGCATGGAATATTATATACATATTTATTGATATGCAGTTTAATGTGTTTATATATAGTTTTGGTATGTCCCACTTAGGGCTACCGTTGGTGCACGGAATCCACTATACCAATGAGGTGCACGACCAGTAGATGTGGTCCTAGAGTAGGGGCAGAGAGAGACTAGGATGCTAGTCTAGAGTGGGTCATATACCATTTCATAGTACTCTTATATACTGCAGCAGGACCTACATACCAGCTTCTTATAAGTTGATTGCATCGCAAATATATTATATTTACGTCTAATGTTCTAATGTATATGATATAGGAGGGCAATATGTCTTTCAGTATAGACAAAAAGTGGATAAATGAATCTGATCAAAGATCTACATACTATATAGACGGGGTGAAGAAGTTTATTAGTTTTGTTGATGAAAATGGTGGTAAGAAAGGAGTGTATTTATGCCCTTGCACTCGGTGCAAAAATATGAAGACGATCAAATTAGATGACATTCATTTTCATTTGCCTAGATGGGGTTTTATCCAATCATATACCGTATGGTATTTTCATGGGGAAAAAAGGGCAGAGAAGGAAAAACAACAACCAGTTAGTCATGCCACAAGTACCGACGAGTCTGAACATATTACGATGGAAGATCTAGTCAATGATGCAGATAGATTTCATCATTTTCAACCAGAAAATCCGTTGTCTGATCATGCTAATGTTGGAGAGCCGTCTACGGTTGATGGAAATTGGCAGGCCAATGAAAGTAAGAAGTATAAATCACTTTTTGGTAGCGCAAAAGAGCCACTGTATCCTTCATGTTCAAAAGGGTTGACGAAGCTGTATGCCATTGTGAAACTGAATAGCTTGAAGACCCAATACAGCTTTTCAAATAATGGTATGACTGCACTCCTTGAACTAATAAAGGAGTTACTCCCCGAAGGTAACACGCTGCCGACAAAGTACTCCGACGTGAAGAATTTAATTAAGCAAGTTGGGATGAATTACAAAACTTATGATGCATGCATCAATGATTGCATATTATACTGAAAAGATGACGCGAATAGAGTTTCGTGTACAAATTGCAACGAACCAAGATATATGACATCATTCAACGAAGAAAGAAAAGGCATCAAAGTACCTCGAAAGACATTAAGACATTTTCCTTTAATTTCTAGATTGAAGAGATTGTATACTGTACCATGGATAGCAGATGCGATGACCTGGCATGGTCGTGCCAAGTCTGATCCAACCGTAATGCGTCATCCATGTGACACCTCAATTGAAAGCCGTGGATTATTTTGACCAAACGTTTGTTGTCGAGCCACGAAATATCACACTTGGAATAGCAACAGATGGTTTCTGTCCACATTCTTCTCTATCTAACCCTTACAGTTATTGGCCAGTAATTGTAGTACCATATAATCTTCCTCCGTCTATGTGCATGAAACAAGAGTTTTCAATGTTAACACTGTTGATTTCTGGGCCAAAACAACCAGGGAAGGATATTGATGTTTATTTACAAACGTTGATAGACGAGTTAAAGCAGTTATGGGAAGGAGTCGTTACATATGATTCATTGAATAAATCCGAATTCACAATGAGAGCTAAGGTGTTGTGGGCAATCCATGATCACCCTGCTCTTGGGACTTTATCGAGATGTACAACTCACGGTTATTTTGCATGTCCGGTTTGTGGGGAAAACACTTTTTCTTATCATCTTCCTGAAAGTAAGAAGGTGTGTTACATGGGACATCGAATGTTTCTTCCTAAAGAACACAAGTTTCGATACGACAAGACAAATTTCAACAACGAACAAGAACTTCATCGTCCTAAATGGACATTGACTGGTTTTGAAGTTGAAAAGAAAGTAGCGAATATCAAAATGAAAGTTGGTAAACACAAAGAAGAAATTAGTCGAAAACGGAAAAAGTCAATTAATGAAGAAGTTGACAATGTTTCTGCATGGTACAGGAGGTCTATCTTTTTTGATTTACCATACTGGAAAGCAAATACGGTTCGCCATAATATTGACGTTATGCATAAGGAGAAAAATGTCACAGAGCATCTCATCAGCACCATTATGGACCATAAAGACAAGTCAAAAGATGGCATCAATGCACGCAAGGATTTGAAAATCATGGGTATAAAACAAAAGTTGTGGGTGATGGACGATCCTGAAACAAATAAAATAATCATACCAAAGGCAACTTTCACTTTGAGCAAAGAAGAAAAGATACGTTTTTGCACCATTTTGAAAAACCTAAAAGTGCCCAACAAATTCTCTTCAAACTTCCACAATAATGTGAGCATCAATCCTCCCGAACTAAGAAATATGAAGTCACATGATTACCACGTCATAATGCAACATTTTCTTCCGGTATTGCTTCAACATTCTTATCCACAACATAAGGATCTGCGAAATGCTATTCATCGTATTAGTCTATTCTTTAACATTTTGTGCTCAAAGGTGATCAATAGGGAACACCTTATAAAAGCAAAGGCTAGTTTGGTAGAAGCAATGTGTGTTTTTGAAAAACATTTTCCACCTGCATTTTTTGATATCAGTATCCATCTTATGGTTCATTTAGCCGATGAAGCATTAATTTGTGGTCCTGTCAGATATAGATGGATGTATCCCTTTGAACGGTAAATAACTAATTTCAGTTATGTACATTATTATTCGATAGAAATAGCTATTATGTACAATATATAATTGATCACAATCATAGGTTGATGAAAACATATAAAGGATATGTGCGCAACAAAAGATACATTGAAGGTTGTATTGCAGAAGGAGATATCGTACAAGAAGCTAGCCTTTACTGCATGGAATATATGCCAAACGGAGGCGATGGCAATCATAAACATACCCGCGAAGCATTTTTAGACGAGGACGATGAGTTTGCTGGTAAGATACCTTTAGATAATGGTAAAGATATAACGTTAACCCAAGTGCAGTTTGAACAAGTGCGTAGATGGGTCCTTAATGAGAATGATGGATTGGATGAATGGAAGAAGTAAGTTCACAGCTTTTTTTTGAATTTCCATTTTTTAATTCAATTTATGTATTCGTTTTGATATGTGTTTTCCGTAGGAGGTATAACTCCTATGCGAAAAGTACTATATTTCAATCACGAGGCAGAGGTACAACTGTCGAAGTCGCTCAAAGTTTTACTCTATGGTTACGCAACGAGGTATTACAGCATCTTAAGTATTTCACGTGTTTATAAGTTGGCAATACACCTTCGTGACCATGTTTTGTTTTACTTATTGTATTTTATGTAGTTGTTGAAGTGCATCGATGTTGATCCAACTCTCTGGCGGGTAGTGCATGGGCCAAAGTTCACGGCGCTTAGTTATACTAAGTACCAAGTGAATGGTTTTCTATTTTCCACGAAAATGTACGAAGATCGTATGGTAACACAAGATAGCAGTGTATGCAAGAAAGCAATTACAAAATTTAGAGTGAGTGATAAAGATAAAAATTATAAGGAAGCAGAAACAACGTATTATGGAGTCATTCAGCAGATACTTGAGTTGGATTACACTGACTTCAAACAAACAGTTTTTTATTGTGATTGTGTAAAGGTCGAGGATAAGATCAATGGTTGCAAAATAGATCCTGTTTCAAACTTGATCATGGTTAATTGAGGGAAATTGAAGAGCAAAGATAGCGTGAATGATGAGCCATTTATTCTTGCATCAGAAGCGAGTCAAGTGTTCTACTCAACAGATTTAAAAAATAACGGTTGGTATGTGGTTTTGCATACACCAAAACGGTTAACTACAAATGTGGATGACATTGAGTTTCCTACCGTCTATCAATCAGCTTTTGAAGATAATGAAAAATTAGAAGACCTTACCAAAACCATTTGTTAACTGATGAATTGTTAAATGCTTCATTTCTCGTTTGAATTTCTAGTCCTTGGGGTAGTAGGAGTGTGAGATATCATTGAACCAAACAAAAATTCACATAAAGAGAAGGTTTCTTAAAATGTCTATATTGTTGTTGGTTTCTGTTATATTGAAAAGTTTCATGATAGTATGTTTTTTATAGACTTGTAGATAAAAGGGGATTTATTTTTAAAACTAAACGTGGAATCAAAATTACAAATTTAAACCATTTTCATTAGTTGATTGTAGTCAAATTTGAAATCCAAGTAGTTCTTATGTTGTTATTGCGTTTTTACTTTTGTTATTGCCATGAATTAATGGTTGATGAGACCGCTTTTATTGGCTAAACAACAAATTTTACAGTGATGTTGATTTCATTTTTATTTCAGGACAGCTGAGTTGATATATTCGTAAGTTATTTGTTTTTTCTTTTCTTTTTGTAATCTGTGATACAATTACAAATCAATAATGGTTATTTAACCGTGTGCAGGAAACTATGTCACAAAATCCAGCATCATCACATTCATTATGTTTAGAAGAAAAAATAGTTGATCAAAACTTATTTGGTATTCCAGTCTCAGAAAACGCTGGAAAAATCGCCACTACGCTGGGTAAACTAGTAAGAGCTCATGCGCCGATATCATACATAAGTTGGAAAAAAGTACCCGGTACATATAAGGATGGTGTTTGGAACCAATTGGTGGTAAGTTTTTACTTTGATTCATTTCTGACGATATTTAAAAAATATTTATGGTTAGTCACTCTATTTTGCAATGTATATGCACTACCTGTTACAGTCGGTTTCTGAAACCCGTTTTAAGTCTGATAGAATTGATTAACTTGTTTATGTATTTTACTTTTTGCAGAAAATGTATGCGCTCGAACCGCTTTCAAAGGATTTTTTTTAAAAGAATGTCCGAGGCTTTTAGGAGACACAAAAAAACTTGAGAGCAAGTTTTTATGACACTTTCGACAATGACGAAGAACGAACGAAAAATTGTCCACCTACAATTGCTCAAGAAGATTGGAACGAGTTCATAAAAAATGAAGCAACGCCTGAGGCGAGCGGAAGAAGGGAGTTAGCCAAAAAAATAGATCATTGCTCGGTTATGCTCACCATGCAGGCCGTAAAAGTCACGCTAGAATAGAACACGAAATGGTAAGTTATATTCATTTTTCTTCAAAAATGGTAAAAATCACAACTAACATATTTTATATATTGCAGATCGTTGTAAATCCATCTGCAAATATCAACCATCGTCATGTATGGGAGAAGACACACACGAAAAAAGATGGTAGCATATCAGATGCTAATTCTTCGTACTTCGTAAGTTAAAATTTCAGTTTTGTGTGTACCATCTTTACACAAGTACGATTTCAGGTGTGTATATAGGAATAAGCATAGGAATATCTACAGGTATATATTCATACAAGTACAATTTCAGTTCTGTGTGTACATGAATTAACAGTCTTGTATTCATTAACATAAGCATTAACATAAGTATAACCTTATACTAATACACGCAGCAATAACAACATACGCATTGAGGTGAAAAATGCTTCACTGGAAGAAGTATAGATAGAACCGTGAACTAAATAGAGGTTGAATCAAATGGATAGATTTTGAAATGGTAACATGGTAATATGTTTACAAAGTGAATGTTGCATGGACAAAGGATGGTACAAAAACAAATATACAAGCGTACTTCTTTCTTTCTTTTTTGAAGTTCTTCCACAGATCTTTTACTTACTAGCAGCATTTTTTGCATCAACCTGAAAATTAGATTAAGATATAAGTCCATATGTATATAGGTTATCAGAGGGAATCTTAATTAGATCATTACCCTAATCACTATGCCACAGTGAGTGGTAGTTCCAGGTCCTAAGGTGTCGTTGTTGATATATGATTGAGCACAACCAGCTCGTCATATTGAGCACAATGAGTAACAATAATCAATCTTAACGCAATAAATTATTACACATACATTATTATAAACCTATATTTTAGATTAAAATCATTTCTTAATTCACAATATTTTCACCAAAGATTCAAATTTAGGTGTAATACATATGATATATGATAAATCACTCATTTCATTTTGATTCAACTACCAATACAACCTTATTTTTTGTAATTACTGAAATATGCATGGATTATTGATGATGAATTTTATTTCTTTTATCTTTGAAATTATAAATTTCTTAATTAAAGATAACATATTTTAAAATAATATAAGAAGATCGATTAGAATGTAATATAGGAATTGTTTTCAGTGTGTGATGGTGTGGCTCTCTGATGCTATTAGGATATTAGCAATGACTTTAAAGGAAGGGCTAGCACACTAGGTGGGCAATTGACTGTGTGCCTATAAACTGATTTCCTGGCAGCTAGGTATATTTTATATCAATCAATACGTTGTTTTATCATCACTTCTATTTTATATCAATCAATACGTTGTTTTATATCAATTATTACCTGCTCAAATGTCAGCGTGTGTAGCCTGAAGCAGCACTATTTTCTTCGGCTTAATACGATGGATGATTATCAAATTCTCTTACTGGTGCCATGTCATTTATAACTGAGTCATCTCACCACCAACTTACTTATATATGCATATAGACACATACACGCTAGGGTCATTTATAACTGAGTCATTTCACCTCAGATGGCCAGCAACAGTTTTGGAACTTAAGTTTTCAAAACAAGTATACATACATATATTTTCATTATTCATATAAGTATTATGCAATCTCAGGATCAAATTGCGAAATTGAAGGAAAAGATCACCGATAGTGATGAAGAAAAATTGACAGTGGATGAAGATATCGTATCACAAGTGATGGGAAAGGATACAAGGGGTAGGAGCCGCGGTGTTGGGACCGTCATACCAAAGACTAATATTAGGGCTTCTGCTATTGCACATAAATGATTGAAACATGTTTGTGGAGACAATGTTGAGTTGAAATGAGGATGGGAAGTTTGGAGGGTACGGTGGGAAGTTTGGAGAGTACAGTAGGAAATTTGTCTGGGCAAATGGAGCTTCTGATCAACATGGTGGGAAACATAGAACAAGGAGAACGCAACACACAACTCAATGCTTCTAAATTCGTTGTTTCTCAATCCCAGGATACGACCAATGTGGTGAACAATCAAAAATGTGAAATCCTCAAATCTGATCTAGACATAATAGCAACAGGTATTTATTAGTTGCTTTTTATTCTTACTTGTTTTCGATGTAGGTATTTTGTTGGATAGATCTAGACAATAAATTGTATTGCAATAGGTACTGTATGTCGAGATTCTACATCGTCCAAAATCCATGGGAAATCTGTACCATCCACACATGAAAAATTGGTTTTGGACAATATACTGCTATCAGATGGGAGAACCAACAAAATAAATCATCAATTTGCAGAGACCTTTGTTGATGTTGGAGTGGGTGGGTATGTGTGCCATCTGAAGATTATGATTCGATATCTTTAGCAGGTATGTGAGCTCATCCAAAAATTATTTATCTGGGTTTTGATTATATGCCATCCAAAAATTATTTATCTTTAACATGTCATTCCTTTTTACGGTATTGTTTTTTGATTATATGCATTGTTCTGTAGTTTCTATTTCTCGTTTGTTAAACCATGAGGTATGCGCAGAGTACTTTATTTTGACTGTCCTATTTCTTTTTTATGCTTTTTTTTATTTTGGGAAAACTGGCTTATCCATTGACTTGAAATTGAAATTTGGTGGTTTTATAGAAATGGTAAATACATTACATTTCTGAGTCAGTTTTGCAAACAAAACTAGAATGTTGTGCAATGAACATAACTTCCCAGAGCTCATCTGTGCAACTTTTACCTCCATAGCACATAATTTCCAGCAAAAATAATGAGTGTCCTAAATCTGTAAATTCAAGGATTTCTCTCCTGAAATCTAATACCCAAGCAAATTAAAATTTAGATTAATAGGGTATTATTTTTCTACTCGCACTACTATGTAATAGATAAACGTTTGGACATGTTTTCTCAGTGAGTACGAGACATCGCTCGAATTATCAAACTAGGTAAGGTAATATAAAATATTAACCAAAAAATACTGCAATTATATCAGAAATTAAATTTATCTATAGCCAAAATTTGTTATTTACCAAACAAATAAAATTGCAAATGATGGTTCAACAAGTGTAACTAGTTTTAAGCCTTTTCAGGGTAATACAAACTTACTTGTGACAAATAAACTATGAACTTGCAAATGCAAAGCATAACATTAACAAGGAGGAGGATTGACCTTCACTGATATCTGAAAAATTACAAGTCTAGAAATTTTTGTTTATTGCAATACTATTTATATGGAGGAAGACTACTAATGCACAAAAATCACAATAAAACATTGTGTATATTTTACATGTCCTCAGCAGTAGCCACACTCACGAACCAAACCATCAATTACAGCCAACTGTCCCCATCCACATCTCTGTCCAACCATGTCTCCACATCAACTACATCCAGCAGCCAACAGACTAACAAGACAACATCTTTGAACTAGACAACACGAGCAAGACAACATCTCTCACCATGGTTTACCTATTTTAATGATATTCATTCCTAAAGTGAAAAATCTGAAACAAATAATTAACACTTAGTTTTATTACTTCTAATCATTTGCTTAAGTTGTTAATGAAAAGTAGTTACATGCTCAAAGGTTAAAGGACTTCATGTTGCATTTACTAAGAAATAGGTTCCACTCTATTGTCGAAGTCTTTCTAGCAATGTCAACAATACTATCACCTGAGGTGTTGATACCTTGTATTCTGTTAGTTTAAACTTATATTACTGATTCAATAATATTAAAAAAAACAAGGGCTCATTTTGGATGCCTTTTTACAGATAGTTGAAAGAGTCCGAGTCTGGGGTAAGCTTGGTGATCTGGATGCATATGAGATTGAAGGAGGCGAAACAAAATCTGAAATACTTCAAAATCTTGCAGAGTTCCAGTTTTCTTGTGTATGCAACAGGGAAGTTCATATTATATTTATTTTTGCTGAGAAAGTGCTGTTTAGATTAATATTTGTTTTTTACATGGTCTTTTGGAGCAAAGTTAAGTCGACCACATGGAATTCATATGTTACTTGTAATGTTCGATGATATGGATATCTTTAACAGCAACATATATGAGCAACATCTTTTCCAGTTATTTTGTATAATACTACTACTGTATACTATTGACCATATTTTGTACAATACTGCTTCTATTGTAATCCAACTATTGTCGTATCTATTACTGCTTTAAATACTACTTCTATTGTATAATACTGCATCTATGCTGTTGTAATTCACGGCTATGAGCTATGTGAATTAGATACTGCTTTTATTGTATTATACTGCATCTAAGGTATTGCAATTTATGGTCATGAGCTTTGTGAATTAGATACGGCTTATTGCTGTATCTATTAAATCAATTAGATACGGTCAAAAGCCGTATCTAATTCATGCGCTTAGTATACGAAGTAGATACGGCCATGGGCCGTATCGAATTCTCCAATTAGATATGGCCCATAGTCGTATCTAATTAATAAACACGCTTTCTTTTGATACGGCTTACGGCCGTGCCTAATGGCATTAGATACAGCCGTAAGCACTGCCTAATTCGCCTTTCTGGTGTAGTGATATTTCCATCAAAGGGCCTCCTAGTGAAGGGATATAAGACTCCATCCTTACAACCTTTTGAACACCGTCCGTAGAATATTTAGGGCAACACCAGCACTCCACATAATTCTAGGATCATAAACTCAAACCTTGCATTTGTATACACTTCAATGTTTTGACTAGTACGATCCTTTCTTTCATTTTAGATACAATAGGAAGTGACTAATTCTGCTACCTACACTTTAGCGTTTTAGAAAAAATGGAGGTTCACCCTAGAATCATACCCATCTCGTGCCAGTTCTCATAGAGAGAATCAAATGAAGAGAGACCACGAAGGAAAGAGAAAGAACAACAAGTGGAGGAAGACCGTTAGGTATAAAAAGATAGAAACAAAAGACATGTGAAGGGAAGAGATCCTAATGACCAAGAAAAAAGGTGCAAACACTTGTATGACCACCATGTCCTTCTTTCGGCCTTCCCTCACCTCCATCTCAACTGCAACTTTCTTCGCAACAACTTCCAACATCACTCTCTTAGGCCACCACTATTTCCATACCGCATCAATCCAAGGAGGTCTCTATTCGTCCAGCTCCAACTCCACCCCCGCCGATTAGAATGAAAATGGCCTTCCTAAACCTTTGTCTAGTAGGGGTCAAATTTATCCATGAGCATAAAGATATTCCTAGAGAGGAGGCTATATAGGGTCGGAGGAATCCGAGTGCTAATAGACCAAGGATATGAGTGAAAGAAACACACATTTTCCCTCTCTAACATCAATAGAATCCACCAGACTAATATCTAATCGTTTGAGTCGGAGAAGATGAGTTATGATAGAACCATTGAAGAACTGGTCAAAGAGATGAGACACACTCTAATCAGGACACGATTGTGATGAAAGACCAAGTTAAGATGGCTTATGAAGGAAATGCCAATCTTAAGATGTAGATCGAGACCAAGGAGCCACCCTTTTAGAAAAAGACAAGTCTCTTCATTCTAAAGAAGCTGATATCCAAAAACTTTATATCGATATTGAAAAGCTTGAGTCCATCTTACTATTGGAAAAAGTGGGGAAACTGGAGGCTCGGGTCGATCATGTTAGGACAGTGAGCGAGTTAATTGATTTAAAAGAGCAAGTGGCTAAGAATAAAAGAAGATTTGAATTCCACCATTTAATAATTTTTTGCTAATGTCATCCAATTCAAGAATCTAAAGTGGTTAGGAAGCAATTATTCCATCACTTTGGCCGACACCTAGGAAGAGACAGTGCATCGTGCAACTTCATCTGGTAAAGGCCTCATGAAGGACCAATTAAAAGCTAAGTACCTCGACGTTGATGATATTGAAAAGTTGGATGAGGGAGATCCTAGTCACAAAATTTATCGCTACTGCTGGAGCCACCACTGAAGCTCTTGCTGGTCCAAGTGCAATGGGCTATGCAGAATCATCATCTCAAAAGTCCAAGAGGTTGTACTGAATATTTCGACACTTAGAGGCCAGCTTTGAGGCCCTCCTCACTGCGACTACGGCTACCATTGACATGGCTACCGAGGAGCCCTATATTACTATCTCTATCTCTCAACCTATCTAATTGACGATTGAAGAGGGTGAAATTGGTATATCTCCTACCATGGAAACTCTGACTAGTGAAGGTATTTCTCTTGTCTCTTTGGTGTTCGAGAATCTTTACTTATCGCATGAAACCGTTACTAACCATTACTTTACTGTTTGTGAACTTCTATGTCACCCATCACTTCCTCCTCCTCCACTGCCAATTGGACAAGGCTTGGGCCCTGTCGCAATCTACGCTAAGTCTACTATGTTACCATAGGACTAATCACTCAAATCCTTACCTCTAGCTCCATCTTTGGTCCTTATTCGACGAAAATCGCAACTCTGAAGGGATTGGATGACACTTCGCACTCCCTGGGGGAAGATGTTACCATTACCAATGCTTCAGGACCCATTGATCCTATTTCAATGAAAGAGAGGTAGTAGATTGACAAGTCTAAAGTGAAAACTAAAATTGAGCCCGAACTTGAATAATCAACTGGCACCAAAGATGCAAAGCCTTCTTCGAGAATACTTCATATTACCATTTTTCCTCCTATGGGTGGTGATGATAGCACCTCCACGGAGACTTTTGAGTCACTCGTTGGCCAACTCGAGGATCCTACCATCACAGTCACTAAAGGAGATACCACTCCCCTAAAAGGCAGGAAACTTAAGTGGAAACCCATGGGCAACAACTGCACGAATGGACCTCATGATTGTTCGGATAGCAATGGTGGCAAGAGCGAGTAGAAGAAGAAGGCATAGAAGAAGATGGCTCTCCATTTGGCTCTTAATGAAGATGAAATTTTTTCTTTTTGTCTCGTTTTGTTATACCTTTTGTTTTCCTTTTATATATAGGCCATTCTTGGGCGGGACCAGCCCCCACAACTGTTGCATATAAAAATGAATACAATGAATGATTTTATTTTGTATTTCAACCTCTTTTTCGTTTATATTTCTTCATTTTATATACTATTCCTATTTTGTAACAATTAGAAACTTAATGAGCTTGAATTTCGACAAAATTGAAACCTTAGTCCATCAAGGTACGAACCGTTGGTATCTATAATCTATAATAAACATAAGTATACAAAGATCGATTAATCTAAACTTACAATGGATTGGAAAATATAATAGAACGTAAATACCGACTGAGGCTACTACCTCGGAATCAATGGTATTCCTTAGACATCCAATCACCTTGTCAGTACTAAGCATGAATATAAAGACGTCTCTATCAACCATTCCCTTCGACATGTCCCTCTAAATCTATCGTGTGGGTTGTAATGAGGAGAGATGGTAAGAATAATGTTCTGGTGACTGGAAAATTTCATACGTTATCCATAACATAAATTTATACCAATTAGTTACAATTTAAATGTTATGTCTACTATTTTGGCTAATTCGTTTAAGTTTATATGCATGTATGATATATCCATCTTAACATTTTCAAAGGTATACTATGCATGTGTGTGTGTATGCTTATGTTCATATACATTCTAACATTTCACTAGCCAAAACCATCACCACTTAATACTTCTTAAATATGAAGTGAACCTTTCGCATCGTCAATGTTAGTCGATCGGTAGCTATCTACAGAGACTGATGACTCCTGTTTAACCTACCAATTTCCTATCGAATTAGAAAATAGCTGATTAAATTTGAATCAAAAATACCGCAAGCAAACGGCATATAATTATAGCACGTGACGAGTATGGGTCGATCCGTAGGGAATTGTGTAGATTTTAAAATCTCTACTCAATCAAATTAACCAAAGAGTTTGAAATTGTTTTAAGCTAGAGAAAATGTAAAAACTAACTATAAGAAAAAGTGGATAAAAATATGAGATTTTGAAGGCAATTTAGAGGCAAATCCCTTTTCATGATCACATAAATCAACATATATGAAATTATAATTTCTCTTTTTTGGTAATTAGCGAGTTTAGTTGATGTGTTTATCATAAGTATGGAATATTTGTGCTATTATTTAGCTCAACAAAAACCATCTAACTATAACACACCCATTAAACCACTTGTCAACTCACATGAATATGGCAATAAACTTGAAAATAAAATGTATTCTATGCATCATCTATTAAATATTGATTAGAAATATAGCACATCAAATTTTGATTTTAATATTCAATTCATTACCATAATCATATATAGATGAAGAGGTAATTTATGTTTGTATTTGGTTAAGCATAGCCTATTTGGTGTTAATAACGTAGGCTATCAAATTCAAAGCTAAACAACAAAAATTTTACGCATTCAAACATTCATTAAGAACAAAAAGATATCAAAACTTAGCAAAATGTTGAATCTACATGATTAAGAGAGCTTTATTACCCCTAAATTGAAGGGATTTAGCCTCTTATATTTGTTATCAATTCAACAAATATAGAGTTCAACATGAAACAAAAACAAGAGGAAAAAATGGCAGCTAATTAAAAAAAGTGGTAATTAAAATAAAATAAAAGCTAATCTACTTGCATAAATAAATCTAAACTACTAACATGGAAGGAATGAAAGCTTGTAAATAGAAAATAGAAAGAATTAAAATTGCATAAAAAAGAAAATTACATGAAAGAAGAAAATGACGAAGTAGCGATGAAAAATAAAGAGAGCTTATATTTATTTTTGTGCCTAAAACTAGACTAACTAAAGAGGAGGCTAAGAGAATTTAATTACATGAAAATATGGGTTATTTATACATGTCTAAAACCCTAATGTATATTTATAGGGACTACCTAGAATGCTCGCTAGAAAGTGTGGCCACCAGGTTATCATTAGTCACTAATTAATCCATTATCAAGTATGCATGTAACTTTAACCTCCACTAACTTGTACATTAGCATCTTATTGTACATTAAGGTGAATCGGTAGGTGTGGTCCTCCATGATACATGAGTTTGAATTATTTCCATCTTCATTCCTTTGTTTCCTCTTTTACATGCATATTTCTTCATGAAGCCTCTTATAATTTTCATTCAAATTCTAGAAAATAAAAATAAAATGCACAAATAAATTTTATAAAATTTATATATGCACAAAAAAGACCATTTTATCCCTTTATGAAGACAAATAAATGATGATTTGAAAATAATTAAAATATTGGTTTAAACATGTTAAAATACTCTATATGTTCATTTATTTAATTAAATTCGATTAAATATGGATGTAAAAATATGCACATTTACGTGCACATAAAATACCCCCATGTTTATCTTTTTATTCGTCCTCGAATAAACTTAACCCAAGATAAATCTGTTTTATATGAAGCATGATTGCATTGAGCATATGCAAGAAGCTGTTAAATCTCTAGGTGTCCTTAGTAGGACGATTGTTGTTTCGTGAGGGTTTTCAACAGATACTACCCACGAAATCCAAATGCATCATGAAAATATTTACAAAATACAGGATTTATTTATAAAGAGATGAATGGAAGTTTGTAAAAATATTTACAAATGAAGAATATACTTTTAAATTAACACGAATAAATTAAATATAAGTTCTGTTCGTTATCAAGAAATTTAAGTCCTTTTACTTGTCAAAATTTTTAACAAAAATTAAGTTATCATAACAAATAAAGTATAGTTTGGCTAGTTGTTTCGGATGATAACAGAATGTAACTATGAAATGGATCCTTAATTGATTATCAAGTTTTTTAAAGTGGCATTTTCACTTCTTTTGAATAACAAGTCAAATCAACAAGTCAAAATAATGCTTAGATTTCAATAGCTTACTCTCTTTTAGTTGAAATTTTTATTGATATTAACAATATTTACATATGCCAAACTCAAAAAACCGAGGCCAGATATATTACCTATACACTGCCTTTCGGACTTACGTGAGAGGAATACAGAGCGTGGCAAGTTAACACACAATTGTGTATGTCTATCGACTGTAGGCATTATTAATAAATGAAATTTTGTATACATACACCTAACTCAGATAAACTGATGCCAGATCAACCGTTCATGCATTGCCTTTCAGGCTTACATGAGAAGGGTACAGACCATGGCGAGTGTACAAACTTGCGTGTGAATACATGACTCTAGTTATTAATAAAATAGATACATATAAACAAATATATTTTATTTGGTTGTTTTTTTGAGAGAAAGTTTTGCAAAATCATCTTAGCACCATTTCACTTAGAAGATAAAAAAAATGTTATATCATTTTATTTAAATTCACCATTTTGTAAACAAAGATTTGAATTAGGATATACTTCATAATTAATACCCATGAATCTTCATATATACTAGTTAAACCATAGTTTATTGCAATCAAACTTTATTTTCATCTTTGTTGAGACAAATAAATTTTCAGAAATTTCAATTTAATAACCAAAACATATATTTATCCTTTAGTGTTTTTTCAAAAGTAAATCAAAATGCTAAAAAGAAAATTAATTTTGAGATTTTTTTTTGTTTTTTAATTATTATTTTTTGAGTTATGGAAAGAAAATGCAAAAAATAAACCATGAAAATAAAAAATGAAGATGAGACTCCCTCCATACTTGATTTTTACTGTATCCCCATAGTCAACCCAAGTAAAAGGAGAATAATAAAATAAAAATATGACCTATATTTACATGAAAATGAAAAGATTATTATTTATACGACATCGGAGTATATATCGTCAAAGAGTAAATGAAACGGTCTTCCAAAGACCAATTCATTTGCCTTGTCAAGTACGAGAGACATAGCTTAAGCATATAAAATCAAATCATAAAAGATTTCAAAGTAGAATGTTGATTTCGAAAACGAATTTCGTTTTATTAAAAATCGTATGAGTTGTTTTATTTTCGATGATTTTTGGGGTAGATATAATAATTGGTTGAAGCTCAAGTTATTTTCACCAAATTAAAAGTCAAGCTTATATCGATTTTAAAATAAAAATAGTGATTTAAATTTTCCCCTTCGGAATTCAACAACTCATTTTCAAAAAGTCCAAAGAAAACGTGTTCACTAAATTCGTCTTTCTTTATTGAACTATTTACAACTACATTGCATATATCAAGTTCAAAATCCAAAGTTGTTGTACTCAATTTATCAAAATCAAAAAAAGAAAGATCGAATTTTAAATTTGAATCCACACTCTCAAAAAATTTGAAATCCAACTCAATTACCATATTTTCAAAAACTTCATTAAGATCGTCGTTTTCACTTTCAAAAGTTGTTATTTGAAAATCGTCTATTTTGCTAAAAGATGGATTATTATTTGAAAATCGTCAACGCGTTGGGATTTGGTTTTGTTTTTCACGTTGTTAGATATATGTTTCAAAAAACAAACCCGCGTGATCTTTATGAATTTCATCCATTTGCTTAACAAAATCAAATTTATAATTATTAACTTGAAAATTTTCAATTTGAACTTGTTGAGAATAAAAATTGTCCATTGCACCATGATTGAAACTACTCTCATTGCCAAAGTTATTTAAACAGTTGTTTCCATTTTCTTTTTGATTTTGAAATTTTCTTTGGAGTTCAAAGTTGTATTTGCATGAGTTATAATCGAAATCATTTGAATATTGAAGTGAATTCAAATTTCGATTAGTTTGAAATCCTTGGCTTGAGTCATTTATTTTTTGATACTTTTGTGTAGAGAGTTCAAGTAAAGACGAAATCGTTTCAATACTCTTTCAAGGTTTGAAGGTTGGTCATCATTTTAAATATTTTGTGTTCCAAAATCCAAATTATTTATATAATAGTTGTTATTAAAATATCCATACGAATTGGTGTGAAATTATATGGATTGTATTGGATTTCATAACTATTGTAAAATTATTGTGAATTAAGAAATTCATACATTTTTAAGAATGTATTTTTAATAAAGGAAAAGAAAATTTGATTTTGGATTTTGATTGAAAAAAGATTCAAAAGATTTAAAGACTAAGTTATGAAATATTTACGATATTTTAGTTTTACGTTTTGAATTTTTTAAATATGCATGAACTAATGCAACTAAATGAATGCAAGGATGTAATTATAAATTTTCTATCCTAAGTAGCTCCTAACCCAAAATTGTACAATCACACTTTGTCTTAATCCAATAAGATAGTTCTCAGCCATGTAAAGGAGAGGAGTTATCGGTGCACCACAAATCATGGAAGCAATGCAGCCGAAGATTTAAGTACCTTCGGAGAAATAGTCAGTATAATATTTATGAATCACCGTAATACTTATAACCGATTATTTCTCTGCCATAGCCTATATACCAAGAAAATAAATTGTTCAATAAAGACAACTTGTCAGTATATAATTAAGCCCCACATGAGCTCACGGCTCCTTTAAGTAAAGTGCCTAATCGATATTACTAGTAAAAATTCTACGATTATATGCAATATTGAAATTAAACGTATATTAACAATGCAACTACGATTGGATTTTTTGAATTTGTTTTAAAATGCAAGGATCCAACAATGCAAAGCAAATAAAAATAAGTCCTAAGCGAGCGACACCAGAGCATATAGAATTATTAGCAATTTATTTTAAAGCGGCATAATACTTTTTATATATAAGCAAGCAAGCAATTTATTTTTGGCAGAAATTCTTCTTCCCATTTCATGCTTTGGCAACCTAAAATTAAAAATATGATATATATACAAAACTTTATATACATATACATATACATATACATATACATACATGCATGCAAAGATATATATATATATCAAAGAAAAACTAAAGAAAATGAAAAAAATAGAATTGAAACTAACACAAAACAATTGAAACTAAAAAAAAAGAAAATTTTCTTGTTTGTTTGTTATAAAGGAAGAAAAACTCAAACCAAAAAAATCAAAACAAAACAAATGAGAACAGCACTAAACAATATAAAACAAAAAAATTAAAGTTAAAACAAATATATACAGTTGAAACCTTTTTTGTTATATTTTTTTTGAATTTTTTTGAAGAGAATAAACAAAATCTAAAGTACTATTTTTCTTTTTTTTAAAGAAGAAGAGGCTTAAAAATAAAAATAAAATAAACGCCACCCGGCCCATTAACACATTTTTTCTTCCTTATTTTTAACAGTTTTCTCCATAAAACTTCTCATGCATAACCTTCTTTGAAAAAACGAATTAGAAATTTGCAAAGGCAATCACAGAAAGAAGGCGAAATCCAAATTGAAAATGCGAATCGAATTTGAAGCTGGCGATTCGGGTTGGTATCCGCTGAAATTGGGGTAAAGGCGAGGCGATTGCTAGTGAATTGAAGGTGGTTGTTGTTTGGTTTCTCGATTTTCATGGCCTTTGTGGTAAAGCTCGGTCAGATGGATGAAGAAGGTTGGTTTATAGGTTTATTTTGAATTTGGATGATTCAAATATTTGTTAAAGAGGAAAGTAATTGATTAATTGATTCAATCAAATCAAATTAATTTTGCTGGTATGTGGAAGGATATTTTGAAGGAAACTAATTAATTAGTCAATCAATTAATTAGTCAATATATTTTCTATATGAAGAAATAAATGATTAGGCATGGAGAATAAAGGAAAGATATGAAAACGAAGATTACGCCATCTATTTGTACTAAAATCAAATCATGCAATTTGGAAAGATATCTGGGTAATCGGGAAATTGATTTTCTTAATCTCCAAGCAACCCTTCATTATCAAGTCTATTTGAATAAAGGAATTTCATCTTCGTATAAACAAGCAAGCGTGAGAGTATTCACCATTATTCTTCCCTCGCTTTTGCACTTTTTCTTTAGTGAAATAAAAAGTTGTTGGGTCTTCGTGGACGCAGGATATTCATATCCAAACCACGTTAAATCTTCTATGTCTCTTATTTCTATTATTATTTCTATGAGACTGCATAATTTTTTTTAAATGTCATTGGTATCTAAATACGAAATACTAGATCCTGATCAAATAAATCACTTCCACTCAAATTAAAACAAAATTCACTACAGTTTGGTATCAGAGCTAGTGTTATTGTTCCTGTTTGGATATTAATGGCTACTTCTAGTAAGTCTGTTGGCAGATCTGGTGTCAATTATGGAGTAACATATTTTGACGAAAAAGGAGGTTTTGGTACTTGGAAGATGGAGATGAAGGCTGTATTGAAGAAGGAGAAGACTTACAAGGTTGTTTCTACGCCTGAGAAATTGAAAGGTATTGATGCAACCGATGTGGAAGAGATGGATGATGAAGCTCTCACAACAATTCAGTTGAGCCTTTCAGATGAAGTTCTTAGAGAATTCTCTCAGGAGAAGACGGCGAAAGAACTATGGGATGCATTATCGGATGCATATCAAGACAAGTTTCTCACTAATCGGATTATTCTTCAGCAATAACTCTATCTGTTCAAGATGAAGCATGGAGCTGATCTCACAAAGCATGTAGATGCTTTGATGACTTTGATTATGAACCTGAAGGCAGCGGAAGTTGATATTGCCGATGAGGCTCAAGCTGTGATCCTCTTATGTTCCTTGCCTAAGGAGTATACTGCTTTTGTTAATTCCATGATTTATGGACGTAGTAAAATTAGCATGTCTAATGTAAAGGCTGGTCTTCATAATGAAGTATTAAGAGGTAGATTGGCGAGTACTAGCTTGGATAGTGATACCGAAGGCTTATCTGTTCAGAGAGGTAGAGGCCAAAGCAGGTCGAAGAAAGGTGGATGACGGAATTATTCACGGTCTTAGTCTAGGAGGCCTAAGAATTTGACATGTCATTATTATAAGAAACCAGGGCACTTCATAGCACAATGTCCCAATTTTGAAGGTAGAAGAAAAAATCCAAAGCAAGCCTCAGCTTCTACAGTAGAGAAATCAGATACAGAAAGTGACACCGATATATTATAGCTTCTGGCTCTTTTGGGAAGTGCAACTTATGGCTAATTGATTCTGGCGCATCATATCATATGACACCTGATAGGAACTGCTTTTCCACTTATCGTGAAATTGATGGAGGATAAGTTATGATGGGTAATGATGCTTCTTGCTGTATGTTTGGTGTTGGTAGCATGATGATTAAGATGTTTGATGGTGTTATCGTACGATCACCGATGTTAGACATGTAACTGATTTGAGGAGGAGCTTGATTTTTGTTGGGGCATTGAGTAGACTTGGCTTGAAGATTATAGTATAAGGAGAAAAAATGAAGATATCAAAGGGTTTCATGATTGTTATGAGAGGTGTGAGGGCATGAAATCTTTATCTATTAAAGGGTACTACTTTAATTGGTGAATCGGCTTCTGTTACATCGCTTGATTCAGATTCTTTTAGATTATGGCACTTACGGATGGGTCACATCGTTGAGCGCGGCATGGATGAGTTGCGAAAACGAGGATTGATTGATGGAGTTCATCATTCAAAACTTGGTTTTTTTAAGAGTGTGTTCTTGGAAAGCATATGAAGATTTCTTTTGGTATAGGAGAGCATAAAGTAAAAGTGGTCTTGGAGTATGTTCATACAGATGTATGGGGTCCCTCCCTTTGTCAGTCTTTAGGTGGAGCCAGATATTTCTTTTTATTTATTGATGATTTCTCTCATAAAGTAAGGATATAATTTCTTCAATCAATGAGTGAAACCTTTGCCAAGTTTCAGAAGTGGAAATCTATGGTTGAGAAGCAGTCAGGGAAGAAACTGAAAGTTCTCCATTCAGATAATGGCGGTGAATTTGTGTCACAGGGATTCATCGATTATTGTGAATCTGAAGGCATTAAGAGGCATTACGCCACACCAAGCAACCCCCAGTCTAACGGAGTTGCAGAAAGGATGAATCAGACATTATTGGAGAGAACAAGATGCCTTAGACTGACTGCTAAATTGAAGAAGGGATTTTGGGCTGAAGTTTTATCTATGGCAGCTTTGCTCATCAACCGCACACCTTCTACTGTCATAGATATGAAGATCCCTGAAGAAGTATGGAAAGGAGAGCATGTTAGCTATTCATTTCTTAGAGTGTTTGGTTTCCCAGCTTATGTGCATGAGAGCAAAGGGAAGCTGGAACCTAAAGCTCGCAAGTGTATTTTTCTAGGTTATAAGATAGGAGTGAAGGGGTATAGGTTGTGGTGTCCTATTAGCAAGAAGATCGTTATGATCAGGCATGTGACTTTTGATGAGAAGGCTATGTTGAAGGTGGATCCTTCCTCATCGGATGACAATGAGAGGACATGTGAAGAATACCAGACACAAAGCAAGTCATCTGTTGATTTTTCCATTGACATTCAAATGGTGTTTCCGATGACACCGTGGTTGATGAGGATAATATCGATGTTGATACAGAGGATCAAACTCAACGTGGAGCACATTCAGAACCTAGGCCTGTCAGACAAAAAAGAAAGCCTAAGTGGCTTGATGAGTTTGTTAGATTGAGAATCAAAGATATTAACTTTGATGATATGACAATATATGCTTTGAATGTTGTCCATGATGAGCCCTGTGACTATAGGGAACCTATCGCATCAGTTCACAGTTTCAGTTAGTTAGTTGCTATGGAGGAGGAGATTGAATCATTGCAGAGAAATCATACTTGGGATTTGGTGCCTCTTCCCACCAACAAGAGAGCTAATGGATGCAAGTGGATCTATAGAGTGAAAGACGGTGAAAATGGTAATCTTAGATACAAGGCAAGGTTAGTCGCAAAGGGGTATGTTCAGAAGAAAGGGGTAGAGTATCATGATATCTTTGCTCCAGTGGTTCGGATACTTCTATTTGTATTCTTTTGGCATTAGTTGCTCATTATGATATGGAATTAGAGCAACTAGATGTCAAAACTGCATTCTTGCATGGTGATCTAGATGAGGAGATTTATTTAAAGTAGTCGAAAGGGTTCATTGATAGTAACAGACCAGACTATGTTTGCAAGCTCAACAAATCTCTATATGGACTGAAGCAGTCTCCTAGACTATGGTATAATAGGTTTGGTAAGTTTATGCTTTCACAGGGATACTCCAGAAGTTTCAAAGACCAGTGTGTTTATTTTAGGAGATGTGACGGTGATATGATTTATTTGTTGTTATATGTTGATGATATGTTGATTGCATCTTGGAGTATGGTCAGAATTAAGGAGTTGAAAGCGAAGCTCAGTAGAGAATTTGACATGAAGGATTTGGGAAAGGCACAAAGAATATTGGGTATGGAGATAAGCAGGGATAGGAAGCGGAGAGAGTTAAGGCTCACTCAAGCGCAGTACATCGAGAAGGTCCTCGCTCGATTTGGAATAGAGAAAGCTAAACCGGTTGGCACTCCATTAGGCTCTCATTTTAAGTTGTCAAAAGACTTATCTCCATCATCGGAAGAAGACAAGAGGTATATGGCTGATATACCTTATTCTAGTGCTATTGGTAGTCTTATGTATGCAATGGTGTGCACAAGACCAGATTTGGCACATGCGGTGGGTGTTGTGAGTCGATATATGTCTAACCCAGGCAAAAAGCATTGGCAAGCTGTGAAGTGGATTCTTAGATATCTTCGAGGCACTTCTTCGGTGGGCTTGTTATATGGTGGAGTGGATTGTGACATCTTTCTTAGAGGATACAGTGATTCTGATTACGCTGGGGATAGAAATGCTAGGAAGTCAGTGTCGGGCTATGTTTTCCACTTGGCATAGGCTAAATTTCATGGAGATCAAAGCTGCAATCTATCGTAGCTTTATCGACTATTATAGCAAAGTTGATTTCGATTGTCGAAGCAATAAAGGAAGGATTATACTTACTTCAGTTGTTGGATGATCTTTCAATGGTGCAACGAACAGTAGAGTTATTTGGCAGTCAGAGTGCTTTTCATCTTGTAGAAAATCAAGCTTATAGTTCACGAACGAAGCACATTGATGTTAGAGATTTCTTTCTTATGCTTGAGGAAGAACGAAGCAAGATCAAATTGTTGAAAGTGAGTATTTTGGATAATCCTTCAGATATGATGACTAAGTAAGTCACTTCCAAAGGACAAGTTTGAGCATTGCTCAAACTTGATCAGTTTGATACCTGTTACTTGAGCGCCATGGGACGCTAGACCCAACAACTTCTATGTTGATTGCTTGATGATAAGGTGATAAAGAGAGATTATTATATTTGAATCAAGGTGGAGTGTTGAATTTGGACGATGCAAATATTTGTTATAGAGGAAAGAAAATTAATTGATTCAATCAAATAAATTAACTTGGTTAGTATATGGAAAGATATTTTGAAGGAAACTAATTAATTAGTCAATCAATTATTAGTCAATATATTTGCTATATGAAGAAATAAATGATTAGGCATGGAGAATAAAGGAAAGATATGGAAACGAATGTTACGCCATCTATTTGTACTAAAATCAAGTCATGCAATTTAGAAAGATATCTTGGTAATCAAGAAATTGATTTGCTTAATCTCCAAGCAACCCTTCATTATCAAGTCTATTTAAATGAAGCAATTTCATCTTCATATGAACAAGCAAGTGTGAGAGTATCCACCATTATTCTTTCCTCTCTTTTGTACTCTTTTCTTTAGTGAAATAAAAAGTTGTTGGGTCTCCGTGGACGTAGGATATTCATATCTGAACCACGTTAAATTTTTTGTGTCTCTTATTTCTGTTATTATTTCCGTGAGACTGCATAATTTTTTAAAGTGTCATTGGTATCTAAATAGGCAATACTAGATCTTGATCAAATAAATCGCTTCTACTCAAATTAAAACAAAATTCGCTACAGCTTATTGGTCAGGTGGATGAAGCTTGGTCAGGTGGTTGTGACAGAGGTGGTTGTGGTTAGAGGTTTGTATGTGGTGTTAGTGTAGATGTGGTATGTAAAGTGTTAGACATGAGTTGGAGTGATTGTTTTGCTAATGGAGCAGTGTTGTTTCAAGTTGTTGCATAGTCATTGGCTTGGTTGAGGTGATTATGGATCAGTTTACAGAGAGGAGTAGGGTGGCAGTAGTGGAGCAAGGCAGATGGTTGTATTGATGGTAGTGTTCAAGGTTGCAAGCAGATGTATGTTGGTATTAGCAGTTTGGATATATGGTGGCAATACAGTGGCAGTGGGTTGTGGAGAGCAAGGTGGATGTTGATTAGTTGATGGAGAAAGGCAGTAGAGAATGTGAGGAGGAGATGGAGTTTATGTGTTTCTTTGGTTGATGATATGTTCAGGTGATGGTCAGTTGGGTAATGGAAGAGATATGTTGGTCAGAGAATGAAGTATTGCTGATGTTGTGAGTTATTTTGAATGAAGTATTTCAGAGTTTGGTAGATGAAGCAGTTTCAAAGTTGGTCAAAGGTGAATGAAGATAGTTTCTATGAAGGTGAATGTAGTTTAAAATGCAAATGAGATTGTCTTGTATTGTCAGAGGTGAATATGCAAGGGTGAATATGCAAGGTTGATAAAGATAGTTGGTCAAAGGTGAATGCACGGGTTGTTGAAGGAGCTGTCTTGTATTGTCGGTGATTGGTATGTTTGTATGCATTGGTGATTGCATTTAGATGTATGAAGGTAGAGCAAAAGAGATGGAGTGATGCAGCAACGTGTTGTGTGTAGCAGTTAGATGTATGAAGGCTGACGTAACAGTGATGGTTGTGTGTAGGCAATGTGCACTTGTGCACTGTGGGGTATGTTGATGAACCGAGCGGAGGAGTTTGAGTTTGAATTATGTAAGTTGTGATGTATGGAGTTGTAGTGATGTATGTTTGGGGTAATAGGAAATGGTTGTGGCAGTGTACGACGGTGTCAGTGTGTAGGGGTCAATGATGATGGTCAAGTAGGTTTTGTTGTGGCACTGTTGTGTGATGTAGGGGTTAGGATTGTAAGATGTGGAAGGAATATGTACGGATATGTGATGACTTGGCAGAGGAGAATGGCATGGTTGGGGAAGGGGGTTGGGGGAGGGGTTTGAAGCACTATACAGGGTATGGACTGTGATGTGGCATAGGGCAGAAATGCCTGTCGTGGTAGATGAATGTGGTAATGATGTTGTTTGTTGGTGAAGGTTTTGTAATATGATGGTGGAATGATGTTTTTGTGAAAGATGGAAGTCGTAGCAGATGCTAAGAATAGTTGTGAGTGGTTGTTTGTATTTGTATGTGACTGTAACAATATGGTGGTTACGCAGTGCAAGGCAGTAAGGCTATGTATGGTATTTTGAGCAATAATGAATTGTGGACATGAAGTACGATATGTATGTTGTATGTATGGCAGTATGTATGTTAGTGGAAGCAGGAAAAGTAGTAGTTGTGTGGTATGGTTTTGATAGTAAGGATAGTTGGGTGTTGATGGAGGATGCTATGAAGTGCAGTTGTAGTTGTGAAGTTTATGAGTAGGCAGTGGGGGTTGTTGATAGATGATGTCAGTGGGGATGAGATGCAAAAAGGAGGTTGTAATGCAATGAAGTAATGGGTTTTGATGAAAGTGAAGGGTAGTTATGATGGTTTAGTGATGTTGGATAGAGAAGAGTAGTACAAAACAGAAGATATGCACAGTGTGTTTTTTTGAAAGCAATGTAAACAAAGAAGGAAAGGAAAATTGTAAATGTAAAAATGTAAATGGAATGTAAAAAAAAATTATTTTTTGAAATGAACTTGTATATATATCTTTTTTTTTTTTTTAAACATGAAAATGAAAATGGAAAAGGAAACTAGAATAGCAAGCACACAAATAAAATGTCACAAAAATCACACACAAACACACTAATTTTTTCTTCTTCTTTTTAAATGAAGAGATGCAAATGCAAAATGAAAAGAGAACAACAAGCATGCAACAAATTGGAAACAAAAATAAACAAAAATACAACACAAATTTTTTTAAAGAATAAATACAAATTAACACAAAACACTCAATAAAATAAAACAAAAATAATTTGAAAAATAGAAATAAAATCAAATAATTCCCCGGCAACGGCGTCAAAAAATTGTTTAACGTGCCAATTTCTCATCGTAGAAAAGAGCCGATCAAATTTTAAATTAAAAATTACCGCAAGCGCACAGCGTACAGTTCTAATACGTAGCGAGTACGGCTCGATCCATAGAGAATTTTTTAGATTTTAATATTTCTACTAAATAAAACTAACCAAAGAGTTTGAAATTGTATGGAGCTAGAGAAAATGTAAAAACTAACTATAAGAAAATGTAGATAAAAATATGAGAGTTTGAAGGCAATTTAGAGAAAAACCCCTTCTCATGATCACATAAATCAACATATGAAATTATCATCTCCCTTTGTTGGTCATTAGTAAATTTAATTGATGTGTTATCATAAGTATGGAATATTTGTGCTACTAATTAGCTCAATATAGACAATCAAACTATAACAGACTCACTAAACCTCTTTTTAAGTGTCATGAAAATGACAATGAACTTGAAAATAAAATCTATTCTAAGCATACTATTTTTAGAAATATGGACCATCAAATTTTCATTTTAATATTCATTTCATTACCATAATAATATATAGATGAAGTGGTTGTGTTTTTATATGTTTAAGCATAGCTTATTTGGTGTCAACAAAATAAGCTATCAAATTCAAAGCAAAAACAACAAAAAATTTACCCATTCAAACAATGTCGTTAAGCAAAAAAAAAAGATCAAAAATTAGCAAAATGTTGAATCTACATGATTAAGAGAGCTTCATTACCCCAAAATTGAAGGGGTTTAGCCTCTGATATTCATTATCAATTCAACAAATGTAGAGTTCAACATGAAACAAAAACAAGAGAAAAAAATGAAAGCTAATTAAAAAGAGAGCTAATTAAAATAAAATAAAACCTAATCTACTTGCATAAATAAATCTAAACTACTAACATGGAAGGAAAGAAAGCACGTAAACAGAAAAGAGAATGATTTAAAATTGCATAAAAAAAGAAAATTACATAAAAAAGAAAATGGCTAAGCAGCGATGAAAAAGAAAGAGAGCTTATATTTATTTTTAAGCCTAAAACTAAATTAACTAAAGAGGAGGCTAAGAGCTAAATTATATGAACATATGAAGCATTTATACATGCCTAAAACTCTATCGCATATTTTTTAGGACTACCCAAATTACCTCTCTAGAAAGTGTGGCCACCGAGTTATCATTAGTCTCTAATTAATTCATCATCAAGTATGCATATAAGTTTAACCTCCACTAACTTGTGCGTTAGCTCCTAATTGTATATTAAGGTGAGTGGGTAGGTGGGGTCCTCCATGATACACGAGTTTGAATTATTTCCATCTTATTCCTCTTGTGCATGCATATTTCTTCATGAAGCCTCTTGTAATTTGCATTCAAATTCCTAAAAATATTCTAAAATTAATATATGCACAAGATTGACAATTTTTCCCCTATATGAAGATGAATAAACGATGATTTGAAAATAATTTAAATATTGGTTTAAACATGTTAAATACCCTATATACTCATTTATTTAATTAAATTCGATCAATATGGACGTAAAAATATGCACATTTATGTGCACATCAACTCCTATATGGCTTTATAATATAATATATAATTTAATTATCGTACTATTACCGAGACTCAAAGACTCATCTAAGTGTTAACTAGCCTACCTCCACTATATTAATTTTCAATTAACCATCTACCATGACATCAGTGTGTCTCCCATAAAAATTCTACACTAGTAGGAAGCAAAACCCATTAGGGCAAAATCCGAGTCTTTGCTACCGCTCGCTTAGAACCATTGGATGTCAAAGCCTATATGCCAGTCCTAATACAAAATATGAGTACAAACAGCTGACATAGCCCACCGACCTTCCACAGTTGACATCCCGTTTAGACTAACCTATGTAAGTCAAGGAAAATGCCCATTTTAGTTACTATCTCTTATTGGATATGAAGTATGCCTCATTTCCTAAGTGGTACTAGGTCATTTAACACTTCAAATCCGAGGCAAACTTTCGATGTATTTTCCCTTACCTACCGACAATGTAAATCTGGGTCCTATAGTTGGAGATGTCCCACGTCAGTCATAAGTATACACAACTACTGATAGGCTCTAAGTGAAGGGCAGACTTGTACTGTATAACTCTACTGACCTCGCATCCCAACCTATTAAATCAAATTATACATCCAAAATTTAAGTATTGGGATATGCCCACTAATCTTCGGTTTGTATAATTAAGGATATATAGCATACCATAATGACAATTATACTGCCTTATAATATTTAATTATTACCTAATGTGTTTATTTACCATTTCTGTAAATGTCAATTTATCTGTAATAAATGATTATTATTCCAACTAGACAATTTCTAAAGACATTTATTTCTTCATTCTAGTTTTACCTATTATACCTCCCTTATCTCAACATAATTACCCTATTAATCTTTTTAATCAGTCGCATTAACGCATTTACATCCTTTATTAAATTCTTGTAACTCCATATTGTTAGTCCTTGAGATGATGATTTTGATGACAACAACCTTAGGACTTATTATAAAATATAAATAATATGGTTTGTTTATATATATATATATATATATATATATATATATATATGACACCAACATGCAGGTACCAAGAATGAAGACAGTACAGTATAAAGATTCAAGACTAAAGATATCAAGATTGTAGACTCATGAGTAACAAGATATCAAGAGTTCAACAATTCAAGAGTACAAGATAAGTATTGAGTCTAGAATTATATTAAAACTTCTTGAAAGCACTTACATGTTTATTCGAAATTTGCTCATGGAATGATCGAGCCTGTTAAATGGATGGAACCTAATGGGACGGAACCAACGACAATATCTAGTGGAACATATAGTGGTCCTATTTCGATATCCACTAGTTTTATAAAAACGTTTTCAGAACCTTGTTTTCAAAAAAAAGACATCTCTCTTGTTTGAAATATTTTAGCCTCAAAATTGTCTATATCATTTTTAATATTTTGATTTCAAAATTGTCCTTGATTTTAAACTATTTCTTGTTTTAAATATTTAACTTTAAAATATTTATGTACTCAGATTTTAAATCAGTTTATAGATTAAGATTATATATATTAAAAATTACTTTTATACGTTTAAACTATGTACAAATATATTTAAAAAATTTAGAAATTATTTTGACATATTATAGAAACCATTTTTAACAAGAAAATCAAAGCATCAATTTGCCTTGAGAATGTCGACATCCCATAACCCCCCATGTCGACATGGTGTCCCTTATTTTCATAATTCAAGTTTTCAAAAGAAGAGCCTATTCGTCGTATCCTTTCACGAATAGATATGGTTGTTGCTCTACTATAAATACCAGTAGTTCTAAATGAATTTTTCATCTGATTTCATTTGTTTTCTCTTCTATTCATCTTCCATATTTATTCTAAATAATCCTAAACTATACTCTGCCGAAATACCAAGCGAATCAAACTTGATTATCTCTTGTTTGATTCTCTGTCACTCCCTCCATAATTTCTTAGTGCTATTCAGAGTTATAGAATATTTTATAAATCAAACTATTGAGTAAAAGATGTTTGAGCCTTGAAATAAATTGGGTGTGATTGTAGCCTCGAAAATCAATTAGGTGATCTTGTAGCCTGATTAAATAAGGAGAGTTTCCTTGAACTCGAATATAGAAGGGTGTATCTCGTAGCCTTGAAACCGAGGGTGTAATATGGGAGATTATTTTGATAAAAAATCCATACGATTGTACGGGACTGAATGTAGGGCAACTCTGAACCGGTATAAAATCCTGATGTGTTCTTTCCTTTACTGCTTTTATTTAGTATTTGGATCTGTATCGATTTTGTGATTATATCTGTGTTTGTGAATTGCATTTGTTGGTGATTAAATTACATGAGTTTCAAAATGATTTAGAAAATCCATGAAACATTATTCATCCTCTATAGTGTTATTCCAGCCTTAAGATCCGTAATCCACATTTTTCACATCTGGTATCGGAGCCAGGTTTTCAAAGTTTTCATAATCTAAATTTTGAAAAGTTTTGAAAATAGCTACCAATACTGGTTCTGTTAACAATATGCCTTGTTCATTTATAGAGGGTCAGTCTACTTCCACGCCACCACTTTTTAATGGTAGTAACTATGCTATTGGACATGTAGAATGAAAATATATTTACAGTTAATATGATTATACACTTGAAATATCACACAAACTGAATATTCTGAGCCCACACCTAGACTTGCACAGTGAACTACTGAGCAAAAGGCGATTGCATAAAATAATTCCAAAGCCATGAATATTTTATTTTGTTCACTTGATAGGAATGAATTCAATAGAGTATTTGTTTGTAAGTCTGCATTTGATATGCGGAAAACTTTGCAAGTTACTTATGAAGGAACAAGCAAAGTCAAATAGACCAAAATATCCATACTCACAAATCAGTTTCAATTATTCAAAATGAATTCTAACGAGTCCATTTCAGATATGTATAGTAGATTTGGGGATATTACACATTCTCTAATATCATTGGGAAAAAGTTTTTCAAAGAAGATCACGTCATAAAAACTCTAAATTCTCTTACTCCGGAATAGGATCGGAAAACTCTTGCAGTCGAAGAAGCAAATGATATTAGTACTTTAAAGATTGAAGAATGGATTGGAAATCTAATGTCGTTCGAAGTACAAATGCAAGGGAGAAGAGGCAGCAAGGCATTCAAAGAGAAGTCAATTGCATTCAATGCATTAACAGATGGATCAGACTCGGGAAGCGATGACGATGAAGAAATAGCTTTCATGACAAAGAATTTTCGAAATTTTCTGAAATACAGAAAGACGAACAACTTCAAAAGGAATGATCACAAGAATTCTGGAAATCATAATGAAGTACCAAACCACGTCAAATGTTTCCACTGTGATGAATCAGGCTATGTCAAAAGAGACTGTCCGCATCCTAATAAGCAAAAGTTTCCTGCAAACAACGATTATACAAAGAAAAGGAAAAAGCATATATTGCTACCTAGACGATTCAGACTCAGACTCGTCCTCAAGCGATGATGATCAGAAGACGAAAAATTCAAATATGTGCTTTATGGCTATTCATGATTCTGATGATCTCTCGGAGATACGAATCAAGTAAAAGGTACATGTCTACAATATATTGGTTGTTTTGCTTAAAATTGTTTGATTTTTTTTGAAATTATGCGTTGTTTGAATTTTAATTTTTTTATTATTATGCTTATTTCTATTTTTAATATTATAATATTTTTTATTAAAAGAATATTATTATATTTAATATTACTCCAGAAAATATACAGACATTAAAAATAATATATATATATATATTAAAAATAAAATATATATATATATATATTAAAGTGTACAAGAAAAGATAAGTCACATGTTCTCTGACTTATGTCGACATGGTCGTACCCATGATGTCGACATCCCTGTCAGAAATTTGAAGTTCAAGTTTGAATTCAAATCTTTGAACTTTCCTCCACCTTTTTACAAAATCCAATGTTCTGGAAAGGTACCTCTTGACTAGAGAACATGTCTATTGAAAATCAATTTATCTCCATTATCTTATCATACTTTTCACTTCCATTTTAAAATTCAAATTTTCTTTATCTCTTTCAAACTTTCTAATCTCTTCACAAATGGCTTCTTCAAGCACTTCGTACACAATGAGGCTGTCTAAACCATTAAAGAGTATCTCATAATGATCTGGAAGCAATCAGGGCTTATATAAGCTATGCTAATTACGAAAAAGTTCATACAGAAAAGTTTGCTATCTTTAGAGATTTCTCTACATATGAAATCAATACTCTTCTTGAAGAGAATCATATCCTTATTCTTTCTAACAATTCTGAAAATGATTTTGTTTATTACCCAAATCTTGTCCAAATGTTTTATGTGAATATGAATTGCGGTTTTCATCAAGGAAATGAAGATGAAACTTGGAGTAGTGTTAAAGGCACTAAAATTGTTTTAAATTGTGAAATTTTGGGCAATATTCTCAATTGCAAGAATTCGGGAATGGATCTTTCTACTTTTAATATTGATGAACATGATCATGAGACATTTCATTACATTTTCTAGGGAGATGACAAATTTGAATTTACAAAATATAACTTTCGTTCGAAAGCACGTATTGTCAATCTTCTTTGCAACATACCAATGTTCTTTTGCAACATACTATCACTCCTAGATCGGGAAATTTCAATAACCCGACTTTAAAAGTTTGTAAAGCTCTTTTTTCTGTCTTTGGTCATTATGAAATTATTTAGGTGCAAGTGATTATAGGTGTACTTCATTTTGAGAATTTGAAAATGGATGAGAATACCTTGTATCATGGAATCTATCTCACTCGGATTTTTAATTATTTCGGTGTTGATTACAAAAGGGAAGAATTTTTTTAAGAAAATTGTTTAATCATGTCAACATTTCTCTCATGAAAATTCCTTTCACATTCAACAATATGAATCTCTTACCGAAAATGATGAAGGATTAGCACATGAAGATATGGAGGAAGAAAATGAAGAAGAAGAAGAAGGGGAGGAAATGGAAATTAAAGAAGATAATGAAGAAACCTCCTTGGAAAGTATTGAATATCCTACCAATACTAATAATCCTTCCAACAAAACTCTCCTCAAAAATAAAAAGATTATAGTGGAAAATCAACGAATTCTCAAAAGGTCTATTAGTAAGAAATTGGATAAAATGTCCACTAGTATGAACAAATTCTTTGCTAAAGCTGGTCGAAAACTTGGTTTATCATCATCCTCCTCATCCTCTAGCACATTCTAAGAATTAGGTTGTGATGTATTGGTTTGTTTTATGTGAGCTTGTATTGTTTTTATTATATTATGTAATATCTTATGTATCATCTCATCTATTTATAAAAATCATCTATCTTATGTTTTCTACCATATTGTGTCTCTGAAATAAATGTTAGTATATACATACTTATTCATAAAATAAATAAGATACGTAGATTAACATATCCATGTCGATATACCTCTAACCCTATGTCGACATATTACTGTCTAATTTGGTTATTTTAAAATTTTGAAATTAAAATAACTAACTCGTGTCTATTCATTTTAAACGAATTTCAACCTATTTAAACACCCGTTTCTTTCATAAATTTGTAATTTTTTCGTTTCTATTTATCTCTATTTGCATCTCTTCACTACTTATCAAAAATGGCTTCCTCTTCTCAAACTCTAAGTGATAATCTTGAAGAAACTCTCGGTTCATTCAAGAATATGCTTACTTTTATTCTCCGCAATCAAAAGCACTTAGAACTAAGCCAAATGCAGATGATAAAAGAACAAGAGAAGCATTTCGATGCCCTCCGTTGGATGATTCTTGCCCTAAACAAACATAACCTCGATGCAAATCCGGTAGAAACTTTAATTCAAGATAATGAAGATTGGGAAGATATTAAAAAGGATCTATCTTTGGAGAAGAACGATGTGTTGAAGTTCTTAGAAATATTTGATCTTCTTATGGTTTGAATTGCTTATTTTTGAATTGTATGATTTGATTTGATTTGCTTTGATTAGAATTGATTTGGTTTGAATGGATTGTATAGCATTATATGAAACATAGTATGTATTGGGTTTAAACTTTCATATTTGTCATGTCTTTATTATTAACTCATGATAGTTTATATAAATATATACTCTATCATAATTCGTCACAGATACTCCAATATAAGACTAAGGGGGAGTTATATTAGTTTAGGATTAGTTTTTGTTGATGACAAAGGGGGGAGAAATATAAAACAAAGTATTTAGAGAAGTTAGGCTTAGATTAAGGGGGGGTTATTAGTTTTAGGGGGAGTTATTGTGAAGGAGAAGTATATTTTATAAACATAGGTTGTCATCATCAAAAAGGGGGAGATTGTTAGCCCTTGAGACGATGGTTTTGATGACAATAGCCATATGACTTGTTATAAATACTACCATTATGGTCCATATGACTCGTTATAAATACTACCATTATGCAGGATTTAAACATGCAGGTACGAAGAATGAAGACTGTACAGTATAGAGATTCAAGACTGAAGATATCAAGATTGAAGACCCATGAGTATCAAGATATCAAGAGTTCAAGATTTCTTGAGTATAAGATAAGTATTGAGTCTAGAATTATGTTAAAACTTCTTGAAAGCACTTACATCTTTATTCGAAATTTATTCGTGGATTGGAATCCACTTCGAGCCTGTTAAAGGGATGGAACCCTAGTGGGATATCTAGTGGAACATATAATGTTCCTATTTTGACGTCCGCTGATTTTATAAAAATGTTTTTCAAAAATATATTTCTTATTTTAAATGTTTTCAAAACCTTCTTTCCAAAAAAAGACATCTCTCTTGTTTGAAATATTTTAACCTCAAAATTATCTTTATCATTTTTAATATTTTAATTTCAAAATTGTCCTTTATTTTAAATTATCTCTTGCTTTAAACACTTAGCATTAAAATATTTATATACTCAGATTTTAAGTCGCTTTACAGATTAATATTATATATATGAAAAATTACTTTTATATGTTTAAACTGTATTCAAATATATTTACAAAGTTTAGAAACTATTTTGACAAATTATAGAAACCATTTCTAATAAGAAAATCAAAACGTCAATTTTTCCGTGAGCATGTCGACATCCCTCAACCCCCCATGTCGACATGATGTCCGTTATTTTCAAAATTCACTTTTTCAAAAGAAGAGTCTGTTCGTCATATCCTTTCACGAATAGATATGGATGTTGCTCTACTATAAATTCCAGTAATTCTAAACAAATTTTTCATCAGAATTCATTTGTTTTCTCTTCTCTTTATCTTCCACATTTATTCTAAAAAATCATAAACTATACTCTACCGAAATACCAAGTGAATCAAACTTGATTATCTCTTGTTTGATTCTCTGCCATCTCTCCATAAGGTCTCAGTGCTATTCAAAGTTGTATAATCTTTTGTAAATCAAACTATTGAGTAAAAGGTGCGCTTGAGCCGTGAAATCAATTGGGTGTGATTGTAGCCCCAGAAATCAATTAGGTGATTTTGTAGCCTGGTTAAATCAAGAGAGTTTTCATGAACTCGAATACAGGAGGGTGTATCTCATAGCCTTGAAACCAAGGGTGTAATCCGGACATTATTTTGATAAGAAATCTGTACGATTGTGCGGGAATGGATGTAGGGTAACTCCGAACGAGTATAAAATGCTGGTGTGTTCTTTCCTTTACTGCTTTTATTTAGCGTTTGCATTTGTGTATGATTCTGTGGTTAAATCTGTGTCTATGAATTGCATTTATGGGTGATTAAATTACATAAGCTTAAAAAAGATTTAAAAAATCCATAAAAAACTATTCACCCCCTCTAGTGTTATTCTAGCCTTAAGATCCATAATCCACATTTCTCACACATATTTATTGCACATGTATTGCCTTGTTAATTTTGGAGTTACAATCTTTTCCATCTTTATTTCATATTCTAATTATTTATTACACAATTCATTCTACTTTTATATTTATGATTAATGCGAATATTGGCGTATATTATGTTGTATTAATTATGTTTTTATTTTTTAATGTTTAGCATGGTTATACATATTTATATATTTAATTTTATGTTTCTAGTTATTAATCTGTAACTAGAATATTCCTTTCCATATTTTAATCTATTAGAATTATCCTTCTAAAAAGGTTTTCGATTACAATTTTCATAAATTAACCTAAAATAAGAGATTTGTCTTGTTTGAAATGACAAGGAATTATTTATTTCCTTTTCATTGAAATTGATGGTGTAAACCATGGAAAGAAAATCCATACTTTACACATCTCTTTCCCTTTTTGCATATATTCCTTGGCAATTCAAATGCTGCACTTTTTAAGCATTTCAGAAATTAGATAATTTATGAAGGTTACACGTATAATACTTCCAACAAGTTAAAACATGGAAATTCACAATCCAATAAAACTAAGGCAAATCCAAATTATACTAACATCTTTACAACCCAATTGTAGATTTGTAATAACTTCTACATCTTATCAATATTTTAATTTTAATGACCCACGGACTGACTTCTAGATCTGTTTGTAAATAATATTCCTACCCAATTTCTCTGAACTGAAAAATATGCAGGCAATATTTTTGTGCGTTTAATTCGAAGCTACAACTCTTTAGATATTAATTTAGGAATAATTATTAAATAAAAATCTAATGAAATGAACAGGATGTTGAAATTTTAATAATCCTTCAAATTCAACTTAGAAAATGGCGTCCTTTTTTCGACCATCCTCTACTGGTCTTCCCTCTTATTCGCCTACCTTACAATTTTCTGGCTCACTTCACTCTTCTCCATGTCTGCAGCTGCTCTTTCCATCGCTGCTCAAATCAATCTCATCGCCAAGCAAACCAGCATGCTATTGGAATTCGATTCTCTGCCATCCTTTTCCTGTTGACGATCGCCCAAATCCCATGTTTTTTTAGGCTGGCTTGTGCCACTCTTCTGTTGACTTTCTATCCTTGCTTGCAGCTACACCAACATTGTCAGATCCCCGCCTTTTCTTTTGTGTCCAACCGCCAATTTGGCATCAAAATCTTCAATTATTCCAATGGGCGAAACCTTTCTGAAGAAGTTTGTTCGAAATGGTTCAATCAATTTTGGCCAATAGGAGGTGCTTTAGGCATAGGACCCCTGGAGACTTGATCCTATAGGAGTGTAGTATTTTTCTTTCGATGTAGCAAATATGTTCATTACTCCACACATTGCAAGATCTCTAATATCAAAGAGCAGCCAGATCCGTCTCGATCTGTATGTTTCGTCGCATTTCCTATGCAATTAATCACAGTTCCTATCCCTCATCTGCCCTTGACCCCATAGGCCATGATACCCTTTGCTCCCAGATGAATGTCATTTTCTCGGTGGTTAGCGGCCTCTACAAATTCCATGACCTCTGGTGGTGACTTGACTTTCACTTCCACCGTCCTGCTTGACACATAACACTCTTGAGCAGCCACTCTTTTGTCATGTACTTCCCTAATAGGAAACTGATGAGCATTGCAATTTGAGAGCGTTTCTTTTGCATGCAAAATTGTATGGTCCTGGCTTGCCAGTGGATGCTCTCGAAGGCCTATTATAGAAGGAATATTTTTGAAGCTTCATGGCTTCGCATTGCTGGTCTGTCGCCGTTTATGAACTCCAATGCAACGCTCCGCTCCATCCTTTACCCAACTGGGGAGTTTGTAGCTTCGGATCATTACGACTGGGCTTTGATTGATCATCGCTTTGTGTGAAAATTAGGGTAGACAGATCTGTTGCAGTTCCAGGCTCTTTGATCACTTAGGCCTACGATCTTAACTTTAAGTTCTCCTTTGATCGTTGGATTCAAAACCACCCTCTCACTCCTCCAAAGGACATAATACTTGGGGATGCTGATACTCTGTTCTTCCGGATGAAAAAGCCTATTTATCTCTTTAACAATGAAGGTCTTTAGATGGGCATCACTACCTTCCCTGCTACTTAGCTTTGTGGATAACGTCATGTTAGATGGGGCGTTGCTGCAGTACAAGATGGTCGAGATTGCAAAGCGCATAACCCTTTGCTTCATCCGAGGAAGGGCCTTCTTCAGATGTTCCTAGTCCTTCGGTGTGATGGATGCCACTCAACATTGAAATTGCTTCTATGACTTCTGCTAATAGGGAGTTCTACATGGAATAAGCCATGATAATGGACTATGAGAGAAATGTGAGTACTGATTCTCAATTGGTGGGCCAATAGGGAGATGTGAGAACCCATCTTCAGCTTTTTAGCAACCCATCAGCAACTGCGCCTTCGTAACCAGCTGCTTTTGCTTCTGCCACTATAGTCCAAAATAGTGGATGTCTGATGACAGGCATCCGCTGCAAGGTAGCATCTTCATCCCTCGAATTTTTAGTACCTTACATAAGAATGCAATTATTTATGCTGCTTCTAAATTTGCATGTAACTTGTCCATTAAGCATGTTTCTATTATCAAGAATTTAGAAAAGGGGAGAGAATTTTGTTCTCTATGAAAGTTGTCACTTGGAATGTTAGAGGTCTAGGCTACAATGATAAGTGCGCCATAGTAAATTTGTATTAGGGACTTGCATTAGGTTTTTCTTCTAGTTCAAGAGTCAAAGTTGATGGACCCCTCCCCTTCTAAGTTGTATAGTGTTTGTGGGTCTTTTTTATCGAGGTGGGCTATCCTTGATCCGTTAGGGTCAAAAGGTGGGGTTACCGTTTTCGGGACGAATCAAAGTGGACATTACTACAAGTCATCAAATCAACCAATATCCTTCATGAAATTATTAGGAATTTCTCGACCTCTATTATTTATGTCATCTCCAACATTTGTGGCCCTTATAATTCTATTGATAGAATTGCGTTATGGGCCTTTGTTCCAATTTCATCTTTATGTTTAATGGCCCATGGGCCATTGAAGGGGACTTCAATATCACTAGCTTTCCCTTGGAAAGGAATAGTCAATCTCTTTTCTCCATGGATATAGATAGCTTTAGTAGCTTCATCTGCCTATGCAACCTCATCGATCTACCTATAAATAACCATGCCTTCACTTGGTCTAACAAAAGAAATATTCCATCTATAACCAAGCTAGATATATTTTTCATTAACCTTTCTCTTGAAAACATATGCCCTCTCTCCTTTCAAATGGCCTCCCCTCTCTTATTTCTGCCATTCCCACGTTCTATTCAATTCTCGAGATGGGAGCTCCCACTGCCCTCCTTTCAAATTCGAGAATTTTTAGACCCTTGAGCCTGGGTTCAATGATATGATTGAGTGTCACCGGTCTTCTTTTTATGTCGAAGGTTCAGCTTTCTAGATCCTACTCTCCAAGCTCCATCTCCTCCGTTCTGACTTGAAGAAGTGGTCAAGTGGACTGTGGGGCTCAACTAGATCTAGGAAAGACCATCTTCAAAATCAGATCTTAGATCTAAACATCTTGGAGGTCTCTTCTCTTTTTTCTCCGAGGATGTATCGCTGCTTGCTATTCTAGAAATGGAGCTGACTCGTATTATAAGGCAGGAGGAGATGGCATGGAGGTAGTGTTCCCTGGACCGTGGGTTCGTGAAGGAGATTCGAATACCGCTTATTTTCACTAGATTACAAATGGTAGACATAGATCCAAGAAAATAATCTCCATTGTCATTGATGGTACAGCAATCGACGATGAGTTCGAAATTTTGAAACGGTTCATCACTCACTCGGATCTATCCTTAGCCAGACTTCACCTACCCATGACATCCTAATCTAGGATTTTAACTACAACCCCTATGATTTTATATCCGCTCGAATTAACCAGGAATTTGATCTGGTCGAAATCTGGGAGACACGCTCAAGCATTGCTGCAGATAAAGCGCCAGGGTCGGACAGGTTCCCACCATCATTCTTCAAACGCTACCGGGGCTTCTTAACATTCTCCATCCTTCCCTGGCGCGGCCTATGGGAATCTGCTCTACCGGACTCTCCGTCGGCGCTGCTTGCCCTCGCTTTTGATTAGGCGCATTGGTTAGAGAGAAATGAAAGATGTTGCCATTATTACTCGGTTGTTGCTAAAATCTTATATTTATGCTCTATTTGGACAGGAGATTCATGTTGGAAGCTTTGTTCTTCCTTACAGGTGCTGTTGCCTATGAGTCAACTGGAAGCAATCGCTCTACTATTTGATTTGGAATCAATGGTAATTTTTTGTAGTTTGTAGTATAATTATGGGCATGTCATGTATATATTTTTTACTCTCCCGCTGTAAAAGATGTATGTTGTATTATGATGTTGAAACTACTTTGCACCAGACGCTTTTTAGCTACCGACTAGACTTGTTAGTCAGATTTTACTATTTGATTTACATTATCTAACTAAGCAATCATGGTCGCATATCCTTTTTATCAAAAAAGTATCCAACAAAATAAATTCCAATGTTATAAATAAATTATATAATTTCCTACTAATCTTCTAAAGCTTTCCAAATCTCCCAAATCTTAATATGATCATTTGATTCAACTCTATCTCCTTTTAATCCAAAGAAATATTTATAAAATGGTATATAGGTATTATTAAAATTACAAATCCAAGAAGAGATTTTGGGTTAAGGGGAACATAGATTTATAATATTAAAATTTACCTTTTTGTTGCGTAAAGTCGATTCACTTCTTCTCTTCTTTCTTTTTATTTTCTAGTCTTCTTTAATTTGTATAAATACAAATTATTTTATAGTTAGGAGGAATAGTGAAGAGGAAAAATGGAAAAGCTTCTCTGCTCTTAATCATAAAATATAAGAAGAGAAGTGAGGGGTTAGGCCGGTATGTGCTCAAATCAATCGTATCTATTAGATTAAAATTATTAAATCCGGATCGTTGGCAAAGGTTCAAACCCCAGCTGCCACGTTCAACCTGGTCGATCGCAACCCTACGAGCGGTCGATAGGCCCATAGTGGGGGTCAACCGGTGGCATCCCGGATTTTATTATTACTTATTACTATATTTGTTATGTAATTATTTTTGTTTTGCAAACTTTAAATGCCCATAACTTCTTCATTGGAACTCTGATCATGAAACTCCTAAAAGTTGCTTAGAAAATCGTCACAAGCACAATGGTGTAAGTTTCATGGTCAAATTCCAACGTTTGCTCAAGTTCCATTTTTGGAGCCTTATTAATTATTAATTTACTAATGTAAATTTTGTGGGGTATTACATTCTTTCCACTTTAAAACATTTTTGTATTCAAAATTATTCCAATAATTAAATCATGGGGTATTATGTGCAACCATCCTAAACTATTTAACTAATTAGTGTACAACTAATTTTCTAGCCAAATGTGTATAAGCGCATAGTGTGTCAAAACATAGAAAACAAGTATGCATAGTGGTTCTAAATTGGGCCCTCGTATATGATGCATTCTTTTAAAAATATTTTTGAAAACATGATACAAACAACCTATATATATTGGCAGTTCTATACATATGTAGGTTTTCCAAAATCCTTTACAAATAATAATTTCCCTACTTCGATGAATGGTACCATGGTCCAACTAATTTGGCATCCAATTCCTACCATCCAAAATTCGAACGCATTAAATTTTCATTTCCTAAACGTTTACTCATATGCCGAAAAATGAATTTAGGTAGAGAATTTTACATTCTTACCACCCTATTGGATACCAGTCCCATCGTAAGATTGTTCCTGATTTTCCTCAAAATTTTCCACGTACAATAAATATAAGGAGGCCTATTTTCAATGTAACGATCCCGGATTTTTACTAAGTTTAAATTGCTAATTAATTTAATTTTTGAATAAAATTTGTGAAATTAATTGGTAAATTGGATTTGAGTTTCTCCAATTTCAAATAAAAATATGTGTGTTTATTTTATTAAAGTATAATTAAGTTTTAAAAACGATTTCTTTAAAGGTTATATATATATATATTGGAATGCAAATGTAAAATAAGAATTTAAGTTAGAAATAAATATTAAAAATAACAATATATATATAAGATAAATTAAAATATAAAGTGATTTCATTAGGAAAATTTAAACAACATATTAACAATAGAAATTCATTCATATTATAAAGCCATAAGACAAGAAAAAAATAAATATATATAAAGACATACAAGACAATATTTTTATAATAAAGTATAAATATGAAACAAGTAAACACATATATGAAAATATTGCTAAAGAAGGAATATAAATATCTTTAGGCTTGCAAAGGAAGAAACTAAAAATATATTCAAGTACGAACAAAAAAAATCTAAGTATCTATCTATAAACAAAAAATAGTAATTAATGCTAGGATCTCAAGCATACAAAAGAAAATCATCTCAGCCGAAAATCTTCTAGTCAAACAAACAAGCAAAGAAAAATAAACTTTAGTCAAATATAAAATAAGGAAAATCTTTGGTCTGGTATTGTACAAGCAAAATTATAATCACCTATAAACCTTTTCCTATATATCAACTTCTCATTTCAGTTTCGTCCATCATTCAAAGCTAAGAAAATTTGAAGTAAATCTCATCTCAAAAACTTAAATAAAATGCCACCTTATAACAATAATTAACAACAATAAATCAAGACAAACCAGATGATCAAGAGAAAAGTCTCAGCTAGCAAAAAACAAAATTCAAGCCTGTTCCAAACAAGCTCTGTTCATTTTAAAATCAAGGTGAGTAATATATGTTTTAAAAATTTAAAAGTTTGAATTTGTTGCATATATATGTCTGTTTCTATATATATATATAAGGATTCTCTGAATATATTGGCAAGTTGGAAGCACTTTGTACAGTTTATACATGTTTTCTGTTCTGGAATTTTAAGATAACAGATTCTTGATTCAAAAATCATTTGCACTCGATCTACTTGTTGTTTCGACTCAGTATTAAAATAAAAATTGTTTGATATAGCATAAAATCAAGATTTAAATTTTATTCAAGTGAAAATAACTTGTAAATACTTCTGGAAATTAACATAACTGGGCAAAGCTTTAAACAAGTTAAAATTCAAAACTTTTAATTCTCGAATTCTGGTTTATAAACTGAATTCTTATACTAAAATATGATTTTTAAAGCAAAAATTATAATTTTTAGATCAAGGATTTGAGAGCAGTTCATTTTTGTTTGAAATTTGGGTTTTGACCAATTTCAGTTGATCAGAGTATGGTCGATGGTCGAGGCTTCGCGTGGAGGTGGAGGGGCCTATGGTGATGGTGGGAAAATGCTCGGAGACGTTCACGATCACTTTGGCGACAGCGGTGTATGGAATTTGTTGCTAAACCTAATTTTGACGTGTGCTTGTATTTGGGTTCGTTCGTGGTCGGTGATCGACCGAGTTCAACGTGCTTTTAGGGATTGGTAGAGGGGTGGTAATCGAAGTCGTAGCCGGAGTTGTAGACCTTCAGGTGGTCGGAGCTGCGAGGAAGAAGCGTTGACAGGTTGGGTGGTGACGGGTTTTGTTATTTCCAGGTTTGGATTGTGAACTCGTTTTTCGAATTCGAAGAGATGACGACGTTTTGATGGTCGGGGAATGGTGCATGGGTGATCGTTGACTTGCTCGAGGTAGTGGCGACGACTAGAGCAGATCGTCGGCGTCGTGCACATGCACCGTGCATTGTTTTGGGATCTGGAAGTTTTCCTTTGTATTGGGTGGAACCAGGAGTGAACGCGAGATCATCTCGAGTATTTACTCGAAGCATTTCAGTGTTGAACTCGAAGTAAAAAATAGCGAGCCTCGGATTGTTTGTGGTGCTATAGGTTTTAATAAACTTGACAGTAAATTTGAATTCAAAGCAAATTTAAACAGAATTTAAATGGTGATATAGATTTAAAAACAAGTTTAAATCTAGATGAAGTTAGATTCAAAATGACTTCGAAGTCTTAAAGTTTTGAAATATTTAAAAGAGGGTTTCAGGTTTTAAAAACAAACCTGACATTTTTCAGATTTTAAAAATTTAATTTAGAACCTAGAAACAGAATTTAAACTGGGTTTAAATTCATAAGTTAAGTTTAATTTCAAATAAACTTTTGAATCTTAAGCTTTTAAAATGAATTTGGATTTTAAATCAAGAATTTAAAATCAAGAATTTAAAAGTAAGTTTAAATCAAAGTTTTAAATCAATGTTTAAAGCCAAGTTTAAATGAAATAGCTTTTTAAAGTAATTTGTTTTCAAATAAATATTTGAATTGGATTTTGATAAAGTTCTTTTACAAAAAGTATTTTGAAGGAAAAGTTAAATAATTTGTTTTAACTTGAATTTGCTAGTTAAAATGTAATGTATTTTAAAGCTTAATTTTAAATAATAAATTTAAGTAATTTAGTTAGAACTTTTCTTATATAGGTTTATAAGTTGATATTTAATGTTTAAGTATATAATCATTTGAATCTTAAATTCAAAATGAAATTTGAATCTAAACTTAGAAGTCTAATGTTTTAAATACACTTTAATATCAATGAGGACATTAATAAAGAAATGAATTACCTTAGAGATAATTAAGGTATTAAAATGATTTAATGAATAAGATAATTAAGGAATGAATTATCATTTAATTTATAAATTAATGTTTTAGATTAATTTATAATTAGAGATTAATTAGGAAAGTAATTAAAGAATTGTTATTAGTTAATGAAAGTCATTAACTATGATTATTTAAATAATTGAATTAATGTGATTAATTTCTGATAGTTAATTTGGATTAATTAATTTAATAATAATCATTTGTGGAATTGTTAAGTGTAATTATTTAATGTAAGTTATTAAGGAATTAATTATTCGGTGTAATTAATCGAGTTAATTGGATTAGTTTAAGTTCATTAATTAAGTTTAATTAATTTAGAATAATCACTTGACAACTTGGAAAGTATAATTACTTAGAGAAGTAATTAATAGATAATTACTGAATGTAATTAATTTAAATAGAATGATTAATAAAAACGTTAATTATGTGGTTAATTCATTTAAATTACATCCACCTTAGTTGAGTAACTATTGACAAATATTGTGTACTGGATTGATATTTCTGATATGTGATTGTGATACTGTGTGATGTGAATTGCTTTATGTTGAACTGTGATCTGTGATTTGTTTCTATGTGTATGTGAAAACCATATTTGCCCGTAAAATGGCATTTAAATTTCAATGCGACAGGGAGTCGGGTTCCAATTGGTTATCCAAAACCCACATCGAATCGTAATGTTAAATATTTGTGATTGATAAATTTACTTTATCTGTGAATCTATGAATAAAGATAAGCGTTATGGATTATATCACTTATCGAGATTGATATGATTGGATCTATGATGATTGATGATGTTGCACTACTGTGTGAAACACCTGGACTATACCATACACACACAAATATGGATTGCACGTGGAAACTGGTTAAGCCATAGATTTTTTTTGCAATAATTGTGAATTTGAATTTTAAATCCAAATGGTTTTGGAAATGGAATCGTGTTAAAAAAAAATGAAGAGCTTTTGAAATGGAATTTCAAGATAAAATTTTATTTTTGGAATAACTTGATTTCGCCTTGACGTTTAAATAATTTGATTTAAATTTAAATACAATATTTGAAACTGAATTCTATTATTTGAAACTAAGGATTAAAGATGTTATACAAGTATATATGGGTTAAACCATTTTGAAGATATTGATTTGGGAATTTGAATTTAATTCAAAGGCTTTAACTCGTGCAAATATAATTGGATTCTTTCGAAATGAAAACTATTTGTTTTCAAATAATAAAATCTTTCATATAAGAAATGAACTTCCAATTGGTATTAAAAGGATTCAAGTCTAAAATGAAAATGGTTTTCCAAGTAATGAATAAATCTTTGGAAAACGTGTTTTGAAAGCTCTAAGTTAAATCTTTGTTATAAAGATTTAATGAGTTAATCCAATCGAAATGGGAATTGTTTTGGAAATCTATGAATGGATCTTTGTGAAACTGGGTGAACTTTGTGAAATAAATCTTTTTGTTTAAAAATTTGGAATGGTAATTTGTTTAAACATTTAAAGAAAGGTTTTGGTTTTCTTTAAAGTTGTGACTTAACTGAAATACCACATCCATATTTTTTTATATTGCGCTCATTATTCGGTTTAGCCGGAAGAGGACCTTGTGTCATATGACCCATTCCGAATAATGATACGTCGATATGGATAGCATTTGAAGACCGGTGGTGAAGACCGAGTATTTTCGAGAACGAAAGGATAACCCGTCGATTGCCTCTGCACTGAGTCGTGCCGGTGTAGAGATTTCCTAAGTGATGGGAAATCCGATCGAGATTATGAATACCCGGATTTGCAAGGGCTTCTTACGAAGTGCCTTCGGTTTTGTTCAAACCCGGGACATGCTTGTGTGGTTGTATGTCCGACACTACATTTTGAGATATAAAGCAGATTTCACTCAAATACATATCTGTTGGTGGCGGAGAATTTATTCTCTTCGCTAACACCCTTCTTTGAGACATACGAGCTTAGAGGTTATGTTGTTGAAGGTTATCAGTGATATATTCCCAATTTGGTAGCGTGGCATGCTGAGTGCTACTGTGTGTTGATGATCATTTTTTGATCATTTGTGATCAAAGCATGGCTTTTGTATAAAGCGTAGCTTTGTGGACGAGACTGCATCAGGACCTCACACCCCTGAAATGGTCAAAACAGGAAAGATGCAGCAAGGTTATGAGGGTCGTGCCCTTTAGGGTATGTCATTCCCGTCTGGTGAAGGGTGGTATCATGGTATGGAGCCCAGATATTTACCTATGTGGTGGCTTCAATCTCATTTACTGTGTGGTTGTTGCTTTGTGGTTTAGAGGCGCCTCGGATAAAGGTCCCAAAGGACCGGGGGGTGGCATGCTCGAGTAGTAGTTACCTAGTTACAGAGGTAAACCGGCCTTGTGTTGGTAGAGAGCTGGTTAAGTTCTTGGGGCATCCCGCCAGAGGCGTACCCATTGACAGTAGGAAGTTCCTTAGCCTGAACATTTGTTGAAAATCCAAACAAAACAATACGCGCCTGTACGGTTTTAGTTGTAGAACCTGCTATTTACTTATGGTGGCGCCCCACTGTTTAGATGGTAGCTATAGTAGGCATAGTACGAAATGTCTAAGCTGGCTAAGATTAATATTATACTTTCGAAATGTTTTCTACACTATGCACTAATAATAATATTGAAAAGATTTCTCATGTTCGACTATCATAAGGAGAAATCTCTTTCAATTCTGGGTTTTCATTGTGTGTGTGGCGGGAGGAGGCCTTATGTTAGTTCCATTTTCTAAAAAGCATTGCGGATTTATTTTAAATTCTTTTGTTGTTTGTTTTAAAAGATAAACTGTTTTTGTTTACTCATACCAGTCCCATGACTGTCCTAGAGTTTATTGTTCCTTTCCTAAACTTTGGATGCCCACAATTTTTCCACGGGCAGTCTAGAGTTGGGTTTTTCAGATAGTCAGGTTTAGTAGATTATCTGGGGTTAGTTTAGTCTTTGGATCACTACTGCACTTTCTTATCTTTGTGAAACGTGATGTTGGTTCGAGCTAGCTTTGGATTGGAGCAATGGATTTGGAGATGCATTCTTTTGTAGATCCTCTTTCCACTGTGTTTTGTATCTCTGATGGTATTGATATCTATTGTATCATATTATATCAGATATTGTATCGGTCATTGTATCAATGTTATATATATATATATATATATATATTGATATTCATTTTCTTCCGTTGTGTTGTTGTACTTAATGGTGTTATAAGCTCCGGCGAACCAGATTCAACGTTTGGATCTGCGGCATTTGAATATGAGTGTCGTATTCGGTGCCGATTTTCGAAGGTCGAGTCAGGATCGTTATAATTGGTATTAGAGCTGAAGGTTGAAACTTTAGCTCAGGAGTATAACACATTATGTAACTCATTAGAGATAGGGTGAAGTATACCCTAGAATGAGTATATCCCTAAGATATCCGTTCGTGTGCCTCGGTAAATTCTCTTACCATCCACTGATAGTGAGTATGAGTGCAGGAAGAGGACGAGATAGGGGATGGGGGAGTAGCACTATTAATGGTCAATACCCTGCAATAGCGGAAACAACTTTCTTCTCAATCTCCTTTGATTCGATCCCGATTTCTTTGATTTGGTTCGTGATAGCTCAAGAAAGAAGTTTCGGTGTGATGGTGGCCCTACGAATCGTTGTACAAAATCCTTACTTTATATCTTCATCGGTTTCTTATCAGCTTTTTCAATTTAAACTTTAATGAATATGAATTTGAAATTGAAATTGACAATTTAAATAAATTGGAAATTTTAAATTAAGTTAAATTGGTTAATAGAATATGAAGCTAAATTTGAATTGTATCAATCAAACAATTTCGTTTAAAACCAAATTTGAAATTCTATTGTAATTTCTTGTGTAGACTGAAGTCCGAAGAGGGACAAGTTGGTATATACTTCGGGGTATTCCGACTTGAGTTTGGAATCCATATCTAATGTTTGAAGAGTTGTGAAAGATTAAATCCATTTATCTATTGTTTGGGTCTCGATATATCCTACGAATGGTTATTTATTCCTTCGAACTAACTAGTGCCTTACGTATATGTTGATCTAGATGACCCGAATATCTAGTGAAAAATTGTGTGAGTTTGTTCTCATATTGTCAATATTCTAATTTGGTAAGCCAAATACATAATAGATATCTAGTTTGACCTGGAAGACTTTTTCTCTATCTTTGTGTATTATCTTTTTTATTTTCGTGCCTGCAAATTTCAGGGACGAAATTTCTTAAGGGGAGGATCTATAACGATCCCGGATTTTCACTAAGTTTAAATTGCTAATTAATTTAATTTTTGAATAAATTTTTATGAAATTAGTTGGTAAACTGGATTTGAGTTTCTCCAAATTAAAATATGTGTGTTTATTTTATTAAAGTATAATTAAGTTTTAAAAACGGTTTCTTTAAAGGTTAAATATATATATATATATGTGTATGTATGTATATATATATATATATATATATATATATATATATATTGGAATGCAAATGTAAAATAAGAAAATAAGCATTTAAGTTAGAAATACATATTAAAAATAGCAATTGATATATATATATATATAAGATAAATTAAAATATAAAGTGATTTCATTAGGAAAATTTAAAAAACATATTAACTATAGAAATTCATTAATATTATAATGCCATAAGACAAAAAAAAAATTATATAAAGACATACAAGACAATATTTTTATAATAAAGTATAAATATGAAACAAGTAAACACATACATGAAAATATTGCTAAAGAAGGAATATAAATATCTTTAGGCTTGCAAAGGAAGACACTAAAAATATATTCAAGTATGAACAAACAAAGAAAAAATCTAAGTATCTATGTACAAACAAAAAATAGTAATTAATGCTAGGATCTCAAGCATACAAAAGAAAATCATCTCAGCCGAAAATCTGCTAGTCAAACAAACAAGCAAAGAAAAAAAATCTTTAGTCAAATATAAAACAAGGAAAATCTTTGGTCTGGTATTGTGCAAGAAAAATTATAATCACCTGTAAACCTTTTCCTATATATCAACTTCTCATTTCAGTTTCGTCCATCATTCAAAGCTAAGAAAATCTGAAGTAAATCTCATCTCAAAAACTTAAACAAAATGCCACCTTATAACAATAATTAACAACAATAAATCAAGACAAATCAGAGGATCAAGAGAAAAGTCTCAGCTGGTAAAAGCAAAATTCAAGCTTGTTCCAAACAAGCTCTGTTCATTTTAAAATCAAGGTGAGTAACATATGTTTTAAAAATTTAAAAGTTTGAACTAGTTGCATATATATGTCTGTTTCTATATATATAAGGATTCTCTGAATATATTGGAAAATTGGAAGCACTTTGTACGGTTTATACATGTTTCTGTTCTGGAATTTTAAGATGCCAGATTCAAGATTTAAATTTTATTCAAGTGAAAATAACTTGTAAATACTTCTAGAAATTAACATAACTGGGCAAAGCTTTAAACAAGTTAAAATTCAAAACTTTTAATCCTCGAATTCAGGTTTATAAACTGAATTCTTATACTAAAATATGATTTTTAAAGCAAAAATTGTAATTTTTAGATCAAGGATTTGACAGCAGTTCATTTTTGTTTGAAATTTGGGTTTTGATCAATTTCAGTTGATCGGAGTATGGTCGATGGTCGAGGCTTCACGTGGAGGTGGAGGGGCCTACGGTGATGGTGGGAAAAATGCTCGGAGACGCTAGCGATCACTGTGGCGACAGCGGTGTATGGAATTTGTTTATAAACCTAATTTTGATGTGTGCTTGTATTTGGGTTTGTTCGTCGTCGGTGATCGACCGAGTTCAACGTGCTTTTGGAGATTGGTAGAGGGGTGGTAGTCGAAGTCGTAGCCGGAGTTGTAGACCTTCAGGTGGTCAGAGCTGCGAGGAAGTAGCGTTGACAGGTTGGGTGGTAATGGGTTTTGTTATTTCCAGGTTTGGATTGTGACCTCGTTTTTCGAATTCGAAGAGATGGCGACGTTCTGATGGTCGGGGATGGTGCGTGAGTGATCGTTGAGTTGCTCTAGGTAGTGGCGATGACTGGAGCAGATCGTCGGCATCGTGCACGTGCACCGTGCATTGTTTTGGGATCTGGAAGTTTTCCTTTGTATTGGGTGGAAGCAGGAGTGAACACGAGATTGTCTTGGATATTTACTCGAAGCATTTCAGTGTTGAACTCGAAGTAAGAAATAGTGAGCCTCGGGTTGTTTGTCTTGCTATAGGTTTCAATAAGCCTGACGGTAAATTTGAATTCAAAGCAAATTTAATCAGAATTTAAATAATGAGATAGATTTAAAAAAGTTTAAATCTAGATGAAGTTAGACTCAAAATGACTTTGAAGTCTTAAAGTTTTGAAATATTAAAAAGAGGGTTTCAGGTTTTAAAAACAAACCTGACAGTTTTCATATTTTAAAAATTTAATTTAGAACCTGGAAACAGAATTTAAACTGGGTTTAAATTCAAAAGTTAAGTTTAGTTTCAAATAAACTTTTGAATCTTAAGGTTTTAAAATGAATTTGGATTTTAAATCAAGAAATTTAAAATCAAGAATTTATAAGTAAGTTTAAATCAAAGTTTTAAATCAAAGTTTAAAGCCAAGTTTAAATCAAATAGCTTTTGAAAGTAATTTGTTTTCAAATAAATATTTGAATTCGATTTTGATGAAGTTCTTTTATAAAAAGGATTTTGAAGGAAAAGTTAAATAATTTTGTTTAACTTGAATTTGCAAGTTAAAATGTAATGTATTTTAAAGCTTAATTTTAAATAATGTATTTAAGTAATTTAGTTAGAACTTTTCTTATATAGGTTTATAAGTTGATATTTAAATTTTGTTAATGTTTGAGTATATAATCATTTTGAATCTTAAATTCAAAACGAAATTTGAATCTAAACTTAGAAGTGTAATGTTTTAATTACACTTTAATATTAATGAAGACATTAATAAAGAAATGAATTACCTTGGAGATAATTAAGGTATTAAAATGATTTAATGAATAAGATAATTAAGGAATGACTTATTCATTTAATTTACAAATTGATGATTTAGATTAATTTATAATTAGAGATTAATTAGGAAAGTAATTAAAGAATTGTTATTAGTCAATGAATGTCATTAACTAATACTATTTAAATAATTGAATTAATGTGATTAATTTCTGATAGTTAATTTAGATTAATTAATTTAATAATAATCATTTGTGGAATTTTTAAGTGTAATTACTTAATGGAAGTTAGTTGGATTAGTTTAAGCTAATTAATTAAGTATAATTAATTAAGAATAATCACTTGACAATTTGGAAAGTATAATTACTTAGAGAAGTATTTAATAGATAATTACTGAATGTAATCAATTTAAATAGAATGATTAATAAAAACGTTAATTATATGGTTAATTTATTTAAATTACATCCACCTTAGTTGAGATGATTAACTATTGTCATATATTGTGTACTGGATTGATATTTCTGATATGTGATTGTGATACTGTGTGATGGGAATTGCTTTGTGTTGAACTGTGATTTGTGATTTGTTTCTATGTGTATGTGAAAACCCTATTTGCCCGTAAAAGGACGTTTAAATTTCGATGCGACAGGAAGTCGGGTTCCAATTGGTTATCCGAAACCCACATCGAATCGTAATGGTAAATCTTTGTGATTGATAAATTACTTTATCTGTGAATCTGTGAATGTAGATAAGCATTATGGATTATATCACTTATCGAGATTGATATGATTGGATATGTGATGATTGATGATGTTGCACTATTGTGTGATACCTCTGGACTACACCATACACACACAAATATGGATTGCACATGGAAATTGGTTAAGTCGTAGATTTTTTTGAAATAATTGTGAATTTGAATTTTAAATCCAAACAGTTTTGGAAATGGAATCGGCTTAAAAATCAAGAGCTTTTGAAATGGAATTTCAAGATAAAAAATTATTTTTGGAATAACTTGATTACGCCTTGAAGTTTAAATAATTTGGTTTAAATTTAAATACAATATTTGAAACCGAATTCTATGATTTGAAATTAGGGATTAAAGAAGTTATACAAGTATATATGGGTTATACCATTTTAAAGATATTGATTTGGGAATTTGAATTTAATTCAAAGGCTTTAACTCGTTCAAATATAATTGGATTCTTTCGAAATGAAAACTATTTGTTTTCAAATAATAAAAGCTTTCATACAAGAAATGAACTTCCAATTGGTGTTAAAAGGATTCAAGTCTAAAATGAAAATGGTTTTCCAAGTAATGAATAAATCTTTGGAAACGTGTTTTGAAAGCTATAAGTTAAGTCTTTGTTATAAAGTTTTAATGAGTTAATCCAATCGAAATGGGAATTGTTTTGGAAATCTATGAATGGATCTTTGTGAAACTGGGTGAACTTTGTGAAATAAATCTTTTTGTTAAAAGATTTGGAATGGTAATTGTTTAAACCATTTAAAGAAAGGTTTTGGTTTTCTTTGAAGTTGTGACTTAACTGAAATCCCATATCCATACTTTTTTTATATTGCGCTTATTATTCGGTTTAGCCGGGAGAGGACCTTGTGTCATATGACCCATTCCAAATAATGATGTGTCGATATGGATAGCATTTGAAGACCGGTGGTGAAGACTGGGTATTTTCGAGAACGAAAGGATAACCCGTTGATTGTCTCTGCACTAAGTCGCACCGGTACAGAGATTTCCTAAGTGATGGAAATCCGATTGGGATTGTGAATACCCGGATTTGCAAGGGCTTCTTACGAAGTGCCTTCGGTTCTGTTCGAACCCGGGACAGACTTGTATGGTTGTATGTCTGACACTACACTTTGAGATATAAAGCAGATTTCTTTCAAATACATATCTGTTGGTGGCGGAGAATTTATTCTCTTAGCTTAACACCCTTCTCTGAGACATACGAGCTCAGAGGTTATGTAGTTGAAGGTTATCAGTGATATATTCCCAATTTGGTAGTGTGGCATGCTGAGTGCTGCTGTGTGTTTATGAACATTTGTGATCAAAGCATAGCTTTTGTATAAAGTGTAGCTTTGTGGATGAGACTACATCAGGACCTCACACCTTGGAAATGGTCAAAACAGGAAAGATGCGGCAAGGTTATGAGGGTCGCGCCCTTTAGGGTGTGTCATTCCCATCTGGTAAAGGGTGGTATCATGGTATGTAGCCCAGATATCTACCTATATGGTTGCTTCAATCTCATTTACGTGTGGTTGTTGCTTTGTGGTTTAGAGGCGCCTCGGATAAAGGTCCCAAAGGACCGGGGGTGGCATGCTCGAGTAGTAGTTACCTAGTTACAGAGGTAACCCGGCTTGTGTTGGCAGAGAGCAGGTTAAGTTCTCGGGACGTCCCGCCAGAGGCGTACCCATTGACAGTAGGAAGTTCCTTAGCCTGACCATTTGTTGAAAATCCAAACAAAACAATACGCGCCCTGTACGGTTTTAGTTGTAGAACCTTCCATTTACTTATGGTGGCGCCCCACTGTTTAGATGGTAGCTATAGTAGGCATAGTACGAAATGTCTATGCTGGCTAAGATTAATATTATACTTTAAAAATATTCTCTGCACTATGCACTAATAATAATATTGAAAAGATTTCTCGTATCAAGCATGTTTGATTATCATAAGGAGAAATCTCCTCCAATTCTGCGTTAGCATTGTGTGTGTGGCTGAAGGCCTTTGGTAGTTTCATTTTCTAAAAAGCATTGCGGATTTATTTTAAATTCTTTTGTTGTTGTTTTAAAAGATAAACTGTTTTTGTTTACTCATACCAGTCCCATGACTGACCTGGAGTTTATAGTTTCTTTCCTAAACTCTGGGTGCCCACAATTTTTCCACATGGGCAGTCTAGAGTTGGGTTTTTCAAATAGTCGGGTTTAGTAGATTATCTGGGGTTACTTCAGTCTTTGGATCACGACTGCACTTGCTTATCTTTGTGAAACGTGATGTTGGTTCGAGCTAGCTTTGGATTGGGATTTGGAGATGCATTCTTTTGAAGATACTCTTTCCGTTGTGTCTTGTATCTCTGATGGTATTGATATCTATTGTATCATATTATATCAGATATTGTATCTTTCATTGTATCAATGTTATATATATATATATTGATATATTTTTTCTTACGCTGTGTTGTTGTACTTAATGGTGTTATAAGCTTCGGCGAACCAGATTCGACGTTTGGATCTGCGACATTTGAATACGAGTGTCGTATTCAGTGCCGATTTTCGAAGGTCGAGTCAGGATCGTTATATTCAAGCTCTAAAATTGAAATAAATCCAAAACCGAATTCTTGTAAGTCGTTGTTAAGGTATGGAAACAGAAATTCCAAGGCTAAAATAACTTTTACCTTATTATCGTCTACGCTTATCCTAATAGTGCTGCAACGACATGCTATTTTGAACCATTCGCATCCACACATGTCGGACTTGAATTGCTCAAAACAACAGATTGTTAATTTATATTTAGCAAAACTCGGTATATACAGTAAATAAACCAATCACAGAATCACAGACGCAGAGTAATAACGATAAGCGGCGGAACAGATAAATATTAGTTCATGAAGTTACTATATAAACATCAGAGTCTGAAACAAAATACAACAGAATCTCAAATACAAATGAATCTCTAATACATAAACAACTAACAAATCTGAACATAATGACATGAATAAACTTAAACAACTGAAAGCTCGATAAATAGATCTTCAAACAATGCTCCAATCTCCAAAGGCGAGTCTCAAATGATGTGACACTCAGTCTGACCCGAGCATAAAGCAAAACACAAAACACTCGAGTCAGGATTAACATTCTTATATTGATAAATTTTAACTCAAGTGAAATTTCAACTAGAATACAAGTAACTTAAAGCATGTTTGGGATTTCCAACCCCTAAGGATCCGTGGAACTATCTACTATGTAGTAATATATGCTATTATGATATGTCTATAGTAAAGTAAACTATTAAAATAGCTTTAAGGCGTTACTCATATCCCCCTTAACACATTTTTATATATTCCCATAATCTATACAGTATTGTAATTCCTCTGTAAACTGAAGGGCTATTTGAAGGAACGCCATAGGTATGGTACAAACCAAACTCGAAAAGGCGCGATAGGGCATGTGACAAGGCATGCGAGGCAATGCTAGGGTAGATATACCATTTGCATTCGCGGATTGGTGGTAACACATAGCCCGCCCACCTCGTGATAAACTCCCAAATCAAAGATGCACCTAATCAAATCACAAAAGCAATAGAATGGTATCGAAAAAATGTGCCCAATCGGGGGAATGACCCAACTTGGCCCGGTATAGCTCCTGCTTTAGCCACACCAAGCCGACTCACGGGAGTCAGGGCTACGTAAATACCATATAGAATCGTCGCCAAACCATCCTACTTCGTTTTGAAATCTCCACCATGTACCTAGTTGTTAAAGTGGTTTTAGGTATTGGCAGAGAGTATGAAAATATCCAATCCCGGTCGCTTTAACAGCCAAACGCTTATTTCACACTGTGGACATTTCATTTGAAATAGTTCATACTTCATATCAAAATATCATATACATTTCAAAACCATATCACTTTGATATCATTATTCACTTTAAATAATACTTATTTTTCAGAATCATAACACTTTCAAAATTATAACACCTTCGAAATCATAACACTCTTGAAATCATAACACTTTTGAATCATAACACTTTCAATTTTAAAAGTTTAAGATTCAATTCAAATTCTCAATAAGCCATTTCAATTTTTATCTATTTCAAATCCAGGTTTGAGCTATCATTTCAAATCCAATAAGATTCAAGGTTTAAATATTCAAACATTTACAATATAGTTTCGTTTTTATTTCAACATACAATTTTATTTTATTCAAACTGGAAAATATTTGCATAATAATTTTAATAACAATTGAATAAAATCTCAATTTATAAATTTGAATCAATATTAAATATTCAGTCTCGGTTTTGTTTAAATTTATAAATCATACCTTCCAAATCTCAAAATCAAAGAGTTGAAATAAATTCTTATTTAAATTCAGTTATTGCCCAATTAAATTTCAAGTTAATTTTACTTTATTTTTCCATCCTCTATTTATTTAAAATTATTATAAATTCTATTTTCATAATATAATTTTCAATAAATACCTAAACATGTTATATACTACTTAAATTAAATTTTATTAAATTAAATCTTATTATTGAATTTATTTTTATATATTTTAAACTAGTAAAATTATAAGTAAAATCATAAAAGTTATATTTTCAAACTAACTTATAAATTTAAATTTTCGAGAACATATAATTTTAAAAATCTAAAATTTAGATATATATATATAACATTTATATATACTATATTTTTAAAAACCAATATTTATTAAAAACCATATATTTCCTTTCAAAACTTGGGAGATTATTTTCAAAATATAGACCAACAATGTCCATATATAATTTTCTATCCTATGGTCAAATGATACAAATATTTATCATTTCAATCCGCAATTTAAATATCTACGGGTATATATCATTTCATCATGTAATCCCAAAAATTAAAAATCAACAAAAATTGATTGGGTTTATCATTTCAACCCATAACGATTTTTCCCTAATCTATAATATCGTTCGGTATGTATCATTTCAACCCATAGGAAATTCTAAACTAACAGGGAATTTGCAGAGTGATAACAAATATGATAAAATATAACATGTCAACAACAGACATATATCATCAGTGACAAACCTAAATATAATATAAATAACAGGTTATGGTGTCATATGTCATAGGTAAACGGTTACAGAAAATAGCATATCATATATAGCAATTAAGTAATTAGCAGTTCAATTTTAAAAGCATATTTCGATTGTATTCAATGTGAATTAAATTTACTAAATATAAAAATGTTAATCGTGAGTGATTGCTCACCTTTCGAGCCTTAGAGAAACAAGAAGATGACACAGACACGCTGTCAGGACCCGATTCTTCGTCTTCCGAAAATTCGACATCGATACTCACTTTATCGACTGCCGAGCAATCGAACGACGGAAAACCGAACACTGAGGGTTTTAGAAAAAGAATTTTAAGAAAAGAAAAGAAGAAGGTAGAAGATGATAGAAAATAGAGAGGAAATAGATGGAAAGGAAAATAGAAAAAAAATTGAAAAAGATAGAACCGAAAGGAAACAACAACAGAACAAAAAGAACAACTTCAGAATCTCACAATTCTCAGCGGAACAACATATAATAATAAATGAATAATCTTTAAACAAAGAACTATATCAGTTATTACATTTTATACATTACATTACATCATATCATCAGAGTGTACAACATCATACAACAACAAACAGTGCAGCGGAAAAAGAAATACTATATAAATTAGTAATACGCCATGCCATCCAGCTTGCCTCCAGCAACTCCAGAATATCCAGAATATCCTGATAAACCTAACTCTTGACTGCCCGTGTGGAAATTGGTGGGCACCCAGAGTTTAGGAAGGAAAACAATAAACTCCAAGTCAGTCATGTGACTGGTGTGAGAACTCAAAACAGTTTATTTATCTTTAAAATCAAAATAGAGGAATATTTTTAAAGTCAATTCGCAATGCTTTTAAAAATGAGACTACCATAAGGCCTCCCGCACACACACACAATGCAAACGCAGAATCGGAGGAGATTTCTCCTTATGATAGTCAAAGATGCTTGATACGCATTAAAAATTACATTTGATATTATTACTAGTGCATAGTGTAGAAAAAATTCATTTCGAAAGTAGAATATAAATCTTAGCCAACATACGACCATTATCGTATGCCTACTATAGCTACCATCCAAACAGTGGTGACCACCATAAGTGAATGGCAGGTTCTACAACTAATACCGTACAAATTTCGTATTGGGAATTGGATTTCCAACGAATGATCAGGCCAAGGAACTTCCCATTGCCACATGAGAATGCCTCTGGATGGACATCCCCGAGAACCAAACCGGATCTCTACCAACACAAGGCCGGGTTACCCCTAACTGAGTAACAACTGACCGAATATGCCATCCCCCGGTCCTTTGGGACCTTTTAACCGAGCGCTCGTAATCAATTCACACAATCATAACAAAGTGTTTTCAACATGAGTAAGTATCTGGGCTCCATACCATGATACCACCCTTTTCCAGAAGGAAATGGACACATCCTAAAGGGCGCTACCCCTCATAACCTTGCTGCTTCTTTCCTGTTTTGACCATTCATGGGGTGTGAGGCTCGACGAATTCACGTCCACAAAAACATACTTTATACAAAAGCCATGCTTTGGGTCAACAAATGATCAACACAATGATCACAAGGATAGACGATCAAATAAACGATCCTATCACAAATAATCAACACAATGATCATTTCAGCATCACTCAGAATGTCACATTACCAAATTGGGAATATATCGCTGATAACATTCAACTACATAACCTCTGAGCACGTGCGTCTCAGAGAAGGGTGTTAAGCTAAAAGAATAAATTCTCCGCCACCAACAGAAATATATTTGAATGAAATCGGCTTTATATCTCAACTTGTAATGTCAGACATACAATCCATACAAGTCTGTTCCGGGCTCGAACAAAACCGAAGGCACTTCTTACGAAGCCCTTGCAATCCGGGTATTCACAATCCCGATCGAATTTCCCATCACTTAAGGAATCTCTATACCAGGAGCTACCCAGTGCAGAGACAATCGATAGGTCATCCTATCGCTTTCGCAAAAACTCGGTCTTCAACACCGATCTTCAAATGCAATTTACAACGACGTATCACATATTCGGAATGGGTTATACGACCCCATGGTCCTTTCCCGGTTAACCCGAATAGTGAGCGCTTATTCAAAAATAAGTGTGGCATTCAAATTCAAACAAATCACATCAAATACCCATTCAAAGGGAAATATTGATAGTCGATTATTGAACTATCAATGGATATGCATAACTGTATTTCACAAAAACCATAATTTTATAACTTTAAAAATTATAACGTTTATTTATTTAAAATGGATCAGTTCCAAAAATATTTTATAAACGTATACTTTCAAAAATCACTTTAAAATTATTTTAAAATCCCAAAATCTGGGTCCAATGATGCTACACACCAAATAGTCAATCACGACAACAACGATATCATATATCGATATGAAAATCAATGAATATCAAAATATCCATAATCAAATAAATACTGTTGAGGAATCCAGTTGGATCCCTCCAACCTGTTTTCCTGCATCCACAAACATTAGCACAATACCAATTTCGCTCCAGTACGAAATTATCGCGGTATATGTTCTTATTAAATATTATCCGCTTAATAACGGCGCAATAGGGTCTCATCCGCTAAAAAATACGGGAAATCAATCAACTGCAATATATACATATGCCAATATATATATATTGATATTATTTATAATACCAATTTCACTGTTTATGAAATATTCGCGGTATATGTTTTTAATAAATAACATCCGCTTACTAACGGCGTATAATGTCTATTTTAACAATCAATAGATAACGATCATCATTCAAACATGCATTCAAATATTTAAATCTAACTATTTAAAATAAAATCGAAACCGATTCGATTGAGTGAGAAGTTCTCACCTTGGTTTTAAATTCCGTTTTAGCGATTTATTTCGAATAAAATTAAACGGACGTTTAATTTTACCCAAAATTCTCACTAACTCCAAACGAATCCAAACCAACTCCATAGCATAGTGCTCGTCCATACGATTCCAACGCAACTGAGTTTGCATTTTTTCGACCTCGTATGAAAAAGTTATGATTTTTTAAAGATTGTACACGATTTTATAACTTAATTACAACATAAACTTAATAATTAAAACCCACACTTGCTTCTGGGCCGTAGGATCTTGCTCCAACCTGATCACAGCCCTTGCACGCAACTCCCTCTTCCACGTTCTCCTTCCCAGTAACAAAACACGCACACAAAACCCATTATACATGAGCTAGGGTTTAATAATACGATCTCTTCGCTCAACTATACTTCATCACGTAGGCACCAAATCGAAGCCACCAACATTAGCTACACTCGGCCCCAACACCTTGGAGTTCGGCCCCCTAGGTAGCACGCATCACGAGAATGAATGGCCTACTGTCGGCCCCACATAGCTCCTCCATCGTCGCTCCAAATTCGATCATCACCGTATGGAATCGAAGCTCTCGTCGAGCTCTTCGACTTTGTAGTTGAGCACTTCGCGTAATTCCTTACGGATTGAGAGAGATTAATGAATGAATTTTGACAAATTCTGGCCCTTGGTTGTATAAGTGGCGGCTAGGGTTTTGTTAGGGTTTATTTTTTTATTTTTTTTAATTTATGAAGAGGATGGTGGGCTATTTATAGAATTTCGATAAACACTATTCATCCGGAAATTCCGAACTCCGATATACGCGCCGTAACTGACGTACCTAGGGTTTATCCCGCATTCCGGACATAATGGAACAGGTTTCGGAAGCTAATTCGGACATCTGTGCGAGTTATGGCTGTAAACGCTCAATTTGAATTAAACCGATTTAAGCGATTTTCTAGGCGTTTTAATTTGTACAGGACAAACGGTAAATCCAATTGACTTGAAATTTGAAACCTTACGATAATATCACATTACGGATCCGATGAAACTAGTTTCGTCGAAATCCGAGACATTTTGAAAAATGGCTATTTTGACTCGCCAAATTTAAATTAAAAATAATTCGATGCGTTTCGAGCTGCCACGATCAAACGATAACTCCGATTGACACGAAATTTGAAATCCGGTAATAACTAACTATTACGGATCCAATGGAACTGGTTTCGTTCAATTCTGAGACTGTTCAAAAATTGACTATTTTCACTAGTCGATTTTAATATTAAAATATTCAATTTTCACAAATAAACTTTTAATTCGATTTTAAAAGTTCTAAAATATCATTCTAACTTCAACATGATAAAATAAAATTTTACAAATTATTTTCAATCATATTTAACCCAATTTTCAATTATTTCCATAATTTAACATATTAAATTATCGATTTAATTATTCAATTAAATCCAGTAATTCAAATAAAAATTTATTTGACTTAAAAATTCACTTATAAATATATAAAATTAATTAAATATTCAAATTTTAATTTCTAAAAATTCTGGGTCGTTACAATCTTCCCCCCTTAAAAGAATTTCGTCCTCGAAATTATTAAGTAAGAAAAGTTATAGAATTTATTAACTTTCCCAAAATTCATAGTTAAACTTCTTACAAATCTTTACTAAGTTTTCAAATCATACTTAGTTATCTTTTCAAAAACAACTTCTATTGTTTAACTTTCAACTTCAAAACAAAGTTAAGTTTTCAAAATTTCTCAAATTTTTCTAACGCCTTTTATTTTCGAAAAAATTCGCCATAGTCTCCTTTGCGCGGCTCGATCCGAAAAAAAAATGACAGTATATATATCACAAATATACATCTCATCAAGTAATGAGGCATCCCGAAGGGAAAAAAGTATGAAAGTACGGTATGTAATCCGAGATATGTACCTTATATTTTATTAGCAAGCAAATACGGCTAATATAGCGCGAAAGCGAGCTCCAAATGCGAAGCAAACGCGATCCGTACCTACTAAACACTCAACAAACAACATGAGAAACATGCATATATGAAAATAATATCGATATACAATATATAGCAACATAATAACTATATATGCCAACATAGCAAATGAAACAAAACAACAAATGCAAGCATCAACCAACTATCATCCAACTAACATCCATAACCAATAAATATTCATTTATATTCTCATTAATATTCAATGAATTGGTTTTCAATTTAAATCACATTTGATTCATTAACAGTGGATGTTCTTACTAACATTCATTTTCAATTTTAATTAGTTTGCATTCACTAATTAAATCCAATTCACATTCAATTCTATTCAAATCTATTTACTTTCAATTTGAATTCGATTATATAGTTTCAATTTCGCTAATTTACTTTCATTAACACTTAATGAATTATATACAATCACTAACAATCATATATCAACCAAAGTATATTCATCACAACCAAATTCCTTTACTTATATTCATTCAATTTGGTTTAAAACCTTTACTTTCAATTGGTTTAATAAATTGATTTTCATTCAATCTTTCAACTTCAAATATCATTAGATTTTAATGAATTTACACTTACATTCATTATTTCATATCAACTTAATTGAATTCAATTTCTAAAGTTGAATTTCATTTACATAAATTAAATTCACATTTATTTACAACTCACATTCATAAATATATTCATATAGTTTCACTTCTTATATATATAAGTTTATTTCACAATTGTAAATCACTTTAATTATAATTCAATTCTTATAATTCTTTTTGCTTATACAATTCCTTTATTTAGATTATTCAAACAACTAAACAATCAACTTATATACACTTTTATAATTTTGAAAAATTATTTCTTTATATACAAAATATACTCAAGTAAAATTATTTCATTTACCCAATTTTAAACAATACTGTGTCGAATTGTTCTATTCAAGTGTTTAGAAACCCCTTCGGCATAGTCGTCGAGACCATGCTGACGAAGGTTCATATGCCACTCAATAAACCAATCATCACAATATAAAACAATTTTTATATTCACTAACAAATACGCTCTCATAGCTATTATTACACTCAACTCATTCTAGAGTACTACTGACTCTATCTCTAACGAGTAATACCCGACAGAACCATGGTTGTCGCTTAACCATATGCTTTGATACCAAATTGTCAGGACCCGATTCTTCGTCTTCCGAAAATTCGACATCGATACTCACTTTATCGACTGCCGAGCAATCGAACGACGGAAAACCGAACACTGAGGGTTTTAGAAAAAGAATTTTAAGAAAAGAAAAGAAGAAGGTAGAAGATGATAGAAAATAGAGAGGAAATAGATGGAAAGGAAAATAGAAAAAAAATAGAAAAAGATAGAACCGAAAGGAAACAACAACAGAACAAAAAGAACAACTTCAGAATCTCACAATTCTCAGCGGAACAACATATAATAATAAATGAATAATCTTTAAACAAAGAACTATATCAGTTATTACATTTTATACATTACATTACATCATATCATCAGAGTGTACAACATCATACAACAACAAACAGTGCAGCGGAAAAAGAAATACTATATAAATTAGTAATACGCCATGCCATCCAGCTTGCCTCCAGCAACTCCAGAATATCCAGAATATCCTGATAAACCTAACTCTTGACTGCCCGTGTGGAAATTGGTGGGCACCCAGAGTTTAGGAAGGAAAACAATAAACTCCAAGTCAGTCATGTGACTGGTGTGAGAACTCAAAACAGTTTATTTATCTTTAAAATCAAAATAGAGGAATATTTTTAAAGTCAATTCGCAATGCTTTTAAAAATGAGACTACCATAAGGCCTCCCGCACACACACACAATGCAAACGCAGAATCAGATGAGATTTCTCCTTATGATAGTCAAAGATGCTTGATACGCATTAAAAATTACATTTGATATTATTACTAGTGCATAGTGTAGAAAAAATTCATTTCGAAAGTAGAATATAAATCTTAGCCAACATACGACCATTATCGTATGCCTACTATAGCTACCATCCAAACAGTGGTGACCACCATAAGTGAATGGCAGGTTCTACAACTAATACCGTACAAATTTCGTATTGGGAATTGGATTTCCAACGAATGATCAGGCCAAGGAACTTCCCATTGCCACATGAGAATGCCTCTGGATGGACATCCCCGAGAACCAAACCGGATCTCTACCAACACAAGGCCGGGTTACCCCTAACTGAGTAACAACTGACCGAATATGCCATCCCCCGGTCCTTTGGGACCTTTTAACCGAGCGCTCGTAATCAATTCACACAATCATAACAAAGTGTTTTCAACATGAGTAAGTATCTGGGCTCCATACCATGATACCACCCTTTTCCAGAAGGAAATGGACACATCCTAAAGGGCGCTACCCCTCATAACCTTGCTGCTTCTTTCCTGTTTTGACCATTCATGGGGTGTGAGGCTCGACGAATTCACGTCCACAAAAACATACTTTATACAAAAGCCATGCTTTGGGTCAACAAATGATCAACACAATGATCACAAGGATAGACGATCAAATAAACGATCCTATCACAAATAATCAACACAATGATCATTTCAGCATCACTCAGAATGTCACATTACCAAATTGGGAATATATCGCTGATAACATTCAACTACATAACCTCTGAGCACGTGCGTCTCAGAGAAGGGTGTTAAGCTAAAAGAATAAATTCTCCGCCACCAACAGAAATATATTTGAATGAAATCGGCTTTATATCTCAACTTGTAATGTCAGACATACAATCCATACAAGTCTGTTCCGGGCTCGAACAAAACCGAAGGCACTTCTTACGAAGCCCTTGCAATCCGGGTATTCACAATCCCGATCGAATTTCCCATCACTTAAGGAATCTCTATACCAGGAGCTACCCAGTGCAGAGACAATCGATAGGTCATCCTATCGCTTTCGCAAAAACTCGGTCTTCAACACCGATCTTCAAATGCAATTTACAACGACGTATCACATATTCGGAATGGGTTATACGACCCCATGGTCCTTTCCCGGTTAACCCGAATAGTGAGCGCTTATTCAAAAATAAGTGTGGCATTCAAATTCAAACAAATCACATCAAATACCCATTCAAAGGGAAATATTGATAGTCGATTATTGAACTATCAATGGATATGCATAACTGTATTTCACAAAAACCATAATTTTATAACTTTAAAAATTATAACGTTTATTTATTTAAAATGGATCAGTTCCAAAAATATTTTATAAACGTATACTTTCAAAAATCACTTTAAAATCATTTTAAAATCCCAAAATCTGGGTCCAATGATGCTACACACCAAATAGTCAATCACGACAACAACGATATCATATATCGATATGAAAATCAATGAATATCAAAATATCCATAATCAAATAAATACTGTTGAGGAATCCAGTTGGATCCCTCCAACCTGTTTTCCTGCATCCACAAACATTAGCACAATACCAATTTTGCTCCAGTACGAAATTATCGCGGTATATGTTCTTATTAAATATTATCCGCTTAATAACGGCGCAATAGGGTCTCATCCGCTAAAAAATACGGGAAATCAATCAACTGCAATATATACATATGCAAATATATATATATTGATATTATTTATAATACCAATTTCACTGTTTATGAAATATTCGCGGTATATGTTTTTAATAAATAACATCCGCTTACTAACGGCGTATAATGTCTATTTTAACAATCAATAGATAACGATCATCATTCAAACATGCATTCAAATATTTTAAATCTAACTATTTAAAATAAAATCGAAACCGATTCGATTGAGTAAGAAGTTCTCACCTTGGTTTTAAATTCCGTTTTAGCGATTTATTTCGAATAAAATTAAACGGACGTTTAATTTTACCCAAAATTCTCACTAACTCCAAACGAATCCAAACCAACTCCATAGCGTAGTGCTCGTCCATACGATTCCAACGCAACTGAGTTTGCATTTTTTCGACCTCGTATGAAAAAGTTATGATTTTTTAAAAATTGTACACGATTTTATAACTTAATTACAACATAAACTTAATAATTAAAACCCACACTTGCTTCTGGGCCGTAGGATCTTGCTCCAACCTGATCACAGCCCTTGCACGCAACTCCCTCTTCCACGTTCTCCTTCCCAGTAACAAAACACGCACACAAAACCCATTATACATGAGCTAGGGTTTAATAATACGATCTCTTCGCTCAACTATACTTCATCACGTAGGCACCAAATCGAAGCCACCAACATTAGCTACACTCGGCCCCAACACCTTGGAGTTCGGCCCCCTAGGTAGCACGCATCACGAGAATGAATGGCCTACTGTCGGCCCCACATAGCTCCTCCATCGTCGCTCCAAATTCGATCATCACCGTATGGAATCGAAGCTCTCGTCGAGCTCTTCGACTTTGTAGTTGAGCACTTCGCGTAATTCCTTACGGATTGAGAGAGATTAATGAATGAATTTTGACAAATTCTGGCCCTTGGTTGTATAAGTGGCGGCTAGGGTTTTGTTAGGGTTTATTATTTTTTTTTTTTAATTTATGAAGAGGATGGTGGGCTATTTATAGAATTTCGATCGACACTATTCATCCGGAAATTCCGAACTCCGATTTACGCGCCGTAACTGACGTACCTAGGGTTTATCCCGCATTCCGGACACAATGGAACAGGTTTCGGAAGCTAATTCGGACATCTGTGCGAGTTATGGCTGTAAACGCTCAATTTGAATTAAACCGATTTAAGCGATTTTCTAGGCGTTTTAATTTGTACAGGACAAACGGTAAATCCAATTGACTTGAAATTTGAAACCTTACGATAATATCACATTACGGATCCGATGAAACTAGTTTCGTCGAAATCCGAGACATTTTGAAAAATGGCTATTTTGACTCGCCAAATTTAAATTAAAAATAATTCGATGCGTTTCGAGCTGCCACGATCAAACGATAACTCCGATTGACACGAAATTTGAAATCCGGTAATAACTAACTATTACGGATCCAATGGAACTGGTTTCGTTCAATTCTGAGACTGTTCAAAAATTGACTATTTTCACTAGTCGATTTTAATATTAAAATATTCAATTTTCACAAATAAACTTTTAATTCGATTTTAAAAGTTCTAAAATATCATTCTAACTTCAACATGATAAAATAAAATTTTACAAATCATTTTCAATCATATTTAACCCAATTTTCAATTATTTCCATAATTTAACATATTAAATTATCGATTTAATTATTCAATTAAATCCAGTAATTCAAATAAAAATTTATTTGACTTAAAAATTCACTTATAAATATATAAAATTAATTAAATATTCAAATTTTAATTTCTAAAAATTCTGGGTCGTTACAATCTTCCCCCCTTAAAAGAATTTCGTCCTCGAAATTATTAAGTAAGAAAAGTTATAGAATTTATTAACTTTCCCAAAATTCATAGTTAAACTTCTTACAAATCTTTACTAAGTTTTCAAATCATACTTAGTTATCTTTTCAAAAACAACTTCTATTGTTTAACTTTCAACTTCAAAACAAAGTTAAGTTTTCAAAATTTCTCAAATTTTTCTAACGCCTTTTATTTTCGAAAAAATTCGCCATAGTCTCCTTTGCGCGGCTCGATCCGAAAAAAAAAAGACAGTATATATATCACAAATATACATCTCATCAAGTAATGAGGCATCCCGAAGGGAAAAAAGTATGAAAGTACGGTATGTAATCCAAGATATGTACCTTATATTTTATTAGCAAGCAAATACGGCTAATATAGCGCGAAAGCGAGCTCCAAATGCGAAGCAAACGCGATCCGTACCTACTAAACACTCAACAAACAACATGAGAAACATGCATATATGAAAATAATATCGATATACAATATATAGCAACATAATAACTATATATGCCAACATAGCAAATGAAACAAAACAACAAATGCAAGCATCAACCAACTATCATCCAACTAACATCCATAACCAATAAATATTCATTTATATTCTCATTAATATTCAATGAATTGGTTTTCAATTTAAATCACATTTGATTCATTAACAGTGGATGTTCTTACTAACATTCATTTTCAATTTTAATTAGTTTGCATTCACTAATTAAATCCAATTCACATTCAATTCTATTCAAATCTATTTACTTTCAATTTGAATTCGATTATATAGTTTCAATTTCGCTAATTTACTTTCATTAACACTTAATGAATTATATACAATCACTAACAATCATATATCAACCAAAGTATATTCATCACAACCAAATTCCTTTACTTATATTCATTCAATTTGGTTTAACACCTTTACTTTCAATTGGTTTAATAAATTGATTTTCATTCAATCTTTCAACTTCCAATATCATTAGGTTTTAATGAATTTACACTTACATTCATTATTTCATATCAACTTAATTCAATTCAATTTCTAAAGTTGAATTTCATTTACATAAATTAAATTCACATTTATTTACAACTCACATTCATAAATATATTCATATAGTTTCACTTCTTATATATATAAGTTTATTTCACAATTGTAAATCACTTTAATTATAATTCAATTCTTATAATTCTTTTTGCTTATACAATTCCTTTATTTAGATTATTCAAACAACTAAACAATCAACTTATATACACTTTTATAATTTTGAAAAATTATTTCTTTATATACAAAATATACTCAAGTAAAATTATTTCATTTACCCAATTTTAAACAATACTGTGTCGAATTGTTCTATTCAAGTGTTTAGAAACCCCTTCGGCATAGTCGTCGAGACCACGCTGACGAAGGTTCATATGCCACTCAATAAACCAATCATCACAATATAAAACAATTTTTATATTCACTAACAAATACGCTCTCATAGCTATTATTACACTCAACTCATTCTAGAGTACTACTGACTCTATCTCTAACGAGTAATACCCGACAGAACCATGGCTGTCGCTTAACCATATGCTTTGATACCAAATTGTCAGGACCCGATTCTTCGTCTTCCGAAAATTCGACATCGATACTCACTTTATCGACTGCCGAGCAATCGAACGACGGAAAACCGAACACTGAGGGTTTTAGAAAAAGAATTTTAAGAAAAGAAAAGAAGAAGGTAGAAGATGATAGAAAATAGAGAGGAAATAGATGGAAAGGAAAATAGAAAAAAAATAGAAAAAGATAGAACCGAAAGGAAACAACAACAGAACAAAAAGAACAACTTCAGAATCTCACAATTCTCAGCGGAACAACATATAATAATAAATGAATAATCTTTAAACAAAGAACTATATCAGTTATTACATTTTATACATTACATTACATCATATCATCAGAGTGTACAACATCATACAACAACAAACAGTGCAGCGGAAAAAGAAATACTATATTAATTAGTAATACGCCATGCCATCCAGCTTGCCTCCAGCAACTCCAGAATATCCAGAATATCCTGATAAACCTAACTCTTGACTGCCCGTGTGGAAATTGGTGGGCACCCAGAGTTTAGGAAGGAAAACAATAAACTCCAAGTCAGTCATGTGACTGGTGTGAGAACTCAAAACAGTTTATTTATCTTTAAAATCAAAATAGAGGAATATTTTTAAAGTCAATTCGCAATGCTTTTAAAAATGAGACTACCATAAGGCCTCCCGCACACACACACAATGCAAACGCAGAATCGGAGGAGATTTCTCCTTATGATAGTCAAAGATGCTTGATACGCATTAAAAATAACATTTGATATTATTACTAGTGCATAGTGTAGAAAAAATTCATTTCGAAAGTAGAATATAAATCTTAGCCAACATACGACCATTATCGTATGCCTACTATAGCTACCATCCAAACAGTGGTGACCACCATAAGTGAATGGCAGGTTCTACAACTAATACCGTACAAATTTCGTATTGGGAATTGGATTTCCAACGAATGATCAGGCCAAGGAACTTCCCATTGCCACATGAGAATGCCTCTGGATGGACATCCCCGAGAACCAAACCGGATCTCTACCAACACAAGGCCGGGTTACCCCTAACTGAGTAACAACTGACCGAATATGCCATCCCCCGGTCCTTTGGGACCTTTTAACCGAGCGCTCGTAATCAATTCACACAATCATAACAAAGTGTTTTCAACATGAGTAAGTATCTGGGCTCCATACCATGATACCACCCTTTTCCAGAAGGAAATGGACACATCCTAAAGGGCGCTACCCCTCATAACCTTGCTGCTTCTTTCCTGTTTTGACCATTCATGGGGTGTGAGGCTCGACGAATTCACGTCCACAAAAACATACTTTATACAAAAGCCATGCTTTGGGTCAACAAATGATCAACACAATGATCACAAGGATAGACGATCAAATAAACGATCCTATCACAAATAATCAACACAATGATCATTTCAGCATCACTCAGAATGTCACATTACCAAATTGGGAATATATCGCTGATAACATTCAACTACATAACCTCTGAGCACGTGCGTCTCAGAGAAGGGTGTTAAGCTAAAAGAATAAATTCTCCGCCACCAACAGAAATATATTTGAATGAAATCGGCTTTATATCTCAACTTGTAATGTCAGACATACAATCCATACAAGTCTGTTCCGGGCTCGAACAAAACCGAAGGCACTTCTTACGAAGCCCTTGCAATCCGGGTATTCACAATCCCGATCGAATTTCCCATCACTTAAGGAATCTCTATACCAGGAGCTACCCAGTGCAGAGACAATCGATAGGTCATCCTATCGCTTTCGCAAAAACTCGGTCTTCAACACCGATCTTCAAATGCAATTTACAACGACGTATCACATATTCGGAATGGGTTATACGACCCCATGGTCCTTTCCCGGTTAACCCGAATAGTGAGCGCTTATTCAAAAATAAGTGTGGCATTCAAATTCAAACAAATCACATCAAATACCCATTCAAAGGGAAATATTGATAGTCGATTATTGAACTATCAATGGATATGCATAACTGTATTTCACAAAAACCATAATTTTATAACTTTAAAAATTATAACGTTTATTTATTTAAAATGGATCAGTTCCAAAAATATTTTATAAACGTATACTTTCAAAAATCACTTTAAAATCATTTTAAAATCCCAAAATCTGGGTCCAATGATGCTACACACCAAATAGTCAATCACGACAACAACGATATCATATATCGATATGAAAATCAATGAATATCAAAATATCCATAATCAAATAAATACTGTTGAGGAATCCAGTTGGATCCCTCCAACCTGTTTTCCTACATCCACAAACATTAGCACAATACCAATTTCGCTCCAGTACGAAATTATCGCGGTATATGTTCTTATTAAATATTATCCGCTTAATAACGGCGCAATAGGGTCTCATCCGCTAAAAAATACGGGAAATCAATCAACTGCAATATATACATATGCCAATATATATATATTGATATTATTTATAATACCAATTTCACTGTTTATGAAATATTCGCGGTATATGTTTTTAATAAATAACATCCGCTTACTAACGGCGTATAATGTCTATTTTAACAATCAATAGATAATGATCATCATTCAAACATGCATTCAAATATTTTAAATCTAACTATTTAAAATAAAATCGAAACCGATTCGATTGAGTGAGAAGTTCTCACCTTGGTTTTAAATTCCGTTTTAGCGATTTATTTCGAATAAAATTAAACGGACGTTTAATTTTACCCAAAATTCTCACTAACTCCAAACGAATCCAAACTAACTCCATAGCGTAGTGCTCGTTCAGACGATTCCAACGCAACTGAGTTTGCATTTTTTCGACCTCGTATGAAAAAGTTATGATTTTTTAAAGATTGTACACGATTTTATAACTTAATTACAACATAAACTTAATAATTAAAACCCACACTTGCTTCTGGGCCGTAGGATCTTGCTCCAACCTGATCACAGCCCTTGCACGCAACTCCCTCTTCCACGTTCTCCTTCCCAGTAACAAAACACGCACACAAAACCCATTATACATGAGCTAGGGTTTAATAATACGATCTCTTCGCTCAACTATACTTCATCACGTAGGCACCAAATCGAAGCCACCAACATTAGCTACACTCGGCCCCAACACCTTGGAGTTCGGCCCCCTAGGTAGCACGCATCACGAGAATGAATGGCCTACTGTCGGCCCCACATAGCTCCTCCATCGTCGCTCCAAATTCGATCATCACCGTATGGAATCGAAGCTCTCGTCGAGCTCTTCGACTTTGTAGTTGAGCACTTCGCGTAATTCCTTACGGATTGAGAGAGATTAATGAATGAATTTTGACAAATTCTGGCCCTTGGTTGTATAAGTGGCGGCTAGGGTTTTGTTAGGGTTTATTATTTTTTTTTTTAATTTATGAAGAGGATGGTGGGCTATTTATAGAATTTCGATCGACACTATTCATCCGGAAATTCCGAACTCCGATTTACGCGCCGTAACTGACGTACCTAGGGTTTATCCCGCATTCCGGACACAATGGAACAGGTTTCGGAAGCTAATTCGGACATCTGTGCGAGTTATGGCTGTAAACGCTCAATTTGAATTAAACCGATTTAAGCGATTTTCTAGGCGTTTTAATTTGTACAGGACAAACGGTAAATCCAATTGACTTGAAATTTGAAACCTTACGATAATATCACATTACGGATCTGATGAAACTAGTTTCGTCGAAATCCGAGACATTTTGAAAAATGGCTATTTTGACTCGCCAAATTTAAATTAAAAATAATTCGATGCGTTTCGAGCTGCCACGATCAAACGATAACTCCGATTGACACGAAATTTGAAATCCGGTAATAACTAACTATTACGGATCCAATGGAACTGGTTTCGTTCAATTCTGAGACTGTTCAAAAATTGACTATTTTCACTAGTCGATTTTAATATTAAAATATTCAATTTTCACAAATAAACTTTTAATTCGATTTTAAAAGTTCTAAAATATCATTCTAACTTCAACATGATAAAATAAAATTTTACAAATCATTTTCAATCATATTTAACCCAATTTTCAATTATTTCCATAATTTAACATATTAAATTATCGATTTAATTATTCAATTAAATCCAGTAATTCAAATAAAAATTTATTTGACTTAAAAATTCACTTATAAATATATAAAATTAATTAAATATTCAAATTTTAATTTCTAAAAATTCTGGGTCGTTACAATCTTCCCCCCTTAAAAGAATTTCGTCCTCGAAATTATTAAGTAAGAAAAGTTATAGAATTTATTAACTTTCCCAAAATTCATAGTTAAACTTCTTACAAATCTTTACTAAGTTTTCAAATCATACTTAGTTATCTTTTCAAAAACAACTTCTATTGTTTAACTTTCAACTTCAAAACAAAGTTAAGTTTTCAAAATTTCTCAAATTTTTCTAACGCCTTTTATTTTCGAAAAAATTCGCCATAGTCTCCTTTGCGCGGCTCGATCCGAAAAAAAAATGACAGTATATATATCACAAATATACATCTCATCAAGTAATGAGGCATCCCGAAGGGAAAAAAGTATGAAAGTACGGTATGTAATCCGAGATATGTACCTTATATTTTATTAGCAAGCAAATACGGCTAATATAGCGCGAAAGCGAGCTCCAAATGCGAAGCAAACGCGATCCGTACCTACTAAACACTCAACAAACAACATGAGAAACATGCATATATGAAAATAATATCGATATACAATATATAGCAACATAATAACTATATATGCCAACATAGCAAATGAAACAAAACAACAAATGCAAGCATCAACCAACTATCATCCAACTAACATCCATAACCAATAAATATTCATTTATATTCTCATTAATATTCAATGAATTGGTTTTCAATTTAAATCACATTTGATTCATTAACAGTGGATGTTCTTACTAACATTCATTTTCAATTTTAATTAGTTTGCATTCACTAATTAAATCCAATTCACATTCAATTCTATTCAAATCTATTTACTTTCAATTTGAATTCGATTATATAGTTTCAATTTCGCTAATTTACTTTCATTAACACTTAATGAATTATATACAATCACTAACAATCATATATCAACCAAAGTATATTCATCACAACCAAATTCCTTTACTTATATTCATTCAATTTGGTTTAACACCTATACTTTCAATTGGTTTAATAAATTGATTTTCATTCAATCTTTCAACTTCCAATATTATTAGATTTTAATGAATTTACACTTACATTCATTATTTCATATCAACTTAATTCAATTCAATTTCTAAAGTTGAATTTCATTTACATAAATTAAATTCACATTTATTTACAACTCACATTCATAAATATATTCATATAGTTTCACTTCTTATATATATAAGTTTATTCCACAATTGTAAATCACTTTAATTATAATTCAATTCTTATAATTCTTTTTGCTTATACAATTCCTTTATTTAGATTATTCAAACAACTAAACAATCAACTTATATACACTTTTATAATTTTGAAAAATTATTTCTTTATATACAAAATATACTCAAGTAAAATTATTTCATTTACCCAATTTTAAACAATACTGTGTCGAATTGTTCTATTCAAGTGTTTAGAAACCCCTTCGGCATAGTCGTCGAGACCACGCTGACGAAGGTTCATATGCCACTCAATAAACCAATCATCACAATATAAAACAATTTTTATATTCACTAACAAATACGCTCTCATAGCTATTATTACACTCAACTCATTCTAGAGTACTACTGACTCTATCTCTAACGAGTAATACCCGACAGAACCATGGTTGTCGCTTAACCATATGCTTTGATACCAAATTGTCAGGACCCGATTCTTCGTCTTCCGAAAATTCGACATCGATACTCACTTTATCGACTGCCGAGCAATCGAACGACGGAAAACCGAACACTGAGGGTTTTAGAAAAAGAATTTTAAGAAAAGAAAAGAAGAAGGTAGAAGATGATAGAAAATAGAGAGGAAATAGATGGAAAGGAAAATAGAAAAAAAATAGAAAAAGATAGAACCGAAAGGAAACAACAACAGAACAAAAAGAACAACTTCAGAATCTCACAATTCTCAGCGGAACAACATATAATAATAAATGAATAATCTTTAAACAAAGAACTATATCAGTTATTACATTTTATACATTACATTACATCATATCATCAGAGTGTACAACATCATACAACAACAAACAGTGCAGCGGAAAAAGAAATACTATATAAATTAGTAATACGCCATGCCATCCAGCTTGCCTCCAGCAACTCCAGAATATCCAGAATATCCTGATAAACCTAACTCTTGACTGCCCGTGTGGAAATTGGTGGGCACCCAGAGTTTAGGAAGGAAAACAATAAACTCCAAGTCAGTCATGTGACTGGTGTGAGAACTCAAAACAGTTTATTTATCTTTAAAATCAAAATAGAGGAATATTTTTAAAGTCAATTCGCAATGCTTTTAAAAATGAGACTACCATAAGGCCTCCCGCACACACACACAATGCAAACGCAGAATCGGAGGAGATTTCTCCTTATGATAGTCAAAGATGCTTGATACGCATTAAAAATAACATTTGATATTATTACTAGTGCATAGTGTAGAAAAAATTCATTTCGAAAGTAGAATATAAATCTTAGCCAACATACGACCATTATCGTATGCCTACTATAGCTACCATCCAAACAGTGGTGACCACCATAAGTGAATGGCAGGTTCTACAACTAATACCGTACAAATTTCGTATTGGGAATTGGATTTCCAACGAATGATCAGGCCAAGGAACTTCCCATTGCCACATGAGAATGCCTCTGGATGGACATCCCCGAGAACCAAACCGGATCTCTACCAACACAAGGCCGGGTTACCCCTAACTGAGTAACAACTGACCGAATATGCCATCCCCCGGTCCTTTGGGACCTTTTAACCGAGCGCTCGTAATCAATTCACACAATCATAACAAAGTGTTTTCAACATGAGTAAGTATCTGGGCTCCATACCATGATACCACCCTTTTCCAGAAGGAAATGGACACATCCTAAAGGGCGCTACCCCTCATAACCTTGCTGCTTCTTTCCTGTTTTGACCATTCATGGGGTGTGAGGCTCGACGAATTCACGTCCACAAAAACATACTTTATACAAAAGCCATGCTTTGGGTCAACAAATGATCAACACAATGATCACAAGGATAGACGATCAAATAAACGATCCTATCACAAATAATCAACACAATGATCATTTCAGCATCACTCAGAATGTCACATTGCCAAATTGGGAATATATCGCTGATAACATTCAACTACATAACCTCTGAGCACGTGCGTCTCAGAGAAGGGTGTTAAGCTAAAAGAATAAATTCTCCGCCACCAACAGAAATATATTTGAATGAAATCGGCTTTATATCTCAACTTGTAATGTCAGACATACAATCCATACAAGTCTGTTCCGGGCTCGAACAAAACCGAAGGCACTTCTTACGAAGCCCTTGCAATCCGGGTATTAACAATCCCGATCGAATTTCCCATCACTTAAGGAATCTCTATACCAGGAGCTACCCAGTGCAGAGACAATCGATAGGTCATCCTATCGCTTTCGCAAAAACTCGGTCTTCAACACCGATCTTCAAATGCAATTTACAACGACGTATCACATATTCGGAATGGGTTATACGACCCCATGGTCCTTTCCCGGTTAACCCGAATAGTGAGCGCTTATTCAAAAATAAGTGTGGCATTCAAATTCAAACAAATCACATCAAATACCCATTCAAAGGGAAATATTGATAGTCGATTATTGAACTATCAATGGATATGCATAACTGTATTTCACAAAAACCATAATTTTATAACTTTAAAAATTATAACGTTTATTTATTTAAAATGGATCAGTTCCAAAAATATTTTATAAACGTATACTTTCAAAAATCACTTTAAAATCATTTTAAAATCCCAAAATCTGGGTCCAATGATGCTACACACCAAATAGTCAATCACGACAACAACGATATCATATATCGATATGAAAATCAATGAATATCAAAATATCCATAATCAAATAAATACCGTTGAGGAATCCAGTTGGATCCCTCCAACCTGTTTTCCTGCATCCACAAACATTAGCACAATACCAATTTCGCTCCAGTACGAAATTATCGCGGTATATGTTCTTATTAAATATTATCCGCTTAATAACGGCGCAATAGGGTCTCATCCGCTAAAAAATACGGGAAATCAATCAACTGCAATATATACATATGCCAATATATATATATTGATATTATTTATAATACCAATTTCACTGTTTATGAAATATTCGCGGTATATGTTTTTAATAAATAACATCCGCTTACTAACGGCGTATAATGTCTATTTTAACAATCAATAGATAACGATCATCATTCAAACATGCATTCAAATATTTTAAATCTAACTATTTAAAATAAAATCGAAACCGATTCGATTGAGTGAGAAGTTCTCACCTTGGTTTTAAATTCCGTTTTAGCGATTTATTTCGAATAAAATTAAACGGACGTTTAATTTTACCCAAAATTCTCACTTACTCCAAACGACTCCAAACGAACTCCATAGCGTAGTGCTCGTCCATACGATTCCAACGCAACTGAGTTTGCATTTTTTCGACCTCGTATGAAAAAGTTATGATTTTTTAAATATTGTACACGATTTTATAACTTAATTACAACATAAACTTAATAATTAAAACCCACACTTGCTTCTGGGCCGTAGGATCTTGCTCCAACCTGATCACAGCCCTTGCACGCAACTCCCTCTTCCACGTTCTCCTTCCCAGTAACAAAACATGCACACAAAACCCATTATACATGAGCTAGGGTTTAATAATACGATCTCTTCGCTCAACTATACTTCATCACGTAGGCACCAAATCGAAGCCACCAACATTAGCTACACTCGGCCCCAACACCTTGGAGTTCGGCCCCCTAGGTAGCACGCATCACGAGAATGAACGGCCTACTGTCGGCCCCACATAGCTCCTCCATCGTCGCTCCAAATTCGATCATCACCGTATGGAATCGAAGCTCTCGTCGAGCTCTTCGACTTTGTAGTTGAGCACTTCGCGTAATTCCTTACGGATTGAGAGAGATTAATGAATGAATTTTGACAAATTCTGGCCCTTGGTTGTATAAGTGGCGGCTAGGGTTTTGTTAGGGTTTTTTTTTTTTTTTAATTTATGAAGAGGATGGTGGGCTATTTATAGAATTTCGATCGACACTATTCATCCGGAAATTCCGAACTCCGATTTACGCGCCGTAACTGACGTACCTAGGGTTTATCCCACATTCCGGACACAATGGAACAAGTTTCGGAAGCTAATTCGGACATCTGTGCGAGTTATGGCTGTAAACGCTCAATTTGAATTAAACCGATTTAAGCGATTTTCTAGGCGTTTTAATTTGTACAGGACAAACGGTAAATCCAATTGACTTGAAATTTGAAACCTTACGATAATATCACATTACGGATCCGATGAAACTGGTTTCGTTGAAATCCGAGACTTTTTGAAAAATGGCTATTTTGACTCGCCAAATTTAAATTAAAAATAATTCGATGCGTTTCGAGCTGCCACGATCAAACGATAACTCCGATTGACACGAAATTTGAAATCCGGTAATAACTAACTATTACGGATCCAATGGAACTAGTTTCGTTCAATTCTGAGACTGTTCAAAAATTGACTATTTTCACTAGTCGATTTTAATATTAAAATATTCAATTTTCACAAATAAACTTTTAATTCGATTTTAAAAGTTCTAAAATATCATTCTAACTTCAACATGATAAAATAAAATTTTATAAATCATTTTCAATCATATTTAACCCAATTTTCAATTATTTCCATAATTTAACATATTAAATTATCGATTTAATTATTCAATTAAATCCAGTAATTCAAATAAAAATTTATTTGACTTAAAAATTCACTTATAAATATATAAAATTAATTAAATATTCAAATTTTAATTTCTAAAAATTCTGGGTCGTTACACACGCACACGGATACGGACACGAACTAGCGGGACGGCGACAAGCTAGGTATTGCTGCAACAAATTCGATAATGAGAAGGTAAGTCAAGATCGACAAGAGATCGATGAAACAAAATATATGTTGTATATTATATATATACACATATTTCTAAATCAACTTAAAATATATATTTTTCAAATCAATATTCAATTTAAACAAACACAGAATAAAATCTTCATATATTTTAAAGACCAAACACATATATAAGTGTGTATAAACTAATATATGACACATATACATACTTATATACCTTTTTTTTTCAATATTTATTATAAAATTAATACAACTTACTTTATTAATATATCTACACTTAAACAAATCATATAAAACGTGTATAAACTTATATATATGAACTGACATATTATAGCTTACGTAAACTAAAACATATATAGCTTGGATTGAAAAGCAAATATAATTTAACTTTCCATCAACTAGTACACATTTCAACATCAAGCTATACATTTATAAATACAGGCTATCATATCTACTTTTAGTTAGAATAGAAATCAAACAAAGCACAGATCAAATCAATACATACATATATATATATATATATATATATATATATATATATATATATATATATGCTTATTTAAAAGCAACCTGCTTATATATTACATTAAAATTTATACTATCAATATATATATTGATATATACTGCCACATATATTTGAAGTTATTTCAACAAATTAAAATATAAGAACAAATATAGAACAACTTGCATAACTTATATTTTATAACTAACAGATCATGTTACTTTACATAAAATTGTACATATATAAACAAACAGATGTTACATATACAAAAACTAACATATACATACATACATACATACATACATACATACACACACACACATATATATTTTAAAACCAATACTTAATAATCCATACTTTTTCTTTTATAAAACAAAATAAAAGAATAAAATTTTGCAATAACTATATAATATCCCTTTATACTTTAAACACACTTATAATAAAGATCTTCATAATATATGTAGTGATTTATATTTATCAAAATAAAAAAAAAATAAAAAAATCAATTTGGATATAGAAAAAAGAAGTGTAACTGACCTTTTAAATAAAATTCTTAAATGAACGGAAACACCTATATTAAACATATATATTCAGAACTGTTAAACTGTAAATAAATATAATATAAAACAAAGAAACCAAAATGTATATGTATATTAAATTTTTAAAAACAATATCTAAAATAAAAAATGAGGAGTTGAAGCTACTTATAGGATCAAAGTTAACAAGAGAAGCATTATCAACGGCACAAAGGCTTGCTGCAAGTAGGTGGAGTCTGGGTCGATGGTGGAGGGGATCTGGGTTGATCGGATTGGAAAAGGAAAGTGGCGACGACGGTGAGCGACGATGCAAGGTCACGGTGATGATTCGGCCATGGGCTTGCGGCTGCTTGGAGGACTGCCACATTGGTGACGAGGTGCTGACGTGGTGTTGAGTGAGGCTGTCGTGTTGGTGTAAGAAGATGGAGTCTGGACGTACGTGCTTGGCCTGTGGCTATGTTGATTGAGGTGGCAGTGAAGGGGACGAGGTTCGGTCATGGCTTTGGTGACTAAGTGCATAGGCTGATAGTTTGGACGAGATGAGGCAGTTAATGGTGGGAAGCAAGGGGAGGCAGAGAGGTTATTGCTTTGGTGCTAGAGGCGGTGGAGTTAGTGTCGCATGGGTTTATAGTGGAAGTTGTGATTGGACATGGGTTTGGGGGGAAAAGGTTTGGATTTGGTCAGATATTTGGTGATAGACATGAGGTGCACGGCTGTGTGAAGGCTAGGGGATGCGGTGGAGCACAATTCTAGTGGGTGGTTGCTGTCGGCCGGGGGAGGCTACAGATGATGGATAGGCAGTGAATTTGAAAATGAAGGTGGACGGCAAAAGGGAGAGCAAGCAGTAGCTTCACAAGCCAGTATACAAAACTATATATATATATATATATATAACTTGCAATGTATATTATTTTATTTTTAGATTAGCACGAGTCGGAACAAAATAAGAAAGGAGAGAGAATGAATAGAATAGAAAAAAAATGGAAGCGAAGAGAATGAAAGGTGGAAGGGAACTGAGCAGTGTATAAACAAATCAACAAATATATTGAAGAGGTAGGAAGGGGAAAGGTTTCAGTACGAACGTATATAGTAATGTTATGATATATTTATTTCACAATGCAGATGATAAAAAATCGAAAGAATAAATGGACGAACCAAAATGAATTTGAAACCATAGGCAAATGGAGAGGCAGAATTTTAATCTCTAGAAATATTAAAGATAGTGACCACTGGAATGATACATTGAATTTTGATGGTTATATGAACCCAAAAGGTAAAAATTGACTACCGATACGGCTGACCCTTATGCGGTTTTCGTCATGTACCGAACACCGAAATACATAAATAAATATACTGCAGAGATCAGCACGAGTAGACGAACAGAATGGTACACAGATATCGACGATATGACCATACTATCAAAATTCGATTATTCGCTGCTATACTGCGGCAAATTCGTCGAAAATATGATAAACGGAGCTAGAGAATTTCAAATTTGGCGAAACGGAATATGATGTCTCACTCAGAAAATGATTTACATTTTTATTGCGTAAAATATTCGGGTTTTAAAAATATTTTATTTTAATCAAATTTTAACTGTTTTAAATTGAAATTGAAAATTGCACAACAGAACCGACTTTCATATTTTCTGATGAAACTCTAACATTTGCTATGTCTAAATAGACGTATTCCAAATAACAAATTTTTATTTCCAAATTCAGTTATTTAAAATTTCACAAAAATTCAGTTAATTACGTTATAAAACCGTTAAAATTACCGGGACGTTACACTCTTCCTCACTCAAAACTTTTCATCCGGAAAAGAAATAAGGTAAGAAAATATAAAAAACCAGAAAGAAAACATAGATTGAAATACATATTATCAGATACATAACAAATTCAAAACCATATAACTTTCATCGGTTTTTAAATTGATTTATATTAAATAAATTTGGTTTCAATCCATTTTATTTAATCAATAATATTCATTTATTCACATTATTTGAATCCAATTCAATGTGTTTCATTCAATTGATTTATTTCTAATTTATTATTATTCATTACAATTTTCTTTCAAAAAAAAATTATTTTATTTAACCCATTTATTTAATCCATTTGACTATACTTAAGTAGATTCCACTTATAATTCAATCTCAACCATTCTTAAGTTCGTATTTATTTATTTATTCATTATCGTTTTATTATTCAATTTATTTCATTGACATATCTTGCAATATAGGTTAAGCGTATATATAACATTTATTATAATCACCTAAATTTTTATTTATAAATTTCCTAAAAATTTCATTTTGGACATCTTATTTATTATTGTATATTATTCAGTTACATTCAAACCCTTCCAGTAATTGAACAATATACCAATTTACATTTTATTTTCAACATTTTTATTAAGCAAGATTTTAGTTTGAACAATTTTATTACTTTAAGTTTTCTCTTGTATAATCTTTAATTTAATATTCACCTTTACATTTTAACTTTTTAAATAATTCATGTTAGTTATACATGTTTATTGGAATGCAAATTGAATATTATACAAATAAATTTTATCCTAGTTCAACTGTTTTCACTTATTTTAAATTCCAATTTAAATTTCAAACACTTCAAATATTTCATAATTTTGATTTATTTCAATAATAACTTAACACAGAATTTATGATTAAATTTCCGGTTTCACTTCCCACCATTCTTAAATAAATATACATACACACACACACACACATACATACATACATACATATTTTGTGAATCAAATCTTATTCAAGAAATTCAAATCAAATTTCTTTTCTAAAACAAAAGTGTAGCAAAGCTGCTACGTGGTCTCTCCACTTTGAGACTCGAAAATGAATGTCGATGATGCTGTAGTCATCTCCGAAATTATTTTCCAACAACAAATAGGAGAATACCGACTTACGTCTTTTAAAAATTTTGAAAAAACAATTTGCATTCGAAAATACTTACAAGTAATATACTCTTTCAAACTATGAAAGCCAAATTTTTGAAAAGCATCGAAAATTAAATTCTCAAATCCTTGATTTAAGTTTATTTCATTTTCAAATCAAATAAACCATGTTTATAAAATTTCAACACCTTATAACATATAACAATAGAAAATGATTTAGTAGTGTTGACAAAGTAATAAATGACAATCTAGTATTATCATTCCTAACAACCAATTAAATTAACTATCTAATTTCAGAAAATTATACCTTTTTATATACAAAATATAATCATACATAAAATTATTCCATTTACCAATTTTGAAAATAATATTATGTCAGTTTGTTCTGTTCAAGTGTTTTGGACTTTCTATCGACGGCGTTGGCTAAACGAATCGATTGAAACCTCAAATCAAACTTAACAAATCAAACAACACAATATAAAACATTTTTATATCAATTAAAAATACACACCCTTACACGATGATTCAAGCATGGATTTCAAAATAAGGATAGAGATTCAAATTTATAGGGACCCTAATCAAAAAGAATTCAACTATGGATATAAGTAGAAAGGAAGATAAGATAATTTGGTCACAAAAGAGAAAAGATTGATAGACATAATTAATCACAGGCGACCTTAACCGGGTCAGCCGAGATTCCAAAAATAAGATCGATGCGAAAATTAAATTCCCCGCTTGAAGGGAAGAGAAGTGACTTCACCCAATATCAGGATAATCTTTGATTAACGGAATGGAGTTAAGAGCACAAGGGAATCACCTTGATCATCTACTAGAGATGGTTTGGGCTTTTCAAGGAATAATAACATCATAAACCAAAAACATAGAAATCTCCGATGAATTGTCGCTTATTATAATGGAGTTTCACCCATTTATAAATCTAGTTTAGGTTGGCGGACCACCGATGAGATTTGTCACATAAAGGATGAAGTTGACAGTTGAGGTTGGAGCTATGGGATGCTGCACTATCAAGGGATTGCGAACAGGAAATGACAAGAATGAATTTACAGAAAGAAGGGGAAATTTCCAAAATTCAAAGGAAACTGAGTCAAGGAAGAAGGAACTCAAGCTCGAACGAAGGTGATTCTGTAATTAAATATACTCTATATGTAAAGTTTTGCCTAAACTAGAGCTCTGATACCAACTGTAACGACCTGCTATTTTAAACCATTCGCATCCACACATGTCGAAATTGAATTGCTCAAAACAACATATTGTTAATTTATATTTGGCAATACTCAACATATACAGTAAATAAATCAATCACAAAATCACAAGCACAAAGTAATAACAATAAGCAGTGGAATAGATAAATAGTAGTTCATGAAGTTACTATATAAACATCAGAGTCTGAAACAAAATACAATAGAATCTCAAATACAAATGGATCGCTAATACATAAGCAACTGACGAGTCTGAACATAAATGACAAGAATAAACTGAAATAACTGAAAGTTGGATAGATAGATCTTCAAACAATGCTCCAATCTCTAAAGGCGAGTCACAAATGATGTGACACTCAGTCTGACCCGAGCATAAAACAAAACACAAAACACTCGAGTCAGAATTAACATTCTCATATCAATAAATTTTAACTCAAGTGAAAGGTCAACTGGAATACAAGTAACCTAAAGCTTGTTTGGGATTTCCATCCCCTAAGGATCCGTGGAACTATCAACTAGGTAGTAATATACGCTATTATAATATGTCTATAGTAAAGTAAATTATTAAAATAGCCTTAAGGCGTTACCCATATTGTAATGAACCGGAATTTTCTATCCCGAAAATCCCAAATAGTTAGGGAAAGAAGAAGAGATAGAAGAAGAAGAAGAAGAAACACAACAAAGATTCTCACATTCACAGCGGATCAAAATATAATATCAAATAATAACAGATTACAAAAGAATTCTGTATCTGTCAAAGACATTTATAATACATCAGAGTTACACATATATACAGACACTGGATATACACAATCATCACGTCTTAGATATACAACAATATAATACAACGGAGACACTCCATATGTTCTTACCATCTAGCTCGCCTCTTGAGCTCCAGAACGTCCTTACCTGAAAATTTGCAATACTCGGTCTGACCCGAGCATTACATCAAAGTAACATACGGGTCAGGCTGGAAACCAGCGTGAGTAAACCCATCTAACATGGAATACAAAGCATACAGCTTATATAAAACCCGGCGTAACTCGTATCAATTTACAAATTCAAAAATTGTTATAGGCATCACTTATTTCACACGTCAATTTCTAAGTACCAAAATTTAGATTAAATAGTCCAATTCACTTAAATCATTTCATTCCAGCCTATTGATTTCACATATCAATCAATAAAAATTCGAAGTGGTTTCGGGTATTTTCTAATACCCGACCCCGGTCCCTTCGAGTCTCATGTCATCCTAACCCAAGTTATCCAAATGAAATGCACTTCAAACTTTAAATACAGGATGTCCCTTTACACCACAATTCAACATTGATAGATAACCACAATATCCTGTTCGCCCAAACATATGTTACCACAAAATATTTCATATCAGAGATGTCAAGGCATCCAATACCATTCAATCATCCATAAGCAAAGCTTGATCACTTCCAAATTAATTTAATTAATTCTAATTGAATTACTAACCTCAATCACATAGATTCCTTCCCTTAACATTAATTAATTTCAAACCAATTAATTAATCATCCCTTAATTATCCATCTTAATTAATCACCCTGGATTAATTATCCTTCAATTACATTCAGGTAATTATCTTTAATTAATTAAATTAATTATTCTTATCCAAAAACAGTAATTAATCTTTAATTACTTCAAACTTAATTAACTATAATTAATTACATTAATCCTTAATTACTTATATTAATTAATTTCTCGTTAATCACTTATTATTGATTAATTAATCTTAATTAATCAATCTTTAATTACATCATTGATTATATAAATTAATGATTTCTAATCACATTTCAGTTTATCCTAATCTAAACTAATTACATTAAGTAATTAATCATTAATTAAACCATAAATATTGATCACTCTTGATTAATCTCAACCAGTAATTAACTACCTATTTATTTACTTCATTAAATAAATTAACTACTCATTTTATAAAGAAGTTTAAAGGAATTTAAAACCAAATTCATTTTTTAATTCAAATCAATTTAAAAATGCACTTTAACATTCAAGTTGTTAAAACATTTTAAATTTAAAAACTTTATTTGTTTACAAAATGAGATTCACTAACTTGAATTCCAGATATCTTTGATTTAAACCTTGTATTAAATATCTACCTTACAATATAACTACAGTTTTTAAATTTCACTTTTATTTCTTTCCAATTCATTCTTATTTTAATTCTATAATTATTTCACTTTCACAATTTACTCTTATATTACTTCCAAAAATCCAATTCTAAATATTTTGATGTCCTAGTGTACCAAAGTATATTCATGCAAACCATAGTATTCAATATTCCAATTATCAATATAATTCATCATAGAATATCAATATTCATAACACATAATATTAAATAATCAAAATAATTTTGAGGAACCCAGTTGGATCCCTCCAACCCGTTTCCCTGCATCCACAGATGTTAGCACAATACCAATTCCACTTCGAGGTGGAATATCACGGTATATGGGATTTTATATAATATCATCCGCTATTATGCGGCGCATAGGGTCTCATCCGCTATATAATGCGGGAAATCAATCACTCCAATATATACTATATACAACTATATATAATATAACACATCAAATTAATTCAATCATTCAACCAATTATTTAAATTTAACCATTTAAATATAAATTAAACCATATGAGTGAGATTAACTTACCTTTGATTTTCAATTGCAATCCACTTCAATATTGCCTTGGTTTACCCGATTTGGCGTTGAAGAAACAATTTATATGATTTCATTAACATTTGAGCCGATTGAAAAATCAACTACTATTCAATAAATTTACTTAACTAATTATTTTGTTTAAACTAAATTTCCCCTTTAAAGATATTTTAGTCACTAAGAGAATTAATTAGCTGGTTTAAACATTTATATATATATATATATATATATATATATATAAACTTTTATTTCGAAAATCTGATAGATTTTCAAACATGTTACATCCCTATCTAACAAAATTCCTATTATACTTTTTTCCATAAACTTCTCTTTTTTTTCCGTACAATAAAAATATGTATATATATATATTAATAAAACAAAAACAAAATTCTTACCTCGTCATTGAGCAGCAACCGCCCTTCCCAGACCGAACCCACGCAACGAAAATCGCGATTACACCATTGTGCCTTCACTCGAGAAGCATGGCCTTCCCCCACTTCCTTAAACTCATCGAACTACCAGTCGATGCCATCACGAGTTCACCTTCTGCCCAGTTGATCTGCCCTAGCTCGAGTTTGTCGCGACACCCATCTCAAAAAAACTCGAACGTGGCATCGAACCCGCGAAGCTCTCGCCTACAGTCGCGTGGAGCTCTCCTCACACTGGCCACCATCTCGAAAATCAAAACCTTCCACCTCTGATGCAGATTGAAATCAAGCCACATCTCAACGCCATTATCGCTCGTTATATTTTCTAACTAATTTGATCCGAGAAATGGAAAAAATGGGAACGGGGTTAAATTTTGAAGGGAGGTTTTGTTTCAGCCAATTTATTTCTTTTGCGAATTTGATTTCGATTTGGGATAAAGGAGGAGACACGAAATTTTAGCAGAGAGAGAGGTGTGTTTAGGAAGGAAGGAACAGTGTATTGAAGAAGGTTAATGTTTATTTGATTTTTCTTTTATATAATAATTTTTTTTTCAAAATATCTCAAATTATATACTGTAAAAATTTGAACTCCTATTTAGATGTGCCGCTGGTTGTTTATAATGTTAAACCTCTATTTCGAATGCAATGGAAAATGTTTCGAGTCCCAATTCGATCGTATGTAGAAGATAGGTTTTTAAATCGACTATTATCGCTTAAATTTTCAGCGTGTTTATATATCTTATGCCCACACAACAACTTCGATCACTACGAAATTTAAAATCCGATAATAATACAATATTACGAATCCAATGGAACTAGTTTCGTCGAATTCCAAGACTGTGCCTAGGAAGGCTATTTTGAAATATCAATTTAAATGATAAAATTTCAAAACTTAACAAAACACTTCCAAATTCAATTTCAACACTTTTACCATCTTCAGTACTATCAATATAAATTTTACAAGCTTTCAAATTATTCTTAATAGGCTTAAAACTTCAGATTCAACATTTTACCCAACTTCAAATTATTTAATTCACTAATTTAATTATCAAATAAATGGTGATATTTGAATTCAAGTTAAAAATTAACTTTTAAATATTTAAAATCAATTAAATATTTGGATTTCAAACATCCTAAAATTTTAGGTTTTCAGATTCCTTCCCCCTTAAAAGAATTTCGTCCCCGAAATTACTAGTTAGGAAGAATGGTCCAAAGCCCTTTACTTTTTCCAAAACCAAATAGTTTTATCAACTTTCCATAACCTATCTTTGATTAAAGACCCACTATTACTTCAACCAACTTTCCAAAACCTTTCATAGTTTCCAACAACATTATTTACTCCACTTATTCAAATTTAAATTTAAATCCAAATTTAAATTATCACAACTTTCTCAAAAAATTTCTAGATAATTTTTGAATTTTTTTGCCAGCGTCTTCTTTGCGCGGCTAGCTCGGTACAACTACAAAATGCATCTACGGGCCCCCAAATTTCAGAAGAAAACAAAAGGCCAAGTGGCTAGATCAAAAATCCAATCAAATTTCATACAGAAATTTAAACACATACCTTTTTAGTCGGGCAATTCAAATTATCTTCTGAAATCAAAACCAATTTTCCTTTCCCTTTATAATACCTGCATATCCCACTTAGCAATAATATCCAATCATAGCTTTTAAAATCATTTTATACATTTCCATATGAATTCATTTTATCTTCAACTCTGAATATTGAATTTTATCTTCCATTTATAACTGATTCATATCATTATTTTAAATTAGTTTCATCCACTAATTTATTTCAATTTCAAATTTGAAATTTTTTTGTCGCTAACAAAAATTTTCCAAAAATTTTCGAACTCCCAAAATTTTTGGAAAATTTTGGCAGAGTTTCCTTTGTACGGAGGAGCTTTTGCAATTTGACAAGAGATATAAATATATATACATCGACCCACATGGTCGGAAAAACAAAAACAATTCATATTTCCTGTTTTTATTGCGTAGACGTACCTTTATTTAGCATTTTTAAGCAAGCGAGTTATTATTTAGCAATTAGCGCGACCAAATCCAGCCAAACGGCTTCCCGGTACCTGTACTTACTTAATTTAAACATATAAGCACTATATATAAGAAGTTTATAGCATTTCACTTATATTTAAATAGCTAAAACATGTATTCTATAACAATGCATGTTATATATTTTCATAAGCACATCTGTAAGGTTTCGACGCTTATTTCAATTGCTTACAACCAATCCTTAAACTGTTATTTTCAAATTTTAAGTGATTTACAACCCACTTTCCTTCATACAATTCATTTTTTTACAACATCTCCACTTATTTTAATTCATTATCAATCCAAGTCGAATTCTATTATAATTTGATTTTATTAAAAAAATCACTTCATTAAATTTTCCCAAGTTCAATTTTTTATTTTATAATTCCAGTTTGGATTTTCTTTCATTTTCCAAAATTCCAACACTTTTAATTTAAAATTTTAGAAATAGTTTTAAATTCACATAATACTATTAAAATAGCTTTTTATAAAAATACTTCTTATAACTCGATGTCTCAACTAGCCCATCCTTGTTCTCACAGAAATTCGGTCATACGTTGATCAGGCGTAGGACTGAAAATCTATAAGTACTTAGCAGACCCATTTTCAACATCCAGTGAAAATACTTGGAAAATAATTTTATTGAAAATATAGAAAACTTTTTTTTTGAAAACATAGTAAATGTCTTTGGTGAGAATGCTCTGGAAATCATCATCCCATCCATGGTCGCAGTTACATTCTGGGTTACGTTGCCATCACAGCAAAAGTCCATGTAACTGTAGGCACTCCGCGCCCCTCGATTACGCCATGGAACCCACAACAGATCGCAGTTACATTCCAGGGTTACATTGCCATCGCAGTAAAAGTCCATGTAATTGTGGGCAGCAGCGCCCTCGATTTTCGCTGTCAAAAATGAAACTTCTCCACTCCCGCATAGGTCGCAGTCTACCGATATAAAATCAAACGTAGACTGTTGGCTCTCAGCGGCACACATGACGTTCGCTATGTTACCATAGGTCGTAGTCTACCGATATAAAATCAAACGTAGACTGTTGGCTCTCAGCGGCACACACGACTTTCGCTATGGTCTGCAGTAGATCGCAGTGACATCGAGTTACATTGTCGTCACAACATAACCCAAATGCCTCTGTAGGCATCATTGTCCTCATTTTTTCTACACACTACTCATAATCCTCAGGAACTAGTTTTGTCCGGACTCCTCACAGAATCAACTTTATAACCCCCCTTAGGGTTCAAGGCAGTACCAACCTATGGCACTCATGAGAAGTTCATTTCAAGGGAGCACCTTTTTCCCCAGAGCCATTTTCAAAACACTTTATACTATACACATATAGTATCTTCCAAATCATACACCTAGTATGAATCTCATATAAATCTCCTTTTCTCAAAATCGATTATCCCAAAATCGATAATTCTCAAACTAGGCTTTCCAAATTCCAATATTGATTTTACCCAAAAATCAAAAGCCTTTCCAAATCCAAAGGTTCCCAAAACCTTTTTCCAAAATCCTCATAAGATCCTTTACATATACATATATATATATATATATATATAGATATATATAATTTTTTTTAAAACTTTGGATCATTTCAAACTTGTATAAAACTCCTTTTATACTTCAAACACTTTCAAAATCCTTTCCTTCCGGCAATAGATTCAACAAAGGGAGATTTATCTTATATAACAAAGATATTTAACTTTGTTTATTCAAAATCAAATATTCAAATTTGATTACTCTATAAAGTCACTTACCATTTTACTTACTTCCATAAAGTAAATTTTTACCATAGAAATATCCAATTTCCACTTTACTTCATCGTACGTTTCATAAAATCTACCCTTTCATTTCAAAAACCATTTCACATTTCTTATCCACAAATTTCCAACATCAATTTCATTCAAAACTGTACGATGTACACATATCATCCGTACGCTACACCAATCTGGTCACTCACTCGATCATACAATTTCACTTCCGAACTAGTATCGTCCACCCGACTTCCTAGTGCGGACTCAGATCTGGTTTCTTGATCAGAAACCGTTATTCTCCTTGCATAGCCTAGTTATGATAGAAAATATCCGGAATCAATCAATAATCCATATCCAGGTTTGCCGTCGAAAATCGAGTGAAAAATCCCAACTCGGATCGATAAACTATCTCGAAATTCTGTGCTTGAATCGGGATCAAATCACTATGTGAATAGAATAATATACGTACATCCTACGTATTTATCTTCACTGATTATCAACTAAATCAATTTCTCTTTCTATTCACATTTCCTTTAATTTCTATCCACATAATCACAATTGTTTCAATTCCATTGGATTATCACTTTAATCCTTATCCCAAATTGATATTCAATCATACAAAGTTTGAACTCTGTTCAGCTTAAATTCAGGAAATAGCTTGAAAAGTTTAAAATAGATAAGCCGTTGAAAAATAATTATTAGTTTGTAACATAGCTATAAAATGTTAAGTAATTGTAAAATAGTTGGAAAATAGTTAAATAGTTATAGAAATTTTAAATAATTGCAAAATAGTTATAAAATAGTAATTAATTCGTAAAATGGTTGAAAAACGGTAATTGGTTTATAAATAGTTGTAAAATTTTTAAATAGTTCCAAAAATAATTGTAAAATAAATATAAAATAATTTGGCTTCAAAAAGAAAGGTTGTACACATTAAATTGCTTGGAAAAATAAGTTTATATTAAAACAATTTATATTGAAACTAGTCCAAAGTCAAAACCGTTCACTTCCCAATCAATTCAATTTAAATTTCCACTTCCATTTAAATCGACTCAATTCCAATTTAAATAACTTCAGTTTCCATTGAAATTGATTTAACCCCAATTCAAGTTGAATCAATCTTGATTTCTTTCCTAATTCAAATTAAATTCCATTTGATTTTAAACCTATTCAACTTTAATTACAATTCCAAATTATTCCAATCAATTTGGACTAATATCAATTGAACCCACTTCAATTTCAAATCATTTCAATTCAATCCAATTCAAATTTTCCATTTAAAATTTTAAACTTATACATCTTCAATCACAAATCCAATTAATTCAAATCAGATTTAATTTGAACGAATTCAATTCAAATTTCAAATTTAAACCATCCCGAATTATATAAATTCGAGTTAAATTTTTAAATGTTGATTTAATCCTTTAAATCAAATCAACTTATCTCTTTAAACCGTTTAATTCTGAATCCATTTCAAACTCATCTTCATTTAATCTTAATTTGGTTGTATTTCTATTACCACTTAATTCTCATTATTAAAATTTTCAAATAATATAACAACCAATTATCTTAATATTTGTTAGAAAGAAATATTTCTTTATATATCAAAATATATTCTTATATAAAATCATTTAAAACCTTTATATAAGAAAATAACAAGTATGCGCTCATATATATACACTCAACTTATTCTAGGGTACCATTGACCCTATCCTTAATGAGCAATCCCAACATAGCCAAGGTTCTCGCTTAACCTTTTAGCTCTGATACCAACTGTAACGATCCGGAATTTTCTATCCCGAAAATCCCAGATAGTTAGGGAAAGAAGAAGAGATAGAAGAAGAAGAAGAAGAAGAAACACAACAAAGATTCTCACATTCGCAGCGGATCAAAATATAATATCAAATAATAACAGTTTACAAAAGAATTCTGTATCTGTCGAATACATTTATAATACATCAGAGTTACACATATATACAGACACTGGATATACACAATCATCATGTCTCAGATATACAACAATATAATACAACAGAGACACTCCATACGTTCTTGCCATCCAGCTCGCCTCCTGAGCTCCAGAACGTCCTTACCTGAAAATCTGTAATACTCGGTCTGACCCGAGCATTACATCAAAGTAACACCCGGGTCAGGCTGGAAACCAGCGTGAGTAAACCCATCTAACATGGAATACAAAGCATACAACTTATATAAAACCCAAGGTAACTCGTATCAATTTACAAATTCACAAATTTTTATAGGCATCACTTATTTCACACGTCAATTTCTAAGTACCAAAATTTAGATTAAATAGTCCAATGCACTTAAATCATTTCATTCCAGCCTATTGATTTCACATATCAATCTATAAAAATTCGAAGTGTTTTCGGGTATTTTCTAATACCCGACCCCAGTCCCTTCGAGTCTCATGTCATTCTAACCCAAGTTATCCAAATGAAATACACATCATACTTTAAATACAGGATGTCCCTTTACACCACAATTCATCATTGATAGATAACCACAATATCCTGTCCGCCCAAACATATGTTACCACAAAATATTTCATATCAAAGATATGTCAAGGCATCCAATACCATTCAATCATCCATAAGCAAAGCTTGATCACTTCCAAATATATTTAATTAATTCTAATTGAATTACTAATCTTAATCACTTAGATTCCTTCCCTTAACATTAATTAATTTCAAATCAATTAATTAATCATCCCTTAATTATCCATCTTAATTAATCACCCTGGATTAATTATCCTTCAATTACATTCAAGTAATTATCTTTAATTAATTAAATTAATCAATCTTATCCAAAAACAGTAATTAATCTTTAATTACTTCACAACTTAATTAACTATAATTAATTACATTAATCCTTAATTACTTATATTAATTAATTTCTCATAAATCACTTATTATTGATTAATTAATCTTAATTAATCAATCTTTAATTACATCACTGATTATATAAATTAATGATTTCTAATTACATTTCAATTTATCCTAATCTAAATTAATTACATTAAGTAATTAATCGTTAATTAAACCACAAATATTGATCACTCCTGATTAATCTCAACCAGTAATTAACTACCTATTTATTTACTTCATTAAATAAATTAATTTCTCATTTTATAAAGAAGTTTAAAGGAATTTAAAACCAAATTCATTTTTAAATTAAAATCAATTTAAAAATGCACTTTAACATTCAAGTTGTTAAAATAATTTAAATTTAAAAACTTTATTTGTTTAAAAACTGAGATTCACTAACTTGAATTCCAGACTTCTTTGATTTAAAACTTGTTTTAAGTCTTTACCTTACAATTTAACTTCAGTATTTAAATTTCATTTTTATTTCTTTCCAATTCATTCTTATTTTTATTCCATAATTATTTCACTTCCACAATTTACTCTTATATTATTTCCAAAAATCCAATTCTATATATTTTGATGTCCCAGTGTACCGAAGTATATTCAAGCAAACCATAGTATTCAATATTCCAATTATCAATATAATTCATCACAAAATATCAATAGGGGATTTTCACTTCAAGGGCTTATTTGTGAAGGGAATAAGTTTTAAGGACACTATTTCTGAAAAATTAGTTTTAAGGACATTTTATAGGAAAAAGATAAAAGAATTTATCATTTTCAGTTATACAGAAATAATGATAAAAGGATTTATCATTTTTCAGTATAACTTAAAAAGATAAATGAATTTATCATTATGCTGAAAATTGTCCTTAAAACTAATTATTCAGAAATGTTGTCCTTAAAACTTATTACCTTGCAAATAGAGGCCCTTCAACCTAATTTCCACATATCAATATTCATAACATAGAATATTAAATAATCTAAATAATTTTGAGGATTCCATTTGGATCCCTCCAACCTGTTTCCCTGCATCTACAGATGTTCGCACAATACCAATTCCACTTAGAGGTAGAATATCACGGTATATGGGATTTTATATAATATCATCCGCTATTATGCGACGCATAGGGACTCATCCGCTATATAATGCGGAAAATCAATCACTCCAATATATACTATATACTACTATATATAATGTAGCACATCAAATTAATTCAATCATTCAACCAATTATTTAAATTTAACCATTTAAATTTAAATTAAAGCAGATGAGTGAGAATAACTCACCTTTGATTTTCATTTGCAATCCACTTCAATGTTGCCTTGGTTTACCCGGTTTGACCTTGAACAAACAATTTATATGATTTCATTAACATTTGAGCCAATTGAAAAATCAACTACTATGCAATAAATTTACTTAACTAATTATTTTCTTTAAACTAAATTTCCCCTTTAAAGATCTTTTAGTCACTAAGATAATTAATAAGCTGGTTTAAACATTTATATATATATATATATATATATATATATGAAGTTTTATTTCGGAAATCTCATAGATTTTCAAACATGTTACATCCCTATCTAATAAAATTCCTATTATTTTTTTTTTTCCATAAACATCTCCGTTTTTTTTCGTACAATAAAAATATGTATGTATATATATATATATAAATTAATAAAACAAAAAGAACAAGATTCTTACCTCGTCGTTGAGCAACAGCCGCCCTTCCCAGTAACGACCGAACCCATGCAACGAAAATCGCGATTACACCATTGCTCTTTCACTCGAGAAGCATCGCCTTCCCACACTTCCTTAAACTCATCGAACAACAGGTCGATGCCATCGCGAGTTCCCTTCCTGCCCAATTGATCTGTCCTAGCTCGAGTTTGTCGCGACGCCCATCTCAAAAAAACTCGAACGCGGCATCGAACCCGCGAAGCTCTCGCCTACAGTCACGTGGAGCTCTCCTCGCGCTGGCCGCCATCTCGAAAATCAAAACCTTCCCCTTCCAATGCTGATTGAAATCGAGCCACATCTCAACGCGGTTATTGCTCGTTATATTTTCTAACTAATTTGATCTGAGAAATGCAAAAAAGGGGACAGGGTTAAATTTTGAAGGGAGATTTTTTTCGGCCATTTTATTTCTTTTGCGAATGCGATTTCGATTTGGGATAAGGGAGGAGACACGATTTTTTAGTAGAGAGAGAGGCGTGTTTGGGAAGAAAGGAACGATGTATTGAAGAAGGTTAATGTCTATTTGATTTTTCTTTTATATAATATTTTTTTTCAAAATATCTCAAATTATATACTGTAAATATTTGAACTCCAATTTGATGTGTCGCTGGACATTTATAATGTTAAATCCCTATTTCGAACGCAATGGAAAAGGTTTCGAGTCCCAATTCGATCGTATGGAGAAGATAGCTTTTTAAATCGACTATTATCGCTTAATTTTCAGCGTGTTTATGTATCGTATGCCCACACAACAACTCTGATCGCTACAAAATTTAAAACCCGATAATAATACAATATTATGGATCCAATGGAACTAGTTTCGTCGAATTCCGAGATTGTTCCTTGGAAGGCTATTTTGAAATATCAATTTAAACGATAAAATTTCAAAACTTAACAAAACACTTCCAAATTCAATTTCAACACTTTTACTATCTTCAGTACTATCAATATAAATTTTACAAGCCTTAAAATTATTCTTAACAGGCTTAAAACTCCAGATTCAACAATTTACCCAACTTCAAATTATTTAGTTCAGCAATTTAATTATCAAATAAATGGTGATATTTGAATTCAAGTTAAAAATTAACTTTTAAATATTTAAAATCAATTAAATATTCTGATTTCAAACATCCAAAAATTTCATGTCGTCACACATATCCCCTTTAACACATTTTTATATATTCCCATAGTCTATACAGTACCGTAATTTCTCCATAAACTAGAGGACTATTTGAGGAAACTCCATAGGTATGGTACAAATCAAACTCGTAAAGGCGCGATAGGGCATGTGACAAGGCACGCGAGGCAATGCCATGGTAGATATACCATTTGCACTCCTGGACTGGTGGTAACGCATGATAGCTACTACTTCCCACCTCATGATACGCTCCCAAATTAAAGGTGCACCCAATCAAATCACAAAAGCAATAGAATGGTATTGAAAAAAGTGCCCGGTCGGGGGAATGACCCCACTTGGACAGGTATAGCTCCTGTTTTAGCCACATCAAGCTGACTCACAGGAGTCAGGGCTACGTAAATATATAGAATCGTCACCAAACCATCATACTTCGTTCTAGAATCTCCACCACATACACAGTTGTTAAAGTGGTTTTCGGTATTGGAAGAGAGTATGACAATATCCGGTCTTGGTCTCTTTAACAACCAAACGCTTATTTCATACCATGGTCTTTTCATTTGAAATAGTTCATACTTTATATCGAATTATCATTTTCATTTAAAAACCTTATCAATATGATACCATTATTCACTTTAAATAATATTCATTTTTCAGAATAAAACTTTCAAAATTATACCACCTTCGAAATCATAGCACTTTTGAAATCATAACACTTTTGAAATCATAACACTATTGAATCATAACACTTTTAATTTTAAAAGGTCCAAATTCAATTCAAATTCTCAATAAACCATTTCAATTTTTATCTATTTCAAATCTAGGTTTGAGCTATCATTTCAAATCCAATAATATTTAAGGTTTAAATATTCAAACATTTACAATATAGTTTCATTTATATTTCAATGTACAATTTTAATTTTATTCAAATTGGAAAATATTTACTTAATAATTTTAATAACAATTGAATAAAATCTCAATTTATAAATTTGAATCAATATTAAATATTCAGCCTCAGTTTTATTTATTGTTATAAATCATACCTTCCAAATCTCAAAATTAGTGAATTCTAATAAATTCTTATTTAAATTCAGTTATCTCCCAATTAAATTTCAAGTCTATTTTATTTTTCCAGCCTCTATTTATTTAAAGTTATTACAAGTTTTATTTTTAAAATATAATTTTAAATAAATACCTAAACATATTATATACTACTTAAATTCAATTTTATTAAACTAAATATTATTATTAAATTTATTTTATATTATAATTTATTTTTATATATTTTAAAATAGTAAAATTATAAGTAAAATCTTAAAAGTTATATTTTCAAACTAACTTAGAAATTTAAAATTTCCAAAACATATAATTTTTAAAATCTAAAATTTAGACATATATACAAAAATAACATTTATATATATATATTATATTTTTAAAATCAATATTTATTAAAAACCATATATTTTCTTTCAAAACTTTGGAGATTATTTTCAAAATATAGACCAAATGTGTCCGTATATAATTTTCTATCCTTTGGCCAAGTGATACAGATATTTATCATTTCAACTGCAATTTAAATATCTGCTGGTATATATCATTTCAATCCGCAATTCTAAAAATTCAAATTCAATGAAAATCGCTTAGGTTTATCATTTTAACCCATAATGATTTACCTGTAATCTATAATATCATTCGAGTATGTATCATTTTAACCCATAGGGAATTTTAAACCAACATGGAACTTGGAGAGTGAGAAAAAATATGATAAAATATAACATGTCAACAACAGACATATATCATCAGTGGTAAATTTAAATATAATATAAATAACAGGTTATGCTGTCATACGCCATAGGTAAACAGTTACATATAATGGCATGTCATATATAGCAAGTAAGTAATTAACAGTTCAATTTTAACAACATATTTCAACTGTTATCTCAATGTAAATGAAATTTAATAAATATAAGAATGTTAATCGTGAGTGATTACTCACCTTTCGAGGCTTAGAGAAACAAGAATATGATACAGACACGCACACACGGATACAGACACAGACACGAACTAGCGGGACGATGAAAAGCTAGGAATTGCTGCGACAAATTCGATAATGAGAAGGTAAGTCAAGATGGACAAGAGATCGATGAAACAAATATATATATATCATATATTATAAATATACATATTTCTAAATCAATTTAAAACATATATTTTTCAAATCAATATTTAATTTAAACAGATATAGAATAAAATCTCCATATATTTTGAAGACCAAACATATATATAATTGTATATAAACTAATATATAACATATATATACACACGCTTATATACCTATTTTTTTTCAATATTTATTATAAAATCAATACAGCTTATTTTGTTAATATATCTACACTTAAACAAATCATATAAAACTTGTATAAACTTATATATATGAACTGACATATTATAGCTTACATAAACTAATATAACATATATATAGCTTGGATTCAAAAGCAACATAATTTAACTTTCGGTCGACAAGTGCACATTTCAACTGTAGGCTATATATATAGGCTGTCATATATACTTTTGGTTAGAATAGAAATCAAACAAATCATATATCAAATCAATACATATATATGCTTATTTAAAAGCAACCTACTTATATATTACATTCAAATTTATACTATCAATATATACACACACATACATATATACAAACATACATATACATACATATATATATATACATACATATATATTTACATATACATATATATATACACACACGCGCACACTTATTCTGCCACATATATATAAAGTTATTTCAACAAATTCAAATATAAGAACAAATATTAAACAGCTTGCATAACTTATATTTTATAACTAACAAATCATGTAACTTTATACAAACTTATACGTATATAAACAAATAGATGTTATATATATATATATATATATATATATATATATATAAAACCTACACGCGCGCGCGCACGCACACACACACATATATATATATATTATATTTTTAAAATCAATATTTAAAATCCATACTCTTTCTTTTATAAAACAGAATAAAAGAATAAACTTTGCAGTAACTATATAATATCCCTTTATACTTTAAACACACATAAAATAAAGACCTTCCTAATATATACAGTGATTTATATTTATCAAAATAAAAAAAATCAATTTGGATATAGAACAAAGAAGTGTAACTCACTTTTTAAATAAAATTCGTAAATGAACAAAAACACCTATATTAAACATATATATTCAGAACTGTTAAACCGTAAAAAAATAGAATATAAAATACGAAGATACCAAAATGTCTATATATTTCTAAACAATATCTAAAATAAAAATGAGGAGTAGAAGCTACTTATAGGATCAAAGTTGACAAGAGAAGCATTATCAATAGCACAAAGGCTTGCTGCAAGTAGATGGAGTCTGGGTCGATGGTGGAGGGGATTTGGGTTGATCGGGTTGGAAAGGGAAAGTGGCAAAGGCGATTAGCGGCGATGCAAGGTCACGGTGATGATTCGGCCATGGGCTTGCGGCTGTCTAGAGGACTGCCACTTTGATCAGGAGGTGTTGGCATGGTGTTGAGTGAGGCTATCACGTTGGTGTAAGAAGATGGCTGGACTACATGCTCGGCCTGTGGCTATGTTGATTGAGGTGGCAGTCAAGGGGACGAATTTCGGTCATGGCTTTGGTAACTGCGTGCATAGCCTGTCAGTTTGGACGAGATGAGGCAGCGAAAGGTGGGAAGCAAGGGGAGGCGGAGAGGCTATTACTTTGGTGCTAGAGGTGTTGAATTTGTGTCAAATGGGTTTATGGTGGAAGCTGCGATTGGAAAAGGGTTTGGGGGCAAAAGGTTCGGATTTGATCAGCTATTTGGTGATGGATGTGAGGTGTAAGGCTGCGTGAAGGCTAGGGGATGCGGGGGAGCACGGTTGTAGTGGGCAGTTGCTATCGGCCATAGGGAGGCTATAGATGATGGATAGGCGGTAAATTTGAAAATGAAGGTGGACGGCAAAAGGGAGAGCAAGCATCAACTTCACAAGCCAGTATACAAAACTATATATATATATATATATATATATATTATTTTTAGATTAGCAGGAGTCAGAACAAAATAAGTAAGAAGAGAGAACGAATAGAATAGAAAAAATGGAAGGAAAGAGAATGAGTGGTGGAAGGGAACTGAACGGTTTTAGTACGAACATATATAAATAATGTTATGATCTATTTATTTCACAATGCAGATGAGAATAAATCCAAAGAATAAATGGATGAACCAAAATGAATTTGAAACTACAGGGAAATGGAGTGTTAGAATTTTAATATTTGAAAATATTAAAGATAGCGACCATTGGAATTATACGGTGAATTTTACTGGACACACAAACCCAAAAGGTAAAAATTGAATACCGATACGGCTCATCCTTACGCAGTTTTCGCCACGTATCGGACACGAAATGCACAAATGAATATACTAGGAGATCAGCATGATGAGACGAACAAAATGGTAAACAGATATCAGTGATACGACCATCCTATCAAAAGTCGATGTTTCGCTGCTATACTGTTGCAAGTTCATCGTAAATAAGATAAACGGAGCTAGGGAAGTCCAAATTTGACGAAACGGAATATGACGACTCATCAGAAAATGATTTACATTTTTATTGTGTAAAATATTCAGATTTCAAAAATATTTTATTTCAATCAAATTTTAACGGTTTTAAATTGAAATTGAAAATTACACAACAGAACTAACTTTCATATTCTTTAATGAAAATCTGATATTTGCTATGTCTAAATAGACGTATTTCAAATATCAAAATTTTATTTCCAAATTCAATTATTTAAAATTTCATAAAAGTTCCGTTAAGTACCTTATAAAACCGTTAAAATTACCGGGTCGTTACAAATGCACCGCTAAATTCATATCTACTAACCTACCACTCTTCCCTACACCTAGTATGTGGCCTTTGAAAATAAAAAACTACCATAAAAATCTTTTCCACTTTTTCAATCAAATTTGCACATGGTTTGAAAAGTCAGTTTCCAAAAACATTTAAACACCATTTTCTTTTAAAGCATTTCGAAAAAACCTTCCAAAAATTATTTGAATGCCACACTTTTTTTGCAATCGAACTCATTTTTTTCAAAACATTCGCCTTTTCCATTTTTAATACCTCAAGTCTCGCGTAACCGGAATTTAGTTATAAGTTAATGCATAAGTTTGATCCTAGCATTTTGCAATAAATCCTAAACCACAAAACCTATTTTTTTAATTTAAAATGATCGCACACTAACCTATTTATAAATTTTAGCTTTTAAGGAATAGGAATAATGACCCGTGACTTTGCAATAACCATAGTATGCCCTTTGCTTGCTAATATTTATTGTTTTATAAACTTCCCGTCTTAAATTGCATTCTCCATTTGTTACATGCTTTTATGAGATTTCTATATTTATACTGTTTCTTCCAAATACACGTATAAGAGTGGTTTACATATACAAAAACAAGTGCACCGTGAATAAATAGAAACAACCCAATGAAACAATTAATGGCTACAGTCCAAACTACCTAAAGGAAATAAAAAATGATGGAAAGGAAATGACAATAACAACACTACTAGACCTATAATACTAACTAAATACCATGGGATGGTTTTCATCCTCTGTAGGAGCTCGAGCCATTGATGTTACTTTGGAATAGGCATAGCATGACAGCTATACACCTAATCTCGTGGCTCTGACGCCACTGCTCAGCTCAAATCTCCCATAGCTTAACCTGTACCTATCGGATAGTGACTAGCTTGGCCTTTTGGTATCCTCCAATACCATATCCTTGCTCTACCTCTAACTGTGGCTGCTCTTCTACTGCTGTTGCTGCTATCTCAGCTGGTGGCTTAGGGATCCCCATTTTCCTGAGGGAGGCTTTGTCTAATGGGGTAGGAACCTTCTTATGGACCACCCCTCCATGGAGGTTCACTCCGTTTCGCCTAAATACACAAGGGAAGATGTGGAAATATAGAATGTAGCTCCATAGAGTCCCAACTCTAGGACTCACATAGTGGCTCATGATAGCACGAGCCCAATTGATAGCTACACCACCCATGATGGCGTAGGTGGCCTTTTACACAGGCGGAAAAATCTAATCAAAGCTCCCTATCTTCGAAATAATATTCTTCTAAATGATGCGAATGATTTGATGGGCTGTAGTTCGTAGATCGCCTGACCTCCAAACATCAACAATTCCACAAAAGAACTGATGCATAATCTCTTGGTCAATCATCTCAACATCTTCCATGTTCGCTCCCTCTGTGGCTATCCCTAAAATCTCACTAAAATCATCATCAAACATAGCGATTTCGACTTCCTTCACTTTCTACTTGGGAGTACCGATATCCTCATCAAATTGTACTACAAATGGGCATTAAGCAGCTGCATGCAATGCGAGTAGCATTCCTGCTTAAAAGTATCGTTGCAAAGGATCGATGCGAATCCTGCTGCTGTGAATAAATTCTCGAGTCCAAATGTGACGAAATCTCCCAATTTTACCGGTCGTCCCTAAAGAAAGGTGAAATTTGCCGAGGCCAAGTAAGTAGGGACATTATAACCACTCCGGTCAACCAAGCGTTCTCTTGACGAATGTGACCTTGATGGCGTGTGGAAGTGGCAGTGGTTCGAGGAGGTGCCATGGACTGAGTATGCGTCGGTGAGTGGAGGTTGGATTCAGCTCTAGAGAGGCAGTGGAGCTAGATCTGATGTGAAAAATTAGTGCATGAGGAAAGCTGGTGGCTGGGGCGAAGCTGCATCCAGAGAAGGTGCGGCGGCATCGCTTGCTACGAGGGAAGGAGAGGCGGCGACACTTTTTATTCAAGAGAGGTGAGGAGGTTAGGGAGTTGGAGGTGGAGGGGGATGATAGAAATTAGTGAGCATCTAACCTAGAAAAAGCTATATGTCACGTTTGAGGTTCGAGTTGCGCATTTTACCTGACAACCTGTCGACCACTTCTAGGGTTATCTATCGCCTGCTACCGCTCGAACGCTAGTGGTCGACTGGTTGCTGAATTTTGGACACAGGTAAAACCTAGACCCTATTTTAGCTGGATTAATTAATTATTATTATTAATAATAATAATCGTTTTGCACCATCTTCCTCGATCCGACACGATCCGAACTATAGCTTCCAAATAGACCTTTTGGAAATATCTTTTGGAAACCTCATTCAAACATTTCAAGGCATTTTCAAATTATTTTATCAAATTCACTCATGTGGGGTCGGATTTCGAATTGCACTTTACATCTCTTGGATAAAATCTAGTTTGTCATTGTAATCAGATATTGAAGATTTGAAGATGATAAAAGTGTGGCTGCAGCCCGATATGGTTTACTTACTAAACACAATTATTTAAATGGCCCAATTAACCTATTAAGCCCAAGTTGTCTCGTTTGTCTCGTGTAGCTGATCTGTTAAGTTTGTTACCTAAATTAAGATTCATGAGTATATAAAAACATGTAAACTTGAGATATAATAGTAAGATGATTAACAATGGCGACTGATTTTATTCTCTCTTCTAATTTGAGTCTTAATACAAATATCATGGTATCAGAGCAGAGCCATTAAAATCTTTGATCCAGCGATTAAACCTAAGAAGCGATCAGTTTAGGGATCCTGTTATCAATCCAACTTATATCGGAATCCAGGAATCATGACGGAGAAAGTTGTGGACGTTGTATCAATGATGCCTAAAATCACAGATCGCAAATTGAATGGATCAAACTATCAAGATTGGAGTAAAACTGAGACGACCCGCCCTTCTACTACCAGAAAGACGTATCATCATTAGGAAAGAAAGGGATAGAAATAGAAAAGAAAGGGAAAGAAATAAAAAACAATATCAGAATCTCACAGCGGAACGGAACAAAATATAATATATCACATAACTATTACATAGTTCTACATATATCTGAGTTACACAATATCAATACATATGACAGCTGTAACATCCCAGAATTTTGGACATTGAATTTTGAACATTTAATTCATTTTAAATGTTCAATGTAGATTTTGAATTGGCTTTAAAATAAAAAGAATTGGGTGGAATTAATAAATTACTTATAATTCCAAATATGGTAATTCAATTGGAATTTAAATAGTAATAATAAAATATTGAATCGGGATAAATTGTGAATATGGAGATAAATAGATATGGAAATGAGTTCTAAAATTTATTTTAAGTCTATTTGGTCATTAAAAGCGTTGTTGGATTTTTAGATGGATCTAAAGGTTAATAAGTTATTATTGGGGATTTTATATTAAATTAAAAATGAATTTAATATTATTAAAATGCAATTAATCAGATTTTGGTCTGGAATGAGCCAGAATGATTTTTAATGTGATTATAAATTTTATATGATTTATTGTTAAGTTAATAAAATTTTAAAAGAAATTTTTAAGCGATTTCGATGATTTTGAAAATCGCTCGAATTAATAGACGCGTTAAAATAGCCTTCCGGGGCACAGTCTCGAAATTCGACGAAACTAGTTCCATTGGATCCGTAATAGTTAGTTATTATCGGATTTCAATTTTCGTAGCAATCAGGGTTGTCGTTTGACCGTGACAGCTCGAAACGCATCGAAATCGTTTTGATCGGTTCAAACTAAAATTGATTGTTTATTTCCGTAACTCGTGCATATGACCGAATTAGCCTACGAAACCTATTCCATTATGTCCGGAACGCGGAAAAACCTTAGAAATGCCTATTGGTGCGTGTGATTTGGAGGTCGTTTGCATAAATTGTTAAATTTAGAATTTTATTAAGTAAAATAATATTAAATAATTTAATATATACATATATCGTTACTAAACCCTAGTTCATTCCAGAGCCACCGTTCTTATTCTTTTCTATGGCAAAAAATAATCAACTTTCTCTTCCAATTTGCGATCAATCCGTCTAGCAATCGCGAAAACTCCCAACTGGAATATCGTAGAGGGCGAAGAGAACTTCAGATCCAACGATGGATCTTGTTTATAGTCTTCGTTTGGAGGTGCTAAGTTGTTCCGTGTGCCACGCGTACGAGCTCATCTCCATGATGAAGGAGGTGGTCGAGTTTCGTGTGGATCCAGTCGAAGGTGGAGATGGTGGAGAGCTTCAGGTTGGCACAGGCCGATCGACGTAGCATACATCGAGGTGGTCGCAGTTCGAAACCCTAGCTTTGATAATGGGTTCGAACTTCACCTGTACATGTGCATTAGGGAGAAGATTTAGGGTGCGGCCGTGATTCCTCTTGTGGATCGTGCGTCCAGGATCTATTCAAGGTTTTATAAAAATAAAATAAAAAAAGAAATTTGTTTAAATTCAAATCGAAACTTATAAAATTCATATCTATTACATACTTAATCAGATTTCGACGAAATTCGCGGCGTCGGAATCGGAGAGATGCGTACTACGCAATAATGCAGTTCGGGAATCATTCCGGGCAAGTATAAATTTGAGTTAAATCGAACGTAGTTCGGTTTAATTTAAATTTCAAACGCTCGCCGAAAACTCAAGGTGAGTTATTCTCACTCACATCTGGATGCTAGCTAATTTAAATAGTTAATATTTGAATATCTGTGTGATTGGTTGAATATAATTGTTGCTATCAGTCTGGATTGATATTTATATATGTGATGTGCTAATATTTGTGGATGCAGGGAAAACAAGTTGGAGCGATCCAACTGGATTCCTCACGATGTAGTAATTATATTTTTTTTTAATCGATAATGCAATCTGTTTATATGTTGTGACTGATAAATCAGAAATTAAATTGTATTGGAATATTGTTGGATAAATTATGAATTCAGAATTTAATTTTAAATGGATAAATGGGGTTTTTAGAAAATAAAGGATATTGTTAAATAAAAAAATTAAAAGAATTAAAATTGAAATCTGTTGGGATGAAAATTGGAAATTTGCAAATTTGGAATGATAAACGAAGAGAAAAGTTATCAGTTGATAAATGTGAAAGTAAAAATATTTGGAGATAGATTCAATAGAAATTATAAGTGGCTACAAAATAACGATGGGATTATTTGGTGATGTTTTCTAGGAAATTAAAGTATGTTTTCAATGAGGCTTTCCAAATATAAATTAGCAGTTTAAAAGGTAAATAAAATATTTTGAAATGCAATTTTTCACCATTGGGATTTATTTAGGAAATTCGTAAGTATTATTTTCCTTTAATAAATTCTCAAAAATTTATTTAAAAGATTTTTTTAAACCCGAACTTTGAAAGTGAATTTCCAGGAATGGAAAACTATGCTTGGGCTTTGAAAGAAGTATTTTTTTAACATGGAAATGAAATTTATGTTATTAAAAACATGAATTTGAATGGTAATAAATTGGCTGGATTTATAAGACGGATTCTTTGGAATGTTGGAATGGAAAGTGTGTTTCCCTGGAAAACCAAGTTCGAGTTTTAAACAGATTTTTATTAAAAGGAAGTTTAAAGTTTAAACTGGTTTAAAGAGTGTTTGAAAATTATTATTTTAATGTAACAAATTAATAAATTAGCAATAGTAATGATTTAAGAATACATATGTAATTTTTTTTACAAATGGATTTATTTAAAGGCTGGTTTTGACTTAAGTTATTTTGAAATTAATATTAATCTTTTAAAACATTACTTTTAAATTTAGTTTAACAAAACCCTTATTTAAAATCAAAGTTTATATCTTAATAATTGATTTTACTGTACATATTGGAATTATATTTTGAGTAAATAACTAGTAGTAAATTTCCATATTTTAAAGTATATTTTAGAATAAAGTGTTTTACTGGTTAAAAATCCAAATTGTTTGAACTTGGTTATTTCCAATGGGAATTAATGATAAAGGATTTACCTTGTGAAGGAAGAATTTTGGGAAATTGTTTTCAAATAAGCTTTGAAAATTTGAAAATATATCTTGTAAGAGATATTTAAGTCAAATAGATAATGCAGGAATTATTTATTGTGTGATGGATGTTTTGTGAATATTAATTGATAGTTAAATCACCGACTATCAATATTGGACAAATGCGTTGATCGTTTCGAAGAGACCGGGATCGAGATTTATTTCTCAAAAACCACTTCAATCCGGTTTGTACGTTTCGTGCGAAAAACGTGTTCGGAGTCAAAGATGGAGCAGTGAAGTGCAAGGGCTGGTCGCTACTAATCCTGAGGATATTTCCAAAATGGATGTAGTAGGAGTAGTGCCTTCGGTTCCATTCGAACCCGGGACGGACTTGTGTGGATGAATGCTTGCGAAACATCGTCAGGTGGACAATGGGCATTCTAAGGGATATGTTCTAAAAAGGTAATGCTTAGCCTCAAGCCTCATCAAATGGGAATGACTGAAAATCAGGGGATATGCAGCAAGGCTTTGTGGGTAGCCCCCACTTGAGAGTAAGGTCATCCCTGTCTAGATGTCCCTTTTTATTTCGGCTTAGTGGTGCGGTTGCCGATCCCAACCGCGGGGTGATCTTATTCGGAACTGTCCAGTAAGCGATGGGTCCGGCCTTGTGTTGCAAGGGATCGGGAGTGGTCCTCGGTACGGTGATATAGGCCCCGTACTGTGACAGGTGGTACCCCAGTGCCTAGTCATTAGTTGGAATCCATTCTCCCTACGAGCCTTTTATGAGTTTTGTTTGTATTACCCACTCTGTGGCTAGTAGCTGGAATTTAATCATGTAACAATTTCGACTATTTTATAAGTATTTGTATATAGACCCTATTATTATATCAGAGGATTTCTATAAAAAGTGATTTAGCTATCGTAAGGTAAAAACCCGACATGTTTATTTGTGGCGTGGTCTTACGAGATGCTTTTGTTTTCAAAAGGATTTTTGAAACTTTAATAATCAATTTGGATGCATTATTACTAACAGCTGGTATTCCAGACTGACTCGGGTGTTATTTCATTATAATGCTCCGGTCAGACCGAGTATTATACGTACAGGACAGGATGCTATGGAGCAGGAGAGGAGCTGGAGTTCGAGACGTATTATCTGTACCTATATATATATTCCGCTGCTATGATTGTATGATTGTCAGACTGGTAAATATTGTTTGTATGTGACACTCTGATGATATGATGTATAAAACAGTTATAGATTTCATTTTGTGTAAAGATCTATATTTACTATTGTATTTTATTCCGCTGCGACTGTGAGATCCTGATATTGTTTAGTTACTTCTCCTTCTATCTTTTCTTCTTTAACCCAAAATGGTTCGTATTTCTGTGCAACTTGAGTTAATAGAGGTAGAATAGTGTTGATTCAAGGGGTACGGATTTGCGGGCTGTCTCACTTGGTATCAGAGCTTAGGTTGGCGACAACCTAGGCTTTGGTGGGAAATTACTCATTAAATAGAGTCAATAGTACTCTATAATGAGTTGAGCGTATTAATTGATATGAGAGCGTACTTGTTAGTGAATATAAAAATTTTTTTATACTGTGTTGACTTATTGGTTGAGTGTTTATGAATTCTGGTCGGTACGGGAAGTACAACTGTATTGTTAGGGGTTTCTAAACTCTTAAACAAGATAAACCGACATAGTATTGTTTTTAAAGTGGATAAATGAAATAATTTTACCCAAAAGTATATGTTGATATAAAAGAATTAATTTTCTGAAAATATTATATATTTGGATGATTGGTTGTTAATACTATATTCAAATAAGAATCTAAAATTTAATCTGAAATTTGAAATAGTCATAATGAAAATAAAATTCTACAATTATAAATTATATAAAAGGAAGAATAACTAAATTTGAATTGAATCAGAATTTAAATCCCAGAAGTTTTGGAAAGGAATTGAAATGTATTGAAAACTAAAGGTTGGAAATATAAAATCCTGGGAAAGTTTGAAATGTTTGCCAAAGTGTTTGAAGGGTATATTGGAATATTGATTTGGGTAATATGTTTGAATGGAAACTGTTTTGAAATGAATGTGGGAAGGTAAGAAAGCACTGAACTCACTTCAGTCGCTGGAAAATAATCCTGATGATGCTGGCCACATCATTAGAATTCATTTTCGAGTTTCTAAAGTGATGGATTGCTATCCAAAATGGTTGGTTATGATATTTGTTGAACTTGTTTGTGATGCAAGTAATTTTAGAAGTTTCAAAGGGGAAATTGCTTTGGTGAAAACAGATTGTTTTAGAAATCTGGAAGTTTGATTTGATATACCAAGAGTGTATGAGTTTATTATTATTTTAAAATGGTTTGGGAATAAAACCGGGTAATTGAATTCTGGGAAAATTCTATTTAAATACCGTGTAAAGTTAAAATGAATCAATTATTGGGCTTATTAAGTGAAGTTGATCTTAATAAGAAGGAAATGAAATTTTTAATCTTGGAATTAAAATTTAACTTGAGTAAATGGAAGTGAATAAAATATATTGAAGTGAATAAAAAATTGGAATTTAACTTGGATAAGTTAAATAATTTGGACTTAGAATTAAATTGAATGTAAGTTGAATGTAAAATGGTTATAGTTGTGAATTATAATTATATAATGAAAACTTATATCCTTAAGCTATTTCTATAATTTGAAATTGCAATTATAAAATGGAAGGAGTTGAAATGGTGTAGTGGATTCAAATCTAAATCTTAAATAAAATATAAAGTGAGATGAGGCAAAGTAAAATATAGATGGGTAAATGGACTTTGAATGGTAAATAAGATTTTAGACCTATCCATTGGAAAATAAATGATGAATGGAAAGGTAAATTTTGACTTGGATTAAATTTAATTTAAGGTAAAAGGGAATTGATTGAGATTTGGATTGAATTGAAATCAAAATCCAGTGGAGTAATAAATAATCTTGAATGGAATTGAAGTTTTATTTTAAATGGTATGGTGAATTCAAACTTAATCTCTAATGAAATGTAAACTGAAATAAGGTAAAGTGAGAGATTAAAGATGTGAATGAACTTAAGTTTGTAAATAAATTTTGAACTTTTATATGGAAAATTAAAATTAAATTGAATTGGATTTAACTTTAATTGAATGGAATTGAGATGAATTTAGATTTAATTAAAATCAAGATTCAATTGTGTTATGAATATAAATGAATGGAATTTAATTCTTATTTAAGATAGTAAAAGAAATGATATAAATTCAAGATGGCTAAATGAATTTGGTTGAACATGAATTAGAATTGAAAGAGAATTAAATTGAAAGAAAATATAATTCAGAGAAGTAAGGACGATATTGTGTGAATAAAATTTTAACTCAACTAAATTCAAAGGAATTGTTTGAGAATGAATTTAGGGTAAGCTAAAGTAAATAAAGAGAAGTTTGAAGGTGAATTTAGTGTAAACTAAATTAAAGGGGATTTGTATTGGCATGGATAAGATTTTGGGGATTTGTTAAGAGAATTTGGAAAGTAAATAAAAATCCAATTGTGGCATGGGATTTAAATTTGTGGTAATGAATATTGGAAGTGTGAGTGAATAATGGAATTAGATTATAATTGTGATGGTTTGAATTGTAAATAAATTCCAGTGAGTGAAATGATTTGAAGTGGCCACATTGTTAATAAAATAAATTCAGAAATGAATTGTGAAGGTGAATAAATGTAAAATGGATTGAATAAATAAATAAAGTGGATTAAAAGTTGTAAATGGATTGGAATTGATTCGGATGAGAATCAAATAAAGAAAAAATAAAATTGATATAAGAAGATAATGGAAATATTGTATGATTTAAACAACATAAGCAAATTGAAAACAATAATGATGGATGAGCTTTATTAAGTAATCTTGAATGAAATTTGTTAGATAATAAAGTTGAATTGCAAGTGGAATGGTTTTAATTAGATATTGAGATATGGATATAAGAGTTGTAAATAATCCAGGATGGAATGATAAAAGTAAACTTAAGTTGAATAATGGATTTGAAATATGAAAATCAAGACTTGGTTTAAAAGAAAAAAAAGGGAGAGATTTTATACAGAAATAAGAACATTTGGATTGTGAATAATGTCTAATGAAATAAATTAATATAAACTTAAATTAAATGATAAATTTGATGTAAGAACAGGAATGTGATTTAAAAATTGTAATGAATAATTCCGAATGGAATAAAATTAATATAAATTTAAAACTAGAATTAATTTTAATGGTTATAAGCTTTAGTGGTGATTATTTTTGCTTGAATGACATGAAAATTTGCATGCATTCAGGATTGAGTTATTTAAAAAAAAGCAATTGAAATTGGTTTTTGAATAAATTGATACGGATTGGAATCTAATTCAAAGAGTTTGTATATAAACTTTGCATATGAATGAAAATGGATCATAAAAGAAATGCAAATGTTTCAAGTTTAAGATAAAATTTGATTGTAAATCAAATTGGGAATGTAAGTTAAAATAAAGAAATGCAAGTAAGGCATATGTAAATCATATTGAAATAGAAATGAATTGGTTGTAATAAATATGAATGGTATATAGTAAACTTGAATGTAAATCATTCAAGTGAAATAAAATGAAGTTGGTTTGGATGAAAGTAGAATGGGCTAAAATCTTAATAATTGGATTTGAGTATAAATGTAAGAGAGTTATAATAGAAATGCAAATGTAACAAATTGGAATGAAATTTGCTTGGAGAATCAATTCGAAAATTGGGTAGAGTATGAATTGAAATAGCAAAACTTGTATGTAAATCCTTTGTGTGAAATAAAGTGGGATTTGACATTAGAAAAGGAAACTTTATGCATGTTATAAAACATGGTTTACTTATGAAACCAAGCTAATTGTTGATTTGCTTATGAAAAGGATATGTTTGGCTTACATTTATATTGGAAATGTTGTTAAAATGTTCATATCTTTGAAAACTGATGAGTTTGTTGAGTAAGTACAGGTACGGAAGGCGTTCGAGAGAGTTGGAGCGCGTATATGCGTTATATTAGCCGCTTGCTTTAAAATTTGCTAAAAGGTACGCCTACGCAAATATAATTGGGAAATGATATATTTGTTGTGATATATTTTGGTTTCCGACCGTGTGGGTCGATGTATATATATTTATCTGTATCGCGATATCGCGAAAGCTCCTCCATGCAGGGAGACTCTGCCAAAAATTTTTGAAAATTTTGGGAGTTAGAAATTTTTTTGGGAATTTTGAAAAATTTATTAACTAGTAAGTTGTTTTGAAATAATGTTGCCACAAAAGCTTTTGAGTATAAATAAAGCAAATGAGTTTGGATTTGGGCTAAAGGACTTTGGGAAGTGTATATAAGCTTTTAACTAAAGAAGTTTGGGTTAAGTTAATGAGTGTAGGTGCATTTGTTTTATTAGCAACAATTCGATTTCAAATTACGTTTGAAAATAAAGAATTTTGGAATAGGATTGAATTAGAAGTTTCGATTTGAAACTAAAGGATTTGGGAAAGGTGAATTTGGGATTTTCACTAAGTAAGTTTTGCTGTTGAGTTGGGAACATTCTTTCTACCTTAGCAAATTTCGGGGACGAAATTTTTATAAGGGGGGAGAAATGTAACATCCCAGAATTTTGGACATTGAATTTTGAACATTTAATTCATTTTAAATGTTCAATGTAGATTTTGAATTGGCTTTAAAATAAAAAGAATTGGGTGGAATTAATAAATTACTTATAATTCGAAATATGATAATTCAATTGGAATTTAAATAGTAATAATAAAATATTGAATCGGGATAAATTGTGAATATGGAGATAAATAGATATGGAAATGAGTTCTAAAATTTATTTTAAGTCTATTTGGTCATTAAAGCGTTGTTGGATTTTTAGATGGATCTAAAGGTTAATAAGTTATTATTGAGGATTTTATATTAAATTAAAAATGAATTTAATATTATTAAAATGCAATTAATCAGATTTTGGTCTGGAATGAGCCAGAATGATTTTTAATGTGATTACAAATTTTATATGATTTATTGTTAAGTTAATAAAATTTTAAGCGATTTCGACGATTTTGAAAATCGCTCGAATTAATAGATGAGTTAAAATAGCCTTCCAGGGCACAGTCTTAGAATTCGATGAAACTAGTTCCATTGGATCCGTAATAGTTACTTATTATTGGATTTCAATTTTCGTAGCAATCGGAGTTGTCGTTTGACCGTGACAGCTTGAAACGCATCGAAATCGTTATGATCGGTTTAAATTAAAATTGATTGTTTATTTCCGTAACTCACGCATATGACCGAATTTGCCTATGAAACCTGTTCCATTGTGTCCGGAACGCGGAAAAACCCTAGAAATGCCTATTGGTGCGTGTGATTTGGAGGTCGTTTGCATAAATTGTTAAATTGAGAATTTTATTAATTAAAATAATATTAAATAATATAATATATACATATATCGTTACTAAACCCTAGTTCATTCCAGAGCCGCCGTTCTTCTTCTTTTTTATGGCCGAAAATAATCAACTTTCTCTTCCAATTTGCGATCAATCCGTCTAGCAATCGCGAAAACTTCCAACTTGAATATCGTAAAAGGCGAAGAGAACTTCAGATCCAACGGTGGATCTTGTTTATAGTCTTCGTTTGGAGGTGCTAAGTTGTTCCGTGCGGCACGCGTACAAGCTCGTCTCCGTGATGAAGGAGGTGGCCGAGTTTCGTGTGGATCCACTCGAAGGTGGAGATGGTGGAGAGCTTCAGGTTGGCACAGGCCGATCGACGTAGCATACATCGAGGTGGTCGCAGTTCGAAACCCTAGCTTTGATAATGGGTTCGAACTTCACCTGTACATGCGCGTGAGGGAGAAGATTTAGGGTGCGGCCGTGATTCCTCTTGTGGATCGTGTGTCCAGGGTCTATTCAAGGTTTTATAAAAAAAAAAGAAATTTGTTTAAATTCAAAACGAAATTTATAAAATTCATATATATTACATATGTAATCAGATTTCGGCGAAATTCACGGCGCCGGAATCGCAGAGATGCGTACTACGTAATAATGCAGTTCGGGAATCATTCCGGGCAAGTAGAAATTTGAGTTAAATCGAACGTCGTTCAGTTTAATTTAAATTTCGAACGCTCGTCGAAAACTCAAGGTGAGTTATTCTCACTCACATCTGGATGCTAGCTAATTTAAATAGTTAATATTTGAATATCTGTGTGATTGGTTGAATATAATTGTTGCTATCAGTCTGGATTGATATTTATATATGTGATGTGCTAATATTTGTGGATGCAGGGAAAACAGGTTGGAGGGATCCAACTGGATTCCTCACGATGTAGTAATTATATTTTTTTTAATTGATAATGCAATCTGTTTATATGTTGTGACTGATAAATCAGAAATTAAATTGTATTGGAATATTGTTAGATAAATTATAAATTCAGAATTTAATTATAAATGGAAAAATTGGGTTTTTAGGAAATAAAGGATATTGTTAAATAAAAAATTTAAAAGAATTAAAATTGAAATCTATTGGGATGAAAATTGGAAATTGGTAAATTTGGAATGATAAATGAAGAGAAAAGTTATCAGTTGATAAATGTGAAAGTAAAAATATTTGGAGATAAATTCAATAGAAATTATAAATGGTTACAAAATAACGATGGGATTATTTGGTGATGTTTTCCAGGAAATTAAAGTATATTTTCAGTGAGGCTTTCCAAATATAAATTAGCAGTTTAAAATGTAAATAAAATATTTTGAAATGCAATTTTTCACCATTGGGATTTATTTAGGAAATTCGTAAGTATTATTTTCCTTTAATAAATTCTCAAAAATTTATTTAAAAGATTTTTTAAACCCGAACTTTGAAAGTGAATTTCCAGGAATGGAAAACTATGTTTGGGCTTTGAAAGAAGTTCTTTTTTAACATGGAAATGAAATTTATGTTATTAAAAACCTTAATTTGAATGGTAATAAATTGGCTGGATTTATAAGATGGATTCTTTGGAATGTTGGAATGGAAAGTGTGTTTCCCTGGAAAACCAAGTTCGAGTTTTAAACAGATTTTTATTAAAAGGAAGTTTAAAGTTTAAACTGGTTTAAAGAGTGTTTGAAAATTATTATTTTAAAGTAACAAATTAATAAATTAGCAATAGTAATGATTTAAGAATACATTTGTAATTATTTTTACAAATGGATTCATTTAAAGGTTGGTTTTGACTTAAGTTATTTTGAAATTAATATTAATCTTTTAAAACACTACTTTTAAATTTAGTTTAACAAAACCCTTATTTAAAATCAAAGTTTATATCTTAATAAATGATTTTACTGTACATATTGGAATTATATTTTGAGTAAATAACTAGTAGTAGATTTCCATATTTTAAAGTATATTTTAGAATAAAGTGTTTTACTGGTTAAAAATCTAAATTGTTTGAACTTGGTTATTTCCAATGAGAATTAATGATAAAGGATTTACCTTGTAAAGGAAGAATTTTGGGAAATTGTTTTCAAATGAGCTTTGAAAATTTGAAAATATATCTTGTAAGAGATAATGAGTCAAATAGATAATGCGGGAATTATTTATTGTGTGATGGATGTTTTGTGAATATTAATTGATAGTTAAATCACCGACTATCAATATTGGACAAATGCGTTAAACGTTTCGAAGAGACCGGGTTCGAGATTTATTTCTCGAAAACCACTTCGATCCGGCTTGTACGTTTCGTGCGAAAAACGTGTTCGGAGTCGAAGATGGAGCAGTGAAGTGCAAGGGCTAGTCGCTACTAATCCTGAGGATATTTCCAAAATGGATGTAGTAGGAGTAGTGCCTTCGTTCCGTTCGAACCCGGGACGGACTTGTATGGATGAATGATTGCGAAACATCGTCAGGTGGACGATGGGCATTCTAAGGTATATGTTCTAAAAAGGTAACGCTTAGCCTCAAGCCTCATCAAATGGGAATGACTGAAAATCAGGGGATATGCAGCAAGGCTTCGTGGGTAGCCCCCACTTGAGAGTAAGGTCATCCCTGTCTAGATGTCCCTTTTTATTTCGGCTTAGTGGTGCGGTTGCCGATCCCAACTGCGGTTGATCTTATTCGGAACTGTCCAGTAAGGGATGGGTCCGGCCTTGTGTTGCAGGGGATCAGAAGTGGTCCTCGGTACAGTTATCTAGGCCCCGTACTGTGACAGGTGGTACCCCAGTGCCTAGTCATTAGTTGGAATCCATTCTCCCTACGAGCCTTTTACGAGTTTTGTTTTTATTACCCACTCTATGGCTAGTAGCTGGAATTTAATCATGTAACAATTTCGGCTATTTTATAAGTATTTGTATATAGACCCTATTATAATATCAGAGGATTTCTATAAAAAGTGATTTAGCTATCGTAAGGTAAAAACACGACATGTTTATTTGTGGCGTGGTCTTACGAGATGCTTTTGTTTTCAAAAGGATTTTTGAAACTTTAATAATCAATTTGGATGCATTATTATTATCATCTGGTATTCCAGACTGACTCGAGTGTTATTTCATTATAATGCTCGGGTCAGACCGAGTATTATACGTACAGGACAGGATGCTATGGAGCAGGAGAGAAGCTGGAGTTCGAGACGTATTATCTGTACCTATATATATATATATATTCTGCTGCTATGATTGTATGATTATCAGACTGGTATATATTGTTTGTATGTGACACTCTGATGATATGATGTATAAAACAGTTATAGATTTCATTTTGTGTAAAGATCTATATTTACTATTATATTTTATTCCGCTGCGACTGTGAGATCCTGATATTGTTTAGTTACTTCTCCTTCTATCTTTTCTTCTTTAACCCAAAATGGTTCGTATTTCTGTGCAACTTGAGTTAATTGAAGTAGAATAGTGTTGATTCAAGGGGTACGGATTTGCGGGCTGTCTTAGGTCGCATCGATCGAAGGAGGGGGCGACGCGTTCTTGAGTTCGCTCGTAATTTGGAGCTCGGCGACGGCTATTATGACGACCGTAGGGGTATCGTTCTGAGTTTATTCAAGAACATTGCGATGCTCGGCGAGTCCACGGCGATTGATGCTCGATTCGAGCGAGTGCGACAGGCGATAGGGCAGCGCGATTTTGGGAGGACGTCAGGACTTCGTGCGACATGATTTTATAAGTAATTTTTCCCTTTATTTACTTATTTTATCTCTGGTTGTTTTTAAACTTAGGTAAAAAAGTAAGTAAAAAATATATGGAATTGGTTAAAATCATTTATGAACCCTGTAAATTAACTGCTCGTCACAGTTTGATTTATTGTCAAATTAGGTATGTTAAATACATAAAAGATAAAAAAACTTAATTATTTTACAATTAAATTAAATGTTATTGTGATTAGTATTTAACAAAGAACATGTTTATCTTAAGTATATTTAAGGTTTGGTCACTTATGAAATAAGTTAAAGGTTAATTAAGTAATTGATTTGAAATTTTTGATCGAGTAATTTGTAATTAGTGATTTACAAATGGGAATTAGGTTTTAGGAATTAACAATGAAGGTTAATAATAAATAGCTAGGGAATAATGAATTAAAAATCTCTTGGGAAGTAATAAATAAATAATCCCTGGATTTAATTAATTGAATGAAGTGGATTGCCAAGTGTGAGGCAAATGTGAGTAAATCTCACTTTGTTGGACTTCTATTTAAATTTAAATGGTTAAATTTAAATATTTAGTTGAATGATTGAATTGATTTGATATGCACTGTGAATTGATGATCTGGTGATTTTAGTTCGGATGGTTCTCGAGTTAATTGTTGCTTAACTCGAAGTATTGGGAATTTTAAGTTGTTTTAAACTTCAACATAAATAAGGAAATGTTTCCATTTTAAAAGTTATTAAGGGTTTGAATTAATTAATTAATGTTAAATTAATTTACTAAGTATAAGTAATTCATAATAATCATTTGATGGTGTGATAAATAATCACTTGATTAATTAAGATAGTTAAGTAAGGAATAATTAACTTATGAATGAAGTAAAATGAAAGATAGCTAATTACAGGTTGAGGGTAATCGAAATTAATTAATATTGTGGTTGAATTAAAGTAATTAATTTAGATCGGAACAAATTAAAATATAATTACTTAGTGTAATTAATCGAGAGATAAATTAAGATAAATAAATTAAGGAGAATTAATTTATTTAATGAAATAACTAAAAGGTAGTTAATTTTAGGTGGAGATAAATCAAGTATGGCTAATACTGCGGTTTAGTTAATATAATTAATTCAGATTAAGATAAATTGAAATATAATTGGAAATCAATAAATTATATAATTAATGATGTAACTAAAGATTTAATTAATTAAGGTTAATTAATCCATAAAATGTGACTTATGAGAAGTTAATTAATATAAGTAATTAAGAATTAATGTAATTAAAATAATTAATTAATTCATGAAGTAATTAAGATTACTTATTGATTTTGATTAAGAAGAATTATATCATGATAATTAATTAAAGATAAATACCTTAATGTAATTGAAGATAATTAATCCAGTGTGATTAATTAAGATGAATAATGGAGGATTGGTTAATTAATTGATTTGAAATTAATATTTAATGAAGGAATCTAAGTGATTGAGGTTTGAAAATTCAATTAAAATCAATTGAATTGATTTGTATGTGATTAAGCTTTGCTTATGGATGATTTAAGGGTATCGAATGTTTTGATTGAGTTGATATCCCTGATATGAATGTTGTGTATTTCGCTTGAATAACTTGGGTTAGGATATCATGAGTTTCGAAGAGACCGGGGTCGTGTATTCGGAAATACCCGAAACCACTTCGAATTTTTATAAATTGTTTTGTGAAATCAATAGGCTGGAATGAAATGATTTAAGTAAATTGGATTATTTTATCCAAGTTTGGTACTTAGAAATTGATGTGTGGATTAAGTGTTGTCTACAGCAAATTACGAATTTGATAAGTTAATACAAGTTACCCCGGGTTCTATAAAAGTTGTATGCTTTGTATTCCATGTTAGTTGGGTTTACTCACGCTGGTTTCCAGCCTGGCCCGGGTGTTATTTTGGTGTAATGCTCGGGTCAGACCGAGTGTTACAGAATTTCAGGTAGGGCGTTCTGGAGCTCAGGAGGCTAACTGGAAGGCAAGTACGTATAGAGTGTTTCCGCTGTAATTGTATTATTGTTAATCTGATATATAATTATTGTATACATTCAGTGTTAGTGTATATGTGAAACTCTGATGTACATTAAATGTAATCGATAGATATAATATTCTTTTGTAAACTGTTATTATTTATTATTATATTTTATCCGCTGCGAATGTAAGATGTTGTTTCTGTTCTTCTTCTTCTTCTTCTATCTCATTCTTCTTTTTCATAACTATCTGAAATTTTCGGATTTGGAAAATCCGGGTTGTTACACTTGGTATCAAATGTAACGACCCGAAATTTTCGAAGCCGAAAATTCCAGATAGTCATGAAAAAGAAGAAAGAGATAGAAGAAGAAGAACAGAAACACCAAACATCTCACATTCGCAGCGGATAAAATATAATAAATAATAACAGTTTACAAAAGAATACTATATCAATCGATTACATTTAATATACATCAGAGTTTCATATTATATACAGTCACTGAATATTTACAATTATCAAGTCTCCGATTAACAATAATATAAACACAGCGGAATACTCTATACGATATTGTCATCCAGCTCGCCTCTTGAGATCCAGAATGTCCTAACCTGGAAATCTGTAATACTCGGTCTGACCCGAGCATTACACCAAAGTAACACCCGGGTCAGGCTGGCACCTAGCATGAGTAAACTCAACTAACATGGAATACCAAAGCAAACTTATATAAACCCGGGGTAACTTATATCAACTTAACAAATTCACAATTTGCTTTAGACAAAACTTATTTCACACATCAATTTCTACGTACCAAACTTAGATAAAATAACCCAATCCACTTAAATCATTTCATTCCAGCCTATTGATTTCACAAATCAATTTATAAAAATTCGAAGCGGTTTCGGGTATTTCCCAATACCCGACCCCGGTCGCTTCGAAACTCATGTTATCCTAATCCAAGTTATTCAAATGAAATTCACAACATTTCATATTAGAGATATCAACTCATTCAAAACATCCAATACCATTCAATCATCCATAAGCAAAGCTTAAACACATACAAATCAATTCAATTGATTTAAATGAAATTTCAAACCTCAATTACTTAGATTCCTTCATTTAACGTTAATTAATTCCAAATCAATTAATTGGTCAACCCATCCTTATTCATCTTAATTAACCACCCTGGATTAATTATTTATTATTTTTCAATTAAATTCAAGTAATTATCTTTAATTAATTTCACGTTATTAATTAACCTTAACTCCCAATCAATATGTAATCCAAATTGCTTCATAAATTAATTAACAATATTAGTTACATTAATCCTTCAATACTTATATTAAATAACTTCTCATAAGTCTCTTACATTGATTTATTTTCTTAACTAATCTATCTCCATTCACTTCATCAATTAAATAAATTAATGATTTCTCATTTACATTTCAATTCATTCTAATCTGATTTGATTACTCTTTTTATAATGGAAGCTTAAAGGAAAATTAAAACCAAATTTATTTTTAAATTCAAGTCAATTTACAATTACACTTTAACATTCAAGTTGTTAAACACTTAATATTTAAAAACACTTTATTTGTTTGATTTAGAACTAGTTTTAAATCTCTACTTACAATTTAACTATAGCTTTTAAATATCAACTATATTTCCTTCCAAATCATTCTTATTTTATTCTATAATTATTTCACTTCAAAATTTCACTCCCATATTTCTTTCCAAAAATCCAATTTTTTTTATATATTTCGATAACTCAGGATACCGAAATATTTAAGCACACCACATCATTCGAACTTCCAATTACCAATACTATCCATCACAGAATATAAATCAGCCAATATATATTGTACTACCATATATAATATAGCACATCAAAACAAACCAATCATTCAACCATTCATTTATATTTAACCATTTATATTTAAATGAAAATCCAAAAGCATGAGATTTACTCACCTTTATCGTTTGCAGCCCATTTCCTTTATGACTTGTTCTTCACAATCATTGACCTTGTAAAACATTACATAATTTATTAACATCTGAAATAATCTCTAAGTAACTTATCATTCAATGAATTAAATTGACCAATAATTTAGTTTAAAAAAAATCATTTGGTTTTATAACGAATAAATTTATTACCTTATTAAATTATTTTTAACGTAACTTAATAAATCAAAATACATGCATATAATATTTTCTTTTAATTTCTTGTAAACAGACAGTGTTCAAATATTCGATTTCTATTATTTTTTCTTTTCTGCGTAAATAATTATATAAATAAATGTTTAAGGAAAATACCTTACGGACTCGTTCTCTTCATAGTATTGGACCTTAAACCAATGCTTTTCTTTTTCTTTTTCTTTTTTTAGTTTTCACGCTTTTTCTTTTCAACCTATACTCGAAAGCCAACACGCTCGGCCTCCAAAATTGAGCACAGTAAACCCTAGATGCCTCGCCACCGTCAATCTGCAGCATCTATTAGCTGTCGTTGATTATCTTTGCCTTCCCATCACCTCACGTACATGAAGTCGCACTTCCCCAATTGCTAGTTGAAGCTAGCGAATCCTAGGTCACGCCTTCGATCCAAATCGCTGCATAGATCAAGCTTGATAATCCCTTCCAGCCCAGGCCAGCATCCACACGCGTGCTACCTCACATCACCTTCCCGTTCTATCGTCGCCGCGCCTCCTGAATTCTAGCTCGCATCGGCCTCGCTAGCGAGCCCGAGCTGCTCCTTGATCTGATCTGGGGTTAGGAAAGGATGTTCGATGTTGATCGTCTTCGCGATTTGGAAGGTGGAAAGGAAATTCGATTTTGTTGGCATCGAATTGAGGATGGAAGAGAAATCAATTTACGAGAAGATTTCATTCATTATATCTTGCTCGATTTTGAAATGAAAGGCTCGGTCCTTTTATAGGAAGCCACTGTATTAATTTTTGAACGAAAAAGCCCTTTTCTTTTGAACGAGGTTGATTTTGATATATGGATTTGGGGAAGACGAAGATGTATATAACTTGGGAATGGCTTCTTGCGTAAGCTTGTTTGTTTATAAAATATCTCGGACCAATGTACTTTAAATTTATTATAAAACATTGAAAATATCTCGCGTTATATAACGCGAAATCCCGAACCCCGAATCAGACATGCCACAGACGTTTATAAGGTTTTACCTACATTTCGAACACAATGGAACGTTTTTCGAAGGCTAATTCGATCATATGCGCGAGTTACGGAAATAAACGATCGATTTTAAATTAAATCGATTAAAATAGTTCTACGCATTTCGAGCTGCCAGGGTCAAACGACAACTCCGATTGCTACGAAAATTGAAATCCGATAATAACTAACTATTACGGATCCAATGGAACTGGTTTCGTCGAATTCCGAGACTGTGCCTCGGAAGGCTATTTTTAAATTCCAATTTAAACGATATATTATTAAAATTGAAAAAATTACCTTTAAATTAAATTTCAACACTTTCACTACCTTCAGTGCTATCAATATAAATTTTATAAGCCTTCAAATTATTTTAAACAGGCTTAAAACTCCAGATTTAGCATTTTACCCAATTTCAACTTATAGGATTCAATAGTTAAACTATATAATTCAATAATTTAATTAACAAGTAAATATTGATATTTTGAAACTCAAATTAAAATTAACTTTTTTAAATATTTAAAATCAATTTAACAATTCCAATTTAAGTTGTTAAAAATTCCGGGTCGTCACATTCCTCCCCCGTTAAAAGAATTTCGTCCTCGAAATTACTAGTTAGGAAGAATGGACCAATACCAGTTTAGCTTTTCTCCAAATCTCATAATTCAACACTCTACCAACTATCTTTTATTAAAAGCCCACTATCACCCTAACCACTTTCTAAAATCTTCTATAGTTTCAAATAATACTCTCTTGCTCAATCATCTAAATTTTAATTCAAAACCAAATTTGGAATTATCAAAATTTTCTCAAAATTTTTCTAACTCTCTAAATTTCTGAAAATTTTTGTCAGCGTCTCCTTTGTGCGGCTAGCTCGGTACAACTACAAAAGGCCTCTACGGGCTCCCAAATACCAAAAAGAAAACAGAAAGCCAAATGGCTAGATCAAAAACCCAATCCAATTCAAACAGAAATTAAAATACATACCTTTTTGTCGGGCAATTCACATTTATCTTTTGGAATCAAATCCAACTTTCTTTTCCCATTTTAATACCCGCATATCTTGTTTAGCAACCATATTCAATCGTAACTTCAAATCGTTTTATACATTCTCTTATATAGGTTTCCATATCCATTTCTATTCAACTAGTTTTCCCCACTTCTATACGAATTCAATTTACTTTAAATTTTTAATGTTGAATTCAATCTTTCATGTATATTTGATTCATATTAGTTTCATTTACTAATTTACTTTAATTCCCAATTTGAAATCTTTTTGTCGTTAACCAATTTATTTTATTTTTCAAAAATTTTCTAACTCCCAAAATTTATGAATTTTTTTGGCAGAGTCTCCATTGTACGGAGGAGCTTTTGCAATTTGACAAGAGATATAAATATATATACATTGACCCACCCGGTCGGAAAAAGTAAAAACAGTTCATATTTCCTATTTTTATTCAGTAGGCGTACCTTATTTAGCATTTTAAGCAAGCAGCGTATTAATTTTAGCAATTAGTGCAATCCAAATCCATCCAAACGGCTTCCCGGTACCTGTACTTACTCAATTTAAACATATAAGTACCATATATATGAAGTTTATAACATTTCTCTTACTTAAACAACTATAACACATCAATTCTAAAGAAAAGCAGTCCAAATAACTTCCACAAGCCACTTATATGATTTCAAACTAATTCCATTGTTTCGACCAAATTTATATTCCGTTTCATTCAATTAAGGATTTGCAACTCAATTTCTTACGTTCAATTGATTTTTAATCCTGACAAGCTCATATTCACTTCAAATGATTCAAAATCAATTTTATTTAATCTCTATTCATTCATAGAATTTTTATTACTTCCATTTACGTCAAATGACAGTTCATTCTATGCAAATTTTGTCAATATTCGCTTAATAGAGTATTTATTTTAGTTTGTAATTACTTCAAATTAATTCCAACTCATTCTGTATGTAATTCCAATTCATTTCTAATTTATTCACCAACCATTCATTCCATCTCTGCATTGGATTTATTTTAAAACTATCTCATTGAGCTTGACGACATTCAATGCATAAAATATATCCATTTCCCAAATAAATTTAACCCAACTTTTATTTAATGGTCTTCCACTTTGCTCGAAACCAAGCTTTTATTGAATTAAATAATTTACCTTCAAATTAATATGCCTCATAACTTAAGTTCATTTCGAGAACCCAATTTCAATTAAAACTCTGATTTAATTTCCATTAACCTATTTATTCATCACATCTGAATTTTTAACTCATTTACTTTATTCATTTTCGAAGCCATTCTCACTTTATTTTTATTTACTTGGGTTTTGTTTGCAACACAAATCATTTCATTGTAATTATGCAAATCACACTTGAATTTCAATGGTAATTCAAACCATCACTTTTTAATCTTACTCTATTTCATTTATTTACAACATCTCTCTTCTTATTTAATTTATTATCAGATCCAAGTCAAATCCTATTCACTATTCGAATTCATTTCAAAACTCCATTATTACCTTACAGTCCATTTTATTTAAACGTGTAACGACCCGCCTTTGGACAGTTTAAACCGACGATCAAATACCCATGTCGATTCCAAACCATTAAAAGGGCAGATAGTTATTGGGGTAATTAAGAAAAGAAAAGGAAGGGAAATAAAGGAAATGAAACAACACAGAATCTCACAGCGGAAGGCTAAAGTATAATAATAAAATAACAGTTCATGAAGCTGTTAATTAAATGAATACATTTGAAATGAATACATTTGATTATTATTATACAACATTTATCAGAGTTACATACACAACAAATATCATACAACAATGCAGCGGAATGGAATGAATATAATAGTAGTAGATAATATACCAAATCTTCGTCTCCGTCCTCCAAGGAAATGATCTTCACCTAAACTGAAAACTCAGGACTGTCCCGAGCGTAATGAAAAGACAAAACACTCGAGTCAGGACTAAAATATCCTTATGAAAGTTAAATCAATCGTCAATAAATATGAGTGTGACGGCGTCAGAGATGTTTACGGGGTTTTACATCTCATATCCAGTGTCAACGTGCGTGCAATAACTTAAGAGATGTTACGGGATTTTCCATCTCTCAAGGATCCGTGAAACTATCTACTATGTAGTACTATACGCTAAGTAGATAATGTCTATCAGTAATATAAAATATCAAAATAGCGTTAAGGCGTTACCATAATCCCCCTTAACACATTTTATATTCCCAAAAGCATATACAAGACCGTAGTTTCCCCAAAACCGGAAGTCACCAGAGGGCAATCCATATGCTCAAGGTACAAATCAAAACGTAGTGGTCGCGAATAGGATAATCAGTATGACAAGGTACATGAGGCGATACCAACTAGGATACTAGTAGTTGCGTGATCCGGACTGATGTTGGGCATAGCCAGCAGCTACCCCAACACCGCGAAACAACACTCCGAAATCAAGGGGTGCACCCAAATCGCATCACAAATGTAATAGATATGGTATCGAAGAAGTGTGTCCGCTAGAGGTGGCGAACCTCAATGGCCCGGCGCGGCTCCTGTTTTAGTCATGTCAGGGGTCATCCAATATCGTTCTCTTTCTTCAGTCAACGCGTTCACCAAACCATCCACTTCATTCTGGATCAACACTCCGCGTATAATAGTTATTAAAGTGGTTTTCGGTATCGACAGAGAGTATGTCCATATCCGATCCCGGTCTCTTTAACAACTACGTATTATTACACCGTTGGCTCTTTTATATTTCAAATTGATTCATAATTTATATCAAAATATCATATTCGCTTCAAAAATCAAATCTATTTCAAATATCATCATATCTATTCAAATGTAAGATTTCGCTTTAAATTCATTTTCGCATCAATATCTCATTTCGATTTCAAAATCATTTCGAATTTCGATTTAGGTTGCAACTTCATTTAACGCAATTCATATTTAAATTCAAGATTTAAATATAAACATTTCACCTTATTGACCAGCTTAGAATTTTAGAAAAAATAGTTTTAAGTAGTTTAAAAGTAGTTTTAAATAATTAAAATAGTTAAAATACTTTAAAATCTTAAAATGGATTTGAAATAGATAAATTTAGTTTAAAATAATTTAAATTGGGTTAAGTAGATTTAAAATAGATTAATATTGTTTAAGTATTCAAAATGGTTTATATAGCAGAGAAATTTGGAAAACAAAATAAAACAGCTTCAAAACCAACCCATTTCAATTTATAACTTCCCAATTCAAATCAATTCCAATTTCCATTCTACCGATTCAACTTCGATTTCAATTCGAATCAATGTCAACTTTGATTCAAATTTATTCAATGTTATATTCACTTTCAATTATTTCAATTTAAATGTTTATATTCACTTTCGATTAATTCAATTTCAATTTCATATTCGCTTTAATTAATTCAATTTTTCATTCACCTTTAATTTATTAAATTTCAATTTATATCAATTTTTAGCTTGAATTTCAAAATATCCATTTATAATACTTAACAAAATTTTCCATCAATATTCAAGTTTGAAACCCAATTACAAATATGATTCAATTTCAAGCTCAATTTCAAAATATCTTTTTATATCGCTTTTACTTAGAAATATTCAAAACTCGAATTTAGGCTAAATCTTTAAACAAATCAATTTTCGAAATTCAATCAAATCCCAATTTTTAAATTTCAAAGTCTCAACTTTTATTATTTACAATTTCCTTTTACCAAAATTTATTTCAACATTCCAAACTCAATTTCCCGATGAATTCGATTTCTATAAATTGATTTCTATTTATAACCTTTAAATCAAAACATTTAAATAAACTTCAAATCGACGATTTTTAATATTATTCATTTAGCCAATTCGGTGTCCGTATATAATTTCTATCCTATGGCCAAGTAATTATTTATTCAATTAAATGTCAGGGATGAATATATATTACTTAAATTAAATCACAGTATCATATGTATGCATAACAGGATATATATAAGCAAATAAACATCCAAACACTCAAATATCAACTAATAACATCCATCAAAATACATCATCCAATAAACAATACAATTCATGGCAGTTTCATAGTTATCAATGTCAGGTAATTTAATCGCAATTCAATTTCAATTTCAATTTAACTGTCAATTTAATTTTTCAACGGTTAATTCAAATAACAAGCTATATGACAATTAAATTTATATCAAACAACGACAAATAAAATTCATATCACTTCATAATGTCAATTTAACTAGCATAAAGATATTTAGTACGTTGTGAGCGTTATAAAACACTCACCTTGATTTTCCTGTTGTTACCGAGAAGTTCCGGTTTGGAACTAAACCGGACGACTTCCAATTTTAGCCCAAATTTCAACTATCTCCAAATTCATCCAAACCAATTTCATTTCGAAGCTTTCGTCATCACGATCGCAACGCAAAAAGTCTCGTCTCAATCGGACCTCGTATGTGAGAGTTATACATTTTATTAGTTATCGACATTCGAATTTTATAAACAATTTATATAGATATTCAAATAAATTCATACCCAAAGCAATTTAGGCCCAGCCCACATAACTTCATCTTCCCAAACCTTACCTCCCTGTACACACACGAGAACCCAAGGCCGTGCACTGCCTTCCCCTGATACGGAGCAACGCACAACGAAAACAAATTCCGCCTTCGCCAATCTTCTTCTCTTCAAAGCCTCCATCATCTCGACCACAAGGTTGCAAGCTCGGCCACACCTAGTACAACGCGACCCGGAGCTAACCTCCGCCTGTACGAAAGTCGCACTCCCCCATCATTGATCGCACGCCGCAAAACTCCTCCCCCAGATGCGCCTCGCCATGCTAAATCCAAAGCACACCTTCACTTCTTGATTTGTTGGCCCAAAACTTCGCAAGACCAAACCCTAGTTATTCCTGCACACGCTCATCCTCACTGCCATTTCCAAATCATAGCCGCACCCTTCAAAACGTATACCACTTCGAAGATAAAGCAAAGATAGGATTTTTAAAACTAGTTTTGTGATTTTTAATCGAGTATTGAAGGAGAGATGATTTTTTTTCTTTTGAAGCTTGCAATTTTTCTTCTCTGAGACTTGCGTGTGCAGTTATAAAAAGGAAGGAAAGGCTATTGCGTGTCTGAACGGGTCAAGGATACAGTGAAAAGATGGGATAGCAGCTGAAAAGGAGATTTGACTAATTAAAATATTTATTTAAATTTCAAAATACCTCGATCTACGCAATTCGAAAACTCGAACCCCGATTAGGGCATGCCGCCAGGCGTTCATAATGTTATACCCCTATTCCGGACGCAATGGAAAAGGTTTCGGAAGCTAATTCGATCGTATGCGCGAGTTATAGCGATAAACGATCAATTTGAATTAAATCGATTTAAACGAATTTCTATACGTTTTGGCTCGCCCCGGACAAACGGTAAACCCGATTGACATGAAATTTGAAATATTACAATAATATCATATTACGGATCCGATGAAACTATTTTCGTCGAAATCCGAGACCGTTTGAAAAATGACTATTTTAACTCGTTAAATTAATATTAAAACAATTTCAATGCGTTTCGAGCTGCCACGGTCAACGACAACTCCGATTTCTACGAAAATTGAGATCTGATAATAACCAACTATTACGGATCCAATGGAACTAGTTTCGTCCAATTCTGAGACTGTTCAAAATTTGGCTATTTTCCAGTCGATAATTAAATATTAAAATATTCAATTTTCACAAATTTACTTTTAATTCGATTTTAAAAGTTCTACAACATCATTCTAACTTTAGTATGATAAAATAAAATTTTACAAATCATTTTTAGTCATATTCAACCCGTTATTCAATTTATCCAATAAATTCCAAATTTAAAATCTTATTAACTCTATTATAATCCTGATATAACTTACATTCACTTTGGAAACCAAATTGAATCATATTAAATCAAATTTTAATTTTTCACTTTATTTTCATATATTAAATTCTAATATCAAATTAATCATATCAAATTCGGAATTTAATTATTCAAACATTTGTAATATTAAATTTAAACAATTTTATTATTCTTAAATCAGTATCTTTTGAAATATTCGAAACGAACTTATAAAATTTAACACATTCAAATTATAGAACAACCATTTTCATTAAAACAATTATTCAATTCCCTTTATTCAATTATTCAATAAATTCCAAATATTAAATTTTAAACAATTTAATTGTTCAATATTTGACGGATTTCAATATTGGATTTTTAAATAAAAATTTCATTATCAGTCGATTTACTATATTACATTAGATGAATTCCACGTTATTATTTAACTGCAGTTAGAGATAATGCACTCAACTAATATATATACTTTCATTTCAATTGCAATTGGTTCACAAATTCAATTCGACTAACTAAATGAATAGGTAACTTAAATAATTATCACTGTTGACTTTTAATTACTTATAAGTTTATTATTTACAAACAAGCGTCACAATTACCTATACAATACAAATTCATTCAACTACCTTCGACTACATCTTATTTCAATTGATTTGGGATTTCATTCAATTAATAAACACTTAACTTAGATAAATTTTGTTGCATTTCATTCTAGTTATTATTATTCCAAATGAATTACAATTTTTTTCTAACACTAAATCACGAAATCTTATTAAATTAGCTATTTTAATTATCGGAAATTTACGGGTCGTTACACTCTCCCCCACTCAAAACTTTTCGTCCCCGAAAAGGAAAAAGAAGGGAAAAGAACTAAGTATAGAATTCGCATTAGATATATTTCATTCAAAGTTATTAACTTATAAAACAATGAAATTCCATTTATAAAGTTATAACTACGCTTCCACTAAGTTATTCCAACGGCTTTCTAAATTTAAAGTTAGTTATCAAAACAAGTTATAAAAATTTTAAAACTTGAAAATTTTTCTAACACCCGGATTTACGAAAAATTTCGGCAGAGTCTCCTTTGCGCGGCTCGATCGGTACAACTACAAAACGCCTCTACGGGCCCCAAACAAACAAAAGAAAATCCAAAAGCCAAGTGGCTCATCAAAAATCACCAAATCCAATGATAAAATAAACATGTACCTTATATTTTTATTAGCGAGCATATACGAATAATATAGCGTGAAAGCGAGCTCCAAATGCGAAGCAAGCGCAATCCGCACCTACTAAACACTCAACAAACCATGAGAAACATGCATATATGAAAATAATATCAATATACACAATATAGCAACATAACAACTACATGTGCCAACATAGCAAATGCAACAAAACAACAAATGCAACCATCAATCAACTATCATCCAACAAATCCATAACCAATCAATATAAATTCACTTCTCATTAATATTTATTGACTAGGTTTCAATTTTAATCATAGTTGATTCATTAACGTTGGATTTTTCTAACATTCATCCTCAATTCAATTAGTTAACATTCACTAATTTATATTTACATTAGTTCACTTCCAATTTGAATCAAATTAAATTCATTTAACTTTCAATTTGATTTCAGTGATTTATAGCTTTCAATTTCATTAACACTTAATGAATTATATGCAATCCACTAACAATCATATAACAACCAAATCATACCCCACATAACCAAAATATTAATTTTACATTCAATTTGGTTTATCTCCTTCAATTCCAATTATACAATTTAAAAGAATCATTTTATATTTGGCATCTTATATTTCCAATATTAACTTTAATTAAATCCGTAAGCCGTACATATATCATCCGTGAGCAATATCAATCTAATCGCTTATTCGATCACACAATTTCACTTCCAAACTAGTATCGTTCACACGACTCTCTAGTGCGGACTCGGATTTGGTTTCTTGATTGGAAACTGTTACTCTCCTTGCATAGCCATATGCTATGATAGAGAATTCCAGAATCAATTAAAAATCCATATCTAGGGTTCGTCGTCAGAAATCGAGTGAAAAATCCTAAATTGGATCGATATAAATCATCTCGAAATTTTGTGCTCGAATTTGGATCAAATCGTTATGCGAATAAAATAATATACGTACAATCCCACGTATTACCTTCCAATAGATTTCTATCCAATTTATCTATACTAAATTATTTTATTGACTTTCATTTTATTTACCATTTATTATTCACAATCCATTATTTAGTTAATATATCCATTTCTTTACATAGCATATTCTTCAACATTATCTTTTCTTAACACCTTATCAAAGAATTCGCTTACTCAAGTTCATTTTCAAACATTCTATATAATTTAATTAAATTCAATTTCATTTTAAAATTGATTCTTAGCTATAAGAAATTCCTTTGTTTATACTTATTGCATTTTCATAATTCCAGTTAATAACGAATTCATTTGTGGAACATTTTTTTTTTTTAATCATTACTTTAGTTTATTGTCATCTCATAAAAGTCTAACTTCTCATATATGACTTCTCTTAGTTTACAGATATCTTAAAGGTTACAAATTTAATTATTTTACAATCCCTTTGCAATTTATATTTTTTTTTTCTATAACCAATTTACAAAGATATAATACGATTCATTTCTTAAGTTCACTTACTTGTTCCATTTATTCATTCACCATTTCAGGTTATATTTAAGTATATAACATTTTTCCACAACCAAAATTTTCATTTACACATTTTAATTCATTTTGAGTTTTCCTTACTTGTATACTTCAATTACTTTCAGGTTCTGTTTATTTGTACAACATCTCATTACATATCCAAAACATCATTTAACTTCTTAATATTTGGTAAGTCTTGTTATGTGTTATCAGAATGCAAATTTTCGGTATTATACAAATTTATAGAATTTCATTTTACTAATTTAGAATGTTCACAATTTAATTTGTTTAAATCCCTTTTACCTTTCAACTTTAAAGTTTTCCTAAACAATAGCTTAGATATCTTAATCCTCTTATTTTTATAAATTTTGGTTATTCCCATTTCATTTAAATAATTTGAAAATTTCTAATTAACATAACTTAGAAATTTAAATGCTCGGTTCCTTTCAAATTGTTTGAAATAAACAAATACTTATATTATTATATTTTTTTTTATATATATCAAATCATACCTTTGGAGTTTAAACCAAAACTCATTTACCCAAAATAATTTTTAAAGAAAAGCAAAGCTTCTTAGAAGTCTCCCCCACTTTGAGACTCGAAAATGAACGTCGATGATGCTGCGCAGTCATCACCGAAATTATCTTCCAGCGACATAAGAGAGGAGTACTAAATTTATTCCTTCCTTTAAAAATCCTTTCAAAATATTTCCATAAACAATTTCCAACTAATATTAATATATATTTCTTCAAAGCTTGGAAAACCATTTTAAAACCTCCGGGACATAATTCAATATTTTCCAATTTAAATCTATTTTAATTCATAAGTCACCTTTATAAAATATTCTTATAAGATTTCACAAGTGTTTTATATTTTCTTCAAATTATAGGAATTTCTTTCTTAAAACATTCCACAAGTATTTTATTACTGTTCTTTTGTAATTCAACTTAGTTATCAAATTACAATATCCAATTAGTGATAATAACCAATATTTTTATTCCTAACAGCCAGGTAAGCTAGATAAGTCACACTAATTTCTGAAGAATTTTCTTTATATACAAAATATAATTAGGGCAAAATTATTTCATTTACCCAATTTCAAAACAATACTATGTCGAATTGTTCTGTTTAAGTGTTTAGAGATCCCTATCAATGACGTTAATTACTCGTACTGACCAGAATCCATAAGCCACTCAACAAAACAACCGACACAATATAAAACATTTTATATCACTAACAAGTACGCTCTCTCATATACACTCAACTCATTCATATAGTTTACCTCTATTTCAATGAGTTACTCCCCACTAGAGCCAAGGTTTATCGCTAAACCAAAGCTCTGATACCAACTCTAACGACCCGCCTTTGGACAGTTTAAACCGACGATCAAATACCCATGTCGATTCCAAACCATTAAAAGGGCAGATAGTTATTGGGGTAATTAAGAAAAGAAAAGGAAGGGAAATAAAGGAAATGAAACAACACAGAATCTCACAGCGGAAGGCTAAAGTATAATAATAAAATAACAGTTCATGAAGCTGTTGATTAAATGAATACATTTGAAATGAATACATTTGATTATTATTATACAACATTTATCAGAGTTACATACACAACAAATATCATACAACAATGCAGCGGAATGGAATGAATATAATAGTAGTAGATAATATACCAAATCTTCGTCTCCGTCCTCCAAGGAAATGATCTTCACCTAAACTGAAAACTCAGGACTGTCCCGAGCGTAATGAAAAGACAAAACACTCGAGTCAGGACTAAAATATCCTTATGAAAGTTAAATCAATCGTCAATAAATATGAGTGTGACGGCGTCAGAGATGTTTACGGGGTTTTACATCTCATATCCAGTGTCAACGTGCGTGCAATAACTTAAGAGATGTTACGGGATTTTCCATCTCTCAAGGATCCGTGAAACTATCTACTATGTAGTACTATACGCTAAGTAGATAATGTCTATCAGTAATATAAAATATCAAAATAGCGTTAAGGCGTTACCATAATCCCCCTTAACACATTTTATATTCCCAAAAGCATATACAAGACCGTAGTTTCCCCAAAACCGGAAGTCACCAGAGGGCAATCCATATGCTCAAGGTACAAATCAAAACGTAGTGGTCGCGAATAGGATAATCAGTATGACAAGGTACATGAGGCGATACCAACTAGGATACTAGTAGTTGCGTGATCCGGACTGATGTTGGGCATAGCCAGCAGCTACCCCAACACCGCGAAACAACACTCCGAAATCAAGGGGTGCACCCAAATCGCATCACAAATGTAATAGATATGGTATCGAAGAAGTGTGTCCGCTAGAGGTGGCGAACCTCAATGGCCCGGCGCGGCTCCTGTTTTAGTCATGTCAGGGGTCATCCAATATCGTTCTCTTTCTTCAGTCAACGCGTTCACCAAACCATCCACTTCATTCTGGATCAACACTCCGCGTATAATAGTTATTAAAGTGGTTTTCGGTATCGACAGAGAGTATGTCCATATCCGATCCCGGTCTCTTTAACAACTACGTATTATTACACCGTTGGCTCTTTTATATTTCAAATTGATTCATAATTTATATCAAAATATCATATTCGCTTCAAAAATCAAATCTATTTCAAATATCATCATATCTATTCAAATGTAAGATTTCGCTTTAAATTCATTTTCGCATCAATATCTCATTTCGATTTCAAAATCATTTCGAATTTCGATTTAGGTTGCAACTTCATTTAACGCAATTCATATTTAAATTCAAGATTTAAATATAAACATTTCACCTTATTGACCAGCTTAGAATTTTAGAAAAAATAGTTTTAAGTAGTTTAAAAGTAGTTTTAAATAATTAAAATAGTTAAAATACTTTAAAATCTTAAAATGGATTTGAAATAGATAAATTTAGTTTAAAATAATTTAAATTGGGTTAAGTAGATTTAAAATAGATTAATATTGTTTAAGTATTCAAAATGGTTTATATAGCAGAGAAATTTGGAAAACAAAATAAAACAGCTTCAAAACCAACCCATTTCAATTTATAACTTCCCAATTCAAATCAATTCCAATTTCCATTCTACCGATTCAACTTCGATTTCAATTCGAATCAATGTCAACTTTGATTCAAATTTATTCAATGTTATATTCACTTTCAATTATTTCAATTTAAATGTTTATATTCACTTTCGATTAATTCAATTTCAATTTCATATTCGCTTTAATTAATTCAATTTTTCATTCACCTTTAATTTATTAAATTTCAATTTATATCAATTTTTAGCTTGAATTTCAAAATATCCATTTATAATACTTAACAAAATTTTCCATCAATATTCAAGTTTGAAACCCAATTACAAATATGATTCAATTTCAAGCTCAATTTCAAAATATCTTTTTATATCGCTTTTACTTAGAAATATTCAAAACTCGAATTTAGGCTAAATCTTTAAACAAATCAATTTTCGAAATTCAATCAAATCCCAATTTTTAAATTTCAAAGTCTCAACTTTTATTATTTACAATTTCCTTTTACCAAAATTTATTTCAACATTCCAAACTCAATTTCCCGATGAATTCGATTTCTATAAATTGATTTCTATTTATAACCTTTAAATCAAAACATTTAAATAAACTTCAAATCGACGATTTTTAATATTATTCATTTAGCCAATTCGGTGTCCGTATATAATTTCTATCCTATGGCCAAGTAATTATTTATTCAATTAAATGTCAGGGATGAATATATATTACTTAAATTAAATCACAGTATCATATGTATGCATAACAGGATATATATAAGCAAATAAACATCCAAACACTCAAATATCAACTAATAACATCCATCAAAATACATCATCCAATAAACAATACAATTCATGGCAGTTTCATAGTTATCAATGTCAGGTAATTTAATCGCAATTCAATTTCAATTTCAATTTAACTGTCAATTTAATTTTTCAACGGTTAATTCAAATAACAAGCTATATGACAATTAAATTTATATCAAACAACGACAAATAAAATTCATATCACTTCATAATGTCAATTTAACTAGCATAAAGATATTTAGTACGTTGTGAGCGTTATAAAACACTCACCTTGATTTTCCTGTTGTTACCGAGAAGTTCCGGTTTGGAACTAAACCGGACGACTTCCAATTTTAGCCCAAATTTCAACTATCTCCAAATTCATCCAAACCAATTTCATTTCGAAGCTTTCGTCATCACGATCGCAACGCAAAAAGTCTCGTCTCAATCGGACCTCGTATGTGAGAGTTATACATTTTATTAGTTATCGACATTCGAATTTTATAAACAATTTATATAGATATTCAAATAAATTCATACCCAAAGCAATTTAGGCCCAGCCCACATAACTTCATCTTCCCAAACCTTACCTCCCTGTACACACACGAGAACCCAAGGCCGTGCACTGCCTTCCCCTGATACGGAGCAACGCACAACGAAAACAAATTCCGCCTTCGCCAATCTTCTTCTCTTCAAAGCCTCCATCATCTCGACCACAAGGTTGCAAGCTCGGCCACACCTAGTACAACGCGACCCGGAGCTAACCTCCGCCTGTACGAAAGTCGCACTCCCCCATCATTGATCGCACGCCGCAAAACTCCTCCCCCAGATGCGCCTCGCCATGCTAAATCCAAAGCACACCTTCACTTCTTGATTTGTTGGCCCAAAACTTCGCAAGACCAAACCCTAGTTATTCCTGCACACGCTCATCCTCACTGCCATTTCCAAATCATAGCCGCACCCTTCAAAACGTATACCACTTCGAAGATAAAGCAAAGATAGGATTTTTAAAACTAGTTTTGTGATTTTTAATCGAGTATTGAAGGAGAGATGATTTTTTTTCTTTTGAAGCTTGCAATTTTTCTTCTCTGAGACTTGCGTGTGCAGTTATAAAAAGGAAGGAAAGGCTATTGCGTGTCTGAACGGGTCAAGGATACAGTGAAAAGATGGGATAGCAGCTGAAAAGGAGATTTGACTAATTAAAATATTTATTTAAATTTCAAAATACCTCGATCTACGCAATTCGAAAACTCGAACCCCGATTAGGGCATGCCGCCAGGCGTTCATAATGTTATACCCCTATTCCGGACGCAATGGAAAAGGTTTCGGAAGCTAATTCGATCGTATGCGCGAGTTATAGCGATAAACGATCAATTTGAATTAAATCGATTTAAACGAATTTCTATACGTTTTGGCTCGCCCCGGACAAACGGTAAACCCGATTGACATGAAATTTGAAATATTACAATAATATCATATTACGGATCCGATGAAACTATTTTCGTCGAAATCCGAGACCGTTTGAAAAATGACTATTTTAACTCGTTAAATTAATATTAAAACAATTTCAATGCGTTTCGAGCTGCCACGGTCAACGACAACTCCGATTTCTACGAAAATTGAGATCTGATAATAACCAACTATTACGGATCCAATGGAACTAGTTTCGTCCAATTCTGAGACTGTTCAAAATTTGGCTATTTTCCAGTCGATAATTAAATATTAAAATATTCAATTTTCACAAATTTACTTTTAATTCGATTTTAAAAGTTCTACAACATCATTCTAACTTTAGTATGATAAAATAAAATTTTACAAATCATTTTTAGTCATATTCAACCCGTTATTCAATTTATCCAATAAATTCCAAATTTAAAATCTTATTAACTCTATTATAATCCTGATATAACTTACATTCACTTTGGAAACCAAATTGAATCATATTAAATCAAATTTTAATTTTTCACTTTATTTTCATATATTAAATTCTAATATCAAATTAATCATATCAAATTCGGAATTTAATTATTCAAACATTTGTAATATTAAATTTAAACAATTTTATTATTCTTAAATCAGTATCTTTTGAAATATTCGAAACGAACTTATAAAATTTAACACATTCAAATTATAGAACAACCATTTTCATTAAAACAATTATTCAATTCCCTTTATTCAATTATTCAATAAATTCCAAATATTAAATTTTAAACAATTTAATTGTTCAATATTTGACGGATTTCAATATTGGATTTTTAAATAAAAATTTCATTATCAGTCGATTTACTATATTACATTAGATGAATTCCACGTTATTATTTAACTGCAGTTAGAGATAATGCACTCAACTAATATATATACTTTCATTTCAATTGCAATTGGTTCACAAATTCAATTCGACTAACTAAATGAATAGGTAACTTAAATAATTATCACTGTTGACTTTTAATTACTTATAAGTTTATTATTTACAAACAAGCGTCACAATTACCTATACAATACAAATTCATTCAATTACCTTCGACTACATCTTATTTCAATTGATTTGGGATTTCATTCAATTAATAAACACTTAACTTAGATAAATTTTGTTGCATTTCATTCTAGTTATTATTATTCCAAATGAATTACAATTTTTTTCTAACACTAAATCACGAAATCTTATTAAATTAGCTATTTTAATTATCGGAAATTTACGGGTCGTTACAAAACGAGTTAAATTTCATTAACATGCTCTATCAATTAATTATTTAGTTAATTAGCTTACTTTCAAAATTTTTAAAGCAATATTCCATTTTATTACAAAATCACATTATTAAATTTTCCAACATTCTAATTTTTTTCATTTTCAAAATTCCAACACTTTCATTTTTAAAAAAAAATTGAAATGCTTTTAGATTCAGATAATATTATTAAAATAACTTTTTATAAAAATACTTTTTATAACTCAATGTCTCAACTAGTCCATCATTGTTCTCACAGAAATTCAGTCATACGTTGATCAGGCGTAGGACTGAAAATCTGTAAGTACTTGGCAAACTCGTTTTCAATACCCAGTGAAAATACTTTTGTAAAATAATTTTATTGAAAATATAGAAAACAATTTTTGAAAATAGAGGAAATATCTTTGGTGAGAATGCTCTGGAAATCATCACCCCCATCCATGGTCGCAGTTAACCCGATGGTTACGTTGCCATCCCGACAAAATCCATAGATAACTGTAGGCCTCCGCGCCCTCGATTACACCATGGAACCCATGACAGATCACAACTACAACTGGGGTTACGTAGCTATCACAGCAAAAACCCATATAACTGTAGGCATCAGCGCCATCGAATTTCACTGCCAAAATGAAACTTCTCCACTCCACTTGACCATAAATCGCAGTCTACCGATGTTACGTTGCCTTTCCGGCAAAATCAAGTGTAGACCGTTGACACTCATCCTCCACACGATTTTCTCTATGGTCCCCACATTAGATCGCAACGACATCGAGTTACACTGTCGTCACAACATAACCCAAATGCCTCTGTAGGCATCAGCGCCCTCGACTTTCGCTACCCAATAATCCTCAGGAACTAGTTTTGTCCGGACTCCTCACAGGATCAACTTTAGAACCCCCCTTGTGCTCAAAGCAGCACCACCTAGTGGCACTCCTGAGAAGTTCATTTCAAGGGAGTGCCTTTTTCCCCAGAGCCATCATCAAAACATTTTATACTATACACATATAGTATCTTCAAATCATACACCTAGTATGATATTATACAAAGCTCCTTTACACAAAATCGATTATCCCAAAATCGATAATTCTCAAACTAGGCTTTCCAAATTCAATATTGATTTTACCCAAAAATCAAAAGCCTTTTCAAATCCAAAGGTTCCCAAAACCTTTTCCAAAATCCTCAAAAGAACCTTTATATATATTCAGACATATAAAATTTTAAAAAGATTTGGATCTTTTCAAACTTGTATAAAACTCCTTTATATACTTCAAATACCTTCAAAAATCCTTTTCTTTCGGCAATAGATTTAACAAGAAAAGATTTATCTTATATAAAAAAGATATATAACTTTGTTTATTCAAAATCAAATATTCAAATCTGATTACTCTTTTCAATATCAATTTCATTCAAAACCGTACGATGTACACATAACATCCGTACGCTATACCAATCTGATCACTAGCTCGATCACACAATTTCACTTCCGAACTAGTATCGTTCCCCCGACTTCCTAGTGTGGACACAGATCCGTTTTTCTGATTAGAAACCGTCATTCTCCTTGCATAGCCATAACTATGATAGAGAATATCCAGAACCAATCAACAATACATATCCAGGTTCGCCGTCGAAAATCGAGTGAAAAAAATCCCAACTCGGATCGACATAATTATCTTGAAATTCTATGCTCGAATCTGGATCAAATTACTATGCGAATAGAATAATATACGTACATCCTACGTATTTAACTTCATTGATTATCAGTCAAATCAATTTCCTTAATTTCCATTTGGATTATCACTTCAATTCTTATCTCATTTAGGTATTTAATCATAAACAGTTCAAACTCCGACCATTTTATATTTAGAAAATAGCTTTGAATTTTTTTTTAAAATAGATAAGTAGTTGAAAAATAATTATTAGTTTGCAATTTAGCTATAAAATAGTTAACTAATTGTAAAATAGTCGGAAAATAGTTAAATAGTTTCACAAATTTTAAATAATTACAAAATAGTTGTAAAATAGAAATTAGTTTGTGAAACAGTTGAAAAATAGTAAATAGTTTGGAAAGCAGTTGAAAAATGGTTAAATAGCTCCAAAAATAATTATAAAACAAGCATAAAATAATTTGGCTTTAAGAAAGAAAAGTTCTATATATTAAATAGCTTAGAAAAATAAATTTATACCAAAACAATTTATATTGAAAATAGTCCAGAGTCAAAACTGTTCACTTCCCCAACACTTCAATGTAAATTTACACTTCCATTTAAATTAATCCAATTCCAATTTGAACAACTCCAATTTCCATAGAAATTTATTTAATCCCAATTCAAGTTGAATCAACCCTGATTTCCTTCCCAATTCAAATCAACTTCCATTTGATTTTAATCCCGTTCAACTTTAATTATAATTTCAAATTATTCCAATCAATTTGAATTATTATCGATTGAACCCATTTCAAGTTTAAATCACTTCAATATAATCCAATTCAATTTTCCATTTAAATTCTTAAACTTATACATCTTCAATTAATTCAAACCAAATTAAATTTTGAACTAATTCAATCTCTACCTCAATTTAAAACTACCTCGAATTATATAAATTCGAGTTAAATTCTCAAAGGTTAATTTAACTCTTTAAACCAAATTTACTTTTATTTAAAGTTTTTAAACAATCTTAAATTTCTGAGTCCAATTCTTCATTTCAATTTATCTCTACTTATAATTTTTCAAGGTTCAAATAAGAGCACAATACAATTTTGTTTATTTTCAAAATTTAATTTATTCAATTTTATCTTCCAGTTTGGAGCCAGTTCTTAAACAAGTTTATTTTACAATTCAATTATTCAAATTTATTTTATTTATACTACCATTCTCAAAATAAATATTTTTAATTTACAATAGGATGATATCATCTAATTTTTTTTTAAAATGTCCATCCATTTTTCAATTTTTAAATCTCAAACCCATTTTGAGATCCCACAAATTCCCAAAGCTAAATTCCAATTTACTTAATCAAATCAACCTTACTCAATGTGAATTCCCGCTTCAACTACAAAATTCTTTCCCTTTTATAAGTTCAAAACTTATATCACTTTGGGTTTTTACATCACACTTCAGGGAAAAATCAAAACTCAACCTCTTAAAGTTTATTTCAAATTATCTTTGATATCATGTATATCCATACATATATACATATTTATTTCTTGGCCCTCCCAGCCATGTTTTAAAATTTTAAACCACCGTTGGTTTTAAATTCAAATCAAACTTCAAACAAACCATTGTTTTCAACAAGTCCCAATTATCCAAATAATACTTATTTATTATTTTTCATTACTTTGAAACAAAATTTTCAAATTCTGGGACCAGATTTAGAATTTTATCTTCAATCAAATCAATTTTAATTTGGTTGTATTTCTATTTATACTTAATTTAATTCCAATTCAAGACTTCCGTTTGGTTGTATTATATTACTTCTTAGTTTTCATTTCAATAAATTTAGCAACCAATGGCTTTAATATTTATTAGAAGGAAATATTGCTTTATATATACCAAAATATATTTTATATAAAATCATTTAAAATCTTTATATAAAAAAAATAAAAAGTACGCGCTCATATATATATTCTCAACTCATTCTAGAGTACTACAAACTCTATTAAATGAGTAATCCCCAACAGAGCCAAGGTTCTCGCTTAACCTTTCTGCTCTGATACCAAATGTAACGACCTGAAATTTTCGAAACCGAAAATTCCAGATGGTTATGAAAAAGAAGAAAGAAATAGAAGAAGAAGAACAGAAACACCAAACATCTCACATTCGCAGCGGATAAAATATAATAAATAATAACAGTTTACAAAAGAATACTATATCTATCGATTACATTTAATATATATCAGAGTTTCTTATTATATACAGTCATTGAATATTTACAATTATCAAGTCTCCGATTAACAATAATATAAATACAGCGGAATACTCTATACGATATTGCCATCCAGCTCGCCTCCTGAGCTCCAGAACGTCCTAACCTGGAAATCTGTAATACTCGGTCTGACCCGAGCATTACACCAAAGTAACACCTGGGTCAGGCTGGAACCCAGCATGAGTAAACTCAACTAACATGGAATACCAAAGCAAACTTATATAAACCCGGGGTAACTTATATCAACTTAACAAATTCACAATTTTCTTTAGACAACACTTATTTCACACATCAATTTCTAAGTACCGAACTTAGATAAAATAATCCAATCCACTTAAATCATTTCATTCCTGCCTATTGATTTCACAAATCAATTTATAAAAATTCGAAGTGGTTTCGGGTATTTCCCAATACCAGACCCCGGTCTCTTCGAAACTCATGTTATCCTAATCCAAGTTATTCAAATGAAATTCACAACATTTCATATTAGAGATATCAACTCATTCAAAACATCCAATACCATTCAATCATCCATAAGCAAAGCTTAAACACATACAAATCAATTCAATTGATTTAAATGAAATTTCAAACCTCAATCACTTAGATTCCTTCATTTAACGTTAATTAATTCCAAATCAATTAATTGGTCAACCCATCCTTATTCATCTTAATTAACCACCCTGGATTAATTATTTATTATTTTTCAATTAAATTCAAGTAATTATCTTTAATTAATTTCACGTTATTAATTAACCTTAACTCCCAATCAATAAGTAATCCAAATTGCTTCATAAATTAATTAACAATATTAGTTACATTAATCCTTCAATACTTATATTAAATAACTTCTCATAAGTCTCTTACATTGATTTATTTTCTTAACTAATCTATCTCCATTCACTTCATCAATTAAATAAATTAATGATTTCTCATTTACATTTCAATTCATTCTAATCTGATTTGATTACTCTTTTTATAATGGAAGCTTAAAGGAAAATTAAAACCAAATTTATTTTTAAATTCAAGTCAATTTACAATTACACTTTAACATTCAAGTTGTTAAACACTTAATATTTAAAAACACTTTATTTGTTTGATTTAGAACTAGTTTTAAATCTCTACTTACAATTTAACTCTAGCTTTTAAATATCAACTATATTTCCTTCCAAATCATTCTTATTTTATTCTATAATTATTTCACTTCAAAATTTCACTCTTATATTTCTTTCCAAAAATCCAATTTTTTTTATATATTTCGATAACTCAGGATACCGAATTATTTAAGCACACCACATCATTCGAACTTCCAATTACCAATACTATCCATCACAGAATATAAATCACCCAATATATATTGTACTACCATATATAATATAGCACATCAAAACAAACCAATCATTCAACCAATCATTTATATTTAACCATTTAAATTTAAATGGAAATCCAAAAGCGTGAGATTTACTCACCTTATCGTTTGCAGCCCATTTCCTTTATGACTTGTTCTTCACAATCATTGACCTTGTAAAACATTACATAATTTATTAACATCTGAAATAATCTCTAAGTAACTTATCATTCAATGAATTAAATTGACCAATAATTTAGTTTAAAAAAAATCATTTGGTTTTATAACGAATAAATTTATTACCTTATTAAATTATTTTTAACGTAACTTAATAAATCAAAATACATGCATATAATATTTTCTTTTAATTTCCTGTAAACAGACAGTGTTCCTTACTGCAAATATTCGATTTCTATTATTTTTTCTTTTCTGCGTAAATAATTATATAAATTAATGTTTAAGGAAAATACCTCACGGACTCGTTCTCTTCATAGTATTGGACCTTAAACCAATGCTTTTTTTTAGTTTTCACGCTTTTGCTTTTCAGCCTATACTCGAAACCCAACATGCTCGGCCTTCAAAATTTGAGCACAGTAAACCCTAGATGACTCGCCACCGTCAATCTGCAGCATCTATTAGCTGTTGTCGATTATCTTTGCCTGCCCATCACCTCACATACACGAAGTCGCACTTCCCCAATTGCTAGTTGAAGCTAGTGAATCCTAGGTCACGCCTTCGATCCAAATCGCTGCATAGATCAAGCTTGATAATCCCTTCCAGCCCAGGCCAGCATCCACATGCGTGCTACCTCACATCACCTTCCCGTTCTATCGTCGCCACGCCTCCTGAATCCTAGCTCGCATCGGCCTCGCTAGCGAGCCCGAGCTGCTCCTCGATCTGATCAGGGGTTAGGAAAGGATGTTCGATGTTGAACGTCTTCGCGATTTGGAAGGTGGAAAGCAAATTCGATTTTGTTGGCATCGAATTGAGGATGGAAGAGAAATCAATTTACGAGAAGATTTCAGTCATTATATCTTTCTCGATTTTGAAATGAAAGGCTCGGTCCTTATATGGGAAGCCACTGTATTAATTTTTGAACGAAAAAGCCCTTTTCTTTTGAACGAGTTTGATTTCGATATATGGATTTGGAGAAGACGAAGATGTATATAACTTGGGAATGGCTTCTTGCGTAAGCTTGTTTGTTTATAAAATATCTCTGACCAATGTACTTTAAATTTATTATAAAACATTGAAAATATCTCGCGTTATATAACGCGAAATCCCGAACCCCGAATCAGACATGCCGACAGACGTTTGTAAGGTTTTATCCACATTTCGAACACATAGAACGTTTTGCGAAGGCTAATTCGATCATATGCGCGAGTTACGGAAATAAACGATCGATTTTAAATTAAATCGATTAAAATAGTTCTACGCGTTTCGAGCTGCCAAGGTCAAACGACAACTCCGATTGCTACGAAAATTGAAATCTGATAATAACTAACTATTACGGATCCAATGGAACTGGTTTCGTCGAATTCCGAGACTGTGCTTCGGAAGGCTATTTTTAAATTCCAATTTAAACGATGTATTATTAAAATTGAACAAATTACCTTCAAATTAAATTTCAACACTTTCACTACCTTCAGTGCTATCAATATAAATTTTATAAGCCTTCAAATTATTTTAAACAAGCTTAAAATTCCAGATTTAGCATTTTACCCAATTTCAACTTATAGGATTCAATAGTTAAACTATATAATTCAATAATTTAATTAACAAGTAAATATTGATATTTTGAAATTCAAATTAAAATTAACTTTTTTAAATATTTAAAATCAATTTAACAATTCCAATTTAAGTTGTTAAAAATTCCAGGTCGTCACATTCCAGAGAATATTCCAACTTCAATCACTTAAATCAATTTCCCAAATTGATTTCCAATTTATTTTATTTGAAACAAATTCTTTTACTAATCAGTTCATTTCCAAATTCAGTTGTTATGGACTTTATTATTATTATTATTTTCCAATCTCTTCTTTCCTCTTTCAATAATTCAAATCTTAAATTCTAAATAAATGTTTGTTCTTTATAATTAATAATACTGCATTTTAAAATTCATTAACTTTCTGTTTATTCAAATTTTCCTTTCCATTCACAGGATTCATTTATTAGAATTTTAAAGTCACTTTATTTCTTTTCCAAGTCATTCTTAAATTTATTCTATAATTATTTTACTTGCAATTTCATTTCTTTTATTTTCATCTCCAAAATCAAATTTATATTTTTGGTAATTCATTATACCCAATTATATCAACCAAGCCATAACATTCAATACTTGCACATAATTCATTATAGTATCAAATAATCAGAACCGAGAATATTAAATAATTTGAAATAAAAGTTGAGGGGTCCAGTAGGATCCCTCCAACCTGTTTTCCCTGCATCCACAAACATTAGCATCACATAATATGCCAAATTCAAATTATACTATACTATATCACGTCAATCAATTCAACCATACAATCAATTATTTGAATTTAATCATTTAAATTTTTAAATGCAGCTGAGTGAGATTAACTCACCTTTGGCCTAAGATTTGCAGTCTATTTCCATTTATCTCCATTCCAGCTCGTTTCTCGATTTTTAGACCTTGTATAACATTTTATAATTTATTAATATTTGAATTAATTGAACAATTTATTATTATTTATTCATTTAATTTAAACCAACAAATGTTCCTTTAAACTAATAGTAAAATTTTTAACTTAATTTCCCTTTTACTAAAATATTTTGGGGGTTAAAATAATTAAACAAGTTATTTAATAAATTAATCTTCCAATGCATTATTTTAAACTAACCAATACATGAAAAATATATATTTATATAGATAATTACCTTTATACATATGTCCCGTGAAACCCATACTTATAAAAGCAATTTATATATATATATATATATATATATATATATATATATCAAACATTCTATTAAGATACGACTCTTCATCATATAAACCAAAATCTATATATATTTATTTTTATTATATTTTCTGTATATACTCACTTAATTAAACAAACTGCTTTACTGTCAATACCTATAAACATATATATTTTACTAAATCAAAAACATAAATTTATACCTATATACATTTCAAATCAAATCTAAATGAACTCGATAACATATTCAAATTTTTATATATATATTTTTGTATCAAAAAGAGATCTCTTTTTTTTTTCTTTTTTCTTTCTGTATATATAAAAATTGTATATATTATTATTAAATCAAACTAGAAAATGAAGAAATCAATAATTGTAGAATCAACTAATACCTTACTGCTTAGAATAGTGCCCAAAGGCGATTCCAAAAAGCCAGCATCGCAAACAAAGTCAATGACACCAACTTCGACATCGGTCTCCGTTGCCATCTTCCCATGCACTCGAGTCGCGAAACAGATCTGATGACCCAGTTTCCCCAAATCCCCACCCTCGCGATCTCGCAACATCGCAGCCGGTCGAACAACCATGCCTTCCATAACCCTAGCGCTGACGTTGCCGAACCCTCCTCACCATCGCGAGGACCAAGTCGACATCGGTAGAATCTGAGATTCGTCCTCAACTTCGAACCACCCAGTCCCACTGCATGTCGTCTTCCATGATGGCGACTCATGATTCGATCCCCTTCGAGCTTGATTTGGTCGGCAAAGAAGAAGAACAACATAGCCGTGATAATGAAGAAGAAAAGAGGGGGGTTTCGAATGGAAAAGGGTCGGGTGTCTGCCATTTTTGAATCCCCCTTAAAATAAATTTGGTTGAACTTGAATTAGAATTTGGAAAGAATTAAATTGAAAGAAAATTTAATTCAGGGAAGTTAGAATGATATTATGTGAATAAAATTTTAACTCAACTAAATTCAAAGGAATTGTTTGAGAATGAATTTAGCGTAAGCTAAAGTAAATAAAGCGAAGTTTGAAGGTGAATTTAGTGTAAACTAAATTGAAGGGGATTTGTATTGGCATGGATAAGATTTTGGGGATTTGTTAAGAGAATTTGGAAAGTAAATAAAAATCCAATTGTGGCATGGAATTTAAATTTGTGGTAATAAATATTGGAAGTGTGAATGACTATTGGAATTAGATTAAATAGTGATGGCTTGAATTGTAAATAAATTCAAGTGGGTGAAATGATGTGAAAGGGCCCTGTTATTAGTAAAATAAATTCGAAAATAAATTGGTGAATGAGAATTGGAATTGAATGAATATACTAATCAAATTTAATGTAATTGAAATTTGATTGAATGAGAATTAAATTAAAATGGAATCAAATTGTAAGAAAGACAAAAATAAGTGTGGAAAAGCGTTATTGAGTAATCTTGAATGGAATTTGTTGAGATTAATAAATTGAAATGAGAATGAAAAAGACTTTAAATTAATTATTGAGATGAAATAAAAATGTATGAGTTGTATATAAATGGAATAAAAAAGTATGAATTAAAGATGGGTGAGAGTTGTAAAGAATATAGAATGAGAAGTCATTAATCTAAATTTAAGTGATGATTATTTGCTTGAATGACATAAAAATTTTCATAAGGATTGGTTGTTTTGTTGCATTTGGAATTGTGTTGGTTTAAAGAAGCAAACGGAATTAGTTTTGAATTAATTGGAATAGATTGGAACTTTATTAAGTGATTTTGCATGTGAATGATAATGGATCATAAAAGTAATACAAATACTCCAAATTTAAAATAAAATTTGATTGTAAATCAAATTGGGAATGTAAGTTAAAGTAAAGAAATGCAAGTAAGGCATATATTAATCATATTGAAATAGAAATGAATTGGTTGTAATAAATATGAATGGTATATAGTAAACTTGAATGTAAATCATTCAAGTGAAATAAAATGAAGTTGGTTTGGATGAAAGTAGAATGGGCTAAAATCTTAATAAATGGATTTGAGTACAAATGTAAGTGAGTTATTATAGAAATGAAAATGTAACAAATTAAATGAAATTTGCTTGGTGAATCAATTCGGAAATTGGGTAAAGTATAAATTGGAATAGCGAAACTTGTATGTAAATCCTTTGTGTGAAATAAAATGGAATTTGGCATTAGAAAAGGAACTTTGTATATGCTTTAAAATATGATTTACTTATGAAATTATGCAAAGTGATGTTTGGGATTATGAAATGGATATGTTTGGCTTAAATTTATATTGGAAATGTTGTTAAAATGTTCATATCTTTGAAAACTGATGAGTTTGTTGAGTAAGTACAGGTACGGGAGGCGATCTATAGAGTTGGAGCGCGTATATGCATTATATATTAGCTGTTTACTTTAAAATTTTGCTAAAAAGGTACGCCTACGCAAATATAATTGGGAAATGTTATATAAATTGTGAGGTATTTTGGTTTCCGATCGTGTGGGTCGATGTATATATATCTATTTGTATCGCGATATCGCGGAAGCTCCTCCGTGCAGGGAAGACTCTGCCAAAGTTTTATGAAAATTTTGGGAGTTAGAAAATTTTTGGGAATTGTGAAAAAAATTATTAACTAGTAAGGTTGTTTTGAAATAATGTTAAAACAAAAGCTTTTGAATGTAAATGAAGAAAATGAGTTTGGATTTGAGCTAAAGGGTTTTGAGAAGTGTATATATTAATGAGTGTAGGAGCATTTGTTTCATTAGCGACATGTCGATTTCAAATTACGATTGAAAATAAAGAATTTTGGAATAGGATTGAATTAGTAGTTTCGATTTGAAACTAAAGGATTTGGGCAAAGTGAATTTGAGCGAAGAGAAATTTAGATTTCACTAAGTAAGTTTTTTATTGGGTTTGGAAGCACTAAGTAAGTTTGTTATTGGGTTTGGAAGCATTCTTCTACCTCAGCAAATTTTAGGGACGAAATTTTTATAAGGGGGGAGGAATGTAACATCCCGGATTTTTGGGCCATTGAATTTTGAACATTAATTCATTTTAAATGCTCATCCAGGATTTTTAATTAATTTGGAACAAAGAGAATCAGGTTCAATTTATAAAATAAGTTATAGGTTTCAAAATATGATAATTTAATTCAATTTTGAATAGTAATTAAATATTGGACTGAAACAATTTGGAAATTTAGATGTAAATAGTGATAAAAATGTTTTTAACATTTATTTTTAGTCCATTGGGATTTTAAAAAGTGTTGTTGAATTTTTAGAAGAATTTAAAAGTTAATAAGTTATTATTAGGAAGTTTATGTTAATTTAATAATGGATTTAATATTATTAAAATGCAATTTAATCGAATTTTGACCTGGAATGAGCCAGGATGATTTTTAATGTGATTATAAATTTTATGTAATTTATTATTAAGTTAGTAAATTTTAAAAGTAAAATTTTAAGTGTTTTCGACAATTTTGAAAATCGCTCGATTTAATAGACGAGTTAAAATAGCCTTCCGGGACGCAGTCTCGGAATTCGACGAAACCAGTTCCATTGGATCCATAATAGTTAGTTATTATCGGATTTCAATTTTCATAGCAATCGGAGTTGTCGTTTGGCCGTAGCAGCTCGAAACGCATAGAAATCGTTTTAACCGATTTAATTTTAAATTGATCGTTTAATTCCGTAACTCGCACGTATGACCAAATTAGCTTAAGAAACCTATTCCATTGTGTCCGGAACGTGGAAAAACCTTAGGAACACCTGTCGGCACATGTGTTTTGGAGTTCGTTTGCAAATGTTCATTAAAATTGATTTTAATATTAAAATAATATAATTAAGGGTTTATATATATGGAATTAGGGGCCGAAACCCTAATTGCCTTCAGAGCCGCCTCTATTTTATTTTCATGGCCGAAATTCGTTCGCCTTCCACCTTAGATCTACCATAATCCGTCGAATTTTAGGAGATTCTTTCAACTACAAAGACGAAGAGCTCCCCGAGCTCTACGAGTTGTGCGGCAGTGATCGTGTTTGGAGCGACGAGATGGGAGAAATCGCGTTGGGAAGGCCGCGCGTTTGTGTTTGAGTTTCGCGATGGAGAGGGTGCCGAGCTTGGAGATCTTCTAGCCGAGGGTGGAGCTGAGGGTGGCGAGCGAGAAGAAGGTGTTGGATCGTCCTCCAAGCAACCGTAAGTGGTGCGGCCTCTAGCCCTAAGTGACGAAGATGGGTTTCGTTCCTGGAGATAGACGTGCGAGGGAAGAAGATGTAAGGTGCGGCCGGATTTCTTCACCTGATTTCGAACGGCTTTGATTTATTTTGGTATAAAATAATTAAAATGCAAAGAAATTCGTTTTAAATGTTATTCAAACTTTAAAAATTCGTGACTTGCACATACCTTATCAGATTTCGACGATTTTGGTGGCACCGGAATCGCAGCGACGTACTCTACGCTGCAGTGCAAGTTTGGAGACGATCGGAGCAAGTGGAAAATTTAGGTTAAATCGGACGCGGTTCGGTTTAATTTAAAATTTTCAAAAGCTCATCGAAAACCCAAAGTGAGTTATTCTCACTCACATCTGGATGCTTGCTAATTTAAATAGTTAATATTTAAATATCCGTGTGATTGGTTGAATATAGATGTTGTATCAATCTGAAATAATATTTATATATGTGATGTGCTAATATTTGTGGATGTAGGGAAAACAGGTTGGAGGGATCCAACTGGATTCCTCACAATGTAGAAATTATTTTATAATTGATAATGATGCCTGATTATGTGCTGTGATTGACAAATCTGAAATTAAATTGTACAATGAAATTGTTGTATAAATTATAATTACAGAATTTAATTATGAATGGATTAAATTGGGTTTTTACGAAATAAAATGAATTGTTAATAATAGAATTTCAAAGAATAAAATGTGAAATCTGATTTGGATGGAAAATGTAAAATTGGTAAAATTGGGATTTGAAATACAGTGGAAATTTACCAATCGACAAATGTGAAGTGTAGATTTCTGGAAATGAATCCTATGGAAATTACAATTTGGTTTAAAATAACGATGGGTTATTTTAATAATGAATAGTGTTATCTGAAAAATTAAAATATGTTAAAATGAAGCTTCCGACTTTAAATTAACAGTTTTAAATGTAAATAGAATATTTTGAAATGCCGTTTTTCATTGGGATTTTATTTAAGTAAAATTTAAATATGGTTTTTCATTGAAAAATTCTCCAAATTTATTTTATTTAAAAATGATTTAACACCTATATTTCAAAAATGAATTTTCGGATATGGGAAATTGAGAATGAACTTCGGATGAAGATATAGATAAGTATTTAATTGGGAATTTATGTTGTAAACATAAATTGAATTGAAATAAATCAGTTGGATTTATATGAAGGATACTTTGGGATGTTTGAACGGGAAAGTGTTTTCCTGGAAAAAAAACCAAGTTAGTGTTTTAAAAGATTTATTTAATTAAAAGTTAAAGTTTAAATTGTTTAAAGAGTATTTTTTAGAAATGGTTATTTTTAAGAAGAATTTAATAAACTTTGTTTTATAATTATTTGTTTTAAGTTATTGGTAAAGGATAGTATTATTCTTTTAAACTCCACTTTTAAATTTAGTAGACCAAACCCTTATTTAAATCCAGTTTATATCTTATTAAATAATGCTATTTAAAATTGTTTTGAAATTATATTTTGAGTAAATAAATAGAAGTAATTTTCATATTTTAAAGTATATTTCAGTATAAAGTATTTTAACTATTTTTAAAGCAAAATGTTTAAGCTTGGTCTTTCCAATGGGAATAAATGGTAATGGGATTTACCGTGAAAAGGAAGAATTTTTGGGAATTTTTCAAAATGAGTTTTGAAATGTGGAAAATATATCTTTTAAAGATATTAGAGGGAAATAAATAATATGAGATTATTTATTTGTGTGATTGGATGTTTCTGAACATTAATTGATAGTTAAATCACCGACTATCAATATTGGACAAATGCGTTGATCGTTTCGAAGAGACCGGGATCGAGATTTATTTCCCGAAAACCACTTCGATCCGGTTTGTACGTTTTCGTGCGAAAAACGTGTTTTGAGTCGAAGATGGAGAAGTGAAGTGCAAGGGCTAGTCGCTACTAATCCTGAGGATATTTCCAAAATGGATGTAGTAGGAGTAGCGCCTTCGGTTCCGTTCGAACCCGGGACGGACTTGTATGGACGAATGCTTTCGGAACATCGTCAGGTGGGCATTCTAAGTGAAACGTTCTTAGAGGTAACGCTTAGCCTCAAGCCTCATCAAATGGGAATGACTGAAAATCAGGGGATATGCAACAAGGCTTCGTGGGTAGCCCCCACTTGAGAGTAAGGTCATCCCTGTCTAGATGTCCCTTTTTATTTCGGCTTAGTGGACGGTTGCTGATCCCAACCGTGGGGTGATCTTATTCGGAACTGTCCAGTAAGGGATGGGTCCGGCCTTGTGTTGCAGGGGATCGGGCGTGGTCCTCGGTACGGTGATCTAGGCCCCATACTGTGACAGGTGGTACCCCAATACCTAGTCATTGTTGGAAATCCATTCTCCCTACGAGCCTTGTACGAGTTTTGTTTGTATTACCCACTTTGTGGCTAGTACCTGGAATTTAATCGTGTAACAATTTCGGCTATTTTGTAAGTATGTGTATATAGACCCTATTATAATATCAGAGGATTTCTATAAAAAGTGTTTTAGCTATCGTAGGGTAAAAACCCGATATGTTTATTTGTGGCGTGGTCTTACGAGATGCTTTTGTTTTCAAAAAAGATTTTTGGAACTTTAATAATCAACTTGGATGCATTATTATCAGCTGGTATTCCAGACTGACTCGGGTGTTATTTCATTATAATGCTCAGATCAGACCGAGTATTATTTGTTCAGGATAGGTTGCTATGGAGCAAGAGAGGAGCTGGAGCCTGAGACGTATTATCTATACCTATATATATTCCGCTGCTATGATTGTATGGATTTGTCTAATTGGTAATTTGATGTATGAGATACTCTGATGATGTGATGTATAAAACTGGTATAGTTTTCATTTTGTGTAAAGATCTATGTTTACTATTATATTTTATTCCGCTGCGACTGTGAGATTCTGATATTGTTTAGCTTCTTCTTCTTCTATCTCTTCTTCTTTTACCCAAACGGTTCGTATTTCTATGCCACTTGAGTTAACAGAGGTAGGATAGTGTTGATTCAAGGGGTACGGATTTGCGGGCTGTCACACTATCCTCTTCACCTTTGCTTTAATTTGTCGTGACGACCCAGAATTTTTGTATATTTGAAATTGGAATATTTAATTAATTTTAAATATTCAAAGGTTAATTTTTAACTTTAATTTCAAATATCAATATTTATTGGATAATTTATTTGTTGAATTTAATTATCGGAATTGGGTAAATTATTGAATCTGGAATTTTAAGCCAATTAAAAATAATTTGAAGACTTATAAAATTTATATTGATAATACTAAAGATAATAGAAGTGTTAAAATTAAAATTAACAGTGGTTTGTTCAGTTTTAAAAATTTATTGTTCAAATCAATATTTAAAAATAGCCTTCCGAGGCACAGTCTCGGAATTCGACGAAACTAGTTCCATGGGATCCATAATATTGTTTAATTATCGGATTTCAAATTTCGTAGCGTTTGGGGTTGTTGTGTGATCGTATGAGATAAAAAAGCTTAGACAATAATTATCGATTTAAATTTAAATAATATATTTACATGTACCAATTATCCTTCAGGCGCTTTCCTTTCCCATCGCCACTTTTCCCTGTCACTACAGCTTGTTTCCTCAGCACGCAAACATCGAATCATGTCCCATGCTCTTCTTTTAGACCCAACATTTCAAACGAAACGAAAGAAGAAACAATCTGAAGCCTATCTCCTTTTCATCTTCAGTTCGAACAAGAATTCCACTTCTCCCTTTTCCTCAGTTAAAACTTTTTAAACGAGATAAAAAAAGGGTAATCGAAACCATCTCGATCTGGAGGAAGAGAACTCGCGATCTAAATTCATGTTCTTTTATCAAGGGCGTCGCAAGTTGGAGTCACGATATCGATAAGCGCGACGATGACAGAAGGGGAGAGGTTCGAACATCTTCGTCATCATGGCGATCTGGGCGATTTGCGAACGAGTGATTCTTGTGTGGGGTGGGGCGATGCTTCGCGAGGGAGTGGTGGCTCTGGTTGCGATGAGGGTTCAGCTTCGTGACCGAAGCTTGAAGAGGCCGAGATGGGTTTCGATGATGAGGCTGTGGAATCTTCGGTGTCTGGAGGAACTCGCGTGAACCACTGCAGATCGAGGAGAGAGGATCGACAGCTTGTTTCGGTGATGATCTTCGATCTCTCTAGGTATTTATGCTTTTCATTTTTTTTGGGATCTTCAATTTTTCACGTGAAATTGGAGCAATTAATAAAAAAAAGAAATATATATATAATAATATATATATGAATATATTTTTATTATAAACTGTTTAAAAATAGAATATATATTGCAGGGAGTATATCTGCTTTTGGTTTACGATTTAATTCTAACAGTAATATATATATGTGGAGATACGATTTTTGAAGATGAAAATGTTTAAAATAGAAATATTTATAATATACTTACACATTTTTAGTGTACGAGTTATTTTAAAATGATAAATTTGGTGAATAATTTGCGTACTTAGATTATTTTCGATACTAAAGGATTTTATAAAAAGGATCAGCTTCAAATTTCAATTATTGGATTAAATAAAATTATCAAATGCAAATTAATTAGGTAAATGTGTTCGAATGTTAATAAACTCATCTGATGTTTATTCAAGGTCAAATATCGAAAACTCGAGTCAAGATTGGATCAGACCGCAAATGAAAATCTAAGTAGAGATAAATTGGAAATGGTCTCGTTATAAAATGAGAGGAATTCAGAAATAGATTATTGAATGTGAATTAGAATTCATATGGATTCAATGAAATATACTAATTTAATTTAAACGAATGGAGCCGGCAATGAACTCAAATTAAACAAAATAGAGTTGAAATAGTGATAGTTTGAGTGGTAAATAAAATTCAAGTAAATAAAAATAAAATTGAAATGATTGCAAATGAATATAGAATGGAAAATAAATTGAACGGAATCGGTTAAAATGAAATCAAATATAGTATAGATTGAATTGATATTAATTTAAAATAGTTATAAACTGGGATGAATATTCTTTTAAGTAAATATCACTGAATTTGCATAAAAATAATTGTCGTTTGACGTAAACGAGATTATGCAAATTTTATGGTTAACAGAAGCCAATAAAGTTGGTTTTTGATTCAATTGTAATAAATATGGGTTTGTTTGGATGAAAAATAAATTGAATTGTAAACCATTGGGATTGAATGAAATGACATCAAAATTGGTTGGTAATTAAAATCAATTAAGGATTTAAATAGGAGAGTGCTTATAAAATATATATAACTTGAGTTTTAAAAGTTGAAATAACTTGAGAAAAATAAATGACTTAAGTAATATTTGAATAAAATCTTGACTTAAATAATTTGCGATATGGTGATGTCGAGTTTTATGAAATGATTTGAAATGAAACTTGTTTAGTAAATGGAATTAGTAATTGAGTTAATTAACTTAAGTTATATTAATGAGAGCTTGACTTCGAATAAAATGGGAGTTAGATTGCTTTTGGAAATCAATTCAATTTAAATAAGTTTGCTTGGATTTAAAATGAATATAAGTTAAGTAAGAGAGTTATGAAATCATTTGAATTGAATAGGATGGTTTGAATATTGTTGGAAGTATATAATATGCACTGTTTATAGAATCCATGTTTTTGTTATTTATAATAAAGTGAAATGTTAATAAACTTTGTATGTTTGACACTAACATGTTCAAATTGAGTAAGTACAGGTTTTTGGAAGCCGTTTGACTGGTTTTGACTGCACCAATTTCTTAAATAAATAGCTGCTTGCTTTAAAATGCTAAATAAGGTACGCCTATGCAATACAAATAGGAAATATGAACTGTTTTTCTGTTTTCCGACCGTGTGGGTCGATGTATATATATTTATATCTCTTGTAAAATTGCAAAATCTCCTCCGTACAAAGGAGACTCTGCCAAAAATTTTCGAAAATTTTGGGAGTTAGAAATTTTCGAATCTTTTGAAAATTTTCACTAACGACAAATGAGTTAAGTTTGTTAAGCAAATAGAATTATAACTAAATGTTGAAATTTAATTTAAATTGTATAAGTAAAGTGTGATGAACTGAAGAATTGTTCAAAGAAACTAACAGAAGAAAAGTTTGCAAATAAACTTTTATTTGAGATATAAAAATAAATTAGTAAGTAAAACGAACAGGGGAAATGGTTAATTAAATATGGATTGAGACAGGGTGAATCAAAATTCAATATTCAAAGTTTGGAAATGAATTGAATTTAAGTAAAATTGGGAAGAAGTATTTATATTCGAAAGTAATTAACAAAGTGAAGCAAATTGAAATTTTTATGGAATTGTAAAGGCAAATTGAATAAAATAGATATAAACTCCAATAGTGAAGTGAAAACAAATTTATGAAAGAAGTGTATAAAACAATTATATTAAACCTAAGAAATGAATGGTGAGATTCTTAAGTAAATTGGTATTAAGGAAAATTATTCCGAGTGAATAATTGAATGAAAATTTAACTGAAGTTGTGACAAGGGAAAGTGATAATAAGTGAATAACAATTAAAATAAATGAGAATAAAAAGGGAATTGATATAATTGGTAATCAATTGGGGCAAATACATAGGATGTACGTATATTATTTTATTCGCATAACTATTTGATCCAGATTCGAGCACAGAATTTCGAGATAATTTTATCGATCCGAGTTAGGATTTTTCACTTGATTTTCGACGGCGAGCCTGGATATGGAATTTTGATTGGTTCTGGAAATTCTCTATCATAGTTATGACTATGCAAGGAGAATGACGGTTTCTAATTAAGAAACCAGATCTGAGTCCGCACTAGGAAGTCGGGTGGACGATATTAGTTCGGAAGTGAGATTGTGTGATCGAGTAAGCGATCAGATTTGGTATTGCGTAGGGATGATATATGTGCGTCGTACGGGCTTAAGTAAAACAAATATTGGAAATGTGTAAAAGAGGTCAATAAATGTTTTTGAATGTTGTGATTGGATATTATTGCTAAACAGGATATTCAGGTATGAAAAAGGGAAGAAAGATTGGTTTTGATTTGAGATAATAAATTAGAATTGCTCGACAAAAAGGTATGTGTTCAAAATTCTATATGGAATTTGATTGGGTTTTTGGATATAGCCACTTGGCTTTTTTTTCTTTTTGGATTTCGGAGGCCGTAGTGCCATTTTTGTAGTTGTACTGAGCTAGCCGCGCAAAGGAGACGCTGGCGAAATTTTTCAAAATTTGAAGGAGTTAGAAAATTTTGACAAATTTTTGACAATTCAAATTTAAATGTGAAACAAACACAAATTCTAAATTATGGATTTAAAAATTTATGGGCTTGGTTGATCGCTCAGATGATCTAGACCAGGTATTGCGACCTATGTAGGAGTGGAGATGTTTCATTTTGACAACGAAAATCAGAGGCCACGGAGAGCCTACAGTTACATGGACTTTTGCTGCGATGACAATGTAACCCTGGAATGTAACTGTGATCTGTTATGGGGTCCATGGCGTAATCGAGAGGCCGCGGAGAGCCTGCAATTACATGGACTTTTGCTGCGACGACAACGTAACCATGGAATGTAACTGTGACCATGGATGGGGGTGATGATTTCCAGAGCATTCTCACCAAAGATATATCCTCTATTTTCAAAAACTGTTTTCTATATTTTCAATAAAATTATTTTTCAAAAGTATTTTCACTGGATGTTGAAAACGGGTTTGCCAAGTACTTATAGATTTTCAGTCGTACGCCTGATCAACGTATGACCGAATTTCTGTGAAAACGAGGTTGGACTTGTCAAAACATCGAGTTATAAAAGTATTTTTATAAAAACTGTTTTAGAAATATTATATAGATTTTTAAGGTAGTTTAAAAATAATCAAAGGAAATTTAGATGATTTTAAGCATTTAATAAATTTAGCTTCGTTCCTTTTCGAGGACGAAAAGATTCAAAGGGAGGAGGAATGTGACGACCCTGGATTTTGGCCCTATTATTTTAATAAATATTTAATCTAATTTAAATAAAAATGTTTATAACAAAATCTGTCTTATTCAATGAAAATTTTAAGATTCTGTATTATTAACATGATAATGTATATATGAATATAAATGTAGTCTTTAAATAATAATGTTTAAAAATAGGCAACCATATCAATATTAAACATGAATATTAAAACATAATTATAAACTATAAGAAGTAACTAGAAATATAAATATACAAATAGAATGTTATAAATAAATGTTTGAAATTTAAATTGTAAATAGAATAAAGTTTAGAAACTATGCTAACAATACTATAATAACTATACATGAATATGAAGATAAGTTAGGAAACTAATAAACTGTAAAATACATTTGTACAATACATAATTTTTTTAACAAAAACTATAATAAAGATGCTATGTCAATCTGGTATGCAAAAGAAGTCAAGTATTTAAAGCATATTCAAACTTATCTTTATTCTCAAATACAATTATCTTTGTACCAAATACAAGAATCAACAAACATTAATGAGATGTTAACAAATATGAAGAAACAAGCATTTAATTAGCACAACAATTTGTCAAAGAAAATCTCAGCCCAAATATACAACATCATTTCAATTTTTGCAGTAATTTGATACACCTGACCAAAACAAGTAAGGTTTGTACCAGATGTAACCTACTGTCCAAGCCCTTTCTATTTATAGACATCATATTACTGTGTTCGTTAACAAAAAACTTAACAAAACGTAAAAAGAAAACCCGAGAAAAAAAGGAAATAAACAATATCTTTACTTTGCAAACTCAAATAAAGTTCAACAGCAAAAAGAAAAAAAAGGAGGGGAAGCTTTTTGGAAATTAAATTGCAGCCTTCAACACAAGAATTGTTCTCTGTTTCAACGTTATTTCAAGTGAGTAAACTTATATTTTAAAAGCTTAAGTAAACATAAATATGAGTAGGTGATTTTTTTTAGGATCTGAGCATATAAGTATGAGTGACTGAATATATGCTTGCATTGATCTGTGTATGTAATATATTTGTTCTTCTCTGTTTCCAGAGTACAGGGTTCAAATCGTATCAATATTTCAAATCTTTTTCCCTGATCATTGTTAGGGTTTGAGATTCAAACACCATATGATTGTTCAAAAGTAAATTCAAGTTTTAAATTTGTATTCAAGTAAAATAGTTTCTAAAATCTTCCAGACTTGTGTTGATACAATAGTTTATTTTTTTTATGTTAGGAATCAAACCATTTAATTTGTTGATTCAAGTATGTAACTTGAATCGTCTCTGGATAATATTATTTATGGATCAAAATGGTGATTTTTAACTTGGTAAGTCAGGAGCAGACCGTAGTGGGACGAAAAATGGGATTTCACCATGTTCTTGCGATTGATGATGTTCTGGATGTTGAGGTTTCGGATGAACCTGGTGTGACAATCAATGAGGCTAGGAAAAATGGTGGATGAGTTGCACGATCACCGTAGCATCGACAATAGGCCAATCGGGTTTTAAACCCTAGTTTTGTCGAGTTCGGGAAATTGGCCACTATGGTTTCTTGGGTGCATCGAGTTGCACACGGTTAGGGGAAGTGATAGTGAGGATGGTGGCGAGCTTCCTTTCGAAGTATGGGAAGTGATGGAGATTCGTGGTGGTGGAACGAGATGTTTTGGATGACCGTAGTTTCGACCTTCCTGGGTTGAGCAGTTCGATTTTGTACTGGGGGTTTTGGCAAGGCTTCAAGGGGGCCAGAAGAACAAGGGGGTCATGGGCGAACTGTAGGAGTAGTCGGCAGCATGGGAAGGTCGGCCGGCGTCGTGTGCAAGTGCACGATCGACATGTGCACGAGTAGGAAGTAAGAACAAAAGGGGGAAGGAGAAAGAAGCTCTGGGAGGAGTAAAAGAAAGGAAACGGGTCGAAAAGAAATATGGGCCGAAGTAAATAAATAACGAAGATGTTGTTTCGGCTTAGATCAGGAGACTTGTGTGTTGCTTCCTGGTGTGTAAACTAAAACTTAAAACTAAAAAAAAAGGAAGGAAGAGTACTCGGGAAAAATAGACAAATCACTCAGAATTGAACTCGAATTCACCCGGTATTTTTCTCGAGTATGTGTTATTAAAGCTTAGCCTAATAAATTAAGTTTATAGTTAAACATTTGGGAACCAGTTAGTATTAGTCTTAACTAAAATGATAATTTATAAATAAGGGTTTAACTGTAATTAACATTTAAAACTTTTAAGTTAACAAATAATTGGGTTTAAAGTTATTATGGAAGATTTAAACGTATGATAAATAATTTTCATATTGTAAGAATGTTGATTAGCTTATAGTTGAAATCAACTAAGTAATATAAGGTTTATCATTTTGCAATTAAAGATTGGTATTCTTAATTAAGTGTTCATAAATTTATGACATTAGATATCATAAGGAGATCGCAGATTTGTGGATAATTCATAATTGTTTTTAATACTTAGTTAATGATAATTCAAACATAAGTAAGAATAAGTTTCATCTTAGAATTAACTAAGATTTGAGAATTATTAAATTATTCAGGTAATTAAAATGGATAATTAATTAATTTAATAATTAAGAATTTAAGTTAATCAATTAAGGTTCAAGATTAATTAATCGAGAATAATTAATTTGTAATTAATAATAGTTAATTTAAATTTAATTACTGTAGGGAGGTAAATAAAAAAAATTGTTAATGAAGGAAAATTTGTTAATGAAGGACGTTAACTTAAGTTTATTATACCATTAATTAAGTTTAATTAATTAGAATTAAGGATAATCATTCATAGAATGTGGTTAAGTATAATTACTTAATGGAAGTAATTAGATATGGGTGATAATCTTAATAATTAATCAAGGAGGACTAACTAAGATGAATGATTATGGGGTGGCAAATCAATTGGGTTGTAAATAATTAATAAGCAGGACTTAAGGGTAATTGATTTAATTCAATTATGGTTAATTAAATTTATTCGAGATGGTGTGATTGATTTATCTTGCTTATGTATGATTAAATGATGATTAAATGTCCTGAATTGATTGATACCTCTAATATGAAATAGTTTGTGATATGATGTGTTTGGGTGGGCAACGATAATGTGGTTATCTATCAATGATGAATCGTTGGGTAAAAGAGTGACATCTTTTATTTAAAGTTGAATTGCATTTCACTTGAATAACATGTGCTGAGATGAACTGAATTCGAAGAGACCGGATTCGGGTCTCAGTAATACTCGAAACCACTTCAATTCTTTGTAGATTGATATGTAAAATCAATAGGCTGGAATGAAATGATTTAGCGAACTGGACCATTTAACCTAAGTTTTGGGTACTTAGAAATTGAAGTGTGAAATAAGTATTATCTATAACAACTTGTGAAGCTGTAAATTTATACAAGTTACCCCGGGTTTATATTGTATGCTTTTGTATGCCATGTTAGATGGGTTTACTCACGCTGGTTTTTAGCCTGACCCGGGTGTTACTTTGATGTAATACTCGGGTCAGACCGAGTATTACAGATTTTTCAGGTCGGTACGTTCCGGAGCTCAGGAGGCGAGCTGGATGGCATTAGCGTATAGGGTATTTCCGCTGTATGTATATTATTGTTAATCCGCGACATGATAATTGTATATATTCAGTGTCTGTATATATGTGAAATCTGATGTATATTAAATGTAATCGAAAGATATAGTATTCTTTTGTAAACTCTTATTATTTATTATTATATTTTATCCGCTGCGAATGTGAGATGTTGGTGTTTCTGTTCTTCTTTTTCTATCTCTTTCTTCTTTTTCATAACTATCTAGAATTTTCGGGTTCGAAAATTCCGGGTCGTTACATTACTGTGACGACCCGGGTTTCTACGCCCAGAAATCCGTTTTGTATTGAAGAAAGAAAGGGGTAAGAAAATAGAAAAGATAGAGAAGAAGAACAACAACATCAGAATCTCACAGCGGAACGAATAAATTATAATAATCACATAAGTGTTTACATAATATACAATATCTATCAGAGTTATACATATAATACATCACATACTAGACAGTTATAGACACCTGTCTAGCTAATACAACTCGATACAACTCAAACAATATAGAGATACCAACACAGCGGAACTATATGTATATCTACAACGCTGAAGCCTCCTGCTCCATTGCTCCTCCAGAATTCGTCAAAGCTAACCTGAATCCCTTGGCTACTCGTAAAAATTTGAGTACCCGAGAGTTTAGGAAAAACAGAAATAAACTCCGGGTCAGACATGGGTCTGGTATGAGTAATAGGTTAAAGTTTCTTAAATTTAAAATTCCTTTGAAATAAAAGGTATCACGTAAGACTCCCCACACATAAACATGGGTAAGTTTTTACCTTACGCTAACCAAAACATTTGATAGGAAATTCAGTGATATTATAATAGGTCTAGGGTTTTCAAGTAGATAGAAAATAGCCTAAATTGTTACATGATTAAATTCCAGCTACTAGCCACAAAAGTGGGTAATACAATCAAAATCGTTGGCACTTATTGGATTGTGGATTCCATGCAATGGCAGGGCTACTGGGGTACCGCCCGTCACAGTACGTGGCCTAGATCAACGTACCGAGGATCACTCCCGACCCCCTGTGACACAAGGCCGGAACCATTCCTTACTGAACAGTCCCGAACAAGATAACCCCGGCAGTTGTTGCAATCAATCGCCCACACAGCCGAAAAATAAGGGACATCTAGACAGGGGAAGATCTTGTCCTACTTGGGCATGACCCACCTAACCTTGCTGCACCTCCCCTGTTTTAGCCATTCCCGGTTGATGAGGCTTGAGGCTGCGAATACCTTTAGAGAAAACATTTCTTAGAATGCTCATCGCCCACCTGACGATGTTCTGAAAGCATTCAATCCATACAAGTTCGTTCCGGGTTCGAACGAAACCGAAGGCATTATCTCGTTACATTCATTTTGGAATCACCCTCAGAGTTAACGACAATAACCCTTGCATTCTGAATCTTCATCTTCACTTCATATTCACGACCTATCGTTAATTTGGATCGATGTGGTTTTCGGATGTTCCAAATAAGGAAACCCGATCCCGGTCTCATCGAAATCCAAAACGTGTCTTTTAAGGCCAAGTTGTCTATTTAGTCTTAATAGTTTAATTCAATATTATCAATATACACACAGATAGATAATTCACAATATCACAATAGATAATCACATCATCATCAAAAACAGATAATCAATATCATCATCCAAACAGATAATTAAATATTATCATACTTAAACCAAGCATCCATATCACATAGATATTACTCATGTCATATCTGAATCCAAAATCATCAAATGAAATATCAATATCATTCATCCATAAGCAATGATTTATAATCATACCATTTATAATTAATTTAAAATGAATTAAATTAACTACTTCTATCTCTAATTAATTTAAAGTAAATTAAATTAATTACTTCATCTATAAATCCTGCTTATACAACCATTAATTAATTATAAATCAAATTAATTAATTATTCTCTAGATATTCATCTTGATTAAACATCTTTGATTAATCGCCTTCTAATTACAATAAGTAATTATTCTTTAATTAATTTCACAAATTAATTATCCTAAATCATTTATAGTAACTAACATTTAATTACTTTATTTATAATTAATTACATTTATCCTTAATTGATTACATAAATTAATCACCACATTATTAATTATTCCTTAATTAAACAATTCTTAATTACATCGTTAATTATATTAATTAATGATTTCTAATTTAGATTTAAATTAAATTACTTTATCTAAATTAATTACATTAAGCAATTAATCTTTAATTAAACACAATTATTAATCATCCTTGATTAATAACAAAACCAGTAATTAACTATCCTTAATTACTTATATTAATAAATTAATTATCTCCATTAATTAATCCTTTGATTAATTACAAAAGTAATTATCCAAATTACTTCATTAACACATCATCTTTCACTAATTACATTCAGTAATTAACGTTAATTACTTCCTTAAGTAATTATGCTCCATTGAATATACTAAGTAATTACACTTATCAGTTTATCAAATGATCTTCTTAAATTAATCAAACTAAATTGATTAACTTAATTTAATCATTTTATCAAAATTAATTACAATAAGTAATTAATCTCTTAATTACTTTTATCAAGTAATTACACTTAACAATTTACAATAGATTATCTAATTAAGCTAATTAATTATCAAAATTTATCACATTAATTAATTAATAATCCTTAGTTAATTACCTTCATTAACTAATAACATTTCTTAATTTACTTCTTAATTAATCTCTAGTTATAAATTAATCTAAATTATTTATACAAAAGTCATTTCTTAATTAACTTATTCATTTAATCATTTAAATATCTTAATTATTCCTAAGATAATTTGTTTCTTTATTAATGACTCCATTAACATTTAAGTGTATTAAAACATTACAATTTAAATTTAAATTCAAATTTCATTTTGAATTTAAGATTCAAAATGATTATTATTTAAACACTTATCAAATTTAAATTCAATTTATAATCTTGTAAATAACATTAACTACTTACATATGAACTTATATAAGAAAGGCCTTTAAATTCAACTGCTTGAATCTTTATTTAAATTTAAATTTCCAAAATACATTAATATTTTAACTTGCAAATTCAAGTTAGAACAATTTATTTAACTTTTATTCAAAAGAACTTTATAAAGACCAATTCAAACATTTATTTGAAAACTAATTACTTTTTAAAACAAACTATTTGATTTAAACTTGTTTTATATATTTAGATTTTATAACTGATTTATTTCTCAGATCTGAATTCAAGAAAAACTTGAATTCATTAGTTTAACTTTGAATTTAAAACTTGGGTTTAACTTGCTTTTTAAGAATTTGGTTTTTAATTCTTGATTTAAAATCCAAATTCTTTTTTTTTTAAAACTTAGATTCAAAAGTTCATTTGAATCTATACTTTGAGCTTTTAGTTTTTAAACATAGTTTAAATTTTTGTTTCAGATTTTAAATTAAATTTCAAAACCTGAAATTGTCAGGTTTCTAAACCTGAAAGAAAACCCATCTTTCATTGTTTTAAAACTTTATTTTATTTCAGAATTGAACTCGAGTAAAACTTTGAATTCATACTTCAACTGGATTTAAACTTGTTTAAATCCATTATTTATTTTTGGGTTTTCATTTGAATTTGTTTAGAAACAAATTTTGCTGCCAGGTTTCACCAAAAAAAAAACTGGAAACAAACACTGACTCGAGAGAACCCAGACTTGCTTCGAGTCTCCCCTCCCTCTGCTTCGAGTCACATACTCGAGTGACTCGAGTATTCCTCCAGTCAAAAACTCTGCACACAAAAAAACAACAACCCAGCACTTCAATGGCACGGTGCACGTGCACCGTATCCCCAGCCCCCTCCGGCCATCCACACGAACCTCAACACGTCGTCGACTACCGCCAGTCACGAGCACGACCACCCAAAATTATCACGGCAGCACAAATCGAAACAAGTTCGAAACTCAAACCTGGAACAACTCGAGCAACATCACCTCAAACTTGTCAACGCTCCGTCCTCCCAATGCCGATCATCGGAACGCCACCGTCTCCGGCTACAACCTCTACCATGTCCCCTCTTCAAATCCCCATAAGCGCGTCGAGCTCGATCCCCAATTAAAGGCGAACGAGACCCAAAACTGAACCATAGCAAAACTAGGTTTACAAAAAGAATTTCGTCGCCGTCGCCACCACGCCTAACTGTACCACCTTCCACCATTTTTCCCATCACCTTGGTAAGCTTCTCCATCATCAAGCAGAGCCCCGACCACCCAGACAACAGTGATCACCCCAAAAATCCCAAATTTGTAATTTTAGTTCATATCAGAACTGCACTTAACTTCTTGCACTAAAAATCTTGACTTAAGTTTTAAAATTCGTATTTTGTTACAAAGATTCAATATATGTTCCTGGATTTAAAATTTAAAATGTTTGGGTTTTCTCTTATTCAAGTTTTTCACTGTTATTTTGATTTCCATAACCATATTCAAATTTAGTTCAACTTAAATAACACTTAAACTCTAAATTATGTTGAAACAAACAATTTTTGTTTGTATTATAAATCCTAAAAGCTATTTGATCAAGTGATAAAAATGATTTGAATCAACTCAAGCCTGAAAACAAAATGAATAAGTTTGTTACAGAGACTTCAAAATGTATCCAGACAATATCCATATGCACAAAAGATTTCATACATACAAATCACACTTATCCCAGATTTTAAACTTGCAACTAGTTTAAATACTTAAGTTTTAGTAATTAAAGTTACTAACAGAGGATACAATATGCAGTAGTTCCATATCACAAATGGCCAGAGAAAGGAATATATAAATATTCACACAAATATATTAAGCATTCAAATATTAGCATGCAACATATTAAAAACCTAAGTAATTTTAAAGGTGTTACTCACCTGTATTTTAGAAATGAGCAGAGCATTTTATTTTGAAAAGCTTTGAATTTTAAAAACTGAGAATGGTTTTGCTTATGATCTGAAATCTTCTTGTCTTTGTTGGATTTGCAAACATTATTCAAGTTTGTATAAATGGAAATGTTTGCTATTATTTCTTTGTTTCAGTTTTGATATGTTTAGTGAACGAACTAAAAATAAGAAGATGTATATAAAGAAGTTTCAAGGGAAGGTGATAACTGGGTTTTGCAAATGCTGGTACAATTATGTTTTTGTTTTATCAGGCAAAATGTTATATTAGGGAGGCTGAAATGATGTTAACACAATTCGAAATGACTTTGTTATGTGCTAGAGTTTTGAAAGCATTAAATGCAAATGTACTATATGTTTACAACTAATCTTATCTTATGTGTACAAAGATATTTTGCTTTGCATTTCTCTTACCTGCATATGTTTTGTACTTTACTTTGTTTCTTAACTTTGCATTTCTTTTACTACTTGCCTGCATAGTTGCTTACAGCTACAAACATATTCCACCTGCCTAAAACACTTTACTTTGATTACCTGCATATCTATTTTATAGACATGATTACTTGCCTTTGTATTTTACATACATATTATAAAAATTGTTTTAGTCATTTGTTTGGTTTATTACTTTATTTACTTATTGTTTCTTATCCTCATGTTAATATCACAATTTCTTAAGTTTATGTATTCAGACTTATTTTTATAACCCTATACTTAGTTTACACTTATGTTTCATATTTATAAAGTTTGTTTTATTTTTAAACATTGTTGAAAGATTTTATTTTAAATCATAGCTTTCCAAAATACGTGTATATATATAAACATAAGTTTAAAATAATAATAATTCCTATTTATTTAAAATCCATTGTAAAGATATTACATTATTATTATTGTTTTAAAAAAAAACTCATTATTAAAATAAATTCACTACATAAATTACTTATTTTATCAACTATATTTAAAACAAAAACAAAATAACCTTTGTTAAATTTAGATTTAAGTCAAAATCATTTAAACAAATTTTAACTTTATCTTTATTATACTTTAAAACCAAATTATTATTTATTTAATAGCTATATTTTAAACCAAATTGCAAATTATCAATACATTAGAATTTAAAAACAAATTCTTATTTATTAAATTTAAAACAGAGCTTATCTATTTATAATATATCAAATATATACATACTACAAATAGAAACAATTTAAATTAGCTTTTAAAAGATAAATCATCAGTTAAATATTTATTTAAAAGAAGAAAATTAAATCAATTAAAATCTTATTAACAATTGTTATCAAACTAATTTAATTTTTAATGTAGATTATTAAATTGATATTGCCCCAAATTTTCGGGATGTCACATTGCTCCCCCCTTAAAAGAATTTCGTCCCCGAAATTTAAAACAAAGGTAATTTAATAATCTAATTAAAGATTTAAATTTTAAACACAAGCATATATCAATCATATGCTAACAATCATAGCAACCAATTCATCCAAACAAACAAATTTAACTATCCAGACCAGATTCCGGATAGAATTTTCTCGAGTTTCCCCAAGTATAAATACCGGGACACTTGCTCTACAGAACACAAACAAACAATACTACTAAGCTACAGAACTTCCACTCATCAAGATCTACAAAACAAGACAGGATATCAGACTATAAACAAGTCTGAATCAACAACCAAAACTCCCTGAACTGCTGGTTCTACAACCAGAAATAGATCTTACATGTACTCCCTTAGAGATACGTGAAACACAACGAATTCCAGTTATCCAAAATGAAAATTCAATCCTGAAGACCAAACACTTATCCAAAACCGAATCTCCGACTTCGGAATACAACTTCCTTCGTCTCTTATCCACAAAACTCTTCGGACGATCTTATGCTGCCTATATCTTCCCTGATCAGCTCAACTCTTGCTGATTTCCTTAGAAATAAACTGAACCAAAGACAATCCAACAAAATGATCTTTCCAAGATCAACCAAAACTCAGAGCGCAAATTCTATTCCAAATCAGAAAACAGAACTCACTTCTCTCATCCAGAAATGATAAAACAGATGCACACCCAATATGGCTTCAAATCCTGAAAAATTTCCTGTAGAACTCTCTAGTCCAAACATTGCAACATCCAATTGCTTCCCAACTAAACAGCTGTCACCATGCTTCCATTGCGCAACACTGACTGAACAGATGAAAATGCTGATTATGAACTCAAGCACAGACTGGACAACACATTCCAAAAATAAAGTTCACATATCCAAAAATAAAACTCAGAAGTTCCTCCAAAACCTGAGCTGCTTCCCCAAACTTAAAAATCATCCTATTACTGAGCTGAACCATCGGTACCACTTCTAAATCCAGTTGATACCAAACTCAATCTCCAAATGCTAAAAAAAAAATCCGACTTCTTGAAGACATCCAGAAAATCTCTGAAACATAAGAGAACACTCAAATTATCGCAAGTCACTTTTGCGATCAATCCAGCCTAGTTCCAAAGATACTGCTCTCTCTTTACAAATCAGAACCGCTTACGCTTATGTGGCCAATCCATCGAAGAAATGGAACTACTCTGCTGCTTTTGAAGTTACCCCAAGAAAAACTGCTAAGCCAGAAGACTTTCTAATCCAAAGCTCTTTGAGAAACTCGGACCTCAAATTAAACAGAAACTCCCAGCTGAACACAGCGACAACACCGAGCAGACACACTTCCTTAACTTGTTCCCAAGAAACATCTTTGGAGACATCCATAGTCACTATGTCTCATCACACAGCTACTACACCTTGATGTATCAAGATATCATGACTTGCTTCTGTCCAACCGACAGATTCAAACTCTAGCTCATCCAGACTTACACTTCAAAAATGAACTTCAAACCTTAACAGGTCTCCTTCAGAGATCGATGAAAGCCTTACACCATCCAAAGCTCACTCGAGACGGTATTAGGTCTACAGTCTCGAAAAATACACTTCCAACCTCCAATATTCAAACTCCAACCATCGGTAGTCATGTTACACACACCATCACCCAATCTGTAGGATCGATTTCACCCTAGAGGGGGGGTGAATAGGATGATAGTGTCAATTATAAAAATTAATCGTGGAAGCTTATAAAATATTCAATTCAGATCACAGAATAGCAGCACAGATATCGCAGAATATAAATAACAGAAAAAACAGAACAACACAGAATTTACCTAGCTTCGGCAAAACCCTGCCTACGTGCTGCCCCTAAGGTTTTTACTAGAAATTAGATAGTCCCTCGCTTACACACGTAAACTCGCTATACCCGCTATTGACTAATCTAAATCTACGCTCAAAACCTTGCCACAACTCAACCACGGAGTTGCGAATTCCCAAACTACGACACGTAGTTTGTCCCCTAGTCACACGACTAGAAAATTAAACGGTTTAAAATTTAAAAAGCAATAGAAAATAAAAACCCTAATTAAAACACCCTTAAATAAAAAAACAAGCCGGCCCAATTATTCTTTCTCTATAATTTTTTATCGGCTCGTTCCTTTGTTTGTGATGGCGGCTCTTGTTTCTTCGTTCGTTCTTCTTCCTTTTAAAAATTAGGGCTTTGTGTAAAATTGGAGCAGCCGACTTTAATTACTTCGATCAGGTGGATTGTTCTTCGTGATTGCTTGATGATCGATGCTCTATTCTCTTTGCTTCACGGCTCCTTCAATTTTTACCGAGTTCGATTCTTCCTTCTGGTAAGAATTCATGCTTTGTTACCTTTCGATTTTCGTATTCGAACTCTGGTCTGTTGCCGATGATGTTGAATGGTTTATATAGGGTTCAATGCCCTGAATTTTCGTTCGTACAATATATTTGAATTTGTCAAATTCTTCATCTCGGCCACTTTATTATTCTTGAACGATGCTGATGATTTCTGACCTTTTCAAATCCTGTATATTCATTGCTTGATGGTCACGTTGTTGATTCATGACTTGGTCAATTACATTTGCTACCACGGTTTGAATCTGACTTTAATTTGTGACTTCTGTATACTACGACTCTGACCATTTTTTGTGTTCATCTCTGATAGCACTTTCCAGTTGAGTTCGAGTTGTTTTAATGTGATGTTTACACTTGTCTTCATATGCCCTTGACTTTGTTATACCTTGCTGTGCATTGCATTGATGATTTTGGCCTTGACCACCTTGATGCTGTAACCATTCTGGTTCATGTTGAGTTGGGTCGTCTGTACCTCTGTTCAGCAGCTTGTCGAATTTATATGTACACTGTGTCACTCTTGTAGTTGTAACTGGACATTCTAGCCTTAATCCTGTTGCATACATGACTGCTGTATGATTGCATATTTGTAAGTTGTTCAGTTTGCATCATGCTTTTGTGCATTTGGACTTTTGGTCGACCCTATCTCCTTGAGTTGCAGTTCCACTACATTGTGTCCGAGCTTGCATGCTTCACGTTTGCTGTGTCACTTACAAATATTGATGCATTTGTTTGTACTGTGCATTGAGCATTGACCACATCGGCTGTTTGCATTAAAGTTGTCATATCGTCACTTGGGCTTGTCCTTGTATACTGCTATTTCGAACCATGTTTGTTGTGGCATTGCATTACTGTGCATTTGTTTTCAGTTGCATTCATTGGTCATTATTTCTTGTGTGGCATTCATTGGTCATTATTTCTTGTGTGCTGGTTGAAGTTCTGATGCCTTTTGGTTGTAATTTTCTTGAATGATTTCCAAACTGGTTTGCAGTAATCTTCTGGTTGCTGATACTTTGGTTTTACTGGCCACACATGTGCATGCTTGCATCTTTGAACTTGGTTAGATGGTACTGTCCAGTTGAGCTTGTTTTGTTTGCTTATCTATGCACATTGTAGCCTTGGTCTTTGTTGCTGTAGCATTCACTCGAGTCATGGTATTGGTCTTGAATGCATTCCTGTTTGCATTTGAGCTCTTTGAGTTGTAGTGCTTCATCACTTGAACTTGCTTGCAAACTATCTTGTAATCTGCATCCATGTATACTTGGTGTTGTAGCCTTGAGACTGTTGAAGTTGTGCACTTGCCTGCTGCCATACTTGTTCACTGGTATACATTATTTGCTGTGCATATTTCATGCTTGCACTGTTCATTTATGTTGTCCAGACATTGTTGAGTTCTTGGCCACTTCTTGTTGATTTTTTAAATTTTACTTGAGTTGAATCCAGTTTCAAAAAACTCGGGCTTGACCTTGTGCTGTTGATGAGATTTTGAATATATTGCACCTGAGTTGAACCTGTCTGTATATTTGGGTTTGGCCTTGTGCTCACCTGTCCCTGTAGCATTATCAAGTGTATATCGGTGTGCACGGCCTTGTGGCATATACAGCGATACACTGTGTATGTCACAAGTTGTTCGTGTTATGAATGATGACGAACAACCCAAATAACTGAGGCAAAAATTATTTTCAAAAAACCATATTTTATTTTATATTGCAAAAATATTTCTTTTTCAATTTTACTGCGTCAAAATTTATTTTTGCAGATTGCTCAGATGCTCGATTCTAACTGGAATAAAGTTGAAGATAAATACGAGTGTGAGTGATATGTAGTGAGGTCAACTGTAAATATGAAATTGTGTAAATATGAAATTGTGATGTATTGTAATCAAAGTTGTATATGTATAGTGAGAGCTTGAAATTGTACTATTCAAAATTGTAATAAATATTTGTTTGAATAAAATATTCGTTTGAATTCAAAATCCGTGTTATTTGTTTTATTCAGCAAATATTTATTTAAACTATGAAAAATAAAATAGTATATTAACAAATACATTTAAATGAATGTATATATGTTTATTATCGTCAAACAAAAATCATATAAGTGCATATTCAACAATCTCCCCCTTTTGATGATAACAAACATATATTTAAGATCTTGAATATGTTAAATGTATTTGATCGTTGATATATCCTAATTGCTCCTATATCCTAATTGCTCCCCCTATTTAAATGCTTCCTCTCTATACGATGCTCCCCCTACATATATGCATACAAATAAAAATATGCAAATGATCCTAGATGCAAATAGAAAATTATTTGACCTTTGCTTGATTTTATTTGACAAAATCTTAACTTTTCTCTACCCCTTTTGTTATCAGCAAAAGAATAATAGTGTTAGAGAAAATAGAGATAAAGTAATCGATATCAATCCAACATTAAAACTCAATTGAATATAAATATTAAATTTCAAAAAAATCAAACAAAAATCATAAATATTTTGTTAGGCGCATATTCCACTTTTAGAATGATGGAAATGATGTCATCATATAAAACCATACAGTTGTGTCTATTTGTGGCATATTTATATCAGGAATTTGAATATCTACTAACCATGCATAACCGTTAGGACTTTTAAATGAGATTAGTAGTATTCCAATTTTATTAAAAAAAAAATGAATTCAAGTATCTTCTAACCACGCATAACCGTGAGGACTTTTAAATGGGATTAGAATCAACTTGTTTATTTAAAAAAAATCAACTTTTGATATGCGTTTCATACATGCATAACCGTGAGGACTTTTAAATGAGCATGGAAGCACATAACAAATTCCAAGTAATTCACCCATGCATAACCGTGAGGACTTTTAAATGAGAGTGAATACTTTGGTATTTATTATTACCCCTTTTTTTTCAAAAAAAATGTGAAAAATGAAAAACGAACGATTCCTGTTTAAAGTACCACATATCGACAAACTATATAGAATTTTGATGAGTGATGGTCGTTAGAAATATGATAGATATAGAGATGGTCATGGAATTTTTACCAACAAACAGTTTTATAACTATTGTTTAAATTTCTAAAGAAATTTATTAATTATACCGTCTCGAGTCATAATATTTGATCAATATTAACACTTTTTTCAATCACTATTTTTCTTTTCGATAAACATTAGGGAGTCAGATTAGTCAAAATAGTCATTTAAAATCAAACTCAAAAATAATTATGAAATTAATTTTTCAACAATGACTAATCTAAAAATGATTTTCTCCAAGGGGTTTTAAAAGAAAATTTTCTGCTATTTGAAAATTATTTGAAATGGAAAATATGCAGATATTTTCTTTGAAAAACGATGCAGTTACTTAATGTCTCAACAAAAATCACGTTTCACTAGTAATTTTTCTATCAACTAGATTACCAGTGTAATCTGCATCTGAATTTCTCTTTCACTCAAAGTTATCATCAATTGAATTTTATAGACCAAAACATGAAGTGTGCACCAAAAATTTCAAACTCAATTTTTACAGCAATTTAAATGACATTCTTTTGAATTTGAATTGAAGCCGTGTAAATAATAAAAAAAAAAACCGTGAATAAAGAGTTAGCCAAATGTATTATCAACAATCAATGAATTTCCTAATACCAATACACCATCATTTTTCCAATTTAATCTGTATGAAGTATTTCAAGAATTTGTAGTGTTTTTGGCATATAAAATATAATTGGCCAACTATGTTGAAGAAGTCAAAGTCAAAATCACCATCTTTTCATCATCTCATTATTGGCTGATTTTAATTCAGAATATGGTGCAGATTATCACATTTAATATATCGTTCAAATAAATATACTTTTACCTGTTTTTACCTCTACGATATTTTTCGTCGTTGTCCATTGTGATTCTGTCACCTTTATACTAGGCTAAGGAACTTTGTTTTGTCACCCGTTGTGTTTCTGGAACAGCTAAAAATCCAGAGAACACTATTGTTGTTCCTTAGCCTGCCAGTCACACCTACACGATGAAAGATTTATGTGACTATTTGTTTTTATAGGTCCATGGTTGTTAGTGGCAGAAAATTTTGAAAAACAATTTTGTAAAGACCCAAAACTATTAATAATTGTTCCCTGCGTCACCCAAATTTGTTTAACTTTGAGAGATTTTATATTTGTGCCTTTTGGAACCCAAATCGGTATAGTTTTCACATGTTTGGGTCTATACCAACAATTATTGTGATTGTGTCCATATTTTCTACAAATTGTGCACATAGAATTAACTTGATTAATATTTCTTTCAACAATTTTCGAATTATTATATCCAAGTCCTTGTCTAACTGTATTAACAGTTTGCTTTCCTAATAGCATATTCAACGATTTTTCACTTTTTGAAAATTTATCTAAAGTCGTCGACAATTGTTGGACTTGTGTTTTGAGAGATTCATTTTCGTTTAACAATTGTGTGCACTTTTTAATAGAATTCTCTCTCCTAGTATTTTCATTCTCCTTTAAAATCAGAATTTCATTTTCAAGTGATTTTTTATTGATTTCTGATTTTTTAATTTCCTCTTCGAATGTTGGACACTTATCACACTTAGGGATCCTACGTTGATAGTTCTTAACTAATTGATCAAGTTGTTCATTGCATTCTATCAAAGTATCCTTTTGAGATTCAAGTTTGGCGTATTTTTCCCTAAGTCGTTCAAAACAACCATTTACTTTGTGGAAATAAATAATTAATTCAGAGTGAGTAAGTTTAGATACCTTGCTTGGCTCGTCATCGTCGCTATCAGTTATATTCCCTTGAAGACACATATCTGCTTTCTCACTCTCACTGCTAGAACTTTGATTATCTTCATCACTTGTATTCCACGTGGCTGCAAAACTTTTCGTTTTTGATTTCTTTTTAAAGTCGAGATGATTTTGAGGACAATTGGGCTTGATGTGTCCGGGTTGGTTGCACTTGTGACAGATGATCTTCTGTTCTTCAGAGTAGTCTAGTGCTTTGGCTATTCAGCTTTTCGCTTTTTGAATTCGAGCTGAATTTCCATATTTGTAATTCCACCTTTTGAATTTCTTTATTAATAGCTCCAATTCTGCTGCTGCATCATCATCGTCATCGTCATCACTTTCAGTTGTTCCTTTGAGAGCTATTGATTTCTTTCGAATATCTCCTCCTTCACGTTCTTCCTTGAATTTCATTTCTAGCTCATAAGTGGTGAGATTTCCGATGAGTTCTTCAACTTTGAGTTGTTTTAAATCTTTCGATTCTTGAATGGCAGTTACTTTCGCTTCAAAGCTTCGTGGAAGGACTCTGAGGATTTTCCGGACTATTTCCAATTCGGTGTATGTTTTTCCGAGAGCTTTTGATTTGTATACGATATTGGAAAGTCGTCCGTACATCTCTTTGACATTTTCTTCCTTCGCCATTGTAAAGTTCTCGTATTCGCTGCTTAGCATGGCAAAGCGAGATTCTTTGACTTGAGATGTTCCTTCGTGAGTCACTTTAGTATGTGCCATATTTCCTGCGCAGTTAGACAATGTGAGACACGATTAAATTCAAATTGATCTAATGAACAGATAATAGAATTCATAGCTTTAGCATTAGTATTCTGTAATTTATTTTCTAGTTCTGTCCATTGTTCCTTTGGTTTCTCTATTTCCTGATTATCTACAGTTATAGTTGGAGTTCTGTAACCTGTCTCAACAATATCCCAAGCGTCAATGGTTTTCAGAAAAATTTTCATCCTATTTTTCCAAAAAGCATATTCACCACTGAACATTGATGGTCTAACTATCGACTGACCCTCTGCAAAAGCATTATTAAAAGAAGCCATTTTAAAAATTCAAATTTTTAGAACGAAAACCGATTTTTTAAAACACGAATTTTTAAAACAAAAATTGGTTTTTGTAAAATCAAATTTTTAAAACAAAAATTGCTTTTGTTCCTGGCTCCGATACCACTTGTAGGATCGATTTCACCCTAGAGGGGGGGTAAATTGGGTGATAGTGTCAATTATAAAAATTAATCGCGGAAGCTTATAAAATATTCAATTCAGTTCACAGAATAGCAGCACAGATATCGCAGAATATAAATAACAGAAAAAACAGAACAACACAGAATTTACCCAGCTTCGGCAAAACCCTACCTACGTGCTGCCCCCAAGGTTTCTACTAGAAATTAGATAGTCCCTCGCTTACACACGTAAACTCGCTATACCCGCTATTGACTAATCTAACTCTACGCTCAAAACCTTGCCACAACTCAACCATGGAGTTGCGAATTCCCAAACTACGACACGTAGTTTGTCCCCTGGTCACACGACTAGAAAATTAAACGGTTTAAAATTTAAAAAGCAATAGAAAATAAAAACCCTAATTAAAACACCCTTAAATAAAAAAAACAGGCCGGCCCAATTATTCTTTCTCTATATTTTTTTATCGGCTCGTTCCTTTGTTTGTGATGGCGGCTCTTGTTTCTTCGTTCGTTCTTCTTCCTTTTAAAAATTAGGGCTTTGTGTAAAATTGGAGAATCCGACTTTAATTACTTCGATCAGGTGGATTGTTCTTCGTGATTGCTTGATGATCGATGCTCTATTCTCTTTACTTCACGGCTCCTTCAATTTTTACCGAGTTCGATTCTTCCTTCTGGTAAGAATTTATGCTTTGTTACCTTTCGATTTTCGTATTCGAACTCTGATCTGTTGCCGATGATGTTGAATGGTTTATATAGGGTTCAATGCCCTGAATTTTCGTTCGTACAATTATATTTGAATTTTTCAAATTCTTCTTCTCGGCCACTTTATTATTCTTGAACGATGCCGATGATTTCTGACCTTTTCAAATCCTGTATATTCATTGCTTGATGGTCACGTTGTTGATTCGTGACTTGGTCAATTACATTTGCTACCACGATTTGAATCTGAATTTAATTTGTGACTTCTGTATACTACGGCTCTGACCATTTTTTGTGTTCATCTCTGATAGCACTTTCCAGTTGAGTTCGAGTTGTTTTAATGTGATGTTTACACTTGTCTTCATATGCCCTTGACTTTGTTATACCTTGCTGTGCATTGCATTGATGATTTTGGCCTTGACCACCATGATGTTGTAACCATTCTGGTTCATGTTGAGTTGGGTCGTCTGTACCTCTATTCAGCAGCTTGTCGAATTTATATGTACACTGTGTCACTCTTGTAGTTGTAACTGGACATTCTGGCCTTAATCCTGTTGCATACATGACTGCTGTATGATTACATATTTGTAAGTTGTTCAGTTTGCATCATGCTTTTGTGCATTTGGATTTTTGGTCGACCCTATCTCCTTGAGTTGCAGTTCCACTACTTTGTGCCCGAGCTTGAATTCTTCACGTTTGCTGTGTCACTTACAAATATTGATGCATTTGTTTGTACTGTGCATTGAGCATTGACCACATCGACTGTTTTCATTAAAGTTGTCATATCGTCACTTGGGCTTGTCCTTGTATACTGCTGTTTCGAACCATGTTTGTTGTGGCATCGCATTACTGTGCATTTGTTTTCAGTTGCATTCATTGGTCATTATTTCTTGTGTTGCATTCATTGGTCATTATTTCTTGTGTGCTGGTTGAAGTTCTGATGCCTTTTGGTTGTAATTTTCTTGAATGATTTCCAAACTGGTTTGCAGTAATCTGCAGGTTGCTGATACTTTGGTTTTACTGGCCACACATGTGCATGCTTGCATCTTTGAACTTGGTTAGATGGTACTGTCCAGTTGAGCTTGTTTTGTTTGCATATCTATGCACATTGTAGCCTTGGTCTTTGTTGTTGTAGCATTCACTCGAGTTATGGTATTGGTCTTGAATGCATTTCTGTTTGCATTTGAGCTCTTTGAGTTGCAGTGCTTCATCACTTGAACTTGCTTGAAAACTATCTTGTAATCTGCATCCATGTATACTTGGTGTTGTAGCCTTGAGACTGTTGAAGTTGTGCACTTGCCTGCTGCCATACTTGTTCACTGGTGGACATTATTTGCTGTGCATACTTCATGCTTGCACTGTTCATTTATGTTGTCCAGACATTGTTGAGTTCTTGGCCACTTCTTGTTGATTTTTTAAATTTTACTTGAGTTGAATCCAGTTTCAAAAAACTCGGGTTTGACCTTGTGCTGCTGACGAGATTTTGAATATATTGCACCTGATTTGAACCTGTCTGTATATTTGGGTTTGGCCTTGTGCTCACCTGTCCCTGTAGCATTATCAAGTGTATATCGGTGTGCACGGCCTTGTGGCATATATAGTGATACACTGTGTATGTCATAAGTTGTTCGTGTCATGAATGATGACGAACAACCCAAATAACCGAGGCAAAAATTATTTTCAAAAAACCATATTTTATTTTATATTGCAAAAATATTTCTTTTTCAATTTTACTGCGTCAAAATTTACTTTTGCAGATTGCTCAGATGCTGGATTCTAACTGGAATAAAGTTGAAGATAAATATGAGTGTGAGTGATATGTAGTGAGGTCAACTGTAAATATTAAATTGTGTAAATATGAAATTGTGATGTATTGTAATCAAAGTTGTATATGTATAGTGAGAGCTTGAAATTGTACTATTCAAAATTGTAATAAATATTTGTTTGAATAAAATATTCGTTTGAATCCAAAATGTGTGTTATTTATTTTATTCAGCAAATATTTATTTAAACTGTGAAAAATAAAATAGTATATTAACAAATACATTTAAATGAATGTATATATGTTTATTATCATCAAACAAAAATCATATAAGTGCGTATTCAACTCAATCTACCTTTATAACTTGATAAAGAGTTATTTTAATAATATGATGTGAATTTAGGAACATTTCTAAATTTTTTTGGAATTTTGGAAAATCAAGGAAATCCAAATTAGAATTTTAATGAAGTGATCGTGTAATTAAAATCGAACATTGATTTAAAAATTGAAAGTAAGCTAATTGGTTAAATAATTGTTTGATTGAGTATGTTAATAAAATTTAACTTTGGTAAATAAATGGATTGTAAATTAATAATGGAGTTTGGAAATGAATTCGAATTTGTAGATAGAATTCGACTTAGAATTGATAATGAATTAAATAAAAGGAGATGTTGTAAAATAAAAATAAAATAAAGTTGGATTGAAAATGTTATGGTTTGAATTACAAATAAAATTCAAGGGTGATTTGAATAATATTTAATGAAATTTGCAAGTAAATTGGATATAAGAGAAGTGATGTTATATGAAATAGAAGTGATTATGATAGATATGGTTTGAGTTGCAAAACAAAATTCCCCAAGTGAATAGAAATAAATTGAGAATGGCCTTGTATTAATAAAATAAATTCGAAAATGCATTAAGTAAGTAAATTAAAATTTTAAAATGGGTTAATTGAATTAAATAATAAATGGATGAAGTCTGATTGAATAAAAACTAAATCAAGGTTGTAATTGGAATTGGGTTATCAGACTGAACTTGAGTTCGGTGGCATATGTGCTTGGATATTATTTTGATAAATGGAGAAGGTGAATTAAGATTAAAATTTAAATGGATGGGCTAACTGAATTTAATGGAATTTGATTTGATGAGAATCAAATTGAATAGAAGTAAACTTAAGTTTGGTGTTGGAATAAATTAAGTAAAGTAACTTTAGTTTAAATTTTAAGGAAGCTTGCCTTCGAATAAGGGTAAAAGCCCATTAAATAAAAGCTCGGTTTAAATTAATTTGGGAATGGTTAGTAGTACACAAGCATGGAATGTGACGAGCTAAATAAAATGATTGTGAATAAATTAAAATGGAATTAATTAAATGAAATTGAGTTGGAATCAATTTTAATTGGTTATAAAACTTAAGAAATTATTTATTCACACGGATATTATCAAATTTGCGTAGAAATGATTGTCGTTTAACGTAAACGAGATTTAATTAAATTCTATGAATTAGTGGAAACAAATATAATTGATTTTTGAATCAATTGATATGAATACGAGTTTGTTTTGCTTAAAAATGAATTGAATGTAAGCAATTGCATTGTAATCCATTAAAATTGAATGTAATAGCATATAAATTTGGTTGGAAGCAATTGGAGTAGCTTTAAATTATATAAATCGCTTATGGTAAGCGTTTGGTGTTTGTTGCTTTTGAAATGCTTGTGTTTAGCAATTAAAAGTAAGTGAAATGCTAATAAAATTTTATATATGGCACTTACATATTTAAAATGAGTAAGTACAGGTACCTGAAGGCCGTTTGGCTGGATTTGGTTGCGTTATTCGCTAAAATAAATAAGCTGCTTGCTTTAAATGCTAAATAAAGGTACGCCTTCACAATAAAAATAGGAAATATGAACTGTTTTTGCTTTTTCCGACCGTGTGGGTCGATGTATACATATTTATATCTCTTGTCAAATTGCAAAAGCTCCTCTGTACAAGGAGACTCTGCCAAATTTTTTCGAAAATTTTAGGAGTCAGAAAATTTTTGAAAATTTTTGGGAAAATTTTTGTTAACGACAAAACAATTTCAAATTGAAAATTTAAAATAAATTAGTAGATGAAATAATATGAATCAGTTATGCTTGAAAGATAAAACTTAGTATTCCAAATTTAAAGTAAATTAAAGTCATATGAAATGAGAAAGCTAATTTGAATTGAAGTAGGTATGAAGCATATGTGAGGGAATGTATAAAATGATTTGGAAGGTTACGATTGAATATTGTTGCTAAGTAAGATATGCAGGTATTAAAGGGAAAAGAAAATTGGATTTGATTCCAAAAGATAAATTTGAATTGCCCGACAAAAAGGTATGTATTTAAGTTTCTGTATGAAATTGGATTGGGTTTTTGTTGCAGCCACTTGGCTTTTGTTTTCTTTTGGAATTTGGGAGCCCGTAGAGGCCCTTTGTAGTAGTACCGAGCTAGCCGCGCAAAGGAGACGCCGGCAAAAAATTTCGGGAATTTAGAAAGTTAGAAAAATTTAAAGAAAATTTTGATAATTCAAAAATTGGTTAAATTTAAATGATTGATCAAAAGGGTATTGTTTGGAAACGATAGAAGGTTTTGGGAAATTGGCTGAAGTGATAGTAGGTCTTTAATTAAAGATAGTTGGTAGGATGTTCAATTGTGAGTTTTGGGGGTAAGGTAAATGGGTATTGGACCATTCTTCCTAACTAGTAATTTCAGGGACGAAATTATTTTAAGCGGGGAGGAATGTGACGACCAGGAATTTTTAACAATTTAAAATAGAATAATTAATTGATTTTAAATAATTAAAGGTTAATTTTAACTTGAATTCAAAATATCAATACTTACTTGATAAGTAAATTATTGAATTATAAGAGGTGAAATTGGGAAAAATGTTGAATATGGAATTGAAAGCCTGTTAAAAATAATTTGAAGGCTTATAAAATTTATATTGATAACGCTGAAGGTAGGGTAAGTGTTAAAATTGAATTTGAAAATGTTTTGTTTAGTATTGGAAATGTATTGTTTAAACCGATAAATAAAAATTGCCTTTCGAGGCACAGTCTCGGAATTCGACGAAACCAGTTCCATTAGATCCGTAATAGTTAGTATTATCGGATTTCAATTTTCATAGCAATCGGAGTTGTCGTTTGACCCTGACAGCTCTAAACGCTTATAAACTATTTTAATTGATTTATTTGAAATTGATTGTTTTATTTCTGTAACTCGCACATATGATCGAATTAGGCTCTGAAACATATTCCATTGTTTTCAGAATGCGGGTAAAACCTTATAAACGCCTACCGGCATGTCTGATTCGGGGGTCGAGATTTCGCGTTATGCGTAACGAGATATTTTAGAAATTTAATAATTTTAAAAATATAAAAATCAACCAGCCACCCTACCTCCTGAAACGCGCAGACCTACTTCCCTCCTTTTTCGTGTAAATAGCTGCAATCTTCCTCTACAAGCCATTATCAACGCGTCTCCTTTTATATTACCTGATGACTTAGAGAAAAAGATAATATAGCTTTGTAAATCAATGGCCGAGAGTCTCCTCTCTTCCTTTAGTTTCAAATCGCGGTTCTAAAAAAAAAAGGGAGAGTGGCTGCTAATAAAACTTCCCCTCTCTTTCATTCAATCCCCAAAACATTTTCAACCCAAAATCAAAAGAAATCGAACAATTCGTTCGAAGGTTATCACTATAGTCTCGAGCTCGAGAAGGTAGGGACAGTCGAAATCTTCCAGTCGCGTTTGAATAAGGGGAGAGTGGCGACATTGAGCAGCGGCGCAAGAGGTAGGACATGACTCGCGATTAGGCAGGCCGGGTAGGGTTGCAAATCGAGGCGCATCTACACGTGGGGGTGCAACAGCGTTGAGGCTGGGTCGAATCATTTGGAGTCATGAGGAATCATGATTGGGCGGTGCTCTTGGGTTGGTCGAGCAGGATTTTTGCGTGTACAGGCAGGTTAGGGCTGGATGCAGTAAGGTTTGTTAGCAACCTATTTTCAAATTTAAATCTAATTCAATTTATAAGTATATAGGTTAGAAAGAGATTTATATTTTCATTAGGATTTTAAAGGAAAATATTTTTTTTCCAGTTTAAAGATTTTTATTAAAGTATATACAGGCAGACATATTTAATTTAGTTGAGTTTATAGTTAAGGTTTTTGGAAAAATATATGGATGCAGATTTTTATATATGCACAGAAATCAGAATAAAATATATGTAGAAATAGAAATAGGAATTTTAGGAGGGCAATGTAGATTTTTTTAGGAATATATGGATATAGATTTTGAAATCTATAGAAATTATTTTATAAAGATATATGTATTTTCAAATGGAAAAAACATCATTATTGTTCAATTAGTTCAAATAATTAATAAAAGTGTAATATTTATGCAAGGTCTATAATCGGGAAGCCAAGTCGTAATTGGAGTGGACTACAAACAAAATAATCAAAGTTGAGTAAATTTCACGCTTTTGGATTTCTATTTAAATTTAAATGGTTAAATTTAAATGATTGGTTGAATGAGTGGTCTGTTTGATGTGCTATATTATATATGGTAGTATAATATATATTTGGTAATTGATATTCGGTGATGGATATTATTGGAAATTGGAAGTTGAATGATGTGGTTTTCTTGAATATTTCGGTATACTAAGTTGTCGAAATATATAAAAAAAAACTTGGATTTTTGAAAAGAAATATAAGAGTAAAATTTTGAAAGTGAAATCATTATAGAATAAAATGAGAATGATTTGGAAAGAAATAAAAGTGATATTTAAAAACTGGAGTTAAATTGTAAGTGGAGATTTAAAACAAGTTCTAAATCAAAGTTAAATTTAATAAATAAAGTTTATAAATATAAAGTGTTTAACAACTTGAATGTTAAGGTGTAATTGTAAATTCCTTTAAGCTTCTATTATAAAACGAGTACTTGATTTATTCAATGAAGTAAATAACGGTAGTTAATTGTATGTTGAGATTTATCGAGAATGATTAATATTGTGGTTTAATCAAAGTAATCAATTTAGTTTAGGATAAATTGAAATATAATTAGAAATCATAAATTTGTATAATCAACGATGTAATTAAAGATTGATTAATTAAGATAATTAATCAAAAATAAGTGACTTAAGAGAAGTTAATTAATATAAGTAATTAAGGATTAATGTAATTAAATAGTTAATTAATTCATGAAGTAATTAAGATTCCTTATTGATTTTGGTTAAGAATAATTAATATCGTGAAGTTAATTAATGATAATTACTTGAATGCAATTGAAAGATAATTAATCCAGGGCGATTAATTAAGATAAATAATGATGGGTTGACCAATTAATTGATTTGGAATTAATTAACGTTAAATGAACAAATCTAAGTAATTGATGTTTGAAATTCAATTTGAATCAATTGAATTGATTGTATGTGATTAAGCTTTGCTTATGAATGTTTGAGTGGTATTAAATGCTTTGAATGAGTTGATATCTCTGAGATGAAATGTTGTGAATTTCATTTGGATAACTTGGGTAAGGAAGATATAAGACTCGAAGAGACCGGGTTCGGGTTTTAGGGAATACCCGAAACCCCTTCGTATTTTTATAGATTGCCATGCGAAATCTATAGGCTGGGTTGAAATGATTTAAAGGAATTGGACTATTAAATCTAAATCACGGTACTTAGGAAATGGATGAGTAGAATAAGTGATGCAAATAATTAATTGTGGTTTTGTGAATTGAAATGAGTTACCTGGGTTTTATATAAGTTGTTTGCTTGGTATTCCATGTTGGTTGGGTTTACTCACGCTGGTTTCCAGCCTGACCTGGGTGTTACTTTGGTGTAATGCTCGGGTCAGACCGAGTATTACAGATTTTCAAGTAGGACGTTCTAGAGCTCAGGAGGCGAGCTGGATGGCAATATCGTATAGAGTATTTCCGCTGAATTTATATTATTGTTAATCTAAGACATGATAATTGTAAATATTCAGTGACTGTAAATTATGTGAAATTCTAATGTATATTAATGTAATCGACAGACTAACTATATTTATGGAAGCTTGGCTTCGAATAAGAGTGAAAGCCCATTAAAATAAAATCTTGGATTGAATTAATTTGGGAATGGCTAGTAGTATACAAGAATGAATATGTCGAGCCAAATAAATGGTGGTGAATAAATTAGAAATGAAATGAAAGGCATATGTATGGTAGTGTAAAAATTTGTAATGGAATTACATACAGAATGAGTTGAAATTAATTTAAAAGTAGTTATTAAACTCAAATTAAATACTCTATTAAGCGAATATCGTCAAAAATTTCATAAAATAATTGTCGTTTGGCGTGTTCAAAAATAATTAAAATTCTTTCAGTTGATAGAGATTAAATAAAATTGATTTTATATCATTTGAAGTGAATATGAACTTGTTTGGATTAAAACTTAATTGAATGTAAGCAATTGAGTTGTAAACAAATAAAATTGAACGGAATGGTATATGTTTGATTGAAAGAAATTGAATTAGTGTTGAAAACATATAAATTGCTCGTGGAAATTATTTTAAATGCATTTCTTTTAGAATTGAAGTGTTATAGTTGTTTATGTAAGAGAAATGTTATAAATTTCATATATATAGTGCTTATATGTTTAAGTTGAGTAAGTACAGGTACCTGAAGGCCGTTTGGCTGGATTTGGATTGCACTAATTGCTAAAATAAATAAGCCGCATGTTTAGAATGCTAAATAAGGTACGCCTACGCAATAAAAATAGGAAATATGAACTGTTTTTGCTTTTACCGACCGTGTGGGTCGATATATATATATTTATATCTCTTGTCAAATTGCAAAAGCTCCTCCATACAAAGGAGACTCTGCCAAAAAAATTCCAAAATTTTGGGAGTTAGAAATTTTTTGAAAATTTTGAAAAAATTGATTAACGACAAAACGATTTCAAATTGGAAATTAAAGTAAATTAGTAAATGAAATTAATATGAATCGGATATACTAGAAAGATAAAATTCAACATTTAAAATTTAAAGTAAATTGAATCCGTATGTAATGGGGAGAACTGGTTTGAATAGAAATGGATATGAAAACTTCTGTAAGGGAAAGTATGTAAAGATTTGAAAGGGGTATGATTGGATATTATTGTTAAGTAGGTTATGCAGGTATAAAAAAGGGGAAAGGAAAATTGGATTTGACTCCAAAAGATAAATGTGAATTGCTCGACAAAAAGGTATGTATTTTAAATTTCTGTGTGAAATTGGATTGGGTTTTTGATCTAGCCACTTGGCTTTTGTTTTCTTTTGAATTTGAGAGCCCGTTGAGGCCTTTTGTAGTTGTACCGAGCTAGCAGCGCAAAGGAGTTGTAGGCAAAAAAATTCGGAAATTTAGAGAGTTAGAAAAAATTTTGAGAAAATTTTGATAATTCAAAACTTGATTTTAAATTAAAATTTAGATGATTGAGAAAAGGGGTATTATTTGAAACTATAGAAGGTTTTGGGAAATTGGGTAAGGTGATAGTGGGTCTTTAATAAAAGATAGTTGGTAGGAAGTTGAATTGTGAGTTTCGGAAAGAGTAAAAGGGTATTGGTCCATTCTTCCTAAGTAGTAATTTCGGGGACGGAATTCTTTTAAGGGGGGAAGAATGCGACGACCCGGAATTTCTAACAATTTAAATTTGAATAGTTAATTGATTTTAAAATATTTAAGAGTTAATTTTAACTTGAATTCCAAATATTAATATTTACTTGATAATTAAATCATCGAATTATATAATTCAAATGTTTAATTTAATAATTGAAATTGGGTAAATTGTTGAATCTGAGATTCTAAGCCTGTTTAAAATAATTTGGAGGCTTATAAAATTTATAATGATGATACTGAAGATAATAGAATGGTTGAAATTTAATTTAAGGGTGATTTGCTCAGTTTTGAAATCATATCGTTTAAATTGACATTTAAAAATAGCCTTCCGAGGCACAGTCTTGGAATTCGACGAAACCAGTTCCATTGGATCCGTAATAATTAGTTATTATCGGGTTTCAATTTTTGTAGCCATCGGAATTGTCGTTTGACCCTGGCAGCTCGAAACGCTTAGAACTATTTTAATTAATTTAATTTAAAATTGATCGTTTACTTCCGTAACTCGCGCATACGATCAAATTGGCCGCCGAAACATGTTCAATTGGGTTCGGAATGCGGGTAAAACCTTATCAACATCTATCGGCATGTCTTATTCGGGTTTGGGATTTCGCGTTATGTAACGAGACGTTTTGAAGATTTATAATGTAATATATTTATCGTCAACTTGTCAGAGATATTTTTATTAACAAACCAGCGTACATTGGAAGCCTCCCCAAATCCATATCTTCTCTCCGTCCCTCCCTCTATCTCCCATATAAAGATAATAAAATCAAACTTTAATAAAAAATATATATACATAAAATCAAATGGCCGCAGCCTTCGGTCCAAAGCCAAACAGAAATCGAAAGGGGAGGAAAGCTCAAAATCGACCGTGGCTTCCTCCTTCAAATGGAAGAGTCGAACGAACGAAAGTCGTTCGTGTTCACTTCGATCCAAGCAATGTGGTATCTTCGCCTCTATAACCCTAAGTCGTGCGCTCCTGATTGAAGCAGGTCGCGACGCATTCGAGCAGAGTTTGAAGAGGAGTTTGAAGCACACAGTGTTGGATTTGAGCGGAGTCTGAAGCGGAGCTTGGTCGAGGTGGATTCGCGAATGGTGGTGGTGGCGATTACTGTCGATTGTTCAGGAATTCGAGTTGTTCGAGAGGAGTTTGGAATTCGTGGAGATTGATCGCAAAGAGAGGCAATTGCTTGTAGAAGTGGAGCAGTGGCTTCGGAGGTGTCGGCTATGTAATGGTGGTGCTTGGGTGAGTGACGAAGGGAGGGGGGTCGTGAACCTAGGGCTCGGTATCGTGTGAGCAGTAAGGTATAACTTTTCAAATTTTGTTATTTAATTTAATTTACCTACACATATGTTTATAAACAGTAAAAGGAAAATATATAGATATGAGTACATCTGTATAATCATATACAGATGAGTAGGCAGTTTTAAATTCATTTATATAGGGATTTTAAAATGTTAAAGCCTTTACAAAAGTTTGGGTTTTGAAGTTTATAATTTAGTTAAGTGTATATGAGTCTCAAAGGGGAACATTTCTAGTTTAAATTTAAATCATTTTTTTTATGACGGAACTGATTGATCGATTTATTTCAAATATTAATAAAATCATATGATTTTTATACAAGGTCAAATCTTGAAAAGAAACAAGCTGGATTTGGGAATGGATGCTAATAAAATAAAGGTGAGTAAATCTCACTCTATTAGATTTCTATTTGAGTTTAAATGGTTAAATTAAAATATTTGATTGAATGATTTAATTGATTCGATATGCACTGTGAATTGATGCTCTGGTGATTTGGTATTGGATGATTCTCGAGTTAGTGGATGGCTTAACTCGAAGTATTGGGAATTTTAAGTTGTTTCAAATTTAAAACAATAAATAAGAAAATGTTCCGTTTAAAAGTTACTAACGACTTAATGATTTGTGATACATTAAATTAGTAGGATAATTAAAATGGATAATTAATTAATGATTTGGGTTATTTAATTCAGTAATTAAAGGTTTGAATAAATAATAAATTAATTTGCAAGTTAATTAACTAAGTATAAATAATTCAGAATAATCATTTGATGGTGTGATAAATAATTACTTAATGTAATTAATAAATATAGTTACTTTGTGAAATTTATTAAGAGATTAATTAAGATAATTAATTAAGGAGTAATTGATTTATTAATGAAGTAAATAAAAGAATAGTTAATTACATATTGAGATTAATCAAGAATGATAAATATTGGGGTTGAATTAAAGCAATTAATTTATACTAGAACAAATCAAAACATAATTGGAAATCATTAGTGTTATAATCAACAATGTAATTAAAGATTGATTAATTAAGTTGAATTAATCATAAGACTCATGAGAATTAATTAATAAGAATTAGTGTAATTGATTTTAGTTAATAAATTTGTGAAGTAATTAAAGAATAACCATTGATTTGGTAAGAATAATTAATATCGTGGAACTAATTAAAGATAATTACTTGAAAGGAATTGGAAGATAATTAATCCAGGGTGATTAATTAAGATGAATAAGGAAGGGTTGATTAGTTAATTGATTTGGAAATTAATTAATGAAGCAATCTAAGTGATTGAGGTTTGGAATTCAATTAGAATCATTTTAATTGATTTGTAAGTGATTAAGCTTTGCTTATGGGTGATTGAATGGTATTGGATGCGTTGATCGAGTTGATACCTCTGATATGAAATGTCGTGTATTCCATTTGTATAACTTGGGTTAGGATGACATATGACTCGAAGAGGCCGGGATCGGGTATTGGAAAATACTCGAAACCACTTCAAATCCTTATAAATAGTTATGTGAGATTAATAGGTTGTATTGAAGTGATTTAAGTGCGATTGACTATTTGATCTCAATTTTGGTCCTTAGAAACTTATGTGTGAAATAAGTTATGTCTATAAAATACTGTGAACTTGTAAAAAATTGGTTTGAGATACCCCGGGTTTTATATAAGTTGTTTGCTTTCGTATTCTATGTTAAATTGAGATTAATCATGCTGGTTTCCAGCCTGACCCGGGTGTTACTTTGGTGTAATGCTCGGGTCAGACCGAGTATTACAGATTTTCAGGTTAGGACTGTGACGACCCGGAATTTTCAAGCATTTGAAATCGAAACATTTAATTGATTTTAAATATTAAATAGAGCAATTCTAATTTGAATCAAGGATGTCACAGTTTATTAATAATTAAATTAGTAAATTTAATTATTTGAAGTTGGTAAAATATTGAATCTTCAGTTTTTCAGCATGTTAGAAATAATTTGAAGGCTTATAAAATTTATATTGATAGTACTGAAGATAATAGAAGTTGTAAAATGGTAATTTACAGTGGTTTGTTCAGTTTTAAGATTTTATATCGTTTAAATTGAATTTAAAAATAGCCTTCCGAGGCACCGTTTCGGAATTCGACAAAACCGGTTCCATTGGATCCGTAAAATTGTTTTATTATCGGATTTCAAATTGCGTAGCATTCGGAGTTATCGTCTGATCATACAATAAGTAAACGCGTTGAAAAAAAAATATCTTGGAATTTAAAATAACGACGGGTTCAAGAAGCTTTCTTTATATTATTTGCCAGGCCTTGCCTTGGAAGCCAAAAAAAAGGAGGGGGTAGAAACTTTCGATCGATGATTTCGAAAAAAAAATCGAAGTCGAATCTCACTTTGAGGAGTCGCGACACAGTAGATTGGCAGGAGGAGGCGGCGCATCTTCTCGGTAAGGACGGTGACTCGAGTTGGTTAGGGTTTGGATCATCGGCCGCGTGCGCGAATTGGGAATGGTTGGCGCCAGCAAGGGAGCCGTTTGGGTTTCGTGTTGCCGCGAGCATGGCAAGGCGGCGAGGGAGTGTTGGACTTCGTTGGGCACTACAGTAGGTTTTTATTTTTATTTATTTTTAGTTTATTGGTTTCTTCATTTTCTAGTTTGATTTAATACAAATACTTAACAGAAGTATTCTCTCCATTTAAGTTAATTCATATATGCAGAGATCAAGCATATAACAGTAAAGTTTATAACAGAAATAGTTTTGTACAGAGAGAAATTTTTAGATGAAATTTTATGCTGTTTTTATAGTATTAAACTGAAGGGTATATAAGATTTATGTAAGCAGAAAATTTAAATGTTGAATGAGAAAGATATATATAAAATAGTAGATTTGGTGGATAAATTGTTAAATTAACGTATTTAATAAACTTATTCGATTTATATTAGTTACTAAAGATTTCAAGGGAAAATTAGTTAAATCAAATTTTAAGTTAAAGTTAAATGTGTAAATGGTGATTAATATGTTTAACTAATTAAATTTTTAGTTGTAGTTACCGAAAATTAATTATCTTAAGGGAACTAGTTTAAAATAAATTTACTTGTTTAAAAATAAAATCACGAGTTAATCAAGTTATAAATGGAAATTTAATTGTTCCAATTGACTCGAATATTGATAAAAATTATGGAATGTGTATACAAGGTTACAAACCGGGAAACCAAGACAGAATTGAAATGGATTGCAAACAGCAAGGCAAAGGTGAGTTAACCTCACTCAGTTAAACTTAAATGATTTAATTTAAATAATTGTTTGATTGGTTAAATTGATTAATGTGTTATAGTATGATATGTAGGGATTGGAATATTGTATTGTGCTAACATCTGTGGATGCAGGGAAAACAGGTTGGAGGGATCCAACTGGACCCCTCAACTTTTATTTAAATTATTTAATATTCTCTGCTCAGGTTATTTGATATTCTATGATGCATTAAGTGGAAGTATTGAATGCTATGGTTTGGATGATATAATTGAGAATAATGAATTACCAAAAATATAAATTTGATTTTTGAATGAAAATGAAAGAAGTGAAATTGCAAGTAAAATAATTATAGAATAAATTTAAGAATGACTTGGAAAAGAAATAAAGTAACTTTAAAATTTTAATAAGTGAATCCTGAGGATGAAAGGGAAAATTTGAATAAACAGGAAGTTGATGAATTTTAAAATTCAGTGTTATTATTTTAACAAGAGCAAAAGATTTATTTAAAAGCTAAGGTTTAAATTATTGGAAGAATAAAGGAAAAAGATGGGAAAAATCTGGAATTTGTATATTTCAGTTAAAAGATTTAAAATCAAATGGAAAATAATAATAATAACAACAACAATAATTAAGTATATACTTAATGAATTTTGAAGTGAATTAGGTAATTAAAGAAATTTATTTCAAATAAAATAAATTGGAAATCAATTTGGGGAAAACTGATTTAGGTGATTGGAGTTGGGATTTTCTCTGGATAGCCAAGTACATGTTTTAAAAAGTAAATCTTTAAAAATTAATTTGATGGATTATAGTTGTTTTCGTAGAAAGCAAGTTTTGTAAAATTTATTATTTCTAATATTTAATTTCTAAAGCAAGTATTTCCTTTTAATCTATTATAGCAATAATTATTTAAAGAGTGATTTAGTATTTGTTTAAAAACTGTAAATCTAGTAGTATATTTTATTAAGTAATCTTATTTTCAAATATTCATATGGCATGTATATTTATTGAAGTACCTTTTAAAATAAATGTTTTAAAGTATAAATTGCAAAGTAAAGTATTTTAAACTATTTTAAAAATCTATTTTTGTGCTTGGTGATTTCAGTGGAGATAGAAAATATTTGGGAAAGCTTATTCTGGAAAGAGAAAGATGGTTAGAAACTGTTTTCAAAGGATTGAAAATAGAAATATATCTTGTGAAGATATTTTTGAGATTAATAAATAATTTGGGAAATTATTTATTGTTGGATGGATGTTTGTGAATATTAATTGATAGGTAAATCACCGACTATCAATATTGGCCAATTGCGTTGATCGTTTCGAAGAGACCGGGATCGAGTTTGCTATATTATAGCATGATAAGGGGTTCTCGCTTCGCGTTTGGTGGCGAACGGGGGACTCTTACCCCTACATGTCCCCGGGGGGGTTAACCCAAATGGTTCGTATTTCTGTACAACCTGAGTTGATTTTAGTAGAATAGTGTTCACTCAAGGGGTACGGATTTGTGGGCTGTTACAGTTGGTACCAGAGCTTAGATTGGTGATAACCTAGGCTCTGGTGGGAATTACTCATTTAAAATAGAGTCCGTGGTATTCTAAAATGAGTCTGAGCGTATTAATAGATATGGGTGCGTATTTGTTAGTGAATGTAAATTGTTTTAATATTGTGTTGATTAGTTTGTTGAGTGGCATATGAACCTTCGTCGGCACAGTGTGGACAACTGTCTCGAAGGGGTTTCCAAACACTTGAAGAGAACAATCGACACAGTATTGTTTTAAATGTGGGTAACTGAAATAATTTTACCCAAATTATATTTTGATATAAAGAAAAGGTTTTGTAAACTATTTTAGCTAATATATGGGTGCTTGGATGTTAAAAATGATAATGTTAAATTATTATCGTCGTTGAGTAAAAATTTAACTAGAAATTGAAAATATAATCAAAGTTTAGGGGAGTAAATTTATTATAAAATGGAACTTATAAATAGGAATCATAAATATAAATTATAAATTGAAATATAATTAAATGAGAATTTGTATAAGCGTAAACTATACAAATGCATTATAGTTAAAATTTGAATTAAAATAGAATTTGAAAGTTTAAAACCCCGGAGATTTTGGAAGTATTTTGAAAATAAATAGTAGCATTGTTGTTTCCGGGGTATCTCTAAAAGGAAATTGTTTCAAATAAATTTTAGGAAAGAGAGATAGCATTTAATTCACTTCAATAACTGGAAAATAACTTCGGTGATGACTGCAGCATCATCGATGTTCATTTTCGAGTTTCTAAGTGACAGATTGCTGCCAAATTAATTTGTTTTGGAAAACCTGTTTGTTTTTGTAATTTCAAAGGAAATTTGTTGGAAATAAAAAAAACCAGGATTGGTTTGAAATTTTTTGAGAAATGGGATTTTGAGATGTTGAAGATTTCAAAATGATTTGGAACTAAAGTCGGGTATTTAAAAATCCTGACGAGACAGGTTGTAAGCTTATAACTTGAGATGAGTTTTAAATGAGGAAGGGAATATAAGTTTTGAATGTTGGAATGTAAATATAAAGAGAAAAGTTAAAAATGGAATTAACTTGGATTGGGAAGTAAAAAATTTAACTGGATTGAAATAAATTGAATAGGCTGAAAATAATATCCAGTTATATTTGAATTAAGTTGAACTCGAATTGAATTAAATAAATTTGAGTTAAAATAAAATTGAATTGGAATAAGAATTCAATTAAATTATTGAATGAAATTAAATTCTTACCTGAATAAATGAAAAATAAATTGGATAAGGATTGGGATTGAAATAAGTAAATGAGAATAACATATAAAGGAATTATAATACATGGAATAAACTATGCTTGGGATATAAATAAGCATAAGGCTTGAATTTAAAAAAAATAAAATAAAAGAAGAATATATTCAAGCCTATAATGAATGGAATAGTGTAAATAATAAATTGTGACTTATAAAATTTGAAAAGTGGGATAGAAAACCAAAAATAAATATTTTTAATGAATTGAAAAGTAAAATAAAAATAAAAACTTGAATTATAAAATAAATTTGAACTTAAGAAAATTTAAATGAAGAGATTTTGAGATTAAAATCAAGTTCTGGATTATACGTTGGGGAAAAACTATTTAGATAATAAATTAGATAATGAAATATGTAATGAGAACCCAATGCAGTTAGATAAAAGCTGAATTGTGAGATAACAATGAGGTTTGGAAATAAAACTCAAGTTATAAATTAAATTCGACTTAAATTGTCGATGAAGTAAATATAATTGAACTGTGAGTTCATAAAATTGGGTGGTAGATTGAGAATGGATAGAGGATTCAGAACTTGAGTTATTAAATTAAATTTAACTTGAAGTGTTAACAAATTAGATATACTTGGAAAGGTATCGAATAAAAAAGGAAATTGGATTAAAATAATAATGGTTTGTATTGTGAATAAAATACAAATATGTAGAAATAAATTGAAATGACCTTGTAATTTATTTAAGTGAACTGAGAATGGATCGAACTTGGAAATTTCAAATTTATAATAACTAATGAAATAAATTTGTAGTTTGAAAGGAGATTGGATTGAAATAGAATCAAGTTAAATTGAAAAGAGAACTTTGTTTGCAAAATGAGAATGAGCTTGTAACGACCCGTATTTTACGTGTCGATAGATCGTAGAATTTGCAGGTCGATAGTGTTGTTTGTGTTGCCTCTAGCTTGAGTCGTTTAGAAGTTAACCCGGGTGGAGTATGAGTTGTGACCGACTCATGAGCATTGCCGAGCTAAGGGATGAGTCGTGACCGACTCATAAGGGGCCGACTCAAGGAGGGGTTACGGGTTGGAGTGTTGGCCGAGATAAGAAATTCACCGACCTAAGAGTTGCCGAGTTATAGAAGTAACGACCTAAAAGTTAGGCGACTTAGTGATGGTGACCGACCTATAGTAAGTCGCAGACGACCTTAGGAAGTGGCCGAGTCAACGAGTTACGACTCATAAGGTTTGCCGAGTTAAGGGGTTAGCGTGTTAGTAGGCAGCGACTTAAGGAAGTCGCCGAGTTAGCGACTTAGAGTTAGGTCGTTCAACGACCTAAGGGCTAGCGTTAGGACGCTAGGGGGATAGGTCAGCAGGCACGTTGAGTCGTTGGGGGGCTTAGGTCGTTGAGTCGGTCTGGTTTGTTAGGTCGCGTGAGTACTGTTCAGACTTAGGTCGTAAACGACCTAAGTTAGGTAGTGAGTCGGCAGTGAGTTAGGTCGTGGGGTCTTGAGTCGTTGTGTTAGGTCAGCAAGGAGTTGAGTCGGCAGGGTCTTAGATCGTAGGTCGGCATGCTAGTTAAGTCGTCAGGCGACCTAGGACTTAGGAAATGCGGCAGTGTGTTGAGTCGTGTGACAGTTGGGTCGGCAGTACGTTGAGTCGTTAGGTCGGCCTGTGTTTTAGGTCGCGTCTGGGTTAAGTCGTAAGTCGGCCTTGGTTATATGTTGTGTTGGTTAGGTCGTAGGTCGTAGGGGCTGATGAGTCGGCAACGACTCATAGTTAGGTCGGGGACGACCTAAGGGGCGGACGACCTAAGGGAAATTCAGCCTATAAATAGAGGGGTTTGGCTCACTTTTTGGCACCGGTTTTTGAAGCGACGAAGTGCTGCCATTTTGAAGACTCGACTACAACATTTCTTCATCTTCTTTTCTCCATTCCAATCAAGTGTTAGCATCCATCCAAGATCGAAGATCGAGATCGAAGATCCAAGTGCCAAAGTTGAAGATCTTCATCCGTTCGAGCTAGAATTCATCGATTGGAGCGAGATATTGCCGGATCAAGCCTTGATCTTTGCTGTCCAGATCTGAAGTTGATTGATTTTAGGTTGTTTTGGTGATTTGGTGAGTGGTAGTTATCTCTCACGCGGACCCAAAGGAGTGTATGGGATTGGTGATATTTTTATGTGTTAAAGTTAGCGTTTTCTCGCATTTTCCTTAAGTCTGCATGTAGATCCATCATGTTTGAAGATGTTTACCTTTAGAAGTTATTTATCAAGTATTAGAGATAAAACCCATGTTTAGATTTGATAGATCTATGCTAAAAACCATGATTTCACATATGTTGGACTTTTGCACACTTAATTACGAAATTGCCATTATAATTGTTATTGCTTAATATATCTTGTTTGAATGCTTGAATGTTTGAATGTATGTTAGATTTGATTGCTCCAAGTTAGCTTGTAGTTGATTTGGAACAAGGTGATTGAAGATGATTCAAAAGCTACGGAAGAAGGCTCTTGAATGGTGAAAGCTGCTTAAGGCATATGTAGCGAATGTTGAAGCTCATATGTATGATGTTGAGATGGAACTTTGCCATGATGCGATGAGGCAAACCATGTTGTTGAGTTGAGATCTTGCTTTGATGTGATGAAGCGAGGCATGTTGATATCTTGAAGGGTAGTTCAAGTATGATGTGAGTCTTGGCTTAATCCAGGCAGGGATCATTCCAAGCATGTTGATAACTTGAAGGGTAGTTCAAGTTGGTTGATAATGGAGCTGCTCAAGAGGTAGCTTGGGCTAGGTTGAAAATAGTCGTCGAGGAGGATGACTAGGAGGCTTGGACTTTATCGTTGTTGAAGGTTCTAGCAAACTTAAAGCAAGGGTACATAGGGACGCCTAAAAGACTACAGGAAGGTAGTCGAGTACTCTGGGCCAAGTAGATAAGTCCTAGGCACAAGGTAGTGTGCGGAGTTTTGTCTAGAACCGGGGTTACCATTAGCCCTTGACAGATGGCTCAGGAAGGAGTCGGTCATTCAATTAACGGTGATTTCGAAGCAAGGTTAACAGTGATAGCCAGAGTCATGGATGTTTGGTTGTATTATCATTCGGCTTCAAGAGCGGTGTTTTCTGGGTGCTTATCTGATCTTGGTTTAGGCCTTGGGGGTTTGTATTTGGAAAACATCGTCCTTGACTCGAGTGGTATTCGCTTTACCTTAATTGTCTATGTTGTTATGCTTGCTTCTCCTTAGTGTATGTCTGGGGCTATCACTGTAGAAAGAGGTGGAGTGGGATGGTTTGGTTCCTATTCCTTTTATCCTTTATGCTCTTTTGGTATGCTTGATAGTTGATTTACTGCTCACTAAGACTTTGTCTGACTCAAGGTTTTATGTCTCCTCTTATTACCTTGGGCTGTTCATCCATGTTGGGATGGGCAGACTAGGTAAGCAGGTGACAGGTGCTGTGCTTGGAGTTTCTACGTTGAAGATGACGAAGACGAGCAGGAGGCTATGCATATTATTTTCTTATATGTACTGGGTATCCGCTGCTGTATTTGATGAGTGCTTGTAGTGAGGTCTTGATGTATGGATTTGTTGAGATGATTGTATAAAACTTCTGTGATGCTTATATGATGATTTCCTGTTATGAGACTTCACTATATATTTCTCTATTGTATTTTATCCATGCGCTGTGAGTTACGATAGAGATTCTTCGATTTTATTTTACCCTGACTATCATCCATGGCTGCCTGGCACACCTTTCAGCGCACTATTCTCTTGTTTTGGTGCGGGAGTCATGGGCGGTCGTCACATTTGGTATCGGAGCTTTGGTTAATCGATTTCAGCCAACGCTCGCTGACGTAACTACGTATGAGAGACGTAATTGTATTTTGATGGATGATTACTATATATAATATAGTAGCCTAGAAGGATTTGAACTCCTTATGTAGTTGTTTCTTAAGGTGTTCTAATCATTCTTATTACAGATATTAAGGATGAGTCGAAGAGGGAGACCAGCTGCAAGGGAAAGCCGTGCTGATGAAGGAGCTGTTGATTATGGAACTATGTTCGAAGCGATGATGACTTCGATCATGAGAAGGATACCAGCTTCAGGATCATCAGTGGATGTGGGAGTTCAAGTTCAAGCTCCAAGACCGGTGGATTTTGCTAAGCTTTGCAAGGATTATACTTCTCTTGGAGGAAAAGCTTTCTTGGGGACGGAGTCGACTATTGAGGTGCAGAGATGGATTGATGCTTGCAAAAGGATCTTTGGTGACTTAGGGATTGAGGATGCAACTAAGAGAAAGCTTGCATCGAGACAGCTTCAGGGAAGAGCTGCTGATTGGTGGAATTCTATCACCATAGATACACCAGAAGAGGATATTACTTGGGAGCAGTTCCAAGTTAGATTTGAAGCCAAGTTCATCTCTACTGCTCAGAGGTCTGTTTTGTTCAAGAGATTTGTGGAGCTCAAACAAGGCGGAAGGCCTGTTCTGGAGTATATTTCTGAGTTCGAAGCTTTGTCTAAGTATGCCAGATCATATATTGATTCTCCCTACCAGAAGAATGAGAAGTTTGTGACTGGTCTGGATGCTTATCTTGGGAGGCAGTTAGTGGATCATTTGGACGATCCATTTGAGAAGCTTGTGGAGAAAGCCCTTAGGCATGAGAGTTTGTTTCCTAAGGAAAGTTCTGTTGTTGCTGTAACCAGGGAAGGATCTAAACCACACCAGAATGGCAATAAGAGGAGGAAGCAGCAGCATCAGAAGGGTAAGGATGGCCAGAAGAAGCCGAAAGGCGAAGTGACTTGTTATAACTGCCAACAGAAGGGCCATCTTTACAAAGATTGTAAGAATCCCAAGGTGCCGGGAAAGTGTTATAACTGTGATAAGCTGGGACATATCAAGAAGGATTGCCCAGAGCCGAGGAAAGATAGGCAGATTGTGCAAGCCTATGCTTTGGGAGTTGTGCCGTCGTCTTCGAAAGCTCCTACTGCTGAGGAGAAGGGGAAGAGTGTGGTGGTTCAAGGTACTCTTTCTATTTGTGGTGTTCCAGTTAGAGTGTTGTTTGATACTGGAGCGTCGCATTCTTTTGTTTGTGATGATTTGGTAAGCCGGTTAGGTATGAAACCGGATATTGTTGATAGGCCATTGGTTGTGACTAATCCGGTTGGGGGTTCGTCATGTTTGTGTATGATATGCCGTGGTCTAGTTGTGTCGAGTCATGATTGCTCGTTTGTTTGTGATTGCTTTGTTCTGAACTTTGCGGGGTTCGGAATTATTTTGGGTATGGACTGGCTTAGGAAGTATGCGGCTAGGATTGATTGTGAGAGGCTTGAGGTGACAGTCGGGAATGTGGAAGGGCGAAAGGTTGTGATACGATGTAAGCATGAAGAAGGCGTCTTCATGAGCTTCATGTATTCGCTAGTTGTTCCACGGGATGGACTGTCATCGGTGCCTATTGTGAATGAGTTTGAGAATGTCTTTGAGGAAGTCAAAGGGTTGCCGCCGCATAGGGAGATCGAGTTTCGTATCGATCTAGTTGAGGGAGCCAGACCTGTTGTGATGCCTCTTAGGCGGATGGCACCGAGGGAGCAGCAAGAGCTGAAGGTGCAAGTTGATGACCTTTTGCAGAAAGGATTCATTCGGAGAAGTGTGTCCGAATGGGGTGCGCCAGTTGTGTTCGCAACCAAAGCGGATGGATCGTTGAGGTTGTGTGTGGATTATCGTGAGCTGAATAAGGTGACTAAGAAGAACAAGTATCCATTGCCGAGAATAGATGACTTGTTTGATCAGCTTCACGAGGCTAAGGTGTTTTCTCAGATGGATTTGGCAACGGGATTTCACCAGTTGAGAGTGGCAAAGGATAGTGTGCCGAAGACTGCTTTCAGGACACCATCCGGGTTTTATGAGTGGCTGGTAATGCCGTTTGGATTGACTAACGCGCCAGCATATTTTGTGGATCTTATGAATAGGGTATTCAGAGATCAGTTGAATAAGTTCGTGCTTGTGTTCGTGGATGATATTTTGGTTTACTCCAGAACCGAGGAAGAGCACAAGACGCACTTGAGGATTGTTTTGGGAATTTTGTGGAAACATCAGCTGAAGGCTAAGTTTTCGAAGTGTCACTTCTGGAAGAGTGAAGTGAGGTTCTTAGGCCATGTTATCTCTGGAAATGGAATAGCGGTTGATCCCGCTAAGGTGGCAGCGATCCAGGATTGGGTTAGGCCTAAGAATGCATCTGATGTGAGAAGTTTTCTTGGATTAGCAGGATATTATCGTCGGTTTATCAAAGACTTTTCCAAGATAGCTGCACCGTTGACAGGATTGACGAAGAAGAATCAAGTGTTCAGATGGAATGATAAGTGTGAACAAGCTTTCATAATCCTGAAAGAGCGACTGACAAGTGCTCCTGTTTTGACTATTCCGAGTGGGAATGATGAGATGGTGGTTTACACCGATGCATGTGGCACTGGACTAGGAGCGGTGCTAATGCAGAAGGATAAAGTTGTTGCGTATGCTAGTCGACAACTGAAGCCGCATGAAAGGAACTATCCGACTCATGATTTGGAGTTAGCGGCGATTGTGTTTGCTTTGAAGATGTGGAGACATTATCTATTGGGAGTTAGATTCGAGTTGTTTACAGATCATAAGTCGTTGAAGTATCTGTTCTCCCAAAAGGATTTAAATCTTCGACAGCAACGGTGGCTAGAGTTTCTAGCATCTTATGATTTTGGTATAGCCTATACTCCAGGGAAAGGTAACGCAGTGGCTGATGCGTTAAGTCGAAGACATGCAGGATTGGGAGCCATGTTTTCAGAATGGAAGAGTCTTGAGTATTTGGCTGGATTTGATTTCAGGCCTAGATGTGAATTGGAACCTGAGATGTTGGCAAACTTATCGATAAGGCCTACTCTTGTGGAAAGAATTGGTGAGAGGCAAAGGGGAGATGATAAGCTTGTCAAGATTATCTGTGATTTGGAATCTGGATTGGACCCGGAGAAGGATAAGGGATTCGAGGTCGATCGAGAGGGTTGGCTTCGAAAGCAAGGGCGACTAGTTGTTCCCGATGTAGATGGATTGAGAGATGAAGTTCTGAGGGAGAGTCATCACTCGAAGTTGACAATTCATCCAGGTGGAAATAAGATGTATCGGGATATGAAGAGAACCTACTACTGGGAAGGTATGAAGAAGGATGTTGGAAACTTTATTTCCAAGTGTATGAATTGCCAGTTGGTGAAAGCTGAGCAGAAGAAGCCCAGTGGATTACTTCAGCCATTAGAGGTTCCTACATGGAAGTGGGAGCAAGTGTCGATGGATTTTATCGATGGTCTACCGAAAACCAGAGCAGGGAATGAAGGGATTTGGGTCATTGTAGATCGTTTGACCAAGAGTGCAAGGTTCATTCCTGTTCGATCGACTAGAACTGCATCGAAGTTGGCTGAGTTGTATGTGAAGTGGATAGTTCGATTCCATGGTGTTCCGAAGAGTATAGTGAGCGATCGAGATCCATTGTTCACCAGTAGATTTTGGAAGAGCTTCCAGGAAGTTTTGGGAACTGAGTTGTGTTTGAGTACAGCTTATCACCCTCAAACAGATGGTCAGACTGAGAGAGTCAACCGAGTATTGGAAGATCTTCTTAGGGCATGTGTTTTGGACTTCGGAGGATCATGGGAAGATCATCTTCATTTGGTGGAGTTTGCTTATAATAACAGTTATCAGTCGAGTATTGGTATGGCACCATATGAGGCATTATATGGAAGACCGTGTAACTCTCCGACATGTTGGTTGGAAACTGGAGAAAAGCTGATACTTGGGCCAGAGATGATTCGACAGACTTCAGATTGTATAGAGATCATTCGGCAACGAATGAAGGCAGCCCAAGATCGTCAGAAAAGTTATGCCGATAATCGTCGTAAGGATTTGGAATTCGACGTAGGTGATATGGTTTTTGTGAAGATTTCTCCATTGAAGAATGTTATAAGATTCGGGAACAAAGGAAAGTTAACTCCAAGATTCGTTGGACCATTCCCGATTATCGAGCGAATTGGAAAGCTCGCTTATAGATTGGAGTTACCGGAAAAGATGGCGGGTGTGCACAATGTTTTTCATGTATCTTGTCTACGGAAGTATATGCACGACCCAACTACGGTGGTTTCTGCTGATAGCTGTGAAGACTTGGAGGTTGATCCTGTTGTTTCGAGACCTCGTAAGCCGCTTCGTATTGTTGAAACCGATACGAAACAGCTTAGGAGGAAGACGATTACGTTGCTCAAGGTACAATGGAGTGATGATGTTAACGACTGTACATGGGAGGAGGAAGAGAGGATGAAGGCAGCTCATCCCGGACTCTTCGAGGTATGGCCCTAAAGTGTCGTGACATCTCATGAATTTGTAGCTTGTTCTAAGTCTTAGAATTCTGCATGCTAGGTTAGAATTGGATGCATGATTTGTTGATTGCTATGGATGGTAGGCATGCGGAATATCTTTGATTTCTGTTGTTTGCTTGGAATTTCGGGGGCGAAATTCCTAAGGGGGAGAGAATGTAACGACCCGTATTTTACGTGTCGATAGATCGTAGAATTTGCAGGTCGATAGTGTTGTTTGTGTTGCCTCTAGCTTGAGTCGTTTAGAAGTTAACCCGGGTGGAGTATGAGTTGTGACCGACTCATGAGCATTGCCGAGCTAAGGGATGAGTCGTGACCGACTCATAAGGGGCCGACTCAAGGAGGGGTTACGGGTTGGAGTGTTGGCCGAGATAAGAAATTCACCGACCTAAGAGTTGCCGAGTTATAGAAGTAACGACCTAAAAGTTAGGCGACTTAGTGATGGTGACCGACCTATAGTAAGTCGCAGACGACCTTAGGAAGTGGCCGAGTCAACGAGTTACGACTCATAAGGTTTGCCGAGTTAAGGGGTTAGCGTGTTAGTAGGCAGCGACTTAAGGAAGTCGCCGAGTTAGCGACTTAGAGTTAGGTCGTTCAACGACCTAAGGGCTAGCGTTAGGACGCTAGGGGGATAGGTCAGCAGGCACGTTGAGTCGTTGGGGGGCTTAGGTCGTTGAGTCGGTCTGGTTTGTTAGGTCGCGTGAGTACTGTTCAGACTTAGGTCGTAAACGACCTAAGTTAGGTAGTGAGTCGGCAGTGAGTTAGGTCGTGGGGTCTTGAGTCGTTGTGTTAGGTCAGCAAGGAGTTGAGTCGGCAGGGTCTTAGATCGTAGGTCGGCATGCTAGTTAAGTCGTCAGGCGACCTAGGACTTAGGAAATGCGGCAGTGTGTTGAGTCGTGTGACAGTTGGGTCGGCAGTACGTTGAGTCGTTAGGTCGGCCTGTGTTTTAGGTCGCGTCTGGGTTAAGTCGTAAGTCGGCCTTGGTTATATGTTGTGTTGGTTAGGTCGTAGGTCGTAGGGGCTGATGAGTCGGCAACGACTCATAGTTAGGTCGGGGACGACCTAAGGGGCGGACGACCTAAGGGAAATTCAGCCTATAAATAGAGGGGTTTGGCTCACTTTTTGGCACCGGTTTTTGAAGCGACGAAGTGCTGCCATTTTGAAGACTCGACTACAACATTTCTTCATCTTCTTTTCTCCATTCCAATCAAGTGTTAGCATCCATCCAAGATCGAAGATCGAGATCGAAGATCCAAGTGCCAAAGTTGAAGATCTTCATCCGTTCGAGCTAGAATTCATCGATTGGAGCGAGATATTGCCGGATCAAGCCTTGATCTTTGCTGTCCAGATCTGAAGTTGATTGATTTTAGGTTGTTTTGGTGATTTGGTGAGTGGTAGTTATCTCTCACGCGGACCCAAAGGAGTGTATGGGATTGGTGATATTTTTATGTGTTAAAGTTAGCGTTTTCTCGCATTTTCCTTAAGTCTGCATGTAGATCCATCATGTTTGAAGATGTTTACCTTTAGAAGTTATTTATCAAGTATTAGAGATAAAACCCATGTTTAGATTTGATAGATCTATGCTAAAAACCATGATTTCACATATGTTGGACTTTTGCACACTTAATTACGAAATTGCCATTATAATTGTTATTGCTTAATATATCTTGTTTGAATGCTTGAATGTTTGAATGTATGTTAGATTTGATTGCTCCAAGTTAGCTTGTAGTTGATTTGGAACAAGGTGATTGAAGATGATTCAAAAGCTACGGAAGAAGGCTCTTGAATGGTGAAAGCTGCTTAAGGCATATGTAGCGAATGTTGAAGCTCATATGTATGATGTTGAGATGGAACTTTGCCATGATGCGATGAGGCAAACCATGTTGTTGAGTTGAGATCTTGCTTTGATGTGATGAAGCGAGGCATGTTGATATCTTGAAGGGTAGTTCAAGTATGATGTGAGTCTTGGCTTAATCCAGGCAGGGATCATTCCAAGCATGTTGATAACTTGAAGGGTAGTTCAAGTTGGTTGATAATGGAGCTGCTCAAGAGGTAGCTTGGGCTAGGTTGAAAATAGTCGTCGAGGAGGATGACTAGGAGGCTTGGACTTTATCGTTGTTGAAGGTTCTAGCAAACTTAAAGCAAGGGTACATAGGGACGCCTAAAAGACTACAGGAAGGTAGTCGAGTACTCTGGGCCAAGTAGATAAGTCCTAGGCACAAGGTAGTGTGCGGAGTTTTGTCTAGAACCGGGGTTACCATTAGCCCTTGACAGATGGCTCAGGAAGGAGTCGGTCATTCAATTAACGGTGATTTCGAAGCAAGGTTAACAGTGATAGCCAGAGTCATGGATGTTTGGTTGTATTATCATTCGGCTTCAAGAGCGGTGTTTTCTGGGTGCTTATCTGATCTTGGTTTAGGCCTTGGGGGTTTGTATTTGGAAAACATCGTCCTTGACTCGAGTGGTATTCGCTTTACCTTAATTGTCTATGTTGTTATGCTTGCTTCTCCTTAGTGTATGTCTGGGGCTATCACTGTAGAAAGAGGTGGAGTGGGATGGTTTGGTTCCTATTCCTTTTATCCTTTATGCTCTTTTGGTATGCTTGATAGTTGATTTACTGCTCACTAAGACTTTGTCTGACTCAAGGTTTTATGTCTCCTCTTATTACCTTGGGCTGTTCATCCATGTTGGGATGGGCAGACTAGGTAAGCAGGTGACAGGTGCTGTGCTTGGAGTTTCTACGTTGAAGATGACGAAGACGAGCAGGAGGCTATGCATATTATTTTCTTATATGTACTGGGTATCCGCTGCTGTATTTGATGAGTGCTTGTAGTGAGGTCTTGATGTATGGATTTGTTGAGATGATTGTATAAAACTTCTGTGATGCTTATATGATGATTTCCTGTTATGAGACTTCACTATATATTTCTCTATTGTATTTTATCCATGCGCTGTGAGTTACGATAGAGATTCTTCGATTTTATTTTACCCTGACTATCATCCATGGCTGCCTGGCACACCTTTCAGCGCACTATTCTCTTGTTTTGGTGCGGGAGTCATGGGCGGTCGTCACAGAGCTTAAGTATAAATTAGGGTGAATAAACTTAAGCTAAAAGACGGAAAGGAGTTGAATTGAATTCAACTTCAAATTAAGTTTAATAATATTGGATTGGTTTTAAATCAAGAGAAAATAAATTTTTAATAGAAATAAAATTCAGTGAGTTATAAATAATATTAATGGGATGAAATTCTAGAATAAATAATTGTAAACCATTTAAAATTATTAAGGAATTGAAATAACTTGAGACAATAAGGAAATAGAATGTTTCAAGTTTAATGGAATGGATTTAAATGAATATGGATAAGAAATAAAGTATAAATGAGTGGACTGTGAATAAAATTTCACAGGTAATGAAGATGAACTTAAGTTATTAATGGTTTTGTATGAACTAGTTTAGTTAATATGAAATGAATGCAAGTGAATGTATTCAAATTTGAAATGCAATGAAAATGAGAATATATGGATTGTGAATAAATTGAAACTGGAATAGGATTAAGTATAAATTGAATTGAAATCAATTGAAATTGGTTATAAACATAAATACTTATTTATGCACATAGATCTCGTCAAATTTGCATAGAATAAATTTTCGTTGGATGTAAATGGAAGTAACTAAAATTCTATGTGTTGATAGGGGTAAAATAAATTGATTTTGAAAGCAATTGAATTAAATATGAGTTCAGTTTGCTTAAGAATAAATTAAATGTAAGCGATTGGGTTTTAAACCATTCAAATTGATGAAGTGGTCTATGAATGGATTGAAAACCATTCAGATTGAATGAAAATGGTTTATGGATTAATTGAAACAGTTAAATTAGCATGGAAACTATATATTTTGCTAACGGAAAAATGTTTGGTATGAGTTTCTTTTAGAATTCTTATGTTTTAACTATTGTAAATAAATGAAATGTTGCTAAACTTTATTTATATGGCACTTACATGTTTAAATTGAGTAAGTACAAGTACCTGGGAGCCGTGTGGTTGGATTTGGTTGTGCTATTTGCTAAAAATAATAAGCCGCTTGCTTAAAAATGCTAAATAAGGTACGCCTACGCAATAAAAATAGGAAATATGAACTGTTTTTGGCTTTTCCGACCGTGTGGGTCGATGTATATATATTTATCTCTTTTGTCAAATTGCAAAAGCTCCTCCGTACAAAGGAGACTCTGCCAAAATTTTCCAGAAATTTTGGGAGTTAGAAATTTTTGAAAATTTTGGAAACGACAAAACAATTTTAAACTGGAAATTGAAATAGGTTAGTAAATGAAACTAATTAAAATAATGACATGAATCAGTAATAAATGACAAATAAAATTTATATATTCAGAGTTGAAAAATAAATTGAATTCGTATAGAAATGGAGATAAACCAATGTGGATAGAAATGGATATAAATTGAAGTGGTAAGACGGAAATAAATAAAGAAACATATAAGTGCTTATGTTAACTTAAGTAAGGAATGGTTAATTCTTTATTGGAAATTGAATATTGCAAATATATTCTAAGTTGATATTTGGATGAATATTGGCATTTGGTAAGGGAGTCGATAAAATGTTTTGGGAATATTGTGATTGGATATTAGTGCTAAGCAGGATATGCAGGTAATATAAAGGGAAAAAGAATTGATTTTGATTTATGTATTTAAATTTTGGTATGAAAATGGATTGGGATTTGGATTGAGCCACTTGGCTTTTTGTTTTCTTTTTGGATTTGGGAGGCCGCAGAGCCATTTTTGTAGTAGTACCGAGCTAGCCGCGCAAAGGAGACGCTGGCGAAATATTTCGGGAATTTAGAGAGTTAGAAAATTTTGAGAAAATTTTGATAATTCAAAATTTAGTTTTGAATTATAATTTGAATAGTTGAACAAGTAAATTATTTGGAAACTATAGAAGGTTTTGGAAAAGTTTGGGAAGTTAATAAGAAAGGTAATGTGTCTTTTATTAAAAAGATAGTTAGTAAGATGTTGAACTGTTTGGTTTAGGGAAATAATAAACGAGTATTGGACCATTCTTCCTAATTAGTAATTTCGGGGATGAAATTCTTTTAAGGGGGGAGGAATGTGACGACCCGGAATTTTCAAGCATTTGAAATCGAAACATTTAATTGATTTTAAATATTAAATAGAGCAATTCTAATTTGAATCAAGGATATCACAGTTTATTAATAATTAAATTAGTAAATTTAATTATTTGAAGTTGGTAAAATATTGAATCTTCAGTTTTTCAGCATGTTAGAAATAATTTGAAGGCTTATAAAATTTATATTGATAGTACTGAAGATAATAGAAGTTGTAAAATGGAAATTTACAGTGGTTTGTTCAGTTTTAAGATTTTATATCGTTTAAATTGAATTTAAAAATAGCCTTCCGAGGCACCGTCTCGGAATTCGACGAAACCAGTTCCATTGGATCCGTAATATTGTTTTATTATTAGATTTTAAATTGCGTAGCATTCGGAGTTATCGTCTGATCATACAATAAGTAAACGCGTTGGAAAAAAATATCTTGGAATTTAAAATAACGACGGGTTCAAGAAGCTTTCTTTATATTATTTGCCAAGCCTTGCCTTAGAAGCCAAAAAAAAAGGAGGGGGCAGAAACTTTCGATCGACGATTTCAAAAACAAAATCGAAGTCGAATCTCACTTTGAGGAGTCGCGACGCAGTAGATGGGATGGTGGAGGCAGCGCATCTTCTCGGTGAGGACGGCGACTCGAGTTGGTTAGGGTTTGGATCATCAGCCGCGTGCGCGAATTGGGAATGGTTGGCGCCAGCAAGGGAGTCGTTTGGGTTTCGTGTTGCCGCGATCAAGACAAGGCGACGAGGGAGTGTGGGACTTCGTTGGGCATTACAATAGGTTTTTATTTTTATTTTATTTTAGTTTATTGGTTTCTTCATTTTCTAGTTTGATTTTATACAAATACTTAACAGAAATATTCTCTCCAATTAAGTTAATTCATATATGAAGAGATCAAGCATATAACAGTAAAGTTTTTAACAGAAATAGTTTTGTACAGAGAGAAATTTTTAGATGAAATTTTATACTGTTTTTATAGTATTAAACTGAAGGGTATATAAGATTTATGTAAGCGGAAAATTTAAATGTTGAATGAGAAAGATATATATAAAATAGTAGATTTGATGGATAAATTGTTAAATTAACGTATTTAATAAACTTATTCGATTTATATTAGTTACTAAAGATTTCAAGGGAAAATTAGTTAAATCAAATTTTAAGTTAAAGTTAAATGTGTAAATGGTGATTAATATGTTTAACTAATTAAATTTTTAGTTGTAGTTACCGAAAATTAATTATCTTAAGGGAACTAGTTTAAAATAAATTTACTTGTTTGAAAATAAAATCACGAGTTAATCAAGTTATAAATGGAAATTTAATTGTTCCAATTGACTTGAATATTGATAAAAATTATGGAATGTGTATACAAGGTTATAAACCGGGAAACCAAGACAGAATTGAAATGGATTGCAAACAACAAGGCAAAGGTGAGTTAATCTCACTCAGTTAAACTTAAATTTAAATGATTTAATTTAAATAATTGTTTGATTGGTTAAATTGATTAATGTGTTATAGTATGATATGTAGGGATTGGAATATTGTATTGTGCTAACATCTGTGGATGCAGGGAAAACAGGTTGGAAGGATCCAACTGGACCCCTCAACTTTTATTTAAATTATTTAATATTCTCTGCTCAGGTTATTTGATATTCTATGATGCATTAAGTGGAAGTATTGAATGCTATGGTTTGGATGATATAATTGAGAATAATGAATTACCAAAAATATAAATTTGATTTTTGAATGAAAATGAAAGAAGTGAAATTGCAAGTAAAATAATTATAGAATAAATTTAAGAATGACTTGGAAAAGAAATAAAGTAACTTTAAAATTTTAATAAGTGAATCCTGAGGATGAAAGGGAAAATTTGAATAAACAGGAAGTTGATGAATTTTAAAATTCAGTGTTATTATTTTAACAAGAACAAAACATTTATTTAAAAGCTAAGGTTTAAATTATTGGAAGAATAAAGGAAAAAGTTGGGAAAAATCTGGAGTTTGTATATTTCAGTTAAAAGTTTTAAAATCAAATGGAAAATAATAATAATAATAATACTAACAACAATAATTAAGTATATACTTAATGAATTTTGAAGTGAATTAGGTAATTAAAGAAATTTATTTCAAATAAAATAAATTGGAAATCAATTTGGGGAAAATTGATTTAGGTGATTGGAGTTGGGATTTTCTCTGGATAGCCAAGTACATGTTTTAAAAAGTAAATCTTTAAAAATTAATTTGATGGATTATAGTTGTTTTCGTAGAAAGCAAGTTTTGTAAAATTTATTATTTCTAATATTTAATTTCTAAAGCAAGTATTTGCTTTTAATCTATTATAGCAATAATTATTTAAAGAGTGATTTAGTATTTGTTTAAAAAGTGTAAATCTAGTAGTATATTTTATTAAGTAATCTTACTTTCAAATATTCATATGGAATGTATATTTATTGAAGTACCTTTTAAAATATATGTTTTAAAGTATAAATTGCAAAGTAAAGTATTTTAAACTATTTTAAAAATCTATTTTTGTGCTTGGTGATTTCAGTGGAGATAGAAAATATTTGGGAAAGCTTATTCTGGAAAGAGAAAGATGGTTAGAAACTGTTTTCAAAGGACTGAAAATAGAAATATATCTTGTGAAGATATTTTTGAGATTAATAAATAATTTGGGAAATTATTTATTGTTGGTTGGATGTTTGTTAATATTAATTGATAGATAAATCACCGACTATCAATATTGGCCAATTGCGTTGATCGTTTCGAAGAGACCGAGATCGAGATTAATTTCTCGAAAACCACTTTGATCCGGTTTGTACGTTTCGTGAGAAAACGATTTTGGATTCGTAGATGGAGCAGTGAAGTGCAAGGGCTAGTCGCTGCTAATCCTGAGGATATTTCCAAAATGGATATAGTAGGAATAGTGCCTTTGGTTCCGTTCGAACCCGGGACGGACTTGTATGGACGAATTCTTGCGAAACATCGTCAGGAGGACGATGGGCATTCTAAGGGATATGTTCTATAAAGGTAACGCTTAGCCTCAAGCCTCATCAAATGGGAATGACTGAAAATCAGCGGTTATGCAGCAAGGCTAGGTGGGTAGCACCCAAGCAGGGTGAGGTCATTCCTGTCTAGATGTCCCTTTTTATTTCGGCTTAGTGGGCGGTTGCTGATCCCAACCGCGGGGTGATCTCACTCGGGATTATCCAGTAAGGGGTAGTCCCGGCCTTGTGTTGCAGGGGAGCGGGCGTACTCCTCGGTACGGTGATCTAGGCCCCGTACTGTGACAGGTGGTACCCCAGTGCCTAGTCATTAGTTGGAAATCCATTCTCCCTACGAGCCTTGTACGAGCTTTGTTTGTATTACCCACTCTGTGGCTAGTAGCTGGAATTTAATCATGTAAAAATTTCGGCTATTTTATAAGTATTTGTATATAGACCCTATTATAATATCAGAGGATTTCTATAAAACTGTTTTAGCTATCTAAGGTAAAAACCCGACATGTTTATTTGTGGCGTGGTCTTACGAGATGCTTTTTGTTTTTCAAAGGATTTTTGAAACTTTAATAATCAATTGGGTGTGATTTCCTCGCGCTGGTATTCCAGACTGACTCGGGTGTTATTTAACTGTAATGCTCGGGTCAGACCGAGTATTATAGGATATAGGATTTGATGATATGGAGCTCAGGAGACGAGCTGGATGACGACTGTACTCTCGTACTTGTTTATATATATATATATATATATATATATATATATATATATATATTTTCCGCTGTATTGAGTTGCTATGTATTCATTTGTATGATATTGATGTTGAGCTGTGATTGATGTACTCTGATGATGTAATATATAAACAGAGATATTTGATTTTGAGTAAAGATTATTTATTTATTATCTATTATATTTTGTTCCGCCGCGATGGTCAGATTCTGATGTTGTTTTCTATTTTCTTCTTCTACCTCTTCTTCTTTAACCCAAATGGTTCGTATTTCTGTACAACCTGAGTTGATTTTAGTAGAATAGTGTTGACTCAAGGGCTACAGATTTGCGGGCTGTTACAAGGACGTTCTGGAGCTCAGGAGGCAAGCTGGATGGCAGTATCGTATAGAGTATTTCCGCTGCATTTATATTATTGGGAATTTAGGACATGGTAATTGTAAATATTCAAAGACTGTATATAAAGTGAAACTCTGATGTATATTAAATGTAATCGACAGATATAGTATCCTTTTGTAGACTGTTATTATTTATTATATTTTATCCGCTGCGATTGTGAGATGTTTGGTGTTTCTGTTCTTCTTCTTCTATCTCTTTCTTCTTTGTCATAACTATCTGAAATTTTCGGCTTAGAAAATTTCGGGTCGTTACTATTACAGTTTTCAGGTACGTACGTTCTGGAGCTCAGGAGGCGAGTTGGATAGCAATATCGTATAGAGTATTTCCTCTGTATTTATATTATTGTTCATCTGAGACATGATAATTGTAAATATTCGGTGACTGTATATAATGTGAAACTCTGATGTATTAGAATGTAACTGACAGTTATAATATTCTCTTGTAGACTGTTATTATTTGTTATTATATTTTATCCGCTGTGATTGTGAGATGTTTGGTGTTTCTCTTCTTCTTCTTATATCTCTTTCTTCTTTTTCATAACCATCTGGAATTTTTGGGTCGGAAAATTTCAGGTCGTTACATTAGCCATACATACGTCTATCATTATATACATCAGAGGTACAATACACATCAACTAACACAGCGGAACTACATAAATAGCTATATACGTCTGGAATCTCCTGCTCCAAGCTCCTCCAGAAATCAAAGTCCGAAACCTATCACTTGGCTACTCATAAAAATTTGAGTACCCAAGAGTTTATGAAAAACAAAATATAAACTCCGGGTCAAACATGGGTCTGGTATGAGTAAACTGTTTAAGGTTATTTAACTTTGAAAACATTTGAAAATAAAGGTATCACGTAAGACTCCCCACAAATAAATACGGGTAAGTTTTTACCTTACGCTAACCAAAACATTTCATAGGAAATCCAATGATATTATAATAGTGTCTAGGGTTTTCAAGTAAATAGAAAATAGCCAAAATTGTTACATTCATTAAATTCCAGCTACTAGCCACAAAAGTGGGTAATACAAATCAAATTCGTAGGGTCTCGTAGGGAAGATGGATTTCCAACAATGGCAGGGCTACTGGGGTACGCCCGTCACAGTACGGGGCCTAAATCACCGTATCGAGGATCACTACCGACCCCCTACAACACAAGGCCGGAACCATGCCTTACTGAACAGTCCCGAAAAAGATAAACCCCACGGTTGTAGCTAGCAACCGCCCACATAGCCGAAATAAAAAAGGACATCTAGACAGGGGAAATATCTTGTCCTCCTTGGGCATAACCCACCTAACCTTGCTGCATCTCCCCTGTTTTAGCCATTCCCGGTTGATGAGGCTTGAGGCTGCGATTACCTTTAAAGAACATATCAATCAGAATGCTCATCGTCCGCCTGACGATGTGCTGAAAGCATTCAATCCATACAAGTTAGTTCCGGGTTCGAACGAAACCGAAGGCATTATCTCGCCACACTCGTTTTGGAATCACCCCCTGAGGCAACGATGATAACCCTTGCATTCTGAAAACACCATCTTGATCTTCATTTGATAAGTCACGACCTATCGTTTAATTTGGATCGATGTGGTTTTCGGAGAATCAAAATTGATTCTTCCAATCCCGGTCACATCGAAATCCAAACGCCATTTTAAAGGCCAAGTTGTCTAATTAACTTAAACAGTTTTAATAAGTTAAATTCAACAATTGAATTAACATAGCATTTATCTCAGAGAAAACATATACAAGCATCATAGATATAACACAACATATCACAGAGCATCACAGAATATCATCAAATAAATATCACAAATCGGATATTCTACACACAATCCATAAGCAGTCATCTCTAGTTCTTATTTGTAATTAATTTCATTTAGAATTAATTACTTGAGAGTTAACCACTTAACTATGTTTAATTAATCATTAATTAACAATTAATCACCTATCTCATTTCAAATTATCTAATCAATGATTTCTTAACCAACTATTAAATCTTAATTATTCAATTAATTATTTATTTCATTTATTTAATTAGTTACTTTATAATCAAGTTTTTTATCTTTAATTACTATTCCTTATTCATTAATTGATAATCTTAATTATTAATTAGTGAAATTTAATTACTTAATTATTTAACTATTAATTACTTAATTAATCAATTATAAATCCTTAATTCTTAATTACTTAATTAATTAACTATTAATTCATAATTAAATTATTTGATTAGTTAACTATTAATCATTCATTTATTAACTTAAGTAGTTAATTACTCATTTATCAATCACTTAAACATTCTTAATTACTTCCTGTAAGTAATTAAAAGAAATTTCTTTAAAAATTTTGAAACTCAAATTACTACTAACTGCAAACTTAAATGTTAATCGGTTACACTTCTAGCTTAAAGTAATTACTTAACTTATACTGTAATTACTTGCTTAAAATAATAATAACTAAGGCTTAAACATCGTTAAGTATTAACGAAAAATAATTAAAACATGTAACCAGCTTCTAACTTAAAACTATTTAACAGACATTTAGATTTCGGTATTAATCTAGATGAACAAAAAAATCTACATTTAGCATCATCTTGAAAGTTCATTTCTACAGTTTGCAAATACCCGAGACCTCCCTACTTATACTCGAGTGTGAACCCCGGTTTTCATGCAAGCATACCCGAGTTCTCCCCTGAAACTCCCCCTTCTTCTTCTTTTTAATTTTTTTTACAGTAAGATTGAATTGCGTTCATGATAATAAGCATTAGGCTCTCCTTCTCGAACACGATAACACCCGGTGCAACACCCATATTACACGAGCACGACACGAGCCACCTAAATCCCTCATTGCGCTGTCACCAAATCATCGCCGCCGTGCACGTGCACGGCGGCGCAATCCCTCTCTGGCGAACCCCAAAGTCGCAGACAAGTCGCAAATCACGCATAGGTGCGAAATCAAAACCCATTCGACAAATAAAGATCAAAATCGAAAATCTACAGTTTCATGGAAAACTGCAAAGCAAGACCTTCGGCAATCAGGCCTCGCGAATGACGCACCGATCGCCAGAGGAGCTCAAACCCCCGCCACACCACCATAACGCAATAAGCTTCCTCCCTCATGAATCATGTGAAGCTCGAACCCCTGTAGACGATGAGTTTGTTGCGTTTACGGTGATGAACAAAACTACAAATAAAACCCTAAAATAGCCTTAATTTCTTAATTCATGAAATAAATAATTGTTTTCACATTTTTCCCGAAATTGTAGATGGATAAACATGCTTCAATTCAAATCTCATCAATTAAAATTGAGTCGATTGCTTGAAATAGAAAGAATTTCAACATAAGTTCAACTTCAAACTGCTCCTTAAATATGACACGAAAATTCTTCAATCTTGTTTTAAAAATCATGAATTTCCATCGGAATTCAATATATAAATCCGAATTAGCATTCCATAACAAATGAATTTATCCATAATTTACTTGGTTGCTTGTAAAATCATCTTCAGTAGCATACTTTTTACCCCAGAGGGTTTAAACAGCTTACAAAACCTTATTTAGCTTAACTACTTTGTTTGATTGAAAGAAATTAAAACTTAAACATATATTCGCATCACATGAATTGAGCTTATGATAATTTATTCCCCTGTATCAATTAAACTGAGAGCATATGTTCCACAGGGTTATACTCACAAGATGAAAACATACATAACCACAAGATCACAAAGCTACTTAACTGTAAAATTTAAAATTTAAAACTTAAGGAATTATGTTTACTCACAACAATATGTGTTGAACAGAAAGCAATTTATTGAAAGGCTGCAGATCAATTCCTGAACACCTCACTGCCTTGATAACTTGTTTGAAAATATAAGATGATGTTTGTTCTTTTTTTTTCAGGTTAGCTTCTTAAATTTGTAAACGAATACTATAACATCATATATATATAAATAGAGGGATTTGAACAGCTGTAGGTAATACTGGACAGTTTTACCTGTATTGCCATGCTTTTTATTGGCTAAGAATTATATACTGCAGAAGGAAATTTTCTCAGAAATTTCGGCTGCAGTACTTTGCTTGAACAAGATGTTGTGCTAATAAATGCTTGTGCTCTCACTTATGATAGCATGTTATTAATGGTTTGCTGATTTCTGTAATTTGTACAAAGATATTTGTATTGGACAAAGATTTGTTTGAATATGTATAAAGTCATTTTGTATTGTTCATCTTCATATGATCAGGTTTTGATTTATTAATACTACTGTAAATTGCAAGGGGACATGAAATTTCGGCTATGAGATTAACTTGTGATCTGAAATGACAATTTGTACAAGATATTTGTTTTATTGATGAAACGGATGCTTGTTTTCTTATGCATATAAAATCTTCACAGCAGAAAATATATTTAATTTGTTTCTTTGCCTCTTGTATACTTAATTTACAAAGCATCTTTGTTATAATTATTTTTTTTCAAGATTTGTATTGTATATATGAGTTGTTACAGGTTAATGTTTAGGCTACTGACCTTATATATTTGAGTAAACTTTTTATAGTCATTGTTAGTTTTATTTTATTTGTTTTGTTCATGTATGATTATTATGATTAAATTTTTTAAATCTTATCCTATTATTAATTTAAATTACCAAATCTTTGATACTTCTATTTTATCTTTCTAGTTATATCTTATGTTTGCATATTTATATCTTAGTTACATCTTATATTTTATAACTATATGTTATACTTATGTTCATAATTATGATTTATATTTGTCTTGTATGTATATGTTTATAACCATTTATATTGTTTTATACTTAAGTTTTAAATTTCCATATTTAATATCCATATGATTATTATTTAGAGTTCTACAATTAGATATACATACATATATTACAAATATGAAAATATTGAACCTTTTAATTCAATAAGAAAGATTTTGTTTTAAACAATTTTAAAGATTTTCTTTACAGTCACATGCATAACTGATAAATGATTGAGATCTCATCAGTTTATAAATTGAAAAGCTTGTATTTCATTTAAATTAGAGTAATTATTATTCATATGTATATTTATCAGATGTAAACAAAGTAAAGTATTTTAATTCAATTATATAAAAATAAATTTTATTATAATATTATCAAAAGATTTTATTTTGAATTCCCAAAGTCCAATTCCCCTCTTAAAATACAATTTAAATAAATAAATTGATAGTATTTCCAAATCATAATCATTTTAATATGGTAAATTTACATTTTATTTAATTTAGATTAAACATTTATTAAAATAAATGGGGCCAAAATCCAGGGTCGTTACATTCCTTCCCCCTTAAAAGAATTTCATCCCCGAAATTTAAAACAAAGATATTTTTAAAAACATACAATATCAAACAATCAAACAGTCTACTCTGACAATCATCACTAGTTATCCGGACATAAATCTGGATAAGCTTTCCTAGAACTATCGAGAGTTGTCTCTCTATGATTAACAATCCAAACTGGATTCCTGACCACAATTAAATTTGATTCGACTTCCAAATTCCTGAACTACTGATTAACAATAATTGATGAATTATGAGCAAATTTCTAAGATGGGATATATGGAATACACAATGAATTCCAGACATCCACTCTGGCAATTCAATTCTGAAAGCTACAGTACCAACACTTTCCAAATTTTATTGACTTCTTTACAGAATTCTAATTTCTATTCAATCAAGCCCGTAGATGTACATACATTATTCATACGCAGTATCAAATCCGATCGCTCGCTCGATCACACAATTTCACTTCCGAACTAGTATCGTTCACTTGACTTCCTAGTACGGACTCATTTCTGGTTTCTTGATCAGAAACCGTCATTCTCCTTGCATAGTCATAACTATGATAGAGAATTTCCATAATCAATCAATGTCCATGGTTCGTCATCGAAAATCGAGTGAAAAATTCCAACTCGGATCGATATAACTATCTCGAAATTCTGTGCTCGAATCTGGATCTAATTGCTATACGAATAATATACGTTCATCCTACGTATTTATATCCATTTATTATCAACTATATCAATTTTCTTTTATTCACATTACTTAGATTTCTATCCACTTGGAATAATTTTCTCAATATCAAATTTTACTTAAGAATTCCACCATTCATTTCTTAAGCTTAATATAAGCATTATATATACTCTTATATTATTACTCTATCACTGTAGCCTTTATATCTTCTTATGTAAATCTGAATTTCCAATTTCATGTGAATTCAATTTTTCTTCAACTCTGAATATTTAATTTTATTGACTATCTTCCATTTATAACTGATTTTCATCATCATTTTTTTTTAAATTTGATTTCATCCACTAGTTTGTTTCAGTTTCCAATTTGAAATCGGTTTGTTCCTAAAGTTTTTAAATTTATTTTTTTCCTCTAGTTTACAAAATTTTGAAAAGTTTTGACAGAGTCTCCATTTGTTTAGCATTACATGTTTCCATAAGCACATATGTAAGGTTTTCAACACTTATTACAATTATTTCCAACCAATTTCCAAATCATTCCCTTCAGTTTAAGTGATTTACAACTAACTTGCTTAAGCAAAACAAACTCACATTCAAAATCATCCTATTTTGCTTCCAGTAATTCATAGAATTTTATCTAATCTTGTTTACTTCAAAACAACTCATTTCTATATGCAGTTTGACAATACTATTGTGAGTAAATAATTACTTAAGCTTTATGACAAATCTTAAATTGATTCCAACTCAATTTACACTTGACTCCATCCCAATTAATTTATTCACAATCCTTTCATTGCATTTTCTTTTATTTCAACAGGTTTGATTCCAAACCATTTTATTAAACTCGACAACCAATATTTTAAATAATCATCGCACAATTTACTTAAGTCATTTATTTTCTTCAAACTGTTCCACCTAACAACTTAGGTTTATTCTATTTCACCAATTTCCGTACAAATCTTTGATTTGATTTTCCTTTAATCAAATCCCAATTATTTACTGATTAGTTTATTCTTTTATCCATTCTTAAATTTACATGAACAATTTATTATTGAGTTTATAATAAAGTCATTTAATTTATGCTTGAGTTAGATTTGTTTACAACTTACTCCAATTCTGTTTTAATTCAATTCAATATTTACTTATTTACATAAGGATTTTATTCTATTCAATATATTTATAACTCGATTGAATTCATTTAAATTCAATTTTATTCCAACTCAACTTTAGTTAAATTTAGCTACTTACCATCCTTTTAAATTTCATTACTCACTATATGAACTCAAAACTTATTTGTTTACTTAAAAGTTTACATTACTCATTTGGGTCATCTCATCTTATAATCACAATTTCAGATTATATATATATATAGCACTTACTGTCTTAAGGTATAAATTTCCACCTTACAATTACGATCATTTTACCATCAAAATTTATATCCAATTAAGTTCATTTTGAACTTCAATTCCATTTAACTTATCTCAGGTTAAACTCCAATATATTTTCTTTATTTTCATTTACTTAGGTTAGATTTGAATTCCTGGATTAAAATTCCCAATTTCTTCTTATTAATATCAACTTTACTTTATAAGTTCGATAGTTGATTTATTCAAACCTTTCACATTATTAAATAGAATTCTTAGAATTCAACTGCCCGGTTTTCATTTCCAAAACCATTTTGAAAGGATAACTACACTTACCCTCTTGGTGTCAAATCAAATTTTCAAATTCCAAACACTTGTTTTCACCAAAACAAATTTCTCTTTTTGAAAATTTCTAAAACAACTTGTATACCCAACAAGCCCAAACAATTTATCATGACCAACTATCCTGGTAGCAATTCATCACTTTAGAAACTTGAAAATGAATACTGATGATGTGGCCATCATCATCAGGATTATTTTCCAACGACTGAAGTGAGTTCAGTGCTTCCTTACTTCCACAAATTCCTCCCAAAACAATTTCCATTCAACAATATTTTTCCCAAAACAATGCTCCATTATTGCCTTCAAATCCTTGGAAAAAAACATTTCAAACATTCTCAAGATTTCAAATTCCCAAATCCTTTTGTTTAAATTCATTTGAACACCTTTCAAATTTCCGGGACTTAAATTCTAGTTTAATCAAGTTTTAATTACATCCCTTTTAAGCCATACTTAGACAATTTTATTTGGTAATAAACCACTCAACTTTAAATTTTTATTCAATTATAGTATTAACAACCATTCATCCAAATATATATAATAATTTCAGAAAAATATTTCTTTTATGTCAAAATATAAATTTGGGTAAAATTATTTCATTTACTCTATTTTAAAAACAACACAGTGTCGGTCTACCTTGTTTAAGAGTTTACAAATCCCTATCGATGAAATGGCGTCCCACACATCGACCAGAATCCATAAACACTCGACAGATAAATCAACACAATATAAAAACAATTTTATATTCACTAACAAGTATGCGCTCATATCTATTTATACACTCAAACTCATTTTAGAGTTCTACAAACTCTATCCAATGAGTAATTCCTACCAGAGCCAAGGTTATTACCAACCTACGCTCTGATACCAAGTGAGACGACCCGCCCTTCTACTACCAGAAAGACGTATCATCATTAAGAAAGAAAGGGATATAAATAGAAAAGAAAGAGAAAGAGAAAGAAAGAACAACAATAATATATCACATAACTATTACATAGTTCTACATATATCAGAGTCATACAATATCAATACATATGACAGCCATACATACGTCTATCATTATATACATCAGAGGTACAATACACATCAACTAACACAGCGGAACTACATAAATAACTATATACGTCTGGAATCTCCTGCTCCAAGCTCCTCCAGAAATCAAAGTCCGAAACCTATCACTTGACTACTCATAAAAATTTGAGTACCCAAGAGTTTATGAAAAATCAAATACAAACTCCGGGTCAGACATGGGTCTGGTATGAGTCAACGGTTTAAGGTTGTTTAACTTTGAAAACATTTGAAAATAAAGGTATCACGTAAGACTCCCCACAAATAAATACGGGTAAGTTTTTACCTTACACTAACCAAAACATTTCATAGAAAATCCAGAGATATTATAATAGTGTCTAGGGTTTTCAAGTAAATAGAAAATAGCCGACATTGTTACATTCATTAAATTCCATCTACTAGCCACAAAAGTGGGTAATACAAATCAAAACCGTAGGGTCTCGTAGGGAAGATGGATTTCCAACAATGGTAGGGCTACTGGGGTACCGCCCGTCATAGTACGGGGCCTAGATCATCGTATCGAGGATCACTTCCGACCCCCTGCAACACAAGGCCGGAACCATTCCTTACTGAACAGTCTCGAACAAGATAAACCCCACGGTTGTAGCTAGCAACCGCCCACACAGCCGAAATAAAAAGGGACATCTAGACAGGGGAAATATCTTGTCCTGCTTGGGCATGACCCACATAACCTTGCTGCATCTCCCCTGTTTTAGCCATTCCCGGTTGATGAGGCTTGAGGCTGCGATTACCTTTAAAGAACATATCACTCAGAATGCTCATCGTCCGCCTGACGATGTGCTGAAAGCATTCAATCCATACAAGTTCGTTTCGGGTTCGAACAAAACCGAAGGCATTATCTCGTCACACTCGTTTTGGAATCACCCTCAGAGTCAATGACGATAACCCTTGCATTCTGAAAACACCATCTTGATCTTCATTTGATAAGTCGTGACCTATCGTTTAATTTGGATCGATGTGGTTTTCGGAGAATCAAAATTGATTCTTCCGATCCCCGTCTCATCGAAATCCAAACGCAATTTTAAAGGCCAAGTTGTCTAATTAACTTAAACAGTTTTAATAAGTTAAATTCAACAATTGAATTAACATAGCATTTATCTCAGATAAAACATATACAAGCATCATAGATATAACACAACATATCACAGAGCATCACAGAATATCATCAAATAAATATCACATATCAGATATTCTACACACAATCCATAAGCAGTCATCTCTAATTCTTATTTGTAATTAATTTCATTTAGAATTAATTACTTGAGAGTTAACCACTTAACTATGTTTAATTAATCATTAATTAACAATTAATCACCTATCTCATTTCAAATTATCTAATCAATGATTTCTTAACCAACTATTAATCTTAATTATTCAATTAATTATTTATTTCATTTATTTAATTAGTTACTTTATAATCAAGTTGTTTATCTTTAATTACTATTACTTATTCATTAATTGATAACCTTAATTATTAATTAATGAAACTTAATTACTTAATTATTTAACTATTAATTACTTAATTAATCAATTATAAATCCTTAATTCTTAATTACTTAATTAATTAACTGTTAATTCATAATTAAATTATTTGATTAGTTAACTATTAATCATTCATTTATTAACTTAAGTAGTTAATTACTCATTTATCAATCACTTAAACATTCTTTATTACTTACTAAGTAATTAAAAGAAATTTCTTTAAAAATTTTGAAACTCAAATTACTACTAACTGCAAACTTAAATGTTAATCGGTTACACTTATAGCTTAAAGTAATTACTTAACTTATACTGTAATTACTTGCTTAAAATAATAATAATTAAGGCTTAAACATCGTTAAGTATTAACGAAAAATAATTAAAACATGTAACCAGCTTCTAACTTAAAACTATTTAACAGATATTTAGATTTCAGTATTAATCTAGATGAACAAAAAAAATCTACATTTAGCTTCATCTTGAAAGTTCATTTCTGCAGTTTGCAAATACCCGAGACCTCCCTACATATACTCGAGTGTAAACCCGGGTTTTCACGCAAGCTTACCCAAGTTCTTCCCTGAAACTCCTCCTACTTCTTCTTTTTAAAAAATTTTTTACAGTAAGATTGAATTGCGATCATGATAATAATCATCGGGCTCTCCCTCTCGAACACGATAACACCCGGTGCAACACCCATATTACACAAGCACGGCATGAGCCACATGAATCCCCCACTGCGCTGTCACCAAATCACCGCCATCGTGCACGTGCACGGCGGTGCAATCCCTCTCTGGCGAACCCCAAAGTCGCAGACAAGTCGCAAATCACGTATAGGTACGAAAATCAAAACCCATTCGACAAATAAAGATCAAAATTGAAAATTTACAGTTTCATGGAAAACTGCAAAGCAAGACCTTCGGCAATTAGGCCTCGCGAATGACGCACCGATCGCCAGAGGAGCTCGAACCCCTGCCACACCACCACGACACAATAAGCTTCCTCCCTCACGAATCACGTGAAACTCGAGCCCGTGTAGACGATGAGTTTGTTGCGTTTACGGTGATGAACAAAACTACAAATAAAACCCTAAAATAGCCTTAATTTCTTAATTCACGAAATAAATAATTGTTTTCACATTTTTCCTGAAATTGTAGATGGATAAACAAGCTTCAATTCAAATCTCATCAATTAAAATTGAGTCGATTGCTTGAAATAGAAAGAATTTCAACATAAGTTCAACCTCAAACGGCTCCTTAAATATGACACGAAAATTCTTCAATCTTGTTTTAAAAATCATGAATTTCCATCGGAATTCAAGATATAAATCCGAATTAGCATTCCATAACAATTGAATTTATCCATAATTTACTTGGTTGCTTGTAAAATCATCTTCAGTAGCATACTTTTTACCCCAGAGGGTTTAAACAGCTTACAAAACCTTATTTAGCTTAACTACTTTGTTTGATTGAAAGAAATTAAAACTTAAACATATATTCGCATCACATGAATTGAGCTTATGATAATTTATTCCCCTGTATCAATTAAACTGAGAGCATATGTTCCACAGGGTTATACTCACAAGATGAAAATATACATAACCACAAGATCACAGAGCTACTTAACTGTAAAATTTAAAACTTAGAAAGCTTAAGGAATTATGTTTACTCACAACAATATGTGTTGAATAGAAAGCAATTTATTAAAAGGCTGCAGATCAATTCCTGAACACCTCACTGCCTTGATAACTTGTTTGAAAATATAAGATGATGTTTGTTCTTTTTTTTTCAGGTTAGCTTCTTAAATTTGTAAACGAATACTATAACATCATGTATATAAATAGAGGGATTTGAACGGCTAGAGGTAATATTGGACAGTTTTACCTGTATTGCCATGCTTTTTATTGGCTAAGAATTATATATTGCAGAAGGAAATTTTCTCAGAAATTTCGGCTGCAGTACTTTGCTTGAACAAGATGTTGTGCTAATAAATGCTTATGCTCTCATTTATGATAGCATGTTATTAATGGTTTGCTGATTTCTGTAATTTGTACAAAGATAATTGTATTGGACAAAGATTTGTTTGAATATGTATAAAGTCATTTTGTATTGTTCATCTTCATATGATCAGGTTTTGATTTATTAATACTACTGTAAATTGCAAGGGGACATGAAATTTCGGCTATGAGATTAACTTGTGATCTGAAATGAAAATTTGTACAAGATATTTGTTTTATTGATAAAATGGATGCTTGTTTTCTTATGCATATAAAATCTTCACAGCAGCAAATATATTTAATTTGTTTCTTTGTCTCTTGTATACTTAATTTACAAAGCATCTTTGTTATAATTTTTTTTTCAAGATTTGTATTGTATAAATGAGTTGTTACAGGTTAATGTTTAGGCTACTGACCTTATATATTTGAGTAAACTTTTTATTGTCATTGTTAATTTTATTTTATTTGTATTGTTCATGTATGATTATTATGATTAAATTTTTTAAACCTTATCCTATTAGTAATTTAAATTACCAAATCTTTGATACTTGTATTTTATCTTTCTAGGCATAACTTATGTTTGCATATTTATATCTTTAGTTACATCTTATATTTTATAATTATATGTTATGCTTATGTTCGTAATTATATTTATACTTGTCTTGTATGTATATGTTTATAACCATTTATATTGTTTTATACTTAAGTTTTAAATTTCCATATTTAATATCCATATGATTATTATTTAGAGTTCTACAATTAGATGTACATATATATATATATTATCAAATATGAAAATATTGAACCTTTTAATTCAATAAGAAAGATTTTGTTTTAAACAATTTTAAAGATTTTCTTTATAGTCACATGCATAACTGGTAAATGATTGAGATCTCATCAGTTTATAAATTGAAAAGCTTGTATTTCATTTAAATTAGAGTAATTATTATTCATATGTATATTTATCAGATGTAAACAAAGTAAAGTATTTTAATTCAATTATATAAAAATAAATTTTATCATAATATTATCAAAAGATTTTATTTTGAATTCCCAAAGTCCAATTCCCCTCTTAAAATACAATTTAAATAAATAAACTGACAGTATTTCCAAATCATAATCATTTTAATATGGTCAATTTACATTTTATTTAATTTAGATTAAACATTTATTAAAATAAACGAGGCCAAAATCCAGGGTCGTTACAAAAACAATTCATCTCTATCTTCGAAGTGTAGACCAAAATAATCATCTGAGCGATCAACCACCTAAATATGATTCCAAAGAAAAGGAACATCAAAATTGGATTAGAGAAGATGCTCGTCTATTTTTACAAATACGAAACTCAGTGGATGATGAAGTAATTGGCTTGATTAATCATTGTGAAACGGTGAAGGAGTTAATGGAATATTTGGAATTTTATACTCAGGAAAAGGAAATTTGACAAAAATGTATGATGTGTGTAAATCCTTCTATCGAGCTGAAAAAAAGGATCAAAATCTTACAAACTACTTCATGTCATTTAAACGAACTTATGAAGAATTTAACCTGCTGTTGCCAATGAGCACTAATATAAAGATACAACAGCAACAACGTGAGCAAATGGCAATGATGAGTTTTCTAGTTGGATTGTCATCTGAATTTGAAACTGCAAAAGCACAGATATTAGCTAATCCAGAAGTCTCATTACTGCAAGAAGTGTTTAGTCGTATCCTTCGCACTAAAACAGAATCTGTTGCACCTACATCACATGACAGTGCACTGATAAGTAGTAAAAACAACTCTGCACCATATAATACTGATCAAAGGACTGAAACATGGAGACCAAATGCACAAGTACATGCACAACCTCATGCACAACCATGGAGACCACCCTTACCAACCTGGAGACCACAAAGGCCTGCTTGGAGACCACCATCAAATCCAAATAAGGTTTGCAAGTAATGCAAACAAACAGGGCATGTAGTATCAGAATGCAGGAAGCTACAATATAAAACTCAACAAAGCAATATGAACTCAGGCACCAAAACTGTTCTTATGACTTTAGAAGAGTATGACAAGTACACAAGCTTTCAAAATTCTCTTCACAGTACTGCATCTGAATCTACATCATCCTTTGTCACTACAATTGCAAACTCTGGCAAACCAACACACAAGTGGGTAATTGATTCTGGGGTAACTGATCACATGGCAGGTAACAGTGAGTTATTTACAACTCTAACAAGTAATAAAGCACCTCACACTGTCACATTAACAGATGGATCTCAGTCATCAATTCATGGAATAGGAGTAGTTATGACTAACTCATCCCTACCATTAAATTCTATTTTATATCTACCTTTATTATCATTCAATTTATTATCCATAAGTAAGATTACTCATAACCTTAACTGTAGTGTTACTTTCTACCCAAGTCATTGTGTATTCCAGGATCTTACGACGAATCAGACTATTGGTAGAGGAAGTGAGTATAGTGGCTTATATACACTTGACATCTCTCCAGAAAAAAATATTGTATGCTCAGCCATAAATTCTGCCTTCAAAGCTCACTGTCTATTAGGCCACCCATCTATCTCACTTTTCAAGATACTCTGCCCTCAATTTAGCTCTGTGTCTACAATAAATTATGAATCATGCCAGTATGCCAAGCATCATCGCATCAGCTCTTATCCTAGAATAAATAAACGTGCAAGTAAGCCATTTGAACTAGTACACTCAGACATTTGGGGACCATCGTCAAGTCCATCTAAACCTGGTTTTAGATATTTTGTAACTTTTGTTGATGATTACTCACGTGTAACATGGTTATTTCTAATGAAAACTCGTTCTGAATTGTTTTCTATATTCTGTAAATTTCATGCTGAAATCAAAACCCAGTTCAACACATCTCTACAAACCTAACGAAGTGATAATGCCAAGGAATATGTGTCCACTGAGTTCAATACTTATCTTGCTCAAAATGGTATCCTCCATGAAACATCATGTGAAGACACTCCATCTCAAAATGGAGTTGCTGAAAGAAAAAACCAACACTTGTTAGAAACTTCTCGAGCACTATTGTTTCAGATGAATGTCCCAAAAATGTTTTGGGCAGATGCTGTCTCCACAGCATGCTTCCTCATCAATAGGATGCCATCAACAGTGCTCAATAATAAAATTCCTCACCAGATATTACATCCTAACAAATCATTATATCCTGTCAAACCCAAGATCTTTGGCTGCATTTGCTTTGTTAGGAATGTCAACCCACAGTCGAGTAAACTTGACCATAATCCTTAAAGTGTATATTTGTTGGATACTCTCGACTTCAAAAAGGATACAGATGCTTCTGTCCAAGCTTGCAGAAGTATATTGTTTCAATTGATGTTAACTTTATGGAAGAAGAACCATTTTATCAATCCACTGATCATCCTACACACCCAAGTATACAAGAAGACAATGAAGAATTCCTTGTCTACTCTACCATACCCAATGATACAAACACTATCCATCAAACTACTGAATTGATCCAAGTCTTGAGTTACCCATTGCTCTTCGAAAGGGAAAAAGGTAATGTACCTATCCTATCTCATCTTTTTTATCCTATAGCAGACTATCCCCTTCTTCACAAACTTTAGTCTCCTCTTTAGACTCAATTACAGTCCCTAAAACTGTTAATGAAGCTCTGGCTTCACCACAGTGGTGTGAAGCAATGAAAGAAGAAATGAATGCCCTAGAACAAAGTAGCACATAGGATCTAGTTCAACTGCCACCAGATAAAAAAGCAATAGGATGCAAGTGGGTCTTCTCTATCAAGATGAATGCAGATGGAACTGTTTCAAGATTGAAAGCTCGACCGGTTGCTAAAGGCTATGCCCAGACCTATGGCATAGATTATTCAGAGATTTTTTCACCTGTTGCCAAAATGACTTCCATTAGGCTTTTTATCTCTCTAGCAGCAACATTTAATTGGAAACTTCATCAACTCGACATCAAAAATGCATTTTTACATGGTGATCTCTCTAAAGAGGTATACATGGAGCAACCACCTGGTTTTGTTGCTCAAGGGGAGATCAGACATGTGTGTCGTCTCAAGAAGACTATATATGGCTTAAAGCAAAGTCCAAGAGCCTGGTTTGGTAAGTTTAGCATGGTAATTGAAAATTTTGGTATAATCAGAAGTAAGTCTGATCACTCAGTCTTCTACAGAAACAATGATAAAGGGATAATAATGTTAATAGTATATGTTGATGATATAATTATCACTGGAAGTGATGAGACTGGGATTCTTGCCTTAAAACAATTTATTCAATCACAACTCCATACCAAGGACTTGGGGGAACTCAAATATTTCCTAGGTATTGAAATTATAAGAAATGGCAAAAAGATATCTCTGAATCAAAGGAAATACACACTTGATCTTTTAAGGGAAACAGGAAAGCTTGCAGCAAAACCATGTGACACTCCTATGGTACCTAACTACAACTTAAGTGGTGATGGAGAATTGATTAACAATCCAGAAAGGTATAGAAGATTAGTAGGAAAGCTTAATTACTTAACTGTTACAAGACCTGACATTGCACACTCAGTTAGTGTTATCAGTCAGTTCATGGCTTCACCTACAATTCATCACTGGGCAGCACTTGAACAAATCCTATGCTATTTAAAAGGTACAGTTGGACAAGGACTAGCTTATGAAAACCATGGTCATATGAATATAGAGAGTTTCTCTGATGCTGACTGGGCAGGTTCTAAAGTAGATAGGAGATCAACTTCTGGATATTGTGTGTTTATTGGTGGAAATCTGGTAGCATGGAAAAGCAAGAAGCAAACAGTAGTTTCTCGATCAAGTGCAGAATCTGAATATTGGGCAATGGCAAATTGTGTGTGTGAAATCATGTGGATAAAACATTTAATGACTGAGTTTGGGTTAAAACTAAATCTGCCAGCAAGGTTGTGGTGTGATAACTAAGCAGCAATCCACATAGCATCCAACCCTGTATTTCATGAGAGAACGAAACATATAGAAGTGGACTGTCATTTTATCAGAGAAAAAATTCAACAAGGGGTGATTGAAACAAAGTTTGTAAGAACTGGAGAGCAACTAGCAGATATATTCACTAAATCTTTGAATGGGAATCGAGTTAAATACTTATGTAGCAAGTTGGGAATGAAGAACATATACTCTCCAACTTGAGGGGGAGTGTAATCAGATATTGAAGATTTGAAGATGATAAAGTGTGGCTGCAGCTCGATAAGGTTTACTTACTAAACATAATTATTTAAACGGCCCAATTAGCCTGCTAAGCCCAAGTTGTCTCGTTTGTCTCGTGTAACTGATCTATTAAGTTTGTTACCTAAATTAAGATTCATGAGTATATAAAAACATGTAAACTTGAGATATAATAGTAAGATGAATAACAATGGCGACTGATTTTATTCTCTCTTCTGATTTGAGTCTTAATACAAATATCAGTCATGTTAAGGCGATTGGTGAACATTCTCTTACGAGAACTTGCCTTCAGATGTTTGCGACATATAGATTCTTATTTCCCACTTGTCCAGATGAAATGTGCATCTTTAATCACTAACCCATCAAATCCATAATCACAAAGCAGCCGAATCTCAGCAAAAAGTTCAAACACCATCCAACCTACGGGATCTTCCATATGTCATACTCATATTCTTTTTAGTTAACGCCATACTCACAGCCAACCCTTCATGGGGTAATTGGTGTAGGGTGCATAATTTTTAACTTTATAAAACTTTTACCAGCTCATGTTCACGTCGTCCATCCATTTAGAATATGGTCCCAACTACTTTACAATCGGAATTTATAAAGTTCAGCATATAACATATATATATAATATAGGTAGAAAAATATGAACATGTTCTATCATAATATACTAACTTCTACGATCAACTAGCCTAGGCTCTAATACCAAATGAAACAACCTCACCCTAATGAGCCCGAATCTCGACAAAATCGAAATCCAAGTCCATCGAGATACAGATCATTAGTTTTGATAACCTGTAATAAACATATGTGTTTTAGAGATTGGTCAATCTATACTTGCAGCAAAATAGAAAATATAATATAGTATAAATACTGATCGAAGCTCCAGGCTCAAACATATTCCTTGGACGTCTAATCGCCTTGTCACTACCGAGCATGAATAAGAAGACTTCTCCATCAACCATTTCCATCTTGCTCCAATAACATGTACCTTTAAATCTATCCTATGGGTTGTAATAAGGAGGAGGGTCAGAATAACGTTTCGGTGACTGAAAAATTGCATACTTTATCCGTAATACAAATTTATACCAATTGGTTTCCATTTAAATATTATGTCTATTATTTACGGCTAATTCGGTTAATTTTATATGCGCATACGATATCTATGCTAACCTTCTCAAAGGTATACTATACATATATTTATATATATGCTTATATATACATTATAACATTTCACTACTCAAAACCCCAACCATTTAATACTTCATAAATATGAAGCGGGACTTTCGCATCATCAATGCTAGTCTATCTGTTCTAGCTACAAAGACCGATGACTCCTATTTGCGGCTTTATAATATAAGATATAAGTTAATTACTGTGTTACTATCACAACTCAAAGACTCATCTAAGGGTTAGCCAGTCCACCTCCACTAAACTAATTTTTCACCTTGTCTCCCATATTAATTCCACACTAGTAGGAAACAAAATTCATCAGGGCATAACCCAAGTCTTTTCTACTGCTCGCTTGCGATCATTTAGGGTCAAAGCCTATATGCTAGACCTACTACAAAATACTGGTACAAACAACCAATATTGCCCACCGACCCTCCACAACCGACATCCTATTTAGAATAATCTAAGTAAGTCAAGGAAAACGCCATTTTATTTGCTTAGTAGCTCTTATTGGATATGAAGCAGAACCCATTTTTCATATAGTATTGGGCCATGTAATACTTTATATTCGTGGTGAACCATCGATATATTTTCCCTTACCTATCTACAATGTATATCCCTTTCCCAAGGAACCAACGGTTAGACATGTCCCACACTGTGCAGTTAAAGCGCTCGGCAGATTTGAAGTGGTGGAGGTGCAAAAAGTCATAGCGGGGATACAACGAGGATATAGTAGGATATAGAGCATGGCTCTAAAATAGCATATAAAACTCGTACTTAATGTTTTTACAAATATATGAATGGTAACTAAATGAAAAATTATCATTCAATTGAATTATAATTAATACATAAATAATTTTAAACAAAAAATATGTGTGAATATACTTTAAATAAACGTAAAATTGTTATATAACATTATTGAATTTAGTAGAATATTAGAGTATTTTCATTTCTGAAAATATATTAAAAATTAAATCAAATAAATTAGTTTCATAATTTTTATAATGTATAAATGCAATTTTTTAATTCATTTTATTAAAGAAGATATAGTGGAAAAAGAAAAATATAGCGGAAATAACGGGATATAGCGGAAATAACAGGGATTAAAGCGGAAAGGCTATATTTTGGGGCTATATGGAAAAACTGTAGCAGTAGAAATCCGCTATGAGATATAGCGGGGTTATAGCAGAGTAATAGCAGGGCATTAAATACACAGGTCCCACATCAGTAGTAAGTGTATACAACTGTTGATAGCCTCTGAGTGATGGGCGGACTTCTATGTGTAATGTTATTGACCTCGCGTCTCAACCTACTAAATCAAATTATTCATCCTAAGTCTAAGTATTGGGCTAAGCCCGCTAATCTTGGTGTATATAAACAAGGCTATATGATCTACCATAGCGACAATTATACTATCTTATAATATTTAATTACTACCTAACATATTTATTTGTTATTTCTATAAATTTCAATTTGTGCATAATAAATGATTATTATTCTAACCAGACAATTTCTAAAGACATTCATTCAGTCATTTGAATTTATCTATTTTACCTCGCTTATCTCTCCATAATTACCCAAATAATCTTTTTAATTAGTTCCATTAATCCATTTATAACCTTTATTAAATTCTTTAACTCCTTGCTTATTACACATTTATAATCTTATTAATTTTTCGTGTTAAATCTTTTCCATCTACATTTGCTATTCCTATTATTTGTTACGCGATTTATTCTAGCATTCTAATAATTCCTTATGCTAATACTTACATGTATTACACTTTATTAATTATATTTTTATTTTTAAATTAGCGCGGTATTTTTTGAAAATTGGTAAACCACCTCATTAAAAAACTGAATAGAACCCAGCGTGGGAACTAGCTACAGGAAAAGAGTGCGGCGTTTTATTGATAACACATCAATAAAAATAAACTGTTCATATAAATATGAAAAGAAAATACAAAATAATATCTTGGCAACCCAATGAAAATAAAATAAGTAAAAGCTCAGCCGATCTCTAGTAGAACAAAAGACACACTCGCAAATCCGACATAAACCCTTCTTTATTGCAAGCAAATAAGGAATGTCAGCTACTTCATCCTCTCAATTCCTTATCCAGCATCCAGAATCTCTACCGCCAATCTTTCTAAAATGTATTCATTCAAATTCCTGCATGAAGTCTTCTCTCGACTCTTCTTCATCAAGAAAAGAATATCCATCTCGATGAATTTACCTCTCTCATTAAGTTCGCCGTCTTCATGAATTCTTATATTCCTCTGAAGCAAGATGTGATAGATAATGGTGGTAAAGCTATAAAAAGCTAGGTCTCTTACTTGATTATGAGTTTGGAATTTGTTTGCGAGCATAACAGCTTCTTCCTCAAGGCAAATCAGACCAGAAGAGATATAACGACCTGATATTTTCAACTATTCGCATCCAAACATGCCAGAATTGAATTGCTTAAAATACCAAATTGTAAGTTTATATTTGGCAAAACTTAGCATATACAGTAAATAAATAATCACAGAATCACAGACACGGAGTAATATAACAATATGCAGTGGAAACAAATGAATAGTAGTTCATGAAGCTACTATATATATAACAGAGTTAAACAAGATACACAGAAGTCTCGAATACAATAGTCAAATACAAAATCAGAATACATCACTAGAATCAACTGAATATCTGAAACCTGGATAGATAGCTGGATGTCCAAGCGAAGCTCCAACTCCAAAGGTGAGTCTCGAATACTGATACACTCAGTCTGACCCGAGCGTAAAGCAAAACACAAAGCACTCGAGTCAGTATTAACATTTTTATATCAATAAATCCAACTCAAGTGAAATAACAACTAAAAATACAAGTAACTCAAAAGATGTTGGGATAACCATCCTTTAAGGATCCGTTAAACTATCTACTATGTAGTAATGTACGCTAAGTACATAATGCCTATCAGTAATATAAAGTATCAGAATAGCGTTAAGGCGTTATCATTATCCCCCTTAACACATTTTATATAAGCGTCATAGTCTATACAGCACTGTAAACTCCACCGTAAACTAGTGGGCTATCAGGGAGTACTCCATAGGTATAACACAAAACAAATCGTAGTGGTCGCGTATAGGGATACAAGTATGAAAAGGCACATGAGGCAATACCAAAGGTAGTGAAACTACCGTTTTCCTGATCCGGACTGGTGAGAACGCATCGCAGCAATGATTGCAACACCGCGAAACAACACTCCCAATTCAAGGGTGCGCACCAATCAATAACAAGTAATGAGTAGTTTACGAAGAAGTGTGTTCGCTCGAGGTGGCTAACCCCATTTGGCCCGGCACGGCTCCTGTTTTAGTCATTTTCAATTTGACACAAGTGTCAAGGCTATCCATTATCATTCTCTTTCTTAAGTCATCACGTACATCATTCCACCCACTCCATTTTGGATTTATTAAAGTTAAATAGCTTTCACTTAAATCATATTTAAATTTCAACAAATTACCTTTTATTTGAAAACATTTAGGGACAAATTTACAAAATTTGTTTAATGTAATATCTATATAAGCCAAAACTATTTTTAAAAAAAATTAAAAACTTGGGACAATCCATACTTTAAAAACTTGAATTTGTTTAAAACATCATTTTCTGAACTCAAACATTTCGTACCTCTTTAAAACTGGTTAAAAACTTTGTTTTAAAATTAAGCTTTGCTTTTAATTTTGAAATTCATTTTATTTTACCTTTACACTTTGTACCTTCCTTTAAATTGAAAACTTAAATTTTGCTTTGCTTTTTATAAACTATCCATGTTTACTTTAGTTCAAAAATATGGTTACAAAAATTTTAAAAACCAGACTTGCTTATCTAACAAACCCGAGACAAATCAAATTAAAACCCAAGACAACATTCGTGACTAATCCATCTCAACGACTTCGAGTTGCACACAACAAAAACACGAAAAACCCTGGGCCAACTACTTCTTCGCAAACCCAAAAATCCAGATGCACAGATCGGATACCGTGCACATGCACGCTGGTTTTGATCGTCGGCGACCATCACCACAACCCTTTACAAGTCGACCCGGATCTTGCCGACCTCTTGAACACTCTGATCGACAAATTCTCCTACCGCAACGAAATCGAGCCTCATAACACTCACCAGGATTTAAACCTGAACGACCAAAATCACCTATCGACGATGATCATGTCGACTAGAAACACCTGCCTTCCTCCCAGAGCAGCACCACACTTCAACGTCACGATTACCCACCTTGCGTTCGAGCTCGATGCACCATGGTTGTCATGAAAGCCACAGCAACCACATCGACAAAATTGGGTAATAAACCCAACATCGCCATTTTTCGATCACCTCGGCAATGATAACCTCTTCCACCATTTTTCTAGAGACTCCTGACACCCTGACCATCTCCATGCCAAACCCCGAGCTCCCAATCGTCGCTGATCATCGACAATTGACCAAAAGCCCAAAAACGAACAACTCAGAAAATCACAACCAATACTCAGTTAAAAATCACCAAATTTATATTAAAATTCATGATTCGTTTATACGAACAGATTATATAATCTAGAGATGAAATCATGGATATTGATTTTCACTTATATTTTGATTTTTACTGTAATCTTAAATTTACAGAATATTTGTTACTTATGAACACTTAAAATTATTTTTAAAAGCAAGTTTACATTATTACAATCATTTTCTTTTCAAAAATCAAAGTCTAGTAATGATTCATTTGGAAGATAGGAATTATTTTCTAGTTGTTCTTGCCAGAAAATTTAACAGAGATATGTTCTAACATATACAGGCAATTTCCAATACATATCAGAATTCAAAACCAGATCCAAGTTGGACATCCATGCACACACATCTACATCATTATTACATAGATATATCAGCACCAAAATTTATTTTTAAATGTTTACTCATAAGCATTAACATAGAAATAAATCAAAGGCTGAAAGGTTTGCTCACCTGAAACTTTGATTATGCAAAGAACATAGAACAGAGGACAGGTTTTGAATGCTGATTTGAACTTGATTTGAATCACTTGAGTTTTTTGAACTGATTTAATTTCAAGTCGATTTTGAATCTGCTACCAGACTTTGATTAACTTCATTGAGATGCATTTGCACGCTTTTGTTTTACGATTTTATTTTGATCTGGTTTCTTGATATTGATTTACTTGTTTTTGGTTTTAATTCTTGTTTGGATTTCCTGAAGCTTAAACTCAAGTTGGACAGATGAAGATGTTTGAGCTAAATTTGTTCCAGGTTTGAATTTTATAGAGGATTTGTTTTCCAGGTTTGTAGTTTGGTTTTGATTTCCTTTCTATCTTAATTCTCAGTTTAGCTTTAGGTTTTACTGGCTTTTTATTTTTAGATTTTAAGTATTGAAAATATATCAAAGAAAGTGAAGTGTAGAGGTAGGGAGATATACATACACATAACTTACCTTTCTCTTTATTCATAAATTTTTAATGAAAGAAATTAAAAATGAGACACTTGTAATGCATATTGAAACACTTGTTAAATTTATGTTTAAAAATAGTGACATTTGTAAATCCTTTGGTTAAAATGCTTACATTTGTTTAAATGTACTTAAATAGATTACATTTGTTAAAAATAAACAAATTTATGTTTTAGACCTTACATTGAATTTATTTATAACTTTGTTTTAAACCCTCTCTTTATTTTAATTTATAAAACATGTTTTAACCCTTTCACTTGTTAATATCTCATAAATTTATATATTATGTTTTTCTTAAATGTTTATATCCTTCACTATTTTTATATCTTATTACTTTTAAATCATAACTTCCAATTTATATATTCATATACACATATTAACATTTGAAAACACACTTTTTATTAAATTTAAAGATGTAGAGTATTTAAATCCAACTTATTTAAAAAAATTATCAGAATTTTCAAATCCAAATCCCATTTATAATCTATTTATTAAATAAAACAACACATATCAAAAATTAGAAAACAAATTCAAAGTTCAAATTAAAAATCCATTTATATACATATATACAAATAAACAACACATATCTTTATTATATTTGGAAAAATTTAATTTATTTCACAATTTAATCCAAAATGTTATATTAATTATCAATTTAAATTTGATTTAAGAAACGGGATTGTTACGTCTTACAAATTTTCTTAAGTGATTTATGTAACTATTAATGAGAGAAGTCATAACAAAAGACCATATTTATATTATACAAGCTTTAATATCTTACATAAATAATCCTTACCTTACATAAGTCATCCAAACTATACTTAGGTATTGTAAAAATTAGATATACACGACTATATTACAAAAATACTTAAGACACCATACACTACTACTTAAAATACAATATTAAATAACTATTAGCTAATCTTCAAATCTCATCATAATACTCGACTATCCTTCTGATTCTGATGCTGATGATCCATCTAAATTCCCAAACTCATACACTACAATTTCCCCATATCATCTTCATCTTCACTTTCTAGCTCATCGTTCACTTCATTCCCATCCTCATTCTGTTGAACTAAATTCCATCCCATTGATTGCCAATGATGTTCTTAAGGGACCCATGGAACATGACCCAATCCAATCAGAACTCTTGGTAAAACATCTCCCTCAGTCAACTCCTCCAGATATTGACCTCCCTCCTCCCAAGGATTCTCAAAATTCTCCTCAAACTCTTCCATATAATCCCAATCGATGCCTGAAATTGGCATGACATTATCATTCTTGCCCATCTCCTAAATGATGTTATTACCATCACTACTGTTATCTACTTCATTCGACATTTCGTATATCCACACATCATATGTAGTGGAGTCTTGACTATTTATTGTGGTATTTGGATCTTCCTCTAGTTCAGATTCTTCCTCTATACCCACTTCTTCGTGAATTACATCCTCATCTTGTTCCGGTTCCTAATTTTCTAGATCTTTTATCTATATTTCGTTTGAGGATTCCTATTACAACTCCATGGGTTCTAACATCATGACTATCTGTACCTTGTCTGATGTTTGGGTTGTTCCTTCATCACTGGTTATCATAATTAGCTCTAGAGTCTAGTTGTACAAGAAACTCAGCCATAGTATAACCATTTTTATTTAGATAAGTATACTAATCAAGCTCTTCCTCTATATATGGCCAACCTTTGCTATGCGGCCATCTTTTAGTTTCCTCTTCGTCACTAGAAAGAATTACCGTATCATCTTTTACGCTCCAGTTGGCTTTGCAGATTCCCCTTGGAATAATTTCCCGCAACTAGAAGGCTTTCAAAATATATACAATAAATATTTGGAGACAAAGATTAAGCATTTTAATTATCCTACCCCAATATAATATCGGATTATTAACATTTTAACCAACTATTTACCAATTATTAATTTAGGTTTATCCTAACATAAATCTTTTTAGACTGCAAAATGATAAAGAGAATGGTTTACTAAGCACTTGAAACCCTAGTTCAACCAATTATTAAGGATAGTTTTTCTAACATAGATCTCTTCCCATGATATCTATGTCCAAATGTTTTATTTCGTCCAAAAATCTTTTGAAACCTTTGCCAAAGTATTTACTAAACATTATTATTATCACCTTTCAAAATCTTTTGAAAACTCCTTTTCAAAAACCTTTTAGATTAATATTCTAAATATTCTTATTTTATAAACATTATCCAACTTATAAGGTTTTATTTATATCTCTTATTAGTTAATATTCTTAATCTTCTCACCATTATTACTAAATATCTTATAGTCAAACTGTGAAATTCTAATCGTAAGATGTTCACACTTAGATTTAACTAACATGATTTTGAAGAATTATCCAATTTATAACTTAACAACATAAATAACTTTCTCTTCCAAAAGGTATTCTTTATATTTAAAATATAACCATATGTAAAATTATTTTATTTACTATATTTTCAGAACAACTATCTTTTATACATACACGCATTCTTATATGACACTCTCCACTCATTCTAAGATGTTGTTTGCCCTACTTAATGAGTTACTCATCCTAGGTTACTAACTCTATCTCTAATGAGATTTTACCCTTATTAAGCTCAGGTGTTCTCTCTACCTAAGCTCTGAGACCAGTTGTGATGGCTTACCTTTTTGACCCTTAGAAATCAACACTAATACATCTATGGTATTCACGTGCCAAATATCCAAGTGCCGAAAAAACATATCTATCAAAGGTAAAAATAAAATAGAACAAAGCCTTACATGAATAGAATAACATATATTATTTCAAGGCTATTTTGGCACAGGTCCTTGATAGGCTTTAAAATTCACAAAAACCTAAGTGGAAAAAAGTATCGCTACAAAAATTTGGACTTTTAATAGCATTTAAAAAATGCTATTAAAGGCTTTTATAGCGTTTTTATGAACGCTGTATATCAACATGTTGTTTATAAGTCTTTGACTTACGATTGCAACACAGTAAACGCTATAAATGAAATCTTTTAACAGCGTTTGGAAAGTGCTCTGAATTATTTTAATGATGTTTTTGCTCACGCCGTAAAAAACATGTTACAAATAATAAGAGTTATTAGACAACAAGAATAAAACGCTATTAAAATTCCAAACAATAGCGTGCTACCAAAGCTATGAGAACTCTCTGAACAATAGCGTTTTTGACTGCTATTAACAATAGCATTATAGCGCTTTAAAAGTGCAATTGTTACCTTTTACAGCATTTTTTAATGCTATTATCTTATTACATAAGATTTTCTATGCTTCTTTTTGATGTTTCATTGCATATATGTATTATGAATTTAAATATCACTAAGATCGCATTCGATTACCAATACGTTATATGTAAATAAATAAAATTACACTAATACAACATGGTAATTATATTTCATAACTATGTATGAAGATTACAAATGCAAGTAAACAAAATTAATATTATACATAAGCAATCTTACCAAAACGATACTAGAAGTATTCAAAACACTAAAGATACACACGACATTATATATTACTTCAAATCGCCTTGTTATTTGCTAGCACCAAATGTATTTGTTAGCTATAAAGAAAAAGTTCCATAATTAGTCGTAATAGACATAACTCATGAAAAATATGCATATAAAATGACTTTTGACCAACAATATATGACGTTTATGAACTTATTTAATTCTAAACCACTATTGTATTTAAATGAGTACATACACCATTAATTTTGTAAAACTTATTTAATTTTTATGATTTATTCCCATAATACCGGTTTTATTTTTGGCAACTTAATTAACTAGCTAGATCTTTATGATACATAATAAATTCTATAGAAACTTTGTTAATTTAGTTAACTTTTTATAGATCGCAACTATTTCTTTTATCAAACTTGGATAAATTTTACAAATTTAAGTCAAATATCTATAAAACTTGGTTAAGCTAATAATAATTAGTCAAATTTTACTAACTTGTTATTTTTATAAACTAAATTTGTTTTAGAAACTTAATTAAAGTTTATAAACTTAATTATTTTTTATAGACTTGCTTAATTTGTATAAAACTTAGTTAACTTCTACAGAAATTAGTTAATTTTTATAAATTAGGTTGATTTTTATAAATTTATTTAATTTTTACAAAACATTGATAACTTTGTTAAATTTTTATAAACTTAATTATTATTCTATAAAGTTGCTTACCTTTACAAAATTTGGTCAATATTTAGATAATTATTTAATTTATATACAACTTGTTTAACTTATTTAAATTTGTATACAACTTAGTTAATTTTTATAAATTTACTTTTAGTTTTCTAAAACTTAGTTAAGGTAAAAAATTATTTACTTTTTATAAAACTTGATTAACATAGTTAATTTTTATAATTTATCTAACTTAGTTTAATTTTTCAGAAATTAATTAATTTTTTATAAAACGTAGTTAGCTTTTTATAAAACTTGGTTAAATTTTACAAACTTAATAATCAGATATTTATAAAACTAGGTCAAGTTTTATAAAAATTAGTTAAATCTTATTAACTTTGTTATTTTTATAAATTTAGTCTGTTTTGAAAACTTAAACTTACTTAATTTATTTAAAACCTAGTTATCTTCTATAAAAATTAGTTATCTTTTTATAAAGTAGGTTAATTTTTATAAATTAATTATATTTGTTAAGACTTAGATAATTTTTTAATGTTATATATTGTTTTAAATACTTTACTCAATTGCATGTCGATTGTTATAAACTTATTAATTTATATAAAACTTATAAATTTTATAAACTTAAAAAACTTAGTTTAGTTTATTATTATAGAACTTAAGTAATTTTAAACTTAATTAGTTCATTATCTATATCTAGTTGAGAGGTATCATTCGCAAAAGCTTACTAAACTACTGTTGTATATATTTTTCGCTTCAAATAGTTGAGAAATGAAAGAATATCAATTTGATACTGGATATTTAAGAAAGTCATTGAAAGGGAAAAATAATTACTTCAGGTGCTACTAATATTTGACTGCACTAAACTGAGCATGATATTCCTTCATTAACTATAGTGATAAACAGTTTCAAAGTAATGACCAAATTCCAGACCTATGGCTATATTAACATGAAAGTGAGTGCAACAGCGGTAGATTTAATGAAAGTGGATCATTAGATCAATGATCACCAAAGAAATATGAAGAAAATTAAAGCTTCAAAAAAGAGCAAATATTACAGTGATAATATGCTAGCATAAATTGAAGAAAAGAGATAAGTATACACACGTAGGAGAAGAAATAACATGAGTTGCACACTGCAATGGATGATGTACTAAGCCGCAACTCATGAAGTACTGAACTGCTGAAGATAATGCACTGAACCTCAACGGATGAAGTACTAAACTGCTGAAGATGATTTACTGAAACGCAGTGTGCCATGAAATGGGGGGTCCGAATACATCACAAACAATATTGATTTGACCCTGCAACCTGTGAAGGTTGAAGTGTGTACTGACTTGAATTGGAATGTCGGACAATGGGGATGGCTGCTTAATAAATAAAGTCGGTAGAAGCAACTAGCATGGGAACACAGTGAACTGGAATGCCCATAGAATAACCCAGAACTGAAATGGTGAATTGACATGTAGACTGAGTAGAAGCATGTTGCATGGAGCAATCGTAGGTGAAGCTTCTATGAATGAATATGAACGAGCATCAAGGTAGACTAGCTGGCATGAAATAAGGCCAACTGACTGAAGAAAGTGATAAAAACATTTACACATAGTTCACACTCAAACTGAGCAGGATGCGTGTAGACACAGTTGGATATCTAAACAGAGGAAGGAGTATTGATGCCTGAATGGGAGCTGAAACAGAATTAAACCCAATAGGCGGTGGGCTGAAGCTAGAAGCAACCAAATTGAGCTGGTCTGAACTCTGAACGGAAGCTTGATTGATGAAGATCTGATCCAAGATCAAAGGCAACGGGATGGGAGAAAGGCTAGAACAAACCAGATTGAGTTAAAGGGCTCTGAATAGTAGCTTGATTGGTGAAGATATGAGTACTGAGCATCAACAACATGACGGGATTGAAGCTAAAAGCAAACCAGACTGAACTGTAGTGCATTTGACATTGTGCTAGCCTGCTATCAACATCGTAGCCACTGTCTAAAGTAGACTTGAAAAATAGAGGTTTTGAGGCTGTTTCCAGCAACTGTGAGTGTTAGTTCTGTTGTAAAAGAAGTGGAGGTTAGTGTAGGTGGACTTCTACTTAGTTAATTTCATGTTAATATAGCCTACAACATCAAAGAGATTAATTTCATTCCTAAGATACAAATTTCGTTAAAAACTGAATCCAATCAGATCCATTAGCATTTGTCTTTGGGTAATTTGAGCTAATAAAATAACCATAATATCTTGCTCACCTGCACTGATTTTATTTCAATCATGGCCAACTGACGTGATGATGAACTAGATTATGTGTACCAAATTTTACATCAGCAACCAAAAATATTTAAGCATAAAAAACAATTGAACAATTACCATGACTCCTTCAGCCGCATCAACAACCAAAGCAGCACCATCTACTAACCTAAGTGCAGCCGTCATCACATCATAGAAATTAACATGCCCATGAATATCCATTATATTACAAAGATAACTTTTCCCATTCCTATCCTCCAAAACAAGACTCATCGGCATTGCCTTGATTGAAATCCTCCTCTCCTAATCATCCACCCTTGTATCTGTAAAGCTCACATGCCTCTCCTTCTCCACATCAAATGTAACAGTTTGGTCATGTGTATGCTCCACTAACATATCCATAAAAACTATCTTCCCATTCTGCAAGTGTCCGACTAACGCAACATGCCTGACCAAACTAGGGTCTGACACTTAAGTAATAGTGAATTAACTAGAATAATGTGCAGCTAAGCAAAACGTTATTGGTTTTGAAAATTAACTTTGCAAAAATTAAGAGTAAACGACAGCTGTATGACTCTGACATCATAGTTTAGGCTACTCCCAACAGAGAATCTAATTATTTTATAAACTAAACAAGGAGCTCTGCCAGCAAGGTTGCTTTTAGGCGACTATTCGTTGTACTGGCCAAATCATAATTATCATTTTCTTTGTTTAATTGTTATAATTGCATGTCGGACCCACTATCTTTCAAGTAGCCAGAGAGAAACTATGACAGCCGCATTGCAGCGGGTATTGTTCTACGACAAATAATCATCAAAACCTATTTTCCATGGTCCGATGAATTCCGTGAAATCCAACTATTCAATCCTTTCATTTTTAATTTTCTAAAAATTTAAAAGGGAGATTGAATAGTGTGTAGCGCAGAAGGTGATTTTCTCTACTGTTCTGTTCTGGTGTTTTCGATACTAAAAGGACAATGCCATTTAACATTCTCTGGTTTTCTGTATGTGGTGATCCATGTAATTAGAGTAATATCATATATTCTAAGGCCTTGTACATGTATAATAAATAAACATAGGTGCATCTTCAACTCTACTACGATGTAATTTGGTTGACACATAATTGTTTCACCTACCGTTTAAAAACACTCCTCTAATGCTATATTAACTCCTTTATTGATGACCTGGGATTTCTTTTACTAATAATTTCTTCTAACATGTATTCACAAAACTACACACCCGTGTATTCACAAAACTGCGCATCCATTTATAAAAAATGACTCCCCTGATGCTTACATAGAATGGTACACATCCGTGTATTCATAAAACTACGCACCCACAGAACTGCAGATACAACCAATTTCTTATTCTTTTTTCCCTTAGGCCATGTGTACATAACTACACATACAGATAGACCAAATGACACAATGAAAACTGGAGTCTAAAAATTTATATGATACCAAATAAGTTTGAAGTCTTGTACTTGAATCTACTAGTAACGGTTAAAGACATACCCTCTCCAATGAGGAAACGTGTATATAGACTATGGTTGTATCCTTATTATGATAACAAATTTAATATTTTTCTTTCTATAACTCATTTTTATGATTATCCAAAATTAAAACTGACAATAATGTTCTCTAATCATTAGAACCAAGGACCGGTGATTATAATGAATATGTACATTAATTGATTAAGTTATTAATAATGAATAACGTAAAAATATATTCAAAAACTATGGCATATTGTGGGAACTAACAATAATTTTATTACATTATTATTTACTCAGTGGAACATAATGTACATGAGAATTACCAAGCATATACTAATTTTAAGGAAAATATACTAAAGTACATATGACAGTATAGCCACACAATAGTGGAGCAACACTACTACAAAACAGGCCATTTGCATCGCCTCATTTGAATCGGTTTAAGTAAAAACTGATGCAAATAGAACTATTTGCATCAGTTCTGTCTTAATAACCGATGCAATTGGTACGTGGAAAGCAGTGGGTAATAAAAAAGTCAAATTTGCATCAGTTGTCATCAACAACTGATGCAAATACGTCGGTGCAAATAGTTTTAGTCGCATCGGTGACAACTGATGCAAATACGTCGGTGCAAATAGTTTTAGTCGCATCGGTTTTAAAGTCAACCGATGCAACTACGTCCAACGTAATACTTTTCGCATCGGTTTCGTTTCGTACGCGATGCAATTTCAAAAATTAGGTTATTGCCGCGTTTGCAGTTCTTTTCCGCCGTCCCATTCTATTCCCAAAAATAATTCACGTGCTTCAAAGGAAAAAAACCCTAAAATCATCGGATCGTTTGATTTTGAGTGTCCAGTTTCGATTTTGCTGATTGATTTCACGTTTCGAGTTTGCTGATTGATTTTCAGGTATAAAATTTACTTTTCTTGCTGACATCGACTTTTTTGAGAAAAATTCACATATTTTTGAAGGATAGCTTGAGTTATTGAGCCACAGTGGAAACATGAAGCCCTTGATTTTACGATTCTTCTTTATGAAAACAATGACCGATTCATAATAGTTGACTTGAAATTGATTAGTCATAATTTTTTTGCTTTGACTTTAAATGAGTTTGGGATGCTTTTCCAATCCGTATATGGTTTTTGAGATTCATGGATCATTGTAAGAATCATTAGTTTTAGAAATGGAATTTTCACTCGACCTATGGGTTGAATTTGACCATGTATTGATTACAGTATTTTATTGGTAAATCGTGCTTTAAATTATGCTTCTTGACTCTGATTATTCATCATAAGTTTATGGCTTAGTTTCCATTGTTTTGTTTAACTAAACTGTCATATGTTGGGTCTTTATGGACCGAAATGAGCTCTCTTTTGAATTTGCAAGCAGTTCTAGATAGAGCCTTACACAATTTTGGTATTATAAGAGTTTGGTTTGTGAATATGTTGCAGTGATGGTTGTTTTGTTATGAGTAGGAAGAATTTGTGATGGTGCAGCTGCACTGTAGGGTCTGGTTTGATGGATGATGGTATAGCAGTAGTGGCTGCAATGATTAGGCAGAGGAGTAGGCAAATGTATGTGATTGGTTTTGTGAGTATCGTTGTGTATGGTTTAGATATTGGATGGAGGTTGATATGGATTAGAAGGCAGTGATGTATGGTTGCTGTGAAGAAGTTATGGCAGTAGGCAGTTGTACAGGCAATTGTATGAGGAGGATATTAACTGACAAAAATATCCTGTTGTGAACATGGGAATGGATGAGTGAATGAATGGTAATAAATAATTGAACAAAAGAAGGTTAAGGAGTTGGAAAGGGATCCAAAAAGTTACTTAATATGGGAATTTTACATCACGAATGAAATCCAACAAATTTGAAACAGGGTAAGACTGACATTGACACTATAATGTTAGACGCACAAAATTCGTATGACCAATTTTCCCTAAATTTGGATTTTTTTTCGCTGAATAGAAGAATTTAATGGCAGTTAAACCACAAATCCGAAGATTAAACTTAGAAATAAAGATGAATCAGTGAAGCCATAATCATTTTGTAAGCTCTCAGACTCAATATATCATGGACATGAAAACACCAAAATACAGTAAATATAGGCAGTTGCAGAAGTGGAAGGTAATGTTCTGATATGGTTGAACTGTTGATCAGCGATGGTGGAAGAGGAGATGGGTCAGAGGTTGGTGAGGAACTGTTAATTCATTATTCTTTAGAAAATAAAGGTGGCTAAGAAAATAATGTGACAGGCTACAAAGGTATTGTTGAGAAAGCATGGAGTAATAATTATTTTGGCAAACGCTTAATTCATTATTCTTTAGAAAATAAAGGTGGCTAAGAAATCACTCAAAAAATGGCATAAATCAATTCCAAAGTTCAAGCAGACATTCAAGCATCTTAAGAATGTGAATAACTTGTTATATGATCAGATAGTTCGAGACCCAAGCAATGATCAGGCAATCAAATCATACAAGGAAAGTCTTCAACATCTTTTAGATATGCCTCAGAGACCGTCGATTCACATGTAGACATTAAAGTTTAAGTGTATCAATAAGGGTGACAAAGCTACTAATTGTTTTCATCCTATTACGAATACTCCAAGAGCAATATTGAAATGTATAGCTCTTGTGGATGATCGGGGAAAAATCATTGCTTCCTCTGAGTCCGTTGGAAACGAAGCTATTTCATTTTATTATTCTCTTTTTAGTGGGTCTTTTATTTCTGGAAATTTCCCTCCTATTACTTGCAAATGAATTTTACCTTATGATGCTCAGGAAAAATTGCTTAAACCTTTTGACTTAGAGGAAATCAAGGCTGCTGTTTTTCAAATTGATGAAAATAGTAGCTCTGGTCCTAATGGCATAAGCTCTATTGTTTTATAAAGTTCATGGGAACTTTAATTAAAGAAATTTTTTTGGCTGCTATGCATGGTGTTCAACAGTCGGGAAAATAATAAATGAAATAAATGACACATTTATTTGTCTTATTCCTAAAACTCATGTACTTGATGCTTTAAATGAGTGCAGAGCGATATCCTTACGTAATATTTTATATAAAAATTTTGCTAGTCTTTTATGTAATAGGATGAAGCTTGTAAGTTGAAATAATTCCCTTCTGAACTTTCTCATACCTCCACAGGAATAGACTCTGTTTCCTTCCCATCGTGAATAATAACATTAAGTGAGAATTTTTTTTGTTTGTTGTGTAGTTTAGTGTGCTTGTGTTTGTCGAGTGATGTTGACCTGATTATCCACTCCACTTGAATTAGCTAAAAATATTGATTTAATACTGAATGCTCTTCGTAATCCAATGTTTTTTTTTGCTTGTGTAGTGTGTCTAGCATTTGCATATGGATCGTAGTTGGATGTGCAACGTAAAACGTAACGATGACGAGTTCCTAAACAAAATTGAAGAGTCCATCAATTGTGCACTGAACGATCAATTAAGAAGAGGGGAAGAAACTATATTTTGTCCTTGTAGACACTGCAAAAATAAGAGAAGACTTCGTAACATAGATCATATTAGAGATCACATAATCCGTTATGGGTTTAAGAAAAATTATACGCGGTGGATATGGCATGGTGAAAGTATACTTAGTGGAGCTAGTTCTAATAATCATGAGAATGATGAGAATGACCGAGAAGATAACATGAATAATGACGCGAATGATGAGAATGATTGTGTTCATGAGATGTTTCGTGATGCTGAAGAACATTTGATGGAAGAGCCAAAGTTGTATGAAAGAATATTAATCGATGCCGAGAAGCCTTTGTTTCCTAATTATGCTAAGTTCACAACATTATCTGCTGTGCTCAAGCTTTTCAATTTAAAAGCAAAGCATGGGTGGAGTGATAAAAGTTTTACATCTTTGTTGGAACTTTTGAATGACATGCTTCCGAAAGGTAATGAGCTTCCAACTTCTAACTATGAGGCAAAGAAAATTATGTGCCCAATTGGTATAGGATATAAAAAGATACATGCATGTCCAAATGATTGTATATTGTATCGAAATGAATATGAGAACTTGCACGAGTGTCCCAAGTGTGGATTATCCCGTTACAAGTCGCGAGGGAACGTTCACAATGACCCAAATAAGAAATGGCATCCAGCAAAAGTCTTGTGGTATTTTCCAATTATACCAAGGTTTAAACGTTTATTTGCAAATAAAGAAAATGCAAAAAACTTAAGGTGGCATGCAGATGTGAGGAAAAATGATGGATTATTGAGGCATCCAGCTGATTCTCCACAGTGGAGAAACATTTATACAATGTATCCTGATTTTGGTGAAGAAATTAGAAATCTCAGACTTGGGCTTTGTACAGATGGCATAAATCCATTTGGCAACTTTAGTAGTCAACATAGTACTTGGCCTGTTCTTTTGGTGATTTACAATCTTCCACCTCATTTGAGTATGAAGCGCAAATATATCATGTTGTCTCTTTTAATCTCTGGACCACGACAACTAGGAAACGACATCGATGTTTACCTAACTCCTCTTATTGATGATCTAAAACTTCTATGGGATAAAGGTGTGCGTGTGTTTGACGCATATAGTCAAAGTAATTTTACATTGCGTGCCATAATTTTTTGTACCATAAATGATTTTCCTGCGTATGGTAACTTGTCTGGCTATAGTACAAAAGGTGCCAAAGCATGCCCAATTTGTGAAGATGATATGGTTGTTGAGCGTTTACATTATTGCAAAAAAAATGTGTATATGCGTCATCGTAGATTTCTCCCTCCTAATCATCCTTATCGTAAAAAGAAGAAGCCTTTTAATGGGGAGATAGAGAATGGAGTTGCTCGTTTGCCATTAACAGGAAATGATGTTTAAGAACGGGTCAAGGATATTGAAAATGCATTTGGCAAAGTATTTCCTCTTTTAGAAGGCTCGTGGAGGAAGAAATCTATATTTTGGGAACTTCCGTATTGGAGACATTTACAGGTTAGACATTGTCTAGATGTAATGCATATAGAAAAAAATGTTTGTGACAGTATCGTTGGGACACTCTTGAATATACCTGGTAAGACAAAAGATGGTGAGAAAGCTAGGCAAGATATGTTGAAAATGGGTATCCGAAAGGAGTTAGCACCGGTGCAGAAAGGTAAACGTACCTATTTGCCCCCCGCATGTTATACATTGTCCAAAAAAGAGAAAACTAGTTTATGTGAGTGTCTTCGTGGTGCGAAGGTTCCAACAGGTTATTCTTCAAACATTAGCAGTCGTGTATCAGTGAAGGATTTGAAATTGACCGGTATGAAGTCTCATGATTGCCATGTGTTAATGCAACATTTATTACCTGTTGCAATTAGAGGTATATTGCCTAAACATGTTAGGCATGTTATTACAAAGCTTTGTCTCTTTTTTAATATAATTTGTAGCAAGGTAATTGATCCTGATACGTTGGATGCTCAACAAGCCGATGTTATTGTTACCTTATGCCACTTTGAGATGTATTTTCCACCTTCATTTTTCGATGTTATGTTGCATTTGGTTGTTCATATTGTAAGATAAATCAAAATTTGTGGTCCTGTATTTATGAGATATATGTATCCGTTTGAAATGCATATGGGAACTTTAAAAAGAAAAACAAAAAACAGATATAGACCTGAAGCCAGCATCGTAGAAGCTACTGTAGCTGAGGAGGTTATAGAATTTGTCACTCCATACTTAACTGGTGTTGAACCTATTAGACTTCGTAAGTCTCGACATGAAGGACGACTTGATGGCCATGGCATAATTGGATCAAAATTGATTTCAATTAGTGATGAGATGTTGCACAAAGCTCAGCTACTTGTTTTGTAGCACCTTAGTGAGGTACATCCTTACTTTGAGGAGCACATGGCAATTCTAAAGTCTCATAATCGTTTTTGGTTACCTTATGATTTTCTCTACTGTTCTGTTCTGGTGTTTTCGATACTAAAAGGACAATGCCATTTAACATTCTCTGGTTTTCTGTATGTGGTGATCCATGTAATTAGAGTAATATCATATATTCTAAGGCCTTGTACATGTATAATAAATAAACATAGGTGCATCTTCAACTCTACTACGATGTAATTTGGTTGACACATAATCGTTTCACCTACCGTTTAAAAACACTCCTCTAATGCTACATTAACTCCTTTATTGATGACCTGGGATTTCTTTTACTAATAATTTCTTCTAACATGTATTCACAAAACTACACACCCGTGTATTCACAAAACTGCGCATCCATTTATAAAAAATAGACTCCCCTGATGCTTACACAGAAAGGTACACATCCGTGTATTCATAAAACTACGCACCCACAGAACTGCAGATACAACCAATTTCTTATTCTTTTTTCCCTTAGGCCATGTGTACATAACTACACATACAGAAAGACCAAATGACACAATGAAAACTAGAGTCTAAAAATTTATACGATACCAAATAAGTTTGATGTCTTGTACTTGAATCTACTAGTAACGGTTAAAGACATACCCTCTCCAATGAGGAAACGTGTATATAGACTATGGTTGTATCCTTATTATGATAACAAATTTAATATTTTTCTTTCTATAACTCATTTTTATGATTATCCAAAATTAAAACCGACAATAATGTTCTCTAATCATTAGAACCAAGGACCAGTGATTATAATGAATATGTACATTAATTGATTAAGTTATTAATAATGAATAACGTAAAAATATATTCAAAAACTATGGCATATTGTGGGAACTAACAATAATTTTATTATATTATTATTTACTCAGTGGAACATAATGTACATGAGAATTACCAAGCATATACTAATTTTAAGGAAAATATACTAAAGTACATATGACAGTATAGCCACACAATAGTGGAGCAACCCATTGTTCCAATTCGGGGTGGCTCACCAAAAGCTCTTTTGAAAAGGTTTGAAGTTCTCCTAACATCACAACTCAACTAGATTAAAAGAATAAGCAAATGATTTGTAAAATAGGTTCAGAATATATGCTACCGCAAGTAAACAAGTATTTGGAGGTCTAAAATATTGCTAGTAAAGAGTGTGTTATCCTAAAGTATTGACCTTGCCTGATTAAGGTACTTCCTACATAGTCGTTTAAGAATTTTGTAGATTTGTGCAGTAATATCCATGGTCATCATGTTGCTATTGTGAAATTATCCCTGAGAACATAATAAAGTTTGTTAAGAAACACAATCTAAATCAAACCTAGATAAAAAACATACAGCAAGAAAAGTGCCATAGTATTGCCATGTTGACATTATCAAGACATAAGTAACTAGGTCGATATATGTGATACATAGATACTACTTACAAATTCATTACATTGGCAGCAAAAATTATTCATTCAATAAGTTTACTCCCATTTAGCCATAAACATGGTTACCCTGATAATAGAGAGTTATTAATTCACTATGACGCCCCACCTCGCGATTGAGAAGCACTACCAGAAGCCTTTGCCACATTTAGATTATCAAAACGAGCATTCTTCTTCTTCTTAAGAGGAATGGACTTAGATCTCTAGAAAGGAAATTTCTTCTAGTGTGGGTTCTTTCGAACCTCGGCCTCATCGCTGCTATCCTTTTCTTTTTCGATGGCTTCGAGGTGAAGCCACGAATCCACGAGCTCCTCGAATGAAAGCTTAAGCAGAAGCATGAGAGGTTTCTTCAAATACATCTTAAGTTCAAAATTCACTTTTAGACAACAACAAAATGTAATAATTAAGTTGTATTATGAAATAACATGGATATCTTAGTAACAGATGCAAGAAACTTATTTTAATAGTATGAAGTAGAACCAGATTATTAACTTCTTTTGAATAATGTGTTAGGATGTTTCAAAGTAAACATGAGATTATCAGCATGGGGATATGTTGATAAAAATCTAAGTACATTCAAGTGGTCTTTTTGATGATAGTAAGCTCTAGGATAGAAATGCATTACACCATCCTAGTGGTCTCCGATTTATAGTCTAAAACACAATATTATGTTTTTGTTTGTTCTCTTATAGGACTTCAAATACAGATCGCAAAATTTGAGTAGCAGGTATCTGAAGCCAATAACATCAGTGAACGCTGTAGCCAAGAGAGATGTAGGTGGAAAATAAAAAGTTATATGATGCAACACACAGTTCATATGACAACGTACAATTTGTGTCTGTGTGCATAGAGTTTGTTTTATTTTAAGACCGATAGCATTAAATAAAACATGTAAAGATGCACATACAGAGTGATCGGACCAGCTAATTTGTTATTTGAACTAATTAGTTAACTTCAAAAGCTATTATGCAAACCAAATAAAAGAAGTATATAAAATAAAAAAGATACAAATTTAGTTTCCAAAGAATAAAGAAAAACCTGATTTTTATATGAAGCTAATTTTGACAAAACATATTACCTTTCAAACTAATTGCCAAAATATAATGGGACAACCATTGATCATTGTTTTGATAAAATCTAACTTGTCTTGTTAATATGTTTAACGCAAAATTGATTATAACAGGAACAATAATTATCTACCGATGCAGCATCATTTCACTATTAGCAACTACAGTAAATGAACCATGAATATAAAATCCAAAAGAAAGACAAACTGGTACTGAAACTAATAACGACATTATTACAATTTGAGAACCATGAATATACAATGGAAATGTGAGTAAACAACAATCAGGCAAAAGGAAATACAAGATAAAGTTTTAAAGTTTAATAATTGAAGTGCATTTTATAGATTACTCAAAGAGAAGAAAAAAAACCTTTTAAAGTGATAAACTATGAATGGTCGATCATTTAATGTATCAAGTTGACATATATTTTGGTTAAATGACCAAACTGTTCATCAAACCACAACTTAGGGAAATAAATTATGGATGGCCACAAGAATTCATCAAACCCAAAATGTCATATATGAAAATATTTTATGTTTAAGTTTAGTATCAGACATTATAAGTACATGCGATAATATCTATTGAAATTAATATAGCATTATCCTTGTTATGACACAAATTGGTTGCAGTTTAAACTGTCACAGATCATTTAAGCATTCAAATAACAAACGAAACTTCAAAATCGAATAGTATTCATGTAAATCAAATACTATTCATGGAAGAGAAGTTTAAATATAGGTTGCAACTCACCATATGCCTCTGAAGCTGCTCCTTACGCTTCATGAAATTTAGGCAAAATTCACCATATGCCTCTGAACCTCCTCCCCCACGCCGAACTCAAACCGCCATAATTTGCCTTGCAATTGAAACAAAGACGAGAACGCCCAATTTCACGCGAGTAAAAAACCCTAAAGCAAGTGCTCTAGTAAAGAAATTGACCCTAATTTGAATTGATTTTAACGTAAAAATGACAATAATAATGAATTCATGTGAAATTGAAGTGAAACTTTTTCCAGAGAAAAATCTAACAATAAATAAAGGGATTGACGAAAACTAGGGAGTACCTACTATAAATTTGGATGACAGTCAAAGTGATAAGGATTTGCTGAGGGGATTGGGAGAAAATAGTGCATAATGACATGGAGTTGCTAGGGGGATTGGGAGAAAGAAGAAGAATGATTAAGCGATTGACTTTTGTTTTAGAGAATCGCCGCTTTATTTTTAGGAGAATTAGTGCAAATGGAGGGAATATGAATAACTTTTCACTTTATTTTTAGAACTGCATTTGATAGCGCGGAGAAGATAATTAATTGGACCTGATAGCGAAATAACAGCTGAAGGGCACAAAATGCTATACTAATTTGTAATTGATAGAAGGTTTTTTTTTGTAATGTATGTAAATTAGGTCCATTTTCCAAAATCATCAAAAAACATATAAAAAAAAGCTTTCAGATTTTAAAACTTATTGCAATAAATATTTATCTTTGCATTCATGTTAAAAAAAATCAAAAAACAAGGATGAAAAGGGAAAAAATGAAACACGTTATGTTTCAGGAATACTTGTAGACATGTATGCAATTTTAGAAATAATTGCAGGCATGTCTGCACTTATTCTGAATAGCATACCTTTGCAACTAAAAATTGCAAATATGTCTGCAATTTTAAGGAATAAGTGAAGATATTTACATAAATATCCTGATTGTTAAATCAAGATGCTGTTATGCAGTGAATAATTGCATATATGTCCGCAAATGTATGGAATAATTGCAGACATGTCTGCAATTATATTTTTTTTATTCAACGCAGTTATTCAGTGAATAATTGCATACATATCTACAATTATTTAGATATTTATCGAATGCAATTATTCAGTGAATAATTGCACACATATCCGCAATTATATGGAATATTTGCAGATATGTCTACAATAATTGCGGTTATGTCTGCAATTTCTTTTTTCTTTCAGAAACCTAATTATAATATTTATAATTTTTTGAAAAAAAATTTAAGCGCTGGCGCAAAAAAACACGAAAAATAAATGATGCTATAGTAAAATAATTATAGGGACCTGCTTTACAACTTGTTTGAGAAGGATGGCGTTTGAATTAACTTTGGTTTCAATGATGCACGACTAATATTCACTTATTTCAATATATAATCTTTAGAGCGAAAATTTAAAATACATACATCAAAGTCTATCCTAATCTCAGCCTAGACAGTTATAAAACTCTATCCCTACTAATGCTGAATATAAATAGTAAATGAATGCTATGGAAATGGAAATGGAAATGGAAATGAATAACCATCTACAGAGGAAACTCCAGCTTCTGCTCCTGCTCCTGCTCCAAGATCCTCCAAAATGTTCTAAGCTAGACCCGAACTACTTAGCTGCCCAAAAAAATAGGACACCTAGAGTTTAAGAAAATAAACTCTAGGTTAGTCATAAGACTGGCTTGAGAAAACTCAAAACTTGGATATTTATAGAAACAAATGGTATCTCATAAGACCATGCCGCATATAAACATGGACATGTTTTTAGTTTATGATAACCAAAATATTTCTATGTAAAATCGAGTGATATTATAACAGTGTCTAGATTACAAATGCATACTAATCATAACCAAAACTTTTACATTTATTTGATTCCAAGATAATAGGTATACGACTAAGTTTGAAGGCACTTATTTGAGAATGGATATCATAAAGTGAAAAGGTAACCAACTACCTTTCATGCAATACATCACTAGAGGAATGTACGAAGGACCCACAGATGATCCTCTACATTCGGTAAGACCGGCCAACTCCTTTCCGTTGGTCAACACAAGGATCCTGAATAGTACGGAATATGACATCACCATGGTCGTTCCTGACCTATTCGTGGCCATAACATACAGTACACACCTGACATATAGAAAGTAATCTAGAATGGTGATGACCATAACCTAGTGGATGCGACCCACATAACCTTGTGACATACCCTATTTTAGCCATTTACCGGTGTAAGGCCCTAGGTAACATATTACGTTTTACAATATAAATCCCACTGTCAATTCCACATTGCCATTTCTAATAACATACTATTGATTTCCACAAAAGTAAAACCCCCGAGTTTGTACGCCTCTGGGAAGGCGTTAAGTCTAAGAGGGGTTACCTCCTACACCACTATACAGGTGTACGTGGTCTTAGAAATGCAATGTCAAACATTCGTCCATAAAAGTTGTCTAAAAAAGGATAAACCGAAGGCACTCCTCGTACTACATCCTATTTGGGAATCATCCCTAGAATTAGTAGCGAGCAGTCCTTGCATTGAAGATTTCCAAATAAAGATACCAATGCCAACATATATATGATATAGGAATTATCCCAGATGTTAGTGGAAAGTAGCCCTATAGAATGAAGATCTCCATCTTCAAAATCATTGTCTTCAACATGTCTTCACTTTCGAAAGCGTATACTGGTACGAAGTGGTTTTCGGATAAGAACCGCCCAAATTCGATTCCGGTTTCTCTAAACCAACTATTGATAAAAGTTGTCAGGTATGTGGGTGATTTATTCAATTAATAAATATCTTTTATCCAAGTAAAATATCTTCTTAGATATATGTGTGTCTTTAAACCATTTTCTCTTTTAGCATATACGGGATTATTAAACCTTTTTTTAATTTTGGAAATACCAAATCATTTTTCTTTAATTACATAGGAAAACATTATTGAGTAAAAAGGGATCCATATAAATTATACTGATTATACTCAAACTAATTTCCGTATTCAACCTGTACTATTGGTCGAATATAGGTGAAATCGCTTTTCAAATTCACATGGATAGTATGAGTTCCCTCCTCGAGATTTAATATAGAATTTATCCAGAATGTTATCTATATAATCAAACATCTTATTATTTTAAATCTGGTTTAACCCTTGAAAAACACCAAATCTGTTATTATTTTATCTTGGCAGGGTGCGGTCTGATTAAACAAAATTCACCAACCCCTCTATTGGGCTAGCCTGGATAGCTAGGGAGAGCAGGAAAATGGTTTTCCAAACTCAAGCTTAAAGACTATCCCTATGCCATTCATAAGATGATCAGGTTATTTATCTACACTAAACCCTTTAAAATGCTTGATTTATTATTTGATAAATATTTATAAATGATTTGGGATAAAAATCCAAGTTTAAATCTTAATTTAGAAATTTCAAATTCCTTTGTTAAATTGCCCGTAAATTGTGCTTTTGAGGTTTTCTTATTGTAAATCTCATTTAAACCTTTTATATGTCCAATTATTCCACTTAAAAGTCTTTTAAAATATATTAACATATTTTTAGAATTTATCTTATATTTTTAAATTTTAAAATGTCTATTTTTACGAGCTGAAAATTATATTTAATGAACTGCCAAAACACGATGATTTTAAAAACTTGATTTGGTCATATCTCAAATTTTACAAAATGAAATCTTTATTTTTATCCTCCATTCGGAAACTATAGTTAGAGTAAAATAATTCCGGGTTGTATTCCATTCTACACTCCGAGTTAATTTTTATGGCGCGAAATCACGAACTACCTCTACGTGACATGCTTATTTTGGCTCTAGTATCGTATCTTTTCAAAACTTTTTCAAAATGAGTTTAATGTTTATAAAACATTTATAAACCATTTTAAACCATTTTTATTATGTTTAAAAAGGTTTAACTATGTCGTATCACTTTATAATTTATAAAAGAAAGTGTTTTCTTTATGTAAATTCGACGTGTATTTAACGCGAATTATTTCCATAACCAAACAAACAAATTATCGCATCCAAAACATGATGAAAAAACATAGAAAACACTCATAGTGAACATATCATATAATTTTAAAATAAGTTTGCCATCATTAGTTATTGTTCAAACCATTATAATTTGTGTTAAAAAAATATATTATTTTTCATGGTGATAAATTTACGGGTTGTTACATTTACCGAGGATCTGAGTATTTCACATCTTATTGCACATATAACTGAAACCGACATAAAGTAGATGTGAAAATGCCTTAACCGGAGCAACTCCATAAAGCTTGGGCCCCATTCGCACTTTAGTTTTAGTCATATTCGACAAAAGATGTCAATGCTCAAATGAGCGACAAATCATTTTAAATTGACAATACATAAAGAAGAAAGCTGAATCAATAGTCAATAAATCAACTATCGAGGATAATAAAAAAAGAACATATATGGATAGTAGATCTCATATTCGTATAACTGCTCGTCGACTTCAAACTTGTATTGTTTCTTGGTTAAAAATAAACTCGAGCAAGTAATATAGCATTACTTCTAGGCATTGCCTTGACGACATTTTTAAATTTTGAGATAGGGATACATTTCCATCCCTCGACGTTTAGTACTAAGAGTGTGATTAAAGTAATACCGGATTACAAAAATTCTTATCCTTCTCCTGAACGATTCAAACTTTATTTTTAATATCGATCATGTGCCGGGGTTTTGCATTTCAAATATTAGTGTAAAACAACTTTATCAAAATAGTTGATTAACTTTAAAAACATATTTATTTCTTTGATATCATTAAAATGATTAATCAACTTTAATCACTTCAAACTTATTTATTTGAAATAGTAAATTTGCTTTAACCATGATTAATTACTTAAAACATCATTATTTTAAATGATTACTTTACTTTAATCATCATTATTAAAGTGACTTATTAACTTTAAAAACATCATTATTGAAATAATTACTTAACATTGTACATCATTATTAAAATGATTAATTAATTTTAAAACATCATTATTAAAAGGATTAATTAATTTTAAAATAATACAATTAAACTGCTTAACCAATCTTAAACCATCAATAAAAACATATATTAAATAATTAATTTTCCTTAAACGTCATTATTAAAATAATTAATTAATTTTAAACATCATTAATATAATAATTAATTAATCTTAACTATGTCATTATTTAAGTAAATAATTAACCTTAATCGTTTTTATTTAAAATGATTAATTAAATTTAAATATCAATATTAAAACTATTAATTAACTTTAATCACATTTTTATTTCAAAAATAAATTATCTTTGCAAAAATCAAGCATAAGATTTTAAAAAAAATTCAAAGGAATAACATTTTTTAAAACGTCGATATAGCGATAGTCGCTATATTGACGTTTTCATAAACACTTTCCATATGTTATTTATTCAACCAAACATCACATAATATAAGGTTAAGCACAAATACAAAGGTAAGTAATACTATACATCAAGTAGAAAGCATCCTAATATTATTCACTTAAACCTTTTTCCAACTAATTTCAAGTTACTTTATTAAATAATAGGATGTCAACTTTTCATGTGGTTACCAAGCCAATAAATCCAATAATTTAACACATAATAACATATGGGAATAACATTTATTTACATCGCATAATTATAAAAATGAGATATTGCTCATCAAAAAGCGACCGAATCGAATCAAACTTCAACCAAACTTGTTCTCGACACACATACAGAGCTTTCTTCTATAAAAAATCAACTTTGAAACCTAGATAGGGTCAATATGGTTCGACTATAAGGGATATGGGGCTCGGCCATGGTGGGTTTGAGGGAGTATGGATCATGTTTTGGAAGAGAGGAGGTGTAGAGAAGAAAGAAGCGAACTTTAGTGATTTGCTTAAGAAAGAAGTGTAAAAAGAAAGGATTTTTAAAATTTGAAAACTAATAAGCTATTAACAAGCTTTTCAAAAGCTTAAGGAAGAAAACGAAATTATGAGAATAATGAAACCAAACTTTCCTTTTGAAGTGAATGAGGATGTGAATTTATAGGCTAACAAAGCTTCTAAGAGAAGCTATCCAAAACAAGGCTTTTAAGAGAAGCTTATTAAGAAAAATTCCATAGGAAAATAGCAACCATCATGAAGCATATTCAAGAACCTAAGGGAAAATCAACTTATAAGAGAAGATATCAACCTACATGATGTGTATTCTTGAAGAAAAGGAAAATTCTAGAGGTAGGAAGGTCCAGATAAGGACTTGATGAATTTTGGGCTTGTGAAACAAGTTGCGCACATGAAAGTCATTATCACAAATATAATTCATTTCAACCAATGTATATATTCTCATTTTTAGCTTTTTTTAAAGAAAATCATATTGTATTTAATTATTTATAACTTAAAAAAATTTATTTAAAAATATATTAAATGTTTAATTTTAAAGTGATTAAATTACGGGTCATTACATCCTCCCCTCCTTATAGGAAATTTCATCCTCGAAAATTCATCATACACAGCCAAAGATCTCGAAAGAAACCCAAATGATATCATTCCACAATAGGTACAAAGAAAGTGACCTTACTATAACTAGTGAGTACACTCCAAAGATACAACAATTATGATAACAACTTGGGATTGGAATCCTTAATACAATCCTCGGTTTCCTAACTACAACCTTAATCATCCTCACTCCCCAACACCTTAACAAGATTCACTTCCTTCATCCTCAAATGCTTTATATCTTGAAAAATAATACAAATAGGTTGCCCAAAAATGGTTAAGTTAGGCTGAACTTTCAAATCCTCTTGTTGTGCTGGTTCTACTATCGTTGAAGGGCCGTGTACGTACTATATGTGAAATATATTGTGCACATCCAGTAGTCTATCTAATAACTTCACTTTATAAGATAGTCTACAAATCTGGTTCAGGATAAGAAAAAGTCCAATCCAAGGGGCTAACTTCCCTGATTTTCCAAACCTTACAACACTCTTCAATGGAGAAGCCTCCACAAACACTAAATCTCTCACTGAGAACTTAAGATCCCTACGCCTTTAATTCGTATAACACTTCTACCAATCCTACGCTTCCTTTATCTTCCTTTTGATATTAGCTACCTTCTCACTAGGCTCTAAAATCATGTTAGACCCAAGGATAATTCTATCACCAGACTTAAGCCAACATGAAAGAAAATGCCACGAACGATTATAAAGAGCTTCGAAAGGGGCCGTTCCTATACTTATCTAATAGCTATTGTTGTAAACGAACTCGACCAAGTGTAGATGATCTTCCCAAGACCCTCCAAAGTCGAGAATGCATGCTCCCAATTAATCTTTCAAGATCCGGTTCACTCTCTCCATCTACTTATCTATCTGGGGATGGTAAGTTGTACTCAGATTTAGCTTTGTCCCTAAGGCAGTTTGCATGCCTTCTTAGAATCTGCTAGTGAATATCGAGACTCGGTCACTTACATTACTACAAGGGATACCGTGAAGCCTCACAATCTCCTTCATATACAAACTAGCCGGACTCTCAACAGTCCTAGTTGGCTTAACAGGAATGAAATGAGCACTCTTAGTTAGCCGATCGACTATAACTCATATAACTTTGTTCCCTCTTCTTGACCTAGGAAGTCCATCAATAAAGTCCATAGAGATGTGCTCCTAGTTCCACTTAGGGGTCTCAAGACACTGAAGCAGTTCAACTGACTTCTGATGGCCACTCTTAATCTACTGGTTGTTTGCACATCGGCTCATAAAGATCGAAACATCTCGCTTCATCCTCTTCAACAAGAACACTCTCTTTATATCCTTGAGCATCTTGGTCGCACCTAGATGGAAAGATAACCTTGAACGATGACATTCTACTAGCACTTCTCTTCAAGACCATTAATATTTGAAACACAGATATGCCCGTTCATTCTTAATAGGCCTCGAGGATCCATCTCAAAACTAGAAGCAACACCTTCTTTGACATTCTTATTAAGTCGAGCCAAATAGGATCTTCTTCTAGACTAGCTGCAATCCATTCCAACAATATTGGCTTGACTCTAAGTTCACAACCATCGTAGGATTCCTACCTAACGCATCTACAATGGCATTAGCTTTCCTAGGTATGTAAAGAATTAAGAAATCATAAGAAGCGAGAAACTCTAGCCATCTCTGCTTCCTCAAATTCAAATCTCTAGGTAAAGAGATATTTTAAGGACTTGTGGTACATGAATAACTCGAACTTTTCAGCCAAAATATATTGCCTCCACATCGTAAGTGCAAAGACAACAGCTAAAAGCTCTAAATCGTGCGTAGCATAATTTCTCTTATGTGGCTTCAGCTGTCGATTCGCATAGGTAATGACCTTCCCATGCTGCATCAAAACTGCTCTCAAACCAGAACTACAAGCATTCGTATACACTACTAGATCCTCACTCTCATCTAGAATAGTCAAAACAGGAGTGCTAGTCAACTTCTTCTTTAACTAATAGAATGCTTGGTCACACTTAGGCTTCCACACAAACATAACATTCTTCTTCATTAACTTCGTCAGATGATAAGAAATCTTTAGGAATTCTTTGACGAACCTTTGGTAAAAACTAGCTAAACCCAAGAAACTTCTAACTTCCGTCGCATTTTTGGGCTTCTTCCAGTTTTGAATTGCAACAACTTTAGCTGGGTCAACATATATTCCTTCTCCCAAAATAACATGTCCCAGAAACTAAACTTCGCTTTCCAGATATGGCACTTAGCAAACTTAGCCTTTAACACATGGCTCCTTAAGTATTGAGTACAACTTAGAGACAATACTTATGCTTCTCCTCCATCTTCGAATAGACAAGAATGTCATCAATGAAAACAAGAACAAATTTATTAAGAAAACCTCAGAACACTTGATCCATTAATTCCACAAAGAAAGCGGGTGCATTAGTTAGCCCAAATGGCATAATGAACCAATCGTTGAAACTGTCTGGGGTCCTAAAAGCTATTAAGGACGCACTCTCCTTTGCTACCCTTGATTAGTGAAAATTGATGGCATGATCCAATTGGGAAAATATCCGAGCACCGTGAAGTTGATCAAACATATCATCGATCCTTGGTAAATGTATTTATTCTTGATAACCCTTTTATTCAACTCCCCGTAGTTTACACATAGCCTTAAAGAACCGTTCGCGATCCTTAACTAGAAGTACCATGTCTTATCAATCCGTTCTACAATAATTCAAATGTTTTTCTTTCTAATTCTCTCCTTTCTTCTGGAGCTAATAATCGTGGAGGTTGAACAACAGGTATGATTCCTAGAATCAGATCAATTCGAAACTCTACTTTATGGTGGGGAGATAAACCTTGCACTTTATTAAAAACATCTGTGAAATTCTAAACAATAAGTATATCCCTTAGCTCCCCCTCAGCTACTTCGAGTAAATACAGAAAACTAGCCATCAACTTGTTAGGCTCATCGTAAAACATATCTACACTAATATCTCCAGCATCACTAACTCCGACGATCCTTCAATCACAATCCAATACTCCTCTACATTTAGATAACCAATCCATTTCTAACAACACTCCAAAATCCATGAACCCAATAATAAACAAATCAAAAGAAAAGGATGATTTTGATAAGAAATAGGCACGTGTAGACAGTTAGTTTCCAAATATGCCAAACCCTCGATTAGGTTCGACACACAAAGGGGATTACTCAAAAAGATGGGTTTCAAGCTAAGCCTTTCAACACGCATCCATATTAAAAAGTATCCTAATAAATCATAGATGGATAATGTACCTTGATACACTTGCTTCTCCTTCTGTCCTGACAAAGTGGATGGTATCTTCTTAATAACAAAAGCATGTACTTGCGATCTCTTATTAGGAAACGGGCACTCATTCTTTATGTGTCCTTGCTTGTGATAATTATAGCAGATGGTAGTCGAGTAATTGGGTGCAAAGTGACCCATGTTGTTCCACTTGAAACAAGTAATATTATCTAAGTCGAGTGGCTTCTTCTGTGTTAATGCTTTACCTGTAGCTTTCTTTCTTGACCATTGTTTCTTTCCTTTCAGCTTGAAATTCGGCTCATCTCTAACTGGTATAACCGATAAAGGCTTGGCATTGATTGCTAGCACTACTCCTTTCTGGGCTCCTTCCTTAATATAAATAGTTTCGAACCTCAAAGCCATACTGATAAGCTTGGTGAATGTCCCTGTAAGATTTCTCTCTAGAACTCTGATTACGTTTCATTCATAAACATTTCATTCTTTTAAGCGGTGTGTATATCAATCCAAGTCCAAAATAAGATAATGCATTGAACTTGTGCTCATACTGTGCCACCGTCATATCACTTTACTTCAAATCCAGGAAACTCCTAAACAACTACATCCTTCCGGCTTCTGCAATAAACTACACTTCAAAGACTTTCCTAAACTTTGCCCAAGAGAACTACTCCTCTGATGTGTCAACCCTTACAGAATCCCACCAGTCCATCATCAACTTTTGAAGTTGTCGTAATGCCAACAGATGCTTCTTTGCATCTTCCAACCTAAGATCTCCAAATATCCTTTCACGAAGACCTAAGCCAAGTCTAAACTCCAAGAATATCCTCAGTACCATATAACGGTTTCCCATCCAAAGTGGTGCAAATCTTGCACAAAGTCACGAAATTCATTGGAGGTTGAACTTATGCTACCACTTCCTCTACAGGACCTACAACTGGGTTATTTCTAGCTACTCTGCCATCAGTAGCTATGCTATTTCCAGATCCACCCCTTCCTCCTTTTCTTGTATTCTTCTTCTATTACCTAGACCGATAATAGGCATCTTTAGAACACAAGAATAGGATCATAATGGTTTAAGGAAATCAATACCAAAAGATCTAGAACGAGACTTAAGAAAATATATTATTATTATTATAAAGAAATTCATAAGTGCACTCTCTCAAGATTAACACATTCTAGCGCATCACTTACCCTATCTCTAATGATTTGTACCCTAATCAGGCTAAGATGTTCACTAAACCAAAGCTCTGGTACCAACTGTGACGACCCACCTTTCCGACCCTTGAGAACGACACTTATTGCAACCTCGGTGTTCATGTGCGTTGTTCAAGCGTCTAAAAGATAAGTTCTCGTAAGGTGAAATAAAGAATGAAATAGAATAGAAAATCTCACAACGGAATGGTTAAATATAATACCACAATAAAATAGTACACGTGATTACTCCTTAATACAAAGTTATCAGAGTTACACAAAAGCATTACAACTATCAGACTATGCAGTTATACACTATGCCTTTACACCTTCTGATATAGAGTACTTATACATAATCACAAAAAAATATACATCCAAGAGTTTAGGGAAAACAAACCACTCTGGCTAGACATAAGTCTAGTATAAGCAATAACTCTAAACAAAAAGGCGGAAGTAAACACAATATATGAGACCATGTCGCCAACCGCGGAAAGGGTTTCCTCTCACAACAACAACATCCAATCACAACAATGGATACAGATAATTAAACATCATGAAATGCTCACAACACTTCTTGATGAAATTAAGAAAGAGGTAAATTTAAAAATTTGGAATCAAAAGAAAGGAGAAGGGATATTTTCCAACAAATGACTAGGAGAGTGCAACCCCCTTACCAAAGGTATACCTCTAAAATATACTTGAGAACTACGATGGTTCTTAGTAACATCCATGCCAAACACAATCAACCTTTACTAAGAATATGAGTATTTCACATCTTATTACACAAACAATTGAAACTAATCTAGAGTAGGTGTAACGGTACCCTAATGGGAGTTTAACTCCACAAAGCTTGGCCTCAACTAATGCTTTGGTTTTAGTCATTTCCAACAAATGATACCAATGGTCAAATGATCAACAAACCATCTTAAATTGATGATACACAAAGAAGAAAGCCGAATCGATAGTCAATAAAACAACAATCCAGGATAATTAAAAGTGATCATATATGGACAATAAATCTCATACTCCTACCATTACTCGTCGATTTCAAACTTATACTATTTCTTGGTTAAAAATGAAGTAGGGCAAGTAAAGGCAGTGTTTTCTCTAGGCATTGCCTTGATCACGTATTTATCTTTCGAGATTGGTACGTGTTTCCATCCCTCGAGGTTTAGTGCTAAGTGTATGATTAATTCCTTTCCATATAAGCGATATCAGATTTCTAAATATAAATTTCTTATACTTTTTATAACCGATTCAAACTTTGTTTTTGAAATTGATCTTATGCAGGGGTTTCACATTTCAAATATTAGTGTTAAACAATTTTATCAAAATGGTTGATTAACTTTAAAAAACAAATTATTCTTCAATATCATTACCTAAAATGATTAGTCAACTTTAATCAATGATTAATTACTTCAAACATCTTTAGTTAAAACAATTAATTTATGATTAATTACTTTAAACATCATTATTTTAAACGATTAATTCACTCTATTCGTCATTATTAAAGTGACTTGTTACCTTGTTATTAAGATGATTACTTAACCTTAAACATCATTATTAAAATGATTAATTAATTTTAAAATATTATTATTGAAATGATTAGTCAATCTTAAAACATCATTAACAAAATCATTAATTAATTAATTTGCCTTAGACATTATTAATTAAAATAATTAATTAATTTTATATATCATTAATAAAATGAATAGTTAATCTTAATCACACTATTATTTAAATAATTAATTAATCTTAATCATCGTTATTTAAAATGGTTAATTTAATTTAAAATATCATTATTAAAATAATTTAGTAACTTCAATCACATCTTTAATTAAATAATTAATTATCTTTGGAAAAACCTAAGCATGGGATTTAATAAAAAAATTCAAAGGAATAGCATTTTTCAAAGTGCCGATATAGCGATTATCGTTATAAGGATACTTTCTTAAACACTTTCCACATGTCACTTATTCTGTAACATCCCAATTTTTATTAAATTTAAAATTAGTAATTAATATAATATTTTGGAATTGAATTAAAATTTATCTGAAAATTTGCAAAATAAATTAGATAAGTATTGATTTGTATATATGAATAAGATTGTAATTTGCATCTGAGTTTAAAATTCAAAATAATAAATGTTTTAAAATTATTTTAATTTATATATATATGGATAGATTTGAATTTGAATTTGAATTTAAAATTTAAATAAATGTCTTAGTAAAATAATTTGAATTTAAAATAATATATACATGATTTATTTAATGTATAATTAGTTTTAAAAACATTTTTCTTTTAAAATTGTATATAATAATAAATAGGAAAATGTATTTATAAAATAAGAAATATAATTTAAAATTATATAAAAATGCATCAGGACAAGTGTTAAATTTTTAACACATAGTATTAACAAGTGTAATCCATGAAACATGAAAATTAACAAGTGTAATAGTTTTATCATAAAAATTAACATGTGTCAAATCTCTTATTTTTATTTTCTTTTATTTTTAAAGATAATAGTAATAAGACATATAAACCACTCTATCTTCTCTTTCTCATTTCTTTTATCACATAATTTTCAAAATAAGGCCTGTAAAAACTTGAAACCAGAAAATGAAACAAAGAGAATTACAACAAACAATCTTCTAAAATTTTAAAAACCAGAAAATCAAATTCAAAACCGAGTCAAGGTAAACAACAAGCAGTTCAACATCAAAGCAAGGATTTCAACTTCAAAAAAACTTAAGCAAATTCAAAGCTTCAACTCAGCAAGTCAAAGTTTCAACATCAAACTAGATTTCGAAGCAAATCAAAGTATTCCAAATCAAAAAACAAATTTACTAATTTCAAATACAAACACTTCCAGATTCCTCTCTATTTTTTGTCATCGGGTAAGTAAACTCTTGATAATTTAATCTATTTCCTGATGTTTTGTGTAGTAAAGCTGGGAAAATGGTTTGAATATGTTAAAATATGTTGTATGTGTACAAAAATATATACATATGTGTGCACGTCTGATATACAGGCAATATTTCCTTTGTTTGGTCACAGGACTAAAAAAAATCTGTTGTAAAAATCAAATTCTTCATCTCCAATCCATGTTAGGCCTTAAGATCTAAACAAAGTTTGTTTGTATCACCAAGAACTAGGTCTAAAAAATATTTTTAAGAAGAATAAATTTGAGTATAACTGGAAATTTAAATATATAGTGAAAATTTCAAAAACGTGATTCATTCGAATCTTATAATCTTTTGATTCATCTATATCACTGGGTTCAACATCGAAAACCATGATTTTTAAAATAAAATTCATGATTTTTAACTTAGTAAATTGCGAGAATTCGTAAGTTGAACGTAAAATGGGTTTTGACAAAATTATGGCGATCGGAGAGTTCTTGGACTTGGGGATCGCTGGTGAAGTTGGCGAGGAGGCCAGTGATGTCGGCAAAAATTGTAGGTGGAATTATACATCACCGTAGTCGTCGGACGGCAACATTTTAGGGTTTAAACCTACCTATTAGTCATGGTCGGATTTTGGGTTGCTGCCGCTTCGTCGTCACACCGGAGTCGACCGCACCAGTGGCAATCGAAAGGAGAGAGGTAGGCGAAGCTCTGGCTGAAGTCTCGACGTTTCTGGTGGCTTGTGGCGTCGATGCGAGGCATCTTAGTTGATCAAAGTTTTGTTTCAGGTTGTATTGTATAGCTTGATTTCAAATTTGACATTGAATCATAATTCTGGGTGGTCGTGAGGCTTGAGGGGATCGCCGGGTCACGGTGATGGTCGGAAGCGATCGGGGTTCGTGTGCATGTGCACGGTGCCAAGTTCGTGTCAGTGATTTGGGTTTGAGGAAGTAAGGTTGTTCCCTCGGAGTCGCACTCATGATCGAACAGGTTTAACTCGAAGAAAATAAGGAAGGGAGTTTCCCCGAGTTTGTGCTCGAGATATTGTTGCTTTGTCTCGGGTATTAGAATTTCCAGTTTTAAACTTTAAATAATTTAAGTTAATTTAATTTCTAAATTTATTCTTTTTTAATGATGATTGTTTGTTAAGTTGGAATGTGGAGTTAAAGGTTTTGAAATAAAATATTTTAAATTAATTAAGTTTAAAAATGTTTTAAACTTATATTTTTTAAAAGTTTACTTTAAATAAAAACTTAACAATGTAATTAAGAAGTTAATCAAATGTTTTTAAATTGTTAACTTAAAAGTTACGTTAATTTATATTGTTAGTGATAGTTAATTACATGGTTTATTAAAAAAATTAACGATAATTAAATTATTAATGATTTATAATTACTTAATAATTGAAGAATAATTAATTAAAGGTTAATTAATTATTAGTAAAAGGTTAATTAATTTATAATTAAGGATAAATTTATTTATGTAACTAATCAAAGAATAATTAATTAATAAAGGTGATTAAGATTAATTGATTAATAATTAAGGATTAATTAATTTAAAATTAAGGATAATTAAGCATTAATTAAGGATAATTAATGAAAGTAATTAGGTGATTAATTAATATAATCACACGATTAATTAATTATTAAATGATTGATTATTATTGAGTATTTTGTATTGGTTGATATCTCTGTATGTGATTGTGATACTTTGTGTTATAACTTGCTTTGTGCTGAGCTATGACATCTGTGATATATTACTGTATGAATGTTAAAATGTTGGCCTTTAAACGACACTTGAATTTCGATGCGATAGGGAGTCAGATTCCAATTGGTTATCCGAAACCCACATCGAATCTCAATGGTGAATTTTTGTGATTGATATATCTACGTGTTGTAAAATAAACGCTCATTATTCGGATTAGCCAGGAGCGGACTTTGTGTCATATATCCCATTTCGAATAATGATACGACGAATTAGAGTGCATTTGAAGACGGTGGTGAGGACCGGGTATTTTCGAGAACGAAAGGATTACCTGTCAATTGTCTCTGCACCGAGTTGCTCTGATATAGAGATCTCCATATTGTGATGGGGAGTTCGATCAGGATTGTGGATTCCCGAATCGCAAGGCTTCTTCCTTTATTGGACGAAGTGCCTTTGGTTCCACTCAGACCCAGAATGGACTTGTATGGTTGTATGTCTGACATTACACTTTGAGATATAAAGCCGATTTCTATCAAATACATTTCTGTTTGGTGGCGAAGAATTTATTATCTTAGCTTAACACCCTTCTCTGAGACGTACGAGCTCAGAGGTGATGTAGTTGATGGTTATTAGTGATACACTCCCAATTTTGTAGTGTGGCATGCTGAGTGCTAATCATTTGTTGATCGAAGCATGACTTTTGTGAAAAGTGTAGCTTTGTGGACGAGACTTCGTCGAACCTCACTACCCGAAAATGGTCGAAAGAGGAAGGATGCATCAAGGTTACGGGGTAGCGCCCTTTAGGATATGTCCATTTCCTTCTAGGTAAAAGTGGTATCATGGTATGGAGCCCAAATACTTAACTTATGTGGTTGCTGCAAATTTATTTCTTTGTGGTTGTTGGTGTTGAGAGCTCTCGGATAAATGTCGGTAACGACCGGGGGATGACATACGCGTGTCAGTAGTTAACTAGTTATAGAGGTAACTCAGCCTTATGTCGGCAGAGATCCGGTTAGGTTCTCAGGGCGTCCCTCCAGAGGCATACCCATGTGGCATAGGAAATTTCTTAGCCTGATCATTAGTTGGAAATCCAAAAGAACAATACGAGCCATGTACGGTTTTAGTTGTATAACCTGCCTTTTACTTATGGTGGTGACCTGCCGTTTAATTGGTAGCTATAGTAGGTATACCATAATGGTGGTATGCTGACTAAGATTAATATTATACTTTCGAAATGTTTTCCGCACTGCACACTAATAATAAGATTTAAAGGATTTTAGTGTATCAAGCATGTTTGACTATCATAAGAAGAGATCTCCTCCAATTGTGCATTTGCATTGTGTGTGTGCGGGGAGGCCTTATGGTAGTTTCATTTTCCAAAAAGCATAGCGAATTTCTTTTATTTTGTTTTATTTGTTTTTGTTCAAAGGAAACTATTTTCGTTTGCTCACACCAATCCCATGACTGACCTGGAGTTTATTGTTCTCTTTCTAAACTCTAGATGCCTATAATTTTCCACACGGGCAGGCTAGAGTCAAATTTTCAGATAATCAGCTAGTAAATGTAGACTCAATAGCCATCAGCTTTCTGTTTGGAATTCTTTGGAGTCTTTGGATTTTGGTGATCTCATTCATGACTGACCTTGCTTAATACAACGTAATGGTGTTTCGAGCTTCTTGGATTGGAGTTTTGGAGCTTGGCATTGGAGATATTATCTTTCCGCTGCCGATGTTTCCACTGTTGTATCTATCTCTGATACATTGATATTCAATTGTATCTGATGTTGTATCTATTGTGAATCAATAAAATTATTCATTGCTATTTCCGTTGTATTATTTACTTAATGTGTTATAAGCTCCGGTGAACGAGATTTGACGTTTGAATCTACGGCATTCGAAAACAAGTGAAGTATAAATGTCGATTTTCGAAGGTCGAGTCACGGTCATTAAATTTGAAAGGACTATATTGGTTATACATTGCATATTTTTCCACTGCGAATGTGAGATTCTAATATTGTTTCTATTTTCTTCCTCTATCTTCTTCTTCTTTAACCCTAACGGTTTGGTTTTTCGGCATCCGATCGTTTGGCATTTGATACAGTGGACGTATTGATGTTGACTTTCGAAAGTCGAAAAATCGGGTCGTTACACTGGTAGCTATTATTATTTGAGAATTTAAGCAGATGCAACTGGTCCTCCCATGAACCACCGAAGTCAAGAATACAAGCATGCAAAAGGTCTTCTAAGATTCGATTTATTATTTCCGTCTGTCCATCAGACTGCTGATGGTAAGCAGTACTGAAGTTCAATTTTGTTCCAAGTGCATCTTGAATTGGTCTCAAAATCTGCTAGTGAAGATCGGTCACGGTCACTCACTATACTGCTTGGTATACCATGGAGACGAACAATTTCTTTCACATACAATTCAGCCAAACTTGCTGCTATTCGATTAGATTTTACTGGGATAAAGTGGGTAGTCTTAGTCATACGATCCACGATAACCCAAATCGCTTCATTACCTTTTCGAGTTCGTGGCAACCCGTCTATGAAATCCATAGATACTTGATCCCATTTCCACTTAGGCACCTCCAATGGTTGAAGTAAACTCGCCATTTTCATATGATCACTTTTAATTTTTTGACAAGTTGCACAACAACTGGCATAAATAGATATGTCCCTCTTCATTGTTTTCCACCAGAAAGTCCTTTTGATATCTGGATACATCTTATCAACTCCTGTATGGATACTGAGCTTGGACTTGTGACACTCATCCAAAACTTCACGTTTTAGACCAGGGATGTCTTGGACACAGATCTTGCCTTTCAGTCTTATAACTTTACTATCATCGACTTCAAAACTGTTATCTTCACCATGACATATTCTCTCCTAAATTTGATGAAGAAACTCATCATTTGTTTTCCATTGTTTTATATTCATCTAACGTAGTTATATGCTCCACCGAACTGGAGTTCAACATTTGAATCTCCGGCAGTCGAATACAAGTGAGGTATTTGATGTTTATTTTTGAATGCTGGATTTCGGGTCGTGACATATTTAACCATACATCACATAACATATGGGTGAGCACAAATACAGAGGTAAGTAACAACTATACATCATGTAGAAGCATCTAAATATTATTTACTTAAGCCTTTTTCCGACTAATTTCAAGTTACTTTACTAAATACCATAACGTCAACTTTTGAAGTGATTACCAAGCCAACAAATCCAATATTTTTAACACATAATAACATAAGGAAATAACATATATTTGCATCATAGTAATAAAGGTCAAAAATCTAAATATAAAGATGAGATTTTGCTCATCAAAAAGCAACTGAATCGAATCAAACTTCAATCAAACTTTTACCCAACACGCGGACGGAACTTCCTTATTCAAATACACAACTTTAAGACCTAGATAGGGTCAATATGGTTTGGCATAACGGGTATAGGGCTCAGCCATGGTGGGTTTGAGGGAGAATGCATCTTGTTTTTGAAGAAAGGAGGCATAGAAAAGAAAGAAGCAAACTTTAGTGATTTTACTTAAGAAAGAAGTTTAAAAAGAATGGATTTTTGAGATTTGAAAACCAAGAAGCAATTAACAAGCTTTTTAGATGCTTAAAGAAGAAAATAAAATGATGACAATAATAAAACCAAGCTTATTTTCGAAGTGAATGATGAAGTGTATTTATAGGCTAACAAAGCTTCCAAGAGAAGCTATCTGAAATAAGGTTCTAAGAGAAGCTTATTAAACAAAGCTTCCATGAGAATATAGTAACCTTCACGAAGCATATTCAAGAAGCCAAGGGAAAATCAACTTCTAAGAGAAGACAACACCCAACATAAAGTGTATTCATGAAGCCAAGGGAAAATTCTAGAGTTAGGAAGGTCTAGATGAGGTCTTGATGAATCTTAGGCTTTTGAAATAAGTTGGGCACATGAAAGTCATCATCACAAATATAATTCATTTTAAACAATGTATATATTTTCATTTTTAGCAAAAAAATAAATTAAAGAAAATCATATTATACTTCATTATTTACAATTTAAAAAACATTATTTAAAAATATATTAAATATTCAATTCTCAAGTTATTAAATTATAGGTCATTACTTAATTCTCCAATAGTGAGCAGCTTACGATTAGCTATATGGGATGAGACATATAGTTCCCAAGTAGCAAGTTGCATATGTTTTTGGCAATAACAGGTTGGGACTTTGGGCTCAATCGTGTTGTAGTTGTATTTGGCCTACGAGTTGGAACTTTGGGTCCAATCGAATGCATATGATCAGATATGGGTTAGATTTTAGTGAGACCTTATCGTTTGTTTTCACTATAGTATCATATTATGTTTAGCTAACTTGTTGGGAGAAGTGACACAAGTTAAGGTATGGTTTTCAAGCATAAGGGTCTTTTTAAAAGCTTATTAGTATTACACAGTTGTATAGGATGCGTTTCACTCACTAGATGTATTTTGACCCCTTTATTTATTTCTTCTTTTTAGTTATACTCTGATGTGTCGATAGGGAGGATCGATGATGACTTGGAGGCATGATGGTGCGATGGAGACGCAAATTTTCTATGAGCTATCTACTATTGCTATTTATATACATTAGAATGTTTTTGTTATTGGTATAAAGAGATGTTGCGGTTGGAATTTATTTGAATTCTGTATTTTTTTAGATTGTATTATTGATTTGCTATTATATATTATTCCTTCCGTTTGGAGTTTCAGAAATTATAGAATATTATAGATAGCTTCGAGTCCGTTTTATTCAAAATGATAAGCCATCAATGACATCCGCGATGCCAGTGCCACTTTTAGATAAGGGTAGCGACATTGTACAGGCTAGTTGTTACTATTTCATTTGCTTATAGATCCCCTATGTGAAACCCTATTTTTAACCATTTACATTACACGCTAAGAAATGATATATTATCCACATTTACTTGTCGTCGTCACTATATCACATACATATCTAGAGTTTAAATGATAATCAAAACTATAACAACCCACACCTTAATAGACTTGATATTCCGAGTAAATCAAAAAATCAAAGTACCTTAGGGTATGGATTGTTGGTGTCGGTATCTTGTAATAAATATAAGTATTTCAAAGAACTATCTATATCAACTCACATTGAAATAATAAAATGTATACATACTGACTAAGACCAATAACATTCCTCAAATATCTAGTGCCCTTGTCAGTGTAGAGCACGGATGAGAGAATCTTCCTTCTCACCAGTCTCGCATTGTACCGGTACATGTCCTTCTAAATCTATCATGTGGGTTGTAATGAGGAGGGAGTCAAATATGTTCAGGTGACTAGTAAATTACATATTTAATCCATAATACAGTTATATTGATTGGTTTCCATTACGTGTTTTGTCTTTTATTCATAAATTAGTCATTTTGACTTAATATATGCGTACAATACATTCAGCCTACCTCGAGGCATAAAATAGATATATATGTACATATATAAGTATCGGTACCACCAATGGACAAGGATATATCCCCCACTAGTATCCATAAATATATACTGCACCTCGCATGCTCTAGGGAAACTTCCATGCCTCATAATGGCATTACAACTAACTAGCCGTATTACTGTCTCAAAGACTTATCTAAGGGTTAACTAGCCCGCCTTCTAACAAACAACAACAAACAAACTTTGAGGCTATTGCATATTCTATACGAAACCTACACTAGTAGAAAGTATAGTCTGTCTCTAGGTGTAACCCAAGTCTTTCTAATGACTGCTCAATATGGTGGCACTCTCGACCTAATATGCATAATCCTACTCCTCAAATATATGGTACCAATAGTGCTCACATAGTGTCGAGAACACGAGCCGAGGAAATGCCATCCTGGTTACTTAATACCTCATAATGGAAAAAAGCAAACTCCAGTTGGCCATTTAGGACTTTAAATCCGAAGCGAACCCTCTTTGGTATATTCCTTAAGCATGTATGTGAACGTATGTCCTCATGGATCCTAGTTCAAGATCTCCCACATCAATACAATGTATACATAACCGCTAGTGACCTCTGGCGGAGGGTAGACTTCTGTTGTGTAACATTACTGACCTTGTATCCTAACCCATACTAATGATCATGCCACTTATAATTAACATACAAGCAAGACCCAATAATCCACACCCTTCATAAACGTATTCTTGAGGCCATGTAGTTTCAATAGGAAAAATTATTATGTCTCGTATGTTCAATTATTAGTATTCATTTATTTACCATGAACTTACTTCTTATTTCAAAAATGCCATTCAGTATCCTTTATTGCTTCTTTTCAGTTAATACAATCAAGTACAATTAAGCATTATTTGCTGCTTCTTTTCAATTAATATACATTTTAACTTGATTATACAACTTCTCTAATTCTTCAATGCATTGTCTTGTTCATTTTTAGCGTTTATTATTTATTTTTTAACTTATATTTAATCACATGTATTTAATCAATATAAGATTATTATTATTATTTTGTTAATAACACTTTAGTTCTACATTTAGATATTTCTACATTTTAATGCATTGGAACTGTATCCTTTCCAAGAAGGAAATGTTATCATTACAATTTTCCATACATTATCTAAAAAAAGGAACAGTGTTGTATTCGGAATTACAGGAATTACCTTTTTCGTTTTTAATGACAATATATAGTATAAAATATGATAAACATCAATGTTTGTACATCTCTTTCCTTGGGTATATTTCTTGTTATTTCAAACGATACACTTTCATATATAATTGGAAAGTTAGATAGTTTATACAAATTCACACAGAAACATTCTTCATTCCAATGAAGTAAAACATAAACATAAATCCCAACAAAAGTAGAAACATCTTCAATTCAAGTTTTAAAAACTTATAATATTCAAATAACGGAATACAGAATTTACACACATTCTTATATATATAACTTATTTCATAATTTTTAGGGACTAATCCACCTGTACACTCCACATCTAGGTGCATGCAACATTTGATCAAAATTAACAATCTACTAAATATGAAGGCAAGATTCTCATGTTCATTACACACACAGACAAAAAACACACCCATATATATATATGTATATATAAGCCTGCATATATATATATATATATATATATATATATATATATGCAGGCTTATATGCAATTCCATGATATATATAAAGGCTTAAAAGGAATAGATTCACAAACGATATAAATCTAATACTATATCAAACACATAATTTTCTACTCACCTCTTAGCTTTCAAACCTCCAAATCTAAATCCCTTCTCCTTATTTGACTCCCTTTCTTTTTACCCAAATATATATCTAAAGCGCATAAATACTTATTAGAATTATAGAGCTGTGAAGATATTTGAATTAAATATATTCTAAATTTATAAATCTAAAATTTACCTCCTTTCGTAGAATCGATTCAACCCTATTCTTCTTTTCTATTATTTTAAGCTATTCTCCATCCACACACACACACACATGTGTGTGTATAGTATTTTATACTCTCTATAATTCCTAGAATAAGTAGAGAAAAGAAAATGGTAAAGCTTCGCTGCTTGATTATGAAAATATGAGAAGAAAAATGAGGGGCTTGCCCTTTATTTATAGGCGCTCAAATCAATTCTATCCATTAGATTAAATTATATTAAATACGGACCATTAGGTCGTGGTTCATTCTAAACTACCACAGCAGCTACTGGTCGGCCGCACCTACTGAGGCCGTCGACCGGGCCAAGAAAGGTGTCGACCAAATCTTTGTTTATGTTATAATTTGTTTATTTCCTCTAAAAGTTTATTTAATTAGATTTAATGCTAAATATTATTTTAATGTTAAGATTCCTATTTAACGTTTACTTTAATGTTAACTTATTAATATTTATTATCTTAATACATTTTATTATTATTTCTTATCTGAAATCTTCAAACGTCAATAACTTCTTAATTTGAACTCCAATTGTAAAACATTATATATGAAAGTTGATTAGAAAATCGCCATAAACATAATGATTCAAATTTCATAGCTAAATTAAAATGTTTATAAAAAAGTCTATTTTTGAGATTTAATAATTATTTATTAGTTCTTTTTATTAACTACGGTTTATTTTATTTGATTTTACATTCTTCCTCCTTAAACGAATTCGTTCTTGAAATTTCTTAAGGATTGAATCATGTAACATAGAGCACAAACATTCTATACTATCCAATGAATTAATAGGTAACCAATTTTCCATCCAATAGTGTGCAATGAATGGTGTATAACAATACATATGATATGTAAGCTAAATGAATGATACTAAATTGGTGCATCCTACATAAATGCATTTTTTAAAATAATCTTTGAAAATATGATACGAATAACCTATATATACTTGTTGTTCTACATGTATGCAAATTTTTAAAAATAAAAATCCTTATTTTCACACAACAATTTTCACACTCCAAAGAGTATGGTGCAACCAATTTTACATCCCATCCCACCATTCAATACCTAACACACTATTTCTAATATCTAAAGGAATTATTTAAATCCAATATTCCTAAAACTACACCCTTATGCCGATAAAAGAATTTAGATAGGGAATCTTATATTTCCACCTTTTTTGTGTACTCATTCCACTACACCTTGGAACCTTCTCTTTGTCCCCAAATCTTATCTAACTTTTCCAAATACAGTTCCCATAAAGAAGTTTATTTCTAAATATTAAAACAGAAATATGATATAAGTAATTTTTATTTTTTATCAACAATGTATGGAAAAAGAAAGTCCAAACTAAGATTGGTTTTTTCCCATCGTTATCTATGTTCTACATAAAGTCACACTTACTGGACTTCAAAATTCATATTCGCTAGCTCATCGGCTTTCCCTATGCAAAGCATGTGGCATATAATTTTTTTTACTTTTTCGTTCAAATCCCCTTCAATTAAATGTGTAAAATAATTGGAAAATTTAGAAAGAAACTTATTTTACAAAACTTTTTCAAAAGAATTTTATATTTTAGAAATCAAATTTTTTTTAAATGTTTTTTCAAAGTATTTGCTTTTACGTTTTCAAAAAAAAAATCAAGCCATATCCCAACGTAATCTGGATTCAGTCAATGGGTTAACGTCTATGATTGACCCTAGCATATCACACGGTAAAATTTCAAATTACGAAACGTTTTCTTTTATTTTATAACAATAAACAACACACAAGTACATTTATAAATTTCAGCTTTTAAGGCATAGAGATAGTGACTTATGGGTTCGCAGTAACTCTTCCCTGCTATTTGCTTGTTAAAAGTTTGTTTTCCCAAAATTCTAAAGTTTTTGGGATTCAAGAATACTTTATTTTTAGTCGATTGTTTAATTAATTTCTTAATTTATTTTATTAACTTCCAACCTTACTTTTCATTTATCACTAGTAAAGTGTTCTTTTGTGATTTTCTTATTTACACTATTTTCCAATATATATAGTGGTCAAAGCTCATTCGAAAAATCAACAATATAATAAAATATGAACATATCTCATACCGTATGATATGCGTTTTCAATATAAAAAAAGAGACAACTAGGCCATTACAACCCAAATAACCTAAAAGAAACAAGTGTTGGAACCTGCCTTCCAACATCAATTGGTGTTAATATTACCGTGGCTCTATCATTCCTTACTCAATTAAAATAGACATTTCTACTATGTCATTCTACTATAACCCACATGTCTTAACTCATTGGAAAATTGGCTTAATGGAATAAATTTCCTACCGCCTATCTTGCCTTCCTAAATCTTGAGTCAACCTGCTTCCCCTATGTATGTTTGCGATCTCATTACTCTCTTCTCCAATGATATTACTATCTTCTTTTGATCAATTTTTTTGATAATATTTAAATCTTGGGATTTGTTTTCCTTATCTTTGATCTTTCATGCGAGTATACTCTAACACTCGCAGATGTGTACTTTGATACTATTCATCGTTACTTTATGGATTCTTCTTATGACTTTCATGCATATCAAATAATACATTCCTAGTTTCATACCAATAATCCATATATTCTATTGGGTTCCTTGTTGCTATTCTATGGACATTTATAGCTATTTTATTCATAGCCTTCACTTTTACCCCGTCTTACCAAGTCGATTATCCTTAAATACTCCATGTCAAAGTTAATTTGGTTCTCGCTAGCCTTTATAAAATTGTTAAACTTCACGGTCATGAAATACTTAACCCAAAAGTTTTATCTTTAAGAATACAACTTAGAAACTTTTTATTAAATTCAATAATTACTTGGTTTCCAAAAGGATCCATTAAAAAACTCCTTATTTAACCAATTCTAATTGTAGGTATCATAACTTTTAAAACCATAATCTACTTATTACTCAAGTTAGTAATTTAACTTAAAAAAGGTTCTTTTCACGACATAGATTTTACTTATTAAAAAAGTATGATTTTTAACTGAAACCATTTATTAACTTATGTATTCGGAAACCCAAATTTTATATCAAACAATTTTTCAAAAATGTATTATAACTATGTTTCTAAAACATCTTTTATAACTTTAAATAATAAAAACTAGAGTTGACAGAGAAGACTTTAATTATATTACCTCCCTATTACTTTTGTTATCACCACTTTTAACCTTAACAGAGACTCTAATAGCATATGATGGGGACTGCTAAAAGAAATGTGCAATTTCTACACATATTTGTGGAAACCATCCGCTTTTTTTGTTTTTTCCTATGTTGTTTATAATTTGATTACTAACATTATTTTAATATAAATTCCTAAAATTGTTTCCATTTATATTTCCTAATGTTAATACTGTTTAAATTTCTTCTACCTAAACTGCTCTTACTTAATTGATTTCTCCTTTTCTGTTTGATTGTTTTCTTCATTACAGTGTGCTTGTTTACTGCTTTAGCCATTAGGCTTTTCTTAATAAACATGAAATTGTTCTCTTTTTATGTATAAGTCAATTTAAGTTGTTTTCATATATTTTCCTTCATATCTTCATCATAGGCATTTTATCCTTCTATTCTCTTTACCCAATTTCAATACATTTCCATTACCCAACCGTGAAAAGAGAATTTCGGAACTTCAAATTTACAAAATTAGAAAAAACCGTTAAGATACAAGCTTTATTGCATATTTATTCCAAAGAAATAAACTCTTTATTTAAAACCCTTTAATTAAATTTTTTAGTCTAAATAGTCATAATTCCAACTACAAATTTCTATTTAATACCAAAAATGTTTTATACGGCGAAAATTTTAATATTTACTTTTTTTTAAATATGGGTTTTTTCTATCTTTAAATAAATCCTTTGAAAATTGTTTCAAATATTTTTAAGGAAATTTAAAACCATTTATTAAATTCTTTAACATGGATTCGGACATAGAAATGAATTTTATTTTTTCTTTCTTTTGGGCTTTTCTTCTTTTCACTTATTCTTACTCGGAATATATTAAAAATCCAGCTATCATCCTATGGTGATTATTACAAACCTTCTTTTGGGAACTTGCTCAATTCTTACTTTCAAATATCTACAACATATAGATTCTTTACCTCCCATCTTTTTGAATAAAACCTACGTCACCAACCGACAATTCAACAGGGATCCATAAACATAGGGAAATTTAGGCCCATGAAAGTTGTCAAATACCATCCATCTTTAAGAACCCTTCTATATGTAGTGCTCATGCTCTTATTAAGTCAAAGCCTTATGATATGACCTACATTCTATGGGTTAATCGGGACGGGCGTATATTTTTAGCTTTATTTATTGTTCCAACTCATAGTTTCTTTATCCATCTTTTTAGAATATGGCCGCGACTACTTCTACTGTAGGAATTTCTAGAGTTTGGCGTGTAATACACACACACACACAAAATTATAAGTAAAAATTAAAATACATTCACTCAGCATATCTTAATTTCTATGATTGACTAACCTATGCTCTGGTACCAAATGCAACAGCCTACACCTTATTGGGTATGATATTCCGAGAAAAATGAAAAACCAAAGTCCATTAGCGTAAGGATCATTGGTTTTGGTATCCTGTAACAAAAATAAGTATATCATAGAGCTATCTATGTGAACTCGAAGCAAACTAATAAAATATAATAAAACATATATACCTTGGAATTAAGCATTCCTCGAATATCTAGTACCCTTGTCAGTGCAGAGCATGGATGAGAGAATCTGTCTTCTCACCGTTCGCGCCTTTTACCATTACCCGTCCTTCTAAATCTTTTATGTGGGTTGTAATGAGAAAGGGGTTAGAACAACATCCTGGTGATTGACAACCCATTATACTAAATTATTCCAATTGGTTTCCATTACTTGTTATATCTGTTATTAATAAATTAGTGAATTTGACTACATATACATGTACGATAAGTTCAACTAACCCAAGGTATAAAATGGATATATACATATGCATAAGCATCACTGTCACCAATGGACAAGGATACATCCCTTGCTAGTATCCACAACTATACACCATACTCCACGCTCTCCAAAGAACCTTCCGTTAATGCCTAACAACTAATTAGCCATATTACTAACTTGCCTCAAAGACTTAACTAAAGGTTAACTAGCACGCTATTTAATAAATGACAATAAATAAATTTTAAGGCAATTTTTATATCCCGTGCGAAACCTATGCTAGGATGAAGTGTAGTCTATATATAGGTGAAACCTAAGTCTTTCTAATGACCGCTTAGGACTAATGACGCCCTCGACCTAATGTATACAACCCTACTCCTCGAGCATATGGTATCAATAGTGCTAACATAGCAATAAGCTTTCGTCCATCGTCCAATTTGGATTACGTAATGAAAATCAAGAAAATGCTCACCTAGTTACTCAGTACCTCATGTTGGAATTGAAGCAAACCCCAATTGGCCATTTAAGACATCAAATCTAAGGCGAACCCACTTTGGTATATTCCACAAGCCCATACGCAAATGTATCTCCCCATATGTCCTACAGTTGGAGATGTCTCATATCAATATAATGTACACACAACTGTTGGTAGCCCCTTTTGGAGGGCAAAATTTCATTATGTAACATTCCGATCTTGCATCCCAACCCATAGTAATGACCGCATCATTTATAATTAATCTATATTTGGGATAGACCCAATAATCCACACCTATCATAAATGTATTCTTGATGCCATCTAATTTCAACTAGAAAAATCATTATGCCTCATAAGTTCAATTATTAGTGTTCATTTACTTGTTATGAACTTGCTTCTTATTTCTCAAATGCCACTAAATATCCTTTACTACTTTTCAATTACTATAGTAAAGTACCATTTACCGTTCTTTCCAATTAATACAATTAAGTACCATTTGTTTCTTCTTTCCAATTAATACGATTAAGTTAATTTATTGCTTCTTTCCAACTAATACAATTAGGTTTTAATGACCCTGACTTGACCTTCGAAAATCGGCACCAAATACGTCACCCGTGTTCAAATGCCATAGATTCAAACATCGAATCTGGTTCGCAGGAGCTTATAACACATTAAGTAAAACAACACAACGGAAGAAAAACAATATATCAATGATACAATTATGAATACAATATCTAATACAATATGATACAATAGATGCCCAACACTATCAGAGCCAAAAATGCACAACAGTGGAAACACAATAGCGGAAAGATAGCACCAATGTAGGCTCCAAAAGAATCCAACATCCATAGTGAAACTCCATCTCCAATGCTCCAAAGCAAAAACCCAATCCAAAAGCTTAAAATCCTATCATGCTAAACTTTAAGTAAATCCGGTCCGTAATGCGATAACCAAAACGAAGACTCCAAAGATTGCCAAAAGCTACACCTACCATCTGACTATCTGAAAATATGACTCTAGGATGCCCATATGGAAAATTATAGGTACCCAAAGTTTAGAAAGGGAACAATAAACTCCAGGTCAGTCATGGGACTAGTGTGAGCAAACAAAAACAATTTATCTTGAATAAACAAACAAAAGAAATTAGACGAAATCCGTAATGATTTTTGGAAAATGAAACTACCATAAAGCCTCCCGGCACACACACAATGCAATCGTACACTTGGGGGAGATTTATCCTTATGATAGTCAAACATGCTTGATACACAAAATCCTTTTTGATATTATTATTAGTGTATAATGCAGAAAAATTTGCAAGTACAATATTAATCTTAGCCAGCATACGTACCATTATAGTATGCCTACTATAGCTACCATATTAGATGGCATGTTCTACAACTAAAACCATACAAGGAGCATATTGAATAATTGGATTTCCAAAATTGGCTAGGCTACTTCCTCACCGAATGGGTACGCCTCTGTAGGGACGCCCCGAGAGCCTAATCGAATCTCTGCCAACATAAGGCCAGGTTACCTCTGTAACTAGGTGACTACTGATACGAGTATGCCATCTCCTGGTCGTCACCAACCATTATCCGAGAGCTCTCAACACCAACAAATACCAACAATGACATAAGTTAAATATCTAGGCTCCATACCATGATACCACTTTTTATCCAGAAGGAAATGGACATACCCTAAGGGGTGCTACCCCCTTAACCTTGCTTCATCTTTCCTGTTTCGGCCATTTTCGGATTGCGAGGTTCGATGAATTCTCGTCCACAAAGCTATGCTTTTCACAAAAGCCATGCTTTGATCAACAAATGATCAGCAGCACTCCGCATGCCACACTACCAAATTGGGAGTATATCACTGATAACCATCAACTACATAACCTCTGAGCTCGTATGTCTTGAAGAAGGGTGTTAAGCTAAGAGAATAAATTCTCCGCCACCAATAGAAATGTATTTGATAGAAATTAGCTTTATATCTCAAAGTGTAATGTCATACATACAACCATACAAGTCCGTTCTGGGTTTGAACGAAACCGAAGGAACTTCAAAGAAGCCCTTGCAAATCCGGGTATTCACAATCCCGATCGGACTGCCCATCAGATATGAGGATCTCTATACCAGCGCAACTTAGTGCAGAGTCATTCGATAGGTTATCCTATCGTTCTCGAAAATACTCGGTCTTCACCACCGGTCTTCAGATGTTATCCATTACGTCGTATCACTATTCGGAATGGGTTATATAACACAAAGTCCTCCCTCGGCTAAACCGAATAATGAGCGCTAATTTAAAATCCATTTGGATATAGTTGGATCTTAGTTAAGTCACAACTTAAAGCCCAAACCTTTCTTTCAAATGGTTTAAACAAATTTCCACTATAATCTTTTCAATAAAAGATTCACCCTTAAAGATCCTCTTCAAATTTTTTAAAACAAGGTTCACCTATCTTTAACAAAGATTAATTCAAAGCTTTCGAAACAATTTCCATTTCACAACTTGAAATCTTTTCAACAAAAATTGGAAGTTCTTTTATATGAAAGCAATTATCTTTTGAAAACAAAGAGTTTTCGTTTTGGGAAAATCCGATCAAATATGCACAAGTTATAATCTTTTTAAAGTTTAAACTGGAAAATCAGCGAACTTCCTTATACTCGGCAAGTTTCATTTTAAACCCCAAAACAGTTCTTTTAATATACTTCAAAATGGTTTAAAATCCATATATATTGTATAATTTGTATTCCCCTTTCAGATCATAATTTCCCAAAATAATTTTAAAACGTAAACAAGACATATTATATTCAAATTAAATTTTAATTTCAAACTTCCTTTTCAAAAGCTTTTCATATTCAACTCAATTTCATTTCCAAAACCACTTGGAATTAAAATTCAACTTTTAAACTTTTCACCATTTGAATAAAATAATATTAAATTCAAAATATTGTGACTTAATCAATTTCCCGCGAAACCCATATTTGTTTGTGTGTGTTGCTGTGACGAGCCGGAAATTTTAACAAATTAAATTAGAATATTTAATTGATTTTAAATATTTAAAGGTTAAATTTTAACTTGAATTACAAATATTAATATTTACTTGATAATTAAATTATTGAATTATATAGTTCAATTTTGGATTTAATAATTGAAATTGGGTAAATTGTTGAATCTGGAATTTCTAAGCCTGTTAAAATAATTTGAAGGCTTATAAAATTTATAATGATGATACTGAAGATAATAGGATGATTGAAATTTAATTTAAAGGTGATTTGTTCAGTTTTGAAATTATATCGTTTAAATTGATATTTAAAAATAGCCTTCCGAGGCACAGTCTCGGAATTTGACGAAACCAGTTCCATTGGATCCGTAATAGATAGTTATTATCGGGTTTCAATTTTTGTAGCAATCGGAGTTGTCGTTTGACCCAGGCAACTCAAAACGGTTCGAATTATTTTAATCGATTTAATTTAAATTTGATTGATTTCTTCCGTAACTTGTGTATATGATCAAACTAGCCTTCGAAACACGTCCCACTGTGTCCGGAACGCGGGTAAAACCTTATAATCGCCTAGCGGCATTCCGTAAGAGGAGTTTGAAATTTTAAATGGCAATTAACGAGATGTTTTGGAAATTTGATAATATAATCAAATTTGAAGTAAACTGGTGAGAGATATTTTTTTTATTAACCCATTATCGTACTCGAGAAGCCATCCCCAAGCCCCTACTTTTATTTCCGTCTTCCCCTTAGAAATTGTACTTGTTAAAAAACAAAAATCAAAACGAAATCGAACCCATCAGTTTCCATCTCTTCTACAATTCGGAAAAAAATGGACAGACGATAACCAAAAAGAAAAGGGAAAAAGGAAAGGGATAAAATTGAATCATGAGCATGGGGGAGGTGAGGTCGCGATGCGTGCGAGGAAGCGCGGCGACCACGACTAGGGTTTGGCTATGATTTCTTAGTGGTGTGCGCGAGCAGTGGAGGAGGCGCGTTCATTGATACTAGGGTTTCGCTCGCACTTGGTTTTGGCGGCTGGAGGTGGTCAGAGGCGCGCTGGGAAGGGGCGGCGCCGATGGAGGCGGCGAATGTGGAAGTCGATCGCGATTCAATGGCCAAGAGGCAGGGGAGGCGTTCGCGAGATGACCGGTGTTTGAGGCAGTTCGTCGGAATTCTGAGGGGAAGGTATTTTCTATTTAATTTATTTGTCTAGTTTAAAAAAAATATGAGTATAGTTTTTAAGGTATATATCTATATTCTTCCATACAGATCAGATTTAAAAATAAGAGGGACTTTAAAAATATGGTGGAGTTTAAGTTTAGAGTTTTATGAGACCTAAAAAGATTCATTTTAAAGGTACATATATTGTTTCAATTACTTTATTTATTTATCTTCGTTACCAAATAAATTGTTAAAAGGAAAGATTATTGGTTTAAAATATATTATTAAGATTTATAAAATGGAAATCGAATTATTTTGTTGACTTATATAAAATTATTTGATCACTAGAAAATGTTTTATAAATAGAAAATTATATATATATATATATGTATGTATGCATATATTTACAGTTAAGGTTTTGGGAAAAGGGCAGGAATTTTAAATGTGCGGGGTTTGTATAAAAATAGATTTAAAATCTATATAGAATATTTCATTAGTATATATGTAGTTCAAGAAGTTTATATAAAATTAGACTTTAGTAATGGTAAAATTTAAGTAAAGTAAAATAAAATAAATATAGATATGTACATTTAAAATTCATGATTTTATTTAAATAATGGAATATAGTAATTTATGTATTTAATTGACTTATTATTTTAATTTCTAAAAGATTATTCAAAGGAAATTAGTTGAAATTTAATTATTTCTTAAATTTTAAATCATAAGTTACATTGAATAAGTGAATGATAATAAATTGCTTGATTACAACTCAAGTGTTAATAAATTTATATAATATTTTTACAAGGTCCGAATCCTGATGGAAACAAGCTGGGTTGTAGTGATTTGCGAAAATGCAAAGGTGAGTAAGTCTTACTCTGTTGGATTTTTATTTAAATGGTCAAAATTTAAATAATTGGTTGAGTGCTTAAATTGATTGGATGTGTACTGATGATGATGATCCAACTTTGGTTTTGATTTATTCTCGAGTTAATTGTGGTTGACTCGAAGTATTAGGGTTTAAGTTATTTAAACTTTGATCATGAATAAGAATTGTTTTCATGTTAATGTTAATAAGGATTTAATGATTTGTGATTCTTGTAATCAGTGGGGTAATTAAAATGGATAATTAAATAAATTCAAATTAATTAATGATTTGGATTAATTAATTTAGAAATAAAAGATTTGAATTAATTAATTAAGTTTTAAGTTAGTTAATTAAGTGTAAGTAATTCAGAATTATAATTGAATGGCGTGATAAGTAATTGCTTAATCAATGAAATATAATTACTTTGCAGAAGAAATCAAGAGATTAAATGAGATAATTAATTATGGAGTAAGTAATTTATTAAATGAAGTAAATAAAAGATAGTTAAATACAGGTCGAGATTTTTTGTGAATGATTAATATCGTTATTTAATTAATGAAATTAATTTGAATTAGGATAAATGGAAATATAATTGGAATTCATAATTTATATAATTAAGGAGGTAATTTAAGATGAATTAATCAATAATAATGAGTTATGAGGAATTAATTAATATAAGAAATTAAGAATTTAAGTGATTAAAGTTATAAATTCAATTAGTATTATTGAATAAATTTGGAAGCGATCAAATTTGTTTATGGATGATTGAAGGGTCTTGGATGTTGAAATGAATTAATATCTCTAATATGAAACGTTGTGTATTTCATTTAAATGATTTGGGAAAGGATAACATGAGTTTCGAAGAGACCGAGATCGGGTATTAGGAAATACCCAAAACCACTTCGAATTTTTTTATAAATTGATTTGTGAAATCAATACGCTGGAATGAAATGATTTAAGTGAATTGGATTATTCCATCTAAGTTGATATTTGGAAAATTGATGTAGGAATAAATGATGTCTATAGCAAATTGTGAATTTGTTAAATTGATAAAAGGTACCCCGGGTTTATATAAATTATTTGTTTGTTTGGTTATTTATGTTAGATGGGTTTACTCACGCTGGTTTCCAGCCTGTCCCGGGTGTTACTTTGATGTAATGCTCGGGTCAGACTGAGTATTACAGATTTTCAGGTAAGGGCGTTCTGGAGCACAGGAGACGAGCTGGGAAGGCAAGTACGTGTAGAGTATTTCCGTTGCAGTATATTATTGTATTTCCGAGACATGATAATTGTACACATTCAATGACTGTATTTATATGAAACTCTGATGAATTTTAAATGTAATCGACATATATAGTATTCTTTGTAAACTGTTATTATTTATTATTATTATATTTTATCCGCTGCGAAGGTGAGATGTTGACGTTCATGTTCTTCTTCTTCTACCTCTTTTTTTATATAACTATATGGAATTTTCGGGTTTGAAAATTTCGGGTCGTTACATTTGGTATCAGAGCTGAAAGGTTAAGCGAGAACCTTGGCTCTGGTAGGGATTACTCATTAAATAGAGTCCAAAAGTACTCTAGAATGAGTTGAGTATATATATATATATATATGAGCGCGTACTTGTTATTTTCTTATATATAGGTTTTTAATGATTTTATATAAAAATATATTTTGATATATAAAGGAATATTTCATTCTAATAAATATTAAGGCGATTGGTTGTTAAATTATTGAAATTAAAATTAAGAAATAATATATTACAACCAAACTGAAATTTAATAAAGATAAGTTTGAAATGAATTCAAACTGAAACTGAAGTTTAGAATTGGAATTAAATTAAGTAGGAACAAAAATACAACTAAATTAAAGTTTATGTGATTGAAAATGAAATTCTAAATCTAATCCCAGAATTTGAAATTTTGGTTTCAAAGTAATGAAAATAATAAATAAGTATTATTTGGATAACCGGGATTTGTTGAAACAATGGGTTGTTTGAAATTGATTTGAATTTAAAACCGAAGGTGGTTTAAAATTTTAAAACATGGCTGGAAGGGCCAAGAAATAAATATGTATGTATGGGTATACATGATATCAAAGATAATTTGAAATAAACTCTAAGAGGTTGAGTTTTGATTTTTTCCGGAAATGCGATATTAAAACCCAAAGTGATATAAGTTTTGAACTTATAAAAGGGAAAGAATTTGAAGTTGAAGTGGGAAATTCAATGTGAGAATGAGGTTGACTGGACTAAGTAAATTGAATTTAACTTGGAAGAAGTTAAATAAGTTTGAATGAACAACTTGGGTTGAAGATTTTAAGATGAAATTGGAATTTAACTTGGAAAGATAAATGGTTGATTGGAATTGGGAATGTGTGTGATCTCAAACGGTTTGAGATTTAAAAATTGAAAATGGAGGGACGTTTTCAAATAAATTGGATGTTATCATCCTATTGTTAATAAAAATCTTTAAATTGAGAATGGAATTGTATAAATAACATAAGTTTGAATAATTGAATTGTAAAATAAACTTGTTAAGAACTGGCTTCAAACTGGAAAATTAGATTGAATAATAAATTAAAATTTTAAAATAAAATTGTATTGAATCTTGAAATACATAAGTAAAAATAATTTAAAATGAGAATTTTGAGAAATTGGGCTAAGAAATTAAAATGATTAAACACTTTGATTTAAAGGTTGATTTGGTTTAAAGAGTTAAACCAACCTTTGAGAATTTAACTCGAATTTCTATAATTCGAGATAGTTTAAATTCAAGATTTAATTGAATTAGTATAAAATTGAATTTGGTTTGAAGTAATTGGATTGGTGATTGAAGATGTCTAAGTTTAAAACTTTTAAATGGGAAATTGGATTGGATTAAATCGAAGTGATTTGGATTCTGAAATTAAATTGATAATAATTCAAATTTAAAATTGAGCAGGATTAAAATCAACTAGAATTTGATTTGAATTGGGAAAGGAATCAAGATTGATTCAACTTGAATTGAGAATTAATCAAGTCCAATGGAATTTGGAGTTATTTGAATTGGAATTGGGTCAATTTAAATGGAGATTTAAATTGAATTGTTGGGGGAGTGAACAGTTGGACTCTTGATTATTTTTAATAAATTGTTTTGATATAAACTTGTTTTTCTAAGCTATTAAATATATACAACCTTTCTTTCTTAAAGCCAAATTATTTTATGGTTTAGAGTTATTTAACCATTTTTCAACTATTTTCTAAACTAATTCCTATTTTTCAACTATTTTACAAACTAATTTCTATTTTACAACCATTTTGCAATTATCTATAATGTTTGGAACTATTTAACCATTCCACAACTATTTTACAATTAGTTAACTATGTTAATAGCTATTTTGCAAACTAATAATTATTTTTCAACTACTTATCTATTTTTCAAAATTTTCAAGCTATTTTCTAAATATACTGGTCGGAGTTCAAACTGTTATTGATTAAATACCCAACTGGGATAAGAATTGAGGTAATAATCCAAATGGGGATAAAGGCAAATGTGAATAGGTGAATGTGAATAGAAAGGAAATTGATATTGGAAAGAGTAATCAAATTTGAATATTTGATTTTGGGTAAACAAAGCTATATCTTTGTATATATATTCTTCCCTTGTTAAATCTGTTGTTGGAAGAAAAAGGATTTTGGAAGTGTTTGAAGTATAAAAAGGATTTTATACGAGAATCCAAAGTTTAAAAAAAATAATATATATCTGTATATATATAAAGGATCTTTTGAGGGTTTTGAGAACCTTTGGATTTGGAAAGGCTTTTGATTTTTGAGTAAAATCAATATTGAATTTGGCAACCCTAGTTTGAGAATTATAGATTTTGGGATAATCGATTTTGTGTAAAGAAGCTTTGTATGATATCATACTAGGTGTATGATTTGAAGATACTATATGTATAGTATAAAGTGTTTTGATGATGCTCTGGGGAAAAAGGCGCTCCCTTGAAATGAACTTCTCAAGAGTGCCACCGGGTGGTGCTGCCTTGAGCCCGGGGGGGGGGGGGGGGGGGTTCTAAAGTTGATCCTGTGAGGAGTTCGGACAAAACTAGTTCCTTAGGATTATTGGATAGCGTAAGTCGATGGCGTTGATGCCTACAGAGGCATTTGGGTTATGCTGTGACGACAGTGTAACTCGATGTCGCTGCGATCTATTGTGGGGACCATAGCGAAATCGTGTGGAGGATGAGTGTCAACGGTCTACACTTGATTTTGCCGGGAAGGCAACGCAACATCGGTAGACTGCGATCTATGGTCAAGTGGAGTGGAGAAGTTTCATTTTTGGCAGCGAAATTCGATGGCACTGATGCCTACAGTTATATGGGTTTTTGCCGTGATAGCTACGTAATCCCATTTGTAGCTGCGATCTGTCGTGGGTTCCATGGTGTAATCGTGGGGCGCGGAGGCCTACAGTTATATGTGGATTTTGTCGGGACGGCAACGTAATCATCGGGTTAACTGCGACCATGGATGGGGGTGATGATTTCTAGAGCATTCTCACCAAAGATATTTCCTCTATTTTCAAAAACCCGATTCCTATATTTTCAATAAAATTATTTTTCAAATGTTTTACTGGGTGTTGAAAACGGGTTTACCAAGTACTTATAGATTTTCAGTCCAACACCTGATCAACGTATGACTGAATTTCTGTGAGAACAAAGATGGACTGGTTGAGACATCGAGTTATAAAAGTATTTTTATAAAGAGCTATTTATTTAAGTATGTTGTGAATTTAAAAGCATTTCTAAAATTTTAAATAAAGGTGTTGGAATTTTGGAAAATCAAAGGAAATCCAAACTGAAATTATAAATTAAAACTCGGGAAAATTTAATGAAGTGATTCTTTATAATTAAAGGAAATCGAACATTAAATTAAAAGCGAGTAAACCAATCAGCTAAGTAAATTATTTAATAGTGTATGTTAATAAATTTAACTTGGGTAAACAAATGGATTGTAACTTAATAATATTTGGTAATGAATTCGAATTGTAAATAGAATTCGACTTGGATTTGATAATGAATTAAATAAGAAGAGATGTTGTAAGATAAAAATAAATTAGAGTTGGATTGAAAATGTGATGGTTTGAATTACAAATAAAATCCAAGGGTGATTTGAATAATGTTTAATGAAATTTGCAGGAAAATTGGATGTAAGGAAAGTGATTATAATAGCAATGTTTTGAGTTGCAAAACAAAGCCCGAAGTGAATAGAAATAAATTGAGAGTGGTCTTGTATTAATAAATTAAATTTGATAACGAATTAAGTAAGAAAATTAAAAATTTAAAACGGGTTAATTGAGTTAAATGATAAATGGATAAAGTCTGATTTAATAAAGAAAAACTAAATCAAAGCTGTGATTGGAATTGGATTATCAGACTAAACTTAAATTTGGTGGTATATTAATTTGAAGTATAAATGAGTTCAGTATATGGTTGAATATTATTTTGATAAATTGAGAAGATGAATTAAAATTAAAATTTAAATGGATGGGCTTACTGAATTTAAAGGAAGTTGATAAAATGAGAATCAAATTAAAGTAAATTAACTTAAGTTTAAAAATTCATGGAAGCTTGGCTTCGAATAAGGGTGAAAGCCCATTCAATAAAAACTTGGACTGAATTAATTTGGGAAAATGATTATTAATTTATAAGTATTGAATGTGCCAAGCTTAATAAATTGTTTTGAATGAATCCAATATGGGGATGAGATTTAATGCAATGTACGGTTGATAAATAAATTAGAAATGAAATTAAATTAAATTTAGAATGAGTTGAAAATTATTTTAAAGTAGATTATAAACTGAAATAGATACTCTTTTAAGCGAGTATCTCCGATTATATATACAAACAATTGTTGTTGTTGCAAGCAAAAGAAATTAAAATTCTTTGGGTTGAGAGAGATTAAATAAATTGGTTTTAAAATTAATTGAAGTAAATATGAGCTTGTTTGGGTTAAAAATCAATGGAATGTAAGAAATTGAGTTGCAAACCATTGAAATTAAATTAAATGGTTTATAAATTGGTTGAAAGCAATTGAATTAGCTTTAAGATTATATAAATAGCTTATGGGAAGCGTTTTGGTGCTTGTTGCTTATGATATATATGTGTATATATGTGTTTATATATTGAATATAAGTGAAATGCTTGTGTTTAGCCATTGAAAATAAGTGCGATGCAAATAGATTTTCTTATATGGCACTTACATATTTAAATTGAGTAAGTACAGGTACCTGAAGGCCGTTTGGCTGGAATTGGATTGCACTAATTGCTAAAATAAATAAGCTGCTTGCTTAAAATGCTAAATAAGGTACGCCTACACAATAAAAATAGGAAATATGAACTGTTTTTGCTTTTCCGACCGGGTGGGTCGATGTATATATATTTATATCTCTTGTCAAATTGCAAAGGCTCCTCCGTACAAAGGAGACTGCCAAAATTTTCTGAAAATTTTGGGAGTTAGAAAATTTTTGGTTAACGACAAAACAATTTCAGACTGAAAATTTAAAATAAACAAGTAAATGAAACTAATATAAATCAGTTTAAATGAAAGATAAAACTCAATATTAGAAATCAAAAATAAATTGAATTCATATAGAAATGGGAAAAGCTAATTTGAATAGAAGTGGGTATGAAACATATATAAAGAAATGTATCAATTAGAAAGGTTGTGATTGGATATTGTTGCTAAGTAAGATATACAGGTTATAAAGGGAAATGAAACTGGATCTGGTTACGAAGGATAAATTTGAATTGCCCGACTATAAGGTTAGAATTTAAATTCTGTATTAAATTGGATTGGGTTTTTGATGTAGCCACTTGGCTTTTGTTTTCTTTTGGAATTTGGGAGCACGTAGAGGCCTTTTGTAGTAGTACCGAGCTAGCCGCGCAAAGGAGACGCTGGCAAAAATTTTCGGAAATTTAGGGAGTTAGAAAAGTTTGAGAAAATTTTGCTAATTCAAAATTTGGTTTTAAATTGAAATTTAAATGATTGAGCAGAAGAGTATTGATTGGAACTGTAGAAGGTTTTGGGAAGTTGGTTAAGGTGTGAGTGGGTCTTTAATAAAGGATAGTTGGTAGGAGATTGATTGTGAATTTTGGGATAAGGTAAACGGGTATTGGTCCATTCTCCCTAACTAGTAATTTCGGAGACGAAATTCTTTTAAGGGGGAAGGAATGTGACGAACCGGAAATTTTAACAAATTAAATTAGAATATTTAATCGATTTTAAATATTTAAAGGTTAATTTTAACTTGAATTCCAAATATTAATATTTACTTGATAATTAAATTATTGAATTATATAGTTCAATTTTGGATTTAATAATTGAAATTGGGTAAATTGTTGAATCTGGAATTTCTAAGCCTGTTAAAATAATTCGAAGGCTTATAAAATTTATAACGATGATACTGAAGATAATAGGATGATTGAAATTTAATTTAAAGGTGATTTTTTCAGTTTTGAAATTATATCGTTTAAATTGATATTTAAAAATAGCCTTCCGAGGCACAGTTTCGGAATTTGACGAAACCAGTTCCATTGGATCCGTAATAGATAGTTATTGTCGGGTTTCAATTTTTGTAGCAATCGGAGTTCTCGTTTGACCCAGGCAACTCAAAACGGTTCGAATTATTTTAATCAATTTAATTTAAATTTGATTGATTTCTTCCGTAACTTGTGTATATGGTCAAACTAGCCTTCGAAACACGTCCCACTGTGTTCGGAACGCGAGTAAAACCTTATAATCGCCTAGCGGCATTCCGTAAGAGGAGTTTGAAATTTTAAATGGCAATTAACGAGATGTTTTGGAAGTTTGATAATATAATCAAATTTAAAGTAAACTAGTGAGAGATATTTTTTTATATTAACCCATTATCATACTCGAGAAGCCATCCCCAACCCCTACTTTTATTTCCGTCTTCCCCTCAGAAATTGTACTTGTTAAAAAAAAAATCAGAATGAAATAGAACCCATCAGTTTCCATCTCTTCTACAATTCAAAAAAAAATGGACAGACGATAACCAAAACGAAACGGGAAAAAGGAAAGGGGTAAAATTGAATCATGAGCATGGGGGAGGTGAGGTCGCGATGGTAGCGACGCGTGCGAGGAAGGGCGGCGACCACGACTAGGGTTTGGCTATGATTTCTTAGTGGTGTGCGCGAGCAGTGGAGGAGGCGCGTTCATTGATACTAGGGTTTCGCTCACACTTGGTTTTGGCGGCTGGAGGTGGTCAGAGGCGCGCTGGGAAGGAGCGGTGCCGATGGAGGCGGCGAATGTGGAAGTCGATCGCGATTCAATGGCCAAGAGGCAGGGGAGGCGTTCGCGAGAGGACCGGTGTTTGAGGCAGTTTGTCGGAATTCTGAGGGGAAGGTATTTTCTATTTAATTTATTTGTCTAGTTTAAAAAAAATATGAGTACAGTTTTTAAGGTATATATCTATATTCTTCCATACAGATCAGATTTGAAAATAAGAGGGATTTTACAAAAATGGTGGAGTTTAAGTTTAGAGTTTTATGAGACCTAAAAAGATTCATTTTAAAGGTATATATATATATTGTTTCAATTACTTTATTTATTTATCTTCGTTACTAAATAAATTGTTAAAAGGAAAGATTATTGGTTTAAAATATATTATTAAGATTTATAAAATGGAAATCGAATTATTTTGTTGACTTATATAAAATTATTTGATCACTAGAAAATGTTTTATAAACAGAAAATTATATATATATGTATATATTTACAGTTAAGGTTTTGGGAAAAGGGCAGGAATTTTAAATGTGCAGGGTTTGTATAAAAATAGATTTAAAATCTATATAGAATATTTCATTAGTATATATGTAGTTCAAGAAGTTTATATAAAATTAGACTTTAGTGATGGTAAAATTTAAGTAAAGTAAAATAAAATAAAATAAATATAGATATGTACATTTAAAATTCATGATTTTATTTAAATAATGGAATATAGTAATTTATGTATTTAATTGACTTATTATTTTAATTTCTAAAATATTATTCAAAGGAAATTAGTTGAAATTTAATTATTTCTTAAATTTTAAATCATAAGTTACATTAAATAAGTGAATGATAATAAATTGCTTGATTACAACTCAAGTGTTAATAAATTTATATAATATTTTTACAAGGTCCGAATCCTGATGGAAACAAGCTGGGTTGTAGTGATTTACGAAAATGCAAAGGTGAGTAAGTCTCACTCTGTTGGATTTTTATTTAAATGGTCAAATTTTAAATAATTGGTTGAGTGCTTAAATTGATTGGATGTGTACTGATGATGATGGTCCAACTTTGGTTTTGATTTATTCTCGTGTTAATTGTGGTTGACTCGAAGTATTAGGGTTTAAGTTGTTTAAACTTTGATCATGAATAAGAATTGTTTTCATGTTAATGTTAATAAGGATTTAATGATTTGTGATTCTTGTAATCAGTGGGGTAATTAAAATGGATAATTAAATAAATTCAAATTAATTAATGATTTGGATTAATTAATTTAGAAATAAAAGATATGAATTAATTAATTAAGTTTTAAGTTAGTTAATTAAGTGTAAGTAATTCAGAATTATAATTGAATGGCGTGACAAGTAATTGCTTAATCAATGAAATATAATTACTTTGCAGAAGAAATCAAGAGATTAAATGAGATAATTAATTATGGAGTAAGTAATTTATTAAATGAAGTAAATAAAAGATAGTTAAATACAGGTCGAGATTGTTTGTGAATGATTAATATCGTGATTTAATTAATGAAATTAATTTGAATTAGGATAAATGGAAATATAATTGGAATTCATAATTTATATAATTAAGGAGGTAATTTAATATGAATTAATCAATAATAATGAGTTATGAGGAATTAATTAATATAAGAAATTAAGAATTTAAGCGATCGAATTTAGAAATTCAATTAGTATTAATTGAATAAATTTGGAAGTGATCAAATTTGTTTATGGATGATTGAAGTGTCTTGGATGTTGAAATGAATTAATATCTCTGATATGAAACGTTGTGTATTTCATTTAAATGATTTGGGATAGGATAACATTAGTTTCGAAGAGACCGAGATCGGGTATTAGGAAATACCCGAAACCACTTCGAATTTTTTTATAAATTGATTTGTGAAATCAATAGGCTGGAATGAAATGATTTAAGTGAATTGGATTATTTCATCTAAGTTGATATTTGGAAAATTGATGTAGGAATAAATGATGTCTATAGCAAATTGTGAATTTTTTAAATTGATAAAAGGTACCCCGGGTTTATATAAATTGTTTGTTTGTCTGGTTATTTATGTTAGATGGGTTTACTCACGCTGGTTTCCAGCTAGACCCGGGTGTTACCTTGATGTAATGCTCGGGTTAGACCGAGTGTTACAGATTTTCAGGTAAGGGCGTTCTGGAGCTCAGGAGACGAGCTGGGAAGGCAAGTACGTGTAGAGTATTTCCGCTGCAGTATATTATTGTATTTCGGAGACATGATAATTGTACACATTCAATGACTGTATTTATATGAAACTCTGATGAATTTTAAATGTAATCGACATATATAGTATTCTTTGTAAACTGTTATTATTTATTATTATATTTTATCCGCTGCGAAGGTGAGATGTTGATGTTCATGTTCTTCTTCTTCTACCTCTTTTTTTTATAACTATCTGGAATTTTCGGGTTTGAAAATTTCGGGTCGTTACAGTTGCAGTCCAGGGGTTTTACACACAACAATACAATATCATCAATCATAACAAATCCAAGCATAGTAATATCGATAAGCGGTATAATCTTATAACCCTTATCTTAGTTCATAGATTCACAGATAAATATGTAGATTCAACATAGATAAATAAATCACAATTCACAGCTCAATCATATCACAGAAAATCACACATCAGGGATATTAAACAATTCAAAACATTCAATACAATCCAAATATCTATAAGTAAAATCAATTAATCACATGATAAATTCAAATCAGATTAATTACTTATGAATAAATTACTAATCCTACTTAATTAACATTAATTAACTACGAACCACTTTAATTAATTATCCTTTAATAATTTATTAATTAACCTTTAATAATAAATTAATCAACCTTTAATTATTAATTAATCAATCTTAATTAATAAATCAATCTTTAATCATTAAATAATTAACCATTAATTATTTAATTATCCTTTAGTTGATTAACCTTAAATTATTAATTAATTATTCCTTAATTATCCTTTAATCATAAATTATCTTTTAATTACTTACATTAAGTAATTATTCTTTAATCACTTGATTAATCAATCTCTAATCATTAATTAATTAATTATTCTTAATTACCTTCAATAAATAATTATCTTTAAGTAATTAATTACACTTAATTAATTATTATTCTTTAATTACTAATTAACTAATCCTCAATTATTAATTAATTAACCTTTAATTAATTAACCTTACGAATTATCCTTTAATTAATTACATTATGTAATTTACCCTCAATAAATTAATCATAATCTCTTGATTAAATTAAGATCTCAATTAACTTAAGATAAACCATTTATCTTTGATTATTATTTTCAATTGTATCATTATATTATGAAAATACTCAGGGATCTAAATAATTAATACAAACATTATTTTAAATCAAACAAATATAAAATATTAACTCTAAAATTTCAACCTTTGAAATTATTTGGAAACTTGTTCCATACATATATTTTGAAAACTTGTTTAACAATTTGTTATTAACAAATGATTTAAAACATTTTATCATCATTTAAATTTGGCTTTTAAATAAACTTAAAAATCAACTTGATTAATTTAAATTAAATAAATTATACAAACATTTTAAAACATTTGTTATATCGATAAAATAGTTTAAACTTAAAAGAAAACTTGATTTATATTTTCAAAACTGATAAAACAAGTACCCGAGAAAAACTCGAGTGAGACCCGAGCCAAATCTGGAAATCCCGGTGCAAATTCCCGAGCCATTCTCTCCTCTTTTTATTTTACTTTGTTTTTTTAAAACTTTAAAAACATGTTAACAGGCTAAACTACTATGAACCTACCCGAGAACACCCTCGAGCAAACTGCTCAATTTCCCGAAGTCATACCCGAGTTCCACTTCATCTCGAACTCTCTGACACATAAAAACACATGTGCACGTGCACGATTGCTCCGCCTTGCTCCGACCATCATCGTCATATCCAACAAGTCGATGTTGGCTTCCATACTCGATTACGACCATTAAAACTTCAAATCGAACACGAGAACGAGAACAAGCATAGGTGAACCCAACCTGGAACGAAACTATCACTAGAAAACCACTTCGTGCCGTCGATCCCAACCACCACAGATCATACAATCATGCCTGAAGACTAGCCAGAGCATCCCTTTCCTAATCCCACTACACCAATCAACCTCGATCCATCATCGGTGGCGAAATCGACTCGTCAACATCACCGACTAAAACAAACTATAAAGCCCTAGATCGACGTCCTTTAGCCACCACGGTGCACTGTAAACCTTCCAACCATTTTTCCGTGAACCTCCACTACCCAGGCTACCTCCAACCTTGAATCCGATGCCCATTTCAATGTAGATCACCGGAATTTGACAGAAAAGCTAAAAACGATCAACTCGAGAAACCCAAACATTCCCAATATTAAAAATTATGATATTACTTTCAAAAATCAACATTTTCAAGTTCGAAGCAGATTATAAAATTAAAACATGCAATTTTAACAATTTATTTTGAATTTCTTTCTACTGAAATGTCTTGTTTTCTAAATTAATTCCCAATATATTCACTTGGAAATATTGTTTGAACTTGGATCTTAATAATAACAACATGTTTTGTTTATATCCTATAGCCTAAAAAGAATCAGAAAAAAGGATTTTTATTTTTAAACAGGTTTTGTAGCCTGTATACTTTGACCAGAGGCAACTATGCCCGTTTCCTTGACATGCACACCATCATTCCCAAATATACACAGACATTCAAGCATTATTCACACAATCATTCAAGCACATTCCAAATCATACTTCAAAGATCATCCAGATATATCAGATTTAATAATTTGTAAAAGGGAGTTTGCTCGCCTGGAAGTTGATTAAGCAGAGAATAGAGAAGACTTTAATTTTGAAAACTGGAATCTGTTGATCTTGATTTTATATTGAGTGAACTTGAAGTTTGTTTGTTGAATTATGAGTTGATCTGATCTGCTTTTTGTTGCTTCAGGTTTGATTATTTCAGGTTCAATTGCTTTGAACTTGTTTTTGTTTAGATTAGCCCAGGTTTTTGATCTGAAACCTGAAACTTGTTTTTGCTTTGTAAATCTGGAAACTTGATGACTTTTAAGAGGAATCTGATCTTTTGAACTTGTTTTTAGTTGCTTTAGGTTGAAGAAACTTGGATCTTTGAATTGAGTTTGATTTGTTTTTCTCTGGTTAAAGCTTACAGGTTTTCAAACTGAGGTTGTTTGATTTTCTGGTTTATATTTTCTTAGGTTTTAGCTTTGATTCCTTTCTCAAGTTTTTGATTTAAAAATGAAGACAGAAAAAATTATATGAAGCCTGGTTTTCTTCCTCTTATAACATGTTATTTAATTTCATAACTAAAAAATTATACACTTGCCACTTGTTAACTCGTATGATAAAATAGCTAACTTGTTAATTTTCATGTACATGGCTTACAAATGTATATATATTATTAATTTGTGTCTAAACCCTTACTTTAATTAATTTACAAATTATATTTTAAACCCTTTAGGTTATTATAAACTATGTAATATATTTACATATATATATATGTATGTATTATATTTATATTTTTGTATTTATACTTTTAGTTTTATATTTTCATATGTATAGTTTCATAAATTTATTAATATATGTATTATGTTTACAAATGTTTATATATATTTATGTACAAACTTTATTTATTCAAGTATAAAAGAAAAGGGTTTTAAGCCTTTTTATTAAACTTATTTAAACTTTTAAACTTAAGTTAAAATATCCTATTATATATACAAACCATTTTTATTTTCAAAAGATATATACATGTATGTTAATGCTTTTATTTATACTTATTTTACATTTGTATTCATACATATTATATTATTTATATTTATATAGCTTTTAAAGAAAATGACTTAAAATCAAATTATACACAAATCATATATATACATATTAGTTTCTTGAAATATAACTTCTAAATCTAATTAATTTTATAAAATATATACTTTTTGGAATTCCAAAACAAAATTCTATTTAAATATATATAAATAAATACATATTTTTACTTTTTTTGAAAAAATTCCAAATTAATTTACAAATTAATCCAAAAATTTATATTAGTTACAAAATTAAATTTGGCTTAAAAATCGCGATCGTTACAAATTCCCTCCTTAAGATAATTTCGTCCCCGAATTTTTCCAGACAAGTAGACAATAAGAATAGATGGAGAATGTTTTACCAGATCAAACTGAATATTTATTCTATATTTGGCTTACCAAATCAGAATATCATAATTAGATATGAATACTTCACCAAATATTCGAGTCATCGGGCCTATGAAATATACAGGGGCATTGGTTAGTCCGAAGGGTTAACTAACCGTTCATAGAATATATCTAGATCCCAAAGAACAGACAAATGGATACTCAACTCAAGTCAGAATATCCTAAAGTAGCTTGTCCCACTTCGGACTTGGATCCCCACAAGAAATTACAACAAAATTTCAAATTTGGTTTTGACCAAAATCGTTCTATCGATACAATCCAATTTAACTTCATATTTTATTAATAAATTTAATTCAATTAAAATTTCAAATTTATTAAAGTTAAAACGAAAAGCTGACAGAAAACTATTGACGAGAATACGAGATAGGAACTTATTTATAACAATTCGCAGGGCCATCATCACACCAATGCTCTTTCATATAGCTACCACGAAGCCATCCAAGAATTGATATTGGATGATGATCAAAGAGATTGATAGGAAAAGTTGTTCCCGTTGTTACAGGGTATTGACCATTTGTAATGGTACTTCCCTATCCCCTATCTCGTCCTCTTCTTGCACTCATACCCACTATCAGTGAAAGAGAATTTAGTGAGGCATATGGACAGGATATCTTAGGGATATACTCATTTTAGGGCATTTATATCCCTATCTCTAAGGAGTCACCTAGTGTGTTATACTCCTGAGCCAAAATTCTTACTCAACCTTCGGCTCTGATACCAAATTTAACAACCCTGGGTCGAACTTCGAAAATCGGCACCAAATACATCACCCGCATTCGAATGCCGCAAATTCAAACGTCGAATCTGGTTCGCCGGAGCTTATAACACATTAAGTGCAGCAACACAGCGGAAGAAATACAATATATCATTGATACAACTATGGATACAATATCTGATACAATATGATACAACAGATGCCCAACACTATCAGAGCCAAAAATGCACAATAGTGGAAAGATAGCACCAATATAGGCTCCAAAAGAATCCAACATCCATACTGCAACTCCATCTCCAATGCTCCAAAGCAAAAGCCCAACCCAAAAGCTTAAAATCCAATCATGCTGAACTTTAAGCAAATATGGTCCGTAATGCGATTGCCAAACCGAAGACTCCAAAGATTGTCAAAAGCTACACCTACTATCTGACTATCTGAAAATAAGAGTCTAGCCTGCCCGTGTGGAAAATTGTGGGAACCCATAGTTTAGAAAGGGAACAATAAACTCCAGGTCAGTAATAGGACTGGTGTGAGCAAACAAAAAAGTTTATCTTGAATAAACAAACAAAAGAAATTAAAAGAAATCCGCATTGCTTTTTGGCAAATGAAACTACCATAAGGCTTCCCGGCACACACACAATGCAATCGCACACTTGGAGAAGATTTCTTCTAATGATAGTCAATCATGCTTGATACGCAAAATCCTTTTTGATATTATTATGAGTGCATGGTGCAGAAAACTTTGCAAGTACAATATTAATCTTGGCCAGCATACGTACCATTATAGTATGCCTAATATAGCTACCATATTAAATGGCAGGTTTTACAACTAAAACCGTACAAGACGCGCATTGAATGATTGGATTTCCAACAATGGCTAGGCTAAGGAACTTCCTCACCGAATGGGTACGCCTCTGAAGGGATGCTCCGAGAACCTAACCAGATCTCTGCCAACAGAAGGCCCGGTTACCTCTGTAACTAGGTAACTACTTACACGAATATGCCATGCTCGGTCGTCACTAACCTTTATCCGAGAGCTCTCAACACCAACAAATTCCAACAACCACATAAGTTAAATATCTGGGCTCCATACCATGATACCAATTTTTATCCAGAAGGAAATGGACATACCCTAAGGGGCGCTACCCCTGTAACCTTGCTACATCTTTCCTGTTTCGGCCATTTTCGGGTTGTGTGGTTCGACGATGTCTCGTCCACAAAGCTACGCTTTTAACAAAAGCCATGCTTTGATCAACAAATGATCAGTAGCACTCAGCATGCCACACTGCAAATTGGGAGTATATCACTAATAACCATCAACTACATAACCTCTGAGCTCGTGTATCTCTGAGAAGAGTATTAAGCTAGGAGAATAAATTCTCCGCCACCAACAGAAATGTATTTGATAGTAATCGGCTTTATATCTCAAAGTGTAATGTCATACATAAAATCATACAAGTCCATTTCGGGTTTGAACGGAACCGAAGGCACTTCAAAGAAGCCCATGAAAATCTGGGTATTCACAATCTCGATTGGACAGCCCATCACATATGGAGATACCTATACCAGAGCAACTCAGTGCAGAGTCATTCAATAGGTTATCCTGTCGTTCTAGAAAATACTCGGTCTTCACCACAGGTCTTCAAATGCTATCCATTATGTCCTATCACTATTCGGAATGAATTATATGGCACAAAGTCTTCCCCCGGCTAAATCGAATAATGAGCGCTATTAAAATCATATGGATATAGTGGGATCTTAGTTAAGTCACAAGTTAAAGCCCATAACCTTTATTTCAGTGGGTTTAAACAAATTATCACTTTAATATTTTAAATAAAAGATTCACCCTTGAAGATCCTCTTTAATTTTTTTAAAACAAGGTTCACCAATCTTTAACAAAGATTAATTCATAGCTTCGTAACAATTTCCATTTCACAACTCGAAATCTTTTCAACAAAAACTGGAAGTTTTTTTTATATGAAAGCAATTATCTTTTGAAAACAAAGAGTTTTCGTTTCATGAAAATCCGATCAAATATGCACAAGTTATAACCTTTTTAAAGTTTAAACTGGAAAATCAACGAACAATCGTATAGTCGGCAAGTTCCATTTTAAGCCCCAAATAGTTCTTTTAATATACTTCAAAATGGTTTAAAATCCATTTACATTGTATAACTTATGTTACCCTTTCAAATCATAATTTCCCAAAAAAAATTCAAAACTTAAACAAGACATATTATATTCAAATTAAATTTTAATTTCAAACTTCCTTTTTAAAAGCTTTTCATATTCAACTCAATTTCATTTCCAAAACCACTTGGATTTAAAATGCAACTTTTAAACTTTCACCATTTGAATAAAATAATATTAAATTCAAAATATCTATAACTTAATCAATTTCCCGTGAAACCCATATTTGTGTGTGTGGTGTAGTCCAGGGGATTTACACACAACAATACAATATCATCAATCATCACAAATCCAACCACAGTAATATCGATAAGCGGTATAATCCTATAACGCTTATCTTCGTTCACAGATTCATAGATAAATATGTAAATTCATCATAGATAAATAAATCACAATTCACAACCTTATTTGCAATCTGTTCATCGCAAATTTGACATTTTTGGCTATAAATATGATTTTATACATGATGCTTGATTTATTAATTTTAATTATGTTATATTGTTCCATAAATAACATTTGCAACTTGAAACCGATACTGTAGAAAATTTAATTTCTATATGTTGTACGCAGTTGCTAACAATCATTTCTTACTGAAAAATAATCATATTTGATATGAACTAGGTACATTTATATTGACCAAATTAGAAAGGATATAAAGATTAAGAACGAACTTTTGAAGCTTTATTTTAAAAGTTTACCTTTTAGATTGAGTGGGGATTATTTCCAGTAGTTATAATATGAATGATGTCATGCATTTTTTTTGATTTAAATGTGAGCTACTGAAAATGTTCCAAGTAACAAAAGGAAATGAAAAAGAAAATCATTAAATGGAGAATAGTTCTGCCTATATCCTAGTTAATAGTAATAATATGAATGGTAGCTTTAATTTTGCTGCTTAATTCTGCAAGTTGTTTCACGGAGAAGGAAGAAGAGGAAGAAGAAAAGGAGAAAGAGTAAGATAATACTTTTTGCCTATATCAGCACTATGCAAGTTAACTAAATATCAAAATGGATGTTAGCTTGGTTATTGAGTTAGTTTTAGTTAAACTATATATTTAATTAGAAAAGTAATATCTAAACTTTATGCTACTTTAGCTTTATTGCCTTATTTATATCACTTGGAAATTAGCTGCAATAATTGCATTCGGTGAAAAATCAAACAGAAACTAAGTGGCTAATTATTTGACAATCATATATTTGATGCTGAAACAATTGTGGCTGCAACTGACTATTTTTTAGTCATTAATGAATTGGAGGAAAATTTGGCCCTATTACAAGGATAACACTTTGTTTTCTCTTATACTGGAAAAACTTGGAAACCGTCAAAAAATAGAACTATAGAGACTGCTAAAAACATTTCTCCCCCTTTTTGTACTATCTGTACAGTTTTGTTTTTTTAACTGTTTGTAAATTTACTTTAGTTTGTTGGTCATTGTTGTAAAAAACTACAGCGACTACTTATACTTTACTATTTCCAGAAATAATAGTTATACATTATGAAGCAATTATCTAACTACTTGATTTCTTGATTGGATCACATCAAATGCTATGAAGTCAATTCCTGATTTGTCAGCAACTGAATTCATTTCAGTCGAGGTAATTCATCATACTTCACCGAATTATTACAATTTTTTTTGTATTTATGAGACTGGATATTTTGTTTGCTATATATTGTCATCCATTGATCATTATGTATTATTTAAACAATGAAAAATTCTATAGTTGCTTCGAACCATGTTGAATTTTATTCTGAATAGGTCAATTGATGATACATAATCATATCATTTGCAAGCACCATAACTGGTTATTGTCTGATTGACCTAGGCATCTGTAACTTCAGACAAATGTCCTCCAAAGTTAAACATGCTTTGTTAGTGAGCTTTATTGTCTTATTTAATACATGAAATATGGAGCAACTGAAGTGCCAAATATGAAATTGTATTGAAGGTTTGGATCGCAGTTGAGATGATGGAATTGAAGCGTGGTTTGGTTATTTGCAGGCAGTGGTAGGTTGTGAGTTTGAGGTGATGCAGTAAGTTGGTTGCAGTTCTATGGGCGGGGAGGAATTGCAGGTTGGTGTTTTGTGGTGAGAAGAATTGAAGGGTGCAGGTTAGAGTGGTGATTTCTGGAGAGTAGTGTAATGTTGGAGAGGATTGTTTGGTTTGATTGCTGGAGTTTTCTGAGGTCGAGGTTTGAGATGGTGATTTGCAAGAAGGTGATGGTGGCTGTGTTTTGGTAGTTCAGACAGTGGGTGATGAAGGCGACTGTGGTATTGATATTGAGTAGGATGGTGTTGATGAAGTTGAAGGATAGTGGATTAAGTGATGGGTTGTTTTGTAGATTGTGGTCGAAGGTTGCGATGTATATTGCGGGTTGATGGAGTTGTGGTTTTGGTTTTTGGTGAAGGAGCACTTTCAATTGGGATGGAGGTGATATCGATTTTGTAAGAGATAGGATGATGAAGTTTTGGTTGCAGTTCAGATGGAGGCTTTGTCATATGGCCAGAGTTTCTTATTCGGTATATGTAAAATTATAAGGAACCATATACACAGGCCAACGGTTTTAACAATTTGATGATATGTTAGTTTTGAATTTTAGTTTTGTGTTTTCTATTGTTATAAATTCATATAGATATAGTTGAATGAAATACTATAATTTGTGGTGTTGATATGAAGTATCCTTTGTGGTGTTTGTATGAAACATAAATGTTTGGTGTTGTTCTAATTATTGATCATATTTTTCTTAATGTTAATACTGTATATTTTTTGTATTGATTGTTTGTAGCTATAATAAAATATTGGTGCTATATAGTTTATTTGATATTGTTTTAGTTATCACGGTTATAGGTGTTGTAAAATATCCTTTCGTAATGGTTATAACTGTGATATAATTTGCATTTGTCATGGTTATAAGTGTTAGAGTTTTCTTTTTGGTAATGGTTATAAATGTTAGAAACTATTGTTCTGTCACGGTTATAAGTGCGATACTATCTAAATTTCCCATGGTTATAAGCATTAGTAATAACCATTTTATCACGATTATAACCGTGAGTAAATACTATTCTGCCACGGTTATAAGTGTGATAATATCTAAATTTATCAGGGTTATAAGCGTGAGAAATTACGATTTTTTATCACGGTTATAACCGTGAGAAAAAATGTGACTGAATTTACCCACGGTACCTATTTTCACGGTTACAACCATAACAAATTAGTTTTTTCACGCTTATAACCATGAGGAAATTGCCTTTCTGGTGTTGTGATTTCTTTCCCGTTCTTGCAGATATACATAGAGTATGTATATATACACATAGACATCTTTCTGTAGCCATATAAACATAGTTTGATTCAAAACTACCCAGATGATCACACGCAAATCAGATATCCAAAACAAATTTTGGTTTAAAAGTAAGTTTACTCACAGTGAGTTGAAGAACAGAGAAGCTTTAAAAAAAATTCCTTAGTATTTTGAAAAATCCTGCTTTTGTTTTTCCCGGGATGATCTACTTGATGATAAATTACTTTAACTGTCTTTGATTCAAATTTGGCTGGCTTGAACTTGTTGCTTTGGTTTCAGATTTCCAGACTTCTGAAAACTTGATCATAGGCATTTTTTTATTTTTAAGCTTCCAGGCTGTGATAAATTTGCATCTATTTCTGGCTTAAGACTTTGGTTTTAGGAATTGAGATTGGAAGAGGACTTTGGTTTCTTGTTTCAGATTTTGGACTGAGGAGATTTCGAATTTAGAGTTAAAGATGATTTTGATTTCTTGTTTTCTAAGGCATGATAAAATTTTGAGAAGAAAAATGAAACAGCCTGATCTATTTTTCTTCCTTATGCATGTTTTCTAAAATTTAATTCAAAGAGAAAACAATTCTCTTGTCACTTGTTCAATCAGGCCAACACTTGTTATTACATTTTTTAATCATCTTACAAATGTCCTAGGTGAGTTAAATTATGTTTATATCCCTAATTCAAATATTTTTTAAATTTTAGTTTAACCCTTTATGTATATATAATTTAATATATAACATATATCTTTATTTTTAAATGTTTATATCTTCTCATATATTTATATTTGCACAAATAAAATTTTATCTCAATTATTTTTCACATTACAATCTTAATTTAGTTCAATATATTCATGTACATATATTTTTATCTATATTTTACATTCAAACATTTATTATCATTTATTTTTGTACAACTTTTAAAAGAAACGAATGATTTAAAAATCTTGATTACATATTAACAAATGATCACATTCATTCATTTATGTATAGATATAAGAGAATTCAATCTTAAAAATAATCTTTTGAAAATTAATACATGTTCCAAATATTAATATATTTAAAATTTAGAAAACATCTTTCATTTATCTTAAAGCTTCTAATTTCATTTTATCTTTAAATTAAATATTTATTTGTAAAATACCTATCCTTAAATTTCAATCAAAATTCTATTTATAATCTAAAAATTTTATTTATTCTAGAAATTTCTAAATAATTCATGAATAAATTCACAAATTAATTTCAAAAACTAAACTAATTATCAAATTATCTTGGCTAAAATTCAAGGATGTTACAAATTTCCCTCCTTAAGAAAATTTCGTCCTCGAAATTTGCAAGGGAGACAACAAAGAATGGATTCACAAAGATAGAGAAACAGTTTTCTAGATCAAACTGAATATCTATTCTGCATTTGGCTTACCAAATTAGAATATCACCAATAATTATGAGAATAAACTCATTCTACACTCCACAAGATACTCGGGTCACCAGATCTACGAAATATGCAGGGGCATTGATTAGTTCAAAGGACAATAATCATTCGTAGAACATATCGAGACCCCAAAGAATAAACAATGGATACTCACTCATGTTGGAATGTCTCAAAGTATATATTAACTTGTTCCTCTTCGTACTTTGATACTCACAAGAAATTGCGAAAAAAAAACCTCAAATTTGGTTCTGACCGAAGTCGTTTTATTTATAAAATCCAATTTAACTTCATATTTTAGTTAACCAATTTATTTCAAATTCATTAAAGTTAAAATAGAAAGCTGAGGGAAACGGATGGTTAGAATACGAAAATGGAATTAGAACCTTTTCTACAAGGATTTGCAGGGCCATCACCATACAAAAGCTCCTTCTATAGTTGCCACGAAGAAAGAATTGAAATTGAATGATGATCAAAGGAGATCGACAAAAGTTGTTTCCATTGTTGTTACAGGATATCGACCATTTGTTATCGTATTTCCCTGTCCCCTACTTCGTCCTCTTCTTGCACTCATATTCACTATCAGTGGATAGTAAGAGAATTTACTGAGGCACACGGACGGATATCTTAGGGATACTCATTCTAGGGTATACTTTACCATATCTCTAATGAGTCACCTAATGTGTTATACTCCAATAGCTAAAGTTCAACCTTTAGCTCTGATACCAAATGTGGCAACCCGTATTTTCGCGTTCGAAAATCGACATCCATACTTCACTCGTATTCGAATGCCACAGATTCAAACGTTGAATCCGATTCGCCGAAGCTTATAACACATTAAGACAGCAACACAGTGGAAGAAAAAGAATAATATCAATATATACAACATTGATACAATATCTGATACAATAAGAATCTCAACAATATCAGAGATAAATATACAACAGCGGAAACATAAGCATTAACAGAGAACTCCAAAAGAGAACTCCAACGTCAAACTGCAACTGAAACTCCATAGCTAAAGCTCCAAAACTCCAAAAGCTAGGTCCACCAACATGTTTCAAAACGCGAAGCGAGAAACCCTCATCACAATGAATTAAGCAAGGTCAATCCAAGAGAAACGAATGCTATCGCCAATTCCAAAGGCTAGATGCTATCGAATCTATATCTACTACTTGGTTATCTGAAAAACCCAACTCTAAACTGCCCGTATGGAAAATTGTGTGCACCCAGAGTTTAGGAAGGGAACAATAAACTCCAGATCAGTCATGGGACTGGTATGAGCAAACAAAAACAGTTTATCTTTGAAACAAACAACAAAAGAATTTTAAAATGTTGAAACCCGCAATGATTTTTGGAAAATGAAACTGCCATGAGGCCTCCCGCCACACACACAATGCAAGCACACACTTGGAGGAGATTTTTCCTTATGACAGTCAAAAATGCTTGATACGCGAAAACCATTTGATATTATTATTGGTGCATAGTGCAGAAAATATTTTGAAAGTATAATATTAATCTTAGCCAGCATACCACATTTCTTCGTATGCCTACTATAGCTATTATGTTCAATAGCAGGTTACTACCACATTCCATGGCAGGTTATTCAACTAAAATTGTACAAGTCGCGTATTGTTTCTTTGGATTTCCAAAAAATGGTCAGGCTAAGGAACTTCCTATTGTCATATGGGAACGCATCTGGAAGGACGCCCTCGAGAACCTAACCGGATCTCTGCTAATATAAGGTTAATGCTACCTCATGCTTTAACCAAGCAATAACATAGGCAACTAACACACAAGTATGTCATCCCTGGTCGTTACCGACCTTTATCCGAGGCACCTCTCAACCAACAACCACACAGCAATAAGTATGTAGCAACCACATAGGATCTGGGCTCCATACATTGATACCACCTTTTATCCAGAAGGAAATGGACATACCCTCGGGAAGCGACCCCTAAAAACCTTGCTGCAACATTCCTGTTTCGACCGTTTCCGGGGTGTGAGGTCCTGATGCAGTCTCGTCCACAAGGCTACGCTTTTTCACAAAGCCATACTTCGATCAACAAATGGTCAGCAGCACTTAGTGGGCCACATTACCAAATTGGTAATGTATCACTAGTAACCATCAACTATAACCTCTGAGCTCGTACCTCTTAGAGAAGGGTGTTAAGCTAAGAGAATAAATCTCCGCCACCAAACAGAAATGTATTTGATAGAAAGTAGCTTTACAGCTCAAACTGTAATGTCAAACACACATCCATACAAGTCTGTTTCGGGTTCGAATAGAACCTAAGGCACTTCACAAAGAAGCCCTTGCAAATTCGGATAATCTCTAATCACATCCGGACATTCCATCACAAAGGAGATCTCTATACCGGGGACCAGTCGGTGCAGAGACATTCGACGAGTTATCCTTTCGCTTTCGAAAATATCCAGTCTTCACCACTGGTCTTCAAATGCTATCCATAACGTCGTATCATTATTCGGAATGGGTTATATGACGCGAAGGTCCTCTCCCGGCTAAATCGAATAATGAGCGCAATATTTAAAAACATATGGATATGGGATCTCAGTTAAGTCAAAACTTAAAGTCCAAAACCTTTCTTTCAAATGGTTTAAACAAATTACCATTTAAAATCTTTTAAACAAAAAGATTCATTTCACAAAGTTCACCCATCTTCCACAAAGGTTAATTCATAGTTTTCAAAACCATTTACAATTTCATATCTTTTTATATAAATGATACACCCTCAAGATTCTCTTCAATTTGGAAACAAAGTTCACAATTCTTTCACAAAGATTCAATTATAACTTTCAAAACCATTTTCTTTCCAAATTGGATTAACTCATCCAATCATTAAATCAAAAACTCAATCCATAGCTTTCAAAACCATTCCCAAAGATTCATTCATAACTTGCAAAACAATTCCCATTTCAAATCTTTTATATAAAAGATATACCATTAAAAAGCTTCTTCAATTTCAAAACAAGGTTCAACCATCTTTCACAAAGATTGATTCATAGCTTTCAAAACAATTTCATTTCGATTTGAAATCTTTCAACGTAAATTGGAAATCCTTTCTTTATATGAAAGCTATTATTATTTGGAAAACAAAGGTTTTCGTTTCGGACAAATCCGATTAAACTTGCACAAGTTAAAGTTGACACCCCACCTCTATAACCACGCTAGCCAAGAACACTACGGAGTAATGCTGTCGACCAGCACGGAGAATAAGGCTATTGAGGAGCGACCATCTGTATAATTGCTTTGTGCGAGCACCGATATGCCAGATAAAAATATAACTTTTCATCTCAAGAGGAAATCCGACATACCGACACAAACTCAAAGCTACTACACAGTGGCTATAAAGGTCTTCGGAAACAAATATAGAAATAAACATAACACAAATCAGTCACAGACAATTCATATCACAAAGGCGGAAGAAGATATGAATATATAACTAACACATGAAAGTGTATATCAGAGTAGTGGTCAAAAAGATCCACAATAATACAAAAGAATAGCAACACGTGCTATACAAAAGAATACAACTGTGAGTCTATATCTCAAATGTATACAACAAAATAACTACTAATCTAAGTAGTTAGCCAAAAGTCAGAGAAATCAATCCCAAGTGAGAAGTCAAGCTGAAGCACCTGTAATATCTCGGTCTGACCCAAGTATTATTTAATAAGAAAATAATAAGCGGATCAGTCTAACTATAAATATCAGATGAAACGATATAGAGTAAGATATATGACTAAACACATAATAATCACAATGCCAAGCTGTGATATATATAAGTAATTGAAAATCAACAAGAGATTAATCAATATCACAAAATCTACACAAGAATCAAAGAAATGTCATACTCCTTATTTCGTTCACCAAACCATAAATATTGACGATTATATTAATGTCAATCACAAAAGTCAATGACACACAAAATTCACCAATGCACAAATATTGATAAAACTTATCAATGGAAATCACGAAAATTGGTGAAAAACAAATTCTAGAAATCATCTGAAGAAATCCAGAAATCACAAAAGGGCGGGAGCCTATCACAAACGGGAGCATAAATCTCACCAACACGTGTATCACAAACGGAATGCTAATTCCATGGTTGCTAACCATCACAAATTGAGCCGAAGCTCCACAAACGGCCCGAAGACCATGGGTTGCTACCCCACCAATTTGAGTCGAAACTCCACAAAACGGGGTTTAGTCTCCCTCGCAGACAAAGAGACGTCACACATTGCTAGTCTAAATCACAAAAATGATCGTCATGATCAACGAGAAGTGTCAATTACACTAAGCTAGTAAATATATGAGTTTAGCCTCATGTCCCATAACCACTAGCTTTACTAAAATATTTACGAACAAATTGTAGATCTCCACTAGAAAATTGTCACAAGAGATTCAATCGAACAAGTCCAAGAATTAACCAACGAAGTAAATGCAAGCATTTCATACCACTTGTTTTACTAAGTCGTTTAATTAGATTTCTCATACGAGTGAGGTAAAGGCTTGTATATGCTAATAGATTGGAAAACGGTTTGAGAAAACGAGCTTTGTAATAAAATAGTGTTGAAATCGTTTTGATGAAAGAATTTTGATATTTACTACTAGTATTCAAAACCTTTATATTTTGAAGTGACAAAACACAAAAATTGATTGTAGGAACAATCAATCACTAAAATTCGCATTCGAAGACGTGAATGGAAATCCAAAGAAATCGATACCGAATCCATCAAAATGGATATTCCCATAAACCACGAAGAAAATGTCATCAAAGTCGATCATAAGTGATAATAACAAAAGGGAATCAACACGAATCGATTGGAGTTGGAATTCTCAAGCAAATAGGCAAATAGGCAAAACTTGCAAATAGGAGCAGGTCGGTCAACCGGACTCCCTGAGTCGGTTGGCCGAACCAGAGGCAGGAAGTGCTCGGGCACCAGGCCGGTCGACCGGCCCAGGGGCTCGGTCGGCCGAAGCCTGTAACCAGCACTTCCTAAACAGAGGCAGGAAGTGCCTGGACTACAGGTCGGTCGGCCGGCCCAGCGGCTCGGTCGGCCAAACCTGTATGCTTGCACTTCCTACCCTATTTCAAATGAGGTGCAATCTCTCTCAATTTGCAAACCGTCGAGCAACGGCGCTAAGGGTTTACGCCAATCGACTACCCGGCCACAGAAGCTCTTTGGTTCATCACCAAAAACATGATTAAAACATCAAAGTTATGATTTTTAAAGAATTGAACCCAAAACACCAAAAATTGGAATATTCACAAAATCAATCCAAACCAAAAGCAATTGCACACGAATAAGCGTTAGGAATTCATACCTAACAATCGAAGATAAATATAAGCATAGATGTGAGATAAAAATCTCACCTTTGAACGCAAATCAATGAAGAAGAAGCTTTAAAAACAAGCTAAGATCAATTCCTCTTCAATAACAACTCAAGAAGCTTCAATCTAAGCTTAAAAGAGAAACATTTCCTAAATTAGGTTTAGGAAATTTCTGAAATCAAAGAGAGAATGAGTTGGAGAAGAAGAATGAGATGCTTACCAATGGGTTCTCTTGAGTTTGGAGCTAGAAGATGGATTTGCTAATGGAAACTAGGGCTTAGGATTTCCTAATTCTTTTTCTCTTCCTCCATTTTTGATGAAGCTTGAATGTATTAGAAAATTATGAAGGAATGAAGAGGATAAGGGGTTGGGACTGAATACATAAGTGGGGTTATTGGGCTCAGCCCAAACCAAAGCCCTAAGTGAAAAGTAGCAAAAATTCAACTTTCTCCAAACATATCGAAGCTTATACTCAAAAAGGTCGCAAACGGCATTTTAAACTCAATAGGAGTGGTCCCGAGTCCTAATTCGACCGTATGCAAAAAGTAGCTTTTCGGACTAAATTCTGAGTATCGACAAAATATTTAAATAAAATATTTAAATATAAAATCGACAAATATGCGTGTTGTTACAGACTCCCCTCCTTAAAGAAATTGCGTCCTCGCAATATTTAAGAAGAAGATATATTGTAACAACCGTAAAAGCATATTCAACACAAAAGAAGTTTGAAATAAGAAGTTCACCTCAAAGAGCATGAGAAAGTAAGTCTGGATCTGTTCGCTCGATGAACTCTCTAGATTCCCAAGAACAATCCTTAGGAATTGAAGACCATTGAAATTTCACAAGCGGAACATCTTTATTTCGAAGACGTTTGACCTCCGAAGCAATAATTCGAATAGGATGCTGCTCATAAGTTAAATTAGGTGAAACTTCAATTTCTTCCACAACACCGGGCTCAAGAATAGAATCGGAATCTCGAAGACACTTCCGAAGTTGAGAAACGTGAAACACGTCATGGATAGCTGAAAATTGAGCCGGTAATAAAAGGCGATAAGCCATGGAACCAATACGTTCAGTGATAGGAAATGGCCGAATATATCGAGGTGCTAACTTTCTCGATCGACTGAAAGGTACAACACCTTTCATAGGTGACACACGAATGAACACAAGATCTCCCACAGAAAACTCTAACTTCCTTCTTCGGTTATCGGCATAGGATTTTTGTCTACTCTGGGCTTCTTTCATCCTATGTCGAATAAGTTCAATCTTTTCTTTGGAATCACAAATAAAATCTGGACCAAAAACCAGCTTCTCACCGGCCTCAAACCAACAAGAAGGAGATCGGCATGGCCTTCCATAGAGTGCCTCAAAAGGTGTCATACCAATACTAGATTGGAAGCTATTATTATAGGAAAATTCAACAAGTGAAATATGATCTTCCCAACTTCCACCAAAATCAAGAACACATGCACGAAGAAGATTTTCAAGAGTTTGATTCACACGCTGGGTTTGACCATCGGACTGGGGATGACAAGCGGTGCTAAAATTAAGCTTCGTTCCTAAAGCTTTTTGAAGACTCTTCCAAAATCCACTAGTAAACAATGGATCACGATCACTAACAATAGAAGTAGGAACTCCATGCAATTTAACAATTTCTTTAATAAAAAGTTTGGCCAAAAGAGGTACGGTCTGATTGAACCGAGCGGGAATAAAATGGGCAGATTTAGTAAGCCTATCAACAATCACCCATAAGCTATCATGACCCGAACGAGAACGGGGAAGGCCATCGATAAAATCCATGGAAATTTGATCCCACTTTCAAATTGGAATTTCTAAAGGTTGCAATAACCCACCGGGCCTTCGATGTTCGGCCTTAACGAGTTGGCAAGTCATGCAACGCTTAACGAAGTTAGCGATGTCAAGTTTCATTCCCTTCCAATAATAAAGTCGCTTCATATCCGCGTACATTTTACTACTTCCGAGATGAATGGTAAATTTAGAACGATGTGAATCTTCTAAAATATCTTTACGAAGATCACTAATATTTGGTACAATAAGTCTACCAAATTTCCGAATGTCGCCACGAGAATCGATATCAAAGTCTTTCAAACCTTCAATATCAATTTTATCCTTAATATTTTGGCCAAGAAGAGTCAATTTAGGATCTAGCCTTTGAGCTTCAAGAATGCGATCAAAAAGAGAAGGATGAGCCTCAAGGCTACATAAAACAAGGGATGAACATAAATCCGAAACACGGTCTTGAATTTCGCAAGTGGATAAAATCTCGAGATCGTTCCATTCGGATATCATCATAGAAACAACAGCTTGTTGTTTACGGCTAAGAGCATCGACGACACGATTACCCATACCGGGAGTATAAAGAATATCAAGATCATATGGTGCAAGAAATTCGAGCCAACGTTGTTGACGCAAATTAAGTTCCTTTTGAGATAATAAATACTTCAAGGATTTATGATCGGTATAAAGAACAAATTTCTGTCCTAAAAGATAATGACGCCAAATCCGAAGAGCAAAAACAATAGCTGCGAGCTCTAAATCATGAGTGGCATATCTAGTCTCAGCAGGCTTCAATTGCCTAGAAACATAAGCAATAACACGTTCTCTTTGCATAAGAACGGCACCCAAACCAACACGACTGGCATCGGTATAAACAACGAAATCTTGATTCCCCTCGGGAATAACAAGAATAGGAGCATCAGAAAGAAGTTCTTTCAATTTTTGAAAAGAAACTTCACATTAGTCAAACCAAATGTATTTAACACCTTTCTTCGTTAAGCTAGTGAGAGGCACGACAATCTTAGAAAAGTCTTTGATAATACGACGGTAATAACCCGCCAATCCAAGAAAACTACGAATCTCCGTCACACTCTCCGGTCTCTTCCAATCTTGAACCGCTTCAATCTTTGAAGGATCCACGGAAATTCTGGATTCGAAAATAATATGACCGAGAAACTTCACACGAGATTGCCAAAAATGGCATTTAGAAAATTTTGCCTTTAATTGATTACTCCTAAGAGTTTCCAACACAATCCGAAGATGTTTTTCATGCTCCTCCTCGGTTTTAGAATACACAAGAATATCATCAATAAAGATGAGAACAAATCGATCGAGAAAATCTTTGAAAACTCGATTCATAAGGTCGATGAAATAAGCCGGAGCATTCGTTAGACCAAATGGCATAACAAGCCATTCATAAGATCCATAACGAGTACAAAACGAGGTTAAAGGAATGATTTCCTCTGCAATACAAAGCTGATGATATCCAGTAGCTAAGTCTAATTGTGAAAAGACTCTAGCACCACTAAGTTGATCGAATCGATCATCAATCCGAGGTAAAGGATATTTATTTTTGATAGTAAGATCATTAGGCTTGCGGTAATCAACGCAAAGCCTAAGTGTTCCATCGGATTTCTTCACAAAAATAGCCGAAGCTCCCCAAGGCAAGGAACTAGAGCGAATAAATTGCTTCGTCTCCAATTCGGATTATTGTTTATGCATCTCCTTGTTTTCTTTATTGGACATACGATAAGGAGGGCGAGTGATAGGTTGAGCTCCAGGAATGAGATTAATTCTGAACTCAATTGCTCGCTTAGGTGGTAATCCTAAAACGGGCTCGAATATGTCGGAAAATTCACGAACGACGTGAATAAAAGAAATAATATCACCCTCATCATCATCATCGTCATCACGAGGGTTTAAAGAATATAAAGATGCAACCAAAGCAGAATCCGAATCTTTAAGAATAACAGAAACCTGATTAACTGATTGAGGATGTCGAAGATGAATAGTCCGCTCAGGACATAGGATATGAGCTCCATAACGGTTAAGCCAATCCATTCCCAAAATCATTCCAAAGCCTAAATAACGCATGGCATGCAAATCGGCTAGGAAAGGAAAATCACACAAAATAATCTCGACATCTTTACACAATAAACTGATTGTTGCGGATCTTCCAACCGGATTCGCAATTCTCAAAGAAGTCAATAAACACAAAACATCCAAAGAAAAAGCATCAACAAGTTCTTTTGATATAAAAGAATGGGACGCACCCGTATCAAAAAGAACTCGAATAGGATGATCACGAAATAAGATAATACCATCAAGAATAGAATGAGAAATACCTCGGCCACGAGATGTGTTTCCAGGGGCTTGAGCAACATTTAACTTTCCCTCCTTCTTGCCCTGAAGCTTGGGGCATGAAGATATAACATGACCGGGACCTTTGCAGTAGCGACAAGAGAGAGACTTTGGACACTTGTTCGCGTAATGGTCCTTCGAACCACAATTAAAGCATTCCCCATGACCAAAGGAAGAAGTCTTTGCCATTGGGGTTGCTTGCTTCCCTTTCTTATTGGGATAAGGACCCTTGAATTTGTTTGGCCTCTTCTTGTTGTTGAAGTTTGGTTTGGAACCCACCACTTCAACATCATTCTCCCTATCCGCCTCTTCAAGACGAAGAGCGATATCAATGAGTTGGTCGAAAGAAACTTCTAATTTTAGAAGTAATGTCTTCTTGAGATTTTTGTTTAAGCCATAGACGAATCTCTGATTTTTCTTCAATGGGGTGTTGATATATTCAACCCCGTATTTGGAGAGAGACTCGAAAGACGCGACATAATCTGTCACGGAAGATTCACCTTGAACAAGGTCTATGAAACGGCGAGCCAAAGTCACATTTTCAGCTTCTTGTACGAATTTTAACTCGAAGCGCTCTCGGAATTTCTCCCAGGTGAGATCCGCTTCATTAATCTCAGAAATAAGAAGTTCGTACCAGTCCAATGCTCTTTCTTGGAGCATACTAGAAGCCACCTGAACTCGGTGAAGATCAATGAGGTTCATGCGAGAAAAGATTCGATCGCATGTCCTTAACCAAGCCTGGACTTCAATAATAGTTTCAGAACCTTTAAATGGCTTCCCACCCAAATTAGTGTAGTCGTTGCACAGGCGCGCAAATCCAAATTTAGGGTGAGTAGGTTCCGGATTAGAACCAGCTGCTTGAGCATTCGTAACAAGGTCAAGAAGTTGCTGGGCAGTCATAAAAACTCCATCTTGGGGAGTAGCACTAGATTGACCGGCACTGGGACGGCCAGGTCTAACCATTTCTCTTCCCTTAGAAAGAAATAAAGAAGAAGAAAAAGGTTATTCACAAAATGAATATCAAGCAATCTTGATAGATAAACAAGGAATCATAAAGAAAATAGGATGAATCGGTACAAAGACTCGAATTAAATCCTAATGCACGACTCCTAAGAAGGACTTAAGACTATGATCCTTGTTAAATTATTCTACATTGTTACGAAGTTTGGCTCTGATACCAAGCTGTGACACCTCACCTCTATACCCACGCTAGCCAAGAACACTACGCAGTAATGCTGTCGACCAGCACGGAGAATAAGGCTGTTGAGGAGCGACCATCTGTATAATTGCTTTGTGCGAGCACCGATATGCCAGATAAAAATATAACTTTTCATCTCAAGAGGAAATTCGACATACCGACACAAACTCAAAGCTATTACACAGTGGCTATAAAGGTCTTCGGAAACAAATATAGAAATAAACATAGCACAAATCAGTCACAGATAATTCATATCACAAAGGCGGAAGAAGATATGAATATATAACTAACACATGAAAGTGTATATCAGAGTAGTGGTCAAAAAGATCCACAATAATACAAAAGAATAGCAACACATGCTATACAAAAGAATACAACCATGAGTCTGTATCTCAAGTGTATACAACAAAATAACTACTGATCTAAGTAGTTAGACAAAAGTCAGAGAAATCAATCCCAAGTGAGAAGTCAAGCTGAAGCACCTGTAATATCTCGGTCTGACCCAAGTATTATTTAAAAAGAAAATAATAAACGGGTCAGTATAACTATAAATATCAGATGAAACGATATAGAGTAAGATATATGACTAAACACATAATAATCACAATGCCAAGCTGTGATATATATAAGTAATTGAAAATCAACAAGAGATTAATCAATATCACAAAATCTACAAAAGAATCAAAGAAATGTCATACTCCTTATTTCGTTCACCAAACCATAAATATTGACGATTATATCAATGTCAATCACAAAAGTCAATGACACACAAAATTCACCAATGCACAAATATTGATAAAACTTATCAATGGAAATCACGAAAATTGGTGAAACACAAATTCTAGAAATCATCTCAAGAAATCCAGAAATCACAAAAGGGGGGAGGCCTATCACAAACGGGAGCATAAAGATCACCAACACGTGTATCACAAACGGAACGCTAATTCCATGGTTGCTAACCATCACAAATTGAGCCGAAGCTCAACAAACGGCCCGAAGACCATGGGTTGCTACCCCACTAATTTGAGTCGAAACTCCACAAAACGGGGTTTAGTCTCCCTCGCAGACAAAGTGACATCGCACATTGCTAGTCTAAATCACAAAGATGATCGTCATGATCAACGAGAAGTGTCAATTACACTAAGCTAGTAAATATATGAGTTTAGCCTCATGTCCCATAACCACTAGCTTTACTAAAATATTTACGAACAAATTGTAGATCTCCACTAGAAAATTGTCACAAGAGATTCAATCGAACAAGTCCAAGAATTAACCAACGAAGTGAACGCAAGCGTTTCATACCACTTGTTTTACTAAGTCGTTTAATTAGATTTCTCATACGAGTGAGGTAAAGGCTTATATATGCTAATTGATTGGAAAACGTTTTGAGAAAACAAGCTTTGTAATAAAATAGTGTTGAAATCGTTTTGATGAAAGAATTTTGATATTTACTACTAGTATTCAAAACCTTTATATTTTGAAGTGACAAAACACAAAAATTGATTGTAGGAACAATCAATCACTAAAATTCGCATTCGAAGACGTGAATGGAAATCCAAAGAAATCGATACCGAATCCATCAAAATGGATATTCCCATAAATCACGAAGAAAATGTAATCAAAGTCGATAATAAGTGATAATAACAAAAGGGAATCAACACGAATCGATTGGAGTTGGAATTCTCAAGCAAATAGGCAAATAGGTAAAACTTGCAAATAGGAGCAGGTCGGTCAACTGGACTCCCTGAGTCGGTTGGCCGAACCAGAGGCAGGAAGTGCTCGGGCACCAGGTCGGTCGACCAACCCAGGGGCTCGGTCGGCCGAAGCCTGTAACCCTCACTTCCTAAACAGAGGCAGGAAGTGCCTGTACTACAGGTCGGTCGGCCGGCCCAGGGGCTCGGTCGGCCGAACCTGTATGCTTGCACTTCCTACCCTATTTTAAATGAGGTGCAATCTCTCTCAATCTGCAAACCGTCGAGCAATGGCGCTAAGGGTTTACGCCAATCGACTACCCAGCCATAGAAGCTCTTTGGTTCATCACCAAAAACATGATCAAAACATCAAAGTTATGATTTTTAAAGAATTGAACCCAAAACACCAAAAATTGGAATATTCACAAAATCAATCCAAACCAAAAGCAATTGCACACGAATAAGTGTTAGGAATTCATACCTAACAATCGAAGATAAATATAAGCATAGATGTGAGATAAAAATCTCACCTTTGAACCCAAATCAATGAAGAAGAAGCTTTAAAAACAAACTAAGATCAATTCCTCTTCAATAACAACTCAAGAAGCTTCAATCTAAGCTTAAAAGAGAAACATTTCCAAAATTAGGTTTAGGAAATTTCTGAAATCAAAGAGAGAATGAGTTGGAGAAGAAGAAGGAGATGCTTACCAATGGGTTCTCTTGAGTTTGGAGCTAGAAGATGGATTTGCTAATGGAAACTAGGGCTTAGGATTTACTAATTCTTTTTCTCTTCCCCCATTTTTAATGAAGCTTGAATGTATTAGGAAATTATGAAGGAATGAAGAGGATAAGGGGTTGGGACTGAATACATAAGTGGGGTTATTGGGCTCAGCCCAAACCAAAGCCCTAAGTGAAAAGTAGCAAAAATTCAACTTTCTTCAAACATATCGAAGCTTATACTCAAAAAGGTCGCAAAAGGCATTTTAAACTCAATAGGAGTGGTCCCGAGTCCTAATTCGACCGTATGCAAAAAGTAGCTTTTCGGATTAAATTCCAAGTATCGACAAAATATTTAAATAAAATATTTAAATATAAAATCAACAAATATGCGGGTTGTTACATAAAGCCTTTCAAGTCTAAAACTTGGGTTAAATTCAAATTTCCAAAATAATATTTTTAAAATGGTTTAAAACCCATAAACATATTTATAACTTGCAAAACCCTTTTTGAAACCATAATTTCCAAATATAAAATTCAATTTCAAATCTTGAATTCACATTCAAATCAAATTATTTAAATTTCAAAAATTAATCAAGTTATTCAAAATTATTTAAAACTCCTTTCAAAAGCTTTTTACATTTAACCCAATTCCATTTTCCAAAACAATTTGGATTCAAAATTCAATTTTTAAACCCATTTCAAAAATCTTAGACTCAACCAATTTCCTCGTGCAATCCATATTTGTGTGCGTATAGTTTAGTCCAAGGGTTTTACCCAATAGTGCAACAATATCAATCATCATAGATTCAATCATATCAATATCGATAAGCGGTAAAATCTATAACACTTATCTTCATTCATAGATTCACAGACAAAGTAAATTTATCAATCGCAAAGATTCACCATTTCGATTCGATGTGGGTTTCGGATAACCAACTGGAATCCGACTCCCTGTCGTATCGAAATTCAATTGTCGTTTTACAGGCCCAAAGGGTTTTCACATTCACACAATAGTATATTTATCACAGATATCACAGCTCAGAACAAAGCAATTCATATTTCATAACATCACAATCACATAACAGAGATATCAATCCAATACAAAACATTCAATAATAATCAAACATCTCCAATTAAGATGAATAAATCGTGTAGTTTAAATTAATTAACCACATAATTATTTTCATTAATTATCATTAATTACTATTGATTAAGTCTTAATCACCATCATTAATTAATCATTTCTTAATTAATTATCTTAATTAATTTACCCTTAATTGTTAATTAACCTTTAATTAATAATTAATCATTTGATCAATTGTCCTTAATTAATTACAATAATTAATTAATTAATTCTCAATTAATAATCATCCTTTAATTACTTTCATTAATTAATTAACCTTTAATTAATTAATTATTCTTAAAATAATTACCTTAACTAATTAATCACATTAATTAATTATTCTTTAAATTAATTAACCTTTAATTACTTGATTTATCAATCTTTAATCATCAATTATCCATATTTAATTACTTTCACTAAGTAATTATTTTTAATCAATTATTCATTAATTACATGATTAATTAAACTTGGATTATTAATCAATTTTATCTTAATTACTTTTATTAATTGATTACCTTCAAGTAATAAATTTCTTTTAACAAATATGTTAACTCAAACCTTGAAAGTTAATTAACCATTTTAAAACATCCTTTATATAAATTAACTTCTTTAGATATTATTAAGTTTATTTAAAACTTTAAAAATAAAAGTTATGTTTATTTGAAACCATTTTAAAATTTGGCTAATTAAAACAATTTATTTAAAACCTTCTTTAACTAATTTTAAACACTTGAACAACATTTAATATTGAAAGAAAAAAATTATTTAACAAAATTCAATTTTAAAAACTTGCTTTTTCTTTAAAACTGTTTTACTGAACATATCAAAACTCCGAGTTAATTCCTCATTCCACCCAAGCGATACCCAGGCCAACCCTAAGCTTTCTTTGCTTCGAGAAAAACCATCGCCTGCACGAGCTTGGACCCGAGCCTCCACTCTTCTTCCCCAAACACTCGATACAGATATGAAGAGTTGCACGTATCCGTGCACAATAGATCGACGACGTTCTGGCTGTCGCCTCCACCTCGGACAAGTCATCATCAACTTGCCCAAACACCACGAACTTCCTGAACCGAGAATTATCACGAATTCGAAGATTTAGCATATGGGTTCGATTGGAATAAAAACTGGGTTGCCAAAAAACCGCTTCGAACTACATCCTCCGGCCATCTGCGATCACCCCATCATGCTCGAAGCTCCCCTGATGTCCATTGCTTCGAATCCCCTAAGACCGATCGCTTGGAACACCGTGTCGACGACGCACACAACTCGCGACCTCAACCATCCAAATGTTATGCTTAAACACTTATTAAATTCAAATCTCCATTTATGGTGAATAGAAAAATATTTTGCATTTTACTCGAGATCATCGATCATCCCAGCTCCTCCGTACCAAATTTCAACCATCGAAAATAATCTGATTGCCTGAATCTCACCAAAACCTATCTCACGTTCATTAACAAATGCTACCTCAATTCGAAACTAAAAACTCTGAGTTTTGTTTTAAAAATCATCATTATTGAAATATTTTTAGGTGATGTAATCCAATGTGGGGTTCGTGCAATTCGAAATTTGGGTAAATCTTGAAATTTTTACTTTATATTCTTCGTTCAGACAAAACTACTCCATATTATATTAAAAACATATTTTTGAAATTTAGTTCTGATGTTTTTGAACAGATTTTGTTTTTACATCACTAACTAAAAATGATCAGAGCAATTGGATTTTTATTTTGAACTAAAGTTCAAAACTATACATTATTTAACAGAGTCATTTCTTGTCTGTTCTTCCAGATATACACAGATTATGTATATATACACGGACATCTTTCTATAGCCATACAAACATAGTTTGATTCAAAACTACCTAGATGATCACATGCAAATCAGATATCCAAAACAAATTTTGGTTTAAAAGCAAGTTTACTTACAGTGAGTTGAAGAACAGAGAAGCTTTAAAAAAAAATTATGAGTATTTTGAGAAATCCTGCTTTTGTTTTTCCTGGGATGATCTACTTGATGATGAATTACTTTAACTTTATTTGATTTGAATTTGCCAGGCTTGAACTTGTTGCTTTGGTTTCAGATTTCCAGACTTTCGAAAACTTGATCACAAGTTTTTTGTTTTGATTTATAAACTTCTATGCTGTGATAAATTTGCATCTATTTCTGGCTTAAGACTTTGGTTTCAGGAATTTAGATTGGAAGAGGACTTTGATTTCTTGTTTCAGATTTTAGACTGAGAAGGATTTCGAATTTAGAGTTAAAGATGATTTAGATTTCTTATTTTCTCAGGCATGAGAAAATTTTGAGAAGAAAAATGAAATAGCCTGATCTATTTTTCTTCCTAATGCATGTTTTCTAAAATTTAATTCAAAGAGAAAACAATTCTCTTGCCACTTGTTCAATCAGGCCAACACTTGTAATTACATTTGTTAATCATCTTACAAATGTCCTACGTGAGTTGAATTATGTTTATATCCCTAATTCAAATATTTTTGTAAATTTTATTTTAACCCTTTATGTATATATAATTTCATATAACATATATCTTTATTTTTAAATGTTTATATCTTCTCATATATTTATATTTGCACAAATAAAGTTTTATCTCAATTATTTTTCACATTACAATCTTAATTTGTTCAATATATTCATATACATATATTTATTTTTATATATATATATATATATTTTACATTCATACATTTCTTATCATTTATTTTTGTACAACTTTTAAAAGAAAAGAATGATTTGAAAATCTTGATTACATATTAACAAATGATCACATTCATTCATATATGTATATATATAAGAGAATTCAATCTTAAAAATAATCTTTTGAAAATTAATACATCTTCCTAATATATTTAAAATTTAGAAAACATCTTTCATTTATCTTAAAACTTCTAATTTCTATTTTATCTTTAAATTAAATATTTATTTGTAAAATCCTTATCCTTAAATTTCAAATCAAAATTCTATTTATAATCTAAAATTTTTATTTATTCCAGAAATTTCTAATTAATTCATGAATAAATTCACAAATTAATTTCAAAAACTAAATTAATTATCAAATTATCTTGGCTAAAACTCAGGGACGTTACAGGTATTGACCCCTATTTTGTGTCCAAATGGAGTGCAATCCCTCTAGGCTCCCTCATGATGTGAGCTACTTGCCCTCCGAATTTTGTGCCATTTTGACTTACTGTTTGTGAGATATTGCATTTTCCATGAAGTTGTGTTGTATGCATTCTGATTTTAGCCGATCCCTCTAGAGGGATATAGATCGATCATTGTTACAATATGTAGTGAAAGCTGAATATGGCCGATCCCTTTTTAGGTAAAGTAATTACCCATAACTTGAACATACGATCTCCAAACGAATTGGAACTTGAAATATAGACTCATGGGGCTTTCCTTGTCACTCCATATCGATCTCACCCAATTTTGAACAAAAATTGAGGATAGGTACCGATCCCCTGGGGAAACGGATATGCAATGAATCCCTGCCTACGGGAGGCATTATTACATACTTAGAATATTCTAGAGAGTCTATCTCTTGATCTCGGTTGATCGTTGCTTCATATCATTGCCTACGCTTAATTTATGGACCTCACAATCATTTTTCTAGGCTACTAGCCTTGATGATAGTCGAGTCTAACTTATTCGATCAGTTTGGATATAGCTGAGTCAAAATGCTGGATAACAAATCCTAGTTAAATTGGAACATTTTTAATTCAAGTGAATAACCTATAACATTCAAATAACGAAATCTGGAATTAACACACAATCCTATATATATATATATATATATAAATAAATTATTTCATAACTTTTGGGGACTATTTCACCCTTATATTCCAGATCAAGGTGTATACAACATTTAATTCTAATTAACAATCTACTGAATATGTATGCAAGAATCTCAAGTTCATTATATATATAACCCTATAATTTCATAATTTATATGCATGCATAAAAGGAATAGATTCAAAAATGATATAAATCAAATATTATGTAAAATACATAATTTTCCACTATCTTAGCTTCCAAATCTCTAGATCTAAATCCATTCACCTTATTTGACTCCCTTTCTTTCTATTGAAATATGTATTAAAAGCATAGATATATTTATTAGAATTATTGATCTGTGAAGAGATTTGAATTAAATGTAGTATAATTTACTCTTTTCGCCGAATCGATTCAACTATATTCTTCTTCTCTTTTATTTTCCACTATTCTCCACATACACACACACACACACACAGATATATATATATATATGTATCTATATATATGCATATGTTTGTGTGTCTATATATATAATTTTATAATCTCTATAATTCCTAGAATTAGTGGAGAAAAGAAAGTGGTAGAACTTCGCTGCTTGATACAGAAAATATGAGAAGAAAAATGAGGGGCTATGATTGTATTTATAGATGCTCGAATCAATTCTATCCATTAGATTGAATTATATTTAATATGGGTTGCTAAGCCGAGGTTCGTTCTCAATTTCCACTGCAGCAACCAAATCAACTACACCTTCTAAGGTGGTCATTGCTAGTAGTCGATCGGCCCAAGGAAAGTGTCGCCTGGACTACTGTTTATTATAACTTATTTATTTCCTTTAAACGTTGATATAATTAGATGTAGTTCTGATGATTACCTTAATGTTACGATTCCTATTTAACGTTAAGTTTAAAGTTAACTTAGTGATGTTTATTAACTTAAACACATTTTTAGTTATTTCTGATCGAAAATGTTCAACCGTTAATAATTTCTTTGTTTGAACTCCACTCATGAAACTTCGTATACGAAAGTTGACTAGAAATGGTCATGAACACTGTGATTCAATTTTCGTAGCCAAATTTTGACATTTGTAAAAATTCTATTTTTGAGCTTCAACAATTATTTATTAATAATTTTTATTTGGTTACATTTTATTTTATACCATGTTACATATCTAATATTATATCGTATGCTTTTTCAATACCTAAAAAGTGATAATTATTGGTTATAACCCGAATAACATAAAAGAAATACTTATTGGAAGTTGTCCACGACATCAACTGGTGTTAATGATACTATGGCCCTATCGCTTCTTACTCAACTAAAATGGACTATTCTAGTTTGTCATTCTACTATAACCCACATGTCTTAGCTCACTGGAAATTGGCTTATCATAATAGCTTTATTACCACCTATCATTTCTTCGTAAATCCTGAGTCAACCTTCTTCCCCTATGTGTGTTTACCATCTCATCAACCTCTTCTTCAATGATATTACTATCATCTTTTAATCCAAAACCCTTGATAGTATTCAAGTTTTGGTATTTATTTTTCTTTATCTTTGATATTTTATGCGAGTATACTCTAGAACTCATAGAAGTGTACTATGACACCATTCATCACTCCTTTATGGGTCTTCTTATGGTTTTCATACATATCAAATAAAACATTCCCAAGTTCATAATACTATTTCTTATATTCTATAGGAGTTCCTTGTTACTACTCTACGAGCATTCTTTGTTATTTTATTCATAGCCCTAACTTTTACCCCATCTTAACTAGGCAATCATCCCTATCTCTTCCATATCAAAATTAATTTAATTTTCACTATCCTTTATAAAATTATTAAACTTTATAGTCATAAAGTACTTAACCTAAAACTTTTATCTTTATGATTAGAAACTTTTTATTAAATTCAGCAATTACTTGGTTTCTAAAAGGAGCCACGAATATCATTTTACTTAACAAACTTTAACTGTAGGTGTCATAACTTTTAAACCATAATTTAGGATTTATAAACTAAGTTTATTTATTAAGTTCATAATTCAATGTTAGTAATTTAACTTAAAAAAGATCCATTTGACAACAAATATTTTAATTCTAGAAAAAGAAGGATTTTTAACTCAAACCATTTATTATGTTTTGTATGCAAAAATCCAATTTTTATACCAAACCATTTTTCAAAAATGCACTGTTTGATAGCGTTAGGGGTATGCTCTAGAGGCAATTATGTAATTTGTTAAATATATCTAACCGTTCACCAACCTTGTTCAAAATAAAGGTATTTTCTTTTTATTATATACTTGAGTAATATTGTTTTAATTAATAATATAATTAAAGTATATTTAATAGAAAATCCATAAATAGATGTTTTGTGATAGTAGTTGCAGAGTGTTATGACCGTGAGTAATTTATCACAATGAAACAAATGTACCATTTTAAATGTTCCTAGTCAGGATGCATCAAGACTGGATATCGATGTATCCATTGAGATTAGAGTACGTACCACTATCCAAATGCTGGGCAGTGTATTACTCATGACTACTGGGGCACCAAGTGGTTACATACTGGTAGTTGTTGGTAAATATAGCTAAGGTTCAGTAGAGAATATCAATGTGACTAATTTATCAAATTCTCTCGACTTGTGAATACTATTAATCTTCAATGTGGAAGCTCTGCTTTGATTATAGTAAAATCATGGCATGGCGTCCATCGAACGGCTATAGTTGGGTCGAGTTAATGCATTGGAAGTGAAACATTATTCAAGAGAGATTCGTCTTCTCATATGAGGTTAGTATCACAGTCAACTAAAGTCAAGTCAAAGTCAAAGTCTCTAGCCAGAGCATTTCGATTAATGATAATTGGTATAATTGAACCAAGGATTGTGTTTGGACTATAAAGTTGAGTGTTGATGATATTGGAATTTTGACCATTACCAAATTACATAAATCTAAAGCGATATTGTTTTGGTGAATAGAATTGGCGTAAATAATTATCACTTGTTAATAAGAAATCTTGTTAACATCCCCAAAGCTATGGCGAAATAGGAAAGGATTATCAAAAAAAGTTGAAAGGGATTACTTCCTTTGAAACCCCTCTTTCGATCAAGTTGACTTGGTCCGATACTTTCAAAGGACAATTAATATATTGCTAGTGTATCGTTAATCAAATTGACCTCGTCATGACGATAATGGAGGAGGAAGCATCTTATTCAAAACCTACTTTCATATGAGTTAAAAATGGTTATTCAAGCTGATACCCATCCCTTTCGACAATGTCTAAAGGTCCTTTTTATTCCTCTTGACCACATCGAAAGGTATGCTTGGTCTTTCAAAAAAGTGATAACTGATTTCAACTTCATCGGTCTTGTTTCTTCTATGGAGGAACCCGTTCGAAAGGGTCGCTAATGTAATTGGGTATAGGGTCCTTTCGAATGAACTACTCCGTTCATAATTGCTTGCCAATTACAAACCTGATTCTTCACGACATCCCTTTCGACCAGGTTGAAAGGAATTTTGTCCTTTCGAAGCAGATCTAATTTGCTATTGCTCAAGCTTCATGCAATATATTATGTATAAGACCGTCTTGGATATTTGTCAGTATCGAAACCTCATCATCATCCGGATTTATCATAATACGGTGTTTGTCACATTAATGATGTGTTTCGCCTTTATGTTATCCAAGTCGATCCTATTGACTTGCATAAAAAAAAGAAGTTAAGAAAATAAGATACCAGCTTGTGAAATTGATCATTAGTCTAGCTAATGATCGTATTGATCTTCCTCATAATCATAATCCTTAATAAATCCATGCATTTCTCCTTCGTTATTAATCCAAAATGAGTTACAATTTTGAGTGCTTTTCCCTTAGTTGATTTAGGGTTACAAATATTTTGTTTTGCAAAGAAAAAGAAATAAAAGAAATGAGCTTTGTATTCTAAAATCCAATCCCTACAATCTGATACCTTGGGTCTTATTTACAGATGTGGTCATCCTCCATTGACGCCAATAATTTTGACCCAGGTGAAAGGTCTCTTTATCTTCCGCATCATTCCTTTCGACATGATAGAAAGGCCTCCCCTGTCTATGACGCTATGGAAAGGTTCTCTTTTTGGGTTTTCTAACTAATCCTTGCACTTCTCATCTTTTTATTGTAGACCTTTCAAACTGGTCGAAAGGGACCTTCCGTTGTTGTTAAGTTTTAAGTGCCCATTCTCTCTGCTTTTCCTTGAACTACTGTCGACGTCATCGAAAGGGACTCAAATGCACTTTTCTCTTCGTGTTGCTTTGTTGTCATAAGAGGTACAAATAAGAGCTTCCAACTCCGTCGATAGGTTGTTTACTAGGGTTCAGAGAGTGTTGAAGTATCGATGGTTTCGATGCGGTAGGTAGCTTCCGGATGCATACATGTGGATTAATGCGGAACCTTCCCTTGATTTTATTAGCTTTAATCGATTCGAAAGGCTCGACTATGCTTTTGAAAGGGTTGTCTTGGGTAATTTGAATGAAGGCAAAACCTTTGGATTCTAAAGGTTTGGCATGCATATGAGAGGTTATTATTCATTGCCTTCTAAAGTGGTTTCGAGCTCATCTTTGCTTTTTGTATATGCAGAAACCCATCTGCATCGAAAGGCTTGAATGAGACGGAAAGGTAGCCCCACTTTATTTTTCATCTTTTTCAAAGGCTTTTGGACTGCTTATCTCTTGTGATGGCATATGGTGCTTGCAACTCCTTCGAAGGCCTTCTCAATGCCTTCGAAACGTTCTTTCATGATCCTTATCGAAACATGTTCCCGTTATTTCAATAGAGCCTGGAATTTTTATTAACCCTCTTTCATACCTTTATTCTTAAGTGAATTTTATTGTTAACATCTTGCCCTCCTTGTATGAAAGAAGCTTTTGTTTTTTAGGAAAAAAAGTTCAGTACATTCTCTCCTAAAAACTTTGTTTTCCTGCAAATCTTAATATATATTTTGAAGCTCTTCCTTGAGATAAGAATGATCCCGGAGCTTGAATTCAGATATCGGTTAACATCGGTTAGATTTACCATCTAATAACCCTGATTTGTCTATTAAGAAGACCAGCTCGAAGTTCCTCATTGATGACGTAGATATCTATTGTAGATTCATTACTACTACTTTAAAACCCAGATTTGGGAATTAATAGAAAAATACAAAACTGACAATAAATGACATGAAATTCAAATTTAGGTATTGGAAAAATTTATAGTCTAAACCAGATTAGGGTATCATCAAGTGAAATTTAGAAGTTAATAGCAAGATGTCCAGAACCTAGATTCGGGTTTTAATCAGTGAGATTCATAAATATTTTTCATGATAGAATTTCTATATCTGGATTTGGGTATTTGTGATGAATAATTAGAAATCCGTAATAACTATCTTTATGACAAAAATCTCGAGTCCAAATTAGAGCTTATGTCGGATAATCAGAAATCCATAATAATTTTCATTCGTAATAAAAATCTCCAACCCAAATTAAGGCATATGTCAAATAATAAGAAACCCGTAGTAATTATCTTTATAATAGCAGTCTCAACCCCAGATTCGAGCATTAATAAGTGACATTGGATAATAGTCTCGAAACCCATATTCGGGTATGAGGAAGACCATAAGTAATTAGTGAGGACCCAAAACCCATATTTGGATATTGAAGTAAAAAGTCTAGAAGAGAGAAACCTGAAACCCAGATTCAGGTATTAATAAGTAGAGTTCGGTTCTACTCCTTAGATTTTGTCTTCTTCGACATTTGTGAACCCTTTTAGGCTGCATATGTAGTTGTAGTTTGATTGACTACTTCTCGAGCTTAGACATCTTAGTCCATCATTTGATATGTCACCTCTTGGACTTGGACATCTCAATCCCTTTTAGATGTACTGCCTCTTAGGCTTGGACATCTCATTCCATTGTTTGATGAGACACTTCTTTGGGCTTGGACGTCTTAGTCCATTGTTTGATGAGCCGCTTATTGGGCTTCGATGTCTTAGTCCATTGTTTAATGAGCCATTTTGTGGGCTTAGACATCTCAGTCCATTATTTGATGAACCACTTATTTGCACTTGTACGTCTTAGTCCATTGTTTCATGAGTTGTTTCTTGGGCTTGGACGTCTTAGTCAATTGTTTCATAAGCCAATTCTTGGGCTTGGACGTCTTAGTCCATTGTTTTCTAGTGCTCTTAGTTAGCTCATTCTTAAAGGCTAGAACCAAAGACTTACCCAACTCCCTCTAGGAGGCACCTAGACCAAAACAAAGGCGTGGCCAAGGGCTTGTCGATGCCTTAACCTGGCATTAACGTGGCATGGATAAAGGCTTACACCCCTCCCTCTAGGAGATGCTCTACCCTGGCCATAGCATGGCGCAGACATGGGCTTGTCGATGCTTTAACCTGGCCATAACGTGGTGCAAATAAAGGCTTACACTCCTCCCCGGGGGTGCCTTGACCTATCCAGAGGCATGGCCAATGGCTTGTCGATGCTTTAACCTGGCCATAACAGTTAAAGTCCTACACTCCTCCTTCCAAGAGGTATTCTACCCTGGCCATCTTGGCACGGATAGAGGCTTTAACCATTAAAGGTATTGTCCAAATGCAATGAGAATTCTACTCCCAGCCTTGTAGAATTTTCTTTTGAAGAAAGAGATGCTTCATTCATTCATTGTAGGAAAATACGGTGTCAAATGTTCCACGTTCCAAGTTTTAGGAAACATATTGCCATCTAGTTGGCATAACTTGTAAGCTCCCTGGGGTTACTTTGCAAATGATTAAGGGTCCTTCCCAATTTGGTCTCAGTGGTCCATCCGTGGGATTTCTTATGTTTTCCATTACTCTTTCGAGTACCAGATTTCCCTCTTGAAATGATCATGTCCTTACTTTTGAGTTGTAATACTTTGAAATCCTTCTTTGATATTCCGCTGTTTTAATTTCTACTTCGTCTCTCAACTCATGTATCAAATCCAGCCATTCTCTTTTTAGTTCTTGGTTTAAATCGAATGCATATGCAATTCTTCATTGTAAGGGTATTTCAATCTCAGTAGGTAACGTTGCCTCACACCCACTTGTCAATAAATAGGGAGTATGACTCTTTGCAATTTTGATAGATGTTCGATAAGCCCATAATACAAGCGGTAGCTCTTCTACCAGTTTCCTTTAGCTTTATTCAGTCGGTTTTTCATATTCCTTATGATCTTATTTGTCGCCTTAACTACCTCATTTTCCTTCAGATGCGCAATGGAGGAAAAACTCCTAATAATTCCATTCTTATGGAAAAATCGAGAGAATTCTTCACTCTTAAATTGTGTTCCGTTGTCGGAAATAATTTTATAGGGGATTCCAAATCTGGTTATAATGTTTTTGATGACAAATCTGAGTACTTTTCCAGATGTGATCTTGGGCAGCGGTTTTGCTTCAACCACTTAGTGAAGTAGTCTATGGCGGTTACAACATATTTTGCTCCTCCTTTAGAAATTGGCAACATGCTAAAATCAATTCCCCATACGTTGAAGGGCTGTGGACCTGAAATTGGGTTAACTGGCTTTGTGGTAACCGAGGGATCTTCGAGTACTTTTGGCATTTCTCACATCTCCTTTGCATATTCTTTGGCTTGACTTACCATATGGAGCCAATAAAAACCCTATCTCAGCATCTTTTTTGCTAGTTTTCTTTTATTAGAGTGGTCTCCACATAATTATTCATGTGCTTCTACTAGCAATTTCATCACATCCTCCAAGCTTACACATCTAAAATAAGGCAGTGCATATCCTTTCTTGTAAAGGATTCCATCCATCATCGTAAAAATTGGAGCTTGAAGCTTGATTTTCCTAGCTTCCCCTTGTTAGATGGCAATTTCTCTATAAAAAGATATTCAACAATGAGAGTCATCCAAGTGTTATCATAATAATTATCTGCCCTCAGCTGGTTAAACCTCACATATGGGATTTCCTCTTCAATTTTGTTTTCTTTTCTTTCTTGCAACATGGCTTGGGATCTGGTTATGACTAACAATTTATTTCCGTGCTCAAATGTCCCCTCTTCTATACTCAGATTTGCTTGATATCCCACTGGCACGATACGAGTTTTTGGGACTTCTCTTGAACTAGCCAATTTCGCTAAAGACTCCATATGTGAGTATTCTCCTCTCGGAACTTGATGTATCGAAAAGTCTTCAAATAAAGCAAGTTTTAGTATCTTCTTTACAGATAAAGATAGCTTGGAGTCTTTTGTCTGATATATCTTTTTCACTTGATTTACCAGTAGTTGGGAGTCATTGAGGATCTGAATCCATGGGATTTTAAGCACTAATGCCAAAGTTAACCCTGCCAACATCGATTCATATTCAGCCACATTATTCATTGCAGGAAACCCTAACTTTATGGCATAATGTAAGCGATGTCTGTCTGGTGTTATTATCACATTTCCTACACCGAGTCCTTGTTCTTTTGATGCACCATTGACTAATAACTACAACGTAGGTTTCTAATCCCTTTCTTTTTCTAATTGCTCTTTAATGAAATTAGTGCATTCGTTAATGAAATCTGGCAATGCTAGCCCTTTTATTACGGCTCGTGGCTGAAACTCTATATCATAATGGCTAAGCTTAATTCCCTATTTTACCGAGCTTTTCGAAGTTTTCGGCTTACTGAAAGCTTGTATAAGCGGGAAATTGGTCAATACTGATCAGGTGTACTTGAAAGTATGCTCTAAGTTTTTGTGCTGTGAGGATTAAGCAAAAAGCTAGGTTTTCTATTACTGGGTATCGAACTTCGGCATCCTTCAATCATCTTCTTACATAATACACACGAAGTTGAACTCTACTTCCTTCTCTAATCAATACTGAACTGATGTTCTGAAACTGCCATATACAAGCATAAGATTTCCCCATTATCAGAACTAGAAACCATCGATGGCTTTTCCAAATGGCTTTTTAACTCCTGAAAAGCTTTTCTACAATCTTCCCCTATTCAAAGTTCTTCTTTTTCTTGATTACGTCGAAGAAGGGGGTAGATTTATTAGTAGCTTTAGAAATGAATCTGCTTAGAGCGGCTACCCTCCCATTCAAACTCATTACTTCTTTACTGGTTTTAGGTTTGGCCTGGTCCTTAATGGCTTGAATTTGGTCGGGACTAGCTTCTACCCCTTGTGCACTGACAAAGTAACCTAAAAACATTCTCGAATCGACTCCGAAGGAGAATTTCAATGGGTTTGATTTCATTTTATATTTCCTTATTATTGTAAACATCTCTTCTAGATTATTAAGATGATTCTCAGTCTCTCTAGATTTCACTAGCATGTCATTTATGTAAACCTTCATATTTTGGCCAATCTGTTATTTAACGATTCTATTGACCAACCTTTGATTAGTAGCCCCCACGTTCTTTGGCCAGAAAGGCATTGGTTTGTAACATTAGATTCCCAATTCAGTAATGAAGCCAGTGTGTTCCTCATCCAACTTGAACATGGGTATTTGATTATATCCTGAATATGCATCCATGAGAGATAATAACTTGTGCCCACTTGTTGCATCAACAAACTGATCAATTCGCGATAGTGGAAAATAGTCTTTCGAACAAGTCTTTTTTAAGTCATTATAATCAATGCAAGTCCTCCATTTTCCATTCGATTTCTTCACCAAAACTGAGTTTGCTAGCCATTTTGGGTAGTATATTTCCCAAGTAAACCCATTTTCGAGGAGTCTCTTAACTTCTTCTTTCAATGCATCAGATCATACTCCATCTAATTTTCTTTTTTTCTATTTTATGAGGGTTGCTTCTGGATTGATGTTAAGCACATGACACATGACCATCGAATTGATCCCTACTATATTTGAATGAGACTTGGAAAATATGTCCTTATTGATCTTAATAAATTAGATTGAATCTTTCGTCAAGTAGCTATTCAATTCCTTTCCCACTTTCACAACCTTTGTAGTATCATCCGAATCTATGCATTCCTCCTCAAGGTCTTCCATCGGTTTTATTCTTTTTATTTCTCTCCCGCAATCAAATTCAGTGACGATTGGGATTTCTTTAGCGGAATTAGCATCAACTCTCTTCTATTTTCCTCCAAGAGGAATGTACCTTTCATACATGTGCTTGTAGACTTATTAATTTTAATTTTTGCTTCGAATGTTGGATGTAAAAATCCATTATCCGAGGGATTAAAAACAATGGTTGAACCAAAGTAAGCAGAATACTCTAATTTATATTGATCGATTGTAGCTACATTTCTTGAAAACTGAACTGCTCTCCTTGGACTGTGCCCCATCCTCTCTTGGTCAAGAACTTCACAATCAGGTACTTTGGTGATACAAATGCATCTATCTCATCAAGCACGGGCCTAACAAAGAAGGCACTGTAATAAGATGGCTGGTTGATAATCAAAAGAGAGTCTTGAAAATTCTACAAAACGGTGGCACCCCATTTGCATCAATAATTTTACTTGTCCTACTAGAGTTGACCCCTTGTTGTTGGATCCAAAAATTGGTTCCATGCGAGGCTCCAACTTATCTTCAGAGATGTTCATATGATTGAAGGCATGCTTAAAGATAACAGTAACTGCACTGCTTGTATCTACGAGGATTTTGGACACAGTGGAGAGTCCAATTTGAGTTGTGATCATCAAAGGATCGTTATATGGATGATGAACTCCTTTCTTCATCTCTTGAGGGGTGATGACAAGATTTGGCATTGTGATATTGAGTCATGGATTCTTCAATCAAGGCTCTTTATGGACTGAGAACACACCCTCTCCAGCCTGATCAATATATCTGTTTCTTGCCACTTTACTGTTTCCTGCTAGATGCGGCCCACCATAAATTACATTGATTTAGTTCAGCAGTGGGCTTCAGCTCAAAGGGACTTCTTCTTCTAGAATATCAACAACATTATTAGGAAGCTTTTGTTGACCATCTCTCATCCATGGGGCTTTCTGTTTGTCTTGAATGAATTCTTTTAAATGACCCTCATGAATCAGCTTTTTAATGATTCCTGAAAGACTCTGCACTCGTAGGTCTTGTGTCCGTTTGCTTTATGTTATGCACAGTAGTCATCTCCCTTTCTTTGCTCTACGTAGTTCTTAGCCTTGAAGGAAGTTGGGAAATTAACTGTTTCCTTTACCATAGTGTAGACATAAGACAATGGCTTGTTTAAAGCGAGTAAATTACCAATACATTCTTTCCATCTTGTTTTTTATGCCCTCAATCCAATCCAAATCTTCCTCCATCCTTTTTAGGCATTGCCTTTCTCTTTGTGTGATACAGCTCATCCATTCGAACGAACTTGTCAGCTTGAAAATAAAAATCTTGCTGATCTTTGCATCCTTTAGTGAGAAATTGCTTCCAGAATGAATGATTTTCTATCGACCCAGATTGTACTCCTATGATATTATCTCGATCATTCATGCCCTTAGCTTTTAGTGCCTCAGTGTTGAACATTTTAAGATAGTCTCCTAAGGACTCTCCTTGCCTCTGCTTTATGTTAGCCAAGACCGTGTAATCAATGGTTGGATCTTTGCATATGCAAAATTGAGCAGAGAATTCATAAGAAAACCGCTTCCAAGAGTAGATGGTCTTTTCTCGATACTGTCTATACTATTTATCTGCAGCCCCTTATAAAGTGACAGGAAATAATCCTCATTGGACTGCCCGTAGTGCATTATATAGAACCATGTGGCTATTGAAAGCCATTAAGTGGTCATCTGGATCTATGATTCCATGATATTTCATAGTCGGATCTCCACATAAGATGGAAAAGTTGTGGCTATAATTTCATCTGTGAATGGCAGCACTTGCTCATTGTCATTCATGTTCTTCCCCATGGTCCTCTTTCCCTTTGCATTGATCACATCATTAATCATTTTCTTCACTGCAACCTTCAAATAGGCTTCGACGTCATGATATTTTTTCTGATCTGGATAGTATTCTTTTGACGTTGAGCTACCAGACTACTCAATTGATTTATCCATTACCCTTCCTTGATGATTAACTTTAGTTTAAGGATGTTCCTTCTTTTTTGAAGATGTAAGATTAATCTTGCTCTTGTTTTCGTTTGAATGAACCTTCAAGTTCCTTCCTGGTGGGACCACCTTATCTCCCGGTGTTGGCCTCGCTGTTTTTTGAGGACTTTTGAGATAATGCCATTTTTAGAAGTCCATGCATTTCCTGTAGTTGCTGCTCCAGTGCTTAATTTTGGTGGTGTTATTGTCCTACTGAGCTGATGCTGAAGGTTGCCCTTGAACAACCCCATCCACAATTAAGAATAGAGCTATGTTCTCTTCGAGGGTTGTAGTGTGGATGGCCTATTCATCCATTCTGCTGAGTCTCTTTGAATTCATTTTCCTATGTCAAGTCAAATGATCCATAATTAGTCTATAAGATAGTAACAAGATAAGAGGTTTGAGTCCTCCTTCTAGCACCAAAAAAGTTAATAATAAACCTTGTTAACATCCCCAAAGCTATGGTAAATAAGACATGATTATCAAAAGAAGAATGAAAGAGATTACTTCCTTCGAAACACCTCTTTTGATCAAGTTGACTTGGTCGGATCACTTTTGGAGCACAATTGATATATTTCTAGTGAATCTTTGATCAAGTTGACCTCGTCAAGATGATAGTAGAGGAGGAAGTATCTTATTAGAAACCCACTTTTGTATGAGTTAAAAATGGTTATTCAAGCTAATACCCATCCCTTTTGACTGTGTCGAAAGGTCCTTTTTATTCCTTTTGACCACGTCAGAAGGTATGCTTGGTCTAGTTTCTTCTATGGAGGAAGACCTTCGAAAGGGTTGTTGACGCAATTGGGTGTAGAAACCTTTCAAATGAACTCCTCCATTCACGATTACTTGCCAATTACAAATCGGATTCATCGAGACATCCCTTTCGACCTGGTCGAAAGGGATTTTGTCCTCTCGAAGCAGATCTAATTTTCTATTGCTCAAGATTCATATAATATACTATACATAAGACTGTCTTGAATATGTATTAGTGCCGAAACATAATCACTATCTCAATTTATCATAATATGGTGTTTGTCATGATGATGATGTGTTTCGCCTGTACATTATCCAACTCGATCTTGTTGACGTGCATAGACAAAAAGAAGTTAAGAAAACAAGATAGCATCTCGCAATTGATCATTAGTCTAGCTACTAATCATAATTATCTTCTTCAATCGTAATTCTCAATGAATCCATGCGTTTCTCCTTCATTATTAATCCAAAATAAGTTACAATTTTGAGTGCTTTTCCCCAAATTGATTTAGGGTTACAAAGATTTTGTAGTTGTAAAGAAATGAGCTTTGGGTTACAAAATCCGGTCCCAAAATCAAGATCCTTGGATCTTATTTATAGAAGTAGGTCAGCCCCCTTTCGTTCCAATACATTCGGCCCAGTCAAAATGTAACGACCCGGAATTTTTACAGCATATTTAGTAAATATTTAATCTAAATTAAATTAAATATAAACTTGTAAATGTTTAAATTTATGAAATCTTGGATATTTAACAGTTATATATATTTGTAAAAGAAAATTTTGCTTTGAAAATTTAAAAGTAAATGTTTCAAAACCATTTAAATAAAATATGACTTATTCAATAAAATCAAATCTAAGACTTTATATTTTTGTTGTTTGATAAAATACATATACATATAGTTTTAGCTTTTAGAATAACAAGTTTAGAAGTAAATAAACATAGTATTATTAAACATAAACACATGAGTATAAAACAATATAAATATAAACATACAAGACTAGTATAAAACACAATTATAAAACTAAGATGTTATCAAAGTAATATACAAATATGAATTATAATTTGAAATGTATAAATACAAGTATGTGTAAATCAAATGTTTGAAAATTTAATTAACAAATAAACTACAACTACTATGCTGAAAATATCTTTAAAACAATCATATCAGAAGTGTTGAAAATATAACCTGGAAAATGCAAAGAAAACAAGACAACTTGTATATATATGTACTTAACAGATAATAATAAACAAAAATATGTAGCTTGTATATAAGCAAACAAGAAAACAAAGTTTGACTTCAATATCATAAAACAAAAATATCTTTGTATAAATAGCTACTGTCAGTAAACCATTTACTACTTGCTATTATGATGAAAAGCTTAAGTATTTACTAGTTATAAGCAAATAAGAAAACAAGTTTTCACTTCAAAATAGAATGCAAACAAAACCTGTATCTTGCAAGATAGGCTAGCCAAAAGGAAATCAAATATCTTTGTACAACAAATAGTAACTATCAGCAACCATTTAATACATGTTGTCATAATTCAAAGCAAAGGCATTAATTAGCATAACATTATGTTTAGCAAGTACACAGCCGAAATGTTGTCATAATCTTCTCCTGTAGTGAATTTTATTCAACCAATCAAAAGAAAATGACAAACACATATCCACTGTCCAGTTACAACCTGATTCAAAGCTTCTATATCAATCTACCTTTATATCATTAATTCATTTATACAAACTTTGGCTTAAAAGCAAACCTGAGAACACATCTATTTGCTTTGCAAATATATGTTACTTTAAAACAGAAGATCAAACTAAGAAAAAAAAAAGAGAAACAGAGAAGCAAAGAAAGAATTACAGGGTAGATCAACTGCAGGTCCTTCATCATCAATTCTGTTCATCTGTTACTTTTAGGTGAGTAAACAAAACGAATTTCAACTTTAGCTTGCATATTTTCTTCTTAATGATATATGTTGATGAAGTTTAAACATACTGTTCTGTATATGTTTATTTGCACTGAAAGCTTCATAGTTGTTGTTGAGCAGTACTTTGAGTCTTGTCCAAAATAAAGCAAATAAATTGACCAAAACATATTTATATAGCCATTTGAATGTGGTAGTGAGATAATTCAAGTTTTGTTTATATGAAACAAATCCTGCAAAGCATGTTTAGAGTTTAATAGCATATTATTCACTCTGTATTTTCAAAACTACAGGAAAAGGGAAATCAAAGTTGAAATTTCAAGTGTTTAAATTTGTAAATTCAATAGTATATTTAATTTCCATGAACATAATTATGATTTTTAACATTAAAATCTTGATTTTTAATCAAAGATTTACAGAGCAGTTTTATATAGAAGTTTTACTGGATATTTGTCAAATCTGGAAGTTCAAGTGAATTTTAATTCCTGGATTTTTGTATGAAGCAAGGTTAAAGATGTATCAACACTAGAAAAATATGAAATTATTTTTCAAATACATAAGTTTTGAGTTTGTATCACAAATAGGGTTTAAGCCCATATTTTTTTTAGCCTCTGTAAAATCGTGATTTCGGTATCATTAGGAAACCGAGTGTATTATGATTTTTGGTGGAGCTAGATGGAGGCGTGAGTGACGTGTTGGAGGAGTTTCATCACCTCTGGTGATGGAGGGTGGCCGCGTGAGGTGATTTTCGATGAGGCGTTTCTGTTCGTGGTCGAGCAACAGGTCAAATTTTGATCTGGAACATTTCGATGGGTTTTAAGTTTAGATTGTGGAAGTCGTGGTGTTTTGGGATATGTGGAGGTTGCCGCGAGGTGCCGTAGGCCGAGCGCACCACCGTGCACGTGCACGGTGGCGGAAGTGGGTCAGTGGGATGTTGGTGGCTTCGTAGCGTGGGATACTCGAGTGGGTACTCGAGTTAAATGGTCAGTTGTCACGAGTTTCGTGCGTGAGTGTGAGAGGCGATTGCAGATTTATAAAAAATAAAAAAAAAATAAAAAATAAATAAGAAGCAGGTAGGAAACTGAGAAGAGGAGAAGAAGAAAGAGCGAGAGGGAGAGGGATGCAGGGGAGAATACGGGGAGAATTATGGAAATACTCGAGACCTTCACGAGTTGAACACGTGATTTACTTCGGGTTTTAGCAATTCTTGTAATTTGCTAATTTAAATACTAGTTTAAGTTATATAAGACAAATGTTAATGTTACAAATTGTTTTAAGCAAAATAGAACCTTAAAGTTTTACAGGAAACGAAGAATACTTAATGTAAAATCATGGATAATTATGAATTGTAATAAATTTATAATTAGTTACAAATAGAATCAAATTTGTAATTAAATGATTTTAATAATAATCTTGTTAAAAAATCATTTGTAATTAGGAAGTAAAGTAATTATTTGAAGTTGAGCAATGGGAAAACCGTAGTTAACAAATTAATTAAATAATGAATGAGTGAACGATTAAGTTATTTAGTAAGTAATGATTAGTTAAGAAATTAGTAATAATTAATTGTGCAACCGAGTTTTATAAATCAATAATTAAGGTTATTGATTAGTAATTAAGAATTAATTAATTAATTAATTAAGTGAATGATTAATAAGTAGTTAATGAATTGAAATAAATAAATTAATTAATAATTAATTAAGCATGATTAAAATATATTTTATGTTTAATTATACATTTAAGTTTAAAACAAATCAAAATTTGTTGTTATGAAACGATGGTTCTATTTGATTGCTTCTGATGTTTATTTATATCTGTGATATTCCGTGAGATATCTGTGATGATTGTGCATGATTTATCTGTATTCAATTGCTATATGAATTATCTGATGTTATTTATCCATTGCTATATGATTTATCTGATGTTATTTATCTGTATTAAATTGCTATATGGATTCAATTGTTAAATTTAAACTGTTAAGTTAATTAGACAACTTGGACTTTAAAAATGGCGTTTGGATTTCGATGAGACCGGGATCGGATATCCAATTGATATTCCGAAAACCACATCGATCCAAATTAAACGATAGGTCGTGACTTATCAAAGGTGATCGAGATGGTGTTTTCAGAATGCAAGGGTTATCGTCGTTAACTCTGAGGGTGATTCCAAAACGAGTGTAACGAGATAATGCCTTCGGTTTCGTTCGAACCCGGAACGAACTTGTATGGATTGAATGCTTTCAACACATCGTCAGGCGGACGATGAGCATTCTAAGTGATATGTTCTTTAAAGGTAATCGTAGCCTCAAGCCTCACAACCGGGAATGGCTAAAACAGGGGAGATGCAGCAAGGTTAGGTGGGTCATGCCCAAGCAGGACGAGATATACCCCTGTCTAGATGTCCCTTTATTCGGCTGTGTGGGCGGTTGGATGTACACCAACTGCGGGGTTATCTTGTTCGGGACTGTTCAGTAAGGAATGGTTCCGGCCTTGTGTTGCAGGGGAGTTAGGGTGGCTCCTCGGTACTGTGATCTAGACCACGTACTGTGACGGGCGATACCCCAGTAGCCCTGCCATTGTTGGAAATCCATTTTCCCTACGAGACCCTACGATTTTGATTTGTATTACCCACTTTCGTGGCTAGTAGCTGGAATTTAATAGATGTAACAATTTCGGTTATTTTCTATTTACTTGAAAACCCTAGACACTATTATAATATCACTGAATTTCCTATCAAATGTTTTGGTTAGCGTAAGGTAAAAACTTACCCGTATTTATTTGTGGGGAGTCTTACGTGATACCTTTAATTTCAAATGATTTTCAAAGTTAAGCGACTTTAAACCGTTTACTCATACCAGACCCATGTCTGACCCGAAGTTTATTTTTGTTTTCATAAACTTTCGGGTACCCAAATTTTTACGGGTAGCCAAGGGATTCAGGTTAGCTTTGACGACTTCTGGAGGAGTAATGGAGCAGGAGGCTTCAGCGTCGTAGACATATATATCCTTATAGTTCCACTGTGTTAGTTAGTCCTGATGTATTTGAGATGTATGTCCTGACAGATATGTATATGATAGTCATGTTGTATGATAATTGTATAACTCTGATGTATATATATATAACTATGTAAATTTATGTTGATGTATTATATTTTATTCCATTCCGCTGTGAGACTCTGATGTTGTTGTTCTTTCTTTCTTTTCTTTTCTATTTCTATCCTTTTCTTTCTTATTGATGGCACGTCTTCCTGGGCATAGGAAGTCGGGTCGTCACAGGTGGTATCAGAGCGCTAGGTAGAGCGAGTACCTAGGCTCTTGTGTTATATTTATCTTGAGAGTGCGTATTTGTATTTTCATATAATTATATATACCTATCTAAATTTGTTGAGTTGTCTGTTCAGGTGACCGGTATGAGTTCTGGAAGAAGAGGCAGAGTTAGGGCTAGTACTTCGAGTGGAGATGTTCGAAGTCGAATTGCTAGAGAGACTGTAAATCCAGTACCGCCTCAAGTTAGTTTTGCAGCCTTATGTAAAGATTTCACTGATCTTGGAGGCCAATCATTTAAAGGTTCAGAATCGATAATTGAAGTTCAAGTTTGGTTACGCTCTTGTGAGCGCATTTTTAAGAGGATGAGATTGTCGAGTGACCAGAAGAGAGATTTGGCATCGTGGCAATTACAAGAAGGCGCAGCAGCATGGTGGGATGCAACTATTGCAAATGTTCCTGAGGAAGATATTTCATGGGAAAATTTTAAGGAGTTATTTGAAGAGAAGTTTATGCCTACAGCAAGAAAATCTCAATTATACCAGGATTTTCTGAATTTGAGACAGGATAGCATGTCTATTTCTAAGTATGAGACCAGATTCAATGAACTTTTGCGTTATGGATCAGGACTCATTGATACTGCACTCAAGAAGAATGAAAAGTTTGTGCAAGGTTTGAGGCCAGAATTCCAGAATAAGATGACGGTGCTCTTGAAAGGATCTTTTGTTGATTTAGTTGATATGGCATTGAGGTATGAAGATTTGATGAGCAAGAAATTAGAAGCACCAACAGCAGCAGTTTCGAGAGAGGATTCCGTTAACCCAAATAAAAGAGAGTTTAATCCACTTTGGAGAAGGCAAGGCAAGGGAAAGAAATCTAGAGGAAGCAATAAGGGACCCCGCAAGTGTTACAATTGTCAGCAAATTGGACATTTGGCAGATCAGTGTTCTCAAGGAGGATATCAGCTACAGCAATGTCAGAGTGATCCAGGATTGGCAGTAATTCAAAGATCGTTGTGTTTTAATTGTCGTCAGCCCGGTCATGTGATTAAGGATTGCTCACTTTTACAGAAGACATAGCAGGATAAAGTTTTTGCTCTGGAAGCAGGTCCATCTTCTATTTCTCAAAACAAAGGAGTTTTGGAAGGTACCTTACTCTTGGACGGCAAATATATTAAAGTTTTATTTGATTCGGGTGCATCTTTGAGTTTCATTTCTTTGGAATCAGTAGAAAAGTTTTCTCTCAACCCTAGTATGGTGGATCGTCCCATTATTGTGTCTAATCCTATTGGTGGAGCAACAAAATTGGATACGATCTGTAAGGACTTGAAGCTTTCTTATTTGTCCCATAGTTTCTCTTGTGACCCGTATGTGTTAAATTTTAAGGGATTTGATCTTATTTTGGGAATGGATTGGCTTGATAGGTATAAAGCAGTCCTGAATTGTGATGAGAGGACAGTTTCGTTGGAAACTGATTTGGGTAGGATTGCCAAAGTATCGTGCGATAGTTCTGAATTTCACTTGAGTAGTCTATTGCATGGAATTGAGAATTCTGGAGAGAGAGTTGAAGATATTGATGTGGTTCAAGATTTTGTTGATGTTTTTGAAGAAGTTAAGTGTCTACCGCCACATCGAGAGATTGAGTTTCGTATTGATTTGATTCCAGGAGCTGTGCCGGTGATTCAACCCAGTAGGAGAATGCCTCCTAGAGAGAGAGAAGAGTTGGTTAAGCAGACGCAAGATCTTTTGGAGAAAGGTTTAATTAGACACAGTTTTTCTTGTTGGGGCTCTGCTGCAGTGTTTGTCACCAAATCGGATGGTTCGCTAAGGTTCTGTGTTGATTATAGAGAATTGAACAAAGTGACCATTCGAAATAAATATCCTTTTCCTCGTATTGATGATCTTTTTGCCCAATTGCATGGAGCTTCTATCTTTTCTCAATTAGATCTAGCTTCAGGTTTCCATCAATTGAGAATAGCTGAAGATAGTATTCCCTTAACAGCATTTAGGGGACCGAATTGTTTTTATGAATGGTTGGTTATGCCTTTCGGGTTAACCAACGCTCCAGCCTATTTTGTTGACCTCATGAACCGAGTCTTTAGAGATGTGTTGAACAAGTTTGTGCTGGTATTCATTGATGATATCTTGGTCTACTCAAAATCGGATGAGGAGCACAGACAGCATTTGGATATTGTTTTGGAAACTCTGAGGAAGCATGTGTTGAAGGCAAAGTTCTCAAAGTGCCATTTCTGGAAATCAGAAGTTAAATTTTTAGGGCACATTGTTTCGGGTGAAGGCATTTCTGTAGACCCGACGAAAGTTGAAACTATCTTGAAATGGAAACAGCCGGAGACGCCAACAGAAGTTCGCAGTTTTCTGGGTTTAGCTGGCTACTACAGAAAATTTATTAAGGATTATTCCAAGATTTCTTCACATCTGACCAAGCTAACAAGGAAAGGAGAAAAATTCAAATGGACACCTCAGTGTGAAGAAGCTTTTCAAGAATTGAAGACACGGCTAACTAGTGCACCAGTACTTGCTATTCCGGATGGGAAGAGCAAATTCGAAGTTTACACGGATGCATGTATAGTGGGGTTGGGTGCAGTGTTGATGCAGAATGGCAGAGTAATCGCGTATGCTAGTCGGCAATTGAAGTCTCATGAGAAGAACTATGCTACGCACGATCTTGAATTGCTTGCCATTGTTTTTGCTTTGAAGATTTGGAGACATTATCTGTTAGGAGAGAAATTCGAATTGTTCACGGATCACAAACCGTTGAAGTATATTTTCTCTCAAAAAGACCTAAATCTGAGACAACAGCGGTGGGTTGAATTTCTAGCTTCCTATGATTTGGATATTCTGTACACTCCGGGAAAAGCGAATGTCGTAGCTGATGCTCTCAGTAGGAATGCAGTTCTTTCTCTTCTGGAAGTGGTTCCATCTCTTATTGAAAGGATCTCAAGCAAGCAAGAATCTGATAAGATGTTGAGGAGAATCATCAAAGAAGTCAGGAAGGGTCAGTGTCCCAGTTTTGAGATTGATGACCAAGGAACACTAAGGATCAACGGGAGAATCTGTGTTCCGAATGATAAGGAGTTGAGGCAGGAAGTGTTGTCTGAAAGTCATCGTTCCAAATTGAATATTCATCCTGGAATTTCGAAGATGTATAAAGACATGAGGAGAGTTTTCTTGACACGACCCGACTTTCACTCCCAGAAAATCGCGTCATGAATTAAGAAAGAAAGGGATAGAAGAAGAAAAGAAAGAAGAGAAGAAAGAAACAACACAAGAATCTCAACAGCGGAAACGAATAAATTATATTAATAACAAAGTATTACATAGTATACATCAATTATCAGAGTACACAGACATATACAACACATACTAGATAGTTATAAACACCTGTCTAGTTATTACAACTCAATACAAACAGAACACTCAGAGACCAAACACAGCGGAACTATATAACTATACGCAGAAGCCTCCTGCTCCATATGCTCCTCCACAATTCGTCAAAGCTAATCCTGAATCCTAACCTGAATTCCCTTGACTACTCATAAAAATTTGAGTACCCAAGAGTTAAAGAAAAACAGAAATAACTCCGGGTCAGACATGGGTCTGGTGTGAGTAACGGGTTAAAGTTGCTTAACTTTGAAAAACCTTTGAAAGAAAAGGTATCACGTAAGACTTCCCACACATAAACATGGAAAAGTTTTTACCTTACGCTAACCAAAACATTTGATAGGAAATCCGGTGATATTATAATAGTGTCTAGGGTTTTCAAGTAAATAAGAAATAGCCGAAATTGTTACATCTATTAAATTCCAGCTACTAGCCACAAAAGTGGGTAATACAATCAAAACCGTTGGCACTTATTGGATTTTGGATTCCATACAATGGCAGGGCTACTGGGGTACCGCCCGTCACAGTACGTGGCCTAGATCACCGTACCGAGGAGCCACCCTAACTCCCCTGCAACACAAAGCCGGACCCGTTCCTTACTGAACAGTTCCAAATAAGACAACCCCGACGGTTGTCATGATCAACCGTCCCACACAGCCGAAATATAAAGGGACCTCTAGACAGGGGTAAATCTTACTCTCAAGTGGGGGCTACCCACGAAGCTTTGCTGCACCTCCCCTGTTTTAGCCATTCCCGGTTGATGAGGCTTGAGGTTACGATTACCTTTATAGGACATATCACTTAGAATGCTCATCGTCCACCTGACGATGTTCTGGAAGCATTCAATCCATACAAGTTCGTTCCGGGTTCGAACGAAACCGAAGGCATTATCTCGTTACACTCATTTTGGAATCACCCTCAGAGTTAACGACAATAACCCTTGCACTCTGATTCACCATCTCGAATCTATAAGATCTATTCCGTCAAACTCATTACGGAATCACCCACAGAGTTATACTGACGTATAGCCCTTACACCTCGAGTCTTCACTCGCTCCACTTGGATTAACGACCTAACGTTATTTGGAATCGATGTGGTTTTCGGATGTCCAAATATGGAAACCCGATCCCGGTCTCATCGAAATCAAAAGCGTTTCTTTTAAGGTCCAAGTTGTTTTAAGTTTAAAACAGTTCAATTTATTATCTAAATGTATGCAGATAGATAATTCACAACATCACAGATAATCAATCTTATCATTATCAACAGATAATCATATCATAATCAGATAATCTATATTATCATCCAGAAGCAACCAATGCATCCATATCACATACTCTATTCATCTCATAACTGAGATTACAAACCATACTAACAACCAATACCAATCATCAAACATAAGCAAATGATCAAATGATCACACATTCTATAATTAATTTAAAATGAATTAAATTAATTACTCAATCTCTAATTAATTTAAAATGAATTAAATTAATTACTTCATCATAAAGATTCTGCTTAACTTAACCATCAATTGATTTCAAATCAATTTATAAATCATCATTCAATTAATTATTACTAATTAACTATCTCTAACTACAATAAGTAATTAGCTTATAAGATAATTACACAAGTTAATTATATTAAACCCTACATATATATTAATCACACTTGATTAATAATCATTCAGTAATTAACTACATTAATTACTCAACCCAATTAATTATTCTAAATTTTCTAAATTAATCCCCTTGATTAATTTCAAAGTAATTTAAATCCAAATTACTTCTATAACAAATATCTTTAATTACATCCTGTAATTATAAATTAATTACTTCCTTAAGTAATTACAAATTCATAAATTACATAAAGGAATTGTCAACAATCCATAAATGTTTAAATCAATTAAACTTAATTAATTAACCTAAACAAACCATATTAACCTTAATTACATCAAGTAATTAATTCACTAATTACTTTCATTAAGTAATTAAACCTAACAATTGATTATTAATTAATTAATTAATCTAATTAATTATAAAAAAATTAATCACATTAATTAACTGTTAAAATAATCTTAAGCTAATGATTTCATTAACATTTCTTAATTACTTAATTAAGAATTAACTTAAATTAATCATCATTAGTTATTAAGTAATTAATATTTAATTACTATTTAATTAATCTCTAATTATTAATTAACTAAGTGTTAATTAAAAACTTAATTACCCTTAATCACTTGATTAAATAAATCTTAATCATAAATTAAAATTTAATTAACCATTCTTAATCATAGATTAATTAAACTTAATTAATTAATCTCAAATCAAATTAATTATCATTAATTATTTAATTAAACTTCCACATTATTAATTAATTAAATAATTAATTATCAACTTAATTACCTTAATAATTAATGAATCCCATCATTAACCTTTTATTTATCCTTTAGATAAACATTTCTTATTAAATCATGCGTTTAAAAACAAAATGTTTTTAAATTTACATTAAATTCCAATTAACATTTCTTTTAAACTTAAAATCCAAATTTATTTAAAATAAGATTTTAAATAATACCAATCTTAATCTTATATGTTTACAAGAAACATATACTTAATTAATAAATTGAAAAGGATTTAAATTTCAATTCAAATCAAATTCAAATCAATTTTAAAAACATCTTTAAATTTTAAAATTGAAATATAACTCCCATTTTCAATTTAGTTTAAAACTCTTTAAAACTCTTTCTACCATTTCACCTTCAATTCAAATGTAAATCATTTGGAAGCAATTTAAATTTTAAATCTTTATTTTAAAACTGAAGCTTAAAAATTTAAATCCAGATTTTAAACTCAGTTTTGAATTCATTTGAATTCCTAATTTAAATACTTAACCTCTTACTTCACATGCAAAACAATAATGCATTTTATATTTGAAGGTTTAAAATCAAATTTAAATTTAAAAACATAAATGTTTTCAAATATCTGACAAATTAAATTTGAATTCATATTCAAATTCCAGGTTTAAAAACTCCATTTCAAACTCCATTTGAAATTTAAACTTCCCTTCTCATTTTAAAACAGAAACAGTTTTCTGTTTTTTTAAAAAAAAATCAACTTTGAGATTTTCTGAATTTAAACTATTTCAAAAGACCAAAATTTAAACTTATTTGAATTCATTATTAAATTCAGTTTTTAAAATCCAGAGTCTCAATATAGTTTGCATTTTGATTCAAACTTCATAAATCTGGAAACAGATTCCCTGTTTTTTTTTTTCTTCAAACCAAATTTGAATTTTGCATTTAAATTATGATAAATTTAAAATTCAAACTTTTTGAATTCATTTTTAGATTCAGGTTTAACCCTAAGTTCAAATTTCCAGTTTAAATTCAAACTTTACTTTAAAAAAAATTCTTAAATAAACAGAACAGTTCTGTTTAGCTAAACCTGAACAATGCAACTCGAGGCAATCCATTCTGCTTCGAGTCAGTTACTTACATGCTTCGAGTTTTTTCCCATTTTCCCCGAGATGCACCCGAGTCACAATTCCCTGCACCTAAAACAAAATAACACAACCTGAAACAGCTATGCATCCACTGCCTAACCTGTCAACATCATTATCTCTCAACTCCGACCACCATCATCGACCGAACTCCGGCATTAGCTTCATTAATACACCATCTATCATTCACCAAAGAATCCTTGAACTCGATTCACTCTAGAAGCAACAGCCCTAATTTTCCCTATGCCCAGTAACTAGGGTTCATCACCTCAAATCCCAAATTCCAATCCCAAACTTGATTTGCATACCAATTCAATAATTTTCCTATGTTTATTGGTAGCTACATTATCTTCAGTAGCAAATTCATTCCAAACAAATGCCAATATCTCCAGTGTTTACCAAATATGTATAATACTGTAATATTAAAACTGCCCTTTATCCTTGACACTTTAAACTTTAATTTTTTTGATCTAAAATTCTTGAATTTGCTTATGATTAAATTAGTAAACCTGAAACATTAATTTATGATACCTACATTTTCTAAATTTTTACAGAATTTAGTTTATGTTTTATGTATTCAAACAACACAGTCACTAAAACAAATAAGAGACATTTAAATTTTATGTTATCATGAAATAAACAAATTCCACTCAAATTCTAATCCATGATAACATCCAGATCAAGAAGGAAATCTGTTTATCAGTTTTGAACTCAAACTAAAAAGAATCAGAACCTTGGAATTAAAACATGTATTGCATTCATATATGCACAGGCAGTAGAAAACATGAACACAATTTAACTCAGCAAATAAGCAACATGCATTCCTACCTTACTTTACTTAAATTTAGTGTTACTCACCTTATTGCAAGATGCAGAGCACACTGTCCAGATTGAACATGCAGAAGCTTGAATGTATTTTGAAGAATGCAGATCCTTGTTTGAAATTAAGGTATGCAGACCTCTGATCCAAGATTATGAGATGCAGAGCCTCAAATTTGTTTCCAGATCTGAGAATTCATGTATGCAGACCCTTTTGCTTGCTTGATGATTTCAGATGTAAATCCCAGGTTGTAGATTTTAAGAAAATAAAATGCAGATCTTACTTTGATGAAGATTTGAACAGAGCTTCATTGATTTAACATGTATGCTTGAATGCTTTCAGGTTCTACATGATGCATGCAGGTCTCTTTATTTCCAGAGGCAAAGAAATGCAGTAGCCTGAATCCCCTTTAAAACTTGAATGTTGTTTCTCAAATGCAAGAACATACAGGGCCTCAATTTGAAACTGCAGATGTCTTGCATGTTTCAGATCCCAGAAATGCAAAGCTTCTTGCTTGCAAATGAAATGCAAGGCTTTAAATGACAAAGATTGAAATGCAGACTTCAAATGGTTGCATGCAGGTGATATTTTGAGTTTTGTAATGAGGAGTGTGAATGTAAAGTTTTACAGTTTTAAGATATGCAGTTTTGAATTTTTATGGAATGCAGAATTGGATTTTGGTTGTGAGAATGTAATCTGGTTCTCTTTTATTTAGGAATGAAACAATGAATGAATATGAAGAACAAGAATGATATGAATGAAGACACAAGTGATATGAATGTATTTTCAGTTTTAAATGAATTAAAAGAAAAATTGAATGAAACATTGACACTTGTCTTTTTAAAAATATGATAAGTCTACACATGTTAATCCTAGGCTTTGATATACTTACACATGTCTTTATGAATTAAGTTAATGTTTAATAAAAGTTAAATAAGTATTAAGCTTTGTTAATTAAATCTTATACATAATTATGAATTAAATAATTCTCTAAAGAAATAAAGCAAGTAATTCATTTGGAAAAGAAACTTTTAAAACAAATTATAAAAGAGCTTGTAACATATTTTAATATACAACTTGAATTAAAAATGAATTTGAAACTAATTAAAACATTTATCTCTTATTTAAAATCATATAGTATTTTAATTAAATATTTTTGAAAAGCTCAAATCAAAAATAAATCACCATTTCTATTTTCAAAACATATTAAAATTATACTATACTAATTTAAATAAACAAATTGTCTATTTAAAATATATATAAATGCATATACATTATTAAATAGGAAACAATTTATTAACAAAATTTATCATTTCAATATAAATTTAAACCTAGATTATTAAATTTATATTGTCCAAAATTCCGGGATGTTACAATCCTTCCCCCTTAAAAGAATTTCGTCCTCGAAATTTAAAACAAAGGCAATTTAATAATCTATTTACAGATTTTATTTTAAAACACAGCATATGTTAAACATATGCCAACAACCAAAGCAACCAATTCACACAATCAGAATAAATCTAATTATCCAAAAGAATTTTGGATAAAACCTTCACGAGTTTCCCCGGTATATATATATCGGGATACTCGCTCTATCGAATCCAATCAATCAATACTACTAAGCTATAGAGCTCCTAACAACAATTCTATACAGAATATCAGACTACAAACGAGTCTGACTCAACAAACAAACCATCTTAAACTACTGGTTCTACAACCAGAAATATCAAACATGTACTCCCTCAGAGATACGTGAAACACCCTGAATCCCAGTTATCCAAACTGGCAATTCAACTCTAGAAAACCAAACACTGATCTTACCAAACACAGAAGAAACCAAAACACTATGGAGCTAGCATCCCAAACTTATAGCTCTTTGGATCAGAGAAAAACTTATCCAAAATCAAATCTCCAATTCCAGATTCCAAATTCTCTGTCTCTTATCCATAAAAATTCTTCAGACAATCCTGGGTTACCAACATCACTCCTAATCAGCTTAACTCTTGCTGATTCCAAAAGAAACAGACTGAAGCAAAACAATCTAATGATCTCCTCAACATCACTCAAAAACCAAGAACACAAACTCTGCTACTCAACAACAGAAGACAGAACAAACTTCCCCTTAACCGAAAAACAAACAGAAGCATCTCCAAACTGCTTCCGCTGCACAACTCTGATCCGAAACAGAAGAAAATGCTGACGAAGAGCACAAGCACAGACTAGATAACCCAGCACAGAAATATGGTTCCACAGATCATAAAGAAAAACTCAGATGTTCCTTCCAAACCTGAGTTGCTTCACCAACTTCTATCTCAAGGAACCATCCATCTACTAACTGAACCACCCGTTCCAATCCTGAAAAGAAAACTCGATCTCTAGATGCAGACAACCTCTGACTTCCAGAAGACATCCAGACAATCTCCAACAAACACAAGAGAACATACTATTGCAAGTCACTTTTGCGATCAACTCAGCCTAAATCCAAGGTAACTGCTCTCTCTCAACCAAACAGAATAGCTTATGCTGACTTAGCCAACTTACCAGAGAAAAGATCCACTCTGATGCTTCTGAACTCCACTTCAGAAAAATTACCCAGCTAGAAGACTCCCTATCAACTCAGAACACTTTGCCAAACTCAGCCACATCACCGGCAGACTCACTTCTTACTCTTGTTCCAAAGAAACATCTTCGGAAATATCCATAGTCACTGCATCTCATCACGCAGCTACTATTTCCTAATATATCAAGATACCATCACTTGCTTGCTTCTGCTCAACCGACAGATCCAAACTCAACTCAGCACTTCAAAGATGAACTCCGAACCTTAACAGGTTACCTTCAGAGATCGATGAAGTCTTTCAACCAAGAAAAACTTACTCGAGACAGTATTAGGTCTACGGTCTCGACAAATACACTTCCAACCTCATCCATCAAACTCCAACCGATGGTAGTCGTGTTACACACACTTCTACCTCATCTACCTTTATAACTTACATTGGAAAACTTGAACAGGTAATCCAACAAATAGGTAGAAATATATATATATATATATATATATAATTACAAATACGCTCTCTCAAGATAGACACCATTCCAGAGCCTAGGTATTCACTCAACCTAATGCTCCCTAAAGAAAGATGCACTTCAGAGCCTAGGTATTCACTCAACCTGGCTCTGATACCAAGATGACACGACCCGACTTTTACTCCCAGAAAATCGCGTCATGAATTAAGAAAGAAAGGGATAGAAGAAGAAAAGAAAGAAGAGAAGAAAGAAACAACACAAGAATCTCAACAGCGGAAACGAATAAATTATATTAATAACAAAGTATTACATAGTATACATCAATTATCAGAGTACACAGACATATACAACACATACTAGACAGTTATAAACACCTGTCTAGTTATTACAACTCAATACAAACAGAACACTCAGAGACCAAACACAGCGGAACTATATAACTATACGCAGAAGCCTCCTGCTCCATATGCTCCTCCACAATTCGTCAAAGCTAATCCTGAATCCTAACCTGAATTCCCTTGACTACTCATAAAAATTTGAGTACCCAAGAGTTAAAGAAAAACAGAAATAACTCCGGGTCAGACATGGGTCTGGTGTGAGTAACAGGTTAAAGTTGCTTAACTTTGAAAAACCTTTGAAAGAAAAGGTATCACGTAAGACTTCCCACACATAAACATGGAAAAGTTTTTACCTTACGCTAACCAAAACATTTGATAGGAAATCCGGTGATATTATAATAGTGTCTAGGGTTTTCAAGTAAATAAGAAATAGCCGAAATTGTTACATCTATTAAATTCCAGCTACTAGCCACAAAAGTGGGTAATACAATCAAAACCGTTGGCACTTATTGGATTTTGGATTCCATACAATGGCAGGGCTACTGGGGTACCGCCCGTCACAGTACGTGGCCTAGATCACCGTACCGAGGAGCCACCCTAACTCCCCTGCAACACAAAGCCGGACCCGTTCCTTACTGAACAGTTCCAAATAAGACAACCCCGACGGTTGTCATGATCAACCGTCCCACACAGCCGAAATATAAAGGGACCTCTAGACAGGGGTAAATCTTACTCTCAAGTGGGGGCTACCCACGAAGCTTTGCTGCACCTCCCCTGTTTTAGCCATTCCCGGTTGATGAGGCTTGAGGTTACGATTACCTTTATAGGACATATCACTTAGAATGCTCATCGTCCACCTGACGATGTTCTGGAAGCATTCAATCCATACAAGTTCGTTCCGGGTTCGAACGAAACCGAAGGCATTATCTCGTTACACTCATTTTGGAATCACCCTCAGAGTTAACGACAATAACCCTTGCACTCTGATTCACCATCTCGAATCTATAAGATCTATTCCGTCAAACTCATTACGGAATCACCCACAGAGTTATACTGACGTATAGCCCTTACACCTCGAGTCTTCACTCGCTCCACTTGGATTAACGACCTAACGTTATTTGGAATCGATGTGGTTTTCGGATGTCCAAATATGGAAACCCGATCCCGGTCTCATCGAAATCAAAAGCGTTTCTTTTAAGGTCCAAGTTGTTTTAAGTTTAAAACAGTTCAATTTATTATCTAAATGTATGCAGATAGATAATTCACAACATCACAGATAATCAATCTTATCATTATCAACAGATAATCATATCATAATCAGATAATCTATATTATCATCCAGAAGCAACCAATGCATCCATATCACATACTCTATTCATCTCATAACTGAGATTACAAACCATACTAACAACCAATACCAATCATCAAACATAAGCAAATGATCAAATGATCACACATTCTATAATTAATTTAAAATGAATTAAATTAATTACTCAATCTCTAATTAATTTAAAATGAATTAAATTAATTACTTCATCATAAAGATTCTGCTTAACTTAACCATCAATTGATTTCAAATCAATTTATAAATCATCATTCAATTAATTATTACTAATTAACTATCTCTAACTACAATAAGTAATTAGCTTATAAGATAATTACACAAGTTAATTATATTAAACCCTACATATATATTAATCACACTTGATTAATAATCATTCAGTAATTAACTACATTAATTACTCAACCCAATTAATTATTCTAAATTTTCTAAATTAATCCCCTTGATTAATTTCAAAGTAATTTAAATCCAAATTACTTCTATAACAAATATCTTTAATTACATCCTGTAATTATAAATTAATTACTTCCTTAAGTAATTACAAATTCATAAATTACATAAAGGAATTGTCAACAATCCATAAATGTTTAAATCAATTAAACTTAATTAATTAACCTAAACAAACCATATTAACCTTAATTACATCAAGTAATTAATTCACTAATTACTTTCATTAAGTAATTAAACCTAACAATTGATTATTAATTAATTAATTAATCTAATTAATTATAAAAAAATTAATCACATTAATTAACTGTTAAAATAATCTTAAGCTAATGATTTCATTAACATTTCTTAATTACTTAATTAAGAATTAACTTAAATTAATCATCATTAGTTATTAAGTAATTAATATTTAATTACTATTTAATTAATCTCTAATTATTAATTAACTAAGTGTTAATTAAAAACTTAATTACCCTTAATCACTTGATTAAATAAATCTTAATCATAAATTAAAATTTAATTAACCATTCTTAATCATAGATTAATTAAACTTAATTAATTAATCTCAAATCAAATTAATTATCATTAATTATTTAATTAAACTTCCACATTATTAATTAATTAAATAATTAATTATCAACTTAATTACCTTAATAATTAATGAATCCCATCATTAACCTTTTATTTATCCTTTAGATAAACATTTCTTATTAAATCATGCGTTTAAAAACAAAATGTTTTTAAATTTACATTAAATTCCAATTAACATTTCTTTTAAACTTAAAATCCAAATTTATTTAAAATAAGATTTTAAATAATACCAATCTTAATCTTATATGTTTACAAGAAACATATACTTAATTAATAAATTGAAAAGGATTTAAATTTCAATTCAAATCAAATTCAAATCAATTTTAAAAACATCTTTAAATTTTAAAATTGAAATATAACTCCCATTTTCAATTTAGTTTAAAACTCTTTAAAACTCTTTCTACCATTTCACCTTCAATTCAAATGTAAATCATTTGGAAGCAATTTAAATTTTAAATCTTTATTTTAAAACTGAAGCTTAAAAATTTAAATCCAGATTTTAAACTCAGTTTTGAATTCATTTGAATTCCTAATTTAAATACTTAACCTCTTACTTCACATGCAAAACAATAATGCATTTTATATTTGAAGGTTTAAAATCAAATTTAAATTTAAAAACATAAATGTTTTCAAATATCTGACAAATTAAATTTGAATTCATATTCAAATTCCAGGTTTAAAAACTCCATTTCAAACTCCATTTGAAATTTAAACTTCCCTTCTCATTTTAAAACAGAAACAGTTTTCTGTTTTTTTTAAAAAAAATCAACTTTGAGATTTTCTGAATTTAAACTATTTCAAAAGACCAAAATTTAAACTTATTTGAATTCATTATTAAATTCAGTTTTTAAAATCCAGAGTCTCAATATAGTTTGCATTTTGATTCAAACTTCATAAATCTGGAAACAGATTCCCTGTTTTTTTTTTTCTTCAAACCAAATTTGAATTTTGCATTTAAATTATGATAAATTTAAAATTCAAACTTTTTGAATTCATTTTTAGATTCAGGTTTAACCCTAAGTTCAAATTTCCAGTTTAAATTCAAACTTTACTTTAAAAAAAATTCTTAAATAAACAGAACAGTTCTGTTTAGCTAAACCTGAACAATGCAACTCGAGGCAATCCATTCTGCTTCGAGTCAGTTACTTACATGCTTCGAGTTTTTTCCCATTTTCCCCGAGATGCACCCGAGTCACAATTCCCTGCACCTAAAACAAAATAACACAACCTGAAACAGCTATGCATCCACTGCCTAACCTGTCAACATCATTATCTCTCAACTCCGACCACCATCATCGACCGAACTCCGGCATTAGCTTCATTAATACACCATCTATCATTCACCAAAGAATCCTTGAACTCGATTCACTCTAGAAGCAACAGCCCTAATTTTCCCTATGCCCAGTAACTAGGGTTCATCACCTCAAATCCCAAATTCCAATCCCAAACTTGATTTGCATACCAATTCAATAATTTTCCTATGTTTATTGGTAGCTACATTATCTTCAGTAGCAAATTCATTCCAAACAAATGCCAATATCTCCAGTGTTTACCAAATATGTATAATACTGTAATATTAAAACTGCCCTTTATCCTTGACACTTTAAACTTTAATTTTTTTGATCTAAAATTCTTGAATTTGCTTATGATTAAATTAGTAAACCTGAAACATTAATTTATGATACCTACATTTTCTAAATTTTTACAGAATTTAGTTTATGTTTTATGTATTCAAACAACACAGTCACTAAAACAAATAAGAGACATTTAAATTTTATGTTATCATGAAATAAACAAATTCCACTCAAATTCTAATCCATGATAACATCCAGATCAAGAAGGAAATCTGTTTATCAGTTTTGAACTCAAACTAAAAAGAATCAGAACCTTGGAATTAAAACATGTATTGCATTCATATATGCACAGGCAGTAGAAAACATGAACACAATTTAACTCAGCAAATAAGCAACATGCATTCCTACCTTACTTTACTTAAATTTAGTGTTACTCACCTTATTGCAAGATGCAGAGCACACTGTCCAGATTGAACATGCAGAAGCTTGAATGTATTTTGAAGAATGCAGATCCTTGTTTGAAATTAAGGTATGCAGACCTCTGATCCAAGATTATGAGATGCAGAGCCTCAAATTTGTTTCCAGATCTGAGAATTCATGTATGCAGACCCTTTTGCTTGCTTGATGATTTCAGATGTAAATCCCAGGTTGTAGATTTTAAGAAAATAAAATGCAGATCTTACTTTGATGAAGATTTGAACAGAGCTTCATTGATTTAACATGTATGCTTGAATGCTTTCAGGTTCTACATGATGCATGCAGGTCTCTTTATTTCCAGAGGCAAAGAAATGCAGTAGCCTGAATCCCCTTTAAAACTTGAATGTTGTTTCTCAAATGCAAGAACATACAGGGCCTCAATTTGAAACTGCAGATGTCTTGCATGTTTCAGATCCCAGAAATGCAAAGCTTCTTGCTTGCAAATGAAATGCAAGGCTTTAAATGACAAAGATTGAAATGCAGACTTCAAATGGTTGCATGCAGGTGATATTTTGAGTTTTGTAATGAGGAGTGTGAATGTAAAGTTTTACAGTTTTAAGATATGCAGTTTTGAATTTTTGTGGAATGCAGAATTGGATTTTGGTTGTGAGAATGTAATCTGGTTCTCTTTTATTTAGGAATGAAACAATGAATGAATATGAAGAACAAGAATGATATGAATGAAGACACAAGTGATATGAATGTATTTTCAGTTTTAAATGAATTAAAAGAAAAATTGAATGAAACATTGACACTTGTCTTTTTAAAAATATGATAAGTCTACACATGTTAATCCTAGGCTTTGATATACTTACACATGTCTTTATGAATTAAGTTAATGTTTAATAAAAGTTAAATAAGTATTAAGCTTTGTTAATTAAATCTTATACATAATTATGAATTAAATAATTCTCTAAAGAAATAAAGCAAGTAATTCATTTGGAAAAGAAACTTTTAAAACAAATTATAAAAGAGCTTGTAACATATTTTAATATACAACTTGAATTAAAAATGAATTTGAAACTAATTAAAACATTTATCTCTTATTTAAAATCATATAGTATTTTAATTAAATATTTTTGAAAAGATCAAATCAAAAATAAATCACCATTTCTATTTTCAAAACATATTAAAATTATACTATACTAATTTAAATAAACAAATTGTCTATTTAAAATATATATAAATGCATATACATTATTAAATAGGAAACAATTTATTAACAAAATTTATCATTTCAATATAAATTTAAACCTAGATTATTAAATTTATATTGTCCAAAATTCCGGGATGTTACATTTCTGGTGGCCGAAAATGAAGAAGGATGTAGCTGCTTTTGTGAACAGTTGTGCCATCTGCCAACAAATTAAAGGTGATCAACAGAAATCTGTCGGGCTATTGCAACCTCTGGAAATTCCGAATTGGAAATGGGAAATGATCTCGATGGATTTTATCGATGGTTTGCCTAGAACCAGGAAGGGAAATGACGGAATATGGGTTATTGTGGACCGTTTAACTAAGAGTGCCCATTTTATTCCAGTTAAGGCGACTCGCACTGCAGTTTCATTGGCAGAAATTTTCTTGAGGGAGATAGTTCGATTGCATGGTGTCCCAGTCAGCATAGTGAGTGACCGTGATCCTATTTTCACTAGCAAATTCTGGGAAGCTCTGCAATCAGCAATGGGAACAGATTTGAGATTAAGTACAGCCTATCATCCTCAAACAGACGGACAGACGGAGAGACTTAATCGTATTCTTGAGGATATGCTTCGAGCTTGTGTTTTAGATTTTGGAGGATCATGGGAAGACCATCTTCATCTTGTGGAATTTTCTTATAATAACAGTTACCAAGCAAGTATTAAGATGGCTCCTTATGAAGCTTTGTACGGAAGACCGTGTAGATCTCCATCTTGTTGGATTGAATCGAAGGATCGTCTTGTGCTTGGACCCGATCTTATTCGAGAAGCTTCTGCGAAGGTTGAGCTTATTAAGAAAAGAATGAAAGCTGCTCAAGATCGTCAGAAGAAATATGCTGATAGAAGACGAAGGCCATTAGAATTTGAGATTGGAAACTTGGTTTTTGTCAAAGTTTCTCCAATAAAAGGTGCTGTAAGATTCGGAAAGACGGGAAAACTTGCTCCGAGATACATTGGACCGTTTCGAATTTTGGAGAGAATTGGAGCTGTAGCCTACAGGATTGAATTGCCAGAGCGGATGTCTGGGATTCACAATGTGTTTCATGTATCACATTTGAGGAAATTTGTTCATGATCCATCACTGGTTGTAGAACCGGTAATTCAAGAAGATTTGGAAGTGGAACCAAATTTAACTGTAGTCAGAGAACCAGTTCAGATTGTGGATCGAGACGAGAAGCAACTCAGGAACAAAGTGGTGAAACTCGTCAAGGTGCAATGGAGTGAGGATCCCAGAGATTGTACCTGGGAAACTCTCGATAGTTTTAGGAATGCTTATCCGGATTTATGTTCGGATAACTAGTATTGTTTGTTAGAGTTGACTGTTTGTTTGTTTGCTATTGTATGAATGATATGTATGTCTGGATTGTTAATATAAAAGCTTTTGATTTTACTGTTGTTTAAATTTCGGGGACGAAATTTTTTTAAGGGGGGAGGAATGTAACGACCCGGAATTTTTACAGCATATTTAGTAAATATTTAATCTAAATTAAATTAAATATAAACTTGTAAATGTTTAAATTTATGAAATCTTGGATATTTAACAGTTATATATATTTGTAAAAGAAAATTTTGCTTTGAAAATTTAAAAGTAAATGTTTCAAAACCATTTAAATAAAATATGACTTATTCAATAAAATCAAATCTAAGACTTTATATTTTTGTTGTTTGATAAAATACATATACATATAGTTTTAGCTTTTAGAATAACAAGTTTAGAAGTAAATAAACATAGTATTATTAAACATAAACACATGAGTATAAAACAATATAAATATAAACATACAAGACTAGTATAAAACACAATTATAAAACTAAGATGTTATCAAAGTAATATACAGATATGAATTATAATTTGAAATGTATAAATACAAGTATGTGTAAATCAAATGTTTGAAAATTTAATTAACAAATAAACTACAACTACTATGCTGAAAATATCTTTAAAACAATCATATCAGAAGTGTTGAAAATATAACCTGGAAAATGCAAAGAAAACAAGACAACTTGTATATATATGTACTTAACAGATAATAATAAACAAAAATATGTAGCTTGTATATAAGCAAACAAGAAAACAAAGTTTGACTTCAATATCATAAAACAAAAATATCTTTGTATAAATAGCTACTGTCAGTAAACCATTTACTACTTGCTATTATGATGAAAAGCTTAAGTATTTACTAGTTATAAGCAAATAAGAAAACAAGTTTTCACTTCAAAATAGAATGCAAACAAAACCTGTATCTTGCAAGATAGGCTAGCCAAAAGGAAATCAAATATCTTTGTACAACAAATAGTAACTATCAGCAACCATTTAATACATGTTGTCATAATTCAAAGCAAAGGCATTAATTAGCATAACATTATGTTTAGCAAGTACACAGCCGAAATGTTGTCATAATCTTCTCCTGCAGTGAATTTTATTCAACCAATCAAAAGAAAATGACAAACACATATCCACTGTCCAGTTACAACCTGATTCAAAGCTTCTATATCAATCTACCTTTATATCATTAATTCATTTATACAAACTTTGGCTTAAAAGCAAACCTGAGAACACATCTATTTGCTTTGCAAATATATGTTACTTTAAAACAGAAGATCAAACTAAGAAAAAAGAAAAAAAAGAAACAGAGAAGCAAAGAAAGAATTACAGGGTAGATCAACTGCAGGTCCTTCATCATCAATTCTGTTCATCTGTTACTTTTAGGTGAGTAAACAAAACGAATTTCAACTTTAGCTTGCATATTTTCTTCTTAATGATATATGTTGATGAAGTTTAAACATACTGTTCTGTGTATGTTTATTTGCACTGAAAGCTTCATAGTTGTTGTTGAGCAGTACTTTGAGTCTTGTCCAAAATAAAGCAAGTAAATTGACCAAAACATATTTATATAGCCATTTGAATGTGGTAGTGAGATAATTCAAGTTTTGTTTATATGAAACAAATCCTGCAAAGCATGTTTAGAGTTTAATAGCATATTATTCACTCTGTATTTTCAAAACTACAGGAAAAGGGAAATCAAAGTTGAAATTTCAAGTGTTTAAATTTGTAAATTCAATAGTATATTTAATTTCCATGAACATAATTATGATTTTTAACATTAAAATCTTGATTTTTAATCAAAGATTTACAGAGTAGTTTTATATAGAAGTTTTACTGGATATTTGTCAAATCTGGAAGTTCAAGTGAATTTTAATTCCTGGATTTTTGTATGAAGCAAGGTTAAAGATGTATCAACACTAGAAAAATATGAAATTATTTTTCAAATACATAAGTTTTGAGTTTGTATCACAAATAGGGTTTAAGCCCATATTTTTTTAGCCTCTGTAAAATCGTGATTTCGGTATCATTAGGAAACCGAGTGTATTATGATTTTTGGTGGAGCTAGATGGAGGCGTGAGTGACGTGTTGGAGGAGTTTCATCGCCTCTGGTGATGGAGGGTGGCCGCGTGAGGTGATTTTCGATGAGGCGTTTCTGTTCGTGGTCGAGCAACAGGTCAAATTTTGATCTGGAACATTTCGATGGGTTTTAAGTTTAGATTGTGGAAGTCGTGGTGTTTTGGGATATGTGGAGGTTGTCGCGAGGTGCCGTAGGCCGAGCGCACCACCGTGCACGTGCACGGTGGCGGAAGTGGGTCAGTGGGATGTTGGTGGCTTCGTAGCGTGGGATACTCGAGTGGGTACTCGAGTTAAATGGTCAGTTGTCACGAGTTTCGTGCGTGAGTGTGAGAGGCGATTGCAGATTTATAAAAAATAAATAAAAATAAAATAAAATAAATAAGAAGCAGGTAGGAAACTGAGAAGAGGAGAAGAAGAAAGAGTGAGAGGGAGAGGGATGCAGGGGAGAATACGGGGAGAATTATGGAAATACTCGAGACCTTCACGAGTTGAACACGTGATTTACTTCGGGTTTTAGCAATTCTTGTAATTTGCTAATTTAAATACTAGTTTAAGTTATATAAGACAAATGTTAATGTTACAAATTGTTTTAAGCAAAATAGAACCTTAAAGTTTTACAGGAAACGAAGAATACTTAATGTAAAATCATGGATAATTATGAATTGTAATAAATTTATAATTAGTTACAAATAGAATCAAATTTGTAATTAAATGATTTTAATAATAATCTTGTTAAAAAATCATTTGTAATTAGGAAGTAAAGTAATTATTTGAAGTTGAGCAATGGGAAAACCGTAGTTAACAAATTAATTAAATAATGAATGAGTGAACGATTAAGTTATTTAGTAAGTAATGATTAGTTAAGAAATTAGTAATAATTAATTGTGCAACCGAGTTTTATAAATCAATAATTAAGGTTATTGATTAGTAATTAAGAATTAATTAATTAATTAATTAAGTGAATGATTAATAAGCAGTTAATGAATTGAAATAAATAAATTAATTAATAATTAATTAAGCATGATTAAAATATATTTTATGTTTAATTATACATTTAAGTTTAAAACAAATCAAAATTTGTTGTTATGAAACGATGGTTCTATTTGATTGCTTCTGATGTTTATTTATATCTGTGATATTCCGTGAGATATCTGTGATGATTGTGCATGATTTATCTGTATTCAATTGCTATATGAATTATCTGATGTTATTTATCCATTGCTATATGATTTATCTGATGTTATTTATCTGTATTAAATTGCTATATGGATTCAATTGTTAAATTTAAACTGTTAAGTTAATTCGACAACTTGGACTTTAAAAATGGCGTTTGGATTTCGATGAGACCGGGATCGGATATCCAATTGATATTCCGAAAACCACATCGATCCAAATTAAACGATAGGTCGTGACTTATCAAAGGTGATCGAGATGGTGTTTTCAGAATGCAAGGGTTATCGTCGTTAACTCTGAGGGTGATTCCAAAACGAGTGTAACGAGATAATGCCTTCGGTTTCGTTCGAACCCGGAACGAACTTGTATGGATTGAATGCTTTCAACACATCGTCAGGCGGACGATGAGCATTCTAAGTGATATGTTCTTTAAAGGTAATCGTAGCCTCAAGCCTCATCAACCGGGAATGGCTAAAACAGGGGAGATGCAGCAAGGTTAGGTGGGTCATGCCCAAGCAGGACGAGATATACCCCTGTCTAGATGTCCCTTTATTCGGCTGTGTGGGCGGTTGGATGTACACCAACTGCGGGGTTATCTTGTTCGGGACTGTTCAGTAAGGAATGGTTCCGGCCTTGTGTTGCAGGGGAGTTAGGGTGGCTCCTCGGTACTGTGATCTAGACCACGTACTGTGACGGGCGATACCCCAGTAGCCCTGCCATTGTTGGAAATCCATTTTCCCTACAAGACCCTACGATTTTGATTTGTATTACCCACTTTCGTGGCTAGTAGCTGGAATTTAATAGATGTAACAATTTCGGTTATTTTCTATTTACTTGAAAACCCTAGACACTATTATAATATCACTGAATTTCCTATCAAATGTTTTGGTTAGCGTAAGGTAAAAACTTACCCATATTTATTTGTGGGGAGTCTTACGTGATACCTTTAATTTCAAATGATTTTCAAAGTTAAGCGACTTTAAACCGTTTACTCATACCAGACCCATGTCTGACCCGAAGTTTATTTTTGTTTTCATAAACTTTCGGGTACCCAAATTTTTACGGGTAGCCAAGGGATTCAGGTTAGCTTTGACGACTTCTGGAGGAGTAATGGAGCAGGAGGCTTCAGCGTCGTAGACATATATATCCTTATAGTTCCACTGTGTTAGTTAGTCCTGATGTATTTGAGATGTATGTCCTGACAGATATGTATATGATAGTCATGTTGTATGATAATTGTATAACTCTGATGTATATATATATAACTATGTAAATTTATGTTGATGTATTATATTTTATTCCATTCCGCTGTGAGACTCTGATGTTGTTGTTCTTTCTTTCTTTTCTTTTCTATTTCTATCCTTTTCTTTCTTATTGATGGCACGTCTTCCTGGGCATAGGAAGTCGGGTCGTCACACAAAAGGTCTCTTTATCTTCTGCATCATTCCTTTCAGCATGGTCGAAAGGCCTTAACTACCTTTGAAGTTGTCAAAAGGTTCTCTTTTTAGGTTTTCTAACTTATCATTCCATTTCTCATCTTCTTATTCTAGACTTTTCGACCTTGTCGAAAGAGTCCTTTGTCCACCTTTCGTTGTTGTTAAGTTTTAAGTGCCCCTTCTCTATGCTTTTCCTGGAACTACTGTCGACGTTGTCGAAAGGGACTCGGATGCACTTTACTCTTCGTGTTGCTTTGTTATCATAAGAGATACAAATAAGTGCTTCCAACGCTGTCAATTGGTTTTTTACTAGGTTTTTGATTGTATTGAAGTATCGATGGTTTCGATGCGGTAGGTAGCTTCTGAATGCACGCACGTGGATTTACGCGGAACCTTCCCCTTATTTTAAGGGCTTCGACCAGTTCGATAGACTCGGCTATGCTTTTGAAAGGGTTGTCTTGGGTAATTAGAATGAAGATGAAACCTTTGGTTTAGAAAGGTTTGGCGTGCATATGATGTGACGACCCGGAATTTTTAAGTATTTGTAATCGGAATATTTAATTGATTTTAAATATTCAAGATAATAATTTCAATTTGAATTACAAATATCGCTATTTATTTGATAATTAAATACTAGAATTTAATAATTAGAAGTTGAGTGAATTGTTGAATCTGGAATTTTAAGCCTGTTGAAAATAAATTTGAAGGCTTATGAAATTTATATTGATAACATTGAAGATAATAGAAGTTTTAAAATTGAGTTTAACAGTGATTTGTTAAGTTTTGAAATTTGTACCGATTAAATTGAATTTGAAATAGCCTTCCGAGGCACCGTCTCGGAATTCGACGAAACCAGCGCCATTGGATCCGTAATGTTTTATTATCGGATTTCAATTTTCGCATTGTTTGGGTTTACCGTTAGGTCGTACGATCGGTTAATGCCTAGAATAATCCATTTGAATTTAAGAATTTATAGTCAAGCTTCTCTTACGCCATTCTTCATTCATTCCTCTACATCCTGCTATCACCTTCAAAAAAAAATTTAAAATAAACCAATGGCTTCCTACAAAACTAAATGAAAATCTTCTGTCTCTTATTATTTCACAACCGAGTTACCCCCTTTTCCTTAAACCCCTCATTCAGTTCGAACATTAGAAAAAAAAAATGAAACAAAATTTTGGCCGAAGCCTTCTCTTTTCAAAATCAAACAGAATCGAATCGATCAGCTAAAAAAAAGGGGGACAGGAAAATGGTTGCTCATCCGTGTAGATTCTTATTCGAAAATCAACGTTTTCGAGTTCGTGTTCGGTTCGCTAGGCCTGGGAGTGCGCGACGTGGTGGGTGCTCGCATGGATGGGGGAACGAAGATATGAAGGCAAGTGACTCTCGTTGGTGGCCTCGATTCATGGCGGCGACGCAGTTGGCTAGCGCGAGGTCATAGAGTTCGAGCAACCCAGACGGAAACCGAGGATCGCGTTCGAGTTGACCATGTTGTCGTCGATTTGTAGCTTCGAAGTTGTTAACTTGGGTGAGGCATTGGGGATTGAGACGCTGGTAACTAGGGTTTCGAATTTGGGGAAGGAGCGGGATTTAGGGGCGGCGTCGGTAGAGCAGTGAGGTATTGAGTTGGTTTTTTTATGTATATATATATATATATATATATATATATATATATATATATTAGAAATAATCACAGTAGGGTAGAAATTTATTTTGTTTTGATTTTTCACTGAAATAAAAGAAAGAAAATATAAGATATATACATATACATGTAAAACAAGAACATATATACAATTCAAGGGAAAAATATATATGTTACAGTAAAGTATAAACTTTTCTGTTTTAAAATTTATACGTATATAAGGTTTTAGAAAAAAAATCCTTTTTTTTTCTTTTAAACCTATGTAGATTATTTAGTATATATAGTTGGTAAAAATATTTTTATTAAACGGGAGATCATTTGTTTAAAATTAAATTTTTAGTTAAATGAATTTATTAACGGAAAAATTGTTAAAATTAAATCATTGGGGAATTTATAATGATCAATAAAAATTGATAATTCGATTGTTTCGAATATTAATAAAATTTTATAATTGTTACACAAGGAGTAAAATCAAGGATACAAACCAGTTTGGAATGGATTGCATACAGCAAAATGAAAAGGTGAGTTAATCTCACTCAGTTAAATTTAAATTTAAATAATTGAATATAAATAATTGTTTGAATGGTTGAAATTGATTGATGTGCTATAGTATGGTATATTATGGAATTGGCATATTATTATGCTAACATTTGTGGATGCAGGGAAAACAGGTTGGAGGGATCCAACTGGACCCCTCACATTTATTTAAATTATTCAATATTCTCTGTTGTGATTAATTGATATCCTATGATGAGTTATATTGGAATATTGAATGTTATGGTTTGATTGGATATTTGGGTATAATGAATTACCAAAATATATGAATTGGATTGTTGGAAAGAAATTAAAAGGGAGTAAATTTGTAAGTGAAATAATTATAGAAAGTTTGAATAAATTAAGAATGAATTGAAAAGAAATAGAAGTAATATGAAAATAATAAATAACTTCGAGTATGAAGAGAAATGGAATTTTGAATAAAATGAAATTGATGAATTGTAAACTTAAGTTATATCAATTAAAGAAATAAGAATTATTTTAAAATTCAAAGTTCAAATTTATTTAAAAAGAATAAAGAAGTAATTGAGAAATCTAAAAATTGGAAATTTTAGTTAAAGTGTTTTTAAATCATAATCAAGAAATGAGATCTGAAATTAATAGATTCTGAATTAAAAGGGAATAAATTGAGAATCAATTTGGAAAATTGATTTAAGTGATTGAGATTGGAAATTTCCCTCTGAAAACCAAGTACGTTTTCAAAGTAAATTTGTAAATATAAATTAAAAGTTTAAGGTTGTTTTAAGAAGTATGTTTTGAAAAAAATTCATTGTTTCTAAATGTTTAAATTCTAAAGTAAGTATTTCCTTTTAATCTATTATAGCAATAATTATTTTAATCTATTATAGCAATAATTATTTTAAGAGTGACTTAGTATTTTATTTGTAAAAGTAAAATCTAGTTTTAAGTTTTATTTAGTAACCTTATTTTCAAATATTCATATAGAATGTATTTTTAACAAATCATTGAAGTAGTTTTAACTTAAATTTTATAAAGTATATTTCTAAGTAAAGTGTTTTTAATTATTTTAAAAATCTAGTTTGTGCTTGGTAATTTCAGAGGAGATAGAAAATATTTGGAAAAGTTGATTCTGAAAAGAAAGATGGTTTTGAAAACTGTTTTCAAAAGGGTTGAAAATAGAAATATATCTTGTGAAGATATTTTTGGAGATTAATAAATAATTTGGGAAATTATTTATTGTGTTATGGATGTTGTGAATATTAATTGATAGTTAAATAACCGACTATCAATATTGCCCAAATGCGTTGATCGTTTTGAAGAGACCGGGATCGAGATTTATTTCTCGAAAACCACTTCGATCCGGTTTGAACGTTTCGTGTAAACGATTTTGGATTCGAAGATGGCGCAGTGAAGTGCAAGGGCTAATCGCTACTAATCCTGAGGATATTTCCAAAATGGATGTAGTAGGAATAGTGCCTTCGGTTCCGTTCGAACCCAGGACGGACTTGTATGGATGAATGCTTGCGAAACATTGTCAGGTGGGCGATGGGCATTCTAAGTGAAACTTTCTAAAGGTAACGCTTAGCCTCAAGCCTCATCAACCGGGAATGACTGAAAATCAGGGGATATGCAGCAAGGTTAGATGGGTCATGCCCAAGCAGGACAAGATATTTCCCCTGTCTAGATGTCCCTTATATATCTTTCGGCTTAGTGGGTGGTTGGTCGCGCCAACCACGGGGTTTATCTTGTTCGAGACTGTTCAATAAGGAATGGTTCCGGCCTTGTATTGCAGGGGATGAAGGAAGTAATCCTCGGTACGGTGATCTAGGCCCCGTACTGTGATAGGTGGTACCCCAGTGCCTAGTCAATTGTTGGAAATCCATTCTCCCTACGAGCCTTATACGAGTTTTGTTTGTATTACCCACTCTGTGGCTAGTAGCTGGAATTTAATGAATGTAACAATTTCGGCTATTTTATAAGTATTTGTATATAGACCCTATTATAATATCAGAGGATTTCTATAAAAATTGTTTTAGCTATCGTAAGGTAAAAACCCGACAAGTTTATTTGTGGCGTGGTCTTACGAGATGCTTTTGTTTTAAAGGATTTTTGAACTTTAATAATCAGCTGGGTGTGATTTTCTCACGCTGGTACTCCAGACTGACTCAGGTGTTATTTAACTATAATGCTCGGGTCAGACCGAGGATTATAGGATATAGGAAATGCTATGGAGCTCAGGAGACGAGCTGGATTGGCGATACGTACATTCGTACTTGTTTATATATATATTCCGCTGTTGAGTTGTTGTGTATCCATTGTTTGTTATTGATGTGAGCTGTGATTGATGTACTCTGATGATGTAATATATGTAAACAGATATATTTGATTTTGAGTAAAAGATTATTTATTATCTATTATATTTTATTCCGCTGCGATGGTTAGATTCTGATGTTGATTTTGTTTTCTCGTCTTCTACCTCTTCTTCTTTAACCCAAATGGTTCGTATTTCTGTACAACTTGAGTTGATTTAGGTAGAATAGTGTTGACTCAAGGGGTACGGATTTGTGGGTCGTCACACTTGGTATCAGAGCATAGGTTGGTGATAACCTTGGCTCTGGTGGGAATTACTCATTTAAAATAGAGTCCGTAGTACTCTATAATGAGTTTGAGCGTATTAATAGATATGAGCGCGTATTTGTTAGTGAGTATAAATTGTTTTAATATTGTGTTAATTGATTTATTGAGTGGCATATGAACCTTCGTCGACACAGTCTGCGCAACTGTATTGAAAGGGTTTCTAAACACTTGAATAGAACAATCGACACGGTATTGTTTTAAATGTGGGTGAATGAAATAATTTTGCCCAAAAATATATTTTGATATAAGAAAAAGTTTTCTTAAACTATTTATCTAATATATGGTTGTTTGGATGTCAGAAAGAATAGTATTGAATTATTATCATTGTTGAGTGAAAATTTGACTTAAAATTGAAAATACAACCAAAAAGGTTTAAGTAAATAAATTCATTATAAAATGAAATTTATAAATATGAATTGTAAATGTGGATTATAAATTAAAATATAACCAAATAAGAATTTGTATGAGCATAAGCTATGCAAATAAAATTATAGTAAAATTGATTTAAAGCAGGATTTGGAAATTTAAATCCCGGAAATTTGGAAGTGTTTGTCAAAGTATTTGAAGATGAATAATAACACAATTGTTTTGGAGATACTTCCGAAAGGAAAATTGTTTTAAAATGGACTTTGGAAGTGAAATAGCATTGAAATCACTTGGATTATTTGAAAATAATTCTGATGATGACGGCCGCATCATCAGTATTCATTTTCGAATTTCGAAGTGATGGATTGCTGCCAAATTGTTTTGTTCAGGAAAAGCTGGTTGTTTTGAAAATTTCAAAAGGGAATTTGTTGAAAATAAAAGCTAGGATTGGTTTAATTTTTGAGAAATGTGATTGCGATGTTGGAGATTTCAAAATGTGTTGAAACCAAAAGCCGGTATTTTAAAAATCCTGATAAGATGGGTTATAAGATTATAAGTTAGGATGATTTTAAATCAGGAATGGAATATAAACTATGAAGGTTGGAATTTAAATTTAAAGAGAAAAGTTAAAAATGAAATTAACTTGGATTTAAGAATAAAATTTAACTGGATTAAAATAATTTGAATAAGCTGAAAATAATATCCAGTTGTATTCGAATCAGGTTGGAATCGAATTGAGTTAAATAACTCTGAATTAAAATAAAATTGAATTGGAATAAAAATTCAGCTGAATTATTGAATGGAATTAAATTCTTACCTGGATAAATGAAAATTAAATTGGATAAGACATGAGAATTTAAATAAATAAACCATAATAACTTATAAGAGAATCAAAAATCCATAGAAATAAAATATGCTTGGACTAAATAAATAGCAAGCTTGAGTTATAAATAATGGATGAATATATTCAAGCCTAGAATGAGTGTGATTGCATGACATATAAGTTGTGACTTATAAAATTTAAAATGGAATACAATGCCCAAAATCAATATTTTGATAAATTGAAAAATGAAATGAGGATCCAAACTTGAAGTATAAAATAAATATTGAACTTAAGAAAATTAAATGGAGTGATATTTGGAATAAAAATTCAAGTGTTGGATTATGAATAAGGGGAGAACTAATTAGATAATAAATTAGTTAATGAAATTAAATTGTGAGTTTATGATGAAGTTGAAAATAAACTCAAGTTATAAATAATAATTGATTCAAATTGTTGATGAAGTGAAAGTAATTGAGAATGAAGCTGAATTGTGAGTTAATAAATTGGATGGTACATTAAAGGTGAATAATAGAATCAGAACTTGAGTTATTAACTAAAATTAGACTTGAAGTGTTAACAAAATAAATATAATTGAAAATGTATAGAATAAAAATGAGAGTAGATTAAATAGTGATGGTTTGAATTGCGAATGAAAATCCAAATAAGCGGAAATAAATTGGGAATGGTCATGTAATCAATTAAATGAGTTGAATCTGAAAAGTTAAATTTTATAATAACTAATCAAATAAATTTGTAGTTTGAAATGAGATTGGATTGAAATAGAATCAAGTTAAATTGAAAAGAGAAATTGTTTACAAAATGAGAATGAACTTAAGTATAGAATTTGAATAAATTGAAGAAAATTGACTTAAGCTAAATGAATGAAGGAGAGTTGAATTGAATTCAACTTAAACAAAGTTTAATAATATTGGATTGGTTTTAAATCAAGTAAGAATAAATTTTAATTGAAATAAAGTTCGGTGTGATGCTGATAATACTTAATGGAGTGAAAATGCTTAAATAAATATTTGTAAACCATTTAAATTATTAAGGGATTGAAATAACTTGAGACAATAAGGAAAATAGAATGTTTTGAGTTTATTAGAATGGTTTAAGTGAATGTGGATAAACTAATTATATTGAATAAATAAATGATGGAATAAATAAGTATCAAATGAAATGTGGTTTAAATAAGTTGAGAAATGGTTATGGAATGAAATAGCTTAGATTGCTTCCGAGCTAAATAAAATAGTTTGGAATAAACTAACATGGAATGAAATGTAAATAAATGTATTGTAAATGAAATTTAAATGGGATGTGACGGGCTAAATAAATGATTGTGAATGGATTAAAATAAAAGGGAAATTTAAGTGGCAATCAAGATGATTTGTAAATGGTTTTAAACGAACTAGTTGGATAATAAAATGAGATGCAAAGTGAATGGAATTAAATGTGAATTGAGTTTGCTTAAGAATGAATTAAATGTTGGTGATTGAGTGTTAAACCATTCAAATTGACTGAAAATAGTTATAAATTATTTGGAACAGTTGAATTAGCATGGAAATTATATAAATTGCTTACGGAAAAATGTTTGGTATGAGTTTCTTTTAGAAATCATATGTTTTAACTATTGTAAACAAGTGAAATGTAGTTAAATTTCATACATATGGCACTTACATGTTTAAATTGAGTAAGTACAGGTACCTGGAAGCCGTGTGGCTGGATTTGGTTGTTCTATTTGCTAACAATAATATGCTGCTTGCTTAAAATGCTAAATAAGGTATGCCTACGCAATAAAAATAGGAAATATGAACTGTTTTTGGTTTTTCCGACCGTGTGGGTCGATGTATATATATTTATCTCTTTTGTCAAATTGCAAAAGCTCCTCCGTACAAAGGAGACTCTGCCAAAAAATTTCAGAAATTTTGGGAGTTAGAAGTTTTTTGAGAATTTTTGGCAAATTTTGTTAACGACAAACAAATTCAAATTGGAACTAAAATAAGTTAGTAAATGCAACCAATTGAAAATAATGACATAAATTAGTTTTAAATGACAAATAAAATTTAAATATGTAGAGTTAAGATAAATTGAATTCATATGATAATGAAGGAATCAATTTGAATGGAAATAGATATAAACTAAAGTGGGAGATGAAAATAAATATAAGAAACGTATATAATGCTTATATTAAACTTAAGAGAGAATGGTGAATTCTTAAATGAAAATTGATACTACTAATATAATTTAAGTCAATATTGGAGTGAATGGATATTGGCATTTTGTGAGAAAGTCGATAAACTGCTTTGGGAAAGTTGTGATTGGATATTAGTGCTTAGCAGGATATGCAGGTAATATAAAGGGAAAGGAGGTTTGGTTTTGATTTCAGAAAGATACATACGAATTGCCCGACAAAAGGTATGTGTTTAAATTTGGTATGAAATTTGATTGGGATTTGGATTGAGCCACTTGGCTTTTGTTTCTTTTTGGATTTGGGAGGCCGTAGAGCCATTTTGTAGTTGTACCGAGTCAGCCGCGCAAAGGAGACGCTGGCGAAATTTTTCAGAAATTTAGGGAGTTAGAAAATTTTGAGAAAATTTTGATAATTCAAAATTTGGTTTTAAATTGAAACTTTAATGGTTAAACAAATGGTATGGTCTGGAACTAGGGAAAGGTTTGGAAGTTAATAAGAATGATAATGGATCTTTTATAAAAGATAGTTGGTAAGTTGTTGAATTGTTAGAAACTGTTTGGTTTTTAGGAAAAAGTATACGGGTATTGGACCATTCTTCCTAACTAGTAATTTCGGAGACGAAATTCTTTTAAGAGGGGAGGAATGTGACGACCCGGAATTTTTAAGTATTTATAATCGGAATATTTAATTGATTTTAAATATTCAAGATAATAATTTCAATTTGAATTACGAATATCGCTATTTATTTGATAATTAAATACTAGAATTTAATAATTAGAAGTTGAGTGAATTGTTGAATCTGGAATTTTAAGCCTGTTGAAAATATATTTGAAGGCTTATGAAATTTATATTGATAACATTGAAGATAATAGAAGCTTTAAAATTGAGTTTAACAGTGATTTGTTAAGTTTTGAAATTTATACCGATTAAATTGAATTTGAAATAGCCTTCCGAGGCACCGTCTCGGAATTCGACGAAACCAGCGCCATTGGATCCGTAATGTTTTATTATTATCGGATTTCAATTTTCGCATTGTTTGGGTTTACCGTTAGGTCGTACGATCGGTTAATGCCTAGAATAATCCATTTGAATTTAAGAATTTATAGTCAAGCTTCTCTTACGCCATTCTTTATTCATTCCTCTACATGCTGCTATCACCTTTAAAAAAAAAAAATTTAAAATAAACCAATGGCTTCCTACAGAAGCAAATGAAAATCTTCTGTCTCTTATTATTTCACAACCGAGTTACCCCCCTTTCCTTAAACCCCTCATTCAGTTCGAACATTATAAAAAAAAATGAAACAAAATTTTGGCCGAAGCCTTCTCTTTTCTAAATCAAACAGAATCGAATCGGTCAGCTAAAAAAAAAGGGGACAGGAAAATGGCTGCTCATCCCTGTAGATTCTTATTCGAAAATCAACGTTTTCGAGTTCGTGTTCGGTTCGCGAGGCCTGGGAGTGCGCGACGTGGTGGGTGCTCGCATGGATGGGGGAACGAAGATATGAAGCCAAGTGACTCTCGTTGGTGGCCTCGATTCATGGCGGCGGCGCAGTTGGCTAGCGCGAGGTCATAGAGTTCGAGCAACCCAGACGGCAACCGAGGATCGCGTTCGAGTTGACCATGTTGTCGTCGATTTGTAGCTTCGAAGTCGTTAACCTGGGCGAGGCATTGGGGATTGAGACGCTGGCAACTAGGGTTTCGAATTTGGGGAAGGAGCGGGATTTAGGGGCGGCGTCGGTAGAGCAGTGAGGTATTGAGTTGGTTTTTTTTTATGTATATATATATATATATATATATATATATATATATTAGAAATAATCACAGTAGGGTAGAAATTTATTTTGTTTTGATTTTTCACTGAAATAAAAGAAAGAAAATATAAGATATATACATATACATGTAAAACAAGAACATATATACAATTCAAGGGAAAAATATATATGTTACAGTAAAGTATAAACTTTTCTGTTTTAAAATTTATACATATATGAGGTTTTAGAAAAAAAATCCTTTTTTTTTCTTTTAAACCTATGTAGATTATTTAGTATATATAGTTGGTAAAAATATTTTTATTAAACGGGAGATCATTTGTTTAAAATTAAATTTTTAGTTAAATGAATTTATTAACGGAAAACTTGTTAAAATTAAATCATTGGGGAATTTATAATGATCAATAAAAATTGATAATTCGATTGTTTCGAATATTAATAAAATTTTATAATTGTTAAACAAGGAGTAAAATCAAGGATACAAACCAGTTTGGAATGGATTGCATACAGCAAAATGAAAAGGTGAGTTAACCTCACTCAGTTAAATTTAAATTTAAATAATTAAATTTAAATAATTATTTGAATGGTTGAAATTGATTGATGTGCTATAGTATGGTATATTCTGGAATTGGCATATTATTATGCTAACATTTGTGGATGCAGGGAAAACAGGTTGGAGGGATCCAACTGGACCCCTCACATTTATTTAAATTATTCAATATTCTCTGTTGTGATTAATTGATATCCTATGATGAGTTATATTGGAATATTGAATGTTATGGTTTGATTGGATATTTGGGTATAATGAATTACCAAAATATATGGATTGGATTGTTGGAAAGAAATTAAAAGGGAGTAAATTTGTAAGTGAAATAATTATAGAAAGTTTGAATAAATTAAGAATGAATTGAAAAGAAATAGAAGTAATATGAAAATAATAAATAACTTCGAGTATGAAGAGAAATGGAATTTTGAATAAAATGAAATTGATGAATTGTAAACTTAAGTTATATCAATTAAAGAAATAAGAATTATTTTAAAATTCAAAGTTCAAATTTATTTTAAAAGAATAAAGAAGTAATTGAGAAATCTAAAAATTGGAAATTTTAGTTAAAGTGTTTTTAAATCATAATCAAGAAATGAGATCTGAAATTAATAGATTCTGAATTAAAAGGGAATAAATTGAGAATCAATTTGGAAAATTGATTTAAGTGATTGAGATTGGAAATTTCCCTCTGAAAACCAAGTACGTTTTCAAAGTAAATTTGTAAATATAAATTAAAAGTTTAAGGTTGTTTTAAGAAGTATGTTTTGAAAAAAAAAAATTCATTGTTTCTAAATGTTTAAATTCTAAAGTAAGTATTTCCTTTTAATCTATTATAGCAATAATTATTTTGATCTATTATAGCAATAATTATTTTAAGGGTGACTTAGTATTTTATTTTTAAAAGTGAAATCTAGTTTTAAGTTTTATTTAGTAACCTTATTTTCAAATATTCATAAAGAATGTATTTTTAACAAATCATTGAAGTAGTTTTAACTTAAATTTCATAAAGTATATTTCTATGTAAAGTGTTTTTAATTATTTTAAAAATCTAGTTTGTGCTTGGTAATTTCAGAGGAGATAGAAAATATTTGGGAAAGTTGATTCTGAAAAGAAAGATGGTTTTGAAAACTGTTTTCAAAAGGGTTCAAAATAGAAATATATCTTGTGAAGATATTTTGGAGATTAATAAATAATTTGGGAAATTATTTATTGTGTTATGGATGTTGTGAATATTAATTGATAGTTAAATAACCGACTATCAATATTGCCCAAATGCGTTGATCGTTTCGAAGAGACCCGGATCGAGATTTATTTCTCGAAAACCACTTCGATCCGGTTTGAACGTTTCGTGTAAACGATTTTGGATTCGAAGATGGAGCAGTGAAGTGCAAGGGCTAATCGCTACTAATCCTGAGGATATTTCCAAAATGGATGTAGTAGGAATAGTGCCTTCGGTTCCGTTCGAACCCGGGACGGACTTGTATGGATGAATGCTTGCGAAACTTCGTCAGGTGGGCAATGGGCATTCTAAGTGAAACTTTCTAAAGGTAACGCTTAGCCTCAAGCCTCATCAACCGGGAATGACTGAAAATCAGGGGATATGCAGCAAGGTTAGGTGGGTCATGCCCAAGCAGGACAAGATATTTCCCCTGTCTAGATGTCCCTTATATATCTTTCGGCTTAGTGGGTGGTTGGTCGCGCCAACCACGGGGTTTATCTTGTTTGGGACTGTTCAGTAAGGAACGGTTCCGGCCTTGTGTTGCAGGGGATGAAGGGAGTAATCCTCGGTACGGTGATCTAGGCCCCGTACTGTGATAGGTGGTACCCCAGTGCCTAGTCATTAGTTGGAAATCCATTCTCCCTACGAGCCTTATACGAGTTTTGTTTGTATTACCTACTCTGTGGCTAGTGGCTGGAATTTAATGAATGTAACAATTTCGGCTATTTTATAAGTATTTGTATATAGACCCTATTATAATATCAGAGGATTTCTATAAAAATTGTTTTAGCTATCGTAAGGTAAAAACCCGACATGTTTATTTGTGGCGTGGTCTTACGAGATGCTTTTGTTTTCAAAGGATTTTTGAACTTTAATAATCAATTGAGTGTGATTTTCTCACGCTGGTATTCCAGACTGACTCGGGTGTTATTTAACTATAATGCTCGGGTCAGACCGAGTATTATAGGATACAGGAAATGCTATGGAGCTCAGGTGACGAGCTGGATTGACGATACGTACATTCGTACTTGTTTATATATATATATATTCCGCTGTTGAGTTGTTGTGTATCCATTGTTTGTTATTGATGTGAGCTGTGATTGATGTACTCTGATGATGTAATATATGTAAACAGATATATTTGATTTGGAGTAAAAGATTATTTATTATCTATTATATTTTATTCCACTGCGATGCTTAGATTCTGATGTTGATTTTGTTTTCTCGTCTTCTACCTCTTCTTCTTTAACCCAAATGGTTCGTATTTCTGTACAGCTTGAGTTGATTTAGGTAGAATAGTGTTGACTCAAGGGGTACGGATTTGCGGGTCATTACATATGAGATGTTATTATTCGTTATATTCCAAAGGGGTTCTGAGCTCATCTTCGCTTTTTCTATATACACAAACCCATCTGCATCGAAAGGCTCGAATGATGTGGAAAGGTAGCCCCACATTCTTTTGCATCTTTTTTAAAAGCTTTTGGATTGCTTATCTCTTATGAGGGCACCTGGTGCTTTCAACTCCTTCTAAAATCTTCTCAATGCCTTCGAAACGTTCTTCATTGATCCTTGTCGAAACTCATGCATGTTATTTCAATAGAGCCTGGCATTTTCATTAACCTACTTTCATACATTTGTTCTTAAGTGGATTTTATGGATAACATCACTATTAGATACCGCTTATAATTAGTAAAATTGGATTTTACCAAAAGATGTATAAGCAGTAAATTCGACGAAAATGTCACACCACTTGCTAAGTGACGTGTGAATGTTAAGATTCGAATAGTTCGATATTAATCGCTGACTGAATTTGCACCTTTGAGTCGCACAACCACAATGTTGAATTCTCTAAAAAACCACATAATTTAATTAATTTATGAAATGTTGTAAATTAATTAAATTAACTGATATTTGAGAAATAATAATAATTATTTATTTTATGTTTGGTAGTCTTTGTAATTATTTTAATGCATTTATAAAAGTTATATTTACGTGCATTAATATACAATGTTGATGTAATTTAAAGATAATTGCAAGAAATGATTATGGAAATTTTATGTCATTTGATGAAATGATTTATGAAAATTTTATGTCATTTGATGGCATGATTTATGAGAATTTTATGTCATTTGATGAGACACGTGTAAAGAAAGGATTAAAGAGAGAGAAACATCAAGGGAATCAATTAAGGAAGATTTAATTAAAGAATAGGAAAAGTTTCGTTCTTCCATATAGAAAATATTCTCTAATTCATTTAGTACGTACAATTCATTTTCCTTCTCAGTCATTCTTTCTCTTTCTCTCCTCCTATCTTTTCATGGTAGAAAAAAAAATTGAATTTCCAAAATCTTTCAACTTTAAATAAAAAGATCAAATAAAATAAAATAAAAAGTGGTTCATCCATCTCTTGTAAGGATAGGATGTGGATCTTTGAGATCTGAGACGATATCCTCATTCAAGGTGTGATTTCTAGGCAACATCCTAAGGTGATTCAATCGGATCTAGAAGTGCTATTCTTTCAAGGTGCAACTCAAAGGAAACGTCAACAAGCTATGTTTTAAGGTTTGGGTAACAAGGTATGTCATTTTCTATATATGTATATATATATATATAGTGATTTTGCAATATTTGACGGAAATTTAATTTGACTTTCATAATTTGTACGATGTATTATTTTCTTGCTTGGTTAAATTTTTATTTATGAAGATTGAATTATCTATTGAATGATATGATTAAGTTTTCATTTGATAGATCAAAACTAAATTTATTTGTGTATTAAAACAACATATAAGTGTAGATCTATGTTTTTAAACATTCTAATTAAATTGTAATTTTTAAATCTGAATCTTTACATGTTTGAATTGATTAAATGCTTTTCTTTATTTTGTTAAATTGAAACTAAATCTACATGTTTTAAAATACAATGTTTTATTTTAGTTCTATGTTTTGACATTTAATTTAAATTCCATTTCTTTAAATTTGGAAATTTACATTTTCATGTTGATTGATTGAATTATATTTAAAGTTAAAAATGAAATTTATATCAAATCAATACAAATTTTCAATTGTAGAGCTATATTTTTATATTTCATAAAAAAGTGTAATTTTGGTTTTGAATTTTATTACATGTATGTATGTTTGCATTTATTACTTGAACTTTTTATTGCATTAGATATTTACATATGAATAAAAGGAATTTTAATAGCAAAAAAGTTTTGAATTAACCATAATAACTATCTAATTTATATTATTAGAAAGTTTTGCTTGACTTTTATGCATACATATTTGGATCTACTTGTATTTGTTCATGTAAAATTTATTTTTCTTTTCATATTTTATCATAATATGAAAACTTTTCTCTTTTTTAATTAAAATAATAATGTATACATACAATTCATTGTTTACCTTCCATATTCTTACATTATGGTACCTATTGATTGTCACTAATATGTTGCAATAATTAAGTTTACTAATAGGGAAACTGCATCAATCACCCTTGTCATCCCTTACTTATGTCTATTTCAGTTCCTATGTAATACCATTCAAATTGTTCTTGTTTATTTTATGTATACATATCAATTACCACCAACTATGCACACTTCTGATATGTTGCACTTGCATAATATTTACTGTGAATTTATTTACAATTAATATCATATTTAGATTAATTTTATTAATCAATTATTTAATTTAATTAGGAGAGGGAAATGAAAAGCTTCATTCTCTAACTAAATTTATGATCCCTCATTAATCGAATAATTTAAGAGAAAGGAAATGAAAAGTTTCCTTCTCCGAATAAATTTTTGCTCATTTATTCGCGAATAAGTTAAGAGAAAGAAAATGAAAAGTTTCCTTCTCCAAATAAATTTGTGCCCCCTTATTAATTGAATAAGTTAAAAGAAAGAAGATGAAATGTTTTCTTCTCTAAATAAAATTAAAAAGTAAACATTACGCACAAATTTGTATATAAGAGTATATTTGATATACTCTAACTTACATACACATTAAATTAAAGTGAAAATTCATTTATAAAGTTAAATGAAATAATTACTTTATTTAAAAGAAACTTAGAAAGTTGATCCAAAATAGCTAAATTTATTGAAATTCACCCATTTAACCGTTGTGGGCTGGCCTAGTTCCTTCACGATATCGGAGACCTATAGCCTATACAGTCTAAATTAGTCATGTTAAGGCTAACTAATTAAGCTTGAGCATTTAGTACGGTGTTTAGAAAGGCGATGTTTAGGATTGGAATTGGGCAATTAAGTACCTGTCCTACCTGGTTACCTACCTGGTCTGAAAGGTGAACTGAGCCCAATGGTTGATCCTGACAAAGAAGGTCAAATTTGAATTGGGGCTTGGGCTAATTTTCAAAATAGTTTTGAAAATTAAGACTTGGTTTTAAATTGAAGAGTTAAATTTAAAATAAAAACATGTTTATCATAAAAGGTTGTAATATAACATAAACTTTCAAAATGTTTGAAACTATATAAATATTAATTTCAAAATTTAATGTTTATTAATAAGATTAATAAATTAAATTAAATAAATGAGTTAATTAATTAGTACTTATATGAATGTATTATATGTGTTGATATATGTTATGTTATTTAAAAGTTTTTAAGTTAACATAACTATACATGTATGAATGTAAGATAAATTTTGAAATTGATACAATTTAATTAAAGTTGTTTAATTAAATAAATAAATTAAAGGTTAGTTAATTAAATAAAAACAAACATATATAAGATATATGTGTTACAGTATAAATGTTATAGTAGATATGTCCAATATAAAAGTTGCATTGGAATACTAATATAAAATTAATTATAGTGCTAATTAATTAAATAAGATGTAAATACTGAAGAAAAAAATTATTAATTTTTTGAACTGGTACTTTATATACAACAAATCATTGGGACAACATATCCCATGTCAAATAAACGTTCGAAAGCAAATTTCGAACTTGCGACATCCTGCACCAAAGCCGAATCAATTAACCATTTGGACAAAGGTGCTTGTCATTTACTGAAATATTATACATAACACTATCATATAAGTAATATGAAATATAGAAGTCATATAAAAAAACTTATATGATATGAATGCATAAACTAACGGTGGAACATTAAAGAAATTCAAATAGTCTTGAGGTGTAAATACATACATAAATGACGTATACCTTGATTTTTGATGTGTCTGACACTTGAATCATGAGGATATTTCATAACAAATACATTCTTTCATAAGTTGAAATATATATTAATAAATTACTTGCATACTCCTTAGTTGTTGAGCAAACTCAAGCTAAGGATATACCTGTAATATCATTAAGATATTGAATAGATGAGGTAAGATAACTATATGTATTTGTTGAGCAAACTCAAGGTATATATACTATACTCAGGTCGTCACGATATGGTAGGTATGAAAGAATAATCTGTAACGACCAGTATTTTTAACGATTCAAAAATATTTAATTTAAATATGATTATTGAGTAAATATGGTTGAAATAAAAACATGAGTTTTATACATGTGGTTTATTTGATATGAACTTGAATTTAATGTAAGAAATTGGTTGAGGAAAAATTTAAAGAACATTTTATTTATAAAATGATATTTGAGATATAAATTCGAATGCAAGTTATTGATTATGATTTTAGTTTTATAAAGTGGGTAACGATTGTTTTTAAATAGAATTCGTTTCAAAACCTCACATTTAAATATTTTCATTCATAAGCAAAGTAAATGGAAATTTACAAGCTTATGTTAAGCAATGTTGTTTATATTAATTTGTAATAGGTATTTTGATTTGAATGAGAATGATTTCAAAATCATATTTAAATTTTATTTAAATATGAATGATGATAGTAAACTTTTAAAATTGAATTTAAAACGAATAATTTGATTTTGAAAACGACTCATTTTAACTAACGCTTCGAAAATAGCAATTCTGGTCACTGTCACAAATTTCGACAAAACCAATTTCATTGGATCCTTAATAGTGAATTATGGTAAGATTTCAAGTTTCATAGCAATTGGACTTATCGTTTGGTCATGCAAGCTAAAAACGCATAGGACTTATGTTAGTTATTTAATTTTTATAATTTGATTTCGAAAGGCTAAATTCCGTATACTTTGGAATTGGCTTACGATATGTATTCCATTGTGACCGGAATAGGGTACAACCTATAAAGTGCCAGTCGAAATGGTTCGTTTGGAGTTCAAAAATGTCGCAGTTGAATCGGGTTGGAAATTTATATAAAAGGCCATGTTAATTTCATTTTGCGCAGAATGAAACTCTAAAAGCTTCAGGCTGCCTCTTCTATTTTTCTAATGGCCAAAATTGCATCATCCTCCCCTCCCGTTTTCTCTCAATCTCGACTTCAACAAAAAAAATGTAGAGCTCGACGAGCTCGACATAATATGTGGTTGGGTCAGGGCGAAAGGACTCGTATTCACCAGAATCGGGCTTGAATGGGATGGCGGTTTTTTTCTTTGGCAAAAATAGGCAATGAGAAGGGACGAACTTCTGGTGAACGTAGAGCGAAGCATGGCGTTCGAAATGGCGGAGGTTGACTAAAGCTCGGTTGTCTTAGTGTCGTGCGTGTTTTGATGAAGGAAGCAAGATGGGTTCGGTCCTAGAATGTATCGCATACGTGAGGAAGATGAAAAAGGTCGTAATCATATTATTATATATAATTATTTTAGTAATTATGTTCGTTAATGAAATCGTTACGCTAATTACTGAATAACCTTTTCATATGAGGTCAGATTTGAGCGAAACAAGTTGCATTGGATTTCTATCGAAGTCATCTCGGCATGAAATCAGATTCGGGTTGATTTGAATCTGAAAAAATTTTAGTTTCAAATAAAAGTGTGTGTTTTAATGTAACAACCCGCATATTTATCGATTTAATATTTAAATATTTTATTTAAATATTAGGTTGTTAATCGGATATTGGTCCGAAAAGCTACTTTTTGCAAACGGTCAAATTAGGACTCGAGACCACTTCCATTGAGTTCGAAATGCCGTTTACAAATTTTTTAAGTATAAACATCGATAGGTTTGGAGTTAGCGAAATTTCACTAACTTTTTCCGCTTTGGACTTTGGGTTAGTTTAGCCTATTAAGCCCAAGTTCCAACCCCCTTCTCCTCACTCTTCATAAATTTCCTAACTAACTCAAGCTTGGGCATTAATGGTGAAAAGAATGGGAAATTAAAACTCCAAGCACAAATTCAATTGCAAATCCAACATTCAACTCCAAATTCAAGTAGAAGATATTGGATTCAAGCTTTGGATTGCTTCTCCTTGCTTTCAAGCTTCATCTTCATAAACTTTAGTGCAAAGGTGAGATTTTTAACTCACATTCTTGTTTATAACTATCTTGGGTTGTTGGGAATGATTCCCTATCACTTTAGCATGAATATTTGCTTTTGGTTTGGATTGGATTGGCGAAAAACTCCGATTTTTGGCGTTTTGGCGAAATTTCTGCATTTAGGTCGTTCTGGCCATTTTTAGGTCGTTCGAAGTTAGGTCGTGTGGGTCTTAGGTCGTAGCTCGCGTACGAGATAGCTCCTAGATCGTTCTGACCACTTTTCGTGTGTTCGGAGTTAGGTCGTTCACGACCTAGTACTTAGGTCGCTCGTGAGTTGGTGGTGTAGGTCGTAGGTCGTTTAACTCTTAGGTTGTTAGGCCTTGTGTGTGGAGTTAGGTCGCCTGCTTTCCTTAGGTCGTAAGTCGCGTGTGCTTTAGGTCGCGCACTTTCTTAGGACGCGAACCCTTTTAGGTCGTTGACCATGCTAGGTCGCTTGGCCTCTTCACCCTTCCTCTTTTGGGTCGCTCCCCTTTATTTCTTAGGTCGTTGTGGCCTTAGGTCGTGATATTTATAGGTCGCGGCAAAGTTAGGTCGCTCGACCCATGTTGCCGTTAGGTCGCTCGATCCTTGTTGCCGATAGGTCGCGTGCTTTCTTAGGTCGCGTACCTTTAGGTCGCGTGTCCCCTCTACCTCGTTAGGTCGCAAAGAACTTTAGGTCGCTCGACCTCCTTACCCACCGGTCGCGCACTTAGTTAGGTCGCTCAGCCATTGTGTTAGGTCGCGTGAACCCTTAGGTCGTTAGACCTCATTTTGCTTTAGGTTGTAGGCCTCTTGCCTTCACTTAGGTCGTACCGTTTTGTCGGGGCGCTGCCCCCTGGACCCCCGCGACCTGACCGGGCAGGTCGAACCCCGTAAGCGGTGGCGTTGCCCCCGCACCCCCACCTTGGGGGGTTGCCACCCCCTGGACCCCCCCTCCGTAGGGGATCTTATCTGAAAAACATTGAGCTGATTTCCTTGGATTTTATTCACATCTCCGTATGCGATCTTTGTGACTGATTGTTTCTACAATTGCTTCTGTGTTTTGCCACTTTATAATATAAAGGTTTCAATACTAGTAGTAAATATCAAAACTCTTTTAACAAACAATTTCAACTCTATTTTTAATAACTAAGCTCTTTTCCTAAACCGTTTTCCAATCTATTAGTATATACAAACCTTTACCTCACTCGGGTGAGAAATCTAATTAAACGACTTAGTAAAACAAGTGGTATGAAACGCTTGCGTTCACTTCGTCGGTTAATTCTTGGACTTGTTCGATTGAACCTCTTGTGACAATTTTATTAGTGAAGATTTACAGTTTGTTCGTAAATATTTAAGTTAAGCAAGTGGTTATGGGACATGAAGCTAAACTTCTATATTTACTAGCTTAGTGTAATTGACACTTCTCGTTGATCATGACGATCATTCTGATGATTTAGACTAGCAACTGTGCGATGTCTCTTGTTGCGAGGTTAGACTAAACACCACTTGTGTGATTCCACTCACACATAACTTTTTGCTTTTTGGTTAGTCTGGACCTTAATCTGTGTGATTCCATTCACACATGTGGGGTAGCTCCCCTTGGTCTTCGGACCGTCATGTGATAGGCCTCTTTCTCTTTTCTATGATTTCTGGACTTCTTGCATTGATTTCTAGAATTTATGCCATTGACTTGTCATGAGTACAAGTTTGGGGTATGATGCCCTTTCCGAATCTTTGAGAAGATTCTTGTGATATTGATTATCTCTTATTGACTGATCTTCTGTTGATCATTATTTACATACTTATAGTGGTATGTCATTACGGATATTTTATGTTTATGCCATATCTTTTATGTTATATCATGTCATGTGATATTTATAGCTAGACTGGTCCGTTTATTATTTTCTTAAATAATACTTGGGTCAGACCGAGATGCTACAGGTGCTTCTGCTTGACTTCTTCCCAGGGATTCATCACTCTGACTTTTGGCTAACTGTTTAGATTAGCAGTTTTTTGTGGTATACACTTGAGATATAGACTCATAGTTGTATTCTTTTGTATAGCACGTGTTGCTATTCTTTTGTATTATTGTGGATCTTACTGACCACTACTCTGATGTACACTTTCATGTGTTAGATATATATTCATATCTTCTTCCGCCCTTGTGATATGGATGTCTGTGGCTGATTTGTGTTATGATTATTTCTATGTTTGTTTCCGAAGATTATTCATAGCCACCGTGTGATAAGCAATTACATGGATGGTCGCTCCTCAATAGCCTTATTCTCCATGCTAGTTGACAGCACTACACCGTAGTGTTCTTGGCTAGTGAGGGTATAGAGGTGGGGCGTCACAGCTTGGTATCAGAGCCAAACTTCGGAACAATGTAGAATAACTTGACAAGGATCATCGTCCTAAGTCCGCCTTAGGAGTCTTGCTTTAGGATTTTGTTCGGGTTTTCAAACCGATTCATCCTATTTCTTTTATGATTCCTTACTTCACTTGTCAAGAATGTTTGATATTCATTTGGTGAATAACTATTTTCTTTCTCTTCTTTCTTTCTTAAGGAAGAGAATGTCTAGACCAGGTCGTCCCAGAGCTGGATCATCTAGTGCTCCACCACCGGATGGAGTTTTTATGACTACTCAACAGTTACTTGATTTAGTAACGAACGCTCAAGCAGCTGGAGCTAATCCGGCACCTACCCACCCAAAGTCGGGGTTTGCACGATTGTGCAATGATTACACCAACCTGGTTGGGAAGCCGTTTAAAGGCTCTGAAACTATCATTGGGATCCAGGCTTGGCTCAGAACGTGCGATAGGATCTTCTCTCGCATGAACCTCATTGACCTCGACCGAGTCCAGGTGGCTTCCAGCATGCTCCAAGAAAGAGCATTGGATTGGTATGAGCTGTTAATCTCAGAAATTGATGAAGCGGATCTCACCTGGGAGCACTTCCGGGAACGCTTTGAATCGAAATTCGTGCCCGAGGCTGAAAAGGTAACTTTGGCTCGGCGATTTATTGACCTCGTTCAAGGTCAGTCTTCTGTGGCGGACTACGTCGCATCATTCGAATCTCTTTCCAAATATGGGGTCGAGTATATAAATACTCCACTAAAGAAGAACCAGAGGTTTGTTTATGGCTTAAATAAGAATCTTAAGAAGCCACTACTCCTGAAACTAGAAGTTGCATTTGATCAACTTATAGATATCGCTCTTCGTCTGGAAGAGGCTGATAAAGAAAGTGAGGTGGAGGTAGTAGCTTCCAAACCCAATTTCAATAACAAAAAGAGGCCCAACAAGTTCAAAGGCCCTTATCCCAATAAGAAGAGTAAACAAGCAACTACTGCTGCAAAGGCTCCTTCTCCTGATATTGCGAGATGCTTCAACTGTGGAGCAGAGGATCATTTTGCGAACAAGTGCTCAAAGCCCAAATCTTGTCGCTATTGTAAGAGCCCAGATCACTTTATACATCAATGCCTCAAACGTAAAGGCAGGAATGAAGGAAAGTTAAATGTGGCTCAAGCCCCTGGCAACACATCTCGTGGCCAAGGTATTTCTCATTCCATTCTTGATGGTATTATTTTATTTCATGATCAACCTATTAGAGTTCTCTTTGATACGGGTGCATCCCATTCTTTTATATCAAAGGAACTGGTAGACACTTTTTCATTAAGTGTTACTGCATTGATGACTTCTTTAAAAATTGCGAATCCTGTTGGTGGATCCGCAACTCTTAGTTTTCTTTGTAAAGATGTGGAGATTATTTTATGTGATTTTTCTTTCCTAGACGATTTGCATGTCATGCGTTACTTAGGCTTTGGAATAATTTTGGGAATGGATTGGCTTAACCGTTATCAAGCCCATATCCTATGTCTTGAGCGGACTATTCATCTCCGACATCCACTATCTGTTAAACAGATTTCTGTTAATCTTAAATATTCAGAATCATGTTTGGAGGGATCTTTATATTCTTTAAATCCTCGTGATAACGATGACGATGATGAAGATGATATTATTTCTCGTATTCACGTTGTTCGTGAATTTTCCGACATATTCGAGCCCGTTTTAGGTTTACCACCTAAACGAGCAATTGAGTTCAGAATTAATCTTGTTTCTGGAGCTCAACCTATTACTCGTCCTCCTTATCGCATGTCCAATAAGGAAAATGAGGAGATGCGCAAACAGTTGTCCGAATTGGAGACGAAGCAATTTATTCGCTCTAGTTCCTCGCCTTGGGGAGCTTCGGCTATTTTCGTGAAGAAATCCGACGGTACGCTTAGGCTTTGCGTTGACTATCGCAAGCTTAACGATCTGACTATTAAAAATAAATATCCTTTACCTCGGATTGATGATCTATTCGATCAGCTTAGTGGTGCTAAGGTCTTTTCACAATTGGACTTGGCTACCGGTTTCCATCAGCTTCGCATCGCTGAGGATAGCATTCCTTTGACATCATTCCGTACTCGATATGGATCTTATGAATGGCTTGTTATGCCATTTGGGTTGACGAATGCTCCAGCTTATTTCGTTGACCTCATGAATCGAGTTTTCAAAGATTTCCTCGATCGGTTTGTTCTCATATTCATTGATGATATTCTTGTGTATTCAAAAACCGAGGAGGAACATGAGAAACATCTTCAGATTGTATTGGAAACTCTTAGGAGTAATCAACTAAAGGCAAAATTTTCTAAATGCCACTTTTGGCAATCTCGTGTGAAGTTTCTCGGTCATATTATTTCCGAATCCGGAATTTCTGTGGATCCTTCAAAGATTGAAGCGATTCAAGATTGGAAAAGACCTGAGAGTGTGAATGAAATCCGTAGCTTTCTCGGATTGGCGGGCTATTACCGTCGTTTTATTAAAGACTTTTCTAAGATTGCCGTGCCTCTTACTGGCTTGACTAAGAAGGGAGTTAAATACATTTGGTCGGACAAATGTGAAGCCTCTTTTCAGAAATTGAAAGAACTCCTATCCGATGCTCCTATTCTTGTTATTCCCGAAGGGAATCAAGATTTTGTTGTTTATACTGATGCTAGTCACGTTGGTTTAGGTGCCGTTCTTATACAAAAAGAATGTGTTATTGCTTATGCTTCTAGGCAATTAAAGCCGGCTGAGACTAGATATGCCACACATGATTTAGAACTCGCGGCTATTGTTTTCGCCCTTCGGATTAGGCGTCATTATCTATTGGGAGAGAAATTTGTTCTTTACACGGATCATAAGTCTTTGAAATATTTATTTTCTCAAAAGGAACTTAATTTGCGTCAACAGCATTGGCTCGAGTTCCTTGCACCTTATGATCTTGATATTCTTTACACCCCTGGTAAAGGTAATCGTGTCGCCGATGCTCTTAGCTGTAAACAACAAGCAGTTGTTTCTATGATGATATCCGAATGGAAAAATCTCGAGATTTTATCGTCTTGTGAGATTCGAGAGTGCGTATCTGATTTATGCTCATCACTTGTTTTATGTAGCCTTGAGGCTCATCCTTCTCTTTTAGACCGCATTCTTGAAGCTCAAGGTCTAGATCCTGAATTGGCTCTTCTTGGCCAAAATGTTAAGGATAAAATTGATATTGAAGGTTTGAAAGACTTTGATATTGATTCTCCTGGCGGCATTCGAAAATTTGGTAGACTTATCGTACCAAATATTGGATATCTTCGTAAAGATATTTTAGAAGATTCCCATCGTTCTAAATTCACCATTCATCCCGGTAGTAGTAAAATGTACGCTGATATGAAGCGACTTTATTATTGGGAGGGAATGAAATCTGATATTGCTAACTTTGTTAAGTGTTGCATGACTTGCCAACTTGTCAAGGCCGAACATCAAAGGCCTGGTGGGTTATTGGAACCTTTAGAAATTCCAATTTGGAAGTGGGATCAAATTTCCATGGACTTTATAGATGGCCTTCCCCGTTCTCGTTCGGGTCATGATAGCTTATGGGTGATTGTTGATAGACTTACTAAATCCGCCCATTTTATTCCGGTTCGGTCTAACCGAACCGTTCCTCTTTTGGCCAAACTATTTGTCAAGGAAATTGTAAAATTGCATGGAGTTTCTACATCTATTGTTAGCGATCGTGATCCATTGTTTACTAGTGGATTTTGGAAGAGTCTTCAAAAAGCTTTAGGAATGAAGCTTAATTTTAGCACCGCATATCACCCCCAGTCCGATGGACAAACCGAGCGTGTGAATCAAACTCTTGAAGATCTTCTTCGTGCTTGTGTGCTTGATTTTGGTGGAAGTTGGGAAGATCATATTTCACTTGTTGAATTTTCCTATAATAATAGCTTCCAATCTAGTATTGGTATGGCACCTTTCGAGGCACTCTACGGAAGGCCATGCCGATCTCCTTCTTGTTGGCTTGAGGCCGGTGAGAAGCTGGTTTTATGTCCAGACTTTATTCGTGATTCCACGGAAAAGATTGAACTTATTCGACATAGGATGAGAGAAGCCCAGAGTAGACAAAAATCCTATGCCGATAATCGAAGAAGGAAATTAGAATTTTCTGTTGGGGATCCTGTTTTTATTCGTGTTTCACCTATGAAGGGTGTTGTACGTTTCAGTCGATCGGGGAAGTTAGCGCCTCGATATATTGGGCCATTTCCTATCACTGAACGTATTGGTTCCATGGCTTATCGCCTTGCATTGCCGGCTCAGTTTTCTGCTATGCACGATGTATTTCACGTTTCTCAATTACGGAAATGCCTTCGGGATTCCGATTCTATTCTTGAGCCCGCTGTTGTGGAAGAAATTGAAGTTTCGCCGAATTTAACTTATGAGCAGCATCCTATTCGAATTATAGCTTCTGAGGTTAAACGACTTCGAAATAAAGATGTTCCGCTTGTGAAGGTTCAATGGTCCTCAAATCCTAAGGATTGCTCTTGCGAATCCAGAGAATTCATCGAGCGAACACATCCGGACTTGCTTACTCCTGCTCTTTGAGGTGAACTTCCTATTTCAAATTTCATTTGTGTTAATATGCTTTTATGGTTGTTACTTGTTATTTCCATCTTATATATTGCGAGGACGCAATTTCTTTAAGGAGGGGAGTCTGTAACAACCCGCATATTTATCGATTTAATATTTAAATATTTTATTTAAATATTAGGTCGTTAATCGGATATTGGTCCGAAAAGCTACATTTTGCAAACGGTCAAATTAGGACTCGAGGCCACTTCCATTGAGTTCGAAATGCCGTTTACAAATTTTTTAAGTATAAACATCGATAGGTTTGGAGTTAGCGAAATTTCACTAACTTTTCCCGCTTTGGACTTTGGGTTAGTTTAGCCTATTAAGCCCAAGTTCCAACCCCCTTCTCCTCACTCTTCATAAATTTCCTAACTAACTCAAGCTTGGGCATTAATGGTGAAAAGAATGGGAAATTAAAACTCCAAGCACAAATTCAATTGCAAATCCAACATTCAACTCCAAATTCAAGTAGAAGATATTGGATTCAAGCTTTGGATTGCTTCTCCTTGCTTTCAAGCTTCATCTTCATAAACTTTAGTGCAAAGGTGAGATTTTTAACTCACATTCTTGTCTATAACTATCTTGGGTTGTTGGGAATGATTCCCTATCACTTTAGCATGAATATTTGCTTTTGGTTTGGATTGGATTGGCGAAAAACTCCGATTTTTGGCGTTTTAGCGAAATTTCTGCATTTAGGTCGTTCTGGCCATTTTTAGGTCGTTCGGAGTTAGGTCGTGTGGGTCTTAGGTCGTGGGTCGCGTACGAGATAGCTCCTAGATCGTTCTGACCACTTTTCGTGTGTTCGGAGTTAGGTCGTTCACGACCTAGTACTTAGGTCGCTCGTGAGTTGGTGGTGTAGGTCGTAGGTCGTTTAACTCTTAGGTCGTTAGGCCTTGTGTGTGGAGTTAGGTCGCCTGCTTTCCTTAGGTCGTAAGTCGCGTGTGCTTTAGGTCGCGCACTTTCTTAGGACGCGAACCCTTTTAGGTCGTTGACCACGCTAGGTCGCTTGGCCTCTTCACCCTTCCTCTTTTGGGTCGCTCCCCTTTATTTCTTAGGTCGTTGTGGCCTTAGGTCGTGATATTTATAGGTCGCGGCAAAGTTAGGTCGCTCGACCCATGTTGCCGTTAGGTCGCTCGATCCTTGTTGCCGATAGGTCGCGTGCTTTCTTAGGTCGCGTACTTTTAGGTCGCGTGTCCCCTCTACCTCGTTAGGTCGCAAAGAACTTTAAGTCGCTCGACCTCCTTACCCACCAGGTCGCGCACTTAGTTAGGTCGCTCAGCCATTGTGTTAGGTCGCGTGAACCCTTAGGTCGTTAGACCTCATTTTGCTTTAGGTTGTAGGCCTCTTGCCTTCACTTAGGTCGTACCGTTTTGTCGGGGCGCTGCCCCCTGGACCCCCGCGACCTGACCGGGCAGGTCGAACCCCGTAAGCGGTGGCGTTGCCCCCGCACCCCCACCTTGGGGGGTTGCCACCCCCTGGACCCCCCCTCCGTAGGGGATCTTATCTGAAAAACATTGAGCTGATTTCCTTGGATTTTATTCACATCTCCGTATGCGATCTTTGTGACTGATTGTTTCTACAATTGCTTCTGTGTTTTGCCACTTTATAATATAAAGGTTTCAATACTAGTAGTAAATATCAAAACTCTTTTAACAAACAATTTCAACTCTATTTTTAATAACTAAGATCTTTTCTTAAACCGTTTTCCAATCTATTAGTATATACAAACCTTTACCTCACTCGGATGAGAAATCTAATTAAACGACTTAGTAAAACAAGTGGTATGAAACGCTTGCGTTCACTTCGTCGGTTAATTCTTGGACTTGTTCGATTGAACCTCTTGTGACAATTTTATTAGTGAAGATTTACAGTTTGTTCATAAATATTTAAGTTAAGCAAGTGGTTATGGGACATGAAGCTAAACTTCTATATTTACTAGCTTAGTGTAATTGACACTTCTCGTTGATCATGACGATCGTTCTGATGATTTAGACTAGCAACTGTGCGATGTCTCTTGTTGCGAGGTTAGACTAGACACCACTTGTGTGATTCCACTCACACATAACTTTTTGCTTTTTGGTTAGTCTGGACCTTAATCTGTGTGATTCCATTCACACATGTGGGGTAGCTCCCCTTGGTCTTCGGACCGTCATGTGATAGGCCTCTTTCTCTTTTCTATGATTTCTGGACTTCTTGCATTGATTTCTAGAATTTATGCCATTGACTTGTCATGAGTACAAGTTTGGGGTATGATGCCCTTTCCGAATCTTTGAGAAGATTCTTATGATATTGATTATCTCTTATTGACTGATCTTCTATTGATCATTATTTACATACTTATAGTGGTATGTCATTACGGATATTTTATGTTTATGCCATATCATTTATGTTATATCATGTCATCTGATATTTATAGCTAGACTGGTCCGTTTATTATTTTCTTAAATAATACTCGGGTCAGACCGAGATGTTACAGGTGCTTCTGCTTGACTTCTTCCCAGGGATTCATCACTCTGACTTTTGGCTAGCTGTTTAGATTAGCAGTTTTTTGTGGTATACACTTGAGATATAGACTCATAGTTGTATTCTTTTGTATAGCACGTGTTGCTATTCTTTTGTATTATTGTGGATTTTACTGACCACTACTCTGATGTACACTTTCATGTGTTAGATATATATTCATATCTTCTTCCGCCCTTGTGATATGGATGCCTGTGACTGATTTGTGTTATGATTATTTCTATGTTTGTTTTCGAAGATTATTCATAGCCACCGTGTGATAAGCAATTACATGGATGGTCGCTCCTCAACAGCCTTATTCTCCATGCTAGTTGACAGCACTACACCGTAGTGTTCTTGGCTAGTGAGGGTATAGAGGTGGGACGTCACATTTAAACTGCTTATGAAATGCTAAAATATTCTGATGTTAGTTAGATCAAAATCATGAAGTGATTTATTTTTATTGACTATTGTTTGGTGATTTAATGACATTTAAATTGGTATATGGTTTGAATTGATAGGAATTTTAAATTAACAATTAAATCGAATTTGAAATTGAACCACTAGTTAAAAGCCTAATATTGATAACTAGTTAACTGTTGTGATATATTGATTGTTTTAGATTTTGATTATGATGGACGGCTATTGATTGATACTTTAGATGATTGGATGTTAATTTATATATATACATATATATATATATCATGTTATCACCCTGTATATTATCTTATAGCACATAAACTATTGTTTGAATTATATTTGGATAAATTAAGAAACAGGTCAAAATGATACGTACCTATGACACTTTGATTTGGATTAAAATGATATATATCCATCCCTGCAATTAAAAGTGAAATAACTGATCACTTGGCCATACGATAGAAAATTATACATGGACACCGAATTGATTAAATTAAGCGGTTTTAAATTCTTGAATTTTAATCTATTTAAATAATTTTTTTAAAGAAATAAAAATTGAATTTATAAAGATGAATTATTATCAAATTTGAGCTTTGAAATGTTGACGGTGAAATTTGTAAAAGAATAAATTTGGAATTTGAAATAATCGATATACGACTTGAATTAAAGGAATTGAATTACTTTAAAGGTTTGAACTTTATTCAAACTTTGAAAATTTATCTTGGTTAAAGTAATCCAGATTAATATTTAAAATTTGGTCTCAGAATTAAAATGTACGAAATTAAATTAATTTAAATTTTTGAATCAAAATTTGAACATTGAAGTTTAATTGGATTAAAGTGATTTTAAATTGATACTTAAGAATTGGACTTGAAATCTATATAAACTAAAATGGTTTAAAATGAGAATCGAATTGAAACTTAAGCCATTGAATATAATGTTGAATCAGATTTGAAGTTAAAAATGAACGTTTCAAAATTGAAATTAATTCGAACTGAAATCGAAATCGAAGTTAATTCAAAATGAAATCAAAATTGGAGTTGATTTGAAGTAAAATCTAAATTGAAGTTGATTTGAATTGAAATCGAAATTGAATTGACTTGAGATTGAAGATGATTTGAATTGGAAGATTTGAAACTGAATCAACTTGATTGAAATTTGGACCTAAGTCCATATTTATTGAAAATGAAAAGAATTTTTTTAAATTTGAAATTATTTTCACTATAAACTATATTATTATAAAATGTTTTAAATTTCATCTTTCAAATTATTTAAATTTTCAAACCATTTTAACAATTACCCATTTTCCATACACAAACCGTTTTCAATCTCTAAACTGTTTAAACCGTTCAAATTATTTTCAAATTCAAGTTGTTTAAGGTCAGAACTATTATGTTTAAATCATTGATTTGAAACAGTGTGCTTAAAATGAAGTTATAACCTAATTTGAAATTTGAAATGGAAATTTGAATGAAATGATATTCTGAAGTGAAGTGACATATTGGAGTAAATGTGATATTTTGAAGTAAATATAATATATTGAAGCAAATATGATTTTGAAGTGAATTATATTTTGATGTCAGGTATGCATGTTTTTTTAATGCAAAAGAATCAACCGGTATGTAAAATGATATTTGATTGTTAAAGAGACCAGGGCCGATTATTGGCGCACTACCTGTCAAAGTTAGAACCACTTTTATAACTATGTACATGGAGGAGACTCGAGAATGAAGTGGTTAGATTCAGTGTATGTTTAAAGGATTTGAAGAAAGAGAACGATGATGAATACACTTGTGTCAATTTGAAATGACTAGAACATGATGGCTTGACAAGGCCAATAAGGGTAGCTACCTCCAGCGGACACCTTCTATTCGATTTTTTTCTTCTGGACTCAGTCCATACCTTTACCCTTGATGGTTGTCTCAATTGGTGCATATTGATTTGGGATGAACCCCCATTGACTCGATATGGGATAGGTGGACGCGGTGGGCGGTCATGGCTACGATGCATTACCACCAGCCCTACGATCAAAACCAGTGGTATCCTACCTTGGGCATTGCCTCATGTGCCTTGTCAAACTTCTATTCTTATACGAGACCACTACGAGTTTGGTTTGGTGTTGTCATATCACGGCGCATCCCTATCCTCGGATGCAAATTATATGCCAATGCTTAAAAACGTGTTAAGGGGGGTTAATGTAAAGCCGTAATGCTACGAAAAATATTTATCTTATTGATTAGACATTACATAAATAGCATATTCTAATATATATATACACATATATATTTTAACAGATCCTTAAGAAATGGAAAATCCCGTAACATCTATTGAGTTATTGCATGCACGTTATATACTGGATAGAAGATGTAAAACCCTATAAACATCTCTGATGCTATTACACTCTTGTTATATGTGATATTGATTTGACTTACATAAGGATATTTTAGTTTTGACTCAAATGTATTGTTTTACTTTATGCTCAGGTCAGCCTTAAGTTTTCAGTGCATTGAAGATCATATTATTCTGAAGGACGAAGACTAAGATTTGGTATATTATATTACTAATATTATTCCTCTGCATCATGTTGTTCTACAGCATTGTCTCTGTTGTATGTATAACTCTGATTGATGTTGTAAAAGTATAATAAATGTATAGCGTAAACAACTTCATGAACTATTTATTTGATTATGATATTTTATCATTCCACCATGAGATTCAATGTTTGTTTTTTCTTTTCTTATTTTTCTGAATTAACCACATTGATTATATGTGTTTCAAATTTTTTTTAGTTAGGCATGTGTGGTTTATTGTCGACTTGAACCTCCCAAAATGCGGATCGTCGTATAATCTCTTTCGATTTGTTGAGCAAAATCAAAGTTGAAATGAGATTAGGACAAGGAAACATAGGTTATGAGTTGCATTTGATACAACCGATAAGGAGTTATCCATCGCTTGTGGGGCTATGATTTGTTGAGCAAACTAAAGGTTAAAATACCAAGACAAATGAGTCCTAACACCCACTAGTGAAGTCGAGAAACTTCAATGTTTCATCCTAGGTTTGAAGAAACATAAAAGACTAGTGGGAGCCTTATTAGAAAAACAAAATGGTAACATTTAACCTTTCTAATATTGTAAGAACATATACTAAATAATGTTATAATTATTTATAATGATAAATTTGTGCATTTCATATGATTGATAAAACGTTTATCAATTAATATATACAAATGAACTGAATTGGAAATTCACAAATGGAAATATAATATAATACTCATTATTAAATGCCTATTGCATGTTAATGATTTCTATACCCATACAAGTGCCTAATTTTTACAACTACTTAATACATTCGTAAAATGATCACTTATGTGTTTATTTGGTTTAGACCATGTATTGAATTTTATTAGTTTTGGACTCTAAAAGCAATACAAGACTATAGATGTATGTGTGATCCATATACTATCACATATAATTGTTATCTAGTGAATGGTCATAGTTTGTAATGTACAATACTTCAATGAATATAGTTCATTCGAAATAAGCCAATAAACTATACTATGAGATCGAGTATTCAATTTGATTGATTACATAAAAGATCATATTGTGCAATTTGTAGCACAAGACCAGAACTACAAGATAAATCTAAGAATTCGATCTCTGAAATGTCAGTTTAATTAATTTATGCAAAGAGCAGGATATTTGATGTCCTTAAATGTTAAGGATAATCAAATACGCTTTCGTAAAGAATTCATTATGATGTTGCAATAAGAGTTTCTTATGAATGGTTTGACCATTTAAAATGGAAAATGAATGTATAAGAGTAAATGTGGTTTAAGGTATAGTTGGGATAGAGAGAGTGGATAGTCATTTCTTCTTCATAAAGGAACAATGAAAATGAGAATTGTAATAACAATAAAAGATATGTAACATTGGATCAAGAAATATGATTTCCATTCTGAAATGTATTTTAGAATGGAAAATTATTTTCAATGAGACTTGTTTCTACAGGTTCAAGATAGTTGATCAAAGAACTCTCAACTGTAAACTAGTTGCAGTATATGAAATAAATAAATCTATATGAAGTGAAAGTTAGACCTCTGAATTTAGTACGCTATTATAGTAATGGTGGAAATAGTGGGAGCATGCCATATAGCCTTATTGATTTCAACAAATTACAAAAATTGTTTTCGTTAAAACGTATCGAACATTATTTATGAAATAATGACTATATGTGATGACCAGACTTCCTATCTCCAGAAAGTTGCATCATCTATGAAGAAAGAAAGGGATAGAAGAAGAAAAGAAAGAGAAAGAAGAAAAACAATAACAACGGAGAACTCACAGCGGAACGAACGAATTATAATATATCACATAATATTACATAGTATCATATTACATCAGAGTACACAACTTATACAATAGATATTAGACAGTTATAAACATCTGTCTAACTATACAACTCAAGTACAACAGATACAGATACCAAACAACACAGCGGAACCATAATGTATCTACACATGGAAGCCTCCTACTCCATATCTCCTCCAGAATTCGTCAAGCAAACCTGAATCACTTGACTACTCATACATAATATGAGTACCCAAGAGTTTAATAAAACAGAAAATAAACACTCGGGTCAGACAGGGGTCTGGTGTGAGTAAACAGGTTAAAATTGCTTAACTTTAGAAAAACCTTTGAAAAGAAAAGGTATCACGTAAGACTTCCCACACATAAACATGGAAAAGTTTTTACCTTATGCTAAACAAAACATTTGATGGGAAATCCAGTGATATTATAATAGTGTCTAGGGTTCTCAAGTAAATAAGAAATAGCCGAAATTGTTACATGATTAAATTCCAGCTACTAGCCACAAAAGTGGGTAATACAAACAAAACTGTAGGGTCTCGTAGGAAGAATGGGTTTCCATCAATGGCATGGCTACTGGTGTACCACCCGTCACAGTACGTGGCCTAGATCAACATACCGAGGAGCCACCCTAACACCCCTGCAACACAAGGCCGAGACCATTCCTTACTGAACAGTCCCGAACAAGACAACCCCACAGTTGGCGCGCGATTCCAACTTCCCACACAACCGAAATAAAAGGGACTTCTAGACAGGGGAAAATCTTACTCTCCAGTGGGAGCTACCCACGAAGCCTTGCTGCACCTCCCCTGTTTTAGCCATTCCTGATTGATGAGGCTTGAGGCTACAATTACCTTTATAGAACACATCTATCTTAGAATGCTCATCGTCCACCTGACGATGTTCTGAAAGCATTCAATCCATACAAGTTCGTTCCGTGTTCGAACGAAACCGAAGGCACTATCTCGTTGCACTTATTTTGGAATCACCCTCAGAGTCAACGACCATAGCCCTTGCACTCTAAATCACCATCTCGAACCTATAAGTACTATTCCGTCAAACTCATCACGGAATCACCCCTAGAGTTATACTACGTATAGTTCTTACACCTCGAGTCTTCACTTTCTCCACTTGGATTCACGACCTAACGTTTAATTGGAATCGATGTGGTTTTCGGATATCCAAATATGGAAACCCGATCCCGGTCTCACCGAAACCAAACGCCATTTTAATGTCCAAGTTGTACTTAAAACAGTTTAACTTATATTCAGGATGATATAAACATATAGATGAATCACATTATCAAAATAGATAATTCATACCAACATTCATCTCACAAATAGCATATCACATAACAGAGATATTCAAATCATCCAATATCAACCAATCACCCAATATTGATCATCCAATATCAATCAATCAATCAATATTAATCAATCATCCAAAGCAGAAATGATTAATTCTTAATCAATAGGATTACCTAAATCCTTCTGCGGTAATTTATTCCAGATAAATTAATCATCTTTTAATGATCTTCTTTAATTAATCTTCCATGATTAATCATCTTTTAATTACCTTCAAGTGATTAGCCTTAACCATATACAGTAATTAACCTTTAATTACTATCATTAATTACAATAATTAATGAACCCTCATTTGCTTCCATTTATTAATTAACTATAATTAGTTACATTAAACCTTAATTAATCACAATTAATTAATCATACTTAAATTAATTACTTTTATTAATCAACCTTTATTAATTAACAATTGATACTTATTAATTAATAATAATTAACTTGTAATTAATCATCTCATTAACAGTAATTAACAACTTGTAATTACTTATCTTAATTAATTAACTTCTTAATTAATTATATTAACCCTTTAATTAATTAATCTAATTAATTAGTCTTTAAGTTCTTCATTAAGTAATCAATTATTTGATTACATCAATTAATAATCCTTAATTAATTAATTACAAATTTAATTAATTACACTTAGTAATTAATCTTAAAATTAATCACATTCATTAATTAATCGCATTAATTAATTAACTAAAATAATTAAGTAACTAACTCTTAATTACTTAACAAGTAATTATCTTCTAATTACTTCCATTAATAACTATTGATTACTCTCTTAATTAATTACTTAACAAGTAATTAATTCCATCATTAAATAATCTTTCACTCTTTGAATAATTAATTACCCCATAATTAATTAACTTCAAAACAATTATATTAATCAATTTCTTAATTTAATAACTTTAAGTGATTATCCTTTAATCATTTTCATCTAATTACTCCCATGAGTAATTTCCATTAATTACTTCCATAAGTAATTATCATTCTTAATTACATTCAATAATTAACCATTGATTAGTTCATTAAGTAATCACACTTATTAATTCCTAATTAAGTGATTATTAAAAATTAAATAACCAATTAACTAATTATTTAAAATTAATTAAATAATTAATTAATTAACTTATTATATTTCAAAATCTTTAATTAATTAAGAAAACCATAAATATTAATTAATCTTTTACTTATATACAAATCATATTCAAATTAAGTATTCTTAAGTTTATAACAAAGATACGTTAACCATATTTATCTTCATAAATAAATTATTTGAATTAATCAAATTATAACAACTTAAAAACAAATTATACTATTTGGTTTTCAAAATTAAATAATAACCTTATTTGAAAATAAGGAATTTGGAAATCAAATGTCAAATTTAAAATACTTTAAATTATCTAACTTTAATCTTATTCATTTGCAATATAAATTTAAAAACCTTGTTATTAAAACTTTACCTTAAGATTCACTTAAATTTTGATTAATTCTTAATTTGAAAACACTTCTTTATAATTAAAAATTATAAAATTTAGTTAAGTTAATTATTTCCAAAAGAAATCATTTTTAACAAATTTAAAAACTTAAAATAAATTCAATCAATACCTTTTTAAAATTTGATTTACAAACAACGGGTTTTAACTTGTAAGTTTATTTCCTTATAAACTTGTTTAAAAAAAATTTAAACTTGATCTCAGCAACAAGTTAATTTTTGCAACTTATCATTACAGAACTACCCAAAACAACGTCCAAACTCGAGTAAATCACTGCAAATACACAAGCCTCCTCCCGAGCTAAACCCAGACTCCCTCAACTTTGAGTCATACACGATGAAAACACGAGCCTTCTTTGAGTCTTCAACTCGTCTTCCCCAAACATGATTTCCAGTTGCACAGACCTTACACGGTGCACGTTGCACCACCACCCAAACAGTTCCGACCATCAAACTATTCGCCGACCAACCCCACGTGACTACAACGACCATCTCCTCAACCCAGATCCAAACGAAACACCTCGAATCAAAATACGACCAATCAAACCAAAATACAACAGCTACAACTCGACACCAAACCCACAACGCTGACCACCACGTCGTCGTTACACCTCGCCGACCCCACCATCGAGACGCCACGACCATGAACAACATCCACCCCAAAAACGAACAGCTCCGGTCACCAATCCAAATCACAGAAGCCACTAAAATCAAACCGAAATCAAAAGCATGCTAAACCATAATTCATCCAAATTCCCTCGATTCACTCTTTAGAAAAATTATTGAACAATTTTCCCAAAATCAACCATCCACAAGCTAGCCTCGACCACAATTTCAAATCAACTTATTGCGTGAATAATTGGCAATTCGCCATAAACCTGAAAACATTCAAACCTAAAATTTGAATAAATTACCAAACTAAAAATTACAAATTTCATATCTAAATTCATGATTTTACATCAAGATTACATGCATGTAGTCAAATTTGGAATTTAAGATAATTAATTTTTAACAAATATTCAAGTTCATCTGTAAATTTTTATTTTAATCATGATTGATGATATTTAAAATTCCCGGACTATTTTATAATCTTTATCCTACAATTACAAATCAATTTCATTCAAATACTTGAGGCTAATATGGATTAAATTGGGAAATTTTGATTTTTGGAAACAAAGTCACAGTTTTTTTTCTTCTTTAAACAGAGAACAACACCAACATATACAGTCATATGTTTACAAGTATAAATATAACTATAAATTCAATAAATAAAACTGAATAATTTCCATGCAATACTAACATCAATTCACATGCATTTAAGTTAACAAGATTAATCTGTTTTTAAAATATTTACTCACCTTTAATATTTCAGAGAACATAGCAGTTTTTACCCAGGCGTTGGACATAATCTGGAAAGAATGATTTGAATTGCTGAAGAAAAATCCTTTGTATGCCTTTAATTTGTTGATGATTGTAAACTTGCATGTTGAAAATTGCAGGTTGAATTTGATATGAAGTTACAGATTTTAATTCTCAAGTTGATCTTGAACTTGATTCTATGAAATGCAGGTGATCAAATGTTATAGACTTCAATTTGCAGGTTGAAGTTTTTAATTAAATACAGATTTTAAATTTGCTTTTGGTTTTGATTTTAGATTTTTTAAAATGTAATTTCTGCTTTGAGTAAATTTGAAATAAGGAAGAAAAAGAATTTGAGAAGAAGAAGAAGTTTTGGAAATTAAAAGAGAAAAAAAACAAACTTACTCTATATGTTTAAATGAATTATGTTAATAAAAAAATTTAAAGAAATTAAACTTCAAAATAAAGACGCTTGTTATCACAACTTGAACAAATGTCAAATGCAAAGCCCCTTTATCTTACAAGTGTTATTAAGGGGTTTAAAATGTTTGCACATGTTATTAGTATTTTAACTAAATTTTTACTTAGTTTAAATGTAAATATAACTTACTTTCTTAACTTACTAAATGGACAAATGTTTACATAAGTATTTATAAATTTACTTTTAAAAGAAATTATTCTAAAACTAATAAATACAAATATATTCTCATGGATTTTAAAAAAAAATAATCTAAAACATTTATATTTATACACTTATAGCCATTTTAAGTTTAAACACTTTAAAGAAAACAAAACAAGATTTTATTCAAACTATCTTAAATAAATTTTGAAACAAAGCTTTAAATTACAATTATAAATTATCAATAGATTAAATAAATTTCAGAATAACTTAAATTATAACATATATACATATATATATATATATTACAATTTGAAAATCCATCTTTTAATTTAAAACAAAAGATATTTCTATTCACAACATATATCAAAAATATATGTTATAAACAGAATAAAATTTATTAGCTTTGACAAATAATTCATATCACATTTTAAATTGTTAAAAAGATATTGATCAAAATTACCAGATTGAAAATTTATTAACTTTTAAAAGTTTAAATTTACCAATTTAAATTAAAATTATAAAGAAAAATTATCAAATCAATTTAATAATTAATACAGATTATTAAATTGATATTGCCCAAAATTCCGGGTCATTACAATCCTCCCCCCTTAAAAGAATTTCGTCCCGGTAATATAAAAGCAAAGGTAATTTAATAATCCAACAAATATTTCAATTTCAAATCAGCAAAGCATTCCTAATATCCAGTTACTAACAACCATAGCAACCAATCAAACAAACATATCTAACTAATTATCCTGACACAAATCAGAATAAATCTCTAATACTATCTAGAGTTTCCCAAGTATAAATCACCGGGAGACTCGCTCTACAGAAGCTCAACAAACTACACCACCAAAAATCTAGAGCTCCTCTCATCTCTGGATCCACCAATCTGAACTGAACATCAGACTACTCAAATCTAGCACAAATTCCAAATCCAACTGAACTGCAGATTCAACAACCAACAATGAATCATACATGTACTCCCTCAGAGATACGTGAAATAAAATGAATTCCAGTTATCCAAACTGGCAATTCAATCTTACCTTATCAAAACACAGATAAGAAATCCCAAATGCCTCAGAGCTAGCCATCTAATCTTACCCAATTACACCTCTCTTAACCAGAGAAATCTTAACAATAATGAAGACTCCAACTTCGAATTCCAAACTCCTTATCTCATATATGCATAGCTCAACAGACAATCCTGGGCTGCCCATCTCTTCCTGATCAGCTCAACCTATTCTGATGCTTCCAGAAACAACTAGACCAAAACAAACCAGTTTCTGGATCATATCCAACAGAAAAGCCCTCCAAAATCCGTCGAAATCCAGAACTCAAGCTCTACTCCAAAGCAATAGCAATCTGAACTTGCTTCCTTCTTTGCACGGCTGCTACCTTGCTTCCGCTGCACAACTATGATTCTGAGATAGATAAGAATACTGTTGATGAACACGACTACAAATTTGTCCAATATATCAGGGAAACTTTGTTCATCAAATCCATAAAATCTGAGTGACCCATCTGACTTAGTCACAAAACCTTATTACAGAGATCTAACTCTAAATGTGACATCCCAGAAATTTTGACAATAACAATTTAATAATTTATGTCAAAATTTAATTGATTTGACAATATTGTTAATAATAAATTTGAATTAAATGTAATAATCTTCTTTAAAATAAATATTTAAACTGATAATCTATCTTTAAAGGCTAATAAATTATTTTGTATTTGAATATATACATATCTGTATATATTATAAATAGATAATCTTTGTTTTAAATTTAATATATATAGGCATGTTTTCTTATTCTAATATTTTTGATAAATTAAAAATTGGATTTAATTTAATATTAAGCTATTAAATAAATAACCATATGACTTTAAAGTACTCAAGATAGAAACTCAATTGTTTAAAATTGATTTTAGCTTAAGTTTAAATTTAGATAAAAAGGTTTGTTTGTTCTTTTTAAATAGCTTGATAAAATAAGCAACTGATTAATAAAGAGATAATTTCTTTTGGAAATTATTTTAAATTAATAATGGGTTATATTTGAACAATATTAATAATGTAATATTTTTACAAACGGATTTTTTTTATATGGATATGAATTGCTATTTCAAAATTTATTTAAATATATGAACATGAGAAGCAATGAAATTATTATAAGTGTAAAAAAAACAGATAGAAAGTAAATTAAGTATTTAATAGTTAAATTTTAAAAACCAAAGAGAAATAAAAATAAGCATAGAAATAAATACTAAGGCTAAAATTCATAGCAAAGACTAAAATAACTTTATATATTTGGACATAAGTAAAACACAAACCAAGCTTGAAATGTTTGTAATCTGTGAACTAAATAGGCAACAGAAAGCAAAAGAAAAATTTATCAACATCAAAATTAATAAGTTAGACAAAGGAAAACATTTTGTACCTAAGTATAAAAGCATATACAGGTAGGAATAAAAGAAAGAGGAAGTATGTATAGGCCTGTGGAGTTTATATGTTAGAATAAGCTAAGGAATAAGACAAGAGAAAATTTTATATAAGTAGTATATGCAAGACAAAGAAAATAAGACAAAAGAGAAAATATCTTAATACATACAAAACCAGATATGTTTGAAACATAAAGTACTTTGTGGAATTTAATGTTAGCACACCATTTGGTCTACTAGAGATGTATACATATCATTTCAGCCGGAATGCATAATAGCATTTCAGCCTCCTTTTGACAAATCTTCCTGATAAAAACAAACTAAATCTATGATTAAAGATAATATTGTACCAGTATAGAGCATACCAGTAAACACCTTCCTCTGAAATCTTTCCTTATAAATATACATATCTTCCATTTCTTTTTGTTTATAAAACATAAACAAAACCAGAAAACATAAGTAAATTTTCATTTTTACAAACTTAAACTACTTCTATAAACTAAAACAAGGAGGTTAAAGAAAATCAAAGAAAGTCATGGTTTTCATGTTAAATCTGTTGCAAGCTTTCATGTTTTCAAATACAAGTCTCTGAAATCAAAAACAAAAGCATGCAAAATTTCATTCCAGTTCAAAAGGCCCTCTGCATTTTTAGGTGAGTAACTTAACTTCTTTTAAAACTTAAAGTAAAAGTTTGTTGCTTGCTAGTACATGAAGGTGATATGTATTGCATGAATGAAACCTGATGAGAATGTTATTTTTGTGTATGCTGTGTATTTTTACTCTGCACTGTTCTGTTACCCTTTCCAGGCTCAAAATTTCCAAATAAACACATTATCACTTAATCTAGTTTTTGTTAGGATTCAACTTACAAATCAAAGATGTTTGATTTAACATGAATGAATGTTTAAAAATTTAAGTAAGCCAATATGAAGCTTGTTGCCTTTGGAAGTAAAATAAACATATGGGCATGTTAAATAAACCAAAAACTCAAACCTTTAAAAGTGTAATTCCAGTATTATAAATTGAATATTTAAGTCAAAATATTATTTTTAAAACAAAAACAATAAATTTTAGTAAAGGGGTTAAGATGTAATTCTGGTTTGAACATACTATACAAATTCATGACTTTCTGGTGATCAAGAGGATGGGTGAGCTCGTGGACTTTTCTGGAGATGGAGGACCGATCATCGAAGTGGGGAAAATTGGTACAAGGTCTGGCAGATGGACGTGGTGGCGCCGGCGATGTCTTCTTCTCTATAGCCCTAAATTTTTGTTATGTTGGAACTTCGACTCGTTCTCCCTATTGGTGCGATCGAGCGTTACGTGCCCGTGAGGGAAGGTAGAGGGGAGGTAGACGTGGTGATGGCCAGAATTTTAGCGTCTCTGGTGGACGAGGTGGTGAGGATGGTGAACTTCCAGGTTTTGGATTGTGGGTTGTCTGTGTTTTCAGGTTTGGAGCTCGAACCTTCCTTTTTTTGATTTTCGTGTTGGAATGTCGTGTTAATGCTTGTGAGGGAGGGTTGGGGTGATGGATGGTGTGGAGGGATCATCGAAGATGATCAGCGTCGACCATCGGCACCGTGCATATGCATGGTGCAATGTGTTGTGCCTGGAGTAGTTGTTGAAGGGGGGTACTCGAGTCTTTAAGGAATTGACTCGGGGAAAACTTCACGCGAACTCGAAGCGTGTTCGAATTTGACTCGAAGCAAAGGTATGTAACTGTCAGGGTAACTTCTGGTTTCAGTTTTTACAGGAAGTAGGTGTTCTGTTTTTTTTTTAAGTAAAGTATAAAGCAAAGTTTAAATTTTCTTTTAACCTGGGGTTTTAAAATGAGAAATAGATATTTAAAATAGGTATTTAAATCATAGATAAGTTTGGATTCAAATGAAGTTTGAATCTCAGTTAAAATTGAATAAAGTTTTAAAATTTTAAATTATTTGTAACCACTTTAAAAAGGGGGATTGTTGCTCGAGTTTCACTCGATTGATTCGAGTGTTGGACTCGAAGAAATTTGGGGTTTTGCTCGAAGAGGTTTTTTGTTTATCTCGGGTATTAGTTACAGGGTTAGAACCTGTAAGTTTTATAAAATTTTAAAAAAAAACTAGGTTTTTAAATGAAAAAAATAGGTATTTAAACAAAGTTTAAATAAAGTTAAATTTGGCTTCAAAAGTAGTTTGAATCTCAGTTTTTGAATAAATAAAGTTTTTAAATTTAAAATTGTTCTAAACAAATTTGAATGATAAAGTGAATTTTTAAATTTGAATTGAATTCAAAATGAAATCGTGTTTAAATTCTTTTAATCTTCTATTTTAAGATAACTATTCTTTAAGTAGTAAAGAAAAAGGAGTTTGGAATTGTTAAGATTAATTTGATTTCATTTTAAATCTTAAATTTAAAATGAAATTCAAAAGTAAATTTAAATTAAATTATTAAAAATACCTTATTAATGATAAATTGAGCAATAAATAGAAAAGTTTTTTTTAAGACTTAAGTAATTGAAATTATTAAGTTAACTAGATGGATAAAAGGTGACTTGAATTAATTAACTTAGAAATTAAGAGTTTAAATTTATTTAAAAGAGATATAAGTTAATTAGTTTAAGGTAAATCAAATGGTAATTAAGAAATCATTGATTAAATAAGGTTTAATTTTTAATTAATGATTGGTAATCAATTAATGAATTAATTAAGGATTAATTAATAAGTGATTAATATTAATTAAAGTGTAATTGATAATAAATCTTAGTTAATTACTTTAGGAAAAGTAATTAAAGGATTATAATTAGTTAATCAAGGTCACTAACTAAGATTATGAAATAATCAATTAATGGGATTAATTTTAATAATTAATTAAATTATTATTTAAAGATAAGCAATTGTGAATTGTTAAGTATAATTACTTAACGGAAGTAATTAAGGAATTAATTTCTCATTGTAATTAATTCAGTTTCATATGAATTGTTTAAGTAATTAGTTAAATTTAATTAATTTAAATAATCATATGATGATGAGATAACTATAATTACTTAGGGAAGTAATTGATGGTAATTACTGGATGTGATTAACTGAGGTTGATTTAATAATGAAAGTAATTGGAATATAATTACTTTGTATAATTAATCATGGGATTAATTTAAATTAATTAAGGAATAATTAATTTATTTGATGGAGTAATTAAAGATAGTTAATTACTGAATGGTATTAATCAGAGGTGATTAATAAATGTGGCTTAATTGAAGATTAATTACTTAAGGTAATTAATTTTAAACAGGGAATTAATTAAAATGTAATTAATTAAATCATTAATTAATATAATTAATGATGTAATTAAGGGATGATCAATTTAGATTAATTAATCAATAATAAGTAATTAAAGAGTAATTAATTAGTGTAATTAAGAAGTAATGTAATGTTTGTAATTTAAGGTTAATTTCTATATTTGGATAAGATAATTAATTTGTGAAAATAATTAAAGGATGATTATTTGTATATAATTAAATGTTAATTAATCAAGTGTGATTAAGTGAAACGAATAATTAGTGAATGATTTATTAATTGATTGATAATTGATTAATAATTATATAAGTAAGATTTAAAATGGTGATGTAATTAATTTAATTTATTTTAAATTAATTAGAGATGATATAATTAATTTAATTCATTTTAAATTAATTATAGCTTATATGATTTCTTATGTACGAATGATGATATCATTTACCTTGAATAATTTGAGATCTTGGATATGTGATATTATGCTATGCAATATGGATGCTTGATTTAAGTATGATGATATTATTATCTGTTTGTGATGATAATATGATTTATCTGTTCATGATGATGAAGTGATCATCTATTATGATGTTGTGAATTATCTATCTGTGTGTATATGGATAAATTGAATTGAATTGTTTTAAAACTTTAAAACAACTTGGCCTTAAAAGACACATTTTGGATTTCGATGAGACCGGGATCGGGTTTTCCATATTTGGAAGTCCGAAAACCACATCGATTCCAAATTAACGATAGGTCGCGAATCTGAAGTGAAGATTCAAAATGCAAGGGTTATCATCGTTAACTCTGAGGGTGATTCCAAAATGAGTGTAACGAGATAATGCCTTCGGTTTTGTTCGAACCCGGAACGAACTTGTATGGATTGAATGCTTTCAGAACATCGTCAGGTGGGCGATGAGCATTCTAAGAGATGTGTTCTTTAAAGGTAATCGTAGCCTCAAGCCTCATCAACCGGGAATGGCTAAAACAGGGGAGGTGCAGCAAGGCTAGGTGGGTCATGCCCAAGCAGGACAAGATTTTCCCCTGTCTAGATGTCCCTTTTTATTCGGCTCTGTGGACAGTTGTGAGCTCCAACTGTCGGGGTTGTCTTGTTCGGAACTGTTCAGTAAGGAATGGTTCCGGCCTTGTGTTGCAGAGGAGCGGGCGTACTCCTCGGTACGTTGATCTAGGCCACGTACTGTGACGGATGGTACCCCAGTAGCCCTGCCATTGTATGGAACCCACAATCCAATAAGTGCCAATGGTTTTGAATGTATTACCCACTTTTGTGGCTAGTAGCTGGAATTTAATGAATGTAACAATTTCGGCTATTTTCTATTTACTTGAAAACCCTAGACCTATTATAATATCACAGAATTTCCTATAAAATGATTTAGTTAGCGTAAGGTAAAAACTTACCATATTTATTCTTGGGAAGTCTTACATGATACCTTTTGTTTTCAAAAGTTTTTTTCAAAATTAAGCAACTTTAACCTGTTACTCATACCAGACCCATGTCTGACGCGGAGTTTATTTTTGTTTTTCATAAACTCTCGGGTACCCAAAATTTTACGGGTAGCCAAGGGATTCAGGTTAGCTTTGACGAATTCTGGAGGAGCAATGGAGCAGGAGGCTTCAGCGTTGTAGATATATATATAGTTCCACTGTGTTGGTATCTTTGGGTTATTTGTTTGAGTTGTGTTGTATTAACTAGACAGGTGTTTATAACTGTCTAGTATGTGATGTGTTATCTGTATAACTCTGATATATGTAAAATTATGTAATAGTTATGTGATCTATTACATTTTGTTCCATTCCGCTGTGAGATTCTGACGTTGTTGTTCTTTCTTCTCTATCTTTTCTATTTTCTCATCCCTTTCTTTCTTCAAGATGAACCGGATTTTTGGGGTCAGGAACCGGGTCGTCATAGTTGGTATCAGAGCGCTAGGTTGAGTGAATATCTAGGTTCTTGAGTGATTTCTATCTTGAGAGAGCGTATTTGTAATTTTGTAATATATATATATATATATATATATATATATATATATATATTTCTACATATTTGATGGGTTACCTGTCCGGGTTATCCAATATAAGTTATAAAGGTAGATAGGGTAGTGGTGTGTGTAACACGACTACTAATGGTTGGAGTATGAATATTTGAGGTTGGAAGTATATTTGTCGAAACTGTAGACCTATTACTGTTTCTAGTGAGCTTTGGGTGGTGTAAGGATTTCATTGATCTCTGAAGGAAACCTGTTAAGGTTTGGAGTTCACTTTTGAATGTAAGTTTGGATGAGGTAGAATTTGGACCCGTCGGATCGGCATGAGCAAGTCCAGATATCCTACCTCAAGATGTAGTAGCTATGTGATGAGACACAGTGACTGTGGAAGTCTCTGAAGATATTTCTTTGGAATCAGTTAAGGAAGTGTATCTGTTTCGGTGTTGGGATTGAGTCCAGTAGAATGTTTCTATTGGTTTGAGGTCCGAGTTTCTCGAAGAACTTTAGATAGGAAGTTTTGGCATCTGAGTCAACAGTGCAGCTTGGAGTGTTCTTTGTGCTATCAAGGAGATCTTCTGGCTTAGCCGTTTTTCTTGAAGTAATTTCAAGAGTAGCAGAGTGGTTCTGTTTCTTCGATGGATTGGCTAACTAAGCGTAGGCTGTTCTGTTTGGTAAAGAGAGAACGGTTTTTCTTTGGTATTGGGCTAGATTGATCGCAAAAGTGACTTGCGATCGTTTGAGTTTCTCTTGGGTTTAGAATGTTTTTGGAAGTTAGAAGTTTGTTCGTGTCTAGAGGTTGAGTTTGGTATCTACTAGATTTCAGGAGTGGCACCGATGGTTCAGCTCAGTAGTAAGATTATTTTTGGAGATGAGTTTGGTGAAGCAGCTCGGATTTTGGAGGAACTTCTGAGTTTCTTTTAAGGATCTGTTGACCATAGTTCTAAGATGTGTTGTCCAATTTGTCCTCGAGATCATCATCAACATTTTCACCTGCTCTGGTCAGAGTTGCGCAGTGGAAGCATGGTGGCAGCTGGTTTAAAGTGGAAACAACTGGATTTTTCTGTGTTTGGGTTAGAGAGTTTCTACTGGAAATTTTTCAGTATCTTAAGACCAGATTGGAATGCATCTGTATTATCTTTCCATATGAGAGAAGTAAGATCAGTCTGTTGATTTTGGAATTGGGTTGTGTTTTGATTTTTGAAGTTAATCTTAGGAAATCATTTTATTGGATTGTTTTTGGATCAATTTGTTTCTAAGGGCATCAGCAAGGGTTGAGCTGATCAGTAAGGATGTAGGCAGTCCGGTATTTTCAAAAGAGTATTGTGGATAATAGACAGAGATTCGTAGGTAGAGACTTTGTTGATGGGGTTTTCTTCAATCAATGAGAACTATAAGATTGGATAAGATTGGGAAGCTAGCTCCGAGATATTTGGATCTTTTTCTGTTGTTCTTCTCAGGATTAGTGTTTAGTCTGATATTTTGATTTGTTTTGTAGATCTAGGTGAGTAGAAACTCAGTAGCTTAGTAATATTGATTGTTAGGATTCTGTAAAGAGAGTATCCCAATATTTATATTTGGGAAAACTCGAGGAAATTCTATTTAGAATTTTATCTGGACAACTAGATTTGTAGATTGGATGAATTAGTTGCTATGATTGCTACTATATGATTGATATCTGCCTGTGTTTTAAAATTAAATCTTTAAATAAATTATTAAATTACCTTTGTTTTAATTTCGGGGACGAAATTCTTTTAAGGGGGAAGGAATGTGATATCCCGGAAATTTTGACAATAACAATTTAATAATTTATGTCAAAATTTAATTGATTTGACAATATTGTTAATAATAAATTTGAATTAAATGTAATAATCTTCTTTAAAATAAATATTTAAACTGATAATCTATCTTTAAAGGCTAATAAATTATTTTGTATTTGAATATATACATATCTGTATATATTATAAATAGATAATCTTTGTTTTAAATTTAGTATATAGGCATGTTTTCTTATTCTAATATTTTTGATAAATTAAAAATTGGATTTAATTTAATATTAAGCTATTAAATAAATAACCATATGACTTTAAACTACTCAAGATAGAAACTCAATTGTTTAAAATTGATTTTAGCTTAAGTTTAAATTTAGATAAAAAGGTTTGTTTGTTCTTTTTAAATAGCTTGATAAAATAAGCAATTGATTAATAAAGAGATAATTTCTTTTGGAAATTATTTTAAATTAATAATGGGTTATATTTGAACAATATTAATAATGTAATATTTTTACAAATGGATTTTTTTTATATGGGTAGGAATTGCTATTTCAAAATTTATTTAAATATATGAACATGAGAAGCAATGAAATTACTACAAGTGTAAAAAAAATAGATAGAAAGTAAATTAAGTATTTAATAGTTAAAGTTTAAAAACCAAAGAGAAATAAAAATAAGCATAGAAATAAATACTTAGGCTAAAATTCATAGCAAAGACTAAAATAACTTTATATATTTGGACATAAGTAAAACACAAACCAGGCTTGAAATATTTGTAATCTGTGAACTAAATAGGCAAGACAAAGCAAAAGAAAAATTTATCAACATCAAAATTAATAAGTTAGACAAAGGAAAACATTTTGTACTTAAGTATAAAAGCATATACAGGTAGGAATAAAAGAAAGAGGAAGTATGTATAGGCGTGTGGAGTTTGTATGTTAGAATAAGCTAAGGAATAAGACAAGAGAAAATTTTATATAAGTAGTATATGCAAGACAAAGAAAATAAGACAAAGGAGAAAATATCTTAATACATACAAAACCAGATATGTTTGAAACATAAAGTACTTTGTGGCATTTAATGTTAGCACACCATTTGGTCTACTAGAGATGTATACATATCATTTCAGCCGGAATGCATAATAGCATTTCAGCCTCCTTTTGACAAATCTGCCTGATAAAAACAAACTAAATCTATGATTAAAGATAATATTGTACCAGTATAGAGCATACCAGTAAACACCTTCCTCTGAAATCTTTCCTTATAAATATACATATCTTCCACTTCTTTTTGTTTATAAAACATAAACAAAACCAGAAAACATAAGTAAATTTTCATTTTTACAAACTTAAACTACTTCTATAAACTAAAACAAGGAGGTTAAAGAAAATCAAAGAAAGTCATGGTTTTCATGTTAAATTTGTTGCAAGCTTTCATGTTTTCAAGTACAAGTCTCTGAAATCAAAAACAAAAGCATGCAAAATTTCATTCCAGTTCAAAAGGCCCTCTGCATTTTTAGGTGAGCAACTTAACTTCTTTTAAAACTTAAAGTAAAAGTTTGTTGCTTGCTAGTACTGAAGGTGATATGTATTGCATGAATGAAACCTGATGAGAATATTATTTTTGTGTATGCTGTGTATTTTTACTCTACACTGTTCTGTTACCCTTTCCAGGCTCAAAATTTCCAAATAAACACATTATCACTTAATCTAGTTTTTGTTAGGATTCAACTTACAAATCAAAGATGTTTGATTTAACTTGAATGAATGTTTAAAAATTTAAGTAAGCCATATATGAAGCTTGTTGCCTCTGGAAGTAAAATAAACATCTGGGCATGTTAAATAAACTAAAAACTCAAACCTTTAAAAGTTTAATTCCAGTATTATAAATTGAATATTTAAGTCAAAATATGATTATTTTTTTAAAAACAATAAATTTTAGTAAAGGGGTTAAGATGTAATTCTGGTTTGAACATAATATACAAATTCGTGACTTTCTGGTGATCAAGAGGACGGGTGAGCTCGTGGAGTTTTCTGGAGATGGAGGACCAATCATCGAAGTGGGGGAAATTGGTATTAGGTCTGGCAGATGGACGTGGTGGCACCAGCGACGTCTTCTTCTCTGTAGCCCTAAATTTTTGTTATGTTGGAACTTCGACTCGTTCTCCCTATTGGTGTGATCGAGCGTTACGTGCTCGTGAGGGAAGGTAGAGGGGACGTAGATGTGGTGATGGCCAGAATTTTAGCGTCTCTAGTGGACGAGGTGGTGAGGACGGTGAACTTCCTGGTTTTGGATTGTGGGTTGTCTGTGTTTTCAGGTTTGGAGCTCGAACCTTCTTTTTTTTTATTTTCGCGTTGGAATGTCGTGTTGATGCTTGCGAGGGAGGGTTGGGGTGATGGATGGTGTGGAGGGATCATCGAAGATGATCTGCATCGACCATCGGCACCGTGCATATGCACGGTGCACTGTGTTGTGCCTAGAGTAGTTGTTGAAGGGGGGTACTCGAGTCTTTAAGGGATTGACTCGGGGAAAACTTCACGCGAACTCGAAGCGTGTTCGAATTTGACTCGAAGCAAAGGTATGTAACTATCGGGGTAACTTCTGGTTTCAATTTTTGCAGGAAGCGGGTGTTCTGTTTTTTTTAAATAAAGTATAAAGCAAACTTTAAATTTTCTTTAAACTTGGGGTTTTAAAATGAGAAATAGATATTTAAAATATGTATTTAAATCGTAGATAAGTTTGGATTCAAATGAAGTTTGAATCTCAGTTAAAATAGAATAAAGTTTTAAAATTTTAAATTATTTGTAACCACTTTAAAAAAGGGGATTGTTGCTCGAGTTTCACTCGAGTGATTCGAGTGTTGGACTCGAAGAAATTTGGGGTTTTGCTCGAAGAGGTTTTTTGTTTATCTCGGGTATTTGTTACAGGGTTAGAACCTGTAAGTTTTATAAAAAATTTTTAAAAAAAACTAGGTTTTTAAATGAAAAAAATAGGTATTTAAAAAAGTTTAAATCAAGTTAAGTTTGGTTTCAAAAGTAGTTTGAATCTCAGTTTTTGAATAAATAAAGTTTTTAAATTTAAAATTGTTTTAAACAAATTTCAATGATAAAGTGAATTTTTAAATTTGAATTGAATTCAAAATGAAATCGTGTTTAAATTCTTTTAATCTTCTATTTTAAGATAACTATTCTTTAAGTAGTAAAGAAAAAGGAGTTTGGAATTGTTAAGATTAATTTGATTTCATTTTGAATCTTAAATTTAAAATGAAATTCAAAAGTAAATTTAAATTAAATTGTTAAAAATACCTTATTAATGATAAATTGAGCATTAAATAGAAATTTTTTTTAAGACTTAAGGAATTGAAATTAATAAGTTAACTAGATGGATAATAAGTGACTTGAATTAATTAACTTAGAAATTAAGAGTTTAAATTTATTTTAAAGAGATATAAGTTAATTAATTTAAAGTAAATCAATTGGTAATTAAGAAATCATTGATTAAATAAGGTTTGATTTTTAATTAATGATTGGTAATCAATTAATGAATTAATTAAGGATTAATTAATGAGTGATTAATATTAATTAAAGTGTAATTGATAATAAACCTTAGTTAATTACTTTAGGAAAAGTAATTAAAGGATTATAATTAGTTAATCAAGGTCATTAACTAAGATTATGAAATAATCAATTAATGGGATTAATTTTAATAATTAATTAAATTATTATTTAATGATAAGCAATTATTAAGTATAATTACTTAACGGAAGTAATTAAGGAATTAATTTCTCAATGTAATTAATTCAGTTTCATATGAATTATTTAAGTAATTAATTACGTTTAATTAATTTAAATAATCATATGATGATGAGATAGGTATAATTACTTAGGGAAGTAATTGATGATAATTACTGGATGTGATTAACTGAGGGTGATTTAATAATGAAAGTAATTGGAATATAATTACTTTGTATAATTAATCATGGGATTAATTTAAATTAATTAAGGAATAATTAATTTATTTGATGGAGTAATTAAAGATAGTTAATTACTGAATGGTATTAATCAGAGGTGATTAATAAATGTGGCTTAATTGAAGATTAATTACTTAAGGTAATTAATTTTAAACAGGGAATTAATTAATATAATTAATGATGTAATAAAGGGATGATCAATTTAGATTAATTAATCAATAATAAGTAATTAAAGAGTAATTAATTAGTGTAATTAAGAAGTAATGTAATGTTTGTAATTTAAGGTTAATTTCTATATTTGTATAAGATAATTAATTTGTGAAAATAATTAAAGGATGATTATTTGTATATAATTAAATGTTAACTAATCAAGTGTGATTAATTGAAACGAATAATTAGTGAATGATTTATTAACTGATTGATAATTGATTAATAATTATATAAGTGAGATTTAAAATGGTGAAGTAATTAATTTAATTTATTTTAAATTAATTAGAGATGATATAATTAATTTAATTCATTTTAAATTAATTATAGCTTATATGATTTCTTATGTATGAATGATGATATCATTTACCTTGAATAATTTGAGATCTCGGATATGTGATATTATGCTGTGTAATATGGATGCTTGATTTAAGTATGATGATATTTATTATCTGTTTGTGATGATAATATGATTTATCTGTTCATGATGATGAAGTGATTGTCTATTATGATGTTGTGAATTATCTATCTGTGTGTATATGGATAAATTGAATTGAATTGTTTTAAAACTTTAAAACAACTTGGCCTTAAAAGACACGTTTTGGTTTTCGATGAGACCGGGATCGGGTTTTCCATATTTGGAAGTCTGAAAACCACATCCATTCCAAATTAATGATAGGTCGTGAATCTGAAATGAAGATGAAGATTCAGAATGCAAGGGTTATCGTCGTTAACTCTGAGGGTGATTCCAAAATGAGTGTAACAAGATAATGCCCTCGGTTTCGTTCGAACCCGGAACGAACTTGTATGGATTAAATGCTTTCAGAACATCGTCAGGTGGGCGATGAGCATTCTAAGAGATGTGTTCTTTAAAGGTAGTCATAGCCTCAAGCCACATCAACCGGGAATGGCTAAAACAGGGGAGGTGCAGCAAGGTTAGGTGGGTCATGCCCAAGCAGGACAAGATTTTCCCCTGTCTAGATGTCCCTTTTAATTCGGCTGTGTGGACAGTTGTGAGCTCCAACTGTCGGGGTTGTCTTGTTCGGGACTGTTCAGTAAGGAATGGTTCCGGCCTTGTGTTGCAGGGGAGCGGGCGTACTCCTCGGTACGTTGATATAGGCCACGTACTGTGACGGGCGGTACCCCAGTAGCCCTGCCATCGTATGGAACCCACAATCCAATAAGTGCCAACGTTTTTGATTGTATTACCCACTTTTGTGGCTAGTAGCTGGAATTTAATGAATGTAACAATTTCGGCTATTTTCCTGAAAACCCTAGACCTATTATAATATCACAGAATTTCCTATAAAATGATTTGGTTAGTGTAAGGTAAAAACTTGCCATATTTATTCGTGGGAAGTCTTACGTGATACCTTTTGTTTTCAAAAGTTTTTTTAAAATTAAGCAACTTTAACCTGTTACTCATACCAGACCCATGTCTGACCCGGAGTTTATTTTTGTTTTTCATAAACTCTCGGGTACCCAAATTTTTACGGGTAGCCAAGGGATTCAGGTTAGCTTTGACGAATTCTGGAGGAGCAATGGAGCAGGAGGCTTCAGCGTTGTAGATATATATATAGTTCCGCTGTGTTGGTATCTTTGGGTTATTTGTTTGAGTTGTGTTGTATTAACTAGACAGGTGTTTATAACTGTCTAGTATGTGATGTGTTATCTGTATAACTCTGATATATATAAAATTATGTAATAGTTATGTGATCTATTATATTTTGTTCCATTCCGTTGTGAGATTCTGATGTTGTTGTTCTTTCTTCTCTATCTTTTCTATTTTCTCATCCCTTTCTTTCTTCAAGATGAACCGGATTTCTAGGGTCGGAAACTGGATCGTCACACTAAAGCTAGATCTGACCCATCAAAATTCCAAAGATTTTGAGCTGCTACACCAACTCTCTCTTCTACAAGAACCATCCTACTCCCAGGCTAACTACCAAAATCACTTCTGGAACCAAAACAATATAGAACTCAACTCCAGATGCAGACGAGCTTCTCATTACCTCAGTAGTTTCTACTACCACATGAGAATCCTCAGTCTCAAACAAAAGAATGCTCAAGAAAAATTCCCAAACTAACCGCAAGTCACTTTTGCGATCGAACCTAGTTCGGATTCCAAAGAAAATGTCCTCTCTTTACCAATTAGAACAGCCTTAAGCTTTTCCAAACAAGGTTAACCCTCCAGAAAACATCACCACCCGCCCGGACTACTGAAAGAAGAACCACAAAGATTCCTGAACCATCGTAGAAACGACCACACTGCTGCTTCCAAACTCTACCTCGACGATACTGCAAAGCCAAAGACCTTCTCGTCAGCACACCGAACACTTCGAGTCGAACTGCTACCACAGCTAACCAAAGACTCCTAATCCAAAGGCTTCTCAAAAACCAAAACTATCCACAAACCACACAACAGACCTCCGAGGTGGCAAACAACCCCTCATGAAATTCGGCTCCAAACCATGCATCAACATCTCCCCCTCCTTAAGGAATGACAAATGAGACCATGCCAAAACGTAACAACTCATAGACCTTAGTCTCATATTTCAAAACAGCCAACCTCCTTACTAAAGATTCAGACAATTTCTATACAGACGAATCCTCCCTACGACAGGTAAAGACTGCTCCTTAATTACTTCTAAAACTGCTTCAAAAGAAAACATCTTCGAAAAATGTCCATGGATACTGCATCTCATCACGCAGTTATCAAGATACCATCACTTACTTCTGCATTTCCGATAGATCCAAACTTACACTTCAAAGATAAACTCCGAATCTTTTAAATGATTTCCTTCGGATATCAGAGAATTCCTTACTCCAAACTACAAATCTTACTCGAGACGGTATTAGGTCTACAATCTCGACAAAATATACTTCCAACCTCAACATATGGACCTCATCCATTAGTGGTAGTCGTGTTACACACACACACCACTACTCCATCTACCTCTAAAACTTATTCTGGAAAATCCGAACAGATAACCCAACAAATCAGGTGTGTGTATATATATATATATACATATATATATATAGTTGTATATAAAAACTACAAGTATGCTCTCTCAAGGAAGACACCACTCCAGAACCTAGGTATTCACTCAACCTAATGCTCTGATACCAAATGTGACGACCCGACTTCCTATCTCCAGAAAGTCGCATCATCTATGAAGAAAGAAAGGAATAGAAGAAGAAAAGAAAGAGAAAGAAGAAAAACAACAACAACAGAGAACTCACAGCGAAACGAATGAATTATAATATATCACATAATATTACATAATATCATATTACATTAGGGTACACAACTTATACAACAGATATTAGACAGTTATAAACATCTGTCTAACTATACAACTCAAGTACAACAGATACAGATACCAAACAACACAATGGAACAATAATATATCCACATGTAGAAGCCTCCAGCTCGATATCTCCTCCTGAATTCGTAAAGCAAACCTGAATCACTTGACTACTCATACATAATATGAGTACCCAAGAGTTTAATAAAACAGAAAATAAACACTCGAGTCAGACAGAGGTCTGGTGTGAGTAAACGGGTCAAATTGCTTAACTTTAAAAAAACCTTTGAAAAGAAAAGGTATTACGTAAGACTTCCCACACATAAAATTGGAAACTTTTTTACCTTACGCTAACCAAAAAAATTGATAGGAAATCCAGTGATATTATAATAGTGTCAAGGGTTTTCAAGTAAATAAGAAATAGCTGAAATTGTTACATGATTAAATTCTAGCTACTAGCCACAAAAGTGGGTAACACAAACAAAACCATAGGGTCTCATAGGAAGAATGGGTTTCCATAATGGCAGGGCTACAGGGTACCACCCGTAACAGTACGTGGCCTAGATCAACGTACCAAGGAGCCACCCTAACTCCCCTGCAACACAAGGCCGGGACCATTCCTTACTGAACAGTCCCGAACAAGACAACCCCGCAGTTGGCGCACGATTCCAACTGCCCACACAGCCGAAATAAAAGGGACTTCTAGACAGGGGAAAATCTTGCTCTCCAGTGGGAGCTACCCACGAAGCCTTGTTGCACCTCCTCTGCTTTAGCCATTCCCGGTTGATGAGGCTTGAGGCTGCGATTACCTTTATAGAACACATCTATCTTAGAATGCTCATCGTCCACCTGACGATGTTCTGAAAGCATTCAATCCATACAAGTTCGTTCCGGGTTCGAACGAAACCGAGGCATTATCTTGTTGCACTCATTTTGGAATCAGCCTCAGAGTCAACGACCATAGCCCTTGCACTCTAAATCACCATCTCGAACCTATAAGTACTATTCCATCAAATTCATCACGGAATCACCCCCAGTGTTATACTGACGTATAGTTATTACACCTCGAGTCTTCACTTTCTCCACTTGGATTCACGACCTAACATTTAATTGGAATTGATGTGGTTTTCGGATATCCAAATATGGAAACCCGATCCCGGTCTCACCGAAACCAAACACCATTTTAATGTCCAAGTTGTACTTAAGGGTTTAAACAATTTAACTTATATTCAGGATGATATAAATAGATAGATGAATCACATTATTACAATAGATAATTCATACCAACATTCATCTCACAAACAACATATCACATAACAGAGATATTCAAATCATCCAGTATCAACCAATTATCCAATATCAATTACCCAATATTGATCATCCAATATCAATCAATCAACCAATATTAATCAATCATCCAAAGTAGAAATGATTAATTCTTAATCAATAGGATTACCTAAATTCTTCTGCGGTAATTTATTCCAGATAAATTAATCATCTTTTAATGATCTTCTTTAATTAATCTTCCTTGATTAATTATCTTTTAATTACCTTCAAGTGATTAGCCTTAACCATATACAGTAATTAACCTTTAATTACTATCATTAATTACAATAATTAATGAACCCTCATTTTCTTCCATTTATTAATTAACTATAATTAATTACATTAAACCTTAATTAATTACAATTAATTAATCGTACTTAAATTAATTAATTTTATTAATCAACCTTGATTAATTAACAATTGATCCTTATTAATTAATAATAATTAACTTGTATTTAATCATCTCATTAACAGTAATTAACAACTTGTAATTACTTATCTTAATTAATTAACTTCTTAATTAATTATATTAACCCTTTAATTAATTAATCTAATTAATTAGTCTTTAATTTCTTCATTAAGTAATCAGTTATTTAATTACATCAATTAATAATCCTTAATTAATTACTTAATTAAATAATTACAAATTTAATTAATTAAGTTAATTAATTAATTACAAATTTAATTAATTACACTTAGTAGTTAATCTTAAAATCAATCACATTCATTAATTAATTGCATTAATTAATTAACTAAAATAATTAAGTAATTAACTCTTAATTACTTAACAAGTAATTATCGTCTAATTACTTCCATTAATAACTCTTGATTACTCTCTTAATTAATTACTTAACAAGTAATTAATTCCATCATTAAATAATCTTTCACTCTTTGATTAATTAATTACCCTATAATTAATTAACTTCAAAACAATTATATTAATCAATTTGTTAATTTAATAACATTAAGTAGTTATCCTTTAATCACTTTCATCTAATTACTCCCATGAGTAATTTCCATAAATTACTTCCACGAGTAATTATCATTCTTGATTACATTCAATAATTAACCATTGGTTACTTCATTAAGTAATCACACTTAATTAATTCATAATTAAGTGATTATTAAAAATTAAATAATCAATTAACTAATTATTTAAAATTGATTAAATAATTAATTAACTTATAATATTTCAAAACCTTTGATTAATTAAGAAAACCATAAATCTTAATTAATCTTTTACTTATATACAAATCATATTCAAATTAAGTATTCTTAAGTTTATAGCAAAGATAAGTTAACCATATTTATCTTCATAAATAAATTATTTGAATTAATCAAATTTTAACAACTTAAAAACAAATTATACTATTTAGTTTTCAAAATTAAATAATAACCTTATTTGAAAATAAGGAATTTAGAAATCAAATTTCAAGTTTAAAATACTTTAAATTATCTAACTTTAATCTTATTCATTTGCAATATAAATTTGAAAACCTTGTTATTAAAACTTTACCTTAAGATTCACTTAAATTTTGATTAATTCTTAATTTGAAATCACTTCTTTATAATTAAAAATTATAAAATTTAGTTAAGTTAATTATTTCCAAAAGAAATCATTTTTAACAAATTTAAAAACTTAAAATAAATTCAATCAATACCTTTTTAAAATTTGATTTACAAACAGCGGGTTTTAACTTGTAAGTTTATTTCCTTATAAACTTGTTTAATTTTTTTTTTAAACTTGATCTCAACAACAAGTTAATTTTTGCAACTTATCATTACAGAACTACCCAGAACAACGTCCAAACTCAAGTAAATCACTGCAAATACACGAGGCTCTTCCCGAGCTAAACCCAGACTCCCTCAACTTCGAGTCATACACAATGAAAAGACGAGCCTTCTTTGAGTCTTCAACTCGTCTTCCCCAAACATGGTTTCCAGTTGCACAGACCTTACACGGTGCACGTTGCACCACACCCAAACAGGTCCGACCATCAAACTATTCGCCGACCAACCACACGTGACTACAACGACAATCTCTTCAACCCAGATCCAAACGATACACCTCGAGTCAAAATACGACCAATCAAACCAAAATACAACAGCTACAACTCGACACCAAACCCACAACGCCGACCACTACGTCGTCGTTACACCTCGCCGACCCCACCATCGAGACGCCACGACCATGAACAACACCCACCCCAAAAACGAACAGCTCCGGTCACCAATCCAAATCACAGAAGCCACTAAAATCAAGCAGAAATCAAAAGCATGCTAAACCCTAATTCATCCAAATTCCCTCGATTCACTCTTTAGAAAAATTATTGAACAATTTTCCCAAAATCAACCATGCACTAGCTAGCCTCGACCACAATTTCAAATCAATTTATTGTGTGAATACGGCAATTCGCCATAAACCCGAAAACATTCAAACCCAAAATTCGAATAAATTACCAAACTAAAAATTACAAATTTCATATATAAATTCATGATTTTACATCAAGATTACATGCATGCAGTCAAATTTTGAATTTAAGATAATTAATTTTTAACAAATATTCAAGTTCCTCTGTAAATTTTTATTTCAATCATGATTGATGATATTTAAAATTCCCGGACTATTTTATAATCTTTATGCTACAATTACAAATCAATTTCATTCAAATACTTAAGGCTAATATGGATTAAATTGGGAAATTTTGATTTTTGGAAACAAAGTCACAGTTTTTTTTTCTTCTTCAAACAGAGAACATTACCAACATATACAGTCATATGTTTACAAATATAAATATAACTATAAATTCAATAAACAAAACTGAATAATTTCCATGCAATACTAACATCAATTCACATGCATTTAGGTTAACAAGATTAATTTGTTTTTAAAATATTTACTCACCTTTAATATTTCAGAGAACACGGTACTTTTTACCCAGGCCTTGAACATAATCTGGAAAGAATGCTTTGAATTGCTGAAGAAAAATCCTTTGTATGTCTTTAATTTGTTGATGAGTGTAAACTTGTATGTTGAAAATTGCAGATTGAATTTGATATGAAGTTACAGATTTTAATTCTCAGGTTGATCTTGAACTTGATTCTTTGAAATGCAGGTGATCAAATGTGGCAGACTTCAATTTGTAGGTTGAAGTTTTTAATTAAATACAGATTTTAAATTTGCTTTTGGTTTTGATTTCAGATTTTTAAAAATGTAATTTCTGTTTTGATTAAATTTAAAACAAGGAAGAAAAAGAATTTGAGAAGAAGAAGAAGTTTTGGAAATTAAAAGAGAAAAAAAAACATACTTACTCTATATGTTTAAATGAATTATGTTAATAAAAAAATTAAAGTATTTAAACTTCAAAATAAAGACACTTGTTATCACAACTTGAATAAATGTCAAATGCAAAGCCCCTTTATCTTAAAAGTGTTATTAAGTGGTTTAACATGTTTATTAGTATTTTAATTAAATATTTACTTAGTTTAAATGTAAATATAACTTACTTTCTTAAGTTACTAAATGAATAAATGTTTACATAAGTATTTATAAATTTACTTTTAGAAGAAATTATTCTAAAACTAATAAATACCAATATATTCTCATGGATTTAAAAAAAATCTAAAACATTTATATATACACACTTATAACCATTTTAAGTTAAACACTTTAAAGAAAACAAAACAAGATTTTATTCAAACTAGCTTAAATAAATTTGAAACAAAGCTTTAAATTACAATTATAAATTATCAATAGATTAAATAAATTTCAAAATAACTCAAATTATAACATATACACATATATGTATTACAATTTGAAAACCCATCTTTTAATTTAAAACAAAAGATAATTCTATTCACAACATTTATCAAATATATATGTTATAAACAGAATAAAATTTATTAGCATTGACAAATAATTCATATCATATTTTAAATTGTTAAAAAGATATTGATCAAAATTACCAGATTGAAAATATATTAACTTTTAAAAGATTAAATTTACCAATTTAAATTAAAATTATAAAGAAAAATTATCAAATCAATTTAATTGTTAATACAGATTATTAAATTGATATTGCCCAAAATTTTGGGTCCTTACACTATTTTTCGCTATCGACTAAAAAATAGACATAACTATATTTCAATATGAATATTTTGAATATTTGTTATGAAACAAAACTGTGTTATTTTTTCTTAACGAAAGTGATGCATTGGAAAATACAGAAGTATGAAATATTATTTACAGTTATTCTAGAATTATAAACTAAGCTGTAGTTTTGAGAAAATAATTTTATTATATGATTTTGAATCATATGATACTTGTTAATTATATCTCAAACAATAAAGGGCTATGCACCTATTTAGTGGGAGCATCGTAAGAGTTGATGAACTCTTCAAATCGATACACGTAGATGTATGCAATCATAATTGTATAAATACCAAAATGGTTCCACGTAGTTCGTCATATTCATTGATGAGTCATCATTGACGTGGATATATGTATTTGTTACACATGTAGTATGTTTATGGTAAACTCATTGAATATAAAACAGAAGTAAAAATAATATGTGATAGAAATGATTCGATTTAATCGAATGAGTGAGTATATTGGAGAAGGTTCCAAATGTACCTAAAATGAATAATTCATTCTCAAAATAACTCCTTCATGTGATGCATAATGATGCATTGATATGGAGTAATTGTACTTTGTTGGACAATGTACGATTAATTGTAAGTGACGTTGAGTTAGTTTCTTTCTATAAGGTAATGTACTTAAGAGTAATACACAAGGTTAATATTATTTCATCCGAATAACAATTTCCAAATCCTTACAAGATAAGGGTTTATTCGAAACACCAATATATACTAAGCTAAGGAGTTGGCAAAGTTATGCGAATAGAAAGATAGCATGTAATAATTGTTATAAGGGATCTTATATGAATCTCACCAAAAGGATATTGGAAAGGACTATTATTGCATGATATATTTATGATTTAAACATAATTTTTGTAAACTAAAACCAAATTAGTTTTATAAACAAAGAGATTCATAAAGCGTTTATGAATCCATGTTCCATTTACAATGAGAAACTATTGTTGTTTCAAGATATACCAACTTCATTGTCAAGGAATTTCTTTTATGGATAGTCAAATAGAATTGGATAGGATCCATGGATAGGACTAATTATATGAGATGAAATGAAATTAACTAACCTAAATGAACAAATACAATTAGAATGTCTAATTAGTATTCTCCCACGTCGAAGAGTAAATATGTGTTTCTTGTTGATGTCAAAAATATATAATCTTGGTTGTTTAATTAAACCATTAAAAGTATTGACTCTATATGATATGATGTGCAAATCCGAAAGAATTCCAAGTACACAATCAAAATATAGATTTCGGTGGTCGTAATGGAAGGGATGTGATCCATCAGTTGAGATTGTTTCTTTATGAGAAAGATTAACGTGGTTGGAATTAAATGAGCAATGTTGATAAGAATGATATTGAAAATTTCAATTTTTCAAATTAGAATAATAGATTCGATATTCAACATGCTCAAGTTAATTCAGATTTTCTCACAGAATTATCGCCTGATAAGACTTAGTATTTTGGTACATATGTGTCGGCATAGAAGATTCTAAATAACCATTTAAAATAAGCTGTTTACACATATTAACCAAAAATATTTCAAAGTTAGTGGGAGTGATATTGAGTTTATGAGTCATATCCAAGATATTATACAAAAGAATCATTTTATAAGCATTAAGGTTGAATAAGTATTTTGATAGAAATATCAAATAGTTTGATTTTCAGTCAAAGTGTAGAGGTAGCATGTGTTCGTAAGAAAGAACGTTAAAAGGTACATTGATATTTACAAACTATAAGTAAATAGTATGTTGTTGATTTTAACAATGTACTTGTGTTAAAATCAGCCTTAGTTGTTTTAATAATCAGTATTGGATTAATAAAAGATATCTTTTATAGCAAGCTTAAAACATGTTGGGAATGTCCCGAATGATATGCAAGGAGACCTTGTTTAGTAAGGAATATGTAAGATTGATTCCTTTGCATTGGGAATAGGAATTATTATACATGTTACGTTGTCCACGGTATCATGATTTGTTTCTGTATATGATACATGAAGCAAATATCAAATCCAAATTGACATCAACTAAATGGTTGTTTGAAATGTTCTCATGTATGTATGAAATACTAGAGAATCATTATAGAAACAAAAACATCTTACGAAGGAGTGTTCGGATTCGAACTTTATAAGTGATATTGAGTATAATATGTTAATAATAAATTCAAGTTAAGAATGTTTAAGTTGGAAATGTTCCAAATGAAAGGCCATGGCTAATTCAATGAAAAAGATTAAGTACATCGCTTAAATAATGCCACAATAAAGCCAATGTATATGAAAATATAATTGCACAAATATATATCTGAGCCGATTTCAAATGTTGAGAATCTCATAACATTGTTATATGATAACAATGTCATGATATAATTCGTAATAGAACTTATAGCTCACTAGATGTCGAGAGACATACTCTGAATTGTTCCATATGATAAAGCAGTTTATCATCGTCGGAAAGAGTTGATTGACAGAGTAGATAATTAAAACATAATAGCATACCCATTCATAAAGGGATCGACCTAATTGGTTTTGAGAAAACCGATTGGAGAAGTTGGAATACGATTCCATAACCGACCTCAAGTGCAAGTAGGAGATTGATAGTGTTAGAGGTATACCCTAGGGGCAATTATGTAATTTGTTACATATATCTAATTCATGGACCAATCTTGTTCGAAATAAAGGTATTTTCTTTTTGTTATATACTTGAATAATGTGGTTATATTAATTAACCAATTTAATTTAAAAGTATATTTAATAGAAAATCCATAAATGGTATGTTTTGTGATTGTAGTTATAAAGTGTTGTAACTGTGAGTAATTTATCTTAATGAAACAAATGCACCATTTTAAACATTCCTAGTCAAGATGCATTGAGACTGGATATTGATGTAGCCGTTGAGAATAGAGTAAGTAATGCTCTTCAAATGTTGGGCAGTGTATTACTCATGACTGCTTGGGGCACCAACGGGTTACGTATTGATAGTTATTGGATAATTATGGAATGACTCACTTGATAGCTTTATGTAGGTTAATATAACTGTAGTTAAGAAGAGAATATTGAAGTGACTAATTTGCACAGTTCTCTCGAGTTGAGAATACTGTTGATTTTCAATGTGGAAGCTCTGCTTTGATTATAGTTAAATGGTGTCAAAGTGTCCATCGAATGGCTATAGTTGGGTTGAGTGAAAGCATTGGAAATGAAACACTATTCAAGAGAGAATCCGTCTTCTAAATTATATTAGGTTAGTATCACGATCAATTGAAGTCAATTCAAAGTCACACTTTCTGGCCAGAACATTTCGATTAATAATAATTGTTATTATTGAACCAAGGATATTGTGTTTGGACTATAAATTTGAGTGCGGAAGATAATGGAATTTGACCATTACAAAATTCCATAAATTCAAAGCGATATAGTTTTGATGAAGAGAATTGGTGTAAATTATTGTCACTATTAGTTACGGCTCATAATGAGTAAATTGGATTTTACCAAAAGGTGCGTAAGCAATAAATTCAGCCAAAATGTCACACCACCTACTAAGTGACGTGTGAGCGTTAATATTCAAATAGTTCGATATTAATCGCTGACTGAATTTACCCATTGAGTCGAACAACCGTAATGATGAATTCTCTAAAAAAACCACATGAATCAACTAATTTATGAAACAGGTAAATAGGAACAAGGAAGAAGTTACAAAAAAATTTAGTCTCAGGACAACAAGTTTACTTTTTAGTCTGAAGGACACTTTTCAGTGTAAACTGGAAATGATAGTTACAACTATCATTCTGTCATTTACACTTAAAAGTGTCCTTCAGCCTAACAACAAACTTCTTATCCGTGAAACTAAATTTTTCTCTAACTTTTTCCTTGAGCGTAAAAACCCCTTTATGAAATGTTGTAAATTGATTAAATTAACTGATATTTGAGAAATATCAATTATTATATATTTGATGCTTGGAAGTTTTTTGTAATTATTTTAATGCATTTATAGAACTTATATTTGCGCCCATTGGTATACGATTTTGATGTAATTTAGAAATAATTGCATGAAATGAATATGGAAATTTTATGTCATTTGATGACATGGTTTGTGGAAATTTTATGTTATTTGACGAGATAGGTGTACAGAAAGGATGAGATAGAGAGAAACATCAAGGGCATTAATTAGGGAAGTTTTAATTAAAGAATGGGAAAAGTTTCATTCTTTCAAATAAACATATGCTCTAATTCTTCTGTACATACAATTCATTTTCCTTCTCGTTTATTCTTTCTCTTTCTCTCCTCCTAACTTTTCATGGCAGAAACAACAAAAACAAATTTTCAAAATCTTTCAACTCCAAAAAAAAAGATCAAATAAAACAAAAAAAAGCGATTCATCCATCTCTTGCAAGGATAGGATGTGGATCTTGAAGATTTGAGGAGATATCACCATTCAAGGTGTGATTGTTAGGCAACATCCAAAGATAATTCAATCGGATCTAGAAAGCATTCTTCATTCAAGGTGCAAATTAATGGCAACATCAACATGGTGTGTTTTAAGGATTGGGTAGCAAGGTATGTCAGTATATTATATATATATATATATATATATATAATGATTTTGCAATGTTTGAGGGAAATTTAATTTGACTTTCATAATTTGTATGATGTATTATTGTCCTGCTTAATTAAAAAATTATTTATAAAGATTGAATTATTTATTGAATGATATGATTGAGTTTTCATTTGATAGATCAAAATTAAATTTGTTTATGTTTTAAAACAACATTTAAGCATAGATCCATGTTTTTAAACACTCTGATTAAATTGTAATTCTTCATATCTAAATTTTTACTTGTTCAAATTGGTTAACTGCTTTTCTTTACTTTGTTAAATTGAAACTAAATCTATATATTTTAAAATACAACATTTTATTTTATTCTATGTTTTAACATTTAATTTAAATTCCATTTCTTTAAATCGGAAAATTTACATTTTCATATTGATTTATATAATTATATTTAAAGTTAAAGATGAAATTTATGGAATCAATACAATTTTTCAATTGTAGATCTATGTTTTATTCTTCCATAAAAATGTAATTTTAGTTTTGAATTTTAATACATATATGTATGTTGCATTTATTACTTGAACTTTTTATTGCATTAGATATACATATGAATAAAAGGAATTTTAACAAGAATCAAAGTTTTGAAATTGACTGTAATAACTATCTATTTATATTACTAGAAAGCTTTGATTGAATTCCATATATACATATTTGGATCTACTTGTATATGTTCATATAAAATTTATTTTTCTTTACTTATTTTATCATAGTGTGAAATATTTTCTCTTTTTAATTAAGACAATAATGTATACATACAATTCATTGTTTACCTTCCATATTCTTGTATTATGGTACCAATTGATTGTCATTAATATGTTGCACTAATTAAGTTTACTAATAAGGAAATTGCATCAATCATCCTTGTCAACCCTTATTTATGTCCATTCAATTCCTATGCAATAACCATTCAAATTGTTCCTGTTTATTTTATTATACATTATCGAGTATCACTGACTTTGCACACTCCCTGTACGTTGCACTTGCATAATATTTACTGTGAATATATTTACAATCATGTCATGTTTATATTAGTCATTAATGTTATTTTACTAATCAATTATTTAATTTAATTAAGAGAAGAAAGTGGATAGCTTCCTTCTTTAACTAAATTTACAATCCCTCCTTAATTGAATAATTTAAGAGAAACGAAATGAAAAGTTTCCTTCTCTAAAAAAATTAAGCCCCCTTCTTGACTGAATAAGTTAAGAGAAAGAAAATGAAAAGTTTCCTTCTCCAAATAAATTTATGCCCCCTCATTAATTGAATAAGTTATGAGAAAGGAAATGAAATATTTCATTCTCTAAATAAATTTGAAGAGTAAACGTTACACACAAATTTGTATATAAGAGTATATTTGATATACTCTAACTTACATATGCATTAAATTAAAGTGAAACGTCATTTATGAAGTTAAATAAAATATTGATTTTATATAAAAGAAACATAGAAAAGTTCCAAAAATGTTAAATTTCATAGGCCCAATAAAGATCCAAAATGGCTAAATGTTTTGAAATTCACCCATTTCTTCCGTTGCGGGTTAGCCCATTTCCTTTACTATTAATGTATTTCTAAAACATCTTTTAGAATTTTGAATAATAAAAACTGGAGTAGACAATGATAAATTTCATTCTATTATTTCTTTATTAATCATGCTTTCATCACTTTCAACCTTGGCGGAGACTCTAACAGCATATGAGGAGGACTTCTCAAAGATGTGTGCAATTACTATATATATATATAGGAAGTATTCGCTTTTATTTGTTTATTCCTATGTTGTTCCTAATTAGATTACTAACATTATTTTAATGTAAATTCCTAACATTGTTTCCATTTATATTTCCTAAAGTTATTATTAAATTTATTCTACCTAAATTGATCTAATTTGAACGAATTATCTTTTTTCCTTTGATTATTTTCTTTATTGCAGTTTGTTCGCCTACTACTATAGCCATTGGGCTTTTTTAATTAACATGAAATAATTTTGTTTTTGTGTATAAATTCATTTCGGTTTTTTTTCTTTGTATTTTTCTTAAAAGAAAATAATTTTCCTATCTTCATCATTGGGCATTCTTACCTTCCATTTTCTTTACCTCATTTCAATCAAGTACCATTTCCATTTATTCTCCCCTTAAAAGATAATTTTAAAACTTCGAATATGAAAATCTGAAAAATCCATCAAGCTATACATACACTCTATTTTTATTTATTCCAAAGGGAAGACCACTTCATTTAAAACCTTTTTATTATAATTTTCTAGTATAAATAGTCTTAATTTCTACTAGAAATCTCTATTTAATATAAAAGATATATTATATGAAAAAAATTAATACTTAATATTTTTTCAAAAATAGGGATTTTCTACTTTTTAATAAATCCTTTGGAAATAATTTCAGATATTTTTAAGGAAATTTAAAACTATTTAGTAAATTCTTTCACATGGGGTTGGACTCGAAAATGGATTTTATTTTTCTTTCCTTTGGACTTTTCTTCTTTTCACCTATTGTTACTTAGAATATATTAAAAAAAAAACAACTATCATCTAATAGTTATTATTACACACTTTCCTCTCGGAACTTGCTCAATTCTTGCTTTAGGATATCTGCAACATATAGATCCTTTACCCCAACTTTCTGGATAAAATGTACATCATCAGTTGCCAATCCAGCGTGGATCCATAACCATAAGGGATTCTTGGCCTAGCAAAGAAATCAAATACCATCCAACTTCAAGGACCCTTCTATATGTAGTGCTCATGCTCTTCTTAAGTCAAAGCCTTTTGATGTGGCCTAAATCCTATGGGAAAATCGAGATAGGCATATATTTTTAACTCTAATTATTAGTCCAACTTAAAGTTTCCTTAACCATCTTTTCATAATATGATCGCAACTACTTCTATAATAAAAATTTATAGAGTTTGGCATATAATATATGTATAATTATTGGTAAAAATACAAATATGTTCACTTGGTGTATCCTAATTCCTACAATTGACTAACCTATGTTCTGATACCAAATGTAACAACCCACACCTTGATGGACCCAATACTCCGACTAAATTGAAAAACCAAAGTCCATTATGGTACAGATCGTTGGTGTTGGTATCATGTAATAAAAATAAGTATATCAGAGAGCAATCTATATGAACTCGCGACAGATTATTAAAATATGATGAAACATATACATATCGACTAGGGCCGATACCTTGAAACAAATAACATTCCTCCAATATCTAACACCCTAGTTAGTGCATAGCATGGATGAGAGAATCTGCCTTCTCACCATCCTCTCCTTGTACCGGTACATGTTCTTCTAAATATATCCTATGGGTTGTAATGAGGAGGGGGTCGAAACAACATTCTAGTGACTGGTAAATTACATACTTTATCAATAACACTAGTTTATTTTGAAAGGTAAACGGGATAAGGAGGCCCAAGCCCATGTATATTAATTTAAAAGAATTGTACATAACTATGGCCAACAGCAAAAACCATAAAAGCCCTATAGGTCCAGCAGGTAGTTGGCTCAAATGGAATAAATAAAAGAAAATATTAGCCTATTAAAAGTCTAGGTGCAGGATGTAATCATCTCTTACTTTTTTAACATCTCTTCGGTTCTGGCAATGTAACAAGTGATGAATTTCTGATTCCGATGTTGATATAGCTTTGAAAACCCCATCTATTTCTATCACTCTAAATTAATGCAATTAATCACTTTAATATGTTAAGGAGTGTTACTGCTTTTAGTGAATTCCAACTAATGTTGATGAAAATATTTTGACATTCAACTCTACTATCAGTAAATGGTTTGTAGAACTCACTATAGGCAAGAATCTTCAATCATATGTCCTTGGAATAAGGGAAAGCAAAGAACAATCGGAGATGCAGGTTTACATTAAAAACATACATTATTATCTAGAAAATTCATCTTGCATGATTTATCCTTAGAGTATATTGTGTTTACCATCAATTTCCAAAGAAGAGGGCTCTTTTTTAGAAGGCCGTCAGCGTTTCATATCCTCTTCGACTATGGAATGGCAGGCAACCAAGTAGAGATATGTAAATGGTTAAAATATACGCTCTTTATCCCTTGAGGCCTAAATAATAGGTTGTGTATAGTTAGAGAATGCATTTGTAGAAATACTAATCCATAATTATCTCAATGCCGATGAACTATTGTAATGGAGAACAATATGACCACTAGTTATGTAACAAATGGCATGTGCATTTTGCGAAATACCACTCAAAACCTAGAGGTTCACACTTGCAACATTATTATGAGTTAGCCCCGTTCTGCCCATGGATCATCCCAAAATTTAAGATGTTGAAGGAGCAGTGAGTTATACTATAACAGGGGAAGGAAAGTCCGACATAACTAGAACAACATCCTTAAACTCCAACTCAGATTCGAAGGAATATGCATAGACAAGAAGTTTCATGAGTTGATGAGATACATGTAAACCCACCTGGCCCATAGATTATTACCCTATGAAAGAATACGATTAAAGATTCTGGACATAATTGCAATATTTCACTTCTTGATGTTAAGAATACCCAGACCACCAAGTTTCTTAGGAGTTGGACTTTGTTAAAAGAAAATTAGTATTAGCTTTTTCGAGAAAGGATCCCCATGCCATAGGAACCTATTAATTGTCATATTAACCATGGAAATGAGTTTCGTAGAAAGGATAAAATGCTTAGAGCAATAACATGTCATGGTTGTTAACAAGAAATCTTGCTAACACCCCAAACTAGAATTTATGGACAAAGTCAATTTCTTGTGGTTTCTTTCAGATGAATTGAGGGGAACGAAATGTGAATGTATACTTTGGTTCCCTTTTGAACAGTTTGCTTAAGAGAATATTTGCTTAAGTTGACCTTTCGATCTAGCTGAAACGGTTGGTTCCTTCCCTTACCAACCTTTCGACCTTGTTAGGATAGTTTGGTTTTCTCTTTGAAATCCATCCTTTCAAAGTAGTTGGGATTCTCAGATGGATCACTTTAGCAACCTCTGGATAGTGTTTATCTCTAGTGGGTTTCGACCCAGTCGAAGGCTTTTATTGTTAGGGGTTAGGACTTTTATTTTGAATCTGTCTGAGGTTTTGACCTTGTCGAAAGCTGAATCCTTTAGCTCCTTTTGGGTTTGGGTTTCTTAAGGTTTAAGAGGATTACGGTTGAGTCTTGACTTTGTCGAAAGCAGTAACCTTTAAAATCCTTGGCTTAGATTTAGGAGTTAAAGGTCAACGTAAGTTGGTATGGGGCTTCAACCTAGTCGAAGGATAAAGGCTTGAGAAAGATGGCATGATACCGATAATTTGTGTTATCTGAGAATAAGTGGGTTTCGACCTTGTCGAAAAAGACCCTTCGATGTAGTTGTGACCTGCAATACCAGGTCAAATCTGATAAAGGCTTTAAAAACAGTGAATTAATATGTAAAATTGAAAACTTCCCTTTTGCATGCTAAAGAAGATTTTATTACTTAGAATCCCCAAATCAATTCAAAAATTAGGGTTTACAGCTCTTTGAATTAAGAAAATGCAAGTTTGGGATGGCAAGATTTCGATCCCCAAAACCTGACCCCTTGAGTCTTATTTATAGATGTAGGTTAGCGCCTTTTGACCTTAATGCTTTCAACTTGATCGAAAGATGGTTGCCGAAATAACTCTAGTATTCTTCCTCCTTTGTCCAAAGGAATACCGCACTTCTCTTCTTTATGTTGCCTTGTAAGAGCTTCCGACTCTGTAGATAGGCCTTATTCAGTGGTTTTGATAGTGTTGATTTCATCTGAGCTCTTGCCTATGACTTGATGCGGAACCCTCTTGGATCATAATGGCTTCGGCTTGTTAGAAAGGCTTGTTATAACTTTCGAAGTGGTTGTTCAGGACAATACTTACTTTCAATTGATTTCAGTGAATGTGAAACCTTTAGTTTTGAAAGGTTTGGTGGGTATTTGAAGAGTTGAGCTTCATTGTCTTCGAAAGATGTTGCTTCAACTCATTCAGAATGTCATCAAGCATGTAGAATCATCTGCTTTGAAAGGTGGTTACTGAAGGTGGAAGGGTGCTTTCGACTCTTTCAACTTCTTCGAAAGGTTAGAATCTGCTGTACTTTGACTACAGCATCCCTTCGGCTCCTTCAAAAGGTTTAGCTGGAACCATTTCCTCTTGCTCTTCTTTAACCTCTGCTCAAAATGGTTTCGATTATGTCAAAAGGAATTTTTGGTAGTAACATTCCCCCCTTTGCAAAAGGGTGCACTTGACTTTCCAAGTCAAATATGTCGAAAACTAGAGTTCTCCCGCCTTTTGGCATTCTCGCGTGAATATGGACTGTTAATTTAAATCTGATCTATCGGCCTACCGCCCTTGCTGATTTTTCTTATAAATTACATTTTCTTCTTCCCTCTTCAGTTTTCTGCGATCAAAAGCAGATTTCAAGTGAAAGTAATGGATCCAAAAATTCTTAAATTATATTTTTCTCCATTCAAAGAAGAAATCTAATACAATCCGTAAGTTAAAATCATTTTTCCCTTAGAATCTTTTTCTCCTTTTATTTTTCGATGAATTTTAGTTTTTGCCAAATCTCTCAATTGAGGTTTTGAATCCAAAAATATTCAAATTCAAATTTCATTGAAAGCATGTTTGGTTTGTTTTACTGATAATTTTATGAGTTTTAAAATTCAATTCATCTGAGATATTTTTTTTCGATTCAATTCTATGAATCAATGGGATTTGTTTCTCGTTTTTAATCTTATTTCAGTGTTTGTAATTACTGTTACCTTTTAGATAACTTGAATTCCCGTTTTATGAATTTCGAAATTCAAAGGAATGAATCTTGGTTAAATCATTCTCTTAATGGGCTTGATTCATTTAATTATTAAATTTTTTTTGAATTTTTGGATTTGCAATCGGGTTTAGGCTAGAAATGGGTTTCTATCTTCTTCGCCCAAAAACTTTTGAATTATACAGATAAAAAATTGGCGCCACAAATTTACCTTTCTACTCCTTCAAAAGGGATTAAGGCGGGAACATCAATTTTGCTTTCTTAGCCCGTTTCGATGGGTCGAAAGATATTATAGTGCGAATTTGAACAACCTTATCGAAAGGTTTTAAGTAAAGCAGAATGCAGTCACCCCTTTCGAAAGCAAAGCATTTCGACCTATTCGAAACCCTTTGTGCCGGTTAAAATCCTTTCTTTTTAGTGTGCTTTCGAAACCATGACGCTCTTTCGACCCTATCGAAATCTTCTTTAACTAATGAGTTGAAACCTTCTATAGTCGCCTTTCTCCAGTACTATTGAAACGTTTTAGGTTCATATAAACTTAACTTAGGACCTTTCGACTCGATGGGTTTACAAGGTTTCGACGACATTCCTGTTTCCTTAGAAAATTTAAGTCATTGGTTTCGATTGTGTCGAAGGGACTTATTACCTTATTTTTGGAATACTAGTTGTATGTACTTTTTTCGGAATTTTAAGTTTGTTTTAACCATTTCCTTTTAATAACAAAGTCCCTATTAAGCTTTCGGCATTGTTGAAAGGTGCCGATTAAACATATATTTCAACCCTTCCTTTCGTCCTTGTCGAAAGCCCATTAAATGTTTATATTTAGGTTTCGACTCAATCGAAAGGTGTTTGTTAAATGTTAATTTTTCTTCTCCTTTCAATTCTATCGAAAGCTCCATATTTTTTATTTTTAACTTTAACATTATTCCAAGAATTTGAAGTTCCATATCTGGTTTTGTGTTTAAGTTGCTTCAGTAGGTTTTTACAAATTCTTGAAAGAATGCTAAGTTCGTGTTAAGTTCTCGAATAGATGCAACAAGCTTTGGAGGTGACCTCCGCTCAAATGCATATTCCTCCAAAGCCATTATCTTCTTCTCCTTCCATCAACTTTAAAGAGCTTGCCTAGTCTATCAAACATTCTATGTCCTTTTCTTCCATTCAGCCGCCTTCTTACATTCTTGACTTGGCGGGTCATTACCGTTCCTTGTTAGAACAACAATCCTTGGTAAGCTTCTCTTTACTTTGACTTTATCATTGCCGTTCTTCTTTAAATTTCTAACCTACGCTGCAATTCTTCTTTTATATTTCTATGAGTTGGTTAACTTCACACGAGCAAGCATCTAAATATTTTGTTGAGTCCTCCAAGTTCCAAGAGGAAACTTCTGCCCTAAAGAATCAAGTGTCTTCTTTATTTACAGCAAAAAAATGAAGCTACCTATGAACTGGAGCGATTAAGAACTTCTCTTACCTGGTCAGAATCTTCTCTCTCGGAAGAAAGAAGGGCTTGCCAACTCCTCACCCTTGAAAATTTTCCATGCAACTAACCCTAAAAGAATCCATCAAGGAGAAGGCCCGTATGGAAGCAAAGAACGCCACTTTGAAAAAGAAATTGAAGAAAACCAAAGCTTCCCTAAAACCTGTTGTCGATACCATCGCAAACGCAAAACAACAAGTATCTCAATTTCTCGACAGTACCCTTGAAGAGATCATGTTGAGCTCCTTTTAAGTTGATTTTATGCTAACCTATGCAGACAATACCGATAAATGTCCCTGGCTCCGTTTTCCCTCACTCAACTCCGGACTTGTAGTTAGAGTTATGGGAAAAATAAACCAATTTATGCAGGGAACCAAGGCTGTTGAAAAGGAAGAAATCAATGCCTCCTAGATTCTTACTTTCGACATTCCTTCTTTTGAGGTCGAGTCCGACTCAAAGGACGAAGGCAATAAAGATGATGTTGCTGAAGAGGAGGGCGATAATAACGATGATGATGAAGATGGTAATAATGATGATGACGATGATCATAACAAAAACGGCGGTCATGGTTTAGGTTAGGAGGTCACACTGAAGCCTTTGATGAATACGAAGATGATAACACGAAAGCTTCTAAAAAAGAGCCATCTCCTCATGAAGCTACCCCTACTTGAATCTGCTACCCTCTCTGCACCTGAAGAGGATCATGCTTCCATTAATGTCGAAGAACCAAGAGAAAAAGAGAAACTTTCTCAAACTTCTATCCTGGTACCTTAGGTGTGGGATTCTATGTTTAAATAACTTTTACTGTCGTAATAGTGTAATTCTTTTATTTATATATGCAAGAAATCCCTCTTCCCATATATAACAAAACTCAAGAGAAAACAAGCAGAGATAAAAAGATTATTTAGGGAGTTAGACAAGAAAATAAAAGAGCACAATGTACTTTCCGATAAGTATCATAGGCTTGATAGAAGTGCATCGGTGCTGGCGTCTTTTAAAGCATCAAAAAGCTACCACCTCCTAAAGATAGCTCACCTTCACTATGATGCTCTCTTAAAAGAAAACCAGGAGTTAATTACAACTACATTAAAGGGTCTCTTCTGACAAGGTCGAAACCCACATATTCTTAGATAACAGAAGTTATTGGTAACAGGCCATGTTTCTCAAGCCTTCATCTTTCGACTAGGTCGAAGCACCATATCAACTTACCTTGACCTTTAACTCCCTAACTTAAGCCAAGACTTTTAAAGGTTATTGCTTTCAACAAGTTCGAGGCTCAACCGTAATCCACTTAAACCTTAAGAAACCCAAACCTAATAAGGAGAAAAAGGATTCAGCTTTTGACAAGGTTGAAACCTTAGACTCAGATTCAAGGTCAAAGCCCTAACCTCTTAAAAATAAAAGCCTTCGACTGGGTCAAACCCACTAAAGATAAGCATTATCCAAAGGTTGCTAAAGTGATCCATCTGGGAATCCCAACTACTTCGAAAGGAGAGATTTTGAAGGGGAAACCAAATTATCCGAACAAGGTCGAAAGGTTGGTAAGGAAACGAAGCAACCTTTTTGACTAGATCAAAAGGTCAACTTTAGCAAATCTTCACTTAAGTAAACTGTCTGAAAGAGAACCATAGTAAACACACACATTTCATTCCCCTTAATTCATCTAAAAGAAACCACAAGGAATTAATTTGTCCTTATATTCTACTTTAGGGTGTTGTTCTTGTTAACATTTTGGCACTAGAAAGAGGGCTTGAACCTCCGATCCTATTGAATACCCACCACCAGTCTTCTCTAATCTGATTCTACATTTAGATTGAATTTCCAAGACCATAATTCATCATGAAAAACAAAATCAAAAGATCCAAGCAAGGTTCCTGGGAACCAAACTTAATTGGATTCCCTAAGAGTTAGATAATGATAGAAAACTCCAAGAAGTACAATTGCTAATGATGAAGGCTTCAAGAATCATACCGACAAAGAAAATTGAAGCCTATGATCCACTTTAATGGAGTTTAAACCCTTTTCATGTTGGTCCCACCATAACCTTTGCTTTAGTGGAAAAGAAAATGGGTAGTGACAGTTTAATTGATCGGATGAGAAAAAAAAAATTCAATACTATACCAAAGGCACAATCTTTGAAGAAGGAATAATGCCTGATTACAACATCCATGCACATAAACGAGGTCAAGTCACAAGTGGGACAATACCTGCATCAGAGCCTAAAGGAGTATTAAAGAGAAAACCATCTATCAAAGGGGGAATTCCCAAGCCAAATAACAAAAGATTTAGGAGCCATCCCCAACAAGTTTCAAGTCAAGACTTTCTAAAAATTGCAATTTAACAACATCCACAGAGAATGCCTACTTGCTAACAAAGGATGAGGTCAACTATTGGCCATTATAAAAGAAGAAACCAAAATATGAAAGTAATATTTGAGGATCCTATTGACATTACCACATGATGAATGGTCATAAAACTAATCATTGTAGAGCCCTAGAGGGGATGATAATCAATTTCTTCCATCAAGGAAAGATTAAAGAATTTGTTAAGATAATGTGAGAAAAATCAATAAAGAGTTACCTTTTTGAGAAAATCTAGGTGGTTGGGAATGAAATACTCCTTATATTTGGATACTATCTAAGATGGTAGTCTACCTAAGGTGGTAGAAAGCCTTTGTCTACGCCAAGATGGACAGGGTAGAGCACCTCCTGAAGGGAGGCCGGAGTAAGCCCTTAACCAAGCCATAAGATGGCCAGGTTAAAGCATAGTACAGGCCCTTGGTTGTGCCTATGATCAGGTCAAGGCACCCACTAGAGGGAGGATAGAGTAAGCCTTTATGCACGCCATAAGATGTCCAGGGTAAAGCACCGAACAAGCCCATGTCCATGCCATACTATGGCTAGGGCACAGCGCCTCCTGGAAGGAGGTCGGGTAAGTCCTTCATTTCAGCCTCTAAGATAAGCTTACTAAGAGGCCCATCCAATAATGGACTAAGATTTCCAAGCCTAAGAAGAGGCTCATCCAACAATGGTCTAAGATGACCAAGCCCTAGAAGAGGCTCCACAAATCATGGACTAAGATGTCCAAATTCGAGAAGCGGTATATCTCCAATGGACTAAGACGTCCAAGCCCAAGCGGCAATTGATCAAATTACAACTACATGTAAGACCTGAAGGATTCATACATGTCAAGGAAGATGGAATCTAAAGTGCAAAGCCAAACTCCATAAATTAAATACCATAATCTGGGTTTTGTGTTTCTTATTTCAGGATTTCATCTGTTGAGACCCGAATCTTGGTTTGGGGCCGCTTCTAATCACTTATAGTCTATACTATACCCGAATCTTGGTTTCGGGTCTTTCATTTCTGTAACGACCCAGAATTTTCGATCTTGAAAACTCCAGATAGTTAGGAAAAGAAGAAAAGGGATAGAAGAAAAAGAAGAACGGAAATGCCAACATCTCACATTCACAGCGGATAAAATATAATATCAAATAATATCATTTACACAAAGAAAGCTGTATCAGTAAATTTACATTTTTAATACATCAGAGTTACAACATTTACACAATCCTTGGACAGTTAAGATTAAATTGTCCCAGATAAACTACAATATATCACATCAGAATACACTACATACGTTCCTACCATCCAGCTCGCTTCCTGAGCTCCAGAACGTCCTTACCTGAAAATCTGTAATACTCGGTCTGACCCGAGCATTACATCAAAGTAACACCCAGTTCAGGATGGAAACCGGCGTGAGTAAAACCCATCTAACAAGAAAATACTGATGTAATACGCTTATCTAAAACCCGGGGTAACTCGTATCAATTTACAAATACACAATTTGTTATTGACAACATTTATTTCACACATCAATCTCTAAGTATCAAAACTTAGATTACTTAGTCCAATTTACTTAAATCATTTCATTCCAGCCTATTGATTTCACATATCAAATCTATATAGAATTTTATAGAGATTACAAATCGAAGTGGGTTTGGGTATCTATTGATACCCATCCCCGGTCTCTTCGAATTCCATACCATCTAAACCTACGTTTATTCAAGTAAATACAATTAAATTTTTAATATAGGGTGTCACCTTTACACAACAATTCATCACACTATCACTATTTAGTCCAAACATATTATATTACAAAACTTTTCATATCACATAGCATCACAATCACATACCAAGGATAACAAATAATCCAATATCATTCAATCATTCATAAGCAAGATTTATTAGTTATACCATTCTAATTAATCTAAATAAATTAAATTAATTACCTCGATCACCCTTTTAAATCCTGCTTAATCATTAATTTGTTACAAACAAATCAATTAATCGTCCTTTAATTATCATCTAAACTAATCATCCTTGATTAATTATCATTTAATAATTTTCCCTTAATTAATTACACAATTAAATTATCCTCAAACCAATCATATTAGTTAACCTTTATTTACCATCATAATTAATTATTTAATCACTACCTTTGACTTATTATCCATTAATTAATCTCATTTATTAATTAACTAACCTTTTAATTAATTATATTAATTAATAAATCCTTTAGCTAACTACACTAAGCAATTAATCCTTAATTACTTCCATTAAGTAATTCCATTGGTTAATTATCCTTAATTTATCGATCAATCTCTAATTATTAATTTATAAATTAATTAACCCTAACAAATTAATCCTTTATTCTCTTATATTAAGTAATTTATCATTTGGGTAATCAATCTATAATTATTAAGTGCTGGAGTACAAAATCACTTAAGTTCCTATTAAAATTAAAATTCAATACACTTAACTAACCATGTATTTACAAATCAAATCAGCTTAATCTCATTTGACTTAATAAATTAATTTTTGAACTTGTTACAAATTTGGTCAATACCTTATTTCAAACTTTAAAAAAAACAAAATTTGCTTTGAAACCTTTGTTTGAAATTTTGCTTTGCCTTACTTTAAAACTTGGTTCAACTTCCTACTTTAAGTTACCTATAGCTCTTAAATATGACAATACCTTTACTACCCATATTTAAACCTGATGCAAAAACAAACATCCCGAGACCATCCCAAATTAACCCGAGCCACAAATGAAAATTCCCAAGTCAAAGCATGATACAAATCCACACTTCCCACTGATGACCACGCGAACAACCCAACCTTCTTCCTTCCAAAACTCGTGTCCGCATACGAAAAAACACACATTCTTCCCGAATCTTTCAAATCTTACAGCAACTCTTGATACCAAGCAAAAATTGTGCACTGGTGCACGTGCACCACCCTACGGCGGCACTCCGGCCTACTCGACCAGCGTCGACAAAACGACTTTGACCAACTCTACCGATCCCGACCACCAATCCCCTAAAAAACGAAATCGAGAATCAACGTGGTCGAACCCACTCGAACACATCACCCTGACCAAGAACCACCTCGTCCAGACTCCTCTGACCACCAGAGGTCATGAGACTTCACCCAGAACTTCGCCGATGTCCCATGCTCCTTTTCCCCCATGATCAGCCCCCTCCGATGAACCAACGATGGTGCAACAACCCGATATTCCTCCTTCCTCAAAAACTAAACCCTAGTTCGTCAATCTATTGTCGCCACGGTAGCTTAATAATTCCATGACCATTTTTAACGATTCCGCCTACCTCCAGGCTATCTTCCTCCTTGAACACGAGATCCCAAAGTCTTTCGATCAACAGAAATTACTCTAAACCCAAAACCCATTCATCATGTCATTTCTCTTGAATTATAATCCTAAAAATCTTGATTATAATTTTAAAAAACCTAGGTTTTGATGGCAAAATATATTATACACCTGAAAAAACCAATTATTATAATCGAAATTTTTGATAGATTTTAAATTTTAAAATCTACTATTCTTCTTACTTCTTTGTTAAAACTAGTTCCAGATTGATCTTGAAAATATTTTGAAAATTTATACCCTGTTATAATAAACAAATTTTGTATATACATCATGTTCTAAGGATGATCATAGAAGAAAAACTAAACCTTTTTTTGATTTTAAACCCTGAACAACAAGAACAGAGCAAAGATCTTGCAAACAGGCATGCACGCCCAATTAAATTCACATATACTTATATGATCACATAAAGCAATCATATAATCACTAATTACTAGTTTACTTCAAGATCACAACATGCAACAAGACTAAAAACAGATTAAAGGCTTGTTTACTCACCTTATTAAAAAGACAGAGAGCTTGGGAAAACTGGATTTGAAACTTGACTTTTGATTTTCTTTTAAAAACTGAAAAGTTTTGGATTTTTGGAAGTCCGTGTTGATGCTTCAGGTTACATTTTGAAACTGAAACTTGTAAGCTTTGATTTTGCTTCAGATTTTCTTACTTGAACTCTAGAAAATGATTACAGGCTTGAAGATAAATGGTTACAGACTTTGTTTTGTTTACAGGGCTTGATGTTTTGAGGGATGTTTATAGGCTTTTTATAAAAATGGTTACAGGTAAAAAAACGTTGCAGATTTGGTTTGAACTAGGTTTCAGGCTGTAGATTCTTGAGTTTGGAAATGAATTTCATTTTTGGTTTGAAGTAGTTTACAGGTTTTGATCTGGTGGATTTCTGGTTTTAGTTTTTTTTCGCTTTTGAAAAAGTGAAAATAAATAAGAAAATGGAAGAGAGGGAGGATGTAGACTTATGTAGATTCATTAATATTTATTTTAAAAATTAAAGAAAATAGAAATAAATTATGACACTTGACATTACAATCTTTGATTACCTTACACATGTATACAACAAGCATTTATAATTTAACACTTGTAATAACATATCATTATTAGCTTACATTTTTCATTTTATGTTGTATTAATATGTTTTTATGCACATTTATATAATATCTAAAATTTAGTTTATATTTATACATGTCTTCATATTTAACCCTTCTTTTATCTATCTATGTGTTACTTAAAAGAAAATGAAATAAAACCCAATTTAAATACTTATGAATAATTATATATATTTTAAACAAACAAAAATTTAATTTGTAAACGATAACTCTATTTAAAATCAATTTATATCTATATATATAAACAACACATTATTATTATGGTTTTGAAAATATCAATTTTCCAATTTATCTAAAAATAATTATACTAGGAGGATTGTCAAACCAATACTTATTTATACACATCTTTTTATTACCAGAATTGTTTACTTAACTTGTAAATCAGCATATTTTACTAATTAAATCTAGTTAATTTATTAATTACTGATATTCTAAAATTCGGGTTATTACATTCCTCCACCTTTGAATCTTTTCGTCCTCGAAAAGGAACGAAGCCAGAATTTATTAAAATACTTAATATCCGTTAAATCACTTTTTGATCATTTTTAAAACACTTTAGAATCCATATAATATTGCCAAAATAGATTTTATAAAAATATCATTTTATAACTCGATGCTTCAACAAGTCCGTCCTCGTTCTCACTGAAATTCGGTCATACATTGATCAGGCGTAGGACTGAAAATCTATAAGTACTTGGTAAACCCGTTTTCAACACCTAGTGAAAATATTTGGAAAATAATTTTATTGAAAATATAGAAAATATTTTTGAAAATAAAAGAAATATCTTTGGCGAGAATGCTCTAGAAATCATCACCCCCATCCAAGGTCACAGTTAACCCGATGGTTACGTTGCCATCCCGGCAAAATCTATAGATAACTGTAGGCACTATGCGCCCCTCGATTACGCCATGGAACCCGCCACAGATCGCAGCTACAACCGGGGTTACGTTGCTGTCACAGAAAAACCCATATAACTGTAGGCCTCAACGCCCTCGAATTTCGCTACCAAAAGAATGAAAATTCTCTACTCCACTCGACCATAGATCGCAGTCTACCAATGTTACGGTGTCTCCCCGGCAAAATCAAGCATAGACCGTTGACACTCACCTCCATATGATTTCCGCTGTGGTCCACAGTAGATCGCAGCGACATCGAGTTACACTATCGTCAGAGCATAACTCAAATGCCTCTGTAGGCGTCGGCGTCCTCGACTTTCGCTACCAAATAATCCTCAGGAACTAGTTTGTCTAGACTCCTCACAGGATCAACTTTAGAACCACCCCCTTTGAGGCTCAAGGCAGTACCAACCTATGGTACTCCTGAGAAGTTCATTTTAAGGGAGTATCTTTTTCACCAGAGTCATTTTCAAAACACTTTATACTATACACATATAGCATCTTCCAAATCATACACCTAGTATGAATCCCATATAAATCTCCTTTTCTCAAAATCGATTATCCCAAAAATCGATAATTCTCAAACTAGGCTTTCCAAATTCCAATATTAATTTTACCCAAAAATCAAAAGCCTTTTCAAAGCCCATAGGTTCCAAAAACCTTTCCTCCAAAACCATTATCATAAGATCCTTTATATATATAAATATATATATAACCTTGAAAAATCTTTGGATCATTACAAACTTGTATAAAACCCCTTTTATACTTCAAATATTTTCAAAACCCTTTTCTTCTGGCCAAAGATTCAACAAGAGGAGTTGATCATATATATAACAAAGATACATAACTTTGTTTATTCTAAATCAAATATTCAAATTTGATTACTCTTTACAAAATCATTTACCATATCACTTACTTCCATAAAGTAAATTTGTATTATATAAATATCTAATTACCCCTTTATTTTATCATATATCTCACAAAATATAATTTTCATTTCAAAATCATTTTACAGTGTTTATCCACAAATTTCCAATATCAATTTATTCAAATTCGTATGATGTATACATATTATCCATACACAGTATCAACCTGATCGCTCACTCGATCACACAATTTCTCTTTCGAACTAGTATCGTCCACCCGACTTTCTATTGCGGACTCAGATCTGCTTTCTTGATCAAAAACTGTTATTCTCCTTACATAGCCATAACTATGATAGAGAATATCCAGAACCAATTAGAAATCCATATCCAGGTTCGCCATCGAAAATCGAGTGAAAAATCCCGACTCGGATCGATATACTATCTCGAAATTCTATGCTAGAATCTGGATCAAATCACTATGCGAATAGAATAATATACGTACATCCTACATATTTATCTTTATTGACTATTAGCCAAATAAATCTCCTTTTCTATTCACATTCACTTTAATTTCTATCCACTTATTCATAATTGTTTAAATCCTCATTTGGATTATCACCTCAATTCTTATCTCAAATGGATATTTAATCATAAACAGTTTACACTCTGACCGGCTTAAATTTAAAAAATAATTTGAGAAGTTTAAAAATAGATAAGTAGTTGAAAAAAATAATTATTACTTTGTAAAATATTTGTAAAATAGTTAAGTAGTTATAAAATAATTAGATAATTGCAAAATAGTTGTAAATAATAATTAGTTATAAAGTAGTTGAAAAACAGTAATTAGTTTATAAAACAGTTGCAAAATAGTTAAGTAATTCCAAAAGTAGTTATAAAATAAGTATAAGATAGTTGGATTTAATAAGAAAGGTTGTATATATAATAAATAGCTTGGAAAAATAGATTTGTCCTAAAATAATTTATTTTGAAAAAATAGTCCAGAGTTAAACTGTTCAATTCCTAACCTCCATTTCCAATCAATTCAATTTAAATTTCCACGTCCGTTTAAATTTACTCAATTCCAATTTAAATAACTTCAATTTCCATTGAAATTTTTAACCCCAATTCAAGTTGAATTAATCCTCAATTTCTTTCCTAAATTCAAATCAAATTCCATTTGAATTTACTTATTCAACTTTAATCACAATTTCAATTAATTCAAATAAATTTCAAAGTGAACAATTTCAATTCATATCAATTCCAGTTTGAATTAATCCTAATTCCCATTTGAATTTGAACTCATTCAACTTCAATTTCATTTCAAATTAATCCAATTCAAATTTTCCATTTGAATTTTTAAACTTATCCATCTTCAATCACAATTCCATTAAATCAAATCAAATTAATTTTGAACTAATTTAATTTAAATTTCAAATTTAAACCATTCCGAATTATATATGTTCGAGTTAAATTTTTAAATGTTGATTTAATCCTTTAAATCAAATCAACTTGTATCTTTAAACCATTTAATTCTGAATCCAAATTCTATTTTTAACCTATTTCAAAGTTCAAATAATAATTCATATCCTTTTTAAACAGCTAAATCTTTGACATTTAATTTATCGTAAAATTTCAATTTTGAAACCAATACTTTGAAGTTTTATCTTAAATATTCAAATCTTAAGTCCAGAATGATTCCATTTTATCTTAATAATAGATATATTACCACACCTAATTTCTTCATTCATTTAAACAAATCCAGTCCACAATTTTAAAGATTATTAATAACAACAGGATGATATCATCCAAATTATTTTAAAACATGTATCCATTTCCAATTTCCAAATCTCAAACCTATTTTGAGATCACACAAACTCCCAATTCAAATTAATCATTTAACTTCCCAAGTTAAATCCCAATTTCATCTTAAAATTTCCAAATTAGGTTGTTCATTCAAACTTATTTAACCTCTTCTAAGTTAAATTCAATTTAAATCCCGTTAACCTTACTCAAATTTGAATTCCCACTTCAAATTTTAAAATTCTTTCCCACTTATAAGTTCAATTTTTTTATCATTTTTGGTTTTCTCATCTCATTCCAAATAAAAATTTAAAATTCAACATTTAGAGTTCATTTCAAACCATCATTGATACTATGTATATTCCTCATATATACATATTATTTTAAACCACCATTGGTTATTAATTTAAAACAAATTTCTTTAAATTTTCAAACAACTCTTGTTTGAAATAGGACCCTTTCATTCAAATACATTAAATAATATTATTTCTTTATCATTTTGAAACAAATTTCAAATTTTTGGACTTAGATTTAAAACTTCATAATTTAGATCATCTTCAGTTCCAATTTATAAGTCATACTTACATAAACGTTTTACTTCCCTAAAACATTTCATTTCATTATTGCAACAACCATTTATGATATCAACCAAGATTATCATATCTGGAAACCAAATAATTATTATCTTATTCTGAAAACTCTTCTCCAAATTCAAAATTTTAATTTTAATTTGAATCCATTTCAAACTTATCTTCATTTAATTTCAGTTTGGTTGTATTTTTTTATTACTACTTAATTCTCATTTTTTTATTTAATTTCAATAATCAACAACCAATTACCTTATTATATATTATGAAATCTATTAATTTATATATATGTAAATCATTTAAAACCATTTTTAAAATCTTTATATAAGAAAATAACAAGTACGCTCAAACACACACACGCACACTCAACTCATTTTAGGGTACCATTGACCTTATCCTTAATGAGTAAACCCGCCAGAGCCAAGGTTCTTGCTTAACCTTCAGCTCTGATACCAAATGCAACGACCCGGAATTTTCGATCTCGAAAACTCCAGATAGTTAGGAAAAGAAGAAAAGAGATAGAAGAAAACGAAGAAAGAAACACCAACATCTCATATTCCCAGCGGATAAAATATAATATCGGATAATATCATTTACACAAAGAAAGCTGTATCGGTAAATTTACATTTTTAATACATCAGAGTTACAATATTTACACAATCCCTGAACAGTTAAGATTAACTTGTCCAACATAAACTACAATATACCATCTAAACCCAAGTTTATTCAAGTAAATACAGTTAAATTTTTAATACAGGGTGTCACCTTTCCACAACAATTCATCACATTATCACTATTTAATCCAAAATATTATGTTACAAAACATATCATATTACATAGCATCACAATCACATACCAGGGAAGACAAATAATCCAATATCATTCAATCATTCATAAGCAAGATTTATTAGTTATACCATTCTAATTAATCTAAACAAATTAAATTAATTACTTCAGCCACCCTTTTAAATCTTGCTTACTTAATCATTAATTCGTTACAAAAAAATCAATTAATCATCCTTTAATTATCATCTAAATTAATCATCCTTGATTAATTATCATTTAGTAATTTGCCCTTAATTAATTACACAATTAAATTATCCTTGAGCCAATCATATTAATTAACCTTTAATTACCATCATAATTAATTATTTAATCACTTCCTTTGACTTATTATCCATTACTTAATCTCATTTATTAATTAACTAAACTTTTAATTAATTATCTTAATTAATAAATCCTTTAACTAACTACACTAAGTAATTAATCCTTAATTATTTCCATTAAGTAATTCCATTGGTTAATTATCCTCAATTAATTGATCAATCTCTAATTATTAATTTATTAATTAATTAACCCAAACAAATTAATCCTTTATTCTCTTATATTAAGTAATTTATCATTTGGGTAATCAATTTCTAATTGTTAAGTGCTGGAGTACAAAATCACTTAGGTTCCTATCAAAATTAAAATTCAATACACTTAACTAACCATGTATTTACAAATCAAATGAGCTTAATCTCATTTGACTTAATAAATTAAGTTTTGAACTTGTTACAATTTTGGTCAATACCTTATTTCAAGCTTTAAAAAAAACAAAATTTTCTTTAAAACCTTTGTTTGAAATTTTGCTTTTTCTTACTTTAAAACTTGGTTCAACTTCCTACTTTAAGTTACATTTAGCTCTTAAATCCGATGATACCTTTACTACCCATATTAAAACATGATGCAAAAACAAACATCCCGAGACCATCCCAAATTAACCCGAGCCACAAATGAAAATTCCCAAGTCAAAACACAATCCTAATCCACCCTTCTCACTGATGACCACGCGAATAACCCAGCCTTCTTCCTTCCAAAAGTGGTGTTTGCATATGAGAAAACACACATTCTTCCCGAAGCTTTCAAATCTTACAGCAACTCCTGATACCAAGCAAAACTTGTGCATTGGTGCACGTGCATCACCCCACGGTGGTACTCCGACCAACTCGACCATCGTTGACAAGACTATGTTGACCAACTCTATCGATTACGACCATCAATCTCCCAATACAAAAACGAAATCGAGAATCAACGTGGTCGAAACCACTGGAACACATCACCCTGACCAAGAACCACCTCGTCCAGTCTCCTGTGACCACCAGAGGTCATGAAACTTCACCCAGAGCTTCGCCAACGTCCCATGTTCCTCTTCCCCCATGATCGGCCCCCTCCGATGTATGGACGATGGCGCAACAACCCGATATTCGTCCTTCCTCAAAAACTGAAACAAACCCTGCTTCGTCAATCTGTCGTCACAATGGTTGCTTAAAATTCCATGACCATTTTTAACAATTCCGCCTACTTCCAGGCTATCTTCCTCCCTGAACACGAGATACCATGGTCTTTCGCTCAGCAGAAATTACTCCAAACCCAAAAACCATTCATCATGTCCTTTCTCTTGAATTAAAACCCTAAAAATCTTGATTATAATTTTAAAAATCCTAGTTTTTGATGGCAAAATAGTTATACACTTGAATCAACCAATTATTATAAACGAAATTTTTGGTAGATTTTAAAATCTAGTGTTCTTCTTACTTCTTTGTTAAAACTAGATCCAGATTAATCTTGAAAATATTTTTAAAATTTACACCCTGTTATAATTAACAAATTTTTTTATATACAACATGTTCTAAGGATGATCGGAGAAGGAAAACTAAATCTTTTTCAGATTTTAAACCTTGAACAACAAGAACGGAGCAAAGATCTTGCAAACAGGCATGCACACCCAGTCAAATTCACATATATACTCATATGATCACATAAAGCAATCATGTAATCACTAATTTACTTCAAGATCACAGCGCGCAACAAGACTGAAAACAGATTAAAGGCTTGTTTACTCACCTTATTAAAAAGACAGAGAGCTTGGGAAAAATGGATTTGAAACTTGACTGCTTTGATTTTCTTTTAAAAATTGAAAAGCTTTGGATTTCTGGAAATCCTTGTTGATGCTTCAAGTTTCATTTTGAAACTGAAATTTGTAAGCTTTGATTTTGCTTCAGATTTTCTTACTTGAACTCTTGAAAATGATTACAGGCTTGAAGATAAATGGTTGCAGACTTTGTTTTGTTTACAGGGCTTGATGTTTTGAGGGATGTTTTAGGCTTTGTATAAAAACGGTTACAGGGAAAAAAATATTGCAGATTTGGTTTGAACTTGGTTTCAGGCTGTAGATTCTTGAGTTTGAAAATGAATTTCATTTTTGATTTGAAGCAGTTTACAGGTTGTGATCTGGTGGATTTCTAGTTTTGGTTTTTTTTTGCTTTTGATAAAGTGAAAATAAACAAGAAAAATGGAAGAGAGGTAGGATGTAGACTTATATAGATTCATTAGGATTTATTTTAAAAATTAAACAAAATAGAAATAAATTATGACACTTGACATTACAATCTTTGATTGCCTTACACATGTATATAACAAGCATTTATAATTAAACACTTGTAATAACATATCATTATTAGCTTACATTTGTCATTTTATGTTGTATTAATACGTTTTTATGCATATTTATATAGTATCTAAAATTTAGTTTATATTTATACATGTCTTCAAATTTAACCCTTCTTTTATCTATCTATGTGTTACTTAAAAGCAAATGAAATAAAACCCAATTTAAATACTTATAAATAATTATATATATTTTAAACAACCACAAATTTAATTTTTAAATGATAACTCTATTTAAAATCTATTTATATCTATATATATAAACAACACATTCTTATTATGGTTTTAAAAATATCAATTTCCCAATTTATTTAAAAATAATTATACTAGGAGGATTGTCGAACCAATACTTATTTATACATATCTTTTTATTACCAGAATTGTTTATTTAACTTATAAATCAGTATATTTTACAAATTAAATCCAGTTAATTTATCAATTACTGATATTCTGAAATCCATGTTATTACAATTTTCGGAATTTATTTGCTAACACCCGAATCTGGATTTCGGGTCTTTATCAATCACCAATTATCTTTATCATACCTGAATCTAGGTTGCAAGACTAATACTTATTAGTGGCCTAATCTAGGCTTGGAATTTCTATTATGGATTTCTATCACAAATGCTCGAAATTAGATCAAAGAATATTTTCAATAAGATCATTGTTAAAAGTTTTCGTTAATACAAAAATATGGATTTTGGATTTCAAAATCTTTAAATTTTATTAATACCGAAGAATGGGTTATTGGGTTTCGGCTACAAATATTCGGATAATGACCTTGGACTCTTTCATATTAAGCTCTTGAGAGAATGACTCTCTTGCATTTATACTCCCACTTCAAGGAAGGATTTCCTATCGATAAAGTTTAGACATTCCATAAAAATGGTTAAAGTTAAATTCTTGATTATTTCTCATCATGATTAAGGATGAAATTTAGACATTTGGTATAGACTACATTGCATGCGGTTAATATGATGGTTTGTTAATCTACCCAAATGGTACACATAGACTTATATGTCAATTTTCAAGCTAACAATTGAAAACATTGTTTGCTTCAAACTTTTCAGGTAAATCGAAATAGCAAAGAAGAATAAGAAATTCAACAGGTGAAAAATAATGGTAGGAGCTATCAAGCAAGCATTTCAGAAATGACATTACAAAGAAGAATCACAAGTCAGGTAATGTTTACCAAGTTTATATATGATTTACATAATTTATGGAACTATTTACAAAATATACCAAAAAAGTATATGCATTCAACAAGTGCAAGTCTATCACAAATCTTGAGTAGCTTTGCTTAGATTTTCAGCAACCAAAGGATCAACTATGTGACGAACCGCGATGCTGAGGACTTCCTTGAGTTTTTTTCTTTCTTTCTGATCCTATCTGCATCATCGATTGTATTGATGTTAGTCTTTAGAGCATGATTGAAAGCTCTATTTGTGCATCTAAGGGTTTTATTTTCTCTTTCTAATTTCGCGATGCGCTTCTAGTGGAAGTAGTTGCTATGCTGGAGCTCTTGGATTCTAGCAGCATACTCATTTATACATTGTAAATATTTAACCCTTTGTTATTCATCAAAATATTTTGCCACTTCACACTTGACTTTCCTACACCATTCATCACTATCCGCTCATCTAAGCCAGGAAGAGGATTAGTCATTGTGGCGAATTTCTGAGCGGCAAGAGAAGCAGATGTAGTAGGTCTAGTAATTGAAGGAGTAGTACGGAGAGTCGAGAAATCAATATTTTGAATATTGTCCCCCATAATATAATCAAGCAATTCACATTGAGCTTAGCTATTCCTCGGTTTTATTTCTAAATCGCTTATTTGTTGAAAGATTTCCGACATTTTCTAGTCACAGTCAATCGAAGGATTTGACTTTATTGTCGCTTCAGTATAGAGATCGTTTCGTCTTTACTTTTGATATCGACCTCTAAGATGGCATCTCGATCCTTAAGGTTGCTAATAATAGTCTTCTGAAGTAGGTATCTTTTATGTCATTTTAAGGCTTCAGCATTACCATGAAAGCGTGCGAGTAAAGCGTCATCAAGACGTTTGCTCCTTTCAACTTCTATCAATAGCTTATCCCTAAGACTAGCAAAGCGCGACGCCGAATCAAATGAGAGAGGAGCTGTTGATAATTATAACTCCTATTTAAATAGAAAATGAAACAAAATAAAGTCAAAATTATAATGAAAAATCTCTTTATCAATATGATAGCATATTATAACTCAAACAACGAGGAAACAAAAAGGTACAATAAACAATTGTTTTATATCTAAATTTGAGAAACTACATTTCTAATTTTACCTAATGAATTAGCAGAAAGGGTAACTATTGAATCAAAAGGAATATTAACTCCTTCTAGAGTGATAATTGGTGTACATCTGATATAGTCCAACTTCCCAGCTGGAAGACTATCACGACCATAAATTAACTTAGAATGGAATGTCCTGATTTCCTTAAGAAGTTTCTCTTTTTCACCACCAAGAAAATCAAAGTGAAGACAAGGATGTTCCAAGTAAAGTTTTTGTAAATCTCTAAGGAAGCAATATCTTGCTAGTTTCGAAGATTTTAAAATTGATGCCTTTTCAAGATAAGATTGTCTCGGTTTGACATACTGACTTAAATGGTCTCTAGAAACAAGTTAGCCAGATGAAAAATCATTATTTGATAATATAATAAAATGAAGCTAAGCATAAAAGGCAAGAGTAAAACAAACATTTACAAATCAATACATTGTTCCATGATTATAGTTATTCATCTCGTTCATACAAAATAGACTTAGAAAATAATTCAAAGACGAATTTGTTCTTGTAGCACTTAAGTTTTTCAAAAGGGAGATCTTGGAGAATGGATCCGGCCCATGGTAAGTTCCAACAAGCACTAGGGTAAGGGTCAGATCCAAATTCGTCCAAATATCTCTTATGAAAGTGCCTAAGTAGACCCCCGCTAAATTCACCTAAATATGAAAAGTCAACAATTGGGTGTCTATAATAGGCCTTGTATAAAAAGCTAACTAAAATGTCTCTCTCTCTCCAATCAGCATCCAAAATTCGATGATTAACTCCCATTTTTCTTTTAAGAGAGCGTCATAGCCAAGGCGCGATCTCTTTAGTATTGGCAGCTTTTTGATGCTTCAAAAGACGCCAGCACTAATGCACTTCTATCAAGCCTATGATACTTATTAGAAAGTACATTATGCTCTCTTATTTTCTTGTCTAACTCTTTAAATAATCTATTTATCTCTGCTTGTTTTCTCTTGAGTTTGATTTTACCGGGAAGGATGGATTTCTTCCTTATCTAAATAAAAGAATTACACTATTGTGGCTTTTAAAGTAAAAGCTGTTTAAACATAGAATCCCATGCCAAAGATCTCAAGATAGAAGTTTGAGAAATTAGCTCTTTTTCTCTTGGTTCTTCGACACTAATGGAAGCGGGATCCTCTTAAGGTGCAGAGAGGGTAGGAAATTCAAGCAGGGTAGCTTCATGAGAAGATCGCTCTTTTTCAGAAACTTTTATGTTATCATCTTTGTCTTTATTAGAGGCTTCAATGTGGCCTCCTCCATCACCACTTAAGCCTTGGCTGCCATTATTGTTGTTATTATCACCATCATCATTGTATATTCATCATCATTGTCATCGTCGCCTTATGTTCGTCAGCATCATCTTTGTTGCCTTCGACCTTTGAGTTGGACTCGACCTCAAAAGAAGGAACGTCGTAAGTAAGAATCTAGGAGACATCGATTTCTTCCTTTTCAACAGCCATGGTTCTCTGCTTCATTGGTTTACTTTGCCCATAACTCTATCTACGAGGCCGAAGTCGAGCGAAGGAAAACTGAGCTAGTATGTTTACCGATATTATTTGCACGGGTAAGCATCAAAGCATCTTTATAGGAGCTTGACATGATCTCTTCAAGGGTATTGTCGAGAAACTGAGATACTTGCTGTTTTGCGTCTGAGATCGTATCGACAGCAAGTTTTAGGGAAGCCTTGGTTTTCTTCAACTTCTCTTTCAAAGAGGCATTCTTTAATGCTATACTGTTCTTCTCCTTGTCGGATTCTTTCAGGGTTAGTTGCATGGAAAAAGTTTCATTGGCGAGGAGTTGGCGAGCTCTTCTTTCCTTCGAGAGAGCAGATTCTGATCGGGTAAGAGAGGTTCTTGATCGCTCTAGTTCAGAGGTTGCTTAATTTTCCGTAGATAAAGAATATACTTGATTCTTTAGGGTAGAATTTTCCTCCTGGAACTTGGAGGACTCAACAATAGATTTAGATGATTGCCCGTGTAAAGTTAACCAATTCTTTGAAATATGAAAGAAGAAATGCAGCACAAGTTTGAAATTTAGAGAAGAACAGTAATGATAAAGTCAAAGTAAAGAGAAGCTTACCAAGAATTGTTGTTCTATCAAGGAGTGGTAATAACCCGTCAAGTCAGGAATGGAAGAAGGTGGCTGGATGGAAGAAAAGGACTCAGAATTTTAGATAGACTGGGCTATCTTTCAAAGTTGATGGAAGAGGAAGAAGATGACGACTTCGAAGGAATATGCTTTCGAGCGGGGGTCAACTCCAAAGCTTGTTTCATCTGTTCGAAAGCAGCTGGAGAACTCGAGACTGTGATACATGAAAAAAGATCGACTGCAGAAGGTGTTTGCTTGGATTTATCCTTAGGAGCATCAACAATTGGTCCTTTTGGTGATTTATTAAGATATAACGATTCCTCCTCTTTTGAATCAGGAACGTCAACCACCTTAGCTATCTTCAAAGATGGTTCCACTTCAGTTGATTATGCCAACTTCCTCTTGATTGTTGTTTTAGTTCTGGCAAGAGATTGAGCAATGGAAGGCGCACAAGATGTAGTAGAAGGAGGAGCTGGACCACTAACGGGCCTTTTAACTTAGGGAGCAACTAAAAAAATTCAAGCAGATTATAAATCAACAGAATAATTTGAAGAAAAAAACAACAACATGGCAATTCATAACAAGTGCAGTGTTTATCACATGCCAGAGTGGTCAGCACAGATGGGTGACATAGGAGAGAAAGTTCATGAGTTTCCAAAGAAAAGAATCATTTGCTCCAGGAGGTATGTTGGACAGAAGGAGGATTGCCATGGATCCTTTGGCCTTCCGACAGAAGAAACTGCTTTTGTAAATTTTTTGAAGTTAATAGTGTCAATCTGCTCCTAATTTGGCTAGAGGCCGCAATCAAAGACTCTGTTGTTCTCTTATCCTCCTCATTTAACTCTTTAAGATGGGCATTTGAAAAAAGCAAATATTAGAGAAGAGAAACCATAAAATTAAGGAAGATAACGAAAATCTATACTTGCAAGGGGAAGAGAAAGTCCCATTGATAGTAGGGAAGCAACTTAACAGAGAAAAACTAGATCTCCCAGTCCCTAAACTTATTAGCCCTATCTGATATTAGCTTCTTCTAGGTGTTTTCTCTGAATATTTGGCTATTGAGATTGCTGAACTTCACCAGCTGGATCAAGTGGTTCTACACTTCAGCATTTAGAGAGGGGAGGCCAGACTCCTATGCCATCATCTCCAAAGATAGGAGGAAGGTGAAAACATTCGACGATAGTTGGATTAGAGCAATTCCGAGATAAGAAAAGAGCTTAGATAAGAAATCTGTAAAAGGCAGGAACCCCTCTGCCATATATGGATGGCAGTGTAAGTAAAGAACCCTCTGGGAGGGTTGCTGATAGTATTAGATTCCTTAAGTGGGATAACTTTCACACCAGTAATCCCATAGTCATTAAGAATTGCATCGACTTCGTCTTGTGTGGATATCAGTGAATGCTTTAAGATAGCTTCGACCTTCTTAGGCGAGCTCATGGTTCCGCCAGGTGAAAACGTTTCAGTTAAAATCTAAGTTTATTATGAGCTTAGCATTCTTTCAAGAATTAGTAAAAACCTACTGAAGCAACTTAAACACAAAACCAAATATGAAACTTTAAATTCTTGGAAGAATTTTAAATTAGAAATAAAAATATGGAGCTTTCGACAGAATCGAAAGGGAAAGAAAAATTAACATTCAACAAACACCTTTCGACTGTGTTGAAAACCTAAATATAATCATTCAGTGAGCTTTCGACAAGGATGAAAGAAAAGTTGAAATATATGTTTAATCAACACTCTTCAACAATGCTGAAAGCTCAATAAGGACTTTTTTGTTAAAAGGAAATGGTAAAAACAAACTTAAAAGTTTGAACAAAGTACATACAACTAGTATTCTAAAAACAAGGTAACAAGTCCCTTTGACATAGTCGAAACCAATGACTTAAATTTTGTTTGGGAAACAAGAATGTCCTTGAAACCTTGTATGCCCGTCAAGTCGAAAGGTCCTAAATTAAGTTTATACGAACATGGAATGTTTCAAAAGTACTAGAGAAAGGCGATTATAGAAGGTTCGACTCTGTTACACTAAAAATTAACCTTTCAACTAGGACTAAGGACCTCTGGATAATGAAGAAAAGGAAGAGCGCAACTCAAACCTCTTGGAACTTTTGAAGGGATGCAACCATTGAAGTTCACTAACCTAAAACCCTACGAAAGGTCAAAAGGTTCCGCCTCCGGTATCCAAAGAATTCAAAGGAGAAGAAAGATTCAAAGCAAGTAAAAGCCACTATTTAATGCCCTTTTTGAAAGCACACCAAACCTTCCAAATAGGTTGAGAAATATACAAGACATCTTTCAACAATGTCGAATGGTTTGTAAGGGAGACAGTGATCATGAATTAGCACCAAGCAAAGAAGTAACCTTTTGCAAGACCGAAAGGTTCATGGCAGAATAAGTAAGGAAAACCCTTCGGCAACATCGAAAGATTTGCACTGTTCATAAAGAGTTACCTTCCGGCTCTATCAAAGGCATAAAGCCAAAAGAAGGGCCGCCTGCATCTATAAATGGGACCTAAAGGCCCTAATTTTGGGACCGATTTTTTTCTCTCCCACGTTATTCTTATAATATGAAAGGAAATATGTTGTAACCCTAATCAAGAATGGATTTGGGGATGTGTAAAAGCTAATATTGAATAATAAAAGGGGACACATTTTATTAAATTTCTTATTATCTAGTTTAATTCTTCTTTATATTGACTCATATTTTTCGGATTAACTCAATTAAGAGGTTAAGGCTGACAAGATCAGAAATTTAATTGATGAAGTTGTAACTTAGACCCTCAAAAGTCATCAATTTTTCTACTACAACCTTCCGGAGGAGACTACAACTGATCTAAATTAATAAGTTTAGTAACCCTACAGAGTCATTGGTTTTCGAGGCGGGATTCTTTAACTAAGTTGGTAGGTCCTTCTATATTTACAATATCAAAACCTTCCGCTGCAGTTACCTGAGTGATCAAACCTTTCGGTGAAGTCTGAATTCAGGAGAATAAAGTTTAATCCGATAGTAGACATTCACATACCTTTTGGCAAATCCCACCCAGTCTTCTAATAGGAAGTTGAACCTTTCGGCAAGGATGAAACCCTTATACGTCATCCAAGGACTTACTGATTATACTACCGCTAATAAGATCATTCATCCTAAACCTTTCAAAAGCACTAAAGATCAACTTGAATGGAATATGACCGGTAAGTAATCATATGTAACGTAAAGGAAAGCTTTATTTGAAACCTTGAAAGATCTCTCGAAGTCAAAAGTTCTTTATATAGAAGACTGGTTTTACCAACCACACCGAAAGGTCTAGGTCGAAAATCAGCAATCATTGAATTGAAGTATCTTTCATGGTGTTAACCATTAATTTTGTTAACAGACTCACTGGTTACTGAAGGTTTTAATAGGGTCGAATGGGCATTATGGTTTAGAAAGCATACCAAAAAGAAAGGATTTCAAACGGCACAATTGGTTTCGAATAGGTCGAAATGCTTTGCTTTTTAAAGGGATAAGTGCATTCTGCTCAACTCAAAACCTTTCGACAAGGTTGGTTAAATTCGCGCTAAAATGCCTTTTGACCCCATCGAAAGGGGCTAAGAAAGCAAAATCAAGCTGCCTTAATCCCTTTTGAAGGGGCAGAAAGGTAAATTTGTGGCGCTAATTTTTCATTTGTACATTTCAGAAGTTTCGGGCGAAGAAGACAAAAACCCATTTCTTCCCAAAGCCCGATTGCAAATCCAAAAACTCCAAAATTAATAATTAATCAACCAAACCGATTAAGAAAATGGTTTAAGCATGAATCATTCCTTTGAACTTTGAAATTTATAAAATGGGAGTTCAAATTGTCTAAAAGATAATAGTAATCATAAACACTGAAATAAGATTCAAAATGAGAAACAAATCCCATCGATTCATGGAATTGAATCATAAAAAAATCTCTCAGATGAATTGAATTTTAAAACTAAAAAATTATTAGTAAAATGAATTAAACATGCTTTCAATTAAATTTAAATTCGAACTATTTTGGATTCAAAATCTCAATTGAGAGATTCGAGAAAAACTAAAATTCATCGAAAATTAAAAGGAGAAAAAGATTTTAAGGGCCAAATAATTTTAACTTATGGATTAGATTTGTTTTCTTCTTTGATTGGAGAAAAATATAATTTGGGAATTTAGGACTCCATTACTTTCACTTGAAAGCTGTTTTGATTGCAGAAAAGTGAAGAGGGGAGAAGAAGAAGATATAATTTATAAGAAAAGTCAGCAAAGGCGGTAGACCGTTAGATTGGATTTAAATTAACAGCCCAGATTCATGCGGGAAAACCAAAAGGTCGGAGAACTCTAGGTTTCGACATAGTTGACTTGGAAAGTCAAGTGCATCTCTTCTCAAAGGGGGAATGTTAATACCAAAAGTTCCTTTTGACTTAGTTGAAACAATTTTAGTGGAGGTCAAAGAAGAGCAAGAGGAAATGGTTCTAGCTAAACCTTTTGAAGGACTCGAAGGGATGTTATAGTCAAAGTCTAGAAATTCTAACCTTTTGAAGAAGCCGAAGGAGTCGAAGGAACCTTCCGCCTTTAGTAACCACCTTTCGAAGCAGATGATTCTACATGCTTGAGGACCTTTCGAATGAGTTGAAGCAACATCTTTCAAAGACAATTAAGGTCAACTCTTCAAATACGCACCAAACCTTTCAAAACCTAAGGTTTCGCCTTTACTCAAATCAATCAAAAGCAAGTATTGTCCTGAACAACCCCTTCGAAAGCTATAATAAGCCTTTCTAACCGGTCAAAGCCATTGTGATCCAGGAGAGTTCCACATCAAGTCACAGGCAAGAGCTCAGATGCAATCAACACTATCGAAGCCACTGAACAAGGCCTATAGACAAAGTCGGACGCTCTTGGAAGGCAACATAAAGAAGAGAAGTGTATCCATTCCTTTTGACAAAGGTGGAAGCATACTAGAGTTATTTCGGCAACCACCTTGCGACCAAGTCAAAAGCATTAGGGTCGAAAGGTGCTAACCTGCATACATAAATAAGGCTCAATGGATTAGGTTTTGAAGATCCAAATCTTGACATTCTAAACTTGTGTTTTCTTAATTCAAAGAGCTATAAACCCAAATTTCCAAATTGATTTGGAGATTCCGAGTAATAAAATCTTCTTTAGCTTGCAAAAGGGAAGTTTTCAATTTTACAGATTACTTTATTGTTTTAAATCCTTTATCAGATTTGATCTTTTGTTGCAGGCCACAACTGCAACGAAGGATCTCTTCCGACGAAGTCGAAACCCACATATTCTCACATAACACAAGTTATTGGTATCAGGCCATATTTTTCAAGCTTTAATCTTTCGACTGGGTCGAAACCCCATACCAACTTACTTTAATCTTTAACTCCCCAACCTAAGCCAAAGCTTTTAAAGGTTACTGCTTTCGACAAGGTTGAGGCTCAACCATAATTCTCTTAAACCTTAAGAAGCCCAAACCTAACAAGAAACTAAAGGATTCAACTTTCGACAAGGTCGGAAGCTTATACTCAAATTCAAAGTAAAATCCTTAACCCCTTAACAATAAAAGCCTTCGACTAGGTCGAAACCCATTAAAGATATACACTATCCAGAGGTTGCTAAAGTGATCCATCTAGGAATCCCAACTACTTTGAAAGGAGAGCTTTCGAAGGGAAAACCAAACCATCCTAACAAGGTCGAAAGGTTGATAAGGGAAGGAACCAACCATTTCGACTAGATCGAAAGGTCAACTTGAGCAAATCTTCACTTAAGCAAACTATTCAAAAGGGAACCAAGTAAACACACACATATTTCATTCCCCACAATTCATCTGAAAGAAACCACAAGGAATTGATTTTCTCCTTAAATTCTACTTTGGGGTATTGATAAGATTTCTTGTTAACAGTGGCAAAGGCAATTGATTGGTTTGACAGAGAGCTTTTTATTCAGTCAAGTAGCGAGCTTTGCATTTATTTTTTCATATAAAGGAAGGTAGTCAACAGATGATATTCTTTTACCTAACAGGGGTAAGCCAAGATATTGCGCATTGGGAGGCATCTCTTGGAGCGAAGAAAGGGCTATAATTTCAGCTTATGAGTTTGAGATAAGCTAGCAACTAGAATTTATGATTTTTAAAGATTAATGGTAAGGCCATTTAAGGACCGAAAGTCCTTCAGTGTTTGGAGGATGTAGGTGATGTTTTGGGATGTAGGATTAGTGAAGCAAACTATGTCATCGACAAATAGAAGACATATGATGGTAGGGTCTTTGCACTGGGGATTAAGTTCTAGGCTTTTACTGTTCAGTTTGAGGGTGAGCATGGCATTAAGAACCTCCGTGACAATGACAAAGACCAAAGCAAAGATTAGATCCCCTTACCGCACATCTTGTGTTCCTTGGAAATAACTAGGTGGAGCACCATTTCTACGAATATAAGGTTATGGTGGATAAACATGTGTAGATCCAGGTTAAGAAGGGGTGGGAAAATTCATATTAGAGAGAATTGAAACTATGGCTTCCCATGCAATAGAATCAAATGCTTTCTGTATATAAAGTTTGTGCATACAAGCAGTTAGATGGAAGCTTTACCACAGCCATTCAAAAGTTAACGAGTAAGGAGCACATTTCCATTAATATACCTTCCAAGGATAAAGGCAGTTTGATTGGGGATAAAATTTCAGGTATAATGCTTTGCAGCCTATTTGAGATTATCTTCGAGATGCGCTTGTTGGAGACATCGACACAAGAGATAAGCCTAAATTAAGATTCATGCTTTGGGTTATCCACTTTGGGTATTAGGGCTAGGTTAGTTGTCTTAATACTTGGAGTGAGTTTGTTTGAGGAGAAACGGCCTTAGTGAAGTCATCCCCAACAATGTCCCATGCATCTTTACAAAAGAAAGAATTAAAGCCACCCAACCCATCGGTGCTGTTGGAGTTGAGAGAGAATAGTGCATCCTTAATTTCAGATACAATTACTTGAGTAACCAAATTTTGAGCTTGGAAAGGAGTGATTAAAGGCAGCTCCATGAGTGGATTAAGATCAGGTATGTGAGGAGTAGAAGTGCCTACTATAAAGTGGAAGTGAAAATAAATACAATCAGCAGAAGATTGCCGCTGGCCTTTACTATTGGTTATTGAAAACAAAACCAAGTTCACCTGCTTGCATTCAAGCTTCGAGTGAAAATATGAAGTGTTCATATCCCTAATGTTTAATATAGATCCTTTGTTTTCTAGCGAGTCATAATGGCTTCTTCTAATAGAGTGGCATTTAATTTTTCTAAAAGAACAAGTTCATGATCATAAAGTTTAGAATGTGTCGGATTTGCAGCAATAAGGGCCTATACGAATATAAGGTCATCACACAGTCTGCGGGATAATTTAGATCCAATCCTAAATGTTTCTTTTTCCTAATCTCTGAGTTTCATTTTCAGCAATTTAGGTTTTGCCTAAAACTTAAACATTGGATTTCCTAAAAGTAGAGAGTTCCATAGTTGCAAAATAATAGCTTTATATAAATATATTTAGTCTAAGAGTTAATTTTTTTAAAAGAGAGGAATTTGTTCATGGCCAAGGCATTATCGCTTCATCGAATGAGGATGGGGTTATAGTCATAAAGGGTAGGAATAGTTGATAGACAATGGATTAATGGCCAAAAAGATAGGGATGAGGAGTTATGTAATGCATGGTCTAACTTATAGAAAGTTCTAACATCAAATCTTGACTTATTATTCCAAGTGTGAAGAGGTCCAAATATTTGCATAGGGATAAGGTTTGATTGGGAGATTGTTTGGTTAAGATGGGTTATATCCTTAAGGCTAATGGATTTAGCACCAATCTTTTGATTTGCTTGAGATATATAATTGTGGTCGCCAAAACATACTCAAGGGATATTAGAATGTAAAAGGTATAAGCTAGATAGAAAATGAAGCCTTTGCTGGAGATTATTTCAAGCATAGATAAAGGTAATATTAATGATAAAATTAGAGAGGAGGTAGGTGCAGGAGAGATGTAGTAATTGACCAGTGGCTAGGAGATTGGTGGTGGAGTAGATGAAAGGATTATATATAACAAGATTCTACCATACGAGGCTTGTTGGAGATTTTGCTCAGTTTTCCAATTATTCTTGATTTTCTTAGTAGTAAGAAAGGATTATGTTCAACGAGTTTAGTGTCATACACTACCTTTATACACACATCATTGTGGATAATAAAATTCCTAATTTCAAGTTTCTTTTGAAGGTAGCACCCCTCTTATATTCCACATTGTAAAATTATGTAACATCGTTGAAAAACAAGAGGGTAAGGAAAAGAGCATGGGGTTGAGTATGTCTTCGAGGCATTGGATTGCTTAGCAGAGATTTTGATGAGGAGATGGGTTGAACTAAATTTATAGAGAAATCCATGCCAACGTTGAGGTAATCAAGAGAGGTTTTCTACTTTCCTTCTATCACATTTCATTGTAATTAGAGCAATAAATGTATGTTTCAGATCAGAAGAGGAGGATGGGGGGTTGGAGTAAGGTGGAGGTAGAAGAATAAGGTGTGAAGGAGGATGAAGGTGAGAGTAAGGATCAATGGTTGCATGTGGAATGGTAGCAGAGGTAGTCTCAGTGATAGATGCATCAAGGATTGGTTGGTTATGGTTTGAGTGAGTGAGGATAAATCATCTTCAGGAATGTTATAAAGTAGAAAGAATGGATTAGTAGATTATATAATATCTACATGAGGATCAGGTCCGGCCCAAGACCAAGTCCATCGAGACATTGGGCTAGGGCAACGAGCAAGAGAGGGGCAACAAAAAATGTAATCGCATATAGTTTCTTGGGTTATGTTCTCGTTATTTACTACGCATGTGCTACGCATGATGCCTACTTCCCTGATTCCTGTATCGTCTCTGTCTTGTTGCTTGCCATCAGAATCCTCTAGGCCAATTGTCATTATTTGTTGTCTACGGAATTGATTTACAATTTTTGAGCAAATTCTAAACGTCTATAGTCTGCATGTGAGTATACCTAAATTACATTTTACTGAAATGTGATTCCATCTTTAGTTAGAACTTTACACTCGTTTATAAGTCATTCAAGCAAATATTGCAACTCTTCAGTTTTTTACATTTTTAGGTGAAGAAGTAATTGATTTATAGTTCAACTTCCTCTTTTTCTTTAACTGCGTATTATTTTCACAAACCAAGAGTATTTTTATTTTATTTTCCCTCTTAATTTTAGCATTTCTTTATTTTAAATGATGCATTCTACCTATTTGTGTAAATGTCATTTAATGTTTCAGACTGTCATCCACGTATTGAAAATGCTAGCGCTTGCATTTTGTCATGGGCATTATGTTCAAATTAAATTGTGGTTGAAGCAGTTTTTCTATGTAGACTATATGTTCTTAAAATTATTTGTATCATACATGGATGATTATCAGTAAATTTGGAATTTTTGGCATGCGTGCCAGAGTTGTTGAACCGACATGGTACACTTCGAACAATTTGGGGCAGAAAAATATTTAGAAAAATTGCTCGACTAGGGCGTTGAATATCATAGGACCAGCCCTGATGAGGATAAGCCTAGGTAGAAGCAGTCAACAAAGCCCGCTGATAAGGATTAGTAGGGTGAATATGAGATGATTGACTAATCGGCGGTATGATTCATTGAGGTGCGAGTCATGTAAAGAAGTAGAGGCTAGAGAATTGACGTGGGGCAAAGTAATTGTTGCATGGGAATAAAAATAAGATGAATTTCTAAAAGAAAGGTGTAGAGAAGAGGGTGGATGATATAAATGAGGAGATTTTGTTGGGTTAGTGATTAAGTAAACCCGATTAGTAGAGGGCAAGGGTCCCAACAATGCTAGGGGAGAAGTGCACATGCATTAATGATCAAGGCATTATTGTAAATAATATGATTCGACAAAGTTGAGGTAATGTTGATATTACAGTTAGGTCCTGAAAATATAGAGATGGTTATATCAGGGATTAAGTTAAGTGAAAATTGGGGTCACATTCCTAAAACCAACGTAATACACAAAAACTCCTTCCAATCGAAACTTTATAAATCCGGTCCCTATTTTTACATCGTCTTAATTCCTTTTCATAAATACCCTCGTTTATTCATCGCAGTTTTGAAATCTTCATTTCAATTTATCGATCCACTTTCTGAAATCATATAAATCATATTTTCGGTTTATTATTTGCAATATTTGCATTTCTGCAAATATGCAATAGTTGCAGAAATGTCTGCAACTATACCATATAGTTGCAGAAATGTCTACAACTATATGCAATAGCTGTAGACATTTCTGCAACTATACCATATAGACATTTCTGCAGCTATATTCAATAGTTGCAGAAACATCCGCAATTATATGCAATAGTTGCAGACATTTCTACAACTATACCATATAGTTGCAGAAATTTCTACAACTATATGCAATAGTTGCAGAAATGTCCGCAACTATATGCAATAGTTGTAGACATTTCTGCAACTATACCATATAGTTGCATTTCTGCAACTATATGCAATTGTTGCAGAAATGTCCGCAACTATATGCAATTGTTGCAGAAATGTCCGCAACTATACCATATAGTTGCAGAAACTTATGCAACTATATGAAATAGTGCAGACCTTTCTGCAACTATACCATATAGTTGCAGAAATGTCTGCAATTATTTGCAACTTTTGTACATTTGAAAAAAAATTGAAATTGTTCAAAAATTGCTGAATAGTCTGCAAATATTTGAAATAATTGCATCTTTACTGCAAATATGAATTTTTGGTATCAACAATGGATCTCATCTTAAAGATCATAAAATTTGTGATTTTTTGGTGAAAACGGTATGTCGATCCGGATTTTGTACATAAATTTATACGCGTTTGAAGTGTTAAAAACATGAAGGGTATTTAGATCTTTTGCGTGCATGAATTTGAAAATAGGGGGCGGAAACATAAGTGTTGGTTGTGAAGGATGTTTTCTCTATTTTGAAACTTATTAGAGATGTGAGCCAAACTTACCCTTAAATTATTGTTGGGTGGTTGTTCCATCAGGGTAGGCATTTTCTTGACGTATTTTTTACTCTTTATGGCTTATTTTGCTAGTTTCTTTTGCAGATTTTCATGATGAGCTTGATATACTCTAATTGGCTCATCTACAATAATAGGATAATGAGCTGTCTATCAACAATTTAAGGTTTCATGTCCGAGCATCCTGCATTTTGTACAGTTTTTTATTCTCCAGTCATATTCTACTATCACACAAGGATAGTTATCTCCCAAGACATATGGATCAACGGAATCATGGAGCTCATAATTAAGGGTTATCTCAATAAGTGCCTTATCATATTCAAAGCACTTGATTTTTTCTGCATTCTCATCAAAACAAATTAATTGCCTTATATGACAGGAAATAAGTCAATTCTAAGAAAGGTCTGAGTAATGAGGGGAATTTTGTGGAGGTGGAACCAAATGGAACCAAATGGGAGCATATCTAATCTAAGCTTGCGCACATCCAAAAGATGGGTTCCACGTAGTTATTATAAATATCTTTCCTCTGATGAAGATTGGATGTGCTTCTAAAATACGGAGTCTGTCTTGGGCATTGTAGAAAGAGAAAAAAAGTAGTAGTTACCAAATTTAATATTAACCTAACCTTCAAGATTTCGCAATCTTCTAATATAAACTGTGACAGTAAAATAGGAAAGCCTATTAGCATGAAAAAAGTCAACAATATGACCTTTCCAATAAATAATTCCTTTAGCACGAACAACATCCAGAGGGTTTTTATGCACAACCATCATGGGTGAGGTCAAAGTTCCTTAGGTCGAATGAACCTGCATTTCTATGTTTGTTCTCGAATAAGGAAGACTATGAAAGAGAAGTACAACACTTGGCAAAGAGGTTAGCTTATAAGGAGACATCCACCCTGGAAGGGCCAGAGGAGTTCAAATGAAGATGGGTGTCATACGTAGGGTCGGGAGGCTCAGGGCAAATCATAGAAGGTAGCTGGAGAATAACACTAGTTTATGTTGATCGGTTTCCATTACGTGCTATGTCTATTATTCTTAAATTAGTCATTTTGACATAATATACGTGTAAACCTACCTCAAGTAGTATTATATATACATAAGCATCGCTACCACCAATGGATAAGGATACAACCCTCATTAGTATTCGTAAATATATCTTGCACCCCGTGTTCTCTAAGGAACCTTTTGTTGGTGCTTAATAACGACATTACAACTAATTACTAACTCGTCTCAGAGACTTCTCTAAGGCTTATCAAGCCTGCCTCTTGATAAACAACAACAAACAAACTTTAAGGCAATTGCATATTCCATACGAAACCTATACTAGTAGGTAGTGTATTCTGTCTCTAGGCGTAACCCAAATCTTTCTAATGATTACCGATCTCTCGACTTAATGCGTAATGACCCGCAAATTTATCGCTTTGATAAATAATATTTAATTTTACATATTCAAATACAAGGTTTTATAATGCTAACTATAAAGATTTAAATCCCAAAATTATGATAAGAAACTTATTCTAAAATATAATTGTGGAATATAGTTCCATAAATAAAGCACGTGCTTCGTACACAAATTTTCATCTATAAATTGATCTTAAATGGAAACGAGATTTTCTCAATATTTGAGTGCTTAAGTCCGAATACATACACTATTTAAATAAGATTATGAAATAAAATTATTTATTTTATTTTTAGAAATAAAACATATTATGACATCAATGGAGATGTCATCGCTTTTATATATTTCTCTAGAAATTCAACTTAAGTTTAAATAATTAAATAATTGTTTGAATATGCTAGTAATTCATTTTAATTAGTTATAAAGTGGTAGTAAATCATTTAATAGTTTTGAGATGATATGCACTTGATTTGAACATATAAAGGAAAATTGATACCGCTTTACCAATATAATAGCACTTTTTGCAAACATTATTTAATATGGATTTCTATGGTTTTATAATTCAAATGAGATAATTATAATTAATTAATAATGATAAGAAATTAGTTTTTAAATATTATTTACATTTATATGAAATACAATTAAGAAATAAAAATATGACCAAAGATTCGAATATGATTTTTTAACGGTTTAAATATAGAAATTTTAAACAAATCAATACAACATTTTGATATATATAAACATGCATGAATATATATATACACACAAATGTATACACATATACATTTAATTATGTTTAGGAATTAGTTCAATCAAGCAAAGAAAATATCGAGACACATATGTGTATACACAAGCTGCTTATGAGTAAACAAGAGATAAATACAAAGCACCATATCACATCATAAGCCAAGCATATGGTGGGGGCAGTGGGATTCATGGCGGCTTAAATGTTGGGGGTGGTAGCACATGGTGGTGAGTTGTAAAGACGATGTGAAAGGTGGTGAATATCATGATATTTGTTTTCAAACATTTGCCTATAAATACAAGGCCTTAGCTCTCTCATTTCATTCATCCATTCACTTCTTCTTCCTCCTTCTACTTAAAACTATAAGAGCTCTTCTTTAATGGCTTCCATGCCTTAAAAAAATATTTGCAAAGTTATGTCACAATAAAGTAAAACATATACACCTGTAAGTACCATGTCAATCCACCTCCAAAACTAAGTCAAACACCTCCTCTCCACCTCCAAACTCACAACCAACACCCTCCATCACTTTGGCCGAGCACTCTATCTCCTTCCAAGCTAGGCTGAGCTTTCCCAAGGTCCTAGGATCGACTCCATAAACTATCATTCAATCGTAGTAAAGCTATAGTCCGTTTTCCTCAGTTTGTTATCCAATAAAGGTGAGAAACTCTATTTATATTATGATATATTGGATGATATATATATATGACTATGTTGATTGTGATATTATGAGCCATGTTTGGATATGATAATATGTTTGTATGGATGTGTAATTGATTCATGTTTAATACAGTAAAATATCACTATTATCCAGCCTTTTCGTCAAGGTTGGAATATCAATAGATTGGTTGAAAAGGAAGGATATCAGGATTGGAGATCGATTGGAGACGAGGCTATGATCGATATCGTCAAAATTTGACCGATCTCCAATGAAGATGGAATCGATTGGGAATGACGATCAAGGCTAGGAAAGGCTACGTTTCAAACGTCAAGTCTAACGGAGTTCGTTCGTTCGAGCTATTGATGGATGCATACTTAATGGGGACCTTTTTCGTATCGATACCCATGGATATGAACCAGACATTTGTGTCCATCAGACATGTTGCATCGTATCCATTGAAGCGAGCTACTATTCATATCCACCAAAGGTAAGGCTTCGTTCGTATCCATCTGTCGGTCTTGTTTGTATCTATGAAAAAAAACCATGTTTCGTATACATCAACTTGCACCTTCTTGTATCGATCCTATATGCATTCCACTCCCATCATCTAAAGTTACTTCGTATCGATCAACATGTATAGGATCGATATGAAGTACACCACTAGTATCGATACGAAAATGGACACATCACTTCGATTGACATGGACCAACAATGTGAATAAAGGTCGAAGTGGATGGATGCGAATGAAAGGATATGGATGGATCTGAATGGAATTCAAAAAAGGATGAAGGCTCATCAACGCGGCAGGAAATGTGAATCCACCCCAATTTATCGCTCCACGTCAATAGGTAGGCATGTGCTTTTGATCGACACGAAGGAGAGGGAAGCGGAAGTATTGGTACGAACTCGTACCCGAGAACCCAATTCGTATCGATCATATCGCACAATCCACAGGTCCAAATGCCACCAAATTTTCATAGGAGTGTGCGTACAAACTAAAGAATGCTCATGCCAAATTTTGACTCGATTGGGTCAAATCTTGATCGATAGGAAATTCGTTTATATCGATCACGAATCGAGTAGAAATCACCTAGGATCGATCGCGTGGGCCCACTCACGTGCCAGAAAAGGTCTTCCGAGATCTGAGCGAGATATTTGCAGCCTATGCCTATAAGTAGCATCCCAGAGCCAATAGAAAAGGGAATTTTGATCCGGCTGCGTTCAGACTCTGCCGAATTCACCATTGTATTCAAACTTCAATATTGTACTCAGAAATTATTGTTGTAATCCGCTATAACCAGCGAAGAAAGTCAACTAAAGATTATCATTTGAAGTGGACGTAGGCCGAAGATAGCCGAGCCACTATAAACCTTTGTTGTCTATTTCTTTCCGTTTTAAGTTTGTTATTTTTCATTTTTTATTCTCTAAATTACCTAGATCTGTGATCTATGATTATATACTGCTGATCTGTGTTCATACACTGGTGCTTTCATGACATTTGGGGTTTGTGACCAATTTTGGCATAAACACTTTGGTGCTTTCACTGAGAAGGACTAGTACCCGCTATACCAGATATGAAGTTCAGATCGGAAAGGTTAAAGGACCAGATCTGACAAGAACCATGATAAAGCAATTAGCAATGAGGCAAAGAGCAGAGATAAGCCAGCATGAAGGGAGCCAAGAAGCATCTTCAGGAGCTAATCAGACTTCAACCTATCACTAGAGACAAGATGGAGATGATGATGGGGGCTATGCATGAAGAGTTTCTGAAAAGACAGAAGGAAATGATGCAGAACCTTCTCAGACAGTTTGGACAGGTAGGGATAGTTGGAGTTGCTGGAGTTCAGATCCACGAAGCTGGAACAGAAGGACCCAACGGGCAATGAAATGGAGCAGCTCAGTAGATCACAGCCGCTAATCTGGACACGACTATTAATCAAGATGAATCTAGGCTCGGGGGCACACCACCTGACAATGATGGACCAATTCATAGAGGAATTCTAGGTGATACCATACAATAGGGTGCAAGAAGGAGTACAAGAGTACGTGAAGAAGAGTATGTTCCAGAATTCCCTCAGGGACTTGGAGGACAATCTTTGATGGACAATGCTAGATTGGATGAGATTATCAGGCAAGCTGTGCATGGAGGTTTGACAAACAGAGATTTGGAATGAGTATACAGGAGTCCATATACCGTGACATTAGGATGGCTTGGAACCCACCAGAGTTCAAGATACATACGCTAGAGGTATAAAATGGCAAGGATGATCCTACCGATCACTTGATGAGATACACAAGACATATAAAAGTGTTGCGGGTATCGAAGGAAGTTATGGCCCAATGTTTCCCTTTGTATTTGTCGGATATAGCTGCTATGTAGTTCAGACAGTTAGAAGAAGGTTCTATCTGGACATGAACAGAATTGGTGGACAGGTTTCTGAAGTAGTTTTGGGTTCATATCAAAAGGCCGAAGAATGTAATGTCGCTAACATCGGTAAAGCAATGGATAAAAGAAAGAATCGCTTAAAGCTTTCTTAACTCGGTTCAATACAGTAGTTGCTTTGGTGAATCGGCCGGATCCATCGATGGTTTTAATGGCAGCAGTGTCAGGATTCAGAGATAATTCTGATTTCAAAGTGTCATTGATAAGGGACCCACCTATGGATCTCGGAGAATTCTTTCATGAAGCCGAGAGATTCTTTCGACAGGATCACACATCTTCAGATATGAAGTTGAAGAAGGTGAACGAGGCAGAGGATGGAGGGCCATCCAGCGGAAGCTCGGATAAAGATAAGGATAAAGGAGAAAGGAAGCCGGATGATGAATCTGGAAGGGAAAGGAAGCGGTGGAGAGAGTCAAAACTTTCCACTTACACAGGATTGAACAAGACTTAGAGTGGATATTCATGGAGACTCGGGATCGCCTTCCCTACCAACGACCAGCAAGGAGAGAACCCTTGGAGCGTGAAAGGGCATCAGGAAGGCATTGTCTCTTTTATGATTTGGACGGACATGATACCAACAGCTGCAGGAATCTAAGGGATATAATCGAGGAGCATATAAGGATCGGTCGGTTGCGACAATATGTCGGAACTCAAAATGCTACGGTGGGACAGATGCAGCGCCATCTACCTCAAACAACAATGACGCGAGTCCCAGGAATGATGGCTGGTTGGTTATCAACTGACAGGGATAATATGGAATAAGCAGCAAACTTTGTGCGAACGGCCAAGTCACTTACTCATGTACGGGGACGGAGATAGCCCCTAGGAATTCTCTGAGATGATGACGAACAATGACACTATAATTTGTGAAATCTGTTTTTTCTTTTTGGTTTGGACATTTGATTTTTTTCTGGCTTGGTTTCAGAGTCTGGTTTAACTCCTGGTTTTTGTTTGTTTTCTGGTGTGACAACCCGTAATTTTTAAGAAATTTAAATTAGAATATTTAATTGATTTTAAATATTCAATAGAGTAATTTTAACTTGAATTATGAATACCACAATTTATTTGATAATTTAACTATTGAATTTATGGAATTAAATAATTTGAAGTTGAGCTACATGTTGAATCTGGAGTTTTAAATCTGTTGAATATAATTTCAAGGTTTGTAAAATTAATATAGATAACACTGAAGATAATAGAAGTTGCAAGATTGAAATTAGCTATGGTTTGTTCGGTTTTGAAATTTATGTCGTTTAAATTGAATTTAAAAATAGCCTTCCGAGGCACAGTCTTGGAATTCGACGAAACCAGTTCCATTGGGTCCGTAATATTGAATTATTATCGGATTTCAATTTTCGCATTGTTTGGAGTTACCGTTGGGTCGTACGATTGGTCAATGCCTAGAATAATCAAATTGAATTTAAATTAATAATTGAGTCTTCCCTTATACGCCAACGTTTGCCGTTATCTTCTCTTGTACGCCTTTTTCTTCTATAGAAATCAAACGCCCGTCCCTTTCAACAAAAGCCTTATCTTTCCCCTTTCTCGTTTACTTTTTTTCCCTCTTTCAAACTTGAGGCTATTCGATCCTTTCAAAAAAAAATGGCGGAACGAGGGGAGACTCGCATGAACACGCGAGTAAATCGCGTCGTCACCTCATCGAATCGAACTGGGGAGGGGGCTCGTGCTAGGCGACGGTGGTGGCTGCTGCATTCGTGTTCGAGAAAGGAAAAAGGGGGGTCGCTTAGATCGTCGTAACCAAAGGGGGCGTCGCATCGGTTTTCTGGCGCGTGGGGGAGGCTGCGACGTGAACATAGGGTTTCGATTAGTGTGGCTCGTGCTCGCATGCGACAGTAGGAGGCTAGGGCTCGTGCGAGCTGTGCGTGAGGTATCGTCTTCTACCTATTTTAAATTTTTACGTGCAGTGATCCTACTTTAATCAAAGAAATTAGTAAAATATAACATGATTGTTAGTAGGCGATAAATCAACAGTTGGTTGATAAAAACAATTTAATTCTTCAATTGATAAATCTGTTTATGTGTATATAGAAAGGTATAAATACCTTTTTTATTCTTTCCGTTTACAGGAAACAAGTTTTAAATATATTTATATTGGTACACTTATTTTGAAATTTAAAATTTTATAGGTAAACAAAAATTATTATTGATTTGAAGGTATAAGGATTTAAAAAAAATTAAAATTAGGTTTGTATATGTATGAAATCGATAGCTATTTTAAATTTAGCAATAAATAGGTAAACTTAAATATGTGTATAGAAGATTTTGGGAAAAATTTAGGAATTTTAAATATTGTTGGGGTGGTTAATGTATTTGATAAACTTATTTAATTTATCTTAGTTATTGGAAATAATTTATTATGGAAATTAGTTAAGTACAAATTATTAAATTGAATTAAAATATACAAAGGAAAATTTGTTTAAAATGTACTACTTCGGTTAAATTTAATCTAAGGTTAAAATTTAATCATTTGTAAACAAAATAAATACATGGTGAATAATTGTTTGATTGGTTCAAATAATAATAAATCGTGAATTGTTATACAAGGTCAAAATGGTGGAGAAATCAAGCCGGAATGGGAATGGTTTGCAAAACGAAAAGCAAAGGTGAGTTAATCTCACTCAGTTTAAATATAAATATAAATTTAAATGATTAAAGCTAAATAATCATTTGAATGATTGAATTGGATGATTGAATGGATTGGTTGATGTGCTATAGTATGTTATATTCTGGAATTGGCATATTATTGTGCTAACATCTTTGGATGCAGGGAAAACAGGTTGGAGGGATCCAACTGGACCCCTCGAAATTATTTAGATTATTGAATATTCTGTGTTCTGAATATTTGATATCCCGTGATGATTTTATGAATGATTGAAATATTGAATGGTATGGTTGGATTGAATATCTCAGTAAAATAAATTACCAAATCTCTAGAATTGTATTTTCGAGAGAAATAAAAGAGTAAATTTTTAACTAAAATAATTCTAGTGAATTGGAATAAATTAATAATAAATTGAAAATAAAATAAATAAAGTGATTGCAGAACTCTAACAAATTTGGAAAAAGAGGAATTTTAAATTATTAGGGGTAATAATAAATTGTAAATCTTAAGTGATATTATTTGAATGAATAAAGAATTTATTTTAAATGGGATTTTGGAAATTTTAAACTGGGATATCAGGTAAAATGAAATATCGGTGGATATTTTAAATATGAATTTAAAGTGGAAATTTATAAAGGGATGGAAATTCGTTTTCAAAATAAATAGTGATTCATTTTTAAGGATGTGAAAGAGAAGAGTGTTTCCCTGGATAGCCAAGTATGATTTTCAAGCAATTTTAAAGATAAGTTAATGTTTTAATGTTATTTTAAAAAAGCATATCTTAGAAAATTTATTATTTAAAAATGTTTAAATTCTAAAATAAATATTTTTCAAACTATTATCGTAGTAATTATTAAATGACTTGGTATTTCTGTTAAAGGAAAATCTAGTTTTATATTTTATAAAGGTAGCTTTATTTGTTAAATATTCCTAAAGTATATATTTTAATTAAGTATTTAAGGTAGATTTAAATTTTTAAGGCTATGAAGTATATTTTATAACTAAGTGCTTTTAAATTATTTTAAAGATAAAAGTATTTTATACTTGGCGTTTCAGTGGGAATAAATATTGGGGAATTATTCGGGAATATGTTTGAAACTGTTTTCAAAAAGGGTTTGAAACGTAAAATTATATCTTGTGAAGATATTTTTGAGATAAATAAATAATTTGGAAAATTATTTATTGTTTGATGGATGTTTGTGAATGTTAATTGATAGTTAAATAACCGACTATCAATATTGGCTAAATGCGTTGATCGTTTCGAAGAGTCCGAGATAGAGATTAATTCCTCGAAAACCACTTCAATCCGGTTTGTACGTTTCGTGAAAACGATTTGGATTCGAAGATGGAGCAGTGAAGTGCAAGGGCTAGTCGCTACTAATCCTGAGGATATTTCCAAAATGGATGTGGTAGGAATAGTGCCTTCGGTTCCGTTCGAACCCGGAACGGACTTGTATGGATGAATGCTTACGAAACATCGTCAGGTGGACGATGGGCATTCTGAGGAATATATTCTAAAAAAGGTAACGCTTAGCCTAAAGCCTCATCAAATGAGAATGGCTGAAAATCAGGGGATATGCAGCAAGGCTTCGTGGGTAGCCCCCACTGGAGGGTGAGGTCATCCCTGTCTAGATGTCCCTTTATTTCAGCTTAGTGGGCGGTTGTTGATCCCAACCGCGAGGTGATCTTGCTCTGGACTGTCCAGTAAGGGATGGTTCCGGTCTTGTGTTGCAGGGGAGTTAGGGTGGCTCCTCGGTACGCTGATCTAGACCAGGTACTGTGACAGGTGGTACCCCAGTGCCTAGTCATTAGTTGGAAATCCATTCACCCTACGAGCCTTGTACGAGTTTTGTTTGTATTACCCACTCTGTGGCTAGTAGCTGGAATTTAATGAATGTAACAATTTTGGCTATTTTATAAGTATTTGTATATAGACCCTATTATAATATCAGAGGATTTCTATAAAAATTGTTTTAGCTATCGTAAGGTAAAAACCCGACATGTTTATTTGTGGCGTGGTCTTACGAGATGCTTTTGTTTTCAAAGGATTTTTGAAACTTTAATAATCAATTGGGTGTGATTTTCTCACGCTGATAACCCAGACTGATTCGGGTGTTATTTAACTGTAATGCTCGGGTCAGAACCAGTATTATAGGATACAGGATATGATGCTGTGGAGCTCAGGAGACGAGCTGGATGACGATACGTATTCTCGTACTTGTATATATATATTTTCAATGTGTTGAGTTGTTGTGTATCTATTGTATGACATTGATGTTAAGCTGTGTTTGATGCACTCTGATGATATAATTTATAAATAAAGATACTTGATGTTTGAGTAAAGTGTACTTATTATCTATTATATTTTATTCCGCTGCGATGGCTAGATTCTATTATTGTTTTCTATTTTCTTCTTCTACCTCTTCTTCTTTAACCCAAATGGTTCGTATTTCTGTGCAACTTGAGTTGATTGTTGTAGAATAGTGTTGACTCAAGGGGTACGGATTTGCGGGTCGTTTCACTTGGTATCAGAGCTTAGGTTAGCGATAACCTTGGCTCTGGTGGGAACTACTCATTTCAAATAGAGTCTATAGTACTCTAAAATGAGTCTGAGCGTATTAATAGATATGAGTGCGTATTTGTTAGTGAATATAAATTATTTTTGTTAACCCGCTTTTTTACCAGGCCATGGACATGCGGGTTTAACTTAATCGGTTGCACGTTCGTCAAGGCTGGTGTACGATGGATTCAGTCGACTGGATGGATGGATGACGCAACGTGCTTAGGAGATGGAAATATGACTAGATAAAGATGGATCAACTATAGTTTGGGTCTAGGAAATATGGTTCGGCATTGGCAATCATTCGGCATGGTAGGTCGACCGGCACGATGGATCGTCCGGCATACGAGGTCGCTCGGCATGTTGGATCGTTCGTCATTGGTAGGTCGCTCGGCATCAGGGATCGTTCGGCATGGTAGGTCGTTCGGCAGGATGGATCTTTCGGCATCAGGGATCGATCGGCATTAGATGTATCGCTCGGCATCCTAGCAGCGTTCGGCATTGAAGTACGTCTGGCATTCTTTCACTCGGCATCCTCCACTCGGCATTTGTACTCGGCATTGAAGTACGTCCGGCATTCTTTCACTCGGCATCTTCCACTCGGCATTTGAACTCAGCATTAAAGTGCGCTCGGCACACCTCACCCCAGCATCGATCGGCATGCATCACTCAAATGCCTCGTCCGGCATTATTCTATCAGACTTCGTTCGGCATTCTTCCTCCAGACGCTTCGTTCGGCATGGAACGGGTCGGCATTGATGGCTCGGCATTACATGGCTCGGCATATGTGGACCGGCCATAAACTCGGTGGGCCTGAATCACGCAAAGGCCCAACAACTCAGGATTTGCCTATAAATACAACATGTGGGGGTTCAGAAAAGGGATCTTGATTCTCTCTCCTGCTCTCTAACTTTCTATCCCCTAAGACTATGGCTAGCCTATCACTTTGTAACTGTAATCGATTGTTACAGCAATAAAAAAGAAATTATTGGAGTGGACGTAGGCCAGAGCTAGCCGAACCACTATAAATTCCGTGTCTTTACCGCTTTCATTTTAATTTCTGTTATTCTTCATATTAAATATCCTCTACATACATCCTACCCGTAAACTGTGATTGTTGTTTGGTACTTTCACTTGGATTTGGGTGTTAGTGACCAATTTTGGCGCTAACATTTTGGTGCTTTCACTGAGAATTGAACTCAGGAATTTTGGAGTTAGAAACTTGGATTTAAAAGAGCAATGGCTAGACCATCAGCAAGGAAACAAGTAATGGAAAGGAGCAATCAGGAGGGAAGTCAAGAGGCTTCCTCTGGAGATGGAGCAGGTGGAGCATCCATTTACATCACTAGAGAGGAAATGGAGGCGATGATGAAAAGACAAGAGGAGATGATGTAGACTCTTCTCAGACAATTTGCACAAACAGAAAATGCAGGGGCTCAGATCCGTGGAGCTGGATCAGAAGCACTCAATCAACAAACAGCTATCAACCCAGATGGATCTAGACTTGGGGGCATACCACCAGGAAATGTTGGACCAACCCATGGAGGGATACCAGACGATGTTGTGCAACCCGACACCAACAGGAGTGCAGGAGTGCAAGATGAGGAGTATGTGCCAGAATTCCCTCATAAACTCGGGGGGCAGACCAGAGGCGATGGACAAGGATTACATCTTGGGGGCAACGACAGACTAGCGGAGATGGTTAGACGGGCTATGAGAGGTGGATTGGTAAATAGAGACTTGGAGGATGTAAATAGGAGTCCCTTAACTCTTACTATCAGGCAAGCTAGGAACCCACCCGAATTTAAGCTACCAAATTTGGAAATGTATAATGGGAAGGGGATCCAACGGTTCATCTAACGAAATACATAAGGCATATGGAGTTACTGGGGGCATCGGATAAGGTCATGGCTCGATGCTTCCCATTGTATTTGACAGATATCGCAGCTATGTGGTTTAGACAGCTGGAGAATGGTTCTATCGGCACATGGACGGAGCTAATTGAGAGGTTTATGAGACAGTTTCAAGTCCACATAGTTAGACCCAAGAACGTGATGACTCTGAAATCTATGAAACAATGGAAAAGGGAATCGCTCAGGGACTTCTTAACCAGATTCAACGCAGCGGTAGCCTCAGTGGATCGACCCGATCCGTTAATGGTTTTGATGGCAGCCGTCTCGGGAATCGCGGATAACTCGGATTTCAAAATATCATTGGAACGGGACCCACCGAGGGATCTCGGGGAGTTCTATCATGAGGCGGAAAGGTTCTTGAGACAGGAGGATGCGCAGGCTGAGAGAGTAGGGAGAGAGGCTGAAGCTTATGCAGTGAGGGGTGGAGGTCCATCCAGGGAGGATCTAAGTAAAGATGACAAAGGAAAAAGGAAAACGAATGGAAATGGTGGAACTTCGAAGAAACCTCGGAGGGAGTCAAAGTTTTCTTCTTACACAGATTTAACTGAGACTCTAGAAAGGATTTACTTGGACACTCGAGGGCGGCTCCAATACCGAAGGCCAGCAAAGAGAGAGCCTTCAGAATACGAACGGATATCGGGAAAGCATTGCCTATTCCATGAGCTGGATGGGCACAACACAAATGACTGTAGGCATTTGAGGGATATCATTGAGGAGCATGTAAGGAATGGTCACCTACAGCAATATGTCAGGAATCGAACTACGGCAGGGGAGCAAGAGCAGCCACCACCTATCTCTAGCAATGGCGGCATTGGGTCTGGTCAACGCCGGTTTACTATCAACTAAACAGGTTCAGGGTTTTGAATAAGTAATAGAACTCAAAGTAACACGGCTAGGTCACTTACACACGTACGGGATTGAGGACGGTCCCTAGGCGTGCTCTGAGATAACTGAAAACCGTACTACTTGAGTCTATGAAATTCTGCTTTCTTTCTAGTTTTCTGCAAACTTTGGTTCTCTCTTTCGTATTTCGGACATTTACTTTTCTTTGGTATGGTTTTGGAGTTTGGATTGAACTCCCGATTTGGTTGGTTTTTTCTTGGTTTCCCATTCTGGTTTGGATGTTTGATTTTTTGATACGGATTTGTTCTCTCTTTCGTATTTCGGACATTTACTTTTCTTTGGTATGGTTTTGGAGTTTGGATTGAACTCCCGATTTGGTTGGTTTTTTCTTGGTTTCCCATTCTGGTTTGGATGTTTGATTTTTGATACGGATTTCTGGTTTTATATTTGGTTTTGGATCAATGTAATAAACAGTTCAGGTTTTATAATTACTGTCCCGACCGGAGAGACGGGGCAATGATCACAAGTTACGAGTCCCTTCGCCGGAGAACGAAGAAATGGACTCGGGCAGAATATCAAAGTCCTTGACCGGAGAGTCGGGGCCGGAGAATATAAAAAGTCCTTGACCGGAGAGTTGAGGCCGGAGAATATAAAAAGTCCTTGACCGGAGAGTCGAGGCCGGAGAATATAAAAATCCTTGACCGGAGAGTCAAGGCCGGAGAATATAAAAGGTCCTTGACCGGAGAGTCGAGGCCGGAGAATATAAAAAGTCCTTGACCGGAGAGTCAAGGCCGGAGAATATAAAAAGTCCTTGACCAGAGAGTCGAGGCCGGAGAATATAAAAAGTCCTTGACCGAAGAGTCGAGGCCGGAGAATATCAAAATCCTTAGCCGGTTTGCTGAGGCCGGCGAATATCAAAGTCTTTGACCGGAGAGTCGAGGCCGGAGAACATACAAGCCCGTGATGGAAAAGTCAAGGCTGGAACAGGATAACACGACCCGACGAGGTCTACAAAATCAAGATTAAGCCCGGAGAGGTCATGGATTTGATGATATGGTTACAAAAAGGATGTGGACTTTGGATATCAGATTTGAGGCTATTCAAAACACACCTTCCAATAGCAAGGCATATTTTGGGGGGGCAAGTGTTAACCCGCCTTTTTACCAGGCCATGGACATGCGGGTTTAACTTAATCGGTTGCACGTTCGTCAAGGCTGGTGTACGATGGATTCAGTCGACTGGATGGATGGATGACGCAACGTGCTTAGGAGTTGGAAATATGACTGGATAAAGATGGATCAACTATAGTTTGGGTCAAGGAAATATGGTTCGGCATTGGCAATCATTCGGCATGGTAGGTCGACCGGCACGATGGATCGTCCGGCATACGAGGTCGCTCAGCACGTTGGATCGTTCGGCATTGGTAGGTCGCTCGGCATCAGGGATCGTTCGGCATGGTAGGTCGTTCGGCAGGATGGATCGTTCGGCATCAGGGATCGATCGGCATTAGATGTATCGCTCGGCATCCTAGCAGCGTTCGGCATTGAAGTACGTCCGGCATTCTTTCACTCGGCATCCTCCACTCGGCATTTGTACTCGGCATTGAAGTACGTCCGGCATTCTTTCACTCGGCATCTTCCACTCGGCATTTGAACTCAGCATTAAAGTGCGCTTGGCACACCTCACCCCAGCATCGATCGGCATGCATCACTCAAATGCCTCATCCGCCATTATTCTATCAGACTTCGTTCGGCATTCTTCCTCCAGATGCTTCGTTAGGCATGGAACGGGTCGGCATTGATGGCTCGGCATTACATGGCTCGGCATATGTGGACCGGCCATAAACTCGGTGGGCCTGAATCACGCAAAGGCCCACAACTCAGGATTTGCCTATAAATACAACATGTGGGGGTTCAGAAAAGGGATCTTGATTCTCTCTCCTGCTCTCTAACTTTCTATCCCCTAAGGCTAAGGCTAGCCTATCACTTTGTAACTGTAATCGATTGTTACAACAATAAAAAAGAAATTACTGGAGTGGACGTAGGCCAGAGCTAGCCGAACCACTATAAATTCCGTGTCTTTACCGCTTTCATTTTAATTTCTGTTATTCTTCATATTAAATATCCTCTACATACATCCTACCCGTGAACTGTGATTGTTGTTTGGTACTTTCACTTGGATTTGGGTGTTAGTGACCAATTTTGGCGCTAACATTTAAATATTGCGTTGATTGATTTATTAAGTGGCATATGAACCTTCGTCGACATAGTCTGCGCAACTGTATCGAAGGGGTTTCTAAACGCTTGAATAGAACAATCGACACGGTATTGTTTTAAATATGGGTGAATGAAATAATTTTACCCAAAAACATATTCTGATATAAGAAAAGTTTTTGTAAACTATTTTAGCTAATATATGGTTGCTTGGATGTTAGGAAGGATAATATGAAAGTATTATCATTGTTAAGTGAAAATTTAACTAGAAATTGAAAATATAATCAAAGTTTAAGGGAATAAATTCATTATAAGATAAAATTCATAAACATGAATTATAAATGAAATTTATAAATTGAAATGTAATCAAATGATAATTTGTATGAGCATAAGCTATGCAAATATTTATAGTTGTAATTGATTTAAGCAGGATTTGGAAATTTAAAATCCCCAAGATTATAAAAGTGTTTGTCGAAGTGTTTTGATGATAAATGATATCATTATTGTTTTAGAAGTATCTCTAGAAGGAAATTTGTTTTAAAATGGATTTTGAAAGTGAAATAGCATTGAAATCACTTGGATCAATGGAAAATAATTCTGATGATGACGGCCGCATCATCAGTATTCATTTTCGAATTTCTAAGTGATGGATTGCTGCCAAAATTTTGATTTGCTCAGAAGAGCTAGTTGTTTTTTTTTAAGTTTAAAAGAAATATGTTGGGAATAAAACCAGGATTGGTTTAAATTTTTGAGAAGTGTGATTTTGAAATGTTGGAGATTTCAAAATAATTTGAAACCAAAACCGGGTGTTTGGAAATCATGATGAGATAGTTGTAAGCTTATAAATGGAGATGATTTTTAAATCATGAAAGAAATATAAGCTTTGAATAATGGAAATTAAATATAAAATGAAAATGAAATTAACTTGGATTGGGAACTAAAATTTAACTGGATTAAAATTAATTAAATAGGCTGGAAGTAATATCCAGTTGTATTCAAATTAAGTTGAAATCGAATTGAGGTAAATAAATTGGAGTTAAAATAAAATTGAATTGGAATAAGAATTCAATTACGTTATAGAATGTAATTAGATTATTACTTGAATTAATGGAAAATGAGTTGGATAAGGATTGCGTTGAAATAAATAAATCAGAATAACTTATAAAAGAATAAAAATCCATGGAAATAAAATATGCTTGGGTTATAAAGAAGCATACGGCTTGAGTTAAAAATAAAAGAATAATATATTCAAGCCTATGAGGAATGGAATTGTGTAAATAATAAGTTGTGACTTATTAAATTTGAAAAGTGAGATACAAAACTCCAAAATAAATATTATTGATGAATTGGAGAATAAAATAAAAATCCAAATTTGAATTATAAACTAAATTGAACTAAGAAAATTAAATGGGAGTGATCTTTGGAAAAAAATTCAAGTGTTGGATTATAAATAAGGGAAGAACGAATTAGATAATAAAATAGTTAATGAAATTGAATTGTGAGTTTATGATGAAGTTGGAAATAAACTCAAGTTATAAATTAAAATTGATTCAAATTGTTGATGAAGTGAAAGTATTTGAGAATGAAGCTGAATTGTGAGTTAATAAATTGGATGGTAAATTAAAAGTGAATAATAGAATCAGAACTTGAGTTATAAATTGAAAATTTAGCTTGAAGTGTTAACAAATTAAATATAATTGAAGTGTATCGGATAAAAATGTAAATGGATTAAAAATAGCAATGATTTGAATGTGCAAATAAAATCCATAAGTGAAGATAACTTGGAAAAAGCCAGGTAATAAATTAAATGAGCTGAATCTAGAAAGCTAAAATGTATAATAATTGATCAAATAAATTTATAGTTGGAAATGGGATTGGATTAAAATAGAATCAAGATAAATTGAAAAGGGGACTTTGTTTGCAAAATGAGAATGAGCTTAAGTGTAAAATTTGAATAAATTGAAGTAAATTGACTTAAGCTAAATGAATGTAGGAGAGTTGAATTGAATTCAACTTAAATAAAGTTTAATAATATTGGATTGGTTTCAAATCAAGTGAAAATAAATTTTAATCGAAATAAAATTCGGTGAGTTATAAATAATATTAATGGAATGAAATTCTAGAATAAATAGTTGTAAACCATTTAAAATCATTAAGGGATTGAAATAACTTGAGACAATAAGGAAAATGGAATGTTTCAAGTTTATTAGAATGGTTTAAGTAAATGTGGATAAACTAGTTATATTGAATAAATAAACGATGGAATAAGTAAGTATCAAATGAAATGTGGTTTAAATAAGTTGAGAGATGGTTATTGAATGAAATAGCTTGGATTGTCTTCGAGCTAAATAAAATAGTTTGGAATAAACAAATTTGGAATGAAATGTAAATAAATGGATTGTAAATAAAATTTAAATGGAATGTGTCGAGCAAAATAAATGATTGTGAATGGATTAAAATAAAAAGGAAATTTAATTGGTAATGAAGATGAACCTACATTGTTAATGGTTTTGGATGAACTAATTGGTTTATAAAATGGAATGCGAGTGAATGGATTCAAATTTAAAATGCAATGAGAATGAGAATATATAAATTGTGAATAAATTTAAAAATGGAATAGAATTAAGTATAAATTAAGTTGAAACCCATTTAAATTGGTTATAAAACATAATACTTATTTATTCACATAGATCTCGTCAAACTACAAAGAATAAATTGTTATTGAATGTAAATAGAAGTTATTAAAATGCCTTGGATGGATAGGAGTAAAATAAATTGGTTTTGAGAGCAATTGAATTAAATGTGAGTTCAATTTGCTTAAAAATAAATTAATGTAAACGATTGAGTTTTAAATCATTCAAATTGATGAAGTTGTATACGAATGGATTGAAAACCATTCAAATTGAATGAAAATGGTTATAAATTAATTGAAACAGTTAGAATAGTATAAAAACTGTATAAGTTGCTTACAGAAAAGAAAAAAATTTAGTGTGCATTTCTTTTAGAATTCACATGTTTTAACCATTGCAACTAAGTGAAATATAGTTAAACTGCATATATTTGGCACTTACCTGTTTAAATTGAGTAAGTACAGGTACCTGGAAACCGTGTAGCTGGATTTGGTTGTGCTATTTGCTAAAATTAATAAGCTGCTTGCTTAAAATTCTAAATAAGGTACGCCTACGCAATAAAAATAGGAAATATGAACTGTTTTTGGTTTTTCCGACCGGGTGGGTCGATGTATATATATTTATCTCTTTTGTCAAATTGCAAAAGCTCCTCCGTACAAGGGAGACTTTGTCAAAAAATTTCAGAAATTTTGGGAATTAGAAAAATTTTGAAATTTTTTTAGGAAATTTTTGTTAAAGACAAAGCGAAATTAAATTGGATATTAAAATTAGTTATAAATGAAACTAATTAAAATAATGATATGAATTAGTAATGAATGACAAATAAAATTTATATATTCAGAGTTGAAAAATAAATTAAATTCAGATAGAAATGGATATAAATTGAAGTGGTAAGACGGAAATAAATAAAGAAACATATAAAATGCTTATGTTAACTTAAGTAAGGAATGAACAATTCTTAATTGGAAATTGAATATTGCAAATATATTCTAAGTTGATATTTGGATGAATATTGGCATTTGGTAAGGGAGTCGGTAAAATGTTTGGGAATATTGTGATTGGATATTAGTGCTAAGTAGGATATTAGTGCTAAGCAGGATATGCAGCTAATAATAAAGGGAAAAGAGAATTAATTTTGATTTCAGAAGATAAATATGAGTTGCCCGTCAAAAGGTATGTATTTAAATTTTGGTATGAAATTGGATTGGGATTTGAATTGAGCCACTTAGCTTTTTGTTTCCTTTTTGGATTTGGGAGGCCGTAGAGCCATTTTTGTAGTAGTACCGAGCTAGCCGTGCAAAGGAGACGCTGGCGAAATTTTTCAGGAATTTAGGGAGTTAGAAAAATTTGAGAAAATTTTGATAATTCAAAATTTGGTTTTAAATTGAAACTTGAATGGATAAACAAATGGTATAGTTTAAAATTAGGGAAAGGTTTGGAAAGTTAATAAGAATAATAATGGGTCTTTTATAAAAAGATAGTTAGTAAGATGTTGAATTGTTTGGTTTTGGAGGTAAGTAAACGGGTATTGGACCATTCTTCCTAATTAGTAATTTCGGGGACGAAATTCTTTTAAGGGGGAAGGAATGTGACAACTCGTAATTTTTGGAGAAATTTAAATTAGAATATTTAATTGATTTTAAATATTCAATAGAGTAATTTTAAATTGAATTACGAATACCACAATTTATTTGATAATTTAACTATTGAATTTATGGAATTAAATAATTTGAAGTTGAGCTACATGTTGAATCTGGAGTTTTAAATCTGTTGAATATAATTTCAAGGTTTGTAAAATTAATATAGATAACACTGAAGATAATAGAAGTTGCAAGATTGAAATTAGCTATGGTTTGTTCGGTTTTGAAATTTATGTCGTTTAAATTGAATTTAAAAATAGCCATCCGAGGCACAGTCTCGGAATTCGATGAAACCAGTTCCATTGGGTCCGTAATTGTGACAGCCCGCAAATCCGTACCCCTTGAATCAACAATATACTACCCTAATTGACTCAAGTGGAACAGAAATACGAACCATTGAGGTTAAAAGAAAAAGAGATAGAAGAAGAAGAAACTAAACAATATCAGAATCTCACAGTCGCAGCGGAATAAAATATAATAGCAACTATATATCTTTACTCAAAAATGAAATCTAATCTGTTATATACAACATATCATCAGAGTAACTCATACATCAATCATCACATAACAGACATACCATACAACATAGCAGCGGATATATATATATATAGGTACATATAATACGTCTCGAACTCCAGCTCCTCTCCTGCTCCATAGCAACCTATCCTGAACATATAATACTCGGTCTGACCCGAGCATTATAACGAAATAACACCCGAGTCAGTCTGGAATACCAGCTGATAATAATGCACACAATTGATTATTAAAGTTTCAAAAATCCTTTTAGAAAACAAAAGCATCTCGTAAGACCACGCCACAAATAAACATGTCGGGTTTTTACCTTACGATAGCTAAAACACTTTTTATATAAATCCTCTTATATTATAATAGGGTCTATTTACAAATACTTATAAAATAGCCGAAATTGTTACATTATTAAATTCCAGCTACTAGCCACCGAAGTGGGTAATACAAACAAAACTCGTAAAAGGCTCGTAGGGAAAATGGATTTCCAACAATGACTAGGCACTGGGGTACCACCTATCACAGTACGTGGTCTAGATCACAGTACCGAGGACTACTCCCTTCGTCCCCTGCAACACAAGACCGGAATCACCTATGGGCAATTCCGAATAAGATCACCCCGCGGTTGGGATCAGCAACCGCACCACTAAGCCGAAATAAAAAGAAACCTCTAGACAGGGATGACCTTACTCTCCAGTGGGGGCTACCCACGAAGCCTTGCTGCATATCCCCTGATTTTCAGTCATTCCCGGTTGATGAGGCTTGAGGCTTAACGTTACCTTTAGAACGTTTCACTTAGAATGCCCATCGTCCGCTGACGATGTCACGAAGCATTCGTCCATACAAGTCCGTCCCGGGTTCGAACGGAACCGAAGGCACTATTCCTACTACATCCATTTTGGAAATATCCTCAGGATTAGTAGCGACTAGCCCTTGCACTTCACTGCTCCATCTTCGACTCCGAAAAACGTTTATCGCACGAAAACGTACAAACCGGATCGAAGTGGTTTTCGAGAAATAAATCTCGATCCCGGTCTCTTCGAAACGATCAACGCATTTGTCCAATATTGATAGTCGGTGATTTAACTATCAATTTATATTCATAAACATCCATAGCATCCATCACACAATAAATAATTCCCAAATTATTTATTTACCTCAAATATCTTTAAAAGATATATTACCAAATTTCCAAATCTCATTTGAAAACATTTCTCAAAATTCCTCCTTTACAAGGTAAATCATTTACCATATATTTCCAATGGAAATCTCATTTCTACTAAATCATCACAGAAATCCTTCTCACGATTTCTGTCCATTTATTAAATTTAGTTTTAGGGTTTTATAACATAAATTTATTTCCCAAAACTTCAACTAATAACATTTAAATTAATTATCATTCCAAATTTTAAAACTTCCAATTTACATTTTAAAATAGATTTCAGATTTTAATCCCTTTTAAATCCATTATTTAACAATACCTTTATTTCTCTAAATTCAACTTATCAAATATAATTAATTTTGGATTTATAACTTATCCAGTAATATTTCTATACAAATTTATTTCAGTTTTCAATCCAAATCAGGTTTCAAACATTTATATTCTCTAAATTTCTTATTTACCAATTTCTCAATTTCTTTGAAACCCAATTTAATTTCTTCATAATTTAAACTGCAATTCCTTTTATAATTAATATCCTGGGTTTATAGTTTTAAACCACAATATCACAATGCAATTCAACTCCAAATTTATCAATCTCAATATATAAACAGGTATCATAATCAAATAAGTACTATATTGTGAGGAATCCCGTTGGATCCCTCCAACCTGTTTTCTCCTGCATCCACAAATATTAGCACAACAGTATATATATCAATTCAATTTGATAATAACTAACATATTCAGCTAAACATCCAAACAACCAATCAATACTAACTGTCTACTTTACTAGTATCCAGATGTGAGTGAGAATAACTCACCTTGAGTTTCGGCGAGCGTTCGAAATTCAAATTAAACCGAACGATGTTCGATTTAACCTAAATTTCTACTTGCCCGGATTGACTCCGGATCTGCTCCATCGCGTAGTGCTCGACTCAGCGATTCCAACGCATCCAAAATCATCGAAATCTGAGGTCGTATGAATTCGTTATGATTTTTACAAAGTTTGAATTAAATTGAAAACAAATTCTTTTTCAAATTAAATAGTTTCACCAAAACGACACGGCCCAAGGCCCGCTTCGTCCTCCTTCAACAATCACGCGCGCCCTCAGGTAATAATCGAACCCATGCTCATCTCCTAGGGCACGAAATCGCCGCATCACCGAAGCCTTCGAGCTCGATCGGAGCTTGCCACCTCAGTCGCCTCCACCATCTCCACCCTCGCCCACGAACACAAGCAGCTCGGTGGCCCCAAGGCTCGGCAAAACGCACGTAAGCCCCATACGAACGCGGCCCTCCTGCATCTCCTCTGGTCGACGATAGTCGATCTCAACCGTTGGATCTCACGAGCTCGGAGAGATCTACCTTTCTTCCGTTGGAAGTTTTCGAAATGAAAGCAAGGATTGAGAGATTTGGGAAGAAGAATGTTAGTTGTTTTCGGCCATTGACATATGCCCTAGCGGCGGCCGGTAAAATAAGCTAGGGTTAGAGATGATAATGAATATATAAATTAGTTTTAATATTATTTAATGAATATAATTTCTCGATTTAACAGTTTATGCAAACGACCTCAAATTCTCACGTTCCGACAGGCTATCCTGAGGTTTTTCCGCGTTCCGGACACAATGGAACAGGTTTCGTAAGCTAATTCGGTCGTATGCACGAGTTATGGAATTAAACGTTCAATTTGAAATTAAATCGATTAAAACGATTTCGATGCGTTTCGAGCTGCCGGGGTCAAACGACAACTCCGATTGCTACGAAAATTGAAATCCGATAATAACTAACTATTACGGATCCAATGAAACTGGTTTCGTCGAATTCCGAGACTGTGCCCCGGAAGGCTATTTTAACTCGTCTATTTAATTAAGCGATTTTCGAAATTATCGAAATCACTCCAAATCTCCACTTTTAAAATTTTATTAACTTAACAATAATTCATATAAAATTTATAAACACATTAACAATCATTTTAACTCATTTCGAATCAAAATCCGATTAATTGCATTTTTATATTATATTAAATTCATTTTAAATTAACCTAAAATTCCAAATAATAACTTATCAACTTTTAAATTCTTCCAAAAATCCCATAATATCAATTATGTCCAATTGAACTTAAAACACATTTAAACATCATTTTTATATCAATTCACATCCAATTTCCCAAATTATCTAAACCCAATGTTCAATTATTATTATTCAATTTCCAATGTAGTTCCCATATTTGAATTTTTTGACTAATTTTATTAACTTAACCAAAGTCATCTATCTCTGAATTCAAATTATAATTCATATTCAACATTTAAAATGAATTAAATGTTCAATTTGAATAGCTTAAAAATACGGGATGTTACATTCCTCCCCCCTTATAAAAATTTCGTCCCCGAAATTTGCATAAGGTAGAACATACTCTCAAACCCATTTACTTACCCCATTTGCTTAGTTAAAAGTATATATACACTTCACAAAATCCTTTTTGCTCAATTCCCAACCCTATCTGCTTTACTTATCTCTAAAGCTTAAACTTTTAACTTATAACTTTCCAAGTTAATCAACTTTTCCCAAGACCCAAAAATTTTCTAACTCCCAAAATTTCCGGAAAATTTTGGCAGAGTCTCCCCTGTACGGAGGAGCTTCTGCGATATCGCAGGATACACAAATATATATACATCGGCCCACACGGCCGGAAACCAAAATATATCACAATATATATATCATTTTCCAATTATATTTGCGTAGGCGTACCTTTATAGCAAATTTTAATGGCAAGCAGCTAATATTATGCGAATACGCACTCCAACTCTCTCAAACGCCTCCCGTACCTGTGCTTACTCAAACAAACTCATTAGTTTCAAAGATATGAGTATTTAACAACATTTCAAATGAAAATGCAAGCCAACTTATCCATTTCCATTCCAAACAACACTTTGCATGATTTCATAAGTAAATCCATATTTTATAACATGCACACAGTTCATTTTCTAATGCCAAATCCCATTTTATTTCACATAAATGATTTACATACAAGTTCGGCCATTCCAATTCATAATTACTACTACAAACTCATATTCACTTCAATATAATGAATATATGTATTTAATTCATTTACCTTACCTTTATACTCAAATCCCTTTATTAAGATTTAGCCCATTCTATTTCATCCAAACTAACTTCGTTTTATTACACTTGAAATGGTTTACATTCAAGTTCATTATATACCATTTATTAATCTCAACTAATTCATTTCCCAATTTGATTTACAATCAAATTTTATTTTAAGCATGAAACATTTGCATTTCTTTTATAAAGCATTTCTCATTCATATGCAAACATCACTTATCCAAAAGTCAATTCATTCCAATTGATTTAAAAACCCATTCCATATGCTATTTTAAATCAATTCACTTGCATTCTTTCACAAACTCCTTAAATTAGATTCCAATCCATATCAATTTATTCAAACATAAATTCAATTGCATAACACCTCAATTCTTTCTTGCATACCAAATTTAGTTTCATTTTAATTGGACTCCACTTAATCAAATTCCAATTTATCCAAAACCAATTTAGTTGTTGTTTAAACAACTCAATTCTGAATATATTCAAATATTCATGTTATTCAAGCAAAACAATTGCCACTTAAGCTTAACCATTTAAAATTAATTTCAACTTAGATTTATATTAGTTTTACTCCATTACAAGGTTCACAAATCAAACATTTTCTCTTTCTAATGCAATTGTTAAATTACATTTTCTTACATCTTTATTTCTTTAACCAATCCAAGTTTATTTTTATTATTTTATTATTCTTATTATTATTTTTTTTTTTAAAATCATGCCTTGATTTTCATATTTTCAAATCCATTACTTAACTTAAGGTTACACTTATCATTCCACTTGCAATTCAATGCCTATCACCCAACAAAATTTATGCAAGACTACATTATAAAGCTTAATCACATTTATTTAATTTACTTAAGCTTTCTTCACAATATTTTCGTTATCTTCTTATATCAACTTTATTTTATTTCCATTTGATTCTCATTTAATCAAATTTTCAATTCATATACACATTTAATGCTCTTTGTTTAGTTATCCAATCCATTTTAGATTTATTTTATTAACAAAGAGACCATTTAAATTATTCCACTCATTTGAATTTTATCCACAACTCAATTCATCACTAACATATTCAAATTCCATTATTCATTTACACATCCAAAATTTATTACCATAATTAAATCTCAACCCAAACTGGATTTTATTTACCTTCAAATTTTGACTGATTATCAAATTCCATCCATTACAATACAAATTCCATTAATTTGTAATTTAATTCAGTCAATAACATAATCCATATTAGTTTTCAATCCACTTTCTTAATTTACTCTGAATTCATTCATAATTTCACCATTTTCCAAATATTTCATTTGGCACATTTAAATTTTCTACCTTTCCTTTTTACTCCTATAAATAGAATCTAAATTTCTTTCAATATTATTTATTACTCAACTGAAATTCAATTTCAATTTCATTACCAAAACAAGTTTTATTCTCCCCATACATAAGTTCAAGACTTATTTGCCAACATAGGAATATCCACATTTATGTTCTCACTTTACATTTCATTTATGGACAAATTTTGAATTTTCCACACCATTCCACTCTTCCATTAAATAAATTTGCAACTTTACTTCCATTCAAGAGTTTAAAGTGCTTACTTAAGTCCATTCTCATTTTATAATCTCCAATTTAAATTACTTACTAACTTAAGAATGTGAATTCCTTAATGCAATTATAAGCAATTTACATTTCACCTTTATACCCAATCCAAATTAATTTCACTTCACTTAGATTTAATTCAAGTTCAAATTCTCAAATTTAGTTCTCCATATACAAGTTCAAAACTTGTTTACTAACTTAAGTTCATTCACTTCTTTATATCCCACCTTACCTTATCTCAATTCACAATCATTTGAGATTAGATTTTTAAATTCACCATTCCATTTCATTATTTCTCATGGTGATTATAATTTCTATTTCTATTTTATAAGTTCACCAACTTATTTATTTTAAAAACTTATATTGCTCATTTTACTCCACCAACATTTTATAATCACAATTCTAAATTCCATATGTATATATATATATCTGAATTCTTAAGGATAAAAATTCCCTTAATTTATTTCTTTGCAAACTTCAAATCCACAACCTCAAAATCAACTTACCTTTCAATTTAATCCAAATCAATTTTATTTTTAAGTCCAACTTATTTACTTATCCAAGTAAAATTCAAATTTCAATTTACTTCAATATATTTTATTCACCTTTAATTACTCAAATTAAATTTTAATTCCAAGATTTGAAATTTCTCATTTCCTTCTTATTAGCATTAGCTTCACTTAACAAATTCAATAGTTGATTCATTTCAACTTTACACATTATTTAATAAGAACTTTCCCAGAATTCAATTTACCCGGTTTTATCTCAAAACCATTTTGAAATATATCAAATATATATATACCCATTTGGTATATCAAATCAAATCTCCATGTCTTCCAAACCAATTTGGTTGTACCCAAAACAATTTGTTCATATCCCAAAACAAATTCTCATTTTTGAAATATCCAAAACAACTGTTATCCCCAACAAATCCAAACAATACCATAACCAATTATTAGGGAAGCAATCCATCACTTTAGAAACTCGAAAATGAATTCTAATGATGTGGCCAGCATCATCAGGATTATTTTCCAGCGACTGCAGTGAGTTCAATGCTTCTTACTTTTCCCAAATTCTTTTCAAACAGTTGCCATTCAAAAATATTTCCCAAACAACATTCCATTATTGCCTTCAATACATATTGGAAAACATTTCAAACTTCCCAGGATTTTAAATTTCCAAATTTTTATTTTCAATCTATTAAAAATCCTTTTCAAAACTTCCGGGTTAAAATTCTGGTTTAAATTCAAATTTTAATTTCACTTCTTATTTGCAACATATTTAATTAATTCTATTTGGTTATAACCATTTCAATTTTATAATCTTATTCACTTATCATTTCAAATTTGGTCAAATTCAAGATTCCTATTTGATTTTCAAAATTTGGCAACCAAACAGTCAAATATATATAATTTCCAAAAATTATTCTCTTTATATCAAAATATAATTTTGGATAAAATTATTTCATTTATCCACTTTAAAACAATACTATGTCGGTTTATCTTGTTTAAGAGTTTAGAAACCCCTATCGATACGGTTGTACTTCCCGCACCGACCAGAATTCATAAACACTCAACCGATAAGTCAACACAGTATAAAAACAATTTTATAAACACTAACAAGTACGCTCTCATATCTATTAATACGCTCAACTCATTATAGAGTCCTATTGACTCTATTTGATGAGAAATTTTCCCACCAAAGCCTAGGTTGCCGCCAACCCTAAGCTCTGATACCAAGTGTGACAGCCCGCAAATCCGTACCCCTTGAATCAACAATATACTACCCTAATTGACTCAAGTGGAACAGAAATACGAACCATTGAGGTTAAAAGAAAAAGAGATAGAAGAAGAAGAAACTAAACAATATCAGAATCTCACAGTCGCAGCGGAATAAAATATAATAGCAACTATATATCTTTACTCAAAAATGAAATCTAATCTGTTATATACAACATATCATCAGAGTAACTCATACATCAATCATCACATAACAGACATACCATACAACATAGCAGCGGATATATATATATATAGGTACATATAATACGTCTCGAACTCCAGCTCCTCTCCTGCTCCATAGCAACCTATCCTGAACATATAATACTCGGTCTGACCCGAGCATTATAACGAAATAACACCCGAGTCAGTCTGGAATACCAGCTGATAATAATGCACACAATTGATTATTAAAGTTTCAAAAATCCTTTTAGAAAACAAAAGCATCTCGTAAGACCACGCCACAAATAAACATGTCGGGTTTTTACCTTACGATAGCTAAAACACTTTTTATATAAATCCTCTTATATTATAATAGGGTCTATTTACAAATACTTATAAAATAGCCGAAATTGTTACATTATTAAATTCCAGCTACTAGCCACCGAAGTGGGTAATACAAACAAAACTCGTAAAAGGCTCGTAGGGAAAATGGATTTCCAACAATGACTAGGCACTGGGGTACCACCTATCACAGTACGTGGTCTAGATCACAGTACCGAGGACTACTCCCTTCGTCCCCTGCAACACAAGACCGGAATCACCTATGGGCAATTCCGAATAAGATCACCCCGCGGTTGGGATCAGCAACCGCACCACTAAGCCGAAATAAAAAGAAACCTCTAGACAGGGATGACCTTACTCTCCAGTGGGGGCTACCCACGAAGCCTTGCTGCATATCCCCTGATTTTCAGTCATTCCCGGTTGATGAGGCTTGAGGCTTAACGTTACCTTTAGAACGTTTCACTTAGAATGCCCATCGTCCGCTGACGATGTCACGAAGCATTCGTCCATACAAGTCCGTCCCGGGTTCGAACGGAACCGAAGGCACTATTCCTACTACATCCATTTTGGAAATATCCTCAGGATTAGTAGCGACTAGCCCTTGCACTTCACTGCTCCATCTTCGACTCCGAAAAACGTTTATCGCACGAAAACGTACAAACCGGATCGAAGTGGTTTTCGAGAAATAAATCTCGATCCCGGTCTCTTCGAAACGATCAACGCATTTGTCCAATATTGATAGTCGGTGATTTAACTATCAATTTATATTCATAAACATCCATAGCATCCATCACACAATAAATAATTCCCAAATTATTTATTTACCTCAAATATCTTTAAAAGATATATTACCAAATTTCCAAATCTCATTTGAAAACATTTCTCAAAATTCCTCCTTTACAAGGTAAATCATTTACCATATATTTCCAATGGAAATCTCATTTCTACTAAATCATCACAGAAATCCTTCTCACGATTTCTGTCCATTTATTAAATTTAGTTTTAGGGTTTTATAACATAAATTTATTTCCCAAAACTTCAACTAATAACATTTAAATTAATTATCATTCCAAATTTTAAAACTTCCAATTTACATTTTAAAATAGATTTCAGATTTTAATCCCTTTTAAATCCATTATTTAACAATACCTTTATTTCTCTAAATTCAACTTATCAAATATAATTAATTTTGGATTTATAACTTATCCAGTAATATTTCTATACAAATTTATTTCAGTTTTCAATCCAAATCAGGTTTCAAACATTTATATTCTCTAAATTTCTTATTTACCAATTTCTCAATTTCTTTGAAACCCAATTTAATTTCTTCATAATTTAAACTGCAATTCCTTTTATAATTAATATCCTGGGTTTATAGTTTTAAACCACAATATCACAATGCAATTCAACTCCAAATTTATCAATCTCAATATATAAACAGGTATCATAATCAAATAAGTACTATATTGTGAGGAATCCCGTTGGATCCCTCCAACCTGTTTTCTCCTGCATCCACAAATATTAGCACAACAGTATATATATCAATTCAATTTGATAATAACTAACATATTCAGCTAAACATCCAAACAACCAATCAATACTAACTGTCTACTTTACTAGTATCCAGATGTGAGTGAGAATAACTCACCTTGAGTTTCGGCGAGCGTTCGAAATTCAAATTAAACCGAACGATGTTCGATTTAACCTAAATTTCTACTTGCCCGGATTGACTCCGGATCTGCTCCATCGCGTAGTGCTCGACTCAGCGATTCCAACGCATCCAAAATCATCGAAATCTGAGGTCGTATGAATTCGTTATGATTTTTACAAAGTTTGAATTAAATTGAAAACAAATTCTTTTTCAAATTAAATAGTTTCACCAAAACGACACGGCCCAAGGCCCGCTTCGTCCTCCTTCAACAATCACGCGCGCCCTCAGGTAATAATCGAACCCATGCTCATCTCCTAGGGCACGAAATCGCCGCATCACCGAAGCCTTCGAGCTCGATCGGAGCTTGCCACCTCAGTCGCCTCCACCATCTCCACCCTCGCCCACGAACACAAGCAGCTCGGTGGCCCCAAGGCTCGGCAAAACGCACGTAAGCCCCATACGAACGCGGCCCTCCTGCATCTCCTCTGGTCGACGATAGTCGATCTCAACCGTTGGATCTCACGAGCTCGGAGAGATCTACCTTTCTTCCGTTGGAAGTTTTCGAAATGAAAGCAAGGATTGAGAGATTTGGGAAGAAGAATGTTAGTTGTTTTCGGCCATTGACATATGCCCTAGCGGCGGCCGGTAAAATAAGCTAGGGTTAGAGATGATAATGAATATATAAATTAGTTTTAATATTATTTAATGAATATAATTTCTCGATTTAACAGTTTATGCAAACGACCTCAAATTCTCACGTTCCGACAGGCTATCCTGAGGTTTTTCCGCGTTCCGGACACAATGGAACAGGTTTCGTAAGCTAATTCGGTCGTATGCACGAGTTATGGAATTAAACGTTCAATTTGAAATTAAATCGATTAAAACGATTTCGATGCGTTTCGAGCTGCCGGGGTCAAACGACAACTCCGATTGCTACGAAAATTGAAATCCGATAATAACTAACTATTACGGATCCAATGAAACTGGTTTCGTCGAATTCCGAGACTGTGCCCCGGAAGGCTATTTTAACTCGTCTATTTAATTAAGCGATTTTCGAAATTATCGAAATCACTCCAAATCTCCACTTTTAAAATTTTATTAACTTAACAATAATTCATATAAAATTTATAAACACATTAACAATCATTTTAACTCATTTCGAATCAAAATCCGATTAATTGCATTTTTATATTATATTAAATTCATTTTAAATTAACCTAAAATTCCAAATAATAACTTATCAACTTTTAAATTCTTCCAAAAATCCCATAATATCAATTATGTCCAATTGAACTTAAAACACATTTAAACATCATTTTTATATCAATTCACATCCAATTTCCCAAATTATCTAAACCCAATGTTCAATTATTATTATTCAATTTCCAATGTAGTTCCCATATTTGAATTTTTTGACTAATTTTATTAACTTAACCAAAGTCATCTATCTCTGAATTCAAATTATAATTCATATTCAACATTTAAAATGAATTAAATGTTCAATTTGAATAGCTTAAAAATACGGGATGTTACAGTAATATTGAATTATTATCGGATTTCAATTTTTGCATTGTTTGGAGTTACCGTTGGGTCGTACGATTGGTCGATGCCTAGGATAATTAAATTGAATTTAAATTAATAATTGAGTCTTTCCTTATACGCCAACGTTTGCCGTTATCTTCTCTTATACGCCTTTTTCTTCTACAGAAATCAAACGCACGTCCCTTTCAACAAAAGCCTTATCTTTCCCCTTTCCCGTTTACTAATTTTTTTTCCCTCTTTCAAACTTGAGGCTATTCGATCCTTTCAAAAAAAAATGGCGGAACGAGGGGAGACTCGCATGAACACGCGAGTAAATCGCGTCGTCACCTCATCGAATCGAGCTGGGGAGGGGGCTCGTGCTAGGCGACGGTGGTGGCCGCTGCATTCGTGTTCGAGAAAGGAAAAAGGGGGGTCGCTCAAATCGTTGCAACCAAGGGGGGCGTCGCATTGGTTTTCTGGCGCGTGGGGGAGGCTGCGACGTAAATATTTTGTATTCTAAAATAAATATTTTTCAAACTATTATCGTAGTAATTATTAAATGACTTGGTATTTGTGTTAAAGGAAAATCTAGTTTTATATTTTATAAAGGTAGCCTTATTGGTTAAATATTCCTAAAGTATATACTTTAATTAAGTATTTAAGGTAGATTTAAATTTTTAAGGCTATAAAGTATATTTTATAACTAAGTGCTTTTAAATTATTTTAAAGGTAAAAGTATTTTATACTTGGCGTTTCAGTGGGAATAAATATTGGGGAATTATTCCGGAATATGTTTGAAACTATTTTCAAAAAGGGTTTGAAACGTGAAATTATATCTTGTGAAGATATTTTTGAGATAAATAAATAATTTGGAAAATTATTTATTGTTTGATGGATGTTTGTGAATGCTAATTGATAGTTAAATAACCAACTATCAATATTGGCCAAATGCGTTGATCGTTTCGAAGAGTCCGGGATCGAGATTAATTTCTCGAAAACCACTTCGATCTGGTTTCTACGTTTCGTGAAAACGATTTGGATTCGAAGATGGAGCAGTGAAGTGAAAGGGCTAGTCGCTACTAATCCTGAGGATATTTCCAAAATGGATGTGGTAGGAATAGTGCCTTCGGTTCCGTTCGAACCTGGAATGGACTTGTATGGATGAATGCTTACGAAACATCGTCAGGTGGACGATGGGCATTCTGAGGAATATATTCTAAAAAAGGTAACGCTTAGCCTAAAGCCTCATCAAATGAGAATGGCTGAAAATCAGGGGATATGCAGCAAGGCTTCGTGGGTAGCCCCCACTGGAGGGTGAGGTCATCCCTGTCTAGATGTCCCTTTATTTCGGCTTAGTGGGCGGTTGTTGATCCCAACCGCGAGGTGATCTTGCTCTGGACTGTCCAGTAAGGGATGGTTCCGGTCTTGTGTTGCAGGGGAGTTAGGGTGGCTCCTCGGTACGCTGATCTAGACCAGGTACTGTGACAGGTGGTACCCCAGTGCCTAGTCATTAGTTGGAAATCCATTCACCCTACGAGCCTTGTACGAGTTTTGTTTGTATTACCCACTCTGTGGCTAGTAGCTGGAATTTAATGAATGTAACAATTTTGGCTATTTTATAAGTATTTGTATATAGACCCTATTATAATATCAGAGGATTTCTATAAAAATTGTTTTAGCTATCGTAAGGTAAAAACCCGACATGTTTATTTGTGGCGTGGTCTTACGAGATGCTTTTGTTTTCAAAGGATTTTTGAAACTTTAATAATCAATTGGGTGTGATTTTCTCACGCTGATAACCCAGACTGATTCGGGTGTTATTTAACTGTAATGCTCGGGTCAGAACCAGTATTATAGGATACAGGATATGATGCTGTGGAGCTCAGGAGACGAGCTGGATGACGATACGTATTCTCGTACTTGTATATATATATTTCCGCTGTGTTGAGTTGTTGTGTATCCATTGTATGACATTGATGTTGAGCTGTGTTTGATGCACTCTGATGATGTAATTTATAAACAAAGATACTTGATGTTTGAGTAAAGAGTATTTATTATCTATTATATTTTATTCCGCTGCGATGGTTAGATTCTTTTATTGTCTTCTATTTTCTTCTTCTACCTCTTCTTCTTTAACCCAAATGATTCGTATTTCTGTGCAACTTGAGTTGATTGTTGTAGAATTAGTGTTGACTCTAGGGGTACGGATTTGCGGGTCGTTTCATCTGGTTTGGACTTTAGTTTGGATGATTGTTTTCAGGTTTGGATATTGATTTGGATTTATAATGCGGAATTTTGGTTTTCCGATCTGATCTGGATTTTGGATTGGACTTTGATTGAATTTTTATCTGGCTTTTGGTAAATGGTTGTCGGATATGGATTATGCCTGGCAAGGCATAAGTTGCTTCATCCGAGCTTGGAGAATCGACTTATTCAGGTCGTCGAGTGTGGACTATGCCCGGCAAGGGTTTGGAGAGACTAGGATTCGGCCTAGGACTTAGGCCCTATATTATTGGTTATAATTTCAGGATATCGAGTATGGACTATGCTCGGCAAGGGTCTGAGGCGACCAGGATTCGGCTTAGGACTTAAGCCATGGCATACTCACATTTAAGGACATTGAACCAAGAACACCAAGGCGTTGCTTAATATAGGTCGTTGAGTGTGGATTGCACTTGGCAAGAACCCAGAGAGGTTATGAATTCTGATATCGGCTATGGATAGCTAAGGACTTGGATATCGACCCGGAGAGGTCTTGGATTTGGTTATTGGATAAGGATGGATTAGAGCTCGGTTTTCGGGTTCAGAAGGATACGGAATTGGCTGAGGATTTCATTACTAAATTTGGAATCGGACTTCGACTTGGAGCAGCCAAGGATATGGCACTCGGACAGGATGGCTTGGTAATGGATTTGATTATGAATCAGATGGTATGGCTATGGATGTAATATGGACTTTGGGTGTCGGAATCAGAGATTTTTCAAAACACACCTTCTTACCACAAGGCATGTTTTGGGGGGGAAATGTTATCTCGCCTTTTGGTCAAGGCTGGAATACCACAATGAACGGTATGATCGATACGAACTTGTACTCGTGTTGGAGAACCCAATTTGTATCGATCATATCTCACAATCCACAAGTCCAAATGCCATGAAATTTTCATAGAAGTTTGCATACAACCTTAAGAATGCTCATGTCAAATTTCGACTCTATTGGGCCAAATCATGATCGATACGAAATTCATTGTTATCGATCATGGATCGAGTCTAAATCACCTAGGATCGATCGCATGTGCCCCTCACGTGCCAGAAGAGGTCTTCCGAGATCTAAGCGAGATATTTGCAGCATACGCCTACAAATAGTATCCTAGAGCCAATAGAAAAGGGACTTTTGATCGAGCTGCGTATAGACTCTGCTGATTTCAACATTGTATTCAAACTTCACTGTTGTACTTGGAATTATTGTTGTAATCCGCTGTAACCAGCGAAGAAAGTCAATAAAAGATTATCATTTGAAGTGGACGTGGGCCAGAGATAGTCGAACCACTATAAACCTTGTGTTTTTGTCTATTTCTTTCCATTTTGAGTTTGTTATTCTTCCTTTTTTATTCTCTACATTACTTAGATCTATGATCTGTGATTTTATACTGCTGATTTGTGTTCATACACTGGTGCTTTTACGAAATTTGGGGTTTCTGACCAATCATGGCACAAACAATCACAAAGGAAATCACTTTCCTTTAATAAATTAAATGGTGTATATGGGATTGATAAATCTCTTTAAAATGGATTAAAATAGTTTATAAATATTTTATGAACTTAAAAATCTAATTTTGTAAAGTTTGATTGAGTTATTAAAGTTGAGCCAAACATAGGCACGTCGCGTACCAACAGTTCGCGATTTCATGCTGTAGAAAGTTAAATCCATTTATATGATGGATTCAGAGTCAAAATTCTTTGCAATGAGAATTTTTTAAACTCTTATAATCATATATTTTTTTAAAAGAAAAGGATTGAGATTTTATTTTTTAGATTTTGAAATACGAGCAAAACAGTTTTCAAAATAGTCACAGTTTGGCAGTCCGGAAACTAGAGCGACAAATTCTTTAAAATTGATATTTTTAATTATTTAAAAATATGGAATAAATTCTATAATTTTTTTAAAATTCTGTAAAGGGATTTGAGTTATAAAATGGATTTTTAAATGATCGGAAAGTTGTTTTGATCAAATAAGCATTGAAAGAACTATTCTTATTCACAGCACTTTTTGCAGCACGTTTATTAACCTTTGAAATATGGTTTTAAACTAATCAATTAATTCCAAAACCTTTTATATATGTATAAATAATTAATTATTTTGAAGATGATTTGGAAGTTTTAATCTACTTTTAAAGGAGTTTAAATAAATGGTTAAAAGCAAAGCTGTTATAAATAAAGGATTTAATCTTGGCTCTAACAACCGATGAGTAGAATGGATTTTTCTATTCATGAGATCCGAATGTGAGATTCTTAAACTATGGAGATGTTTGGGAGCAACTGATGCCGTAGCATCTTGGCATTTTTCTTGGGTGAGGAGTAGATAAAATCGAAATGTTGGAAACCGAGCAACGATAAAAGATGTAAATTTTCCAATTTTAATACAACTTAGATTGTATGGAAATATATACCTGATATTGAATTATAGAGAAGAAACCCATACTATCAATGTGAATTTAAAAGGATATTTCACCCTTATTCTATGGATAGTAAAGGATGAACAAAGAAATTGATGTTGAGTATAATTAGTATAATTTCTATCGACCCTTTTTACTCAAAAAGGTTTTGCAATTTGATTTATGAGAAAAGATTTTAATTTGGTATTTCCAAAGTTAAAGAGAGGTTTAATGATTCCGTATATATCAAAAATAAATGTTTTAAAGATATATAACTCTAGAAGATATTTTTGATAAAGAGACGATAATTAATCAAAGGATAATCGCCTATTTACTTAAACATCTTTTTATCGATGATTGGCTCGAAAGAACCGGGGTCGGATTTGGGTGATTCTTATCCAAAAACCACTCCGAATCAATTCATAAGTTCAAAGGTGAAGACGTATTAAACACAATGAAGTTGAAGGCAAGGATCTTCATAACGAAAGGACTGCTTGTTGATAATTTCAGAGTAGCTCCCGAGATAAATAAATAGCAGTGGTCCTTTCATTCTGGGATCTTAATATGCAAGGTATACATGCTACTAATCCTAAGGGTAATACCCAAAAGGATAAGGTAGGAGAGTGCCTTCGAATTGCCCTGTTCTTGGACAAATTGTATGGATGGATGCCTGACATTGCATTTCTAAGGTCAAAGTGCATTGATCTCTACAAACGTACATCTATTGGTCGTGTAGGAGATAACCTCTCTTATACTTAACACTCTTATCTGAGACATACAATTTCAAACGTTGTATTTTTGTTCAAATTAATACTGTGTTGTTGGAAATGGAAATGTATCATTTTAAGTGAAAATGTCCTAAGAAAGGTAAAAGTTACCCTAGCCTCACACCTTGGGAATTGTGAAACAGGGGTTGATTTATGGCTATGTGGTTTGCAACTATTAGGGTATCATATCACCTTTCTAGGTTTATTTATTTCTACCCTATATAACTTCATATTTGAATTTTTTGGTATATAATATAAGACATCTCAGAGTAGTCGAGAACGGTTAGGTTGGTACAATATTCATTGATATCCTACCATCTGTTGGTCTGGGGTGGGCCCGTCTTAATTCACAAAGAACCATCTGTTGGTGGTCTCAGTACATTCCCCTGGAAATGTACTATACCGGAGGCAGTTCCTTATCTTGCTATTTATTTGAAGTTCATTCTCCATTATTTGCCTTGGGGCTTAGTTCTAAATCTATTACGTCGTAAAATTTAACTAATTTAAAATTAGGAATTGGTTAGGGAGAACCTCAGAATCTTAAATTTATTATTTTGAGCAAGAACATACAAAAGAAAATGAGAAAACAAACAAAGAGAAAGAAGAGGAAAATGAACGAATAGCAATATCAGAGGCTTGGGATAGCTTACTATTTACTCAAGCAATAAGAGGTTTAATATTAGTAACTCAATCTTTTCTTAGAAAATATGTTCTATTTCCCGTATTAATAATAGCTAAAAATATTAGTCAACAATTTCGGCTATTTGAAACGTTTTCAAAGAATGTCATTAAAAATAATATCACTTGATTTTACGTAGAAATGATTTGGTTATCATAAGGTAAAAACCCGATCCGTGTTTATGTGCGGCATGGACTTTTGAGATGCCCTTTGTTTTCAAATACTCATATTTTGAGTTTCTCAAACCAGTCACATGACTGGCCCAGAATTTATTTTTGTTCCCTTAAACTCTAGGTGCCCTATTTGTTCAAGCAGCCTAGTAGTCAGATTTTGCTTAGAGCATTTTGGAAGAGCTCGAGGCAAGGAGTTAGAAGATTCTTCTGAATATTGTTATCCATTTCCACTACATTTATGTACTATTGTATTCTACATTTGTAAGGGCAAAAATTTATAACTGCCCATGTTGATGTTAAGTTAAAATCTGATAAATATATTTAAAATTTTCTAATGTAAAGATTATATGTTGAAATAATACGTTGTTCTATTCCTATAAGATTCTATAATATGTCTTTATTTTCTTTTCCCTATAAATATCCACATTGTAGTTCAAACTGTGTCGGATATTGCAAGTTTATTATCAACCTAGAATGTACGAAAGGGAGGGTCATTACATAATATGTACTGCCATACTCCCCAAATATATGGTAATAACGGTACTGACATAGCACCGAGATTTTGCCCACTATCCAGTTTGGATTGCCTAAAGCAAATCAAGGAATTGTCCACCTAGTTATTATGATGATCTTAATTTCTTACACCGAAAGGCAACACTTAATACATCCTTGTTATTCATATGCTGATCATTTTAGTGTCTAATGTCATTTGAGGTGAAGAAAGAAGAAGATAGAACAGAATCTCACAAAAACGCGATGGTAACATATAATATATAAGCCAAGTCTTTACAAAAGAAAGAACTTTATTATAAAAATCATCAGATTACACTTTCCTATTATCTTCTTGGATAGTTATAATAGCATATCCTTGCAAATATTGATAAATTTGACAATCAATACAGCCAAAAATAAACAAATACGCAGGACTTTGGCATCTAGCTCATTTCATAAACTCCAAAGCATCTGAAGCCAATCTAGAAAATATGCTCGACCTGACCGAGCATTAAAATAAATAACATCCGGATCAATCCAGTAATACTAGTGTGATATAACCCAAGTAATCAAGTGAATATATAATTATTCAGTGAGACTACGTAGCTAACGCGTAACGCATTTTTACCTCACAAGATCAACATTCATAGATGAAGAAATGGGAAACGAATTAGAACATCATCAAAATAAGAATAATTAAGCATAGACGAGGTAAAATTCCAAACTTAAAGAATGAACACAAATAATTAAGCATCGAGAAGAACCTTAGTCGCTTCTCAGTATAATTAAGGAAACAATTCAATGATTTGAATTAACAACAAGGAAAGAAACTTTCCCACGATATATATGGGACCATGCTGCCAACTTTGGAATGGGATCCCTTTGACGACAACAATATCCAATCTCAACCATGGATCCGAATAATTAAACATCGTGAAATGCTCTCAAGACTTCCCAATGTAATTAAAAAATGGTTTAATTTAAAAACTAGGAATTAAAGAAATGAATAAGGAAAATTTCCAACAAATGACTAGGAGGGTGCATCCCCTTTGTCGAAATTATACCTCTAGAAACATACATAAGCGCTCTAATGGCTCTCGAAAACCTCCAAGCCGTACCCTGCCAACTTTTACCGAGAATGGGAGTACTTCACATCTTAATGCGTAATACCGAATCCAATCTAGAGTGGATTTGAAAATACCCTAATGGAAGCAACCCCACATAAATTGGCTCCCACTCGCTCTTTGGGTTTAGTCATTATCGACAAAGGATAATAAAGCTCAAAAGAGAAACAAATAGTTTTTATGGCGACGATACACCACGAAGGCACCTGAACCGATGGTTAATAAACCAAATAATGGGGACAATTAAAAATGATCGTACACGGAAATCAAATTTCATATTCTCACCACTACTCGTTGATTCCGAATAAGTATTATCCCTTGATTGAAAATGAAGTAGGCAAGTTGAGGTAGTGTTACCTCTAAGAATCGCCTTAATGGCATTTTTAACCTTCGAGATGGAAACGAGTCCCTGCATCGACGTTTAGTGTTAAAAATATGACTAAATCCTTTCTGCACAAGCGATATCAGATTATGGAAACTTCTTTTCCATAACCAAATCAAAAAATATACTTTAGAAAACAACTTGTGTTGGGGTTTCACATTAAAAGTATTAACTTTAAACAATTTTATCAAAATATTGATTAACTTTAAACCCAAATTTATTACTTCAGCACTATTATTTAAAATGGCCAATTAACTTTTAAAACAATAGTTAACTATTTCACACAGCTTTATTTAAATTAATTATTTAGCCTTAATCTCAATTCATTGCTTCAACACAACTCTATTTCAAAATACTAACTAGCTTTGATCATCCTTGTTTAAATGATTAATCAACTTTAAAATTTTATTATTAAAATAAATTATTAACCTTTAAAACCTCATTATTAAAATGGTTAATTAGTTATAATCTCATTATTATTTAAACAGTTAATTATCTGTAAAACATTTTTACTAAAATGACTGATCGGTTTTAAAGCATCATTATCAAACTAATTTATTTTTTTAAAATCGTTATTATTAAAATAATCCATTACCTTTAAAACATTATTATTGAAATAATTAATTTATTTTAAACTGGCTTTATTTAAATACTCTATTATCTTTGTAAAATGCACAAGATTTACAAAGTACTTCAAAGGGGATACGATTTCCATTCAAGCATCACATAACTTAAGTATGAGAATATGTATACAAAAGCAAATAACAATTGTGCACATGTAGAAAATATCGCTAATCAAATAATAATCTACTAGCATACAATTTAATGTCTAAATAATCATTAGCAGATCAGTTATTTTTCTGCTAAATAGATGTCATTTATATTTTATCTAACCAAACGATAGTATAATAAGGTTTTATTATGCTAAATAGATGTCAATTACAATTTACTTAGCAGAATGATGATTATTCTACTAAAGGGATGTCATTGGGTTTCATATTAAACAGAGGTTACTTAAGGGTCATCGACAAAGAAAATCTCTTAGATAAAGTATTCTTTAAAATAGAGTTTGCTTTCAAAACAAAACCAATCTTTCAGAAATAAAGTTGTTTTGCACTTTAAATTTTTTATTTAATAATTAAATAAAATTTAAAATATTTATTTAACAACAATTAAACCTTTAGTTAAAAATTAAAAAAAATTAACTATTAATTAAATGATTAAATATTATTTAAAATAGTCAATCATTAAATAAATCGGTTACCAGGTTGCTTGGCCCGGCTACAAGATGTTAATTGTAGAGCCTTTGATTGAATCGAGACCAGACTCAAGCCAGTGAGAGATTGGAGTTATATGGAATTGATTCAACCAGAATGGTTCGGCCAATGTATGCAAGTCGGCCTGTATACATGGTTCGGCCGAGGAAGGAAGGACATGTGTCATTCGGTCTGGTAAGATGGCATGTGCCACTCGGCTAAAGAAAGGTGGTGTTAGAAGCTCAACGCTTATCGCTCGGCCGGGAATGGAAAACAAGATGGCTCGGCCAAGGAAGGGAGGACGTGTGTCATTCAGTCTTGTGAGATAGCATGTATCGCTCGGCCATGAAAGGAAGGTTAAGTGGACGACCACTCTTCACTCGGCCATGAGGGGAACACTAAGTGGATTGGTCACTCATCGTTCGGCCATGAAGGGAAGCCTAAAGTGGTTCGACCATTCGTCATCCGAACCATAAAATTAGCAAGTTATCTACAGGGCAATATGACCTGTCTCTCTTTTCTTTGGGCTATGTTATTGGCTGCTTTGACTCATGGGGACTTTGCTTCGATTCCAACACGAAGAACTCATGGAGCGGCTAGAATGGTTCGAAGGTCACTGGCTCGGTTATAGGAGCTTGGCATACATGGATCGCTGAACATGAGTTACATACTCTAGGCCGAGGTATCTGGGTCATAGGCCAGCATAGTGACTAGCTTGTCTTCATCTATAAATAGAGGGGCAGGGGTACTGTGAAGGGACCTTTTTTGGGAGAACTCCAGGGATACTCTACCATTTTTAGTACTCGCTTCCATTAGTTCAAACTTATATTCGAGTTGGATGTTTACGAATTGTATCTGTATTCGAGTCTCTTACAAAAGCAATAAAGATTACATTAATAGTGGAAGTAGGCAGTTACACCGAACCACTATAATTTTGATGTTCTTGTTTCTGTAGTTAGTTATGCATGCATTCCTCTGTTTAAATTTATTATCTTCATTAACCTCTCTACAAAAATATTCTCTTAAGTGTTAGTGACCAATTTTGATGCTAATATTTTGGTGCTTTCACTAAGAGTCGCATTCTCAGCCTGTTAGGATCTACTTTGTCGCTCCTGGATTGAAGAAATCCCACAAAGAAGATCCAAGTTCATTCACAAGAAGTTCATAGACTCTACTCAGAGTTTCGACCAATAACTCTACAATAGGAAGACCACGTACAAGTTCAGCCTCCCACAATGCGGATGTCAATGAGATCGCTAGCGTTTAACAAGTAGGACCCAGCAATCAACAAGCTAATCCAGGCACAAGGACCTTTGCCGTCCTAAACCAAACAGAAGTTGTCACTAGAATAGAGTTCAACGAGCTGATGCGAGAACTCATGGAAAGCAGGAGACAGCTTAATGAGAAAATTCAAGCAAATGCCAATCTCATGACCCAACTTACTCAACAACAGCATCAGAATGCTAAAGGAAGTCCCTCTACCTACTCATCATCCGATAGCTCTGTTTCATTTGATGAACATCCTAGGCGTAGATGCCATAGAATTGAAATAGCACAAACAGGTGCAGTAGATCAATCCAATAGGAATGGTCCAGGTTCCCTACCTAGAGCCGTGGCCCCTCACTTGTCACCTAGGTAACCACTCTCAAGCTGGAATGGGAGACTTAGGATCTGGAGCATGAGTGGAAGCTGACTGACTGGCTCACCATGGACACAGCAAAGCAGGTCCCCAGGATGCTCGTTTGGGAGATCATCAATCAAGGAGGCATAAGTCGATACGGTCACCTAGGACGGAAGCCAACTTGCCACCTCCCATCCAGACTCTGGACTTTTCAGCCATGGTCATACAATTGGTGAGGGAAAATCAGGGCTTATCCAACAATGATTGGGGCATAGCTAGAAGTCGTACTACATTCACATACGTTATCCTACAAGTTGAGTACCCCCAGAAGTTTAGCATGCCAACTATTCCAACCTATGAGGGAAAGACTAATCCTCGACAACATGTAATGAGATATAAGTGGTTGATGGACTCGGCTACGGAGAATGATGCAACTAAATACAGATGTTTCCTAATAACCCTATCAGGAATCACTACCATGTGGTTTACCAGACTTCCTCTGCAATAGATCTTCAGATTCGATGAGTTGGCGACGAAATTTGTGGAGCAGTTTAGAATTCATACCACTCATCCAAAGGATGTGATGACTTTATCCAGTGTAATTTAAGCTCTAGGAGAATCCTTGAAGGAATATTTACAAAGGTTTCACGTTGGAGCTACCAAAGTTAGCAACCCAAATGACCATGCTATTCTTATGGCCGTAATGCGAGGAGTAGATCAAGACTCGGAGTTCGATGATTGGCTGGTAGGAAAGCCTCCAGCTACTCTGGAACATTTTTATTAAAAGGCACACCAATTCATGAGAAAAGAGGAAGCCAGGTGGACGAGTGGAGGCCGTGCACCAGGGCCTATTAAGGAGACGGTGCAAAGAAACATTGCCGTGAAGCAATCTGGCGATAATTCTGGAAAGGTCCAAATTAATGTTCAAAACAAGCCCGAATAGTCTAAAGGATCCGAAGGAGGAAATTCTGGAAGGAAGAGGGGAGATGGAAAGTGGAAGCCAAGGATCCCGACTTACAATGAATACACTCCTCTAAACACGTCTTTAAAGAATATTTATTTGTCAACTTGTAACACCTTTTAATACCGAAAGCTGCATCCAAAAGAATCCACTGAGGAACAAAAGAAAACTAAAAGTATTTTCATTTCCATGAGACTTACAGACACAATACCGAGGAATGTAGACACCTCCAAGATGCTACAGAATGGTTGATTTGCCAAAAAAAGTTACAGCAGTTTATTAAGAATCCACAGGAAGGTGGATAGGGGACATCCGACCCTAATCGCGGGTAAGCTTCACATCAACTTGAGGAACCTATTTGGACTGGATGTAGATTGGTTATAAACACGATAATCGGTGGACCTCATCTAGCAGGCAAGATTTAGCAAGAAATGGAAAGGTATGCCAGTTTCCTAAAGCATGCGGATTTCAAATGTTGTTCAAATACAGAGGACGGGACCCCTACAAAACAGCAGTGAATGATGACGGACGATGTAGTGTTCAGGAGTAGAGATGCCAATCAGGTGGAAGCACCAACCATTGACCCGATGGTCATCTCAGCAATGATTGGACCGGCGTTGGTGAGAAGGACATTAATTGATTGTGGGACTTCTGTGTATATTATCCTTAAAAAGGCGTACGACCAAATGAAGAAGGAGGCAAAGGATCTGAAATCATCTAAACCCCTCATTCATGGTTTTAATGGTGCAGCCACTGATGCGATGGATTTTATTGAATTACCAGTTGAATAAGAGAAGGTGATCATAGTATGGTACGGATCCTACCATTCATTGTGATGGATGTTGATTCCCCATATAATGTTTTCCTGGGCCGTCCAGCCCTAGCGGAGTTTCGGGCAGCTTTGTTCCCATGGTGTTTGACTTTAAAATTTCTGACGGATAGAGAAATTGGTGTAGTACATGGCGATTAAGCGACTGGTCGTGCATGTTATGTTGCTGAGCTGAGAGAGACACAGCGAAGAGAGAAGGGAAAGGTTGTAGACAACTCTGTCCGCATCTAGGTAGCGCAATATTGACAAGTAGTGCCCGAGCCTTAGCTCGGACAGCAGAGTCGGATCTATAGAGATATAGATCCGAAAGACGATGATGAAGAACCTAAGGAGTCTAAAGCTGCACCAGCTGAATTGACGATTGACATTCCAGTCAGTCATGACGACCCATCATGGTGTTGAAGATTGGATCACAACTTACCCCATCGATGACCGAGGATCGAGCTGATTTCCTCCGAGCGAATCTGGATGTTTTCGCTTGGATACATTCTGATATGTGTGGGATTTCTCCTGCCATAGCGAGTCATATGTTGAACATAGACCTGAAATACATGCTGGTGAAGCAAAAAAGAAGAGGTATGTACCCGGAGAGGTCTGCTGCTCTCAGAGAGGAGGTGGACAAACTCAAAGCCAATGGGTTTTTCCACGACGCCCTCTACCTTGAATAGGTGTCTAATTCCGTGCTAATGAGGAAAGAGAATGGGAAATGGAGGTCCTATGTTGATTACTCAGACCTAAACAAGGCATGCCCTAAGGATAGTTTCCCGTTACCCAGAATTAACTAGCTGGTTGACTCAACTGCCGGACACAAGTTATTGTCATTTATGGATGCGTATTCGGGATATAATCAAATCCCAATGCACATTCCAGATCAGGAACAAACTAGTTTTATCATGGATGTTGGACTCTATTGTTATGTGGTGATGCCTTTTGGGTTAAAAACGCAGAAGCGACTTATCAGCACTTGGGAAATCGGATGTTTAAAGACTAAATTGGTAGAACAATGGAAGTCTATGTGGATGACATGCCCGTGAAGTCACAGCAGTCAAACGACCACATTCGAGACTTAGTGGAGATGCTTGATATACTTAGATACTACGAAATGAAAATCAACACACTGAAGTGTTCTTTTGGTGTTGCATCAGGAAAGTTTTTGGGTTTTATTGTTAATGTAAGGGGAATTGAAGCAAACTCAGAAAAGATTCAGGCTATTCGAGACATACAAGCGCCCAGAACTATAATGTAAGTACAAAGCCTGAATGGAAAGGTCGCCGCATTGAGTCGATTCATATCCAGAGCGACTGAGAAGTGTATTTCCTTCTTCGAAGTGATAAAGAAAGGAAAGAGAAATTTTGAATGGACGCAGACTGTGAGGATGCATTCCAAGCCCTGATAATATATTTGGAAAGTCCCGTGGTATTGTCAAAACCAATAGACAATGAATGTTATATGTATACTTGGCCGTATCTCAACATGCCATCAGTATGCCTTGGTTTGCGAGGAGGGCCGAATTTAAAAGCCGATGTACTATGTCAATAAACGTATAATGGAGGAAGAAAGAAATTATCCTAAAATTGAGAGGCTAGCCTACTGCTTGGTGATTACAACACGTAAGCTTCGTCCGTATTTTCAGGCACACCCGATCAGTGTTTATATCGATCAACCTCTATAACTGGCGCTCCAACGACCAGAAACCTCTGGAAGGTTGTTGAAGTGGAACATTGAGTTAAGTCAATTCAATATCACCTACCTGCCATAGAGAGCTATCCAAGGGCAGGCACTAGCAGACTTCATTGCAGAATTCACTATATCAGACGAGCCAAGTAGTGATGTTGTTATTCCCCTCATTCGATGGAAACTATACATCGTTGGGGCATCCAACGACCGTTGTTCTAGGGCTGATGTTATTCTTATAACTTCCAAAAACCGATCAATCTATTATGCTTTGAAGCTCGATTTCCCAGCTATGAATAAACAAGCCGAGTATGAAGCATTGATTGCCGTCTTAAAACTTATCAGGGAACTCGGAGTAAAATCGATTGAAATTTTTTGCGAATCACAATTGGTGGTGTACCAAGTGTAAGGAGATTACCAAGCAAAGGGACAGAGACTTTCCCACTACCTTGCTTGGGGTTCAAGAGCTGTTGATAGGGCTTGAATATTATGATATCTTGCATATCCCACGTGAAAAAAAGGGGAAGCCGATTCATTGGAAAAATTCACAAGTACTGGTGATACACAGTAGATGGGTTTGGTTCCCATTGATATCTTACATTCCTTGAGTATAAATGAGAAGGAAGTTGACTTTGTGTTAGAAAAAGAAATTGAGAAGGAGTAACAGATAACTCCATTCAATCAATACCTGCTAAACGGGACTTTGCCTGAAAGAAAAAACGAAAGACGAAAAGTCATTCGTAAAGCCCTACGATATATAATGCAGGATGGAGTAATGTATGGGAAAGGATTCTCGGTTCCTTTACTTCGGTGCATCGCCCACAATGAGATAAAGCGGGTATTGAAAGAAGTTCATGAAGGAGAATGTAGTGACCATACTGGGGGGCAAATGCTAGATAAAAGATCCTCCGTTATGGATACTATTGGCCAACCATTCGAGACGCCGTAGACTATGTGAGAAGATGCGACAAATGTCAAAGGTATGCAAGTGCTCCGCCAATGGAACTCACAAAAATGGTTAGTCCCTCGCCATTTGCAATATGGAGGATCGATATAACTGGCTTCTTGAAAATCTCCAAAGGTGGTGCAAAATACGCAATTGTTGCGGTCGATTACTTTACCAAGTGGGAAGAAGCAGAACCCTTAGCTACGATCACCACCAAAAAGGTCATTAATTTTGTTGTGGGTATCATGATATGTCGGTTTAGCCTCCCACGAACTATCATTACGGACAAACGGAACTCAGTTTGAGAGTAAGTAGTTCAAAGAATTCTGCCAAAAATATTGCATTGAGAAAAGTTTTACGACATTCGCTCATCCTAAAGCCAATGGACAAGTTAAAGTCGTAAATAAAATAATCAAATCCATATTGAAAAACCGTTTGGAGAGGGCTAGTGGCAAGTGGGTGGATGAGCTTCCGACAACCCTTGGGCTTACAGAACCACCCATAGGTCTGCGACTGGCCACACTCCATTCACATTGGCATATGGTACTGAAGCTATTATACCGGTGGAACTTGAAGTTCCTTCTCATTTGGGTGACTCACTATGATCCTAAGACGAATTGGTATCTTTTACTAGAATCGCCGAACTTTGTAGACGAAAAATGTGATGAAGCTGATTTAAGGGCGGATGCATATAGTCACCGGGTCACTCGATATTACAATGAAAAAGTTCAACCAAGAATCTTTGATGTGGGTGATCTCGCTTTGAAGCGAGTTTTTTCGATTCCATCGCATATAAATCCCACATGGGAAGGTCCATGCATCATTGAACAGAAGCTTAGAGAAGGAACTTTCAAGCTAGCACCGTCGATGGTGTGACGCTCCCCCGAGCATGGAATAGCGAGCATTTGTGTCGTTACTATGCTTAACCCATTTCTTTCTCGTTTTAGTGGTATTTGTTTCCAATATTTTTTTTCTTTTGTTGTTCTTTGTTTTTGGCATGTAATAAGACAATTCAATTTGTTCCTATTTGTTTTGATCAATAAAGGCTTAAAGCTGCTTTTCTATGAAATGTTGATGTTCCATATGCAATAATTCCTTGGCAAAAATTAAATCACATTATTCTGTCCGGCGCATGAACGCGCGCACAAAATTAAAAGTCAAGTGATAAAATAAAAATATCTAAGTCCCTAGAGTGCGGACTAGAGTACTCTGGGTCCCTAGAGTGCGGACTAGAGTATAAATGACTTAAAAATCTCTAAGTCCCCAAAGTGTAAACTAGAGTACTCTGAGTCTCCAGAGTGCGGACTAGAATATAAACGACTTAAAAAATGTCCAAGTCCCCAGAGTGTGGACTATAGTACTCTAAGTCGTGCGGACTAGAGTATAAACGACTTAAAAATCTCTAAGTCCCCAAAATGCGGTCTAGATTACTCTGAGTCCCTAAAGTGCAGACTAGAGTATAAACGACCTATAAATCCCTAAGTCCCCAGAGTGTAGACTAGAGAATTCTGAGTGCCCAAAGTGCAAACTAGAGTATAAATGACTTAAAAAACCTTTAAGTCCCCAGAGTGCAGACTAGAGTACTCTGAGTCCCTAGAGTGCGGACTAGAATACAAACGACTAAAAATCTCTAAGTCCCCAAAGTACCGATTAGAGTACTCTAAGCCCTCAAAATGTGGACTAGAGTATAAACGACTTAAAAATCTCTAAGTCTTCAGAGTGCGGACTAGAGTACTTTGAGTCCCCAGAGTGTGAACTAGAGTATAAACGATTCAAAAATTCTCTAAGTCCCCAAAGTGCGGACTAGAGTACTCTGAGTCCCCAAAGTGCGGACTAGAGTATAAACCACTTAAAAATTTCTAAGTCCCAAGAGTGCAGACTAGAGTACTCAGAGTTCCTAGACTGCGGACTAGAGTCAGTACTCCGAGTCCCCAGAGTGCGGACTAGAGAATAAACGACTTAAAAAATCTCTAAGTCCCCAGAGTGCAAACTAGAGTACTTTGAGTCCCTAAAGTACGGACTAGAGTATAAACGACTTAAAAAATCACTAAGTCCCCAGAGTGCAGATTAGAGTACTTTGAGACCCCAAAGTGCAGATTAGACTATAAACGACTTAAAATTCTCTAAGTCCTTGGAGGGCGGAATAGAGTGGTCTAAGTCCCTGGAGTGCGGACTAGAGTATAAATGATTCGAAAAATATCTAAGTCCCTGGAGTGTGGACTAAAATTACAAGTCTCCAAAGAATGAACTAAAGGATTTGTGATTCCAAAAATTTACGAGTCGTGTGGCAATGAACTAGAGCTTGTGCAACTTGCAAGATTTCGAATTTCGATTACAAATTAGACAGTAAGCTCAACATCAAAAATCATCAAAAACAAAGAAATAAAATTTAATTTAATAATCAAAGATTCGGTTTCACTACAATTTTTCCTGAACTCGGAGCAAAAAATCTATTTACAACGACTATGAAAATAAATAAGAATAACTGCATAACTCAGACTTATTCGGGCTGAATAAGACACGACCGGATAGCTACTTTTTCGATTTTTACTCCTCCCTCGGTTTCCCCGAAGACTCCTCGCCCATGCGTTTTCTCTTGGACGCCTTGCTTCCTAGTGAGATGGTACCCGAGGATGGAGAAGGAAGTTCCAATGGCATGGTCCCACCGGGGAGAATGACCTTCAGAGGCCTATTCAGGGGGTCATCCAGTTCCATCAGTTGAGGCTCAGCCTTAATTTCAGCTTTCTTCTTTCCTTCTTCCATAATTTTTTCCTCCATGCTCAGTTTTGAAGTATGTTCGGAGTCGCTCGTGATTTCGACTTCATCATGTTCTTCTGTAGGTGAAGGGTTCTCGAGTTTGTCCTCATCGAGCGCCCCGATCATTTGAGCATCGGGTACGGGAGCATTCCCAGTGTGAGGAGCCTCTCCCAATTTTTCTTCCTTCTCCATGACGGCATCGCTCCTTGGAGTTGGTTCTAGATCAGAATGGCCTACACGAAATCATAAGAGACGAGTGCTAGAATGCATTTATTGCTTACCAAGAAGCGATGGTTATTTGAACTTTAGAAAGAAAGATTATGTACCATTCACTAGCTGACTCTCAACTGTTTTGGGGGTCTCACCCTTATGGATAGGGGATAGAATGTGGATATCCAGCCCGGGTTTCTCTGGATCGTAGCCAACAGGCTGTTCAAAAGGATCGAGTGAAAAGCGACCAGTTGGCTGAACAAAAGGAAGAACCTGAGATTCTGTTGCGGATGGACTAGCAGCATCGTCCTTCCCATTTGATGAGGAAGAATCTCTTCTATAAAAGGCTTTGGCTGCAGATAAGTCAGAAGGCTCGTTTTCTCAAAGCACTTCCTGCATAAGAGAATCCTCATCAACCTCCATGGTACCCAGCTATACTCGTTTGATTTTTATCAAGGTATCCTATGCATGGTTTTAAATCTCCTATATATCGTCCGAGATCTCCTCCGAGATCTCCTTTTCACAATTAAACAAGACAAGACATCAAATCTTCTCCATATCTCACTCGACACTCATCTCGTCCAAGATATTCAAATCTCACCCGAAATATGGATCAAAATCTTAATCCGAGATCTCACCCGGAATTATACATTTTTCTTATTTTGCATAATATTTTTTATTTTCATATTGATTCAAAAGAAACTACTCAATCCAATTATAATTTACCAACTTCTTGAACATATTCTTTATTTTTTATCTTAATGAGTCAAAGCGATAGGTTTCACTTATTTATTATGTTCAAATAAAAGGATATTATTCAATCATTGCCAAATCAATTAAGCTAATCAAGTTACTGCTCTTCTAAAAATATTTCTTTTTCCATGTAAATCAAGTATGTTACCATCTTTATTTTTATTAAGAAAGTTATAACCGATAAATAATTTTTTGACACATCAATTTTAGACACATAAGTACACACGAGATATTCCCGAGATGCACTACAAGAATTAAGATGTCAATCCGAGATATATACCCAATATGCACTCATCTCGTCCGAGATCTCCCACGATACGAGATAACTTGTGCAAAAACTCTAAGATGAAATTTGACTGAAATCTGATATTTAAAACCTTGATCCCATGCCTCAACTAATGATTCGAGGTAACCCTCTCCCAGAAAAGATAGATGTCGATGCATGAGAACTCGAGTGTTGTATTCAACAATAAGCGAATCGAATAGGCATTTCATTTCTTCTCTCCCGGCTTCTACAGCTGCCTCAAGGTGAGAGTCAATTTATGTCAATGCCATTCTTTTACCTTCTTCACGGGCTTCGTCCTTTAACACTTCAGCTTTGGAGAGCTCCTCATCAAGCTTTGTTTTTCGAAGTCATGTAGCGATAATCTCATCGCAATATCATTGTGACTCCTCTTGAGAAACAGTTTTTTCTTCCTTTTCTTTGAGGAGTAGCTCCTCCAATTCTTTAACTCGTTGAGCGAGGACATCCTTATCTTTTTGAATGGAGTCTTTTACTAAGGCTTAAGCGCACAACGTTGAATCGCCTCATTAATTTCCCTTTTGTAAGTAGCTTCTAGCCGACTGACTACTTCGGCTATATCTTTAGCGCTTTGTTGGGTAGCTTCAAGTTGAGATTTATACAAGGAAAGCTCTTTATCTTAGGCTTTGATAATGTCTTTATCATGGAAGGCTTCAAGTTTCAGGCCATCGATCTTATACTGATATTCCGTAAAAACTTTTGAAACTTTTTCTGCCAAGTGAACATACGTGTCATGTTGAACATAGACATCATTGTTGCGGGCAATGGAACTTTATTTGATGTGCCTTGGGATTAGGTGAATCGTAAGAAGAATTTTCAGTCCGTCGAAGCATATCTTCAAAAATGTGGCTTTAAATTCAGCTAATCTTTCAACTATTGACAAATCAAGTGCAAAGATTGGAGAGGTTTACTTAGCCGGAGCCATGGACTTTTTATGAGGCTCACGAGATTGCTTTGTGCTAGACGAACCAGAGTGTTGGTCGCGAGGAGCTTCAGATTGAGACCCCTTCTGAGCAGATTTTTCCCTACTGTTCTCTAAGTGAGGAGGAGGATCGTTGGGGCATGAGGAATGACTGTACGATTTTCTTCAAGAAGATGACGAGTCTCTGGGACGGTAGTCCCTATCCCCGCTATCATCTCTTTCTTGGCATCTACCTGGACCCGAATCCCGACAAGAGTTGTGAAAGATAGAAGATCCGCAAAGGCGGTCGAATCCGTGAGGGTGCACCATATCACCTGCACAGAAATCAAGTGAGGATGAGTTAGCAAGAATAACATGATCGCTGAAATTTAAGTGCAGGGTGAAGTGTAAGTGTCCGTGTGTGTCCTAGTGATTCCCCCCGATGAACTAGCTTATTTTACTTTACTTAGTGAGGTTGACTCTCCATGTCGACCAGCCAAATCGCCTACATCGCCTCTCGTGGGCGAATTAAGCCTTATATATCCTGGGTCGTTAAAACCATAATTCAGTAAGTTACCGGGGATGGTTAGGTCTGAAAGATCGTTTAGTGAACCCTTTGGATGTTGGGAGATGAATTTTTCTCAACCGGGGTGATGGTAACTTTAGATGTCCCACCAACTATTTTCTTTTTCAATTTATAGGCTAAGTTTTTTCCTGTTTGAAAGGGGAAGCAATTTGGTGACGTCAGGTACGTCGGTTATAGGCGCAATATCAAAGCTTAAGTTCTCATCGGTCGTTTCTAGTGCCTCGGCCTCCATTATTTCACCTTCTTCAGATATATCGGGGGTTCCTTCTGTAGAGGGCATCGAAGGCCCAGCATGCCCTTTGCCATTTTCCAAGGCAGGATCGGTTGTAGTGGTGCTAGTTGGGAGACTTGTTTGATGACCTTCCGCCAACAGTCCGAACTTTAAAGTGATTCATTGGAAACACTATACCAAAACAGTGATTTTGTAACATTTTATAATTCTCAATTTCTAACACTTTTAAGTGTTACAAACGACTAACAGTAAAAAAGAGTGAGAATACTAAGAAAAGTATTAGCAGAGATAGAGAATTTTATGCATAATTTTTGCAACACAAATAGATGTTAGAATACTCGAGGAATCCGTAAATAAGTCATGATAGTTTAGAGTGTTTTGTAATTTTACAATAGATTTCATTTCCTACACTTTCTTATTCACCGGCCGCTTCTTTTTCTAATTTCTATCTTCCTTTCTTCTAGGATTTCTAGAAACCAACATTGATTTGCTTGCGACAAATCATAGGCATGACGATGTAGTCCCCGCAGCCAAGGCCGCTCTTCTGCTTCTCTAAGAGATGCTAAATTGATCGACAATAATATAAAGAAGCCTGAGGAAAGCAAGCATGTAAGATTATTCTCTTCTAAAATTGCAAATCAATTTGTTGCTTTTTTGTATGATTTCAAACCCTAATTCACAAGATCTACCTCAAAAGACCACAAATTTAGGGTATTTGATAATTTTGGTGTATTTTAAAAACAGAATCTGAACATTAGTTAATTGTTTAATCGTAAAAATCGTGCTAATTGAAATTCTGGTTTACATTAGAATGAGAGTATTATCTTTGAATTCGTAAATCAGTGTTTACAGTTGATAATATTTGTTTTGGTTGTTGATGAGGGAAGTCACCTAAGTTTTGGTGAAGTTCTTGTTTCGAAAAATATATTGTTTCGATAATTTGCATTTCTATTTACTTGCCATGTCTCCTTCCTGAAATAACATGTTCAATTGCAAGCCTTTTATGCCTTTTGATTGACAATCTATTACGTGTTACAATTGTACTGATGAGAATTTATATCGAATAAGATTGTTCATTATTACCACTTTTATTTACTTCAAATTTTTCTATGGGTATCCCATGGATCAAATCAGACCATGTTTGCATATTCCTGAATAAACATCATACATATAAGTATGCTAGTGTTGAAGAAATTGACAATAATATCTTTGCTTGCACCTGGTCTCACATTTCATTGCTTCGGTCGTAGTATTTCTGTAGTAATTTATTTGGACAGGCCATGAGATGTACAACTTATTTGTAATCTTTAATTCATTTTCGTGTTATTCAGTTCTGTACCATTTCATTACATAAGAGGCTAATCATTACTATCTGATTTTTATTATAGTTTTTTGATGGGTATCAATGCAGCAAACCAAACCATGTTAGCAAATTCTTCAATATACGTCATTTATCAAGCTTGTAAGTGAAGTGATTTCCTTATAGTTTTCTCTGCTTGCAGGCGATCTCATTTTCCATTGCCTTCAGTAGTGGTGTATCTGCAGTGATTGTTTGGACTGGCTATGAGGCATACAGCTCAATTAGCAATTCTAAGTCATTTGTGCGCTGATTTAATTATTTCTCCTATTTCATTATTTAGCATTATGTTTTAATCTTAGTAGCTAATATGCAGGACTATTTTTCAATCTTAGAATCTACACCAACTTGCTTTGTTAAATGTTTTTAAAAATATGCAGGACATTTGTTAAATCTATGTACAAGGGTATTTTGCATTTTTTAAATGTTTATAAAAATGTATCGCTACACGTTAAACAGATTTATGCAATTTTCCTTGGGTGTCTTTGGCCCACTTTAATTTAATTCTCAGTAGATAGAGAAAGTATTATTCTCAATCAGTCTTTTCTATCTACTTCTGGTTTTTTCAGTAAACCAAATGTTTATTGTTCTCATAAAAATGCACTCTCCTCTCAAGGGATGAGAAAAACTGCTACTATGATATCTAATTAATTTATTGCGTACGACAGACATTTTGCGTTTGTCATCAAATCACTTACGACACAGAATCTTTGAACAACGAGCCTGTCTAATGATGGTTAAACATAGATATATTTCCATAATATTAGATATAAATAAACTCTTTATCACTTATATAGCCGTGAAAAGTGCAAATGTTTTACTGGAAACATAAACTTGCTTTTATATTTTCTCATGAACTCCCGATTGAAATGCAAATGACCATGTTCAAATTATAGTCTAAAAGATATCTTTATATTCCAATCTGACAAACTCACAAGTTTATTTGGGATTAGAGAAAGCTCCTTTTTTCTCATTGTTTGTAATATTTTTGTGGATTTTTTTGATGAATATTTATCTCTAGATATTATGTACAATTGGAATTCATGAGGACATCCCGAAACTTTTTCTATCATTATATTTGCAACTATAGGAGAGAGCCAAAACTACAAATGTTCGTGTTGAAATGAAGAAATTTCATATGTATTTATTGGTCTCATGTTTGGTTTTTGTTCTTGTTATTCAAACAAAATATGAAGCTCTTGGTGTCTATTTAGTTATTTAATAGCTGTTTTCTGTGTGAATACATGGTTGCTATGTGAAAAAAGAAAAAGAAAAAATTATGCTTATCATAATTCTTGCATAACAATTTTCCAATCTCATGTTTTCTAACATCATCCTAACTTTAGGAACCATGCTCAACATTGTTGTTTAAGTGAACGATTTAAGATTTAGCACTTTCTTTTTAAATAAGTGTGTCTACTTTATGTTTCTGAACCTGAAGTTTGCAAGTTAAGATTTTTTTTCATTATTTCCTTTGTTGAATGCTTTTGACATTAAATAGGAGCCCTAATTCGTTGTCATATACCAATTGGCTATGATGAGTGGAGAAATGTAGATGATTACAACAGGAACATTTTCTGGCAAGAACTATTGGTATGTCACGAATTCACCTTATTTAGTCATTTATGTTTTGCACACGATTTATCCTTTGTATTGAAATTTCTCTGTTAGACAGAATGAATTTGACATGGATATAAGTCCGATCTAGCTTGGCCAATTTTTTAAAAAATATTTCCACGATATTATCGTACGATATAGTCTACTTTTGGTAAGAAATAATACAGAACATATTTCTTGTAAAATTAATAATGAATAGTTAATTAGTTTAAAAATATTTTTTTAAAGGTCAAGGAAAATACGAAAGAGAAAGTTACGCGGGCAATGGTTTGGAAGGCGGGACATATAAATAAGAAATCTGAACAAGTTCTTCCATCTGCAGCAAAAGCCTATGTAAGTATTTTTACTTTGATATGAATTATCGATCAATTTATTTGTATGAACATTGAAGGGTCTTAAAATGAAATGTGTTTAATTTAATGATCATTTTTGAAAATATAGAAAAGAGGGATGTCAAAATACTATCACTTTCCCAAGTTCTAAATTGATGTCAACTGTGTCAACACATATTACAGTCATAATCTAGTGTCAGTTGCTCTTTCTTTTGCTATAGTGTGTAACCCGTGCATTGCACACGATAATGTTGTTCAAAAATAGTATTTATATTTTAGTTATTGCTAAATATATATTTTATTATGGAATATATGATAAATTTACTGTAATATGTTAATCATAAATTAAAATAGCATGCAACGCTTGGATATAAGGTTGATGGTTCAATCCTCACTAACTACATATCTCTATAAAAGTTAACGTCCCAACACAAAAATATTATGAATTAAAATTCTTAATACTGTATACGTAAATAATTTATGTTATGTGACATACCTTTTCATATGCATAAGTGAACAAATTACTTTGCCATTATTGTTAAAATGAAATTATGTTATGTAATGTACGATTAATTTGTAGAGACAAATGAATTAAAAATTAAAAGATTTATTATTATTTATGTATATGTTTTATGTTATATGATTTAAATATCTTTATATACGAATAAAGAAATAATTTTAAAAATGAGTCTGTCGCTACATTTTAAGATACTTGGTTTTGACTTTCGAATGAAGGTTGGTTTATAACATGAAGAATAAACGATAAGGTTACTTAGAACACAAAGATGATAGGTTTTGTGTTATTACAGGTTTTTAACTCAAGTGCAAGTTGTTGGGAATTCTCATGGGGGCTTGGATGTGTTGGCCAATTTATTTTCTAAGCTAGATAAAAAATCACCCACTATTGCTTGGACCTATTGAGCTTCTATTGACTTTTTTAAGATTATGGCTTGCCACCAGTTTTCATAGAGTTCCAAGAGGTATTGATCTATTGTTGTTCTTATTATTTTTAAACATTAATTTTTATATCTATCTTTATTGTTTAAAAACTATCAGTTGAATTTCTTTTGTCCACTATAAATTGTTTCAAGGGTAAGCCTTTTATCCTTATCCCTTTGGAAGCTTAACCTGAGTAGGCCGAATTGAAGTCAATAGAAGTACTATATACTATATTATAATATGATTTATAGGGAATATGTCTTTGGTAGTTATAGTTTCCAGCATCTTGGAATCACAGATCATGATATACATAGAAAGTCAGTAGTTTTTATTCACATGCCTAGTAACTAGTGTCGGTTATTTGGATTTTTTGAGATTCTTGTGAACGCATGAACCATGCTGAATTTGAGAAACAAATGTTTGAAATTATAATTTACAAAGAGTAGTGAATAAGAATTATTTTAATGGTGACCACCTTATTTCATCAAAATAAACAAAACAAAACCATGGCCAATAAATCATTAAGGCATAATTATATGTAGACGCCACTCTCTGTTCTTCACTTCATGATTATAACTCTTTCATTCAAAAGTATATTGTCCTATACTACAAGATTAAGCTTCTATTAATTTGTATTCCTCTACTCTGATCATATAGCAAAGCATGAATTCACCTATCTATGTGGACCCGTATCTTTATTAACTAAAAAACCAATTTTGATTAGTGGTTCATATAAGCATTTTTAAGTAATATAAATATAGCAGTCCACATAGATGGGTGAATTGGAGGATATGCATCATTTTGTTTATCCAATGCATCGTATATTTGAATAGCCTTAAGTATAAATAAACAACATTAAAGATCTCAGATCTTGGATATAAGTAAACAAAGAAAATATTCAACTTTTGTAAGCTTAGAAACAACCATCACTTCCATACTGGTATTATTCAACTTTTGTTAAAGTAATCCACTACATCCCGACTGTAATCTTGGTTAAGAATCATTTAGTCCTTGTTTTGTTTTATAGTGATTAATAAATCGAGTTTTATTTTTATGTCTTGTACATAATTTATTTTTGTTATGTTGTTACATAAATATGCAATGTAGTTAGAATTAGAACTTAAACAAAGGGGTCAAAAGCAACCGCTTACGTATTTTCTAATAAAATTAGGCTAAAAAACAAATAGGCCCTGCCCACAAATTTTCTAGTAACACCTACTCCTACAGACAATACATTAGTTTATTTGCAATTGAACTGGGCATAGTGCCCAATTGTTGCTATTATGCACCGCTCAGTTTCAAATGTAACTGAACTGAGCACTACTCAGTTGCATTTGCAACTAGGCACAGTGCTTAGTTGGTGCAGCTAAACACTATTCTCAGTTGCATTTGCCACTGAACCGAGTAGTTTAATTGGAAATGCAACTGAACTGGGAGTAGTGCTCAATTGTTGCAACTTAGCACTGCTCAGCTCATTTGCAAATTAAAACGAGCACTGCTCAGTGGCAAATGCAACTGAACTGAGCATTACCTAGTTGCATTTGCAATTGGGAACGATGCTCAGTTGGTGCAACTTTGCACTGTTCTTAGTATGCTGGGTTGCAATAATTCGGTTGCAGAATTTCAACTGAGCATTGTTCCCAGTTGCATTTTCACTGAACACGGTTTGTAATATTAGGTCTCAGCGCTTTGTAAAACAAATATTCCTCCGTCATGCACAAATTATATAGAATTGTTCGTTCCTAGAGTATAATGCAACATGTTTATCGTGAACACTACTATCAAATTTACATATTTTGAATGATAATTTATATAAAATCAAAGCCCAAGTTTCCAAACACTGATCACTCGACATATTTTCTTATAATCTATTGAAGTTTTTCGAATCATCACTACTATTAACTTTACAAGAGATATCATCTTTGATCTTGATATACTAGTATTACAACACACTCCACGTTAGCAAATCTTTACCATCATGTTTATTTTCAATGATTGAACGCTGCCAGCATGAAATAGAGTTTGCAAACCAAGCATGCAACCAATTTGAAAATCTAAGCATGCAAACTTAGTTTGCAAAACTGAGCACACGAACCGAGCTTGCAAACTGAACACACAAACTAAGCATGTAGCAAAATCAATGCAAATTGGATTTGCAAACTCAATTCGCAAATGCTAATTGAGTTTGATTATCATGTATTTTGCATACTAAGATTGTGAATTCATAAATAAAAAAATTAGAACTTGAGTTGTAACTCAGTCTTTAACCTTTTGATTTTGAAGGTACAAGTTTTTATCGAGTGTTTATATTAAATGCAGGAACTTGAAGAAGGACGCTTTGGATTGTTGTATTGGACGTTGAAGACTATTCGAAACCATAAGAGTTTGGAGTGGATGATCAAGAATGGTTAGGTTAACCGTAAGTTAAACTTTAAGTGTATTTTGAAAAAAAAAAATCGAAGCTTATGTTGTAATAATATCTGAATATATGACTTATGATATATTATACTGCATTTGCAGAGCGTTTAAACTTTGCATTGAATATGTATGATGAATTATTTGTGATATGGAAACCATTATTTGCAGAGTGTTTATATTTAAACTTTTCGTTTAAGTTTTGGTATATATACATGTATGTTACTAAATAATCATTTTCCAACACTTATGAGCATTACAGTGTATTTCTGTGCCAACACTTATAAGTGTTATCGTATATTTCATTACCAACACTTATAAGTATTACCGTATATTTCTGTACCAACACTTAAAAGTGTTACCGTATATTTTGTTACCAACACTTATAAGCATTACTGTATATTTAGGTACCAACACTTCTAAGTGTTAGTAATACGTATGTTTGTAACACTTGAGTGTTACAAATTTGGACGCTCCATTCCCCACGGTCCATTAGTAACATTTAAAAAGTGTTATTGAAATTTTTGTAACACTTATAAATGTTAGAATTTGCCTGCTTTGGTGTAGTGAAATAACGAACTTGATCTCCCGGTCTCCCATAGGAACAGCTCGAATGGCCTCGACGGCCTCAGAATACCCGATGCCTTCGGAACGTGAGCTGATACCTGTAAAAATCGAAAGAAGTTTTGAAAGAATGCACTTCGTTCCTTAGACAAATATTTGTCTGGAAATTGAACTTACTCCCTTCCAGCCATCTTCTCGCAAAGCCAAGGGGCAGGTACGTAAAACCATTCCTGCTTATATTAGGAGAATTTACTCCACGCCCCCGTCGGGATCTGACACTTGGAGTATGGCTCAAGGAATATGAAAGATGGACTATCAGACCGTCATTTGAAGCGATAAATGTAGCGTATATCATCGGGAGTGGGAAGCCTGAATAAGGTGCTCATGAAAAGAATTCATGTGTCATAGATCAACGCATGGCTATTTGGATGTAGTTGTGTCGGGGAAATCCCGATATACTGTAACACTTCACAGAGAAAGGAGTCGAAAGGTGGCACGCTACCAACCCAACACGTGAATTTATTGCAAGCTGTATATCCAGCTGGGGGCAGTTGAGGTCGAACTTGCATCGATGGAACTAAAACATCATCAAAAGGGATTTGATGAATTGTGCATAACCGTCAAAGACCGGCTTCGCCGATTTTTGAAGCCTGTGAATCGATAGGATTATCTAGAATAACTGCTCCGTCTATCACATCAGGAGTCGGGATAATAGCTGCAGTTGATGGATTTGGAATACCCTATGGAAGATTTGTCGATGGATTTTAAGTTCCTACTACCTCCTGCTGAGAACTTGGCTCAGGCTTGTCGAAAACTATAGCAGAGCTCGATCTTTTGTACATCTTCGACGAGCGTCGAAAATGGGTGGATACGTGTTTGAACTATACTTGAAAGACAATTGATATTAGATATAACGATTGTAATACATCCCCCCATGTTGTGTGTGAACTGGTGCTACGATCTAAATGTGAGTGCCGGAAAAAATTAAAGTTTTAAACACAAATGAGGTATGATAGAACATTAAGTTATTGCCGTCGAAGACCGTCATTGCTAACCGTCTCCTACCGTTTATTATATGACTGACAGCAGTGGTATGGGAGTCGAACATTGACATCGTAAGAGTGTGAAGACTATCTATCTGCATTTGGTCGGTTGAGTTTTCATTGAATAATATTCAAGTTATGGGGTAGTTAGTTTAAATTAACTCCCCGAGATAGTATACTTTGTTACTTTTGACCGTTAGTCAGTGCTTGGTTGTGGAGGTGAATTGTACACATAAATGTTATGTTTGAATTAGAATAGTCTTGGTTATAAATGTTAATCCACTGTCCTATGGGATGACCGAACCATCCAACACTCCCTCTCTTCCTAACTACCGAACCAACTTCTTTAAACTATACCGAACCTCTATCCCTCACAATCGAACGGCCTCACTCAAACTTCGACCGACCCACCACCCTAGACTCATCCCGGTTCAGGACGACTCACTGGATGCCAGGCCACACTCACAACATCATTTCCTTCACTCACTCCCAAATAACCTAACGACCCACTGGGTCTACACCGACCCGTGCTCTCTTCCTAATTTCCTACCGTCCCATGCAGTCCCTCGGGGTCGAACGACCCCCTCGATCGAGATACTGATTTGCTCTTTAGGATTCTAACCGACCCACACTCGCTCTCAAATTACTTAACCCCTCTTCTCCTTATCCTTCTTCACTAAGAGACAACATCCATCCTCCTCCTAAGTCCTAAAATCCAAGTTAAGAGACGACGACTACTCCCCTTAGGCGATTGATACCAACACCCATCAAAGTCAGGCCGAGGCCCTAGCCTAGAGTCCACTCTTATTCGCAATCCATCTCTTTCCCTCCTCCAAAATCATTTTTATCTATTCTTTTAACAAAAGAAGAGGGAGGACTATCCACACGAGCACTGAAACTCAATATGACTCCGTTTTTGGAAAGAGATTCATACCTAGGGAGAGAGCTCGAGGTATGCGATGGCTTCGAGGTGTTGGGCTGGGGATTCGTTCGTGTAAGTAATTAATTAGAGTCATGAGGTAGGCAATTTGGGTTCGATGGAAGGCTAAGTAGCGAGTAAAGCTCGAGGAGGAGTGAACTGATGACTTTGGGAAAGTAGAGTAGCAGTGAGAAGAAGGAGAAGTAGCAAAGGCCGAAAATTATATATGGGAGAGGGGAGGTGAACATTCTATCTCCTGTAGACCTGGTTGTTATGTTTTGAGAAGTCGGTTATTTGACATGCGTACCTCGGCTCAAGGAAGCTGATCATGTGGGTCGGCCTCGTATGCCAACCTGCCCCTTGTCCTTAAAAAAAGAAGAAAAGGAAGAAAGCAGGAACTGTTTACTAATTCAAAGCATGTCAAGTTGCTTCACACGACACTCTTTGGGGGGAAAATGAAACCCGGTTGCTTGGCTGGGCTACAAGATGTTAATTATAGAGGCTATGATTGAATCGAGAGCAGACTCAAGCCAGTGAGAGGTTGCAGTATTGTAGAATTGATTCAACCTAAATGGTTCGGCCTATGTACGCAGGTCGCCCTGTATACATGGTTCGGCCGAGGAAGGGAGGACATGGGTCGTTCGGTCTGGTGTGATAGCAAGTGTCACTCGGCTAAAGAAAGGTGGTGTTAGGAACTCAACGCATATCGCTCGGTCATGAATGGAAAACGAGATGGCTCGGTCGAGGAAGGGAGGATGTGTGTCATTCGGTCTGGTGAGATTGCGTGTATCGCTCTACCATGAAAGGAAGGTTAAGTGGACCGGTCACTCGTCGCTCGGCCATGAAGAGAAGACTAAGTGGACCAGACACTCATCAGTCGGCTATGAAGCGAAGGCTAAAGTGGTTCGGCCATTCGTCATCCGAACCAGAAAATTAGCATGTTACCTACAGGGAAATATGACCAATCTCTCTTTTCTTCGGGCCACATTACTGGATGCTTCGAGTCATGGGGGACTTTGCTTCGAGTCCAGCATGAAGAACTCATGGAGCGGCCAAAATTGTTCGAAGGTCTTTGGCTCGGTCATAGGGGCTCGACACACATGGTTCGGTGAACACAGTTACATACTATGGGCCGAGGTATCCAGATCATGGGCCTTCATAATGACTAGCCTGCATTCATCTATAAATAGGGAGGCAGGGGTACTGTAAATGGGACCTTTTTGGGAGAACTCCAGTGATACTCTGCTATTTTTAGGACTCGCTTCCATCATTTCAAACTTGTATTCGAGTTAGAAGTTTACGGATTGTAACTGTATTCAAGTCTTTGAGAAAAGCAATAAAGATTATATTAACAGTGGACATAGGCAGTTACGCTGAGCCACAATAATTCTAGTTTTCTTGTTTCTAAAATTAGTTTTGCATACATTCCTCTGTTTTAATTTATTATCTTAATTATTCTCTCAATACAAATATTTTCTTGAGTGTTAGTGACCAATTTTGGTGCTAACAAAATCATTATCTATTAATTAATCATAATTAATAATTAAATAATTCTTAATTAAAACTTAATTAATAATTAAACCTTTCCAAAAATTATTAAATCTTAACTAAGTTTTAATTAAATCTTATGGTAATTAATTAAACCCTTTATTTAATAAATAAATAATTAATCATTGATTAATTATTAAACACAAATTAATCCTTAAATAAATTATTAGTGAAGAAACAATATTTAGTTAATTAATTAATTATAACTAACTTACCTAATTAATAGTTATATGCTAATTACCTTTATTAACAAATGCTTAGGTGCTACTGGCTTAATTAATTAATTAATTAATCTTTAAATATATAAATAAACAAATAAGTAATTACCTTTAAAATTTTATATTAAGTTTTGAAAACACTTTTCAAAAACATACTTAAGTTAGAATAATTTAAATTCGAAAATAGTTCATTTTTCATGAACTGCATTTATGGCGACTATTCGCTATATGACCCGAAAATTTCAAACTTGTTTTATACTCTAAATTGCTTTAAAAACTCTGTCTTTCATGTTTAACTTCTGTAAACTTGGATAAGGTTTTGAATACTATAAATATGGTTTAAAACTTTTATGAAATTTCTAAAAATAAAGAAAGGAAACCTTAATACAAGGAATCTCGATGTCGCAACATGCAAACTTAGGTACTAGTTTCTTTTAGTATACAACACACATCATATGCTCGAACATTATTACCTACAGTACTACATACATAAAGTAAAATCATGACTTTAAACCAAAACTCGCAAACTTAAATTTAACTTTAAGTATTAATATTAGGACTAAATAGCACCATATCCAAGCACGGATATACATATATAACTCAACTTCTATCTCATTCAAACAAGCACCAAATTAAGCAACCAAGAGCCATAAAATTAAAGTTAAAAACCTTATAGAAAGGTGTGAGCTTTACTCACAATTATGCTTCCAACTTTTATCCAACGCGACTTGAGATGTTTCCGACTAACAACAACACTACAACATCCTCCTTTTCCTCATTTCCTTGCTCAAAGGCTCGACCCAAGGTACGATGCACATGGCCAAGGGTAGTGGAGCACGGCCTTGGAAGGTAGAAGGATTTTGGATTGTCAATGAATCTATAAAATCAAACCCACAAATCGATCGTCTTCAAGATGATTTTTGGACAAGTTACTCATGAAATTTGGAAAAGCTATAAATGGAAAAATTATTGGAAAGTATCTTCTATACATTATCAAAAAAAATAATCACTCAAATATGATAATTTTTAAGGGAGGTATGGTCAAAAGAAGAAGGGGTATTTTCGGACTTGAAATTCTGGATTGAAAAATGCTCTGCAAAGAAATGAGATTTGGACTTAGTTAAGCTCAAAATTTGGAGAAGTGCTACACATGAAAGTTGTAGCCATGGGAATTTTTTAAGGTTTGAAAAAATATATCCTCCATTTGATGAAGTTATGAGAAAGATATGGAAGAAGTAAAAGAGGTGAAATTGAAGAAGTGAAAGGGGTATTTATAAACAAGAGAACAAAGTGAATTATCTAAATGCCATTGTCCCTTGCCCTCCACTACCCTCTTTCCACCTCACCTACCCTCCTCCACCTCATGTACTCATGCCTCAATTTGTCCCCCTCCCTTCATTTCATGAGAAAACATGTTTAAACATGTTTTGTACTTAGTTGCCTAAATGTTTCAAATGATGCGACATTACACTTTTATTTTAGACTTTATATACTTAGGCATGAATACATATGTATACATACATTAATACATACATATATACATGCACTAACTCATTTATAAAATACTTATGCTAAAGATTTCATGATGTTTCGATAACTTTTATTCAACGAAAATGAATTCCGGTCACATTTTTTATTTTTCTTCGAACTAAATATTTTTGTAAACAGATTTTGAAAACTAATTTACCATCATTATTTATTATTTAAAAGAGTTTTATTTTAATTATAAAACCTATTATTTTAATATTTAAACTTAATTAAATATTCCTAAATTGAAGCGGTAAAATTCTGGCTCGTTACACTCTCCTCCCTTAAAAGAATTTCGATCCCGAAATTTAACCATAATCCTAATCCAAAAAACAAACCGAACCAGAAATACTTAACACTATTCATCGATATATATGATGTACATAGATCATTCCTATAAAATCTAATTTGATCACTCACTTGAGTACACAACTATACTTTCGAATTTGTATCGCTCACCCGACTTCCTAATGCGGACTCCTATCAGGTTTGGTTTCATATTAAGAACCCTCACCAAAATTTCACTATTAAAAATTTAGTGATAGATCCTTATTCGGAATGGTGCGGGACACCATAAAGTCAAGTACTTGAATCTTGGATCCAACTTATGTGAAAGGAGGAATGATCTACATTCAACTTACATACTTATTTTATTGGTTCCTACCAATACTAATTCCATTTCCATTAAAATTGTTTATGTAAACATTTCATTGAACTAACTTAAGCTTAACTTGTATAATATTCAACACCATCCTGAGAGTATATTCCACTATCTGATTCAAACTTTTCCATTTTGAATTTATTTCCCTTGAAAATATTTGACTTAAGAAAATTTGAGATCCAAATACCCAATTTTATTTCAAAACTCTTCTTCAAATGATTTTTACACATTTTAACATTAAAATATATTTATATAGACCGAGTAACCCTAAAATGATACTAAGGAACTGGACTACCAAGTACTATCATATATTCCCTTACTAAGAAGGGTAATACTTAAGAGAAGTGTCTACCACCTGAACATATCTCTTTACTATTTTTTTAGTTATTTTCGTGTCACTCGAACTAGTTAACATTCTTCTTCTATTCAAAATTCACTCTGTAGAATAAATAAAAATGTACTTCTTACCTAAATTTTCTTTCCAACATATTTATACTTGTAAAAACTTCCAAGTAATGTTATTTAATATTTTCTCCAAAGTTCATTTAAAATAATAATATACATATATATATATATATATTAAAATCAATTCATGCTTTTGGGAATAAATTAAAATCTACTTTATTAAAGTAATCTTATAAAAATTACTATGGTAGTGTTTCCCTACTTGGGAAATGGAAATAAACACCAATGATGATGTCATCATTGGAATAATTTTCCAGGGACCAAAGAAAGTTTGGTGCTTTCTACTTCTTTTAAAATAATTCCAAAACATTTACATTCATACATACTTTCAAAATAATACCATTATATTATATGTATACATTTTCTCAAAACTTTGAAAATAATTTTCAAAACACTGGGTTTTAAGTTCTCAAATTCTCAGTTTGAATCTTCTATCATTCATAACACCTATAAACAAATCATACTTATATAATTTTACCTTTTTATAAAAACATATTATAATGTTTATTCTTAGTTTAGATTATAATAAATAACTCTTATTACAATCAAATTTAAATTAAGTTTTAATCTCAATGCTATCACCGAATGCCTCATAATCAAATTGTGAAACTGAATTTGCAAGGTTTTTGCGTTAAATTTAGCTAAAAAAATAATTTCTCATAAACTATCTAAGCCTAACTAATCAACAATAAATGATAATGATCAAGTATTATCACTCTCTAACAACAAACATATCCTGTATAATTATAACTATTTTTTGAAAATCTTCTTTTAAATATAAAATATAATATAGGTAAAATTATTTCATTTATTTAATTTTAAAACAATACTATGTTGGTTGGCCTTATTTAAGTGTTTTAGAGATTTCTTCTGAATCCATAAACAACTCAACGGATCAATCAATATAACATAAAATATTTTTATAAAAATAACAAATACACGCTCTTATATATAACGCTCAAACCACTTGTGATGATCTGCCTTTCTTATACCTAAAGATGACACTTAATACATCCTTGGTATTTGTGTGCCGATCATTTAAGTGTATAAAAGATAGGTTGTTTGGGATGAAGAAAGAAGCAAATAGAGCAGAATCCCACAAAAAATTGACAAGTAACGTATAATATATAAATCAAGTCTTTATAAAAGAAAGGACTTTGTTATAAACAATGATCAGAGTATGTTATCCTACTATAAGCATGGACAGTTATAACATCCCATCCTTACAAATGCTGATAAATTCGACAATCAATACAGCCGAAACTAAAAAATTACATAGATAGGACATAGGAACCCAGCTCAGTTTATGAACTCCAAAGCATTTGAAGTTAATCTGGAAAATATGCTTGGTCTAACTCGAATGTTAAAATAAAATAACACATGGATCAGTCTGGTAATACAAGCGTGAGAAAACTCTAGTAATGAAGTGAACATATAATAATTCTATGAGACCACGCCGCTAATGTGGAACGAGTTTTTACTTGCAAAAATTCAAACTTAAAGAATGAACACAAATAATTAAGCATTGAGAAGAACCTTAATCACTTCTCAGCATAATTAAGAAAATAATTTTATGATTTGAATCAATAGAAGGGAAGGGAATTTTCCCACAATATATATGGGACCATGCAGCCAACTATGGAATGGTTTCCTTTCATAGCAACGATATCCAATCTTAACCATGGATGCAAATAGTTAAATATCATGAAGTGCTCTCAACACTTCTCGATGTGATTAAGAAATGAGTTAATTCAAAAACTTGGAATCGTAGGAAAGATAGAGAAATTTTCCAACAAATGAATAGGTGGGTGCACCCCCCTTATCGAAAGTATACCTTAAGAAATATACTTAAGAGTTTTGATGACACTAGGAAACCTACAAGCTGGACACCAGCAATTATAACCGAGAATCTGAGTACTTCACATCTCAATGTGCAAAACCGAAACCAATCTATAGTGGACGTGAAATTACCCAAATGGGGGCAACCCCACATAGCTTGACTCCTACTCGCTCTTTGGGTTTAGTCATTTTCAACAAAGGATAATAAAGCTCAAGATAGCAACAAATCAACAAAAGGGGATAATTAAAAATGATCATATATGAGAATTAAATTTCATATTCTTGCCATCACTTGTCGATTCCAAACAAATGCTATCCCTTGATTGAAATTAAAGTGGCCAAGTTGAGGTATTGTTACCTTTAAGCATAACCTTGATGAAATTTTGAACCTTGGAGATAGATGAGTCCCTGAATCGACGTTTAGTGTAAAAAGTATGACTAAATCCTTTCCACACAAGCGATACCGGATTATGTAAACTTCTTTTCCATAACCGAACCAAAATTTTTACTTTAAAAACCAAACTTGTGCTAGGGTTTCACATTACAAGTATTAAATTTAAACAATTTTATCAGAATGATTGATTAACTTTAAACCAAAATTTATTGCTTCAACACCATTATTTAAATGACCAATTAACCTTAAAATAATAGTTAATTATTTCACACATCCTTATTTAAAATAATTAATTAGCGTTAATCTCAATTCATTACTTCAAAACAACTCTATTAAAAGGCTAAATAGCTTTAATCATCTTTGTTTAAATGATTAATTAACTACTAGCTTTTATTACTTAAATAATTTTTTAACCTTTAAAACCTCATTATTAAAGTGGTTAATTAATCATACTCTCATTATTATTTAAAGAGTTAGTTATCTTTAAAACATCATTATTAAAACGATCGAACAGTTTTAAAACATCATTATTAAAATACTTAATTGATTTTAAATCATTGTCATTGAAATAATCAATTACTTTTAAAACATTATGATTAAAATAATTTATTTATTTTAAACTAGCTTTATTTAAATAATATATTATCTATGTAAAGCCCATGCACAAGATCTACAAAATACTTTAAAGTGGATACCATTTCCATTCAAACATAACATAACTTAAGTATGGGGATATGTAAATAAAAGCAAATAACGACTATGCACATATAGAAAACATCACTGATTAAATAGTAATCTATTGGCATATGATTCAATGTCCATGCAATATAATAGCATAACAGAGATTTATTGTGCTAAACAGACGTCATTTACATTTTATCTAACCAAATAATAGCAGAATAGGATTTTATTCTGCTAAGAAGACGTCAATTATAATTTAATTAGCAGAACGGTGTTTTATGCTCCTAAATGGATGTTATTAGGTTTCATATTCAACTGGGATTACTTAAGGCTAACCAAAAAAGAAAATCCAGAGGTAAAATATTCTTTAAAATAGAGTTTGATTTCAAAGCAAAACCGATCTTTTAGAAATATAGTAGTTAAACTTTAAAGCTTTTATTTTATAACTAAACAACATTTAAACTCTTTATTTAATAATAATTAAAGCTTTAACTAATAATTAAAAAAATTAACTATTCATTAAATAATTAAATATTATTTAAAAAGTCAATCATTATATAAATTATTATCTATTAATTAATCTCAATTAATAATTAAATAGTACATAATTAAAAATTAAATAATAATTAAACCTTTATTAAAAATTATTAAATCTTGATTAAGCTCTAATTGAATCTTAACTTAATTAATATTTAATCAAACCCTTTAACTAATAAATAAATAATTAATCATTGATTAATAATTAAACACAAATTAATCCTTAATAAATTGTCAATAAACTAATAATATTTAATTCATTTACTAATTATAATTAACTTAATTAATAATCAAGCACTAATTTCCATTATTAACAAATGCGTAGGTGCTAATTGGCTTAATTAATTAATTAATCATTAAATGATAAATAAATAAATACCTTTAAAAACTTATATTAAGTTTTGAAAACACTTTTCAAAAACATACTTAAGTTAAAATAATTTAAATTCAAAAAGATTTCATTTTTCACGAACTGCATTTATAGCAACTATTCGCTATATGACCCGAAAATTTCAAATTTGTTTTATAGTCTAAATTACGTTCAAAACTCTATCTTTCATGTTTAACTTACTTCTATAAAATTGGGAAAGGTTTTGAAAACTAGAAGTAAGGTTTTTTAAAACCTTTATAAAACTTTTCTAAAAAGAAACTAAGGAAACCTTAAAACAAGGATCTCGATGTCGCAACATGCAAACTTAGGTGTTAACTTCTTTTTGTATACAACGCATATCATATTCTTGAAAATTAATACCTACCATACTACATACATAAAGTAAAATCATGACACTAAACCACAACTCGCAAAGTTATACTTGACTTAAATTATTAATAGCAGGACTAAACAACATCGTATCCAAGCATTGATATGCACATATAACTCAACATCTGTGTCATTCAAACAAGCATCAAACTTAGCAACCAAATGGTATAGAAATTAAAGTTAAAAATTTTGTAAAAAGGTGCGAGCTTACTCATAATTATACTACCAACTTTTATCCAAAGCGACCCGAGATGCTTCCGACTAACAACAACACTATGACGCACTCATTCTCCTCCTTTCCCTGCTCAAAGGCTCGGCCTAAGGTATGGTGTACTTGGCTAAGGGTGGTGAAGCTCAACCTTGAAACGTAGAAGGATTTTGGATTATTAATGAATTCACAAAACCAAACCCGAAAATGGGTCATTTTCAAACTGATTTTGGATAAGTTACTCACGGAAATTTCAAAAGTTGTAAATGGAAAAATTCTTGAAAATTGTCTTTTCTATAATTTCTAAAAAATAATCAATCAATTTTGATAATATTTGAGGGAGATATGGTCAAAAGAAAAGGAGGTATTTTCGGACTTGAAATTGTCGGTCCGAAAATGCTCTATAAAGAAATGAGATTTGGACTTAGTTAATCTCAAATTTTGGAGAAGTGGTACACATGAAAGTTATAACCACTGAAATTTTATAAGGTTTGAAAATAAAAATCCTCTGTTCTATTCAGTTATGAGAAAGAAATGGCAGAAGTAAAAGAGGTGAAATTGAAGAAGTGAAAGGGGTATTTATAAGCAAGAGAACAAAACGAATTATCTAAATGCCCTTGCCCTTTACCCTCCACCACCCTCTTGCTACCTCACCTAGCCTCCCATACCTCATGTGCTCAGGCTCCCATCTGGTCACCCTCTCTCCATTTCATGAGAAAACATGTTTAAACATGTTTTGTACTAAGTTGCCAAAATGTTTCAAATAATATGAAATTTATATTTTTATTTTGAACTTTATATACTAGGTTTGAATACCTATATACATATACTAGTACACACATACATATGTAACTCATTTATAAATCTGTATATTTATGCTAAAGAGCTAGTGACGTTTTCGACAACTTTATTCGACGAAAATTCGAAAAACCAATTCTGGTCACATTTTTTATTCTTCTTAGAACTAAATATTTTTGCAAACAGATTTTAAAAATATTTTTCCGTCATTATCTAGTATTTAAAAGTGTTTTATTTTAATTATAAAACCTATTATTTGAATATTTAAAATTTTCAAATTAAAGCGGTGCAATTCCGGTTCGTTATAGTTACTTAGTACCTCATGTTGGAATTGAAGCAGCCCCTAATTGGCCATTGAACACTTCAAATCTAAGTCGAACCCACTTTTGTATATTCCCCAAGCTTATACACGAATGTCATCCCCATGGGTCCAATAGTTGGTATATTTCTATTAATAACACTTTAGTTCTAAATTTAGGGATTTCTGTATTTTAATGCATTAGAACTATACCCTTCCCAAAAAGGAAATGTTATCAATGTAATTTTCCATAAATTATATAAAAAGTGGAATTGCACTATGTTTGAAATTACAAAGAATCGCCTTTTCTTTTTTTATTGAAATAGACAGTCAAAATACAATAAACATCCATATTTTGCACATCTCTTTCCTTTGGGAATATTCTTTGCTATTTAAGACGGTGCACTTTTATATGAAGTTGGAAAGTTAGAGAATTTATATAAATTCACACAGAAACATTCTTTATTCTAATGGAGTAAAATTAAACTTAAATCCCATTCAAATTAGAAACATCTTCAATTCAAGCTTAACAACTTATAACATTCCAATAACGAGATTTAGAATTAACACATAATCTTATATATATATATATATATATATATATATATATATAACTTATTTCATAACTTTTAGGAACTATTTCATCCTTACATTCTAGATCTATATGTATACAACATTTAATTAAAACTAACAATCCACTGAATATGTAGGCAAGGATCTCAACTTTATTATATGTATAAGCCTACAACTCCATCATTTATATACATACATCAAAGGAATATATTCACAAATGATATAAATCCAATATTATGTAAAATACATAATTTTCCACTCGCCTCTTAACTTCCAAATATCCAAATCAAAATTCATTCTCCTTATTTGACTTCCTTTCTTTGTGCCAAAATATGTATCAAAAGAGCATACATATTCATTAAAATTATATAGTGGAAATTAGCCACAAGGGCCTCTTTTGCAAGCGCAATTAGTCTCTAGGACACACAACTGAAATAATTACTTTTAATGACAAAATGCAAAATAATTAGTTTCTAAGGCCTAAAAACCTATGAAATTATGTCCTTAAAAGTAATTGGATTGCTGACTTTGTCCTTAAAAGTAATTATTCTGCTGACTTTTGTCTTGAAATTAACTTCTATCGAACTGTGTCCTAGAAATTAATTGGACTGCAAAGTTTGTCCTTCTAGTGACCTTTTTTCATAGAATCGATTCAACCATATTCTTCTTCTTTTAAATTCCACTATTCTCCATGCACGCTCACACACGAGGAGCACATGCTCACACACACAGATATATATATATATATATATATATATATATATATATATATATATATATATATAATAGTACACTAATTTTATAATTCCTAGAACTAGTGGAGATAAGAAAATGGTAGGGCTTCGTTGCTTGATTCAAAATTAAAAAAGTAAGGGGTTAGCCTGTATTTATAGATGTTTGAATTAATTCTATTCGTTAGATTAAATTATATTAAATATGGGTCATTGGGCCAAGATTCATTCTCAACTGCCACGATAGCAACTGGTAGACGACTACTGGTCGACCGACCGGAGAAAGGTGTCACTGGACCGATGTTTATGTTATAACTTTTTTATTTCTTTTTAACGCTTATTTAATTAGACTAAATATTTAACATTATGATTCCCATATAATGTTTTTTTTTGAAACTGGGTACTTATATTTACAAAGTAGGCAGCACACAAGTCTGCAAGAATCATCGTGGCGCACAGTTTAATATGCCAGAGGCAGGGATCGAACTGCCGACCTTGTCGTCAACAGCCTGGCGTTTTACCACTGCACCAAAGCCTCGGACGATTCCCATATAATGTTTACTTTCATGTTAACTTATTGATATTTATTACCAAATACATTTTTTATTTTTTTCGGATCCAAAACCTTCAAACGTTAATAACTATTTTGTTTGAACTCTAGTCATAAAGCTTTATATATGAAAGTTGATCAGAAAATCACCATGAACATAATGATGAAAGTTTCATAGCCGAATTCTAAAATTTGAAATTTATTTTTGAATTTTAACAATTATTTATTGAATCTTTTTAATTGAATACGGTTTGTTTTGTGGGGTGTTACAAAAACTCCAATAACACTAATAGTTAACTGCATAATACAACATTGGAATTCATAGTTCAATCTGATAACATATATTGATTAACCAATTTTTCTGGCCAAAGGCTTTGACTTTAGGTTGATTACCAATTATGGTGAACCATGTGTTCGTCGGAGATAAATCCTATCTTGAATAGTGTTTCATTAGATGTATGTCATCTTATACCTAGCCATGGCCTTCACACAATTATCTTTACTATGTGATTGACCATAGCTAAAGTATAATTTAGATGCTTGAGATATATAGTTTTCTCAAGCCAAAAGACTACACGTACATAACCCATTGGTTTCCTAATGGTCATAAATATTTCATTATCCAATGTACGGGAGCGTTATGTACACTAGTTTCAATGGATATATTGGTATCTCATTCTCGATACATCTTGGTTAAGAACATTTAAGTAATTATTTATTTTATAGGATTCAATACTATGGCTACATATACATGTGTGACTTTAATTGATTAAATGCTTTTAGTAAGGATTTTCTACTTGTATATATTTAATATATTTAAAAAATTAGTTATATCCTAATCTAATAATATATAGAACAGAAAACGAAACTAAAAGCTTAATTTATTTAGGAAAAGATTCACTATAACAGTGAAGTTATATAATCAAATTACATAGTTACCCATAGGGAGTACCCATAACTTTGTTAAAATTACCATCGTCCTTTTATAAATAAACCATAATTTCTAGAACTAAACAAAATTAGGGGTTTCAATGAAATTAGATTGATGATTTCCTTGTTTTCTCTATATATGTATCTCTAACTAGAAGTGATGTAATGTATTTCTTAAGGTACGTGGACATGAAATTTGTCATATCCTTTTAAATCTTTGTCATCCCTAATTTATTTCGGTTTGGTGTTTTTTGTTCGTGTCACTGTATGTGATAGATATTATTGTTGGCCGAATTGGTTGTTGATTTCTAATCGAAAAAAGAAATTTTTGATAATGTTCACTATAGCTGGGAAATTATAAAGTTTCAAAACATAGCCCATCCTTTAAAAAGCTACCTGAGCATCTAGTAGACCCATTAGAATATGAACCCTTTTTATAAATGAATTGGGTCAACCCATTTATGATCCATTTTAAAAAGTTCATATATGTGTAACCCATTTATCCATTATTGAAATCTGAATGAAAATATGAATAAAAAATATGGATTTCTAAAATTTGAAGATTTGAACTGAAAATCTAAGTTTTCGGAAATTGGACTCAAACGACTAGGCTTCTTTGTTCAAACTGAGATAACTTTAAACTAAATTTTGGCTAGTTAACTACATCAATATTATGAACAACATGGAACAGTCAGACACTTCATATTCCGAACATACAATGAAAATCTTCATAGTGACTGACAGTTGTAGTTAGCGAATTATAGGCTACATTTTCACATCCAAACTCTAATTTGAATAGTATTTCAATGATTTGTTCGTTTCTATATCACTAAGTAGTGTTGTGGAAATTTACCCATAACAACTGGTATTTTCAATATTTGAATTTTAAGAACTTGAAATTTTTTATTTTGAAAACCATAATTTCAAAATTTCGAAGTTCTAAACTTAAGTTCTAAGTTTGAATATTTGAATTATATATTGAAAATTGATTTGAAAATGTTAAGTTTGAGATTTTGCATTCTGATTTAAACTTGAAAACTAAAAAAACGAAATACAAAATACGAAACATTGACTTTTGATTAAAGTTAGAAGTAGAATTTGGAATTTGAAATTTTGATTATTTTACAAGCTTAAAAGATAAAAAGCAGAGCTTTTATTCCTTTACCATGAATAATTTTTATATAGCGAATACTCCAAATAACAATAGAGAACATAAATAAATGTTTTTTTCGGGCGGAAACCCTAGCCTAGGCAATTAACGCTGCTAGACTTCGTTTTCCTTTGTGCATTGTCTTTTCCTTGTTCCTCTCCATGACCTTCAATTATCCTTCGTCGTCTCCCTTTGAACCGCCGCCCTATGGTGCTGACCACTGAATATTGCAGACCCGAACACTGATAATGACGATAGATTTACTATCGTGCAAACCAAAAGATGGAAAAGTCAAAAAAAGTTCCACCACAAGTTTTAGAATCAAATCATGTATCATCTGCATCTCAAAACAAAAATTTGCAACCGCCAATTTCACAAAGTGAACGTCAGATCCATGAACATACTCCAAATAATGTTAAGTATCCTAATCAATATGAGAAAAGTACAACTCCAAACAAATAGAATTTTTCTACCTTGTCCAGTAGGGCATGGAATGAAGTAGTCAAGGGTAATAATATTCCAGTCTCTATTCCATTGAAATATCACCCTTCACGTGAAATCAATTTTATGAAATGTGCAAAAATGTTAGTGAAGTAGTCTAAGAGGCTAGAAAACAGTGGGATAATGCAATTGTAATTTATGTCATCGGCCCCAAACCCTACTATCCATACTTTTAGGACTATATTACTAGAGTTTGAAAGCCTGAAGATGAATTCTCTATATTCTCTAAAGAAAATGGTTTTTACGTTATAAAATTTCAAAACAAGAAAGCTTGCGATAAAATCTTAGAAGGTGACCCTTATTACTACAACAAAAGGTTAATAATGATGAAAAGATGGACGCTTGGTATGCAGCTCAATAAAAAAACTCCTTAATTCAGTTCCAATTTGGGTTCGTTTTCCTAATCTTCCTTTAGATTATTGGATGAAAGAAGGTATTAATCATATTGCATCAGTCCTTGGAGCCCCACGAAGCTGGACAAATATACAGAAGGCATAACAAAAATTGCTTATGATAGAGTTTTAATTGAAATTAATAGTTTCCGTAAATTTTCGAACAAAATTCCTATTTTATCGGAAAATGATGATATCTTGTGGCAAGATGTGGTGTATGAATGGAAACCAAATATATGTCCTAATTACTATTGTTTTGGTCATGCTGAATCTAACTGCCATTTCACTAATGTTAGGAGACCAAAAATGGCTGCAACAGATTACTCGAATACTAGCAATGAATTGAATATTGATAATGATCAGATGGAAGAAAACTTGGAAGTATTATCTAACAATTCACAAGTACAAACTAATTTTGAAATTATAGCTCAAGAGGATAATGTTGTTATCCACATAAATGACAACATTACTGATATACAAGGAAATCAAGTTCTGATGGAAACTGAAACAGTCCAGTCGAAGAGTTTGGTAGTGACTAGTATTTAAAATAATACTCAAATCGATAAGAATCTAGCTACAGAAATGGAAATGCAAATGACAAGTATTAATGGAATGGATAACAACTCAATATCTAAAGAAAGGACTGATACTTTATTTAAGCTTCGCCCTGCAACGTCATCACCGATCAGGGTCCTGCACATCAACAGAAGACTAAAATTAAAACCACTCGAAAAACTACGACCTGAGGGCCTTTTTGAATTTAAAGCTACTTCCTCCGAGGATGATGTAGAAAATCCGGCCTGAACCATACTAGTTAATCAACTGAAAGGAAAGAACAAAAAATCAGAAAAACACAAGATTATGGTGTCTGCTACTCCCCCTAGTGACAATAGTAATCAAGGTAATAATATTTAGATAGAGTTCTTCTTTTGGAACATTCGAGGCATGAATGCCCTACCTAAGCAGATGGAAATTCTACGTCTGCTAAATAGTAATAAGCTTTCTTTTATGGTATATGTGAAAATAATTTATCGAAGGACAGCATAGACAAGTTAATGGCAAAAATTGAAAATAAATGGAAATATTCTCACAACATCTCAAACAGCCAAAAAAGCAGAATTTTAATTATGTAGGATACACCTAATTGGTCTAATATCATCTTACATACTAATGACCAGTTTATTTCATGTAATTTGCACAATGCCAGTGGTTTTAGTATTCTATGCACTATTGTGCATGCCTTTAACATGAAGAGTTGCACATTAATATGTGGAATTGTCCTACTGAGCGTTCAAAAAATATTAAACTTCTTTGGATTGTGGCGGGGGATTTTAATTCTATACTACATCCAAAGATAGGATAAATAATGGTCTGCATAACTCGACGGGTGATCAAGCTTTTATCAATTGTGTTGCCTCATTGAATATAGTAGAATCAGATTTTAGTGGCAACTAATAATATACTTGGATGGGAGGGCATAATTTCTCAATTCATAGTAAAATTGATCGTGTATTTGTTAATGAGCTATGGATTGATAAGTTTAGTCAAATTGGTATTCATTTTGGATTCATTCCTTAAGTGATCATGCTACTATCAATATCATATTAAAGTCTCATAATAATAAGAATATGAGAATATCTTTTACATACTGTAATTTGTGGCATCTCCAAGCGGGCTATCTTTCTTCTCTCCAACATGCCCTGACCCAAGATCTATATGGAAACCCTCTTCATACATTAATTTTCAGACTTAAAGCAGCCAAAAGTGCCTTGAAAACCTGGAAAAAAAGAAACTTAACATGAGTGCAGCGATCGATAAGATGAATGAAGAGGCCAATGAGTTATACAAGCAAATAGTTCATAATCCTTTAAACAAGAATCTGATTGAACAGTATTCTTAGAAAAATGCTCAGACTATTTTGCTTATGAACTCTGTTGCAATAGACAATGAGCAGAAATTGAAACAAAACTGGTTGCTCAAAGGTGACAGGCCAACCAACTTCTTCTACAATAAAATAAACTATGTCTAGAAGAAGTAAATTTTTAATAAACTCTAATGGGCAATGGATTTCAGCATCAGAACAATTAGCTAATGAAGCAATCAATTACTTCATTGATTTGTTTTCATCTCCTCAAGCCATAACACACTTTCCAAGCACAATGTGTAAGAGAATCCTCACAAATAATGCAAGAACCAACATATACAAGCCTTTCGAATTAGAGGAAATTAAAAGTGCAGTTTTCTAAATTAACGATAATAACACCTCTAGACTAGATGGTTTAAACTCCAAATTTTACAAAATCCATTGGGAAAACCTTAAGTATGAAATTTTGAGTGCTATAAATAGTAGCCTTCAATTTGGCAAATTATAAAAGAAATCAATCACTCTTTCATCTGCCTTGTCCCAAAAAAGGCCGATGCCACGCAAATATCTGATAACAGACAAATTTCCCTTTGTAATGTCTCCTAAATTTTTTTAGCAAATCTTCTTTGCAATCGGCTAAAACCTTATATGGATGGCCTTATTTCTTACAACCAAAATGCCTTCATTCCAGGAAGAATTATTATAGAGAAATCCTTGCTTGCATATGAAATGATCAGAGGATTCAATAGGAAAAATACCAACAATTTTTGCCTAAAAATTGATTTACACAAAGCCTACGACAAAATTAGTAGAGAATGTGTTCGTCGTATCCGTGGGTTTTCCAATGGTATTTGCAAATCTTATTATGAATGTATCTCTACTCCCACTTTTTCGGTGCTTATAGATGGATCGCCCTTTTGGTTTATTAAAAGTTCAAGGGGATTAAGGCAAGGTGACCCAATTTCACCATACTTATTCTCAATGGCTATGAAATTTCTAACAATTAACCTTGATGTGGAACTGCTGAAAGGTAATATTACTCCTATTTATAAAGTTGAACCAATAATCACACATTTATTATATGCAGACAACATTTTAATCATGGCTAAAGCCACTACGAATAATGCAGAATGTGGTCATAAAGTGTTTCGGGAACTGAAACTCATAGCTAGTTTGAATTTAAATAAAAACAAGTCCACTTTGTTTTTCAGTAAATGGGGCAAAAACCAACAGCAAATTGCAGATATATTAAAAAACAACATTGGTAATCTACTAGTGATATATCCTGGCATTCCATTGTCAACTAACAAACTCAAATCCAGAGACTTTGGAAGTTTAATAGATAAAATCAATGAGAAAATTAACCAACTCAAGGATGCTTACAATTAGTGGCAAAATCGAATTAATAAAATTTGTATCACATCCTATGGTACAATTTTGGTTACAATTTACCCAAATTCCTATGGTAGCAATTCAAAGTATCAACTCTATTTGTGATAAATTTATATGGAAATCTAAAGTACACAAGATGAGTTGGGAAGATGTTTGTAAATCAAAGCAAGAGGGAGGCCTGAGCATAAGAAAATTTGATGATATGACTAAAGCAATTGTAATCATAATGGTATGGAAATTTCTCCAAGGAGATTCCCTTTGGGATAAGTGGATGTGCAATAGATACTGTAAAATACAAATTTTTGCACTGCAGGCTTAACCACCAATGCATCATACACGTGGAATTTATTGCTAAAAGCCAATGGTGAAAAGGAATTATTGATAAGAAAATAGCCAATGGGGATAATACAGAATTATGGCTAGACCCATGGATTAATGGCAATTCGTTGTTAGATAAATGTGGCTGGAATAACATAAATATAGCAAGTAGCATCAACAAAAAAGTGTCTACTCTGTTGTTAGGTAACAACTGGAAAGTACAGCTTGAATATGTTCCTATTCATCTTCACAAGACAGTCCATGATATTAAAACTCACAATCATGAGCAAAAAGATTTCTGGTTTTGGCTTCCTAATGGTAACGGGCAGCTCAACATCAACTCAGCGTGGAATCAAATTAGAAATAAATAGACAGTATTGAATTGGACCAAAATTATTTGGGACAACAACTATGCCCCTAAAATGTCAACTTAGTTGTTATTGGCAATTTTAAATAGACCTAACACAAAAGACAGAATTAGAAAGTGGAACAATGGAATAGACGATTTGTGTGCGCTTTGTGAAACTCACGCTGAAGATAGAAATCACCTATTCTTTCACTGCAACTACTCTAGACAAATTTTAGAGATTACAATGCAAAAGCTTCAAATTACCATTGGAAATTCATGCGAAATCAACCAAATGTTATAAATTTTGATTCAAAATCAGACAAGTGATCAGTTACTTAATAGCTTCAAGAATATTGTGTCTACTACACTTATATGGCATGTTTGATGCAAAGCAACACAAGAATCTTTTAAGGTATAGAACTCCCAATTCAAGTCAAATCCACGCTTACGGTTCAAGACTGCACATACTTAATACAAAGAAAATTAGATTCGAAGAAATTAAGTAGAGAATGTAGACTTAGCTTACTAAACTTTGGGATTGTGATTGATCAAAATCAAAACTTCCGACACCATGAATCTGCAATTGTCTTTGCCCCCGTCCTGGTGCTTAATCTCCCCCCGTTGAATGAAGATTCCTGGTTTTGCCACCATTATTGAGTTTTCGACTGCATCTCATTTATTAGATCTGGCTTTAGTAAAGTAATATTTAGATGGTTTCTCTCTCCTCTTTGGAGTGGTTCGTATCGCGTTTCTTCATGATATGTTCCCTATTTGCTGCATTGTTGATAGCTCTTGTCTTCTATTTTCATGTTTCGTTTTTTTATTCTATGTTGTGTTGTTCCAAGTTGCCTCATGTGGATGATTTTGAGTGTGTTATATATGTTTTTACTCCTGCATCTACTTGACAACTTGACAACCGTCTACTGTTACTATTGTACTGTCAGTATATGGACATGATATGTACTTTTTTCCCTGGTAAGACACTCATCTGTATTAGGGGGATTATCAGGTTTTAACGAGGCATATCATGGAAATATATGTTTTTTCTTTGTTAATAAAGTACCTGCTTTTGAAATAAAATTATTATCTGAAATTTAAAGCGGGTCCCTACTACTAAATTTTTGTAAATTAGGTCCTTACTCCTTTAACATCACGCCATACAAATAACAACAACAACCAGATCAATTAATTCCAATCTATAAAATGTGATTATTTTTTGTAGATTGGTAGGATTTAAGAATTGTTTTCACCATTAAATCAAAATTTTAATAAATGTTTCGATGATTCCATTACTGATACCTAAACATAAATTTTTAAAAATCATAATTTCACATAGCAGTTTTAAGTGCATTTATGTAATGTAGTTACTTGTGTTACCCATTTGTTTAACTGCATTTATGTTGCTGCATTTATTTTTGATGACATATCTTTTACATACTTAGTTTTAACTACATTAGGATGACGGGGTTACTATCTTTTTACCTAATTGAAAGAGATTTATTGTAAATTATGTAGTAATGATTGCATATGAAATTATTAACGACATTATGTGAAGCAGTAATAATTTGGTTCATTCTTAATGCACTTTATAATTTAACTACATTGGAAAAATGCAGTTATATTTAAATGTTTTAATAAAATACAATTATATTTTAACATCGTATATTAATTAGTTTAACTGTGTTTATGCGATGCGGTAACAAACTCGCTTGTTTTGATAATCTTATTGAGTTTTAGTGCAGTTACAATTTAGGTGTATTAAGAAAATGCAGTCAAATTTAAATGTTTTAAGAAAACGCAATTACAAATTTAATTGCATTTTTTAAATTGATCTACATTTATGTAATGCAGTTAATAAATTTAAGGATATGCCCTAGACGTAATTATGTAACTGGTTGCGTATATCTAACTTAATAACCAATCTTGTTTGAAATAAAATGTGTTTTTATCTATTTTATACTTAATATAATGTGTTATATTAATTAATTAATTAATTTAATTAAAACTGTATTTTATAGAAAAATATATAAATGGTACGTTTTATGATAGCAGTAACAAAGTGTTTTAGCTGTAAGTAATTTATCACAATGAAAATAAATAAACTATTTTAAATATTCCTAATCAAGATGTATCAAGACTAGATATCGATACATTAATTAAGAGTAGCATATGTAATGGTATCTAAACATTGGCAGTGTATTACTCATGGTTGCTCGAGGCATAAGGGGTTATATACTAATAATTATTGCATAACTATATGGAATGACTCACTCGACGGTTTTCTGTTGGTTAATATAACCACGGTCAAATAGAGAATATCAATCTGACTAACATACACAGTTCACTTGACTTGATAATATCTTTTATCTTCAATATGAAAGTTTCACTTTGATTATAGTCAAATCATGGCATAGACTTCATCCAATGACTATAGTTAGGTCGAGTGGAAGTATTGGAAGCGAAACAATATTAAAAAGAGGATTTGTCTTCTCGATTATATGAGATTAGACTGAATTCAACTCAAAGTCAAAATCTCTGGCCAGCGTAGTTCGGTTATTAATAATTATTATTATTGAATCAAGGACTTTGTATTTGAACTATAAAGTTAAATATGGGCGATATTGGAATTTCTACCATTATCAAATTCCATAAGTCTAAAGTAATATAGTTTTGATCATGAGAATTGGTGTAAATAATTGCCACCAATAGGTCAAGCTTATAAATGGTAAAATTAGTTTTACCAAAGGATGTGTAAGTAACAAATTCAGCCAAAATACACACCACTGGCTAAAGTTACGTGTAAACTTTAATATCTAAACAGTTTAATATTAATAGCTGACCGAATTTACACATTTGAGTCACACAACCGAATGATGAATATTCTGCATCTACCACATGATTTAATTAATTTTTAATTAATTAAATTAGTTAGTATTTAAGAAATATTAATTTTGAATTTTTATTTAATTTATTGGATGCCATTAGTAAAGCGTATATATAAAGGTTATAAATACGCATATCGATATACGATATCGGTATAATGTTGAATTTGATTTAAATAAGACAAATGCTGAAATGGGCTTTAAAAAATTTGAACTAATTAATATATATGAAATATTAATTGTTAAAAATATTTATTATTTTATTTATTTGATTTCCATTGTTATTTATAATGTATGTATATAAATGGTTATAATGCGCGCATCAGTATATAACATCTATAGGAAATTTAAACTAGACTAGTGTAAACCAACGCTATGCACATAGGTTTTACGTAATTTTTTACTAAATATTTTTTAGATTCTTTTGTACGAAGGCGAAACATATGCTTTTCGATTGTACCTTTTATTAAATGGATTTTTCTTGAACATTGTAGATCAAATTTTAACGACATCTACACACAAACACACACACACACAAACACACACACACACACACACACACACACACACATATATCTGTGTGTGTGTATGCTTATAATTATAATGCGCATAAAGTATATATAATATTTTTAGAGATAATGGCTTTGTGGAACAAACTAACATCAAATTAAAGTTATTCTGAACTTAGAAGCATTACGTTACTAAGAATTCTAATTAATTCCCAAATAAAAATGTTTGAAAACAATTTCCTTTATTGACTGCATGGTAATACTATTTGATATGACTCCCAAATTATGGAATCAAATTAGAAAGTTGAAAATAGTATCTAATAGGAGTTAATTTTGTTTGGTTATGAATCATATTTAAAATGGAGAATATGTTTATCATAATTTAAATCTTGAAATAAATGATTTATAAATACAAAAATGATGAATTAAAGTGTGTATAAATGATATTCATTTCAAATTTGTAAAAACTTGTTGCTAATACTGAACTAAAGTATGTATAATTTTTATAAACACTAATCAACAAAAAATAGGGTACCATGTAGGGATAGCAATGGGGTGGGTCTAGGTTCCAGACCCGGTAGACCCAACCCTATTTTGGCCCGCCTAGACCTGCCCCACCGTGACCTTTACTTGAGAGCTTTGGGTCTAAAGTCGGGTTGTGGCTTGAGTAACCTATCCTAGCCTGACCCACACTACTAAGATCTTATGAAACTGCTTTATTACTATAATGATAATTTGTTATTCTTCTTAGATATAGTTGAATATGACATGGATAGTATAATGTTCCAATCAATAAGCTATAATTTTTTATAGTATTAAGTTACTTCATTGGTAACTTTACAATAACAGATGCATATTTTTTAAACTGCTATTGTAGACCTCGTTTTTATTATCTTTTCTTATCATTGTAAACACATTGTTATTTGTATTTAATGCACCATTTAGTGACAATAAATATAAATAAATGTATGTTTGTACACAAATTTGAAACAATACACATAGCCTCACCAGGTCTTAGGGCGGGTCTACCCTGACCTATATGGGTTTCGGGTTTGAGGCAACATTTTGGACTCGCATCGGGTCTAGGAGGTGGGTTCGGGAAGGAGTCTAAAAACCCCAGAGCGAGTCTGGGGCACAAAAAACCCACCCCAACATGGCCTATTGTCATTCCTACTACCAAGTTAGAATTAATATATATTTACCATAACATCCAATGAAGTAAGTTATGATGATTATATGTATTACTTTAAATTTTAGTACAAACCAATAGAGATTTGAATACTCTTAATTCTAGTTAGTTACTATTTATATCTCTTAGGTTATATTCCAATTAGATTTAGTGTGTGATTTACGTATTAATTTTGTAATCAATCTTTTTATACTAATTGAATTAATTAATTAAAAATGATGGGAATATTCGTTCGATAACAATCAATTAAATGAATATAAAAGATGGGAATATACACTAATATTCATTTGTAATATCATTAGTAATCCAACCAAAATATAAACATGTTATCAAAGTTTAAATTGATTGAATTACACATATTCTCTATTGAATTTTTAAAATTATTAATCTATATATTTAGGTTCAAAACTAAAAGCATAAAACGAAACAAATAAATGTCATATATTGAATTAAAAGATTAACCACTTGACCTTTAAACATTTGCAGCTAGCGCATCATTTTAGTTTTAGACTGTGTATAAATTGTGTGTTCCTAAAGACAATTTTACTATTCTTAATGTTATTGCAATTCAAATATAAAAAATTACTCTTTTTAATATCACAATAACATTTCGTTATTCAATCATTAATTAACGGAAAATAAAACATGTAATTTTATGGAAAAAAAATTCATTATTTTTCTATTGAATATTAAAACTTATTTGTTGAATTCAACATTATTCAATATAACATTGACATCACTAACCAGTAGTTGGCAAAACTTATGAAAATGATTTAATCAACAAAATGATCTAAATATCGATCAATAATATCTTTGAAAACAACATATTTTGAAAAGGCATTAAAAGTTTAAAATTAAAATTTTTGAATTCTTGGATAAATATACTTTTTCCTTCTAAAAGATTGTATGTGTGTGTGTATTCAATATATATATATATATATATATATATATATATACACACATACATACATACATACATACACACACCAATAAGGAGATTCTTCGACATGATTTTAGCTCCATTGATGAGTTGATTGCATTTTTGACACTTTTTATATTATTTCTAAAATTAAGGTGGAAGATGAATTTAGTTTATTTAAGTATATACTTGAGGAATTATGATAATTACTTAAATAACAAATTTATGTAATTGCAACGTAAAGCACCTTTAATGGTATAATGAAGAGCTACTATAATTGCTTTACTGCTTTTAAGATATAGCTTCAATAAAAGAGAATCAAAATGTGTTTAATATCACATCAAATTTTGAACTAATCTATACTATATTATTATTAGTCAGCTACATTTCAAAAGTGCACAAGCCCCTTGAATTTTAAAACTCAATGGTTGTGGCTCCTTTTTTCATTCTTTTTGGTTTTTCCTCCATTACTATGAAAGACCATCTTCTAGTCCTTCTCACATTTCTCTTTTCTCATTCTAACCCTAAACCTTCATTTCTCAAGTTATGCTCGCTAAATCATGTCGCCTCAGATTTACATCCTTTCTTCCCCTTATCACAGATCACCGAACCCTAACCCTAAGCGCATTGCTACTTCCATTAAGTTTTGGTAATGTCAAACAAAGAATCACAATATTATGAGGTATAATGATATTAAGCTTTGTACATTTCATGCTCAATTCACATGAAATTTTCATGTTTATTTGATTGTAGCAAGTTCTATTCATCTTTTTTTGATAGATTTTTTTTCAATTCATTGCAATTGAATTATCTATTGATTTAATTTCACTAATTTTATGTTATTTATCTAAAAATTTATATGGTTAGTTTGATTTTCCCCTTTCCTTCATGTTAGTTTTCTGATAACTAAATAGTTGCTTGAATATCCTCAATAACACTTCATATGGTTCAAGCACTTGTTATCGTTTACCAAATCCTAGGTGTACTAAGTTTTATGTTTTCCATGTTATGTTATTTGAGAAGCTTATGAAACTTTCAAGCCTAATAAATTTGCTTTTGAACTTTTAGGTTACAAATGCCTAGCCTACTACTGTTGTCTACTCTTTGCTTCTAGTTTAATGAAGTACTTGGCTAGCAGTGATCTTTAAATTGCTAGAAATAGTGCATTAATCTCAAAATGTAACATATAACGCTATGTGATGGCCAACTTAAGGTTGTTGTAATGATAACATGATATGAGGGAATCATTTACATACATACCTTTACAAAATTAGCTTGATATAGCTTTAGTGGACTAAAATTGGTTTGTTTTGATGACATTAATAATCAGTATGTCTCTTTTGACTTTAATCCAAAGTAATTGTTTAATTTATAAACAATAACAACACATTATTTATTTTTTCTCTAAGGACGGACTGGGACTAAATCCATGCTTTTCATTATTGGACTAGATCGTCACTTTGGTTTGATTAAATTGGTTGTCTCGTTATTGGTTTTCAAAGCTTGGTTAACAAATTAATCTCACCTTCCATGCCGCTTTGACACCTTTTGTAAATTTTCAGATGCTTCTTAAGCACTGAAAAGGACATAATTATCATGCTTAAGAGCTCGTAAACAACAAACATCGGCAAAAAGATGTTTGTTCATAATGCATTGTTTATATCGACGGAAAAATAGAAAAGGTAATTTTTTTTCATCAATAAACACGAGTAATCTCATAATACTTCTCTCAAATGGTCTAGGTGTACCTTAGGATTTCAAATTTTCCTTTTTTCCATTGTATAGATGTATGTTAGTGATCTTCTATGCTTTCTAGCTTTCACTATTACAAAGTGTATATAAATTGATGGCCAAGCTTATAATAACCAGAATTTAATCACTTTAAATATGAATATATAAATATATTTTAAAAAATTAATTAATTGGTTTTTGTACTAAAATATAGATCTTTTAAATAATAATTAATAATGGTGGAATATTTTTCAATTTACAAAAATTATTAGTTCAAAGAAAAATAGAAAATATGATCGAAAATTATTTTTCGAATTTTCGACTTTTCGATATTTAAAAGTTGTCGAAAAACATCGTGCATATTTAAGTTAACTTATACATAAATTTTTAAATGAATTAGAATTTTGTATTATAAACATATTTGTTTACTTAAGAAATAAAATAGGATATGATGTGACATAATATGTAATTTAAAACAAAATGAAACTGTAAAATATAAAGTGATATATATGTCACTTCTTTAGAAACATTATGTACATTAGTTATTAATGTATGTTTAATCATCAAAAATGAGAGAGGAGGGGGATATTCTCATGTGAACAAGGGTGTAGGGGGCAAGGTTGTCATGTGAAAAACAAAGAATGGTGGGTACGTACCTTAATGCCAGTTTGGTAATTTTGTTTGTGCACGTTGTACAAAAAAAAAATTCATATTTTTTCCTCATTTTATCACTTCATCCTATTTTCTCAAAACCTCTCCATGGTGTTAAACTATTTTGTGGCTTCCAAATACTTCTAAAAGTTTAAAAAGCTTAATTTATTCTCTTTAAAATTTCTAAAACCTTGTTTAAATCCATCTCTATCCATTTATACACCTCCTCTTCTCCAAATCAAGGCCATACAATTCTTTCACCACCTTAGCCAAATTTATATTCCCCCTAAGCCGATCCCTTTGTTTTTTAAAGTCATCAAGTACTTCACTTTTCCAAGCTAGAAGCAAAGGCTTAGGTTGTATTCGAGTTCCAGAAAAAGTTAGCTTGACTTAATCAACTTTTGGTGAGCAAAGATCCAGCTTTTAGCTAAATTTTTAAAACTTATATATATATGCTTGACTTGTTGTAAAATAAGATGTTTGTTTGGCTATATATGGTGTTGACTTGGATGTAGTATATATGCTTGGTTGAGATGATATACTGTTTTGAATATGGAAGTTGAAAGTTAAGTTAGTATACAAATTGTAATCTTCTTATATGTATTAAATTATGGCATGTATATGTTAGAAATCTTGCTTATGTTGTGTTATTGTATGTGTTGTATGCTAAAGGAATGAGAACTTAAAAGCACTTGTTGTGACATCGAAAATCCTTTGCTTAAACTTGCTTTTCTTATGCGATTTCGGAAAAGTTTCCATAAAATTTTAACTTTACTTTTATTTGGTTTACAAACTTCATACAAGTTATAAAGTAGGTTTAAATAAAAAAAGGAATGGTTTATAAGGCTGTTTGGAAGGTTAAACAAGTTTTGAAATTCATAGGTCATATAACGATAATCATTTGTTAACAAGTTTTGAAAAACATATTTTATGTAATAAAAAGTATTTATCTACTTACTTAATTATTCATTTAATTAAAGATGATTTAATTGAGCAATTCAGTAAGGTAATCAGTGCTTAATCATTTGTTAACAAAGACAAGTTGTACTTAAGTGTTAATCAAGTAAATTAATTATAATTAGTTAATTAATTAAAGTTTAATTATTAGTTATGAATTAATCATTATTTAATTATTTATTTAAGATTAATTATTTATTAATTATTTATTAAAAATGGGGTTTAGTCAAATTTAACTAAGATTTTAATTAGGCGTAATTAAGATTTAATTATTATTTAATAAGGGTATAATTTAGTTAATTAATAAGGGTTTAAATTTTAAAAATCACTTTATTTTATAAAATATTGGTTTGTTTAAAACTGTTTTCTTTTGCAAAGATGTTTTAAATCAAGAGATTTCTTTATCGATTACCCTTAAGTAACCTCAAACAAATATGAAACCAATGTTACTGTGGTGATATATTTATAGGAAGTCATTCATTCCATAGTTAGCACTAAAAACTAATGAGTAGGCCTATCCTCTATTTGTGAGATCTAGACTTTATTTCTAGACAAGGGATAGAGTAAGATCGAAAAATTGCAAATATGATAGATATGGGCGGATTAATTTAAATCAATGGGTCATGATTAAATTAAATATATTATTATCCATATGCATACTCTGTATAATTACCCTAAGTAGCGAATTGTCTGCTATTTATAATGTGATATGTTTTAACTTGGGAAATATATTGTGTATATTGAGTTCCCAATGAGGACTCAAACACTGGATGCTACTTCCAAAAGAACCGAAATCGAATTAGCCAGGAATCATAGCTTAGTTCGAGACACCAGTTTCAGATAAGTATGATTTATTCGAACTACTCCTAATTGATAACATTCGTGATGGATCATTATGAAGTATGTTAATAGAGTTATACTATTCTTCTTGAGGGTAATTCCAAAATGGAAGATAGTAGACGTTAAATATATATCTAATCTCGGAACAACTTGTATGGATGAACGCTATCATTGCATTGGATGCTTGGAGGGCAGTGTTAGCATTTCAAGATGGTCAGGTAGGAGAAAAGGTAAAGGCATAGCCCTAAGCCTCACAATTGGTAAATAACTAAAGTAAGGATATGCAACAGGGCTATATGTGTCGCTCCCATCAGGGTATGATCATTGCCTAATCTAGAGCGATATCCATGTATGCTTTGTGATCCCTTTATTGGTTGTTGATTGCAACCAAGGGGTGATCATACTCGGTGCTACCCAATAAGGATAGGGCTGGTCCTGTGTAGCAAAGGTGCAATGCGTTGTAGCCCCCAGTACATTTTATTTACAGGTGTACTGATTCGAAAGGTACCTTTTCATAATTGGAATCTATTTTCCAATGCGAGCCTTCAGACTTGATTGTATACTTTTTATGCTAGAATTCAATTAATGAAACAATTCAACTATGAATCCATATTTATTTTAAACCTAAACATTACGATAATATCGAAGATTTTATATAGAAATGTTTTGGTTATCGTAAGGTAAACACTCATCTGTGTTTATGTGCAGCGTGGTCTTACAAGATACCTTTGGTTTGAAGGTTTTATAAAGTTAAACTTATGCTTTGCTTACACCAGACCCTTGTTGTAACGACTGGAATTTTCAACCCTCGAAAATCGACACTTATACATTCTCAATATTCACACGCCGCAAATCCAAGTGTTGGAAAGCCCGATTATTTGGGAAAAAAGAAAATAAAGATAGAACATGATCTCATATGAATGGAGTGACATATATTATTTCAACAATAATCTTTACAGTGGAAAATTTTAAATACAATATCAGAGTCTAACCTAGATTCGACCTAGTTATAAACCCTTTATCCTTACAAATGCTGAAAAATGCAATATATGTAGCGAATAATAGAATAAGCCCATACGTAGATTAAGACCTCCAACTCTCTTCTGGAAAATGCAAGCATCTTCAACTAAACCTGAAAGTACCCGGATCTAACTTGAATATTAAAATACTTAGATCAGGCTTGATAAACCTGTTATCTCGCCTTTTGGGTAGGCCGTGACACCAAGGAATTGACTTGAAACTAAACATAGTCCGTCCCGAAGATCAGCTATACACAGGTCTACCGGAAAAATTGGGCTGAGACCGGACAGTCGATATGGCATGGTAAGCAAAGCTATGAAAGCAAGCTTTCCAAATTTCAAGTCGATCGAAGTTCGTATGCCTAAGATATTGATCGATTAAGAATCATGAAGGAAGCCTCGGTTCGTATCCATCAAATGCCACTCTTCTTCGTATCCATCATGCTCAATTTCCTTTATATCCATCAACAGTTAACATTTTGTATCGCTTCCATTAACACATGCTTCGTATTGGCCTCCCCTCTACCCAGTTCGTATTGATTGGCCAACGATCGATATGAAACACCCCACTAAAATGGTTGATGTAAAGAACGCATACATTAATCAATACGAAACAGCCTTTAAATCATCGATGCAAAAAAAAAAATTTGTATCGATATGAAGGTGCTACAGATGATCGATATGAAGTGGAGTGCAAAAAAATGATATGAATGAGGTTGCATTGGAACGATACGAAGGAACATAGTCAAGAGAAAGAAACAGTCGCTCGGCATGGAAAGTGGATTGCTCCTGAAACAACGCGCCACATCACCTTGATCGATACGCATGGCATGGATACGAATGGATCGATACGAATGAGATCGATACAAACAGATTAACTACTGCAATGTCAAACTTGGATCGATAATAACTCAAAATCTACAAATCTAAATGCTTTCAAATTTTCATAGGAGCTTACCTACCACTTCAACAATGTCCATGATCGATCTCAGTCCAAAAGGAGCAAGTATTGATCGATACGAAATGTACATGGACCGATCCTAGATCGATCCCGAATGATTCCGGATCGATCAAGTGGCCCCACCCATATGGGAAAAGATGTTTTTCGAGATCTAAGTCAGATATTCTTAGCCTACACTTATAAATAGCAGCCATATGCCTCTAGAAAATGGACTTTTGATTCTGCGATGCCGATACTCTGGCGGAGACCTTTTGTAACTCAGCTTAAGTGTTTACTGTCATAATCAGGTTGTAATCTGCAATAAAACAATAAACTATCCATAATAGATGTAGGCTACAACGTTGAACCACTCTAAATTCCTATGTTCTAGCATTTCTTTTTGTCTACTTTGGTGTGTTTGTTAGATTGGCTTCCTATTTCATTTGTATTCTTCATTTTTAATCTCTTCGAATACGCTCGTAGAGTGTTGTGTCTAATTTTGGTACAAGCACTTTGGGCTTTCACTGAGAGATCCTAGTTTTTCTCCTACTCCTTAGATCTACTGCCATCATTGGATTGCAAGAATCTAAGGAGGAAGATCCAGATCTGATATCCAGTAGTTCTTTCCATTCTATTCAGATTCCACCAGATCTAGGAAAGAGCTACATCATTCACCATGGTTAACATGAGGACTGCTTCAACTGTTGCTAATCTAGATGGACGAGATAGACAGAACACCGCACAACTGCCTGTTATAGTTCGGAATTCGGTTGGACCCTCAGATCCATAAAGCCCTGTCACCAGAGAGGAGTTCCAAATCCTTATGCAAGAGCTTACCGAAAGCCGTTAGGAGCTCACGCAACAGATTTATGCCAACATGCAACTATCCTATCGACTGAACAAGGAGAAATGAAGGAGATCCAGAAGGGATCGTGCTTCCTATTCATCCATCGAAAGCTCGGCTTCTTTTAATTTCAACTATAGATTTACACGTCCATGGCTGGATGAAAGCTATGCTTATGCCTCCGGGCATCAACGTGTACTGAATCTTGGACAAGTTGGAGCTGGTCCCTCTAGGGGGCATCAGGCTAGACCCTCCTCCCGAGAAGGGGCACCGCCTTATCACATTACCGATAGCCATGCAGCTACTGCAATGGAAAATATGGAAGTTCAACTTCAGAATCAAACAAACCCAAACTTTCATTAACACGATCATGCTGTTGAACCTTACATTCCAGAAGATCTGGAGATAAGGAGGCGAGGCATGGACCGTCGACCGTGCCTAGACCGTCCTCACAACATGGAACCTAACCATGCCTTAGCTTTATAATTAAAAATGCCTAACATCCCAACCATGATCCGTCAGATGATCCATGAAAGTTAAGTCCTTACCAATGACGATTGGGGAATCTTCCGAAGTTATACTCCATTCACTGATGACATCCTTCGTGCTAAACCACCTCGCTGATTCAGGATGCCAACTTTACCTATTTATGAAGGAAGCTCAGATCCTAATCAGCGCATCCTAAAGTATGAATGGCTCATGAATGCCGCTCGTGCTGGTGATGTGGTTAAATGTAGAAGCTTTCCTATTTCCCTAAGGGCATCGCAACCATGTGGTTTATTCATCTACCACCCCAATCCATTTCATGCTTTGATCAGTTGGCCACTAACTTTGTCAAACAGTTTCGTATGCATGTTATGGGACCGAAAGATGTTAACACCCTATCTGGTGTTATGCCAGCTCCGGGAGAGGCACTCAGGCGTTATTTGGAAAGATTTCATGCCACTTGTGCGGAAATCAGTAACCTCAATGACAATTCTATATTGATAGCACTAACTAAAGGAATCGATCATGATTTCGAGCTAGGCAATTGGTTGGCTGGGAAACCCCCCACGTTATTGGACCGTTTCTATGAAAAGGTAGCCCAGTTCCTGAGGAGAGAAGACGCTAGACAATTTAGAAAGTTGGATGATGTGGGTCCCAATGTCAAAGGCATCCAAAGTAACATTGTTGTGAAACAAACCTACAAGAGTTTCGGTAAAGTGCAATTGAATATACAGAATAAGCAAAGTCAATAGAAAGGCGATGGAGGTCAGGGTAAGAGGCGAGATCAAAATCGCAGACCGCGACGCAGAGCTCCCATGTTTGGCCAATATACCCCATTGAATACATCTTTGGATAATGCTTATTTGTAAACATGTAATACTGGACAATATAAAAAGCCTACTCCGAAATTGTTGTCTGAGAAGTAGATTCAGACTGGAAAATTTTGTAGATTCCATGATTGCTATGGTCGCAATAATAATGAGTATTGCCATTTACAAGACATCACTGAGAAGTTAATCAGAGAGAGAAAGTTGGAACAATTTGTTCAGGCGCCGTAGGATGGAGGTGCTAGCCTATCAAACCAAAATCAAGGTCAAAATTAGGCTAGACTGGCATACTAGTGGAAGATTGGTTATTAATACAGTTAGCAGTGGTTCTCATCCAGTTGATCAGAGCTAGAGGGAAATGGGGTCGTATGCCAGTTCGATTAGGTATGCGGACTTCGAATGTTGCCATTATGTTGATGATGGGGCTACGGCGAAACAAAATTTAATGATGACGAACGACATCGTTTTTTGAAACGGAGACACTGATAGAGTCGAAACCTCCACTATCGATCCACTAGTCATATCAGCTCAAATAGGTCCTTCTTGGATAAAGAGGATCTTGGTAGATAGTGGAAGCTCCGTAAATATTCACTTCAAATGAGCTTATGATAAAATGAAAATGGAAGTAAAGGACTTGAAGTCGTGCCAGTCTTGCATACATGGCTTTAACAGGAGTGCAACGATACCCTCTGGAATGGTGGAGTTACCAGTTGAGTTGGGAATCGAAGATCTCCGGAGAGTTCAGATGTTACAGTTCGTTATGTTAGACATTAATTCTCTGTATAATGCTTTCTTAGGCCGACATGCCCTAGCTGAATTTAGGGCAGCCATTTCCATATGGTGCTTAACTCTAAAGTTCCACATTGATAATGGGGTTGGAGTTGTTCAAGGAGATCAGGCGGCTGAACGCACCTGTTATGCTGCTGAGCTATGGGAGGCATAACGTAAAGAGAAGGGCAAGGACGTAGAGGAATCTCTCTACATCCATTCTGCTAAAAATTGACAACTAACGCCTGTGCCTGGGCCTGGTGCTGAGCGCCACAACCAGTTCCTGAAAGATCTTGATCCACGAGATGACGATAATGAAGAGGAAGTCAAAGAAAGTCAGGCTTCCCTAGTAAAGCTGACGATCGACATTCTGATCGATGACGACGACGACGACTCTAGAATGATAAAGGTTAGATCTCAGCTAGTCCAACAGACAAGAGAGGAATTGTTTGAATTTCTTTGAGAAAACCTCGACGTGTTTGCTTGGACGCACTTAGACATGTGTGGGATCTCACCGGACATTATGAGCCATGCATTGAATATTGACGCGTGGCATATGCCAGTCAAATAGAAAAGGCACGGTATGGATCCAGAGAGATCTGCTACCCTGAAGGAAGAGATAGATAAACATAAGTCGAACAAGTTTATTTGAGACGCATTATATCTAAAGTGGGTATCCAACCCAATGCTTGTTAGAAAATCCAACGAGAAACGAAGGACTTGTGTGGACTACTCAGATTTAAATAAAGCATGCCCTAAAGACATTTTTCCACTTCCTAGAATTGATCGACGTGTAGATTCAATGGCTGGACATGATCTCTTATCTTTCATAGATGCATATTTCGGCTACAATTAAATACCAATGCACCTACTTGATCAGGAGCATACCAGCTTTGTCCCCCATCTGGGACTCTATTACCATAAAGTCATGCCATTCGGACTCAAGAATGCTGAAGCAACATATCAGAAACTCATGAACCGAATATTCGCCAACCAGATCGGGATAACCATGGAGGTTTATGCGGATGATATGCTTGTGAAGTCGCGGCTGTCCAACAATCATGTTAAAAACCTGGAACAATGTTCAACATCCTCCATGAGTACCGAATGAAGCTCAACCTGTTGAAATGTCACTTTGGAGTCGCATCCGGAAAGTTCCTTAGATTCATTATCAATGATTTAGGAATTGAAGCCAATCCTAAGAAAATCTGGGCAATCCAGAATCTTGAGACTCCGTGAACTATAAATCAAGTGCAAAGCCTCAACAGGAAGGTGGCAGCTTTAAGCAGATTCATCTCTAAATCCATAGAAAAATGCATTCCCTTCTTCGATCTGATCAGAAAAGGAGAGCGAAACTTCGAATGGACTAAGTAGTGTGAAGGCGCATTCCAAGCGTTAGTTCAACTTCTGGCAATGCTACCAATTTTGTCAAAGCTGATCGATCATGAGCGACTATATATCTACTTGGCATAACGCAATCAATGTTGCATTAATCTGGGAGGAAGATTGAGTCCAATGACTAGTCTATTATATCAGCAAGCGACTGACAACGGCGGGGAGGAACTACTCAAAATTGGAAAAGCTGGCTTATTGCCTCATCATTGCCTCAAGAAAGCTCCATCCGTACTTGCAAATTCATCCGATCACAGTCTACACCGACCAGGCGTTATGATAGGTCCATATGCCACCTGAGACGTTTGTAGGTTGCTCAAGTGGAACATTAAGCTCAGTCAGTTTGACATGCTTATACACTAAGGTGAGCCGTCCAAGGATTAGTTCTGGCGGACTTTATTGCTGAAATCACTGTACCAAAGGACTTTCTCGAGGCCAGTGAATCTCGTAAGTATATATGGAAGCTATACATATATGGTGCATCAAATGACCATTGCTCGAGCGCCAGAGTAGTACCTGAAAATCCAGAAGGTCGATCCATATGCTACGCCTTGAAGTTTGATTTTCGCGCAACTAACAACGAGGCCGAATATGAAGCTTTGCTTGTTAGGCACAGACTTGCCAGAGATTTGGGAATTATCCTTGTAGAGATTTACTGGGACTCGCAATTGGTCATATGTCAAGTTTGGGAAGAATACTAAGCTAAATACCAAAGGTTGGCTGCTTATCATGCCCGGATTCAGGAAATGTTGAACCGGTTCAAGTACCATGCCATCCTCTGTATACCTTGGAAGCACAATCAGAAGGCTGATTCTTTGGCGAAACTGGCTAGCACCGGTGAAGCACCGCAAATGGGACTCATCCTCGTTAAGACACTTACCTCTCCAAGCATCGACCAAATAAAGGCAGATTGGGTGCATGAGGCAACTCCCGAAAAGGAGTCATGGATGACCCCATTCAGAAACTATCTTGAACACGGAGCTTTGTCTGAGCACAGAAGTGAGAAAAGATAAGTTCTCCAAAAAGCTTCACCATTCATTATCCAGAATGGAGTAATGTACAGGAGAGGATACTCTATTCCTTTACTCCGGTGTATCTCCCATGAAGAAATCAAACGAGTGTTACACGATGTACACGAAGGAGAGTGTGGCAATCACACTGGCGGGCAAGCCCTTGCTAAGAAGATACTTTGATATGGGTATTATTGGTCGATGGTGAATTAAGGTGCATGGGACTATGCCAAGAGATGTGGAAAATGATAGAAACATGCTCGAGTTCTAAGAGACCCTCCTATAAAAATTACGTAGATAGTCAGTCCATGGTCGTTCGCCACATAGGGCATCGATATAGTTGGGTCTTTACCTCTGGCTAATGGTGGTGCGAAGTATGCTATCATTGCGGTTGACTACTTTACCAAATGGGTGGAAGCTGAGCCCCTTGCCACAATAACGACGTAAAAGGTAATCGACTTTGTAGTACGCAACAACATTTGTCGCTTTGGCCTCCCGCGAACAATTATCACTAAAAACGGAGCCCAATTCGATGGTGTCGAGTTCAATAATTTCTATCAATATTTTCACATCCAAAAGAAGTTCTTGACAGTTGCTCACCCTCAAGCAAATGGATAGGTCAAAGCTGTTAATATAGTTATTAAGTCCATTCTGAAGAAACGACTCGAGAAGGTTGGAGGCAGATGGTTCGATGAACTTCCTATGGCTCTATGGGCATATTGAACCACCCACAAGTACGCGATCGGCCACACTCCATTTTCACTTTCCTACGGCTCTGAAGTCGTTATTACAATTGAATTGGAAGCACCTTCTCATCGGTGGCATATTATGCTCCGAATATGAACGCCATATTACTTGCTGAATCTCTAGATTTATTAGATGATGAAGAGGTTGATTTGAGGGCAGCTGTGCACCGTAGTAGAGTCGCTCAATTATATAATTCTAAGGTCCGATCAAGAACTTTTGACTTGGCGATCTCGTACTCAAGAAAATCTATCCAATCCCCTTGCATATAAAACCAATGTCGGAAGGACCGTATGCCATCGAACGGAGACTTGGAGATAGCACATTCAAATTATCAACTATTGATGGTCTCACTTTGTCGAGAGCTTGTAATAGCGAGAGTCTTTATCGCTACTACACATAATGGGCCTTATTTATTAATTTGGTCTGCTTTTCATTTGAAATTTGTTTATGCATTTTGAAATTTGAACTTGTAATAAGGAAGCTGACTTTTCCATACTTTCTTATTTCAGCAATAAAATGCAAACTCACCAAGACAGAGTGGAAATTCTAGAAACGCGTCATGTGGCCATCACAATGCATAGAGAGCTAAGTTCCATCTTACGGTGGGACTTATTCAAGTAGGGAGTGACTGTGATACGACCGGTCACTCGCTAAGTGAAACCCCAAGCTTGGGGGAAAGAAACTACACTAAAGCCAAAAAGGATTGATACACAACAATCCTCCAACAAAATCCAGCTCCCAGAGTGCAAACTGGAGTATAAACTTCAAATCCAAAATGTGGGCTCGACGAGGGTGGATCCATCCACCCATGACTTCGCCCATGTACAATCTAAAGTCGAGGAGGATGGACCCTTCCATCCATGATCTCGTCTCCATTTGTACAAGCTCGAGGAGGATGGAACCATCCATCCACGATCTGATCTCCATTTTTACAAGCTTGAGAAGGATGGACCATTCCATCTACGACTTTGCTTACCTACTCAGGTTGGATGTGATCCGACCGTCCAGTTCCTGATCAACTTCTCGTTCACAAAGTGTGAACGAGATCCCAATAATTAGGCAGATGTGACTGATCATCTATCAATCAACTCCAGATTCTAGGAGTGCGAACTAGAGTATAAACATCAAGATGAGTGTGACTGACCAACCATCGACTAACTCTAAGTCCCTAGAGCATATGTTGGAGTATAAATGCAAACTGGTTGTGAAACAACCGCTCGCGAGATAACATTAAGTCCTAGATTGTGGACTAGAGTACAAAACATAAATTGGGTGTGACTGGCCACCCACAAATCAACCTAAGTCCCTAGAGTGCGGATATAATTCTAAATACCAAACAAGTGCGACTAACCGCCCATAAAATAACTTAAGTCCCCAGAGCACGGACATATCTTTAAACATTAAGCAGGCGTGACCGACCATGGACACACAAGCCCAATCCCCAAAGTGTGGATTCGATTATTAGTAGATGAGGGAGTGTGATCCGACCATTCGAACTCGTCTCGCTTCAACTTTGTTTCGAATAAGTTAAGCTCAATTTATTGAAGGTTGAACGAGACTGTTGATCGACCACATCAATTCATCCCCAGAACTAAGGGAAAAACTCAAGTACTAGCTCTCTATCGAGACAGTACAACATTGGGACTCGACTTAACGTTTGGCTATGACCCGAAGCCATGACTTCGGGACTTAACAGCCGAACTCAAGTCCCATTCAGAGACTAAAGCCTCACAAGTACATTTAATGGAAATTCGAGTGCTAAAACACTTAAGAAAATAAACAGAATTATGATGAAAACAAAATGAAATTTCATTTCAATTATTCCTCAAAAGAAAAGATAAGTACAAGAATTATTCAAGAATTCCTATAGGTATGGGGCGAACCCACATCTATTCATGGCCTACGGGAAGCAAAAAGAAATTCCTATCTATCTACCAAAAAAGGGAGCAAAAGGGCATGTCTACTCCTTCAACTTCTTACTCGGTGTTGATCCACTAGAACTACCGCTCATCTGTTTTTTCGAGCCTTTGCCTCCCCGACCTCCTTTTACTGGTTGGTCTACGGCTGAGGGAATTATGGTGATCTCTTCCTCCAAACTCACGGAGATCGGGGTACTCTCTGAATGCAGAGTCAGAGGAATCGTGATACTTTCAATGTTAGAGGACGAGGGAGGCATGCCAGTGTCATTGATTGTGCCGCCAGGAGAAATTATACGCATGGGGACCGACCAAGACCTACCATGCCACCTCCAATTCTACTAGCCTACGCGGCTCTTTTTATTTTGGCATTGATCTCTGCCATTATCTCTTCCTCTGAGCTGCTTGAATTTCCACGGGAATGCTACTGGTTGGGCCCGAAGAGCTAGCCGTATACACAGCTTCACCCATGACGAATGGAAAGTATGTAAGTGAATCACTTTGATGACCAAGGAGTCCTTCCATTATCTGCTCGTAAAAAATGAAGGTGGCCTCGTGCACTTTCTCGATTGATGCAGCAGCCGTTGTCGTGGTTGCCTCCGTCGTAATAGCCTCCTGCTTATGATGCAGCTCTTGGATTGCAGGAGGCTTGGCTGGTATAGATTCTATACTTGAATAAAGATAAGAGAAAACATTACTGAGGTCTTCTGATAGTGCTCCCAACTTTGAATGGATGCAAGAAGTGTTCAGAGTACCTTCCTTAGGTTAGCTCACATGCTGAGCCGATGCGCCTTCAAAGCTATGCTCGTGCACTAGAGAGAGATGTAGCTGATCAGAATCATATGCAGGAACAGTTGGAGGGCTAATTGCATATGTAAGCTCGAGTTGAGTTGTCGTAGGCATTTCAGAGCTTGCTTCATGGTGTTCAACTCTCGGCTCCTTTTTAACGTTCGGATATTGGCTGGCAAGTTTTTCCTTCTCAAAAGTGACGATGACATCATTCTTTCATCTTAGGTTAATATCCAGTTCTCCATCTCAAAGTCATCAATGGATGTTGTGTAATGAACCGCCTTTTCATCCTCTATCAAGCAGCACCAGGCATTGTATAGATGAAGCGGGTAGTTGTCAATCCACCTTAGGTTGCGATGTTTCAAGACATTGACATTATAAGTGACCAAGAGGTCTTCCATATCATCTTCCAACCTGGCCTCTACCATTCTAACATCGGTTTCAATTTTGGCCTCGGTGTTTTGGACCACTAACTTGGCCGCATCTTGCTCACCCCTGAGTGCCACGGCCTGCTAACACGCCTCTTGGGCAGCTTTTTTAGCATCGTCGTTCTCTTTGACGACTTCAATAAATTTGGCTTTAAGCACCTCAAGCTCTTTGAGCATGGAATCTTTTTCTGCCATAATAGTGGCAGTTCTGTGGCCCATCTCCTCGACCAAGGTCAGGTGCTCCTGTTGCATCTGTTCTATCTTCTTGCTTGTCTCATCAACTTTCTTAAGGGCCTCCGTTTTCGAGTTTCTTAAAGGGTCATTCTCAGTGGTAAGCACTTGTACTATGCGATCTTTTTGGATGAGATCTTTCACCAAATTTTCATTTGTCTTCGCTCGATTAAATGCCGCCATTTAAGCTCTTTCTACGACATTCATCCACTCTTGGTACTGGTTGTAGACATCATATACATAATCATGCACAGTTTGTTCAGCCCCATCGAGAATTCGCTTCGAGTTCGAAGGAAGTGATAGCCATCAAAGCAAATATTAGAGAAATCCATTTTCAAATGAGCTATTTGGATGGCTCCCACTCCCATGGGCTCCATCACTGCTGATGTAGTGACGATAGGAACATCTGTCCCATTCCTGCGATGCTGCTTGCCAAATCTCGAAGTTTGTGGAGGAACTGATTGGCGTGAAGTTACAATAGTTTATTTTCCGGAGCTAGAGGGTTGCCTTGGACCTCTAGGTGGAGGAGAGCGTGACTGAGAATGGCACCTATACCACCTCTCCCTCTTCCTTTCCCTATCTATTTACCTCTCATAACGCTCCCTCTCTTGACTGGATTAGCCACGATTGCATTCTCTTTTGGCTTCACGCTTGCGAGACTCGGAATATAAGCTAGATGAATGGTGCACGGAACAAATACTACCAAGGATAGATCCTCGCTTCGACATCGTATCTGTAAAATGAAAAGAGGAACAGAGTTGGTAATCTCAAGAGAATAATAGCTTGTGATTAGAAATTATATGGTGCCGTGAAGTTTGTGCATGCATGTGCAAACCCCTCAACCAACCGGTTGTAGTAGCCGTACTCAAAGGAGTTGGCTATCCTATATCTAAGGCGCTTCGAAGCCCATCTAGTCCGATATCTTAACATAAAGGCAAGTCGTCCGGAATAGGGACGTTCGTTAGTCCCTCAAAAGAACTCTCCATCCATGGAGGAAGAATCTCTTGACTCGTAGCAGGCAAAGACACTACGACAATTTTGCGCCTTACAGATTAGAGCACCAGTTTTGCTTTTTATTTTTCCCGATGCTTGAGGGTCCGGTGAAGGCACGGCTAGGGACTCATCTCTAGCCGGCGAGCTCTCGTCATCGCCTTGTTCGGTTATAAAAATTCCAGAAGCTCTCCTTCTCATTTGCCTCAATGGAGTTATCCTAAGAACTCCTAAAAGTCTGATGCTCTAGTCTCTATCAACTAACCCAACGACTATCAAATTTTCGTCTGTGAGGACTTCGTCAATTTCTCTACGCGCGGTTGGCAGCTCTTGAAGTACCCTTATTATCTCCTTAAATTGAGCTCCTTCGGGCCATGGGATCAAAGCTGTAAAAGAAAGAAAGTTAGATTTGGCATCGACTGCTATTATCCAGTTAACCAACAGAGATATTGGAGCTCTTACGTCTGACTAGCCACCGACTGGCAAACCCCGATGGACGTCAAACGAAGAACCATTCGGTCTTAAAATAACTCAGCTTGCCCCAAGCCCCGACCATGACTAGACAGTTCCTAGCTGCTTCTAGAAAAGTGAAGGAAGGGTTGTGCCCATGGCTCTTTATATTGAATAATTATCTGATCTTTTCTATCGTCGGAGGTTAGAGGAGGTGCTCCATGAAGATGACAAACAGACTATTGAGCAAGGCATACCCATTCACGTGCAACTAAGATGGAGCAATCCTCAAGAAAAGCAAAATTATCGGATGAATTGGTTGAAAGAAGGAAGTGTTCTGGCTATATACATAAATTTGTTGTAGGCTGTGTACCCTTTCGAGGGTTATGGGCTCTATCTTCTGGCTCCGGCAGTAAGACATCGTTCGGCACCAACCCATGCCTTAACCAAATCCTGTTTAACATGTCTTCAAAAATATAAGAGCTGACAGAATCTTGTGGATTGGCGATGATGACTGCTCTTGGTAGGTCATCCGAAGTAGGACTGATTACTTCGGCTGCGATAGCCATCATTTCGATTATAGGAAGAGGAAAACTCTGAGCATCCCGCGACTGTGAACTTCCTGTTTCCATAGCTATTGAACTTAGTAAAATCATCGTTAGATGACAACAAACCCATGTTCCCCTCAGCGTGAAGTGTGTGAATATGTCGCGTAATGCAGTGCTACATAATACTTAAGAAATTCTATGAAATTTGTGAGATGTTCAAATGACAAGACTTCGAGATTCAACACGAGTGATCATCATCGCTGACCGTCACAATCGTGCCATCCGTATGTCGGAGAGTGATCCAAGTTAGAGTTTATCAAATTTGTCAAGTTACAATTCCATCAACGAGCTTCAAAGGGCAGTCCAATATGCGGTAAAATGATTAAGTCCAATTATACAAGGCGGAAGCTCGTCAAAGTCAAATGTTCGATTATGCAAAGATTTGTATCCATCACGGTTTGGACTTGGACCGATCACCAGGAGATAGATTCATATCGATCATGGCAAACAGCGGTTCATATCAATCGTAGAATGGCGTTTCGTATCGATCACCCCAAGTAAAATTTCATATCGATAGCTCCGGACCGATACGAATGCCAAGCGTCGATTGATTGATATGAATGTACACTCATCCATCGATACGAAACAATTCCTTCATTCAATATGGAATTCCATTATGTCTAGATCGATATGAATTTCTTCCTCGTCCATGATCAATAAGAATAATCTCTTTCGTACCCTTCCACGCTTCTTCTTCTCCAAACAACATAACTGCCATTTCAACCTTCCTCAACCACACTCCGACCCATTTTAGGCCTCGACGTCACCAAAATCGGCCACAAATACCAGTAGAATGGCACAAGAATTTGAGTCTCATCATTTGGAGTTGATTTTATTTGATTAATTACCTATTTCGAGTAATTAGTTCAAGGGATTAAAAGTTTCGATCTGAAGGCGGAGATAGTTTTTCTTTTCTCTTTAGCTCTAATCGAAACGAAGTCAGTATGTGGGAATGAAAATAAGTGAAAATTTGGTTAAGTCCAAAATGTATATATATCGACTCGAACTCAGAAGAAAACAACAATTCGTCTCCTGGTAAAATGGGCCAGTCGAAACAGTCAAAGCCAGAACGATACGAAAGACCGTCTTCATATCCATCCGCAGTCGATTTGGGACAAAGCTTTTCATATTCATTAAACCATCAATACGAAAGGCACAATAAAGGCAAATTGGAGCTACATATATCCATCGTTACGAAGGGACAATTTCGTATCAAACACTTTAGAGACCTCAGGAGTTCGTATCCATCAATACGAAGAAATTTCGAAGAACCAACTATTTCGTATCGATAGCCATCGATAAAAATGCCGATCCCAACTTCTTTGATTGATCCAGGAGAGGATCGATACAAAGGGAAACTCTAAATGACCATTAAGCGTCGTTACAACTCAAATTTCACATCGATCCAGGAGAGGATTGACATGAAATTCGATCCAGACAAAAAAAAACTTGGCAACGACCCGTGAATGTGAAAATGTGAACAAGAGTCAGGTTGACGTACATGCATGTATGATGGACTGACATTAAACTTTCAAAATTGACAGAAATTGAAAGCTTACGTAATGACTATTACAATAGTGAGCAGCAAATTGCTAGCACTCGACACTCAGTTAGAACAATGCACTGCATAATCATTGGCAGTAACCAATTCAGCATTTATATTACTGGAGATCAATCTAAGGTTACATCTTTTGACGAAAAAACAACAACTACTTAGCGATTCGAACAGGACTATTCAGAATGAAGATTGCGGTTTTTCAAAGCACGTCCTATTCACACAAGACGAACTTTGGAGGGCAAATATTATCCCCCCTTTTGGAAAAGCCGTGATACTAAGGAACTGACTGGAAACTAAAGAAAGTCCATCCCGAAGATTGGCAATACATAGGTCTACTATGAATATAGGAAAATTTGGTCTACGTCTTGATCGAGCTACAATCGATATGGCATGGCAAGAAAATCTATGAAAAGCTCCAAATTTTAAGTCGATTGGAGTTTGTATGCTTAAGATATGGATCGATCAAGAATCATGAAGGAAGCCTCAGTTCGTATCCATCAAAGGTCGTCCTTCTTTGTATCCATCATGCCCAATTCCCTTCGTATCCATCAACAGTTAATGTTTTGTATTGATTCCATTCACATATGCTTCGTATCGGTCTCCTCTCTATATAGTTCGTATCGATTGGCCAACGGTCGATATGAAACACCCCACTAAAATGATCGATATGAAGAATGCATATAATGATCGATGCGAAATAGCCTCTACATCATCGATACAAAAAAAACATAAGTCCATATCGACATGAAGCAGCTACAAATGATCGATACGAAGTGGATGCAAAGCAACGATACGAATGAGGTTGCATTGGAATGATATGTAGGAACATAGTCAAGAGAAAGAAACAGTCGCTCAGCATGGAAAATGTATCGCTCCTAAAACATTGCACCACATCACCCCGATCAATACGCATAGAAGGATACGAATGGATCGATATGAATGAGATCGATACGAACATATCAACCTACTGCAATGCAAACTTGGATCGATCATAACTCAAAATCTACAAATCCAAATGCTGTCAAATTTTCGTATGAGCTTACGTACCACCTCAGCAATGTCCATGATCGATCTCAGCCCAAAAGGAGCAGGTATTGATTGAGATAAAATGTACATGGATCGATCCTGGATCGATCCCAAATGACCTCGGATCGATCAAGTGGACCTGCCCACATAGGAGAAGGGTATTCCGAGATCTAAGTCAGATGTTCTCAGCTTACACCTATAAATAGCAGCCATATGCGTCTAGAAAATAGACTTTTGATTCTACGACGTCGATACTCTGCCGAAGACCTTTTGTAACTCTAGCGTTTAAATGTTTACTATTGTAATCAGATTATAATCTACAATAAAACATCAACTTATTCATAGAGGACATAGGCTACAACGCCAAACCAATCCAAATTCATGTGTTCTCGCATTTCTGTTTGTCTATTTTGGTGGGTTTGTTAGATTAGCTTCATTTTTCATTTATATTCTTCATTTTTAATCTCTTCAAATATGCCCGAAGAGTGTTGTGCCCAATTTTGGTACAAACAAAACTAGCATGAGAAACTCAAACCATAAACATATGATAGAGTCATAGATGGGTATTGAACAAACCTTGGAAAAGAATAATATCTCGTAAGACCACGCCATTTATAAATATGGATGGGTTTTTACCTTACGATAAAAAAATAGTTTATATGGAAAATCACTTTGATATTGTCAATTTGAAACACTTTCAAATATATATATATACAAAGAAAGTATCAATACCCAGGGTATGGTAATATATTCGAACTAAGCCAATGAAATATACTTGATGGAATATATGATACCAAAAGGGGTAGCTAAAATGTTTGAAAAGCATTGCAGCTATTTTGGGACTACAATCAAAACTACGAAGCTCGTATTTGGAATTGGATTACCAACATGATATGGAATTTGTAACGACCCACCAATCCGTATAATCGAAGCTGACATACCACACATGTACAGTCCAGGTCGAACAGAATGATGGATAGTTAGAGGAAATAAGAAGAGAAGAAGAAAAAGAAAAAAGAACCTAACAACGTCACAGAATCTCACAAGGGAAGCAAAACAATACATAATATAATATAAATAATCTTTACAAAAGAGAAACTGTTATATACACATATCCATCAGAGTACAACAACAAATTATGATCATCGGCCTAGATAGTTATTACAACCTGTCCTTACAAATGTTGATGATTTCAACAACAAATAGCGGAAAATAAACATATATGTATACATCTTAAATACCTCCGACTCGTCTTTTAAGCTCCAATGCATACAAAGCAATCAGTAAATATACTCGGTGTGACCTGGGCATTATAATAAAATAACAACCGAGCCAGTCAGGAAAGCCAGCATGAGAAAACACACCCAACTGGATTTTAAAGCTATAGAAAACTTTGTGAAATCAAAAGTATACTGTAAGACAACGCCGCAAATAAACACGAACGGATATTTACCCTAAGATAACCAAAACATTTTCCATAGAAAACCCATTTATATTATAATAATATCTAGGGGTCAAAGTGAAATATGAATATAGTTGAAATGCTTGCATCTCACAATCAACATAGTTGGGCACAATCAAAATCGTAATGGCTCATATTGGAGATTGGGTTCCAACAATGACAAGGCACCGGGGTACCCCCTACCATAGTGTATCTCTAGATAAAACACACCGAGAACCTCACATGGACTCCCTACAAGTCAAGACCGGCCCTACCCCTTACTGGATAGCACAAATATGTCATCACCTTGGTTGGAACCAACAACCTGAAATGGGACCCGATCATACATGATCTATAATATTGATCTAGATTGGGTGATGACCATACCCTAATGGTAGTGAATCACACAGCTTTGAAGCATATCCCCTGATTTTAGCCATTTCCAGGTTGATGAGGCTTGAGGCTATGATTACCTTTTACATAACACATTTCAGTTTGAATACCACATTCCCACAATCACACAACTGATTTCTGCAAACGTGCAGCTGTTGAGCTCATACGTCTCAAGAAAGGGTATTAAGCTAAGAGAAGTGGCCTTAGCCGCCACGAAATAGTTGATAGATTAATAGAGATCAATTAATGTAATTAAAAATGCAATTTTGGACATTCATCCATATAATTTGTCCAGGAACAGGTCAATCCAAAGGCACTCTCCTACCACATCTTGTTGGGAATCACCCCCAGGATTAGTAGCGGGAAGTCCTTGCATATCATAGATTATCCTAATGAAGCACTACTGTCACCATATATGTACAAAATGCATCGCGGGTGCAGTGAAAGTATCCCTACATCATGAAGATGTCCATCTTCAAAATCATCATCAAAAACCTTCACTTTCGAATGCATACATTGGTCTAAAGTAGTTCTCGGATAAATCCGACCTCGGTCTCTCCGGAGCAACAACGATAAAGAGGCGCTCAACCTCATATGGAAACCAAGTCTCATAGACTTATAGCATTTCCAACTCTCTACTTGATATCATTCGGCCAAGAAGGAAGCCTGGTAGATTGGAGTACCATAGATACTCAGCATTACTCGAATCAACAGTCTTAATCCAAACGATAATCATGCCTACTTGGTTGGGTTCATGATAAATACACACTCCCACATAAAGTTAAGGAACCCAAAATGGCCAAATTTGATAGCCGGTTACTTAACTATCAAAGAAACAAACAATATCTAGCACACAAGTAGTCACTGGGCCCATTTAATTAATCTTTTATTAAATAAATCAATTTCCAAATATTTAAATAAAATTATTTTTAAAAGATATATTCTCAAAACCATTTCAATCATTCGATATTAGAAAACATTCCATATACTTATATCAACGACATTAGCATATTCAACAAACATTTCATTTTCAACACCTCGAAAAATATTTCCATATACTTAAGACGATAAAAATTATATACACAAATCTTATGGTTGAAATGCGCTTTATTTAGGTCAAAATGAATATTGTGTAAGACAGCGTTACGACAACCCAAAATCACGAGTACAAGGGATTTGATTAATTACACACACACACACACACACACACATATATATATCCCATATACTATATAAATTTCTTTTCACAAATCATTTACTATAACAACAATGTTATAGTCGATGCCTTCTATACTTCCCTGAAAACATCTATCTGAACAATAAATATTAAAATCCATGTTTTCGATATATAACACATTCTAAATCACTTTTCAAAACCATTTGAACTCCATTTGAAATTACTACTTTCAAAACTTCACCTTTGAAGATTATCACTTTAAAAACCATTACTTCATCAAAAATATTGCTTCTAAAACATTCCTTTAAAGGATTATCTGACTTTTAAAACTTGAATGTTTTCCTCCATATAAAATCCATATATAAATCCCAACATAAATCATTTTCGTATTTATAAAACTATGTGTATAAATCTCCTTTCTATTTTATAAAACTTCTATTTTATAAAATAGCATTATTTATAAAATCTATTTATAAATCATTCAATTATAAAAACTCATTTTGCTACCAAAATCTACTTATAAATCCATTTCTTTATGAATCAAATTGATTTATAAAATCCATTTACCAAATAAATTTTAAGTCCATTTACAAGATATTTATAAATTCCCATTATAAATCTATTTCATTATTTATAAAATATCACTTTTATAAATCCTTTATATAAATTTATTCAAAGATTAAAAATATTTCACAAAAATATAGCATTAAAAATCATACATTTTCATTTGTTTAAAAATAAATTCATTTCTTTTAGTAATTAAAATTTTATTAAAACATATATACTTCAAAAATCACTTTGAAAATCATTTCAATTCAAAATCACCATTTTATAGTATTTAAAATTACTAAAAATATGGCCCAGTGATACTGTAGCACTAATTAAGCAAAAACAATCCATGTCATCAAATATGACATCCAACACATTATATATCAAAATATATGAAAAGTAAAATCAACAGTATAATGAATCTTGTTGGATCCCTCTAACCTGGCCCCCTGTATCACAAACAGTAAATAATCAAATAATACAAAAATCGACTGCTTCGAGGCGGGACGTATATATAGGGTCATTCTCTCTTACACAGGAACATAATAGGGTCTCATCCTCCCCAGGGGCAGGAATATGTCCAAGCCAATAATATAATTTAGTAAATTATCTATATTAGCAATAACAGTAAATAATAAAATATTCATACATGTAATAAACAATTATTATTGACTATATAATATTTTTTCATTAACCGAAAAGGTGAGATTAACTCACATTGGTATTAGTAGTCCCCAAAATAGAACAATGTTCCGATTTGAATTAAAATTGAATAGACGTTCAATTTTAACCAAGATTGTCATTAGCACCAAAACCATCTAATCCAACTCCATAGCGTAGTACTCGCTGATATGATCGCAATGCAACTTGTCGTGCTTAATTTCGGCCTCATATGAAAAAGTTATAGCGTTTATAAGTTTTACAAATTAAAAATACAATTATTTTAATTTAATTGCATCATTAAACTCCTTAATCATTGTCATTAGCAAGCCCAATCCTTTGTCATTCATTCCCAAGTTGCTTCGAACCCATCTTGTGACTTTCTTTCTTTTTACTTTTAAACGATCGTGCAACGCAGAATGTCATCGCCTGCTGCTCCACCTGCGATCGTACCTCTCGCCGTTTACTTTGCCGCCACTACGCACGCGCCTGTGCCACCTCGATTGTAGAAACGAACCCAAAAAATGTTATTGTTCGACCCCCACTAGCCGCTGTGAAGCCCTCTCATCCATGACCATGGACGAGTTCATGGAATCGAGCTCTACAACTTTCATGTAGGAAGCTTTGCCTAATTCTTCTTCGATCGACACCGATGATGTGGGCCATTGGATGGCCTTGACTTAATGGCGGCTCTGTTTTGTTAGATTAGGGTTTGCAAAAAAAATAAATGGCCAAGTCCTTTTATAGAAAAAGTTAAAAAAACACTATTCATGCATCAAATTTTTCGAACTCCAAATGACACGTGTCACCTGGCGTTTTATATGTTATACACATATTCTGAACATAGAATATATATTGGAATTTAATTCCATTATAAACAGAAGTTAGTTTCCCAAACCCAATTATATTAAATTAAGTTCCTTTAATTAATTTCTACATGTTTCGAAGTTGCATGACAAAATGATATGTCTAATCGCCACGAAATTCGATGGCATATAATAATTCACTAATACGATCCAATGAAATTGGTTTCTTCAAAACCGAGACAGTGCTCCAAAGGCTATTTTTACACGTTAATTAAAATGAATAATTTCCAAAATTAGTTAAGTCGCTTTTAAATCCAATTTAAAAGTTTACCATCTCCATTATTATTTAAACAGAATTTAAATCAGCTTTCGAGATTATTTTTATTCATTTCAAATTCAAGATTCAATTATTTCAAATATTTCATATATTCAAATTTAACCATATATTTATCAAATAAATCGCTATATTTAAAATTGAAGTTATTTAATTTATAAATTAACTTTTCAATGTTTAAAATCAATTAAAATTCCAAATTCAAATGACTAAAATTCTGGGTCGTTACATTCTCCCCTCTTAAAAAATTTCATCCCCAAAACTTCTAAGGCAAGAAAATGCCCAAACCCATTAAATTTTCAAAAACCATTAGCTGAAATAGATTACGAAGTCCATTTAAACCTTTTAACTTTCCAAAATCAAATAGTTAAAAAAAAATTATCGCCTTTCTAAATTTTAAATTCATAATTAAATATCTAAAACCAATCAATATCATTCCAAGTTATAAAACCAAAAATCCAAATTTTGGTTATCAACATCATTTTAAAAATTCTCAAAAAACTTCCAACGTCTTAAATTTAAGGAAAATTTCGCCGGCGACTCCTTTACAAGGCTCGATCAGAAATTTTACAATATTTATATATATATATATATATATATATATATCTACATATATATGTACATATAATCACAAATACACATCCCGTCTTTAAGGATAAGGCATCCTATTGGAAAAAAATATAAAAGTATGATATGTAATCTAAGGTCTGTACCTTTTATTATATTAGCAAGCATATACAATCAATATAATGCAAAAGCGAGGTTCAAATATGAAGCATACGCCATCCGTACCTACTAATCACTCACCAACCAATGAGAACAAGTATAGAGAAAGTAGTATCGATATATAATCTGGAACATATAATAACCATATGCAAATATAGAAAATGTAACAAGAGAATCCATCAAACAATTAATATTCATTCAATTAATTCATAACCATATCAGTTTTCATTTTTCAATGTCAACATTTAATTTCTTAAAGCCTGCACGATGTATATATATCATCCATATGCATAACCATACCCGATCGCTCGCTTGATCATACAATTTCACATTCGAACTAGCATCATTCACACGACCACTCTAGGGGAAGACTCAGATCTGGCTCCTTGATTAGAAACCAATATTCTCCTTACATAGACATATACTATGATAGAGAATATCAGAATTAATCAAAATCCATGTCCAGTGTTTGCCGTCGAGAATCGAGTGAAAAATCCTAACTCGGATCTGTGTAAGTCACCTCGAAATTGTATATTCGAATCTGGATCCAATAGTTATGCGAATAAAATAACATACGTATAACTTTATGTATTTATTTCAGTTGATTTCTTATGATATCCCATTCTTTTTATTTACATTCATATACTTTTACGTTCATTTAATCCATATTCAATTTAAATCAAATTCCATTATTCATATTGGTTTCACTTATAACATTCACTTATTAATATTCACTTTAAATTCAATTTATGTTTAACAATATTTCACTCCATATTCAATTTACTTAGTATATTTTCTTTAATATTAACATCACTTCTCAACCATTCTATAAAATTATTTACTTAAGCTAATTATAAACATTTTATATAACCACTAATCTTTATTTTCACTTTACAACTTAAGTTGAATTTCATTTTATAACTCAAGTTCATATCCATTTCACTAAATTATTTCATTAGTTCATTTCATCATTTTATTACAAATCAAATTCAAATTCAATTTCAATTTCACTTGACTTTTCTTAAGTTAAATTTCATTCCAAAATTCATTTTATTTTAACATAACTTAAGTAAATTCATTTCATTATTCACTTTCCAAATATACCTTCTTAGAATTTATATTCTATAAACTTTTAAATTTTATTTTAACTCGCTAATTCTCAAAATTTATAAGCCATAAAACTTAGTTTCTTATGTTGTCAGCAAAACACTTAAATAACAACTTCCAAAATTTAAATGTCCAGTTCTTTTTTAAAATCATTTTGAAATCATATATGTACATATTCCTTTTTATATGAAACATACTTTTGAATTTTAAAATCAAAACTAGTTTTACCAAAACAAAACCTCAATGATAGCAATTCCTCACTTAGAAACTCGAAAATGAACACCGATGATGTTGCAGTCATCACCAAAATTATTTTTCAGCGACTAAAGTGAATTTAGTGCTTTCTACTCCCTTTAAATCCTATTTAAAAATATTTACAAAAGAAATATTTTAAAAATAATACTATTATTATTTTTCTAAAACCTTTTGAAAAATGACTTTCAAAATTAATGGGTTTTAAATTCTCAAACTTCTTGTTTTAAACCCATTTTTATTTACAAGTCATATCACAAATATACGTACGCAATTTCTTTTACTTTCCATTTATAAATCACCTTCATAAGTCATATTTATAGAATCTCACTTCTTATTTAATATCATTTCATCAATGTTGATTATTTTAATTATAATCAATAGTCTATAATATGTATTTATAAATTCACCCTCTTATATAACTCAATTTACAATTGTGTATTTTTGTTCAGATTATAATATACATAACTTTTATTAGAACAATAAACAACAAACAAAAAATGATAATAATCGAATATTATCATTTACTAACAACCAAACATGTCATATATAACTATAATAATTTCTGAAAAATTACTCTTTTATGTATAAAAATATATTTTAAGTAAAATTATTTCATGTACCAATTTCAACACAATACTGTGTTGGTTTATCTTGTTTACGTGTTTAGAAACCCCTACCGATAACGTGGCATCCCACGCATTGACCAGAATTCATAAGCCACTCAACAGATAAATCAATACAATATAAAACATTTTTATAATCATTATCAAATACGAGCTCATATATATACACTCAACTCATCCTACAGTCTCGCTTGTCCTATCTCAAATGAGTAAATTCCCACCAAAGCCTAGGTGATCGCTTAACCTGAGCTCTAATGCCAAGTATAACGACCCACCAATTCATACAATACAATCTGACAATATACCACACATGTCCAACTCAAATCGAACGAAAAGACGGATAGTTAAAGGAAAGAAGGAGGAAAGAAAAAAAGAAGAAGAAAAATAAGAAGAGAAACTATCAACGAAACAGAATCTCACAATGGCGGTGGAATAATATACAATATAATATCAATAATCTTTACAGAAGAGAAACTGTTATATACGCACATCCATCATAGTACAACAACAAATTACGATCATCATCCTGGATAGTTATAACAATCTGTCCGCACAAATGCTGATGATTTCAACAACAAACAACGGAAAACAAACATATAGTAAATACATCCTGAAGACTTCCAACATCCTGAAAACAAACATATAAGCAATAACGGTCAATAATAAAATATCCACACATCTAATAAATAATTTATATTTACTATATAGTATTTTCTAATTAACAAAAAAGGTAACATTAACTCACATTGATTTTATTAGTCACCAAAATGTTCCATTTTGAATTTTAAAATTGAACAGACGTTCAATTTTAATCAAAATTCCTGCTAGCTCTGAATCCATCCAATCTAATTCCATAGCATAATATTCACTGATACGATCGCAACGCAACTCGTCATGTCCAATTGTGGCCTCGTATGAAAAAGTTATTGCATGTATAAGTTTCACAAATTAAAATTAAAATTATTTAATTTATAAACTCCTTAATCATCGTCATTATCAAGCCCAATCCTTTGTCGTTCATTCCCAGGTTGCTCCGAACCCATCATGTGACTTTCTTTGTTTGTTTTTTTAATGATCTCATAACCCATAACGTCACCACCTATCGCGGCGCCTCGCGCCGTTCACCTCGCCCTCGCCATCGCAGCACGCGCCTACGCTGCCTTGATTGCAGAATCAAAATCAAAACTATTATTTCTTCGAGCCCCTCTAGCCGCTGCCAATGCCTTCTGATCGATGATTCATGACCATGGACGAGCTCGTGGAGTCGAACTTTACAACTTTCATGTAGGAAGCTTCGTCCAATTCTTCTTCAATCTATATGGACGGTATGGGCCGTTGGACGGTCTTTAGTTAATGGCAGCTCTATTTTTTTAAATTAGGGTTTGCAAAAAATGAAATGGCCAAGTCCTTTTATAGAAAAATTTGTAAAATGCAATTCTTTCGTCACATTTTTCAAACTCCAAACGAGACGTGCCGCCTAATGTTCTATTGTTATACCCATATTCCGAACACAATGGAATATATATCGAAAGCAATTCCATCATATACAGAAGTTAGCTTCCCAAACCCAATTATATTAAATTGACTTCTTTTAATTAATTTCTATGCATTTCAAACTCGCATGACCAAACGATACATCCGATCGTCATGAAACTCGACATCATACAATAACTCACTACTACGGATCCAACGAAACTGGTTTCGTCGAGATCCGAGACAGTGCCTCGGAAGGCTATTTTTACACGTTAATTAAAATGAATAATTTCCAAAATCAGTTTAAGTCACTTTTAAATCCAATTTAAAAGTTTACTATCTCTATTATTATTTAAACAGAATTTAAATCAGCTTTCGAAATCATTTTTATTCATTTCAAATTCAAGATTCAATTATTTTAAATATTTTCATATATTCAAATTTAACCATTAGTTTATCAAATAAATGGTTATATTTAAAATTCAAGTTATTTGACTTATAAAATTAAACTTTCAATATTTAAAACCAATTAAATATTTCAAATTCAAATGACCAAAACCCTGGATATAGAACTAGTGGCATTTTCCTTCGATCAACGCATAATGACTATAGTTCATGCAGCGACCTTATCACTTGTCTCAAGCTAGCCACTTGGAACTGCACTTGCTACACTATATTGTACAACATATTTTCTCAACTGCTTCACACGGTCTCTGCCAGTCTTTAATACCTATCCATTTCATCATCTTAAGGCAATAGATGCCTTTCATTTCTCATAACTGATAGCTCGAAATATGTCATGCAGATCACATAGTATCTCGTATCGTTTTTGGGATGTGAGGCTTATGAGGATACACTTTTTTCATAAATCCACACTTTGTTTTTCACAAAGCCGCGTTTTATTTTTCCGCAAAGAACATTCCACTTTGATGCCACATTGTCGTTCCTTAATCACATAACTGATTTCTACAAACATATAACTCATGAGATCGTACGTTTTAGGAAAGGGAGTTAAGCTAAGAGAAGTTGCCTCCTCCGCCACTAAGCAGATAATATGTTGATAGATATCAATTCATATCATCATAAATGCACTGTTGGACACTCATCCATACAAATTCGTTCTTGAGACTAAATAAAACCGAAGGCACTCCTCCTACTACATGTTTTTTTAGGAATCATCCTGGGATCAGTAGCGAGTAGTCCTTGCATTACAGAGATTTCAAAACACGATTGGTTCAATACTATAATAAATATCTCTATATTAAGAGTGACCAAGAGAATGTCAACAAGCAGTCCTTTCGCTATGAAGATCTTCAATCTTCATTACAATGAATATTTCAGAATGCAGACACCATTACCATAGAAATATAATATAGGGTAAACCCTTGAGACTCGTGATAGAAATCCCTACATTTTGAAGATCTTCAGTCTTCAACACGAACATGTACATTGGTTCGAAGTGGTTTTCGGAAACAAATCACCTAAATCCAACCCCCGTTTCTTCGAACCAACCACCGATAAAAAGGCATTTGGATATATAAGTGATTATCACACAACATTCAATTTATTAAAATTTTTATTTAAATCAAATTTCTCCTAGGATATATTCATTAAATCATTTCTTTATCTTTTTCAAAGTGTATGAATTCATTAAGCCTTGTTTATCAAATCCCTTGGTTGATTAAAGCTCTTTACAAATCTTGGGATAATACCAAGTCATTTTAAATTTTACTTAGGAAAAACATTTTCAATTTTTTTATTTAGAACTCATATTGGAAAACAATATTAAGAAAAAAAGATCATGGAAATTATACTAATTCTACTCAATATCAATTTTCATATTCAACCTTTACTATCCATCAAATAATGGTGAAATCGCCTTTTTAATTTACATGGATAGTATGGATTCCATCCTCGGAATTTAATACCGTATAAGAAGATCATTTCTATGTAGTCCAAGTTGTTTGAATTTGAAAAATAATATCTTTCATATTATGGGAAATTTTGATCCAAGTAAATCAAATATACGATCCCTTCCAGCGGGCCAGTCCGGATAGCTAGGGAATGCGGGCAACTGGTTTCTCAATCTCAAATCTAAAGACTACCTTTCTGTCATCTATAAGATGGTCATGTTATTTGATTGATTTTAAATCTTTTAACATACTTAATTTACTTTTACTTATTTTAGAGCATCGAGGCTATCCCTTTGATCTGTTCCATTCCTTGATCAAATTTTCTATGACGCTTACAAATGGAACAAATGTACTAGTCATTTATGCACACCCGTTTTTAAACCTCTTAATCATCTTTAAATTACTTAATTATTTAATTTAAAAGGGTCATAAAAGATTCGGGAAAGAATAATTGAGTTAAAACCATTTTTTGTAAAATTTATTAAAAAGTGTTGCAAATAGTGTTTTAAAAGTTTATTCGGCTAATACAATTTTTCTATCGTTTTGGAGATTAATTTATACAACTCAAATCACTTTTAAAACACTTTAATATATTTCCAAAATTTATTCTATATTTTTATATATTTAAAAATATTTATTTTAAACTAATTCAAATTCGGGCTTTAAATTGCAAAAATGATTTTTCTACAAACTTGTTTTGGGCTTATTTAAAAATTTATAAGACGAAACCTTGATTTTCTTTCTTTATTTAAAACTATGGATATAATAGTCCGAAAATTATTATCTCAAAGAATTCTGAGCTATATTCCATTCTGTACACTTATTTGAATTCTACGGCGCGAAATCGCGAAGTACCATTATGCTACGTGCCTAGTTTTGACTTGTTTTTCAATTTCTTTTTAGCTTTTGGAAACACTTTTAAATGTTTATAAACCATTTCTAAATCATTTTAAACCCATTTAAACAAATACTTTTCAAATTTCAAACTCATTTTCCACTTCATTTCATAGTATAATCAATATTATTATAATATTCATTTTAACTCTTTTTAGACGATTAATATCATTAAGAGGCTAAACTCCATACACATATTATACATGGATTAAATTTCTTTTAATTAACTATGGTTAATTACTAACTATTTCTCTTATTATTTACCAAAACAAGTTATCAACCATATCACAACCATATAACCAATCATTATATCAACCGAGTTATCATCCAATATCGAACATTTAATCATTCGATATATTTAAACTTTCAGATCATTTTACTTGAAATAATTTAGAGATTAATTAGTATAGTGTGCGTACCCACTTACGGCTCTACTCCACGAATTTTTTTCGTAGACTTCTCTTTTCATTTCAGCGGCACTTCTTCCTTGTTTTCTTGTTCTGAAGCCTTTTAAACTCCTTCCTTCTTATACGTCCTTGGCCTAGGCCTTGGAGTGCTCGGCCATGCTCTTTGGGTGGTGGTGCTCTTGTCTTTAAGGTGGAGATTGGGTGGACATAAGATTTTAAGAGGTGGTGGAGGTATTTGCTTTGATTTTTGAAGCGTTTTAGTATATGTGTGCATGTATGTGTGTGTGTGTGTGTGTTTGTATTATATATATTTAAATTTTATTTGCTATTATTTTTTTCATTTTTTTATTAGAGGGGAAGCTATTGAAATAAATATAAAGAAGAAGAAGTGATGGCTTTATGTGAAATATTAAAGTGATATGCATGGCTATTTAAAGCCTTAAGATCCTTAACCCTTAAGCTTTGTCAAATGACACAAATACCCTTCCTTAACCTTTAAATGAAACATTCTTTTACAACACTTACCATGTTCACATCAAGTCATAAATGTATGTCATCTTTACTTAATACTTAAGGGATGAACCTAGTTGGAAAAGTGGACTAAGGTGGGGATTTGGTTTGATTTGCTTTTGTTTTGATGTGATTTGATTTAATATGCATTGGATTTGGTGAAAAAATCTTCTTTAATTACTTTTATTTATTTAAATAAACACTTAGCTTAATTAGTCCTTAGTTAATATAAGTGAGGTGTTTATTTCTTTTTTAATGTGTTTCTATAACAACTATTCAAGTTGCAAACGTTTACATACTTATATTGAACAAAATGTTGTTTTTTTTTACAAAATGTTTTCTGGTCACATTCTCTGTTTTTAATAAAACTATTTATTTATGTAAAAAAAAATTAAAACAAGTATATTTTAGTTATAAAACCATATTTAATAATATTAAAATCTAATTGTAAAATACGACGTCGATTGGTCGAAGTGCGATGAAGTTTGTCTACCTTTATAAAACAAGTGTGTGTGTGTATGTTTATATGTAACATACATACATGCATATATATATTCATAAAACTTTTATCAACTAATATCATTTTATAACAATTTAAAAGGAATTATTTATCATTTAAAATAAAAATTGGACGTATATCAAATTTTATCGAAAACCGGCTTTTGTCAAGTTTACGACGAAACTCCAAAATCTCATATTTATAAACCAATTCTAAATATAAGTTAACCATTTTTATTTATCACAAATAATATGATTATTACGTTTTTAAACTTCTATATTTGAATAGTTAAAGTTGGTTAAGTATTCCATTTAAAAGTGACAAAATTATGGGTCGTTACAAACGACTGATCCGAAATTTTATTTCTTTCCCTTAAACACTTTGATACTCAAATTTTTATGACTAGCCAAATAGTCAGGTTTTTTTGGAGCATTTTAGGAAGTAATATGGAGTAGGAGCTTTCATCATCTTGTAGTTATTGTTTCCACTGTGACTATATATTATGTATTAGTAGTTTGGGCCGGATGATATAGTTGTCCTTGTTGAGAATAGTACTTTTTGTAACCTTGATGCAACATTTTGGAGTAACCATACGTATATTTCTACGACGATGTTTATGTAACTTTGACGATATGAGAAAAATCTTTGCTTACTCCTTTGTCTTTTATTTTCTTTATCCCATGATCTGTCTTTCGAACACTTAGATGATCAGCATACGAATACCAAGGATGTATTAAATATCATCTTTGGGTGTAAGAAAGGCAGATCATTACAAAACTTTTCTCCTAATTTCATCGAAGTGCTTACATTTTGCACTTTTTGTTTTTAAAATCTGACATAAGGTCCATTACAGACCACCGACTACACATAGTTCATTATCATCCAAACTGTACAAAATCGCCTTCTTGACCACTCTTTACAGAATTCACCATCTTTTTATTTTCAAGCATTTGCCATCTTTTTAATTTTTTTTTACACAAACTCTAATCACCATGGTTTTAATCCCTAATCAAACGATACTGTAGGGCATATTATAACGACCCAGAATTTTATCGGTTTGGCTTGTGAATATTTAGTTAATGTTAAATATTAAATTAATGGGTTTAATAATTAAAATTGCCCTCTTTTAATTTATAACTATTTTTGAATCTGGTTTTTAAAAATAATTAGTTAAAAGGAAATTAGAAAATGTGACCAGAAAGCTTTTCCAAAAATCCTGATTTTTATCATCTAAATTTGTTAAAAAGGTTGTAAAACACCTTAATATATTAAAACACACACTTATATAAATGAGGAAATTAGGCACAAGGATAGACTTTGAAAACTAGGATGAAGGACACAAAGTGTCTTTTTTGGGCTGAAGGACAAATTTGGAAGAAAATTAGAATGAAGGACAATGCTAATTATAACTAGCATTATATTCAGTTTTTACATTATACAAAATGTTAGTTATAACTAGCATTATATTCAGTTTTACATTATACAAAATGCTAGCTATATTTAGCATTGTCTTTCGACCTATATTTTTTCAAAATTTGTCCTTCAGCCAAAATTTATTTCAAAGTTTGTCCTTGTGCCTATCTTCAACTATATAAATAATGTGTATTTAATTAAGTGTGTTAAAAATGTAAAAATTATGTATGTACTTGAGTAAGTAAAAGATGTGGCAATGTTCATGTTTAAAAATTAAAAATAAATATAAGTTATGTAAGGTCACATTCAAATACAACATCATAGTATAAGATAGGGTATTATCTAGTGAACAAAAAGGGGGTGCGCCCTTATGTTGCATGTGAATCTAAGGGAAGTGACAAAGGGTAATGATGTGGCAGGAGTCTAATGGAAGATATATGACATAAGGGTATTAAGATAATTTTATAATTCCATTCCATATAAAACTAATTCAAATTTTCTCTTTCCCCTCAGCCATTTCAATTTCTACTTTTTCTAAAAAAATACATCTTCTTTGAGATTTCAAAAACACATTGCTGGCTTCCAAAATATTTTCAAAGTTTTAAAATCTTCTTTTTACCTCTTTCTAAATTATAAAGGCACTTGAAAACACTTCCTTTCCATTTCTAGCATCTTCTCCAACAAAGCCCATACACCCTCACCATCCATGACCGAGCCAACATAAACCCTTTGGTTGAGCCTAAAGGCCTTTTACCAAGCCTACTTAGCCTTCAAATGGCTAAAAAATCAAGCTTTAGTTTTGATAAAGCAAAATCTAAGGTTTTAATCCAAGTTTAAAAGAATTTGCTTAAGCTTTGTGAGTAAAAATCACATCTTTTATATGAAAATTTCATCTTTGATTTATGTTAGTATTAACATGCATAAATTGTTTGGTTATTGGCTAGTTGTATAGTTTTTATGTGATTATATATGTGTTGGTATATAAATTTTCCTTAAACTTGTAAAACGAAGTCTAAAATGAAGTGTTTTAATGTAAAAGCATAGTCTTTGGTTATGTTATGGTATCGACATGTTTTGTATCCTAATTTATATATGTGTAGATTTGTATGCTATGTATGTTAGCATTTGGATATGTTAAAGAGGCTTGAGATCCCTTCGAAATCAAAAATCAATTTACTAGTTTTAAAGTTGCTAAATGTTTTCTAAAGTTTCTAACTTTATTTTTAGTTTCAAAACCATTTAACTTATGTTTTAAAAATGGATAAGAAGTTGGAAGTTAAGTTTGGAAAAGTTTGACTTAGAAGCTAGTTCTAAGTTATGGCATCTTTAGTGATAGCCGCTATAGATGCAGTTCGGGAAAGTTACATTTTTCTAAACTTTAAAGTAATTTATGTTTAAAATGTTTTGGAAACTTTTTGAAACACCAATTATATACCAAAGTCAATTACTTTATAATTAAGTATGAGTTTAATAATTAATAATTTATTTACTTATTAATTAGAGGATAATTATTAATTAATTTATAATTAAGTTAAGTAATTAGTATTTAATTAATTAATTAATTAAGAAGTTAATTATAATTAATAAATTAAGGAAGTTTTAATTAATGATTAATTAAGCTAAGAATTAATTAAGAATTAAATTTTTATTTAATTAAGTTTATTATTTAAATATTTATTATTTAAATATTTATTATTTAATTACAGTTAATTAATAATTAATTACCAATTAGGCAGGGTAAATTAATTGATCTAATCAAATTTAGTTAAGATTTAATTAAGGGTTAATTAAGTGTAATTAAGTTAAACTAAGGTCTAATTTTGATTTAATTATGATTTAATAATGACTAATTAAGATTTAATTAAGTCTTAGTTAATGATTAAAGTAAGATTTAATTATTTAGTTAAAGGTTTATTTTTAAACTCCAGCGGTTTTAGGTCAAGTCGGTCTTCTTATAAGTAAACTAATTATAAATCAAAGAATTTATTGTTTGTGCCATTGAGCAGTCAACAACTACAAATAAGTTATGCTAAACTTGGACATTTATTAGCAGAATAAAGCACCATTTTGTTATAGCTTAAATTGAATAGATTGTTTGGACATCTTTTAGCAGAATAAATCCTTGTTTTGTTATACTACTTAATAGATTGCGTGGACATCTGTTTAGCAAGACAAATCACTATCTTGCAGTTATGCTATATGGACATGTATTTGATAGTTGGTTTATATTGACATGTTATTCCCTAATTTGGTCATGAATTTTATTTACTTATATGTTGGTTTATATAAATAATTATTATGTGACTTGGAAGTCAAATTTAATTAAAATTGTAACTTTATTTAGTACCATTGTGTCACTAAGCCACCTTTCCAATTTGTAAAATTATGGTATTAAAATTGAACTTAATTTTATATCAATTTGAGGTTAAGTGTTTGTAACTGATTTTATAAGATGTCCAATTATTTTAATAAAGATATTTATAAGTGACATTTTGTAAATAAAATTTATAAAGGATTTATGAAAGGAAGATTTACAAATGATATTTGTAAATGACTCCTAAAAAGGGATTTACAAATGAAGATCCATAAAAGAGTTTATGAATTACTTTGGATGTCTATAAAAGAGTTTTATAGATGATTCTTGAATATTTATAAAAGATTTTTACAAATGGATTTAGAATTTAAGCGAAGGAGAATGAAAATGATTTATTGAAGAAATTTATAAAAGAATTAGAGATGAGATTTCTCTTAACCGACCTTCTTAATTATGGTAGTGTGGATGATTGTTCCATGCTTAGCACCGAAGAAATAGTGTTTGGAGTTATCCTTGTCTCTAATTTAAATATCATTTGTTTGATCCATTTAATATGATTTTGAAATGGAAAATCTTTCACAATGTTTTGTGAATATACTTATTCCAGTGTGATAAGTATATGAATACTTTGATAATTATTTTGAAAAGAGATTTAAATAAATGCAAACTTATTTTGAGGCTTAGCGTTGCTATGGGAAAAGTAAACCTCTAGATTATTGTTTGAGTATGTATTTGATAGTTAAATAACCGACTATCAAATCTTATCCTATTTTAACTTAGAAAGTATGTTGTGTACATTCGAATTCCCCGATGAGGACTCGAGTACTTGTTGCATACCTCCAAAATCCAGAATTGAGTTAGCTGGGAATTACCGTTTGGTTGGGAGACATTGGTTTTGAATAAATATGATTTATCCAAAACACTATAAATTAATAACGTCATGATGGATCGTTATAAAGTATGCTGCGGGGCTATACTATTCTTCCCGAGGGAGATTCCAAAATGGAAAATAATAAATGTTGAATGTTTATTCGATCCTAAAAAACTTGTATGGATGAATGATGCCATTACATTTCTTCCTGAAGGGCAGTGTTAGCATTCCAAGATGGTCTACTATGAGGAAAAAAGTAATCGTGGCCTCTCAAACCTCGTACCCCAATAATGGCTAAAACAGGGTATGCCGCAAGGCTAAATGGGACGCTTCCATAAGATTATGATCATCGCCTTATCTAGAGTCGATATCTATATGTATGCTTCAGGGCTCATATTTGGTTGATGATCACAATTTAGAGGTGACCGTATTCGGTACAATCCAGTTAGGGGTAGGCTGGTCTTCCAGTAGAGGATTCCAACGAGCCATCGGGTACATTTTAAGTAGCGGTGTATCTTTCGACAGGTAGTCTCTTGCATTGCCATTGTTGAAAATTCATTCTTCAATAAGCAACTTCAGTTTTCGATTTTGTACTATTATCATTTTGATGTACACACAACACAGCTACTTGATTATTGGTATTCTAAACCTTATGCATTATTATGATATTAATGGGTTTTATAATAGAGAATGTTATCGTAAGGTAAAAACCCGTCTGCGTTTATGTACGGCGTAGTCTTACGAGATACCTTTGATTTTAAAGGATTTACTAGTTATAACGTATAAAATTCCTTATGATTTCTATTTCTCATGCTGGTTTTACCAGACTGACCTAGACGTTGTTTTCTTATAATGCTTGGATCAGACCGAGCATATTTTCGTATTAGCTTTGGATCCTTTGGAACTCAAGAGACAAGGTGGAGGTCCAAGACGTATCCCTCTTACATTTTCTTATTTCCGCTATGTTGCATGAAATTTGTATCAATTATGTAGGAACAATAGTTATAACTGTTCGAAGTAGGAAATTGTACTATTATGACTCTACTATATCATTTTGGAAATGATTATGTAAAATTTTATATTGATTATTATATATTATTCTTTTGCATTGTGAGATTTAGTGATCTTTAGTTTTTCCTTCTCTTTTACTCCAATAATCCGTCTTTCCGGCACCTGGATGCTCGGCACATCAATAACATGGATGTATTAGTGTCGACTTCTAAGGATCGAAAAAGCAGGTTATTACACATACTATGTATCTGTGTTGCGGTATTGAATTAACAATTATTTTAATGATAATAGCCAAATGGCAACATCCAAGAAAGGTACAACATTAATGTTCACATGACTCTTGCGTTTTTTAAATTGTTTGTTAAAACAATTAAAACTTTGAGTTGTATTATGTATATCACTCGATGACATTTACAGTATAAATTCATTTTAGAAAGCAGCTACAAGGATTTTGATAAGAAATGTATCATGTTTGGGTTTATTTAATCTAAATTTGAGCATCACTTAAGCTACCAAAGGCATGTATTCTAGGTTTTATTCGGTTTGTTAGTTTTTAACCCTATTTTTAAAGAATTTTTTTTGAATTTTCTCTTGACATCAGATTTATTGTTTTGTTAAGATTTTAATAAAATTACTAAAACCCAAGACTATAATATTTAAACATTCATGATTCTGATCAAATATGCTTGCTTTCTCTATTGATGTCATTTTAAGTATATATGTGAGTTCAAAAAATGGTGCAAAGGACTTTGTATAAATAAAATGCGCTTAGGAAAAACTTTAGCTTTAGGAAAAAAATATTATTTTGTGGAAATATATGTTATAACAACCTCTTCATGCTTGGAACTTAATAGGCTTCACTTTCTCAAGCAAATAAACCTAAAGAAAAATGAAAAAAATTGTTGGCACTTACTTGCTGATGTTGGATTTGGAGGTTTGTCACACTGTAATTTACAAGGTACTTGAGAATTCAACTAAAACATAACACAAAGGAAATTTTAGAAAACTCTGGGCATGCACTATTTCATAAATCCCACAAGTACTATTTCATAATTAACCATGCAATTAAAAGTTGGAAATCAGAATGGCAAACTACATTCCAAACGATGGAGTCGCCATATTAAATATTATGATATTTCAGCGCTGTGGAGTTCTAAATTATGTATTTCCTTTAATGTACTTCTAACTTTTGTGTTTCTCATTTTAGAAATTCAAGTTTATAATATGTGGATTTCAAATTCTACATTGTTAAACTTAAATTTTTAGAAGCGGCTACTTTAACGAAATTTCTGGCAGATCAAGGTGGATCAGTTAAAACTATTTTGTACAAATTTTTCACCATAAATGAACATCGTCTATTAAGTAACCGGATGTCTGAAATTTAGATTTTCATAGTTCAAAATAAAAGGTATCAATTTCAAAATATGAATTTTTCCTTCTTCTTATATTTAAATAAAGTTGACATTTCAAACTTTATAAGTTGATTGCGGACATTTTTAACAATTTTTTACTTCTTTTTAAAAAAGTTTCAACTTAGATTTTTTCTTTTAGATTTTACATTTTGGTTTACATAAGTTCTTGGAACTACATAAATTGTTCTTTGTAAGACTTAGAGCTTGAAATTGGTTTATCGTCAAGCATTTTGGGGGCTACAAATTTCAAATTATAATCAAATCTCCTTTGCATGATAAACGAAATTTAGCGATGGCAGATTTTCTGGCTAATTTAAAATCATAGCTTTGCAAATTTCCCTTTTTTATCACTGTAATTCAATTTTGGAAAAAAAAATTCTAGTGGTATCAGACCTCTTTAGTTTTCAACTTTTCAATTTTCCAACTTTAAAGTTTTCCGCATTAAACGATTTTGGTTTGTGGTGGATTTTGCTTGATGCAAATTTGCAACTAGAAGTGCAGATGACCAGGATAAGAAGTAGTGCCCAAGTGTTATAATGGACAAAGCCTAAAGTCATGTATGTACTGTGATCCTATGGGTTTGGTATATACCATATATATATGTATGTATGCATGTATGTATGTATGTATGAACTTTGATCTGATTTCATTATCATGTGTGAAAAATATATAGATAAAACTGTTATTTTTTTATAAATGTAATAGTGCATAAAGTTTTTTCTTTGCATTTGTTGTTGCTACAAAGTTAAAAACAAAACAAAACATGAACTTTTGTAACGTTGGTAGAAAGACCATTTTAGTTTTTCCTTTATATTTAATATTTCACATTTCCTTCATGAACCAAGCATTGCTTGTAATGATTTTGAGATTTATAGAACTTCTTAAATTGTTGTTGCAATGCCATTTTTTCTGGTTAGTTCTATTTTTTTGTTGGAAGATGGGTTAATTAACATGTTATTGCTATATGAACTTTACCAGTACAGACAAATTGCCTATATATTTTATCGCTATTTTTTTCCACAAATTTATTTTCTAGGATCCACATCTAGAACAATTTATTATAAGCTAGTAGAAATAGTCATGTGTGTATGCCAATTATAGCAAATTCAACTTCAATTACACAGAGACTCCCCATGTTCAAAAATTGCTGGTGCCAGTTTGTTGTTCTCAAAGGTTTAACGGTCATGATATACATATTAATAAATATTATTTCTTTTTACTAATCTGATTATGCTAAATACTTATACATATATTTCAGATTGAAATAAATTGTTTTCACTAAGTTATAATTTTTCCACTCCAAATTTACATTTAGAGAAAATTATAAGGTATTTTTCTGAGTCAAACAGGTCATGCTTTGTTAGTATAATTGATAAATAATGCATGCATAAAATGATATCATGGCCGCATCATTTCATAAAATGATATCATGATAGTAGCACTTTAATAAGTTTGGCTTATACCCTTTTTTAAAAAAGGATTCACATGACTGCTGTATTTTGAGGTAAACTTTGCCGGTTTCACATTTTTTATGCTAGATTCCTTTCTATGCATTTAGATATTAACCAATTGTTTTTATTACATTTTTAACGACCCACGATTTTGGACGGTTTAAATTGACAACAAATTACACATGTCGAGCTCGAACTATTCAGAAAGGAGGATTGTTATGGGGTAAATAGAAAAAAAAGAGAAAAGAATAAAAACAAAACATAGAATCTCATAACCAAATAACAAAATATAATAATCAAATAAACAATTCATGAAGCTATTTATAAATAACATCTGATTACCCTTTTACAATAAAGATCAGAGTTATATATACAGTAGAAAAAAATCAATAATGTAACGGAACAACATGATGCAGCGGAATAAATAGTAATAATATACTAAACCTTCGTCTTCGTTCTCCAAAAATAAGGTCTTCAACACTGAAATGCTCTAGCTGACCCGAGCGCAATGAAAAGATAAAACACTTGAGTCAGAACTAAAAGATCTTATGTAAGTTAAATCAGCAATAAATAACTATGAGAATAATGGCTTCGGAGATGTTTACGGGATTTTTCATCTCTTATCAATGACTAATGTGCATGCAATAACGTAAGAGATATATGGAATTCCATCTTCTAAGGATCCAAAACTATCTATATGTAGTAGAATATGCTATTATAATATGTCTACAGTAAAGTAAAATATTAAAATAGTTTTAAGGCGTTAATATCCCCATTAACACATTTTTATATAAATGTAGTAGTCTATACAGTACTGCAAACTCCACCGTAAACTAGGGGGCTATCAGGGGCACTCCATAGGTACAACAAAAATTAAACTCTTAATGGGCTCGATAAGGCATATGGCAAGGCATGCGAGACAACGTTCAGATTAGATTCTACCGTTTGCACTCCCGAACTGGTGGGAAAGCATAGCAGCTACTACCGCCCACCATGGAACACAGTCCCAAAATCAAATGGAGAGGTGGCCACCAAATCAATCACAAAGCAATAAATATGGTATCGAAGAAATGTGCCCGATAGGAGGAGCGACCTCACTTGGCCCGGTAAAGCTCATGTTTTAGCCATATCAAGCTTACCCGAGGAGGTCAGGACTACATTCATACCTCATACAGTAGCGTTCGCCAAAACATCCTACTATATTCTAAATTCTCCACCACATGCACAGTTGTTAAAGTGGTTTTCGGTATTTGCATAGATGTGACAACATCCGATCCCGTTCTCTTTAACAACCAAACGCTTATTTCACACCGGTTGGTTCTTTTACATTTCCAAAACCGATTCAAAATTGATATCAAAATATCGTATTCACTTCAAAATCTATCACTTTCGAAATTATATTCACTTTCGAAATCATATTCATTTTAAAAATCATTACTACAAAATAGGTTAAATCATCATATCAAAATATTCGCATTTAAATCAATTAAATCTAAATCGTAATAGTTCCAACTTTAAACAGTTTGAATATTGGAAGTAGTTTATATATATATTGGAATAGTTATGCATTAAAAATAGTATAGATATTAAAATATATAAACGTTGTTTATAGATTTAAAATAATATATATTAACAAAGTTTATATTTTAAAAATAGGTTATAGACTAAAATAGTATATATATATTAAAAATAGTTTATATATTAGAAATAGGTAATAGACTAAATTCAATATAAATTCAAACTAAATTTGAATGACAACTTAAATATATCAAACAGCCAAAAATAAATTTCTAATCACGCCATAAATTTAGTTTAACTAACATATGATGTTTTCATAGTTGTGAGTGGGTTAAAACACTCACCTTTGGTTTGTCGTCGATTTAAAATTCAAATTAGACTCAAAATTTAACAGTCTTAGAATTTGTCCAAGCAAATTCCAAATTGTTCGAAATTTTGATACGATAGCAATGGAGAAAACCGCGTGTGAACCCGAGCTCGTATGCAAAAGATATTAAGATTAGAAGTTATACGATTTATAATATAAAATAAATAAAATAAAATAAAATATACACATCACCAGTCATCACATGGAACCCTACAGCCTTGATCAACCCCTAAACGAGCACGGGTGCCACCAATCAAGCCATTATTACCACCATTATGCTCGTCGTCACCCATATCAAGCATCATCAGCGTGCTGCCTTCGCCACACGCTCGTCCAAGACCCCTCCACCTCACGCGCGATGCCATGTCGTGCCTCCATCACCACTGGCATTTTGTCTCCTATTGAGGCACCTCCAAGCACCTCTGATATGATGCAAACCCATGGAATGACTTCTCTTATCATCCACTACACGCATGAACCTTCCGACCGACCCATCGATGAAGGTCCACCGTCGATCGCGAAACCCTAGCAACCGACGGCTGGGAAAGATCACCAATTTCTCGCC